>JAQMRL010000016.1:9033013-10298146 GCA_035578175.1 Catonia carolina
CAAGTAGGAGATCCGATCGAAGAAGAAGACGCCATCAACCTCAAGTACTTGAAAGAGTACCTTTCCTCCCACGCCGAAAAGATGAAAGTTTCAGATCCCGTCAAAGACGAGCGAGTCGACGAAATGTTGAAAATGCGCGATGAGGTCCAAAAGCTGCGCAAAGAGTTTGAGGACGTATCGTCACGCCTGGAGGGAAAAAGCGCATCATAAATAAGGAAACACGGGTCCTCGAGCTTCATTCCGACCTTAAAATGGGGAGATGCAACACGTTTCGCAGCAGATCGCATTCAGGAGCCGGACTGGTAGGGAGCATCGCGAGCGGAGTCTTAGGAGCTGCAGAGAACGTCGTAGGAACCGTATTGAACAAAGCGATAGACGTTTTACCCGTGGAACTCCACATACCGGGCTATCAGTACTGCGGACCGGGGACGGACCTGCAGAAGAGATTGAGAAGAGGAGACCCGGGCATCAACCCTCTCGACGCCGCGTGCAAACAGCACGACATAGCCTACCACAACCGCAAAGACTCGGCGGGCAGGGCCGAAGCAGACCGCGTGTTAGCAGATAGAGCCTGGGAGAGGGTGAGAGCGTCCGACTCCAGCATAGCGGAGAAAGCGGCCGCCTGGGCGGTGACCAACATAATGAAAGCTAAAAGCAAGTTCGGCGGGAGGATCAAGCGAAGGCAGACCGGGAAGACCGCCCGTAGGAAGACTGCCCGTAGGAAGACCGTTCGTAAGACCTCTAGCAAGACTACCCGTCGCACCACCCGCAGGACTAACCGTAGCACTACCCGACGAGGTGAGGGACTGTATTTGAAACCGTACCCTACGCAGCACGCGGGATGCGGACTAAGGAAAAAAAAACTTCGTTGAAACTTCCGAACAAACCCCTGTCCGATAGTCAATTGATGGCGGCTGCCGACGCACTCGAAATCTCGAACTTTAGAGGGGTGTTTATGCGTGACAAGCTCCCCCATAGACCCTACGAAAACGAATCAGCCATCGTCAACTTGGACAGCGCGAGGAACGAAGGGACCCACTGGGTATGTTACAGGAAGACCGGTGCGGTCGTAGAGTACTTTGACAGCTACGGTAACCTGAGGCCTCCCGTAGAGCTGGTAAGGTACCTCGAGAACGGAGAAGACGGACCGAACATCATAAGATATAATTACGCCAGGAGGCAGGACTTTGATTCAGTCGTCTGCGGACATCTGTGCCTAGAGTTTCTATCGGGTAAAGATGTTGTGCCTAAGCGGTAAGAGCTCTACGATCGAGGTCGATTACTTCCCTCCCATAGACCTCGGAGAGGGCCAGTGGGAGATAGGCCTGGTAGATTTCATGAGCTACAACAACATACCCAACGTGCGGAAAGGGGTGAATAACCTGTTCTGCTTCGGCGACGGGATGAAGGTGGAGCTGCCCGAAGGCATGTACGAGATTGACGACATCCACTCAAAGATCAAATACGAGATGTTGGAGATGTACGGCGGAGTGAACTGCGGCAGCAGCAGAGACGCGGAGCAATACGAAAACCGTACCGATGTTGAAGACGCAGGATCCCTCAAGTACCAAAAGCTCTCGAAGGAGCGGAAAAAGGAACAGAAAGGAAAAAGGAAAGAGAGATCGAGTACCGACCCTCTCGATGAGGTCCTTAAGAGATTGGAGAATGCGGCGAAAATAAGGGCCGCGAAAAGGGCGGAGGAGGAAGCTAAAGCGAAAAGGGCGGAGGAGGAAGCGAAAGCGAAAGCGAAAAGGGAGGAAGCGAAAGCGAAAGCCTTAAGCGATGTGAAGAAGGAGACGTCAAAGGGATCAAAGACGGAATGCCGTCCGCTCCCAAGACTTAACATGGTCGTAGACCCCACCACTCTAAAGTGCTCGATATTCTGCGGAGAAAAGGTAGACTTTACCGTACCCGGAACCATCAGAGAGGTGTTGGGGTTCGATGCGGCGATCCTCGAACCTAATAAATGGTACACGTCCCAGCGCCCTGTCAACATTACGGCCGTGAACGCCATCCGGTTGACTTGCAACATCGTGCGGGGCTCGTACACTAACGGAGCCGAAGGACATACCCTGCACGAGTTCTTCCCGCAGGTGGAACGGGGTTATAAGATAATCGAAGTTCCCAAGAACGTCATCTACCTACCCGTAAACACTTCGAGGATAGGAAGACTGACCGTCTCTGTGGTGGATCAGGACGGAAGACCGATAAGCTTTCAGAACGAAGTCATCAGCCTCAGGCTTCACCTTAAAAGACGTACGCGATGGGGTTAGTCTACCTGGAAGAGGGTTATAAAAGAACCGTACCGGACGGAGCGAAGAACATTCGTCCTGTAGAGCTCGACCCGCCACTTGGTGAAGTGAAAAAGAAGAGACTCTCCTCAGATAACGCTGCTTTTCTAAGATCGTTGGGTTTCATCGTGCTGCAGAAATGAGCTATATAATAGACGTGGGATCCTCTAACGCCGTAGCGGACGACGCCATCATAGGCATGGAGATGCATACTCACACTCCGTACGCGTCGTCGACTTTCAACAACAACGACGAGATAAGGATACCCGTGAACCAACAGGACGTGTACACCCTACCTTGCGACAGCCTGCTGTTTGTGGACGTGAAACTTTCGGCGTCCGACGGTACTTTGGATGCGGCCCTGGCTCTTTCTGACAACTGGCCCGCTTTCCTGTTTGAAGAGATAAGGCTGGAGATGAACGGTATCGAAGTGGACAGGGTGCGAAACGTCGGCGTAACGACGGCCTTGAGAAATATTCCGTCCTTCAGGTACGGGGAACAACACTCTATAGACGTCGAAGGGTGGAACAAGGACGCCGTAACGGCTATCGCCAACAGCACCACAGGTAGGCTTACGGCCCACGTCCCGCTGAAGAGGATCATGGGATTCTGCGAGGATTACCGCCGCATAATAGTCAACGCCAAGCTGGAACTTATCCTGCTAAGGTCGGCTACCGACGACCGCGCCGTGGCGGTCCCCGCAGGCAAGGACTACAAGCTGACTCTTTCCAAAGTGGAGTGGAAGATGCCTTACGTCAGGCTTTCCGACCAGCACAGACTCCCGTTGCTCAGGATGGTGGATCAGGACGCGCCCATATCGATGGCCTTCCGCAGATGGAACCTGTACGAGTACCCCGTCTTACCGCAGAGCACCGACGTGATCTGGACCGTCAAGTCCTCCTCCCAGGCGGATAAGCCCCGCTACGTCATAGTAGGACTGCAGACGGACAAGAAGACCAAGACGGCGGTATCAACTCATTTCGACCACTGCGAGCTCCAGGACATCAAACTCTACCTCAATTCCGTGTACTACCCGTACGAAAACGCGAAGGGAGAGTACTCGATGTTTTACGAAAACTTTAAGCGGTTCCATAAGGTCTACTACGGAGGACAGGTCAACCACCCCCTAATCGATTTCTCGACCTTCAAGACCAAAGTCTCCCTCTTCTTTATCGACTGCTCGAAGCAGAACGAGTCGCTGAACACCGGCGCCATAGACATCAGGATCGAGATCGGGTGTAAAAACAACATCCCTGCCAATACCTCCGCCTACTGCTTGATAATCACAGATTGCATCCTTCAGTACACGCCTTTAACAGGAGCCGTCAGGAGGATAAATTAACCAGTGTGCGCTAGGTCTCGTCGCGCGCAACAACATGCCTTCCTTCATTGTAGATTTTCAGGTCATCAGACCTTCGGATTACGAGACGGTCATCAAGGAGCTGGTAGTCCTCTCGGTAGAAGGTAGCGTCAAGCATCATTATCTGTTCAAGCCTCCTTACGACTTTTACGGCGTACTCACGCCGTCCAAGAAAGCGCGCATCTGGGAAGGCCAAGACAGAATAGGGATACGGTGGAACAGCGGGTTCGTCGACTACGCACAGCTCTACCGCTTGCTGACGGGGGCCGTGTCTGGCGGGAAGATATTTGTCAAAGGAAAGGAGAACAAGAAGACATTAGAGCGGCTATTGATGTGCGACGACCTAAAGATCTCAGACCTCGACGACTACGACTGTCCCTCGGTCGAACGCCTCATGTATACGCACGGGTCGGACATCCAGTGTCCGTTTTCCCACTCGGGCTGCTCCCTCAAGAGGGCTGAGGTGATGAAGGCGTGGTGGAAAGAAAAGAGCGTCGTCTTCGACACGGTAAACAAAGTAGGGGAGTGCATAAAAAAGGTGTTGGACTCAGGCTTCAACAACCCTGGGCCTGAAGCCCTCCGCTACTTACCCAAGGAATTTCTCTTGGACCATTACGGCAACTGTATATCCAACGTATACGGAGACTTACCGTCATACCTCAAGAATGATAAAGAACTACTCTTGGAGATGCCCTGCGAAGAACACGCTCAACAGGAGAGCGATGACGGCGAAGACGAATGGACCATTACCAAGAAGAGAAAACACTGCAAGCAATGCATTTTTAACTATTGCGTCAGCCAGTAAAGCCGCGTCTTGTAACCTCGATTCGTTTTTTCCTACATGTACGGCTGCTTGTAGAGTCTGAACTTTTGTAACAGTAGTCTAGTACTTTGATTTCAGAATATATGTATTAAACTTATTTTCAAAACGTGTCATCATTTCAACACCTTTACACCTGTAGATATAAGTCTTGCCGAAGCCTGAGGGCTTTTGTCGATCGTGAAGCGAAAGCGCAGCACGATGCGAGGATCTGTCGGGGACAGACCCTCCCAGCAATCGAGCACCGATCCTGCCTGCATGTATTTTAGGTACTATAGACGGTTTAGGTTACAAGAAATAAAAGACAGATTCATAAAAGAATAAAACATTTATTGATATAAGATGATGATGATGAAGATGAAAACGAATACATGTATGGCGATGAGCTCTTAAGTTCTTACGACTAATAATACTGATGAAACTCCAATACTGGTGCGGTTCAACGTTTAGAGGTCGGATAAAGTCGGCTAGTAGACATATGCGGGGACTAACGGGATGTGCGGGAGGGATGTGACCTAACCCAAATCGTTATGGAGCTCAGGCGGGACGTTTCTGTGTCCGTACGCCAAGGTGTGGGTGGCATCTACGGAGATGCGCTTATCGTCGTAGTTGCACAGCGCAAGCTTGCTAGTCATAATGGTGTTTACTATATGCTTGCGGGATTGAAACATTTTCATGTCCCTGTACAACCACAACGAGGGGTCTTCGAGGCACTTTCTGTAGTCGTCAAAAGTGATGTCTTTCTTGACCACGTTCTTTTTGACGCCTTTAGCCTTCTTCTTGACATTACCCTCGCCAGTCCTGAAGGTGTAGAGTTTCGCTCTCAAACCTATAAACTCGACGATCGGGATACCGTTGCACTCGTCTTTGAACTTCCCGAGCACTTTTTTGTTGGTGGCGGAATGGCATGGGTGTGTCGGAGGGTAGTCGGAGGTGTCGAAGAAGGCCTTGAATTCGGGGTCCTGCATGTCGCGGTAAAAATCGGAGGTCTCGATGTCATAAAAGAAGCTGTCTGTATCCATGTACAGGAGGTCGATTTTCGACCCGTACCTCTTCTTCATGACATCGTAATGAAATGAATACATTAAGGTCTTACTGGAGTCCAGGACCGTAGCGCCTACGTAAATAGGTTTATCCAAATGGGCCGAGGTCTTGGACAGCTCGACAGCGCATAGCGACTCGTCGTATATGATCCTGTCCTTGAAAGAGGGCTTGGCAATCAGCTTCATTAACCTCTTCGAGTTGCTAACCAGCTCCAGGTTCATGCGTTTACGGACGTTCTCCATACACTTGCCGAAGACGGCATTGTTCAGCAGTTTGAAGAAGTCCTTCTCGAAGGCATTGCGGGCAGACTGCCTGTTAAGGGTGTTCAGGTCTATGTAAGGCTTGAGCCATGCAGACTGTTGAAATTGGAGGACTCTGTGGACTTTGGTCACCTTTAGACCATGTGCCATGGCCTGCTTAAGGAGACCGTAGTGGCAAACGTACCTGGTCTTGTTTTGCAGGGTGGTCAGGAGTTTGGGGTTTCTGGCTCTGGGAGGGGTCGCGTTTTCAGCCATGAACGGAAGGTCGTTGTGGCAGTCTTGCGTCTCAGCGTCCGTAGGGTATTCCACGTCCACCTCGAGGAAGAAGCCCAGCGAGGAGTCGTCGGGGATGACACTTAAATTCGAGATCAACCTGTTCTTTCTCTCTTCATCCTCGATCCAGTCAAAATCCTTGTACGGAAGGTTCTCACTCATCGCCCAACCATATAGGTTATTGGCGTCCACATACATGAGGTAGTTGGAGGGCAGCTCGGGGTCGTAACCTTCCACATAAGGGTTGTTGGCCTTGGCGTGTTTCTTGACGCAAACAGAGATTCCTCCTCGGATTCCTCTCTCCAGAAACATGTAAATATCATAGTCCGTTATGAGTTCCAGTTCTACTCGCGTTTTATACAACATGGCGTCAAAAGAGAAACCTGGGACGGTGTAGTAATGGGCGCAATCGAGCCCGTATTCCTTCCTGCACAGCGACCTGAAATTCTCAAAGACGTCGGCTAACAGGAGGACGTCGCACTTGAGGTACAAGTCGGAGTACTCACCCAGCGTACGGATGTTAAAACTGTCCCACACTTTCAGGGCGTGACGATAGTCGTCGTCTGAAATGTGCTCCCCGGTGAGGCTGCTGTAGAATGCTTCCTGAGGCGGGAGTTCCGTCTCATCGAGTCTCTCCCACGAGTCGGTGTACTCGTAAGGGTACACGCCTTTCCTCTTCACCAGGGACAGCTGCGTCCCGTTAAAGAAAGACTCGGTATGGGCGAAGCCTTCGGGAGGGAGGTTGTCTACCAGAGCGCTCAGGCTGCTGGCCATGAACCTAAAAGTGTCGACAAACCTCACGGCTAGCGTCTTGGTTATGTTTTTGGAGAAGGAAACGTACTTCTCCGTAGAATTGGGGATGACGGATATCTTCTTCTCGTCATAGCCGAGCTGCCTGACTATGAAATGCGAGTCATAATTGGACGAGTTGTGGATAAAGACGGGCATGAACTTCTGGTTCTGTCTCATCAGATTGCATTTTGAACAGAGAGCGGTCCTATACTTTCCAGTCAGATGACAATGATCCCTGTTGGGTCTTACCTTAGGCCCGAACGCTACATCGCACATCTGACAACTCGTAGCAGCTTTGAACGAAAGCTCGTCCTGAGCCGTAAAGACCATAGGAACGTTACGGTCCGACGCTGCGGCTACCCGTTCGACTATGTCTTTTAGAGTTTGCATAAAGTGCTCGGTCGCGTCAGGGCCTCTATAAAGCAAGGGCGTTTTCGGCACTAACTGGGCAATGTCGTCGGGAAGCGACGGGTCAACTACAAAATACATCCCGTAGCTCATGGGAACGTGGCGCTCCGTGGCTATAGTGAAAGAAGATGACGGTTTGGGGAGGTATCCTCCAGTGGGTTTGAGTATGCACTCAAAATCGGCATACGCAACTATCGGGACTGGGAATATATTATGATAATTTTTGAATTTCATCACTGGAGGAGTTCCGTCATCGTTAGGTTTGGGTAGGGTGATCCTGCATGGAGGATTGTCCACACAGTACTCCCTGTGAACAGTCATCGCCTCACGACCCTTGGGGTCATCGTTGTAGAAGGTGAAACACCTCTTGCATATATCTATTTGACCATTATGTTTCGTCAGCTGTGACCTGATGAGACGACTAAAATTGTTGATGTAACAATAGTGCTGCTTATCACCGTCAGCTATGAGAAGGAGGTCGAAATGGTCGTCTTTTTCGGCGTCTGATACGACTAGAGGTTCTATTGCCTCTTTTTCGGCTATCCCGTACACGTTGACGGACACCCCGTTGGCCTTGGCGAAGGCCTTTACTTGACTGAAGGAAGTGGGGAAATCTACCATACTGAAATCGTACTTGTCAAGCAGGGCGTCGTATCGTCCGTCGAGTCTGTCCCTGTTACGACCTGACACATGTTTACACAGGATAGCCCACTTGAAGCACCTTTCGTCACGGTTCTTGACGTTGATAACAGCTCCGCGGTTCTCGACAAACGGCGGAAGGGGAAGGTAAGACGAGCCTCGGAGCGGTTCGTACGTTGGGACGGGGAATACGTGATTGTAGTTTTCGAATTTCATCATCGGAGGAGTGTCATCATTAGGTTTGGACATCGTGAAACTGCATGGGGAGTTCTCTATACAGTACTCGCGGTGGGCCGCCATCTTCTCCCTACCCTTAGGGTCGTCGTTATAGAAAGTGAAACATCGCTTGCATACGTCGATTTTGTGTTCATGTTTCGTCAGCTGTGAACTGATGAGCCGACTAAAATTGTTGATGTAACAATAATGCTGAGCGTCACCCTCTGCGACCAGGAGGAGATCGAAGTGATCGTCCTTTTCGACATCAGCGACGACTAGAGGTTCTATTGCCTCTTTTTCGGCTATCCCGTACACGTTGACGGACACTCCGTTGGCCTTGGCGAAGGCCTTTACTTGGTTGATAGGTGTGGGGAACTCTACCATGCTGAAGTCATACTTGTCAAGCAAGGCGTCGTATCGTCTATCGATTCTGTCCCTGTCACGGCCTGTTACGTGTTTACACAGGATAGCCCACTTGAAGCACCTTGCGTCGCGGTTCTTGACGTTGATAACAGCTCCGCGGTTCTTGACAAACGGCGGAAGGGGAAGGTATGATGAGCCTCTGAGCGGTCTATATCGGTTGATTCTGAGGAGGATCCCATCGACAGATACTAGAGACCATCCGCTCCCCTTTCCCAAGAACTCTACCTCCTCATCTACAAGCTTTTGGACGCACATGTCTACAAGCGCTCCTATATCCGACCCGGGAAAGACGCAGGTGTTGGCAGTCTTGAACCCTATATCTTGCACCTCTCCCGTCGACGCCTTCTCGTACGTGCACTCCACTAAGATGTTGAATTTAAACGATCTTAGGGAGGTCGACATCTCCTTGAGCAGCGACTCCATCTCTTCCCTCAGGTGGATAAGGAGCACTGGCACGTCTTTAAGTTCTTCGTTTGCGTTCTTGTAGTAATACGTCCGGAGGTTACATCCGAACGCATTTTCCAAGACGCAAAAGGTGCCAGACTCTGCAGCTTGTTCCAACCTGATTCGTTTGGCTTGCCTTTCCATATTTCCTGCAAAACCATATGTTTTATTTTAACGGGAAAAGTATGGTACTTTGAAATGAAAACAATGATAAAAAGTTTAATACATTTATTCTATTAATACTAACACTAATACTAATACTAATTCTAATACTGCTACTAATAATACGATGGAATGCGCATCCCGTCATTCTGTCTGAGGCATCCGTACGCCTCGTAAATTTTGAACTTATCAGCATACACGAGCATGCCAGTAGCTGTAACTCATTCGGTTCAGTATCGGGCTTCCGGTTAAGGAACCGATCGAAATATATCACTGCGGCTGCAGTCACCTTGTGGCACATTCGCCTGTACTGACATAAATCTTTTATCCTTCCTACTACTACGGTTCTCATATTCTTTTCGGATCTTAGATCCTTCACATAGATATGAGTAAACGGATGGTGGAGGCTGGGATGAAAGCAGATTGTACAACACTACGTCACTTGTAAGGTTTGTATCTGCATATGCCCCAGTCTCGGCTGCGGTTTCCAAACATAGAAGGTTTGTAGCCATGTTCTCTATGCCGACGATATTATCTTAGTAATTACTTAGTTAATTTGTACCAACGAAAAAATTACTTACGGTGGGATATGTAGCCTCGGTGGTTGATGGAGCCGAAGGAGGAGATGATGGCGGTAGACGGTGAGGTGCTGGTGTTGTTGATGGAGTTGTTGTTGTTGGTGTTGTCGGTGGTGATGGTGGTGGTAGCGGCGGTGGTGATGGTCGATTTTAATCTGAAACGGAACACAAACAGAAACACACATTAGAGACTAGTCAAGGGTTTCTAAATTAAATATTTATTTGAATTCGCTTTGCTACACTCATCACATGCGGTTAAAACAAATCTCCCTTACTTTTTAGTATGTAAATTATTATTATTACAGTATGGTATTTATAATAAGACCGACCTTTAAATAAGAGCTGTGATCAATCAAATTGATTTTGTTGTTGGTTGTTGACGTTGTTGACGTTGTTGCTGGTGGTAGGGGTTTTAAACTAAAACAGAACAAAACCAGAAACACGCATTAGAGACTCGTTTTAATACTACTACGTTCTAAGTTCGACTATTCAAAGTCTTAATTTTATAAGAAGATGTTAAGTTCAAATTAATTTAATTCTACGTTTAAGTCGGTATCGGTTGTTGTTGCTGCAGATTAAAACAACAGACTAAATATTCAGTGAACGAGCGTTTTACATGCGTTACTGAACTACCAACATGCGGTTGGACCAATTTAATTTAGGTATGGGAATTGTTATTCCGTATTTATAATAGCAAACGCTGAAACTGATGTTGTTACGGTTGTTGTTGTTGTTGCTGTACCAACAACGGTTAAAACTGGTGTTGTTGCTGTACCGGCAACTTATTACCCGTCGTTAAATTCGTACGAGGTTATACGTCATAATTTTATAAACAGATTTTAGGTTTTAATTTTTATAAACGATTCAAAGTGCATATTTCATAAAAGTGCTAAAGTCTTTTAAAATTTAAAAATATTTAAAGTTCAATTTGATTGCTTAAAGTAGAATAAAACTCACCTTCAATTAACGGTAGGTAGGTAGAGATGAATCAGAAGAACTGTGACGTCAGCGGACTGGTAGTGGATACTACTGGCAGTAGAGTTATGATTCGATGGGAAAATCGACGCGCTTTTATACATATAAATCGCTGACTCGACGACTCGTGATTTTAAATAATACGTTGCAGCATTTAAAAAAATTAACTGTACATTTAAATTCGTAATAAACAAGTTGCATCATCTGAATCAATAGTCTATCACGTGCATAGATAAAAAACGAATGACGTCAATGCTAATAAACAAAGTAAACACGTTGCATCATCTTTAATTGCAATAACAAGTTGCATCATCCCGATCAATAGTCTGGCGCGTGCATAGATAAAAAACGAATGACGTCGATGAAAGGCACGCGCATGCCACGTGACTCGTAACAACATGCGTCATTGTCAAAATTAAAAGAATAGAGTTGCAAATAAACAGATTTCATCGCCCCAATCATTAGTCTTCACCTCGTCGGGTAGTGATACGGATGTCCTGCGGGTGGTGCGACGAGTCTTGCGGTCCGTCCCGCGTTATTTTTTGACGGTAACATATTTCCTAAATTTATATATTTAGGGTCCCGAAAGAACCTAACGGTCGAAACCGGACGTAACGCGGTCTACGGAGCGTCCGGATCCTGCGCGCACCTGAACCTCGTCGATCCGACCCCCGGGTCACGTGTTACAAGCTATCTCGGGTTCCATCGGGGATACGGCTACGGATTAAGGCTTATCTTGTAGATCTCGATCTCCCGGTCACGTGGGTGCCGTCCGCATCAAAATCGGTCCAGCGGTTGCGGAGAAAATAAAATCAGGTTTGGAACTTTGCCAAATTTTTCGTGTGTGCGCGCGCGTGCGCGTTTTTTTTTTTTTTTTTTTTTTTTTTTTTTTTTTTGCGGTTTTTTTTTTTTTTTTTTTTTTTTTGGCGGTTTTTTTTTTTTTTTGTTTTTTTTTTTTCCAAAGTCGAGGTCAAAGGTCAAGGTTGCGCTCGAGCCGGCAGGTCAAAGGTCAAGGTTGTGCTGGATCTCTCATTTTTACACTACTGGCATTGAACGTCCCGTCCCAATGGTTAGCTATTTGCATTTATTTATCACACACCACCTTATTATTAACGCCATAAAAACGTCTAAATAAATTTAATTTGGCAGTGGTTGGTTGAAACTTTATTTTACACTTGAATAACTGCACAAGTACTGTACTGTACTTACTTCGTTACCTACTTTGCTTGCTAGCTTATTTAATTTTATTTCTTTCTTTTTTCTTACATAATACAAGGTGGTCAATAAATAGGTTAATAAAATTGAGTTCTAGTGTAACATTTTTTTTTAAATTATTTTTACATGATTTATGACAACCCTCCCGGAAATACAGGACCGGCAGAAAAAGTGGATGGTTTTTGAACATCGCAACAATGCGAGTGGGGAGAACCGGGTCAATGACTTTCATTCCCCGGCTCAATGCCATTACAGTTGCAATGGAGTCGTGGAACGCACAACATCGTGCTTTTGTCATAGAGACTTACTTTAGTAACGGTTACTCGGTAGTCAAAACCCAGCGTTTGTTCCGTTCAAAGTTTGGAGTAAGTAGACACGGTAGTGTTCCCAGTCGCAGTGCAATGATGCATTGGGTTAAAAATTTTACAGAAACGGCTTCATCTTTAAAACTGAAACCTACAGGCCGTCCACGTAGCGTTCGTACTCCCGAAAACAGATGCTTTGCAATTGTCAGTAGCCAGAAGTCCACGTCGCCCTGCTCCACATCACCCAGCTGTGCTAGGAGTATCAGATCGGAGTGTTCGAAGAATTTTGCGTTTGGATCTTCATTTGCATCCGTTTAAAATCGTAACTGTTCAATAACTAAGCCAACATGATTTCCAAAACCGAAGAGAATATGCACAATCAATTATGAACATTTTAACTAACGGTTCAATAATCATTATGTCAGATGAGGCCCATTTTCACCTGTCTGGTTATGTAAATAAACAAAGTTTCCGGTACTCTGGACGGCAGAAAATCCTCGTACCATAACGAAAGACCACTTCATTGTGAACGTTTGACAGTTTGGTGCGCAGTGGCTAAATTCGGAGCGATAGGTCCATATTTTTACGAAGAGAACGGTCGAGAATTTCGATCACTTCAAGTCGTTATATCGAAGTGCTAAATAATTTCCTTGCACCAGAGTTACGACGTCGTGAAGTTGACACTGCAAATGATTGGTTCCAACAAAATGGGGCTACTGCTGACACTGCCAGAGTGTCAATGAATGTGTTACGACAAATGTTTCCAGAACACGTGATTTCAAGAAATGGTGACCTTTCATGGCCTGCTCGCTCCCCAGATCTTTCGGTATGTGACTTTTTCTTTGGGAGTACTTGAAATCGAAAGTGTATGTCGTAAAGCCTCGAACAACTGAAGATCTGAAGCTAGCAATTCGAAATGAAATAGCGGCGATACCGAACGACATGATTGTGAAGGCAATGGATAATTTTCAAGTACGATTACATAAGTGCGTGCAGAATGAGTGTAATCACTTGACTGACATAATTTTTAAAACAAAATAAGTGAATTTTAGAATATAAGTACTTTAATAAAAAATGGCAAGAAATGATGTTTCAAATCATTAATATTTTTTTTACATCTTATATCTGATTTTTTTTTATTCATTTCAAAACCATCCACTTTTTCTGCCGGTCCCGTATAAATCATTATTTTCTCACGGGTCATTTTAATGTATTTTCTTGATTAAAAATAGTAGCTATTCATGTATTATATTGTAATATCTCAGCGTAGGTTCGTTCGGGATCTGTGTTTAATAAGTAATAAACAAACTTGTTATTATTTAGCTAGGTCATCAGCTGAAAGGTTGGTTTGAACCTCTCGAGCAGTGATTTTCAACCTGGGGGTCTCAACCCCCATGAGGGTCGTGGTGATATTTTAGGGGGGTCGCGAAGCAATAATGAAATCATTTAATCATTTTTTGAGAAAAATTATTTATTATAAACTTACTTGTTGTTTAGGTCATCAGCTGAAAGGCTGTTTTGAACCTGTAGAGGTTTTACTAAGTAAATGAGGGATGAGGTGGTTTACAATTGCCTTCCTCACTGAGTGGAAAAGTACGCTTATCAGCATGCCGAGCCCTCTGAAAAGCACATATTTTCCACTCTGCAAATGACACCTTCACTTCATTCACCACAGAGTCTGGCTGTATAGTGAAATTCATTACTTTCAGGGAAGATAACTCTGACTAGTGTCTTTTACACCTCTACCTCTTCTGTTCTTAAATGATTCAGTCATTTAATTGGCTGACCATGTGATAAGAAACAGAACTATTTATTTTAGCCCTGCAATGAACAGATTGAGTATAAAAAATTTGACACTCCACCTGCCTGTTATGGGCAAGATCTGGGTTTAATAAGTAATAAACAAACTTGTTATTATTTAGCTAGGTCATCAGCCGAAAGGTTGGTTTGAACCTCTCGAGCAGTGATTCTTAACCTCTTTTCTCTCACAGTGAGTATTATAGAAGGAGATTATATTACAATAAGCACGTACCTACACATCAAGTTAGAACTTGTAAATTGCTCATGTATGTGCACGTCATACAAGCATGTTCATACACGTCGCTACTATAAAAGTATAAACGCAGCAATATAAAATAATAGTTATATACAATCTTACAAAACATTAACCTTGTTTCGGGTCGTGTCTTTTGTCTCTGTATTCTATGAATCTCCCCACATATCTGATTAAATTTAAATAGATTATTTGTCACATCATGGTCATCGACCGATTAAATAGTAATCCGATCATATTTTAGCACGGTAAATCGGGCACCTAATTTAGGAAATCTGAAGGGACTTGATAACGTGGTAGTTACTCAGAAGTTTAGGCCTATAAAAAAAAAAAAATCTGGTGTGAAACACTCACACGACTTTCTCTTGCCAGTGCAAATAATTAACAATAAACCTAACATTAGTAATAAAACATTAGAAGTAAACAAAAAACTAACCTCAATAAAAATAAACTTATTTTAATCATGAGTGAAAGACGCAAAATGAAAGTCGAACTCAGTTTGGCTTAAAAATACGGAAAATCACTCTTTCACGGTAAACTAGACTCTGTAGAGAAAAATGATCTAAATAAAAGTTGTAGATCTTTTTATTTCCTATAACATTATTAATATATACATTTGTCGTAAAATGCATACTAAGGCCAAAATCTGTAAAAAATCGATTTTTCACACGTTTTCGTGAGAAAAAAGCAGAAGATTGCTAATTACTGCTAAACTAAGCGTTATACAAAAAAATGTTTAAAATAAAAGTTGTAGGATTTTAAATTCTCTACAACTTTTATTATATAAAGTTTTGCGCTAAAATGCATATTAAAGCCGTAATCTTTAAAAAAATCAATTTCTTTACGTCAAAACAGCTTTACCGAGAATTTCAGCGAACATGGCGTCTACCCTATCTTGTAGAGAGTAAAAAATTTAGTAAACCAGGCGATTTTTAAAAAAATTCGTAGGACCAGTTTTTGAGAAAATCGCAAAAAAGTGAAAAATTATACAAATAAACTACTACTTCCGGTTGACCGATTTTGATGAAAATGTTGGTGTCGGGTCCGGTAGTGGTATGTAACTTAAGTTTCAAGTTCGTACGTTGTTCCTTTCTTAAGATATTCTGTTCACACACACAGATCAATCGCTAAAAACATGGTTTTTGGGTTCAGGGGGTCTGAAAACGTATAGATCCGGTGAAAACTCGATTTCGAGAAATCGACATGAAAACAATACTTTCCTTCCTATATATTCACATAGGCAAGAGAAAGTAAAAAACGGTCGCAAATTAAGGGGGTAGTCAACCCAGAAAATGAAAATGAAAACTTCTGGCTATAATTTATCATTATTTATTTTAAATGAATGAGTAATTTACTTGTAATGATCTACCATTTGAACCAAGCCAAAAAATGAATTACAGCCCCTTATATAAAGGTGAGGTTGGAAAAGCGGGCTTTTACTGGGAATCAAATATCTCAAGAACCAAGAAAGATATTAACATGATTCTTATGCTACAAAATACAGAAAATTGCTTTCTATTTTCTGTTGTATGCGCTTGTATGTATTTTTTCTTACAAGAATTTTATTAAAGAAAACCATATTTTCAAAAACATTTATTTTATGTTCACAAATTTTTTTTAACTAAATTCCTATTAAGGTTTTTATAATAATCATTCCACAGATAATAGAGCAAAAAATTATGAACATTTGAAAAAACATCATCCAAATATCTCCAATACAAACGAAAATATTTAATTCCCAAGAATGTACAATCGTGCAAAAAACACATTTCCGGAAAACTTAAAGTTGAAGGAATACGAGTAATTCAGTTGCCTTGCTAGTGAGTTTTTTTTAAACAGATGTTTTTATAACTTTTTTTTATCAACGTAGCCTACATGCAAAGTAAACAAATGTTGCCATTCAGAAATTGTTTTTTGTAATCCCTAATTTGTGTACGTTGCAATCTGTTCAATTTAGAACATAAGCAACCCCATGACCCAATGAGATGAGGATGATGTGTATGACGTGTAAATGAGGTGTAGTCTTGTACAGACCCAGGCCGACCATTCCTGAGAGAGTATGGTTAATTGAAACCCAATTATCAAAGTACATCGGTAACCATGTCTAGTATTCAAATCCGTATAAAAGTAACTACCTTTACTAGGATTCGAACCAGGAACCTTGTCTCCGAAAATCAGCTTTTAAACAGCTGATTTTGGCGACAACTTTACCTCTAGACCAACCCGGTGGGTTACTAGCCTTGCTAGTGAGCTTTATTTTAAACAGATATTTTTATAACTTTTTGTCAACGTAGCCTACGTGCAAAGTAAACAAATGTTGCGATTCAGAAAACTTTAAACTTCAAATAAATGGAAAAACCAATCGAAATTTTAAAAAAGTCATCTTCTTGAGTTGACTACCCCCCTAAGGGTTTTACTGTTGTTGTTAAGGTCAACAGCCAAAAGGCTGGTTTGAACCTCTAGAGGTTTTACTAAGTAAAAACGAGGAGTGAGGTGGTTTACCATGCCTTCCTCACTGAGTTGAAAGAGTATACTTATTAGCATGCCAGGCCCTCCGAAAAGCACCCACTTTCCACCCTGCAAATGAGACCTTCACTTCATTCACCACAGGGTCTGGCTGTATAGTGAAATTCATTACTCTCAGAGGATATTACTCTGACTAGTGTCTTTTACACCTCTACCTCTTCTGTTCTTAAATAGTTCAGTCATATAATTGGCTGACTATGTGATAAGAAACAGAACTATTTTTGTAGCCCTGGAACAAGGGTTTTACTGTATCTCTCGTAAAATGTAACTTGAAAAGAAATGTTGATTATAACCGAATACAAATGGAACGCGTATAATACAATCTGTAATGACCTTAGTCATTATGTGAAATATAAAAGTGCGAATCAAGTGTGTTTATTGGCAGTACATATTACTACTAACTACTTTTTTTCTAACCGTGCGCTGCATCTGTAAAATGTTTTATATACACTGTAATCAATGCAATCTGCAAACGATCATCAACAAATTTTTTTCCTTTTATATTCTCCTAATTTTTAACGATCGAATTTTTTATGAGTTTATTACACCAAATGAACACCATTATAGATATATGATGTTTAAATTTTTTTATGATTTCATACTAAACGTAATGCTCTCTCTTATGTTGAGTTATAAGATAACTTGTGTTAACCGTATTATGATATGGTTAGTTTATTACTGTAAAAAATATTACATCCAAATGAATATATATTTATATTTTTTGTTTCTATTTTAATGAAAGAGTGAATTAAATTAAATATTATGATAATTCGTAGGAATCTCTTTCGTCCTAAAAATGTCTGTAATATTTGTGTTTTTATATTGTTCTTTTTTAGTTAGTTTTAAAGTGTCATTAAGAATTTAAAATTTACTAGAAATTACGCCCAAGCGTAGTGTAGACATTATTTTCACCATTTTTTTGTAAAAAAAAAAGTTAAAAATGACACGAATAAACTACTACTTCCGGTTGACCGATTTTGATGAAAATTTTCGTGTCGGCTCCGGTAGTGGTATGTAACTTAAGTTTCAAGTTCGTACGATGTTCCGTTCTTGAGATATTCTGTTCACACACATACACACACAATAGACCAATCGCTAAAAACATGTTTTTTGGGTTCAGGGGGTCTGAAAACGTGTAGATCCGTTGAAAAATCGATTTCAAAAAATCTTAGGAACAAAATTTATTTTATCTCTTAGGATACGGTTTTTCTAATTCTTAATTACTACTTAAGGAAAGCCAGACTTAGCCTACGTGATTTTGGAGGGATGGTGTGTGTACATTCAGTTAGGTTTGTTTGCGCCCGGGAGACTCCAGGAGGAGTATAGGACATGTCCGTTATAATACATATAAGAATCACACAATGTATCACTACTATCAAGAAAGAAATTCTTGTACGCTATAAAAAGTTTCACTGATCAAGTAATTTTTCAGATTTTTTTAAAGGAATGCAAATTATCACAGCATTTTAAAAATTGGAGTAATTTATTCCTGGATTTTCTCCCTGCATATGTAGGTTTTTGTTCAAACAATTTTGTGGAGTGATTAGCCACATAATAATCATTTCTGTTTCTCGTTTTATGATTGTGAACATTGAAATTCTGCATAAAATTATTTTGCCTAACATACACAATCACCTCAAAAATGTAGTGAGAAGGAACTGTATGCAATTTAAGCTCCTTAAATAGTGGCCTGCATGAGGTTAGCTGGTTAGCTCCCACCATACACCTAATAGCTTTGCTTTGAATTTTAAAAACCCTATTCATATTACCCATGCTAGAATTACCCCATACTAAGATACCATAAGGATATGAGACAGAAAGAGGCCATGATAAGCTGCCATTAGTAATTATTTATTATTTAATCTGGCAATTTGTTTTAGTGCAAATACCCCAGTCGATATTTTACAGTACTACAAACTTGATTGTTATAGAAGTCCCAAGATAAAAATCTATCTAGAGATACTCCCAGGAACGTCACTGTTTCTACATGCTCTAAACTACTATTATGAATAAATACATCCACTTCTCTACTTTCTTTAACGTTATGTTTATTTTTGAACTGCAAGTACTGTCACTTTTACCAATTAACTGTTAATAACATTTGATTCAAGAACTGTACTACGGACTATGTTTTTTTAACTTAGTTTATTTATTCACAACTGTACAAAATACAACCAGTGAATGTGATGTTATTTACAAAAACAAAAATGGCGTTATGACATTAAGGAGACCGCCACGCAATAGTGCCACTCCAACGGTGGATTAATCTTGAATAATAAACTGATAGAATTTACATCTCCGCTATGATATCTCTACTCCATCGTCGTTTCAGTCTGCGTTGCGGATTTCCGGGTAGGTTTGGGGATGCCAGCGTTCTAATTATTCCTAATTTGTGTACGTTGCAATCTGTTCAATTTAGAACAATAAGCAACCCCATGACCCAATGAGATGAGGATGATGTGTATGACGTTTAAAGGAGGTGTAGTCTTGTACAGACCCAGGCCGACCATTCCTGAGAGAGTATGGTTAATTAAACCCCAACCATCAAAGTACACCGGTAACCACTGTCTAGTATTCAAATCCGTATAAAAGTAACTACATTCATTTACTAGGATTTGAACCAGGAACCTTCGTCTCCGAAAATCAGCTGTTAAACAACTGATCTCTAGACCAACCCGGTGGGTTAATCATCTAATGAATTGATTTTTTGATACTCAAGTTTGCGTTTGAACCGAGAATAGAGGTGATAAAATGTGTCGTTACTGTATGGAACACGTAAATCGTTGTGCAATGTGTGATTAGTAACGTAAAAGGGTGCGTCAGTTACTTGTCTAAGTAATTTGGATTGAAATCGCTGAATTCGTTGTAGAGTCGAATGTTTTGCTGCGCCGTAAATTTGGCCACCATAAGTCCAAATCGGTTTCAGAAAAGATTTATATACTTGTAGTTTTAAATGAAGTGAAAGTTTTGATCGTCGCGATATCAAGGAAAGTGGTTTTCGTCTGTTATCCTGAGTCTGCCGTTTTATTTGAACGTGTCTATTCCAGGTCAAGCGTCTGTCAATGTACAGGCCGAGATATCGAATTGAATCGGTTTGTGGAATCGATTGACCGCGCAAGATAATAGCGGGACATCTTTGTTTCATGAGAGTAAAAGTACTGCCCGTCCCCAAGCTTTGTGCAGCTGAAAGGTATGCATTACGTCACTACTACTGTGAGAGATTGTGTTAGTAGTAGTAACGTTTTACTTGTACTATGTTTGTAGTAGTCAAGAGTACTATCCAAACTACATATATTCTGTGTTGCCGTCTACAGCGAATAGTCAAAACAACACCCACGTATGTCACGCACTAGACAACCTACTGCCCAGCGAAGAGCAATGAGATGATTAGTACAGTGTTATGACGTAACAGCAGTCTGGTACTTCGTCTGTCCCCTTCATCCCGCAGCTGCACAAAGCTTGGGGACGGGCAGTACTCTGCATTGTTTTTGTAGCATTCACCTTTATCCGCCAATTATTGAAACTCTATGTTGACATGTGTATTTTGCTTCAAGAGCATCTACCAGTCATAAAATACACTAAAGAAACATGTAAATATTTAACTTACGGGCTTTATTAAATGACTTATTCAAATATTGTATCAAAATAGGCTTTGTGAAAATTTATATCTTTCGTACACTGGTATACGAGGGTTACCCAGAAAATAACCTCCGTTTTGAAATAAAAAGTAAACGAGTGAAGATACAAAAACTGTTTTATATACATATTAAAACTACAGTTTTTCTCTATTTTTCGACATAGTCGCCAAACAGATTCAAGCACTTGTCGTACCTTGGAACAGTCTTTGAAATACCCTCTGCATAAAAATCTGCCGCCTGTGAATGTAGCCAACCATTCACGGCGTTTTGAAGCTCTTCCTTATAGGCGAACCGCTGAGATGCAAGCCACCGCTTCATGTTCGGGAACAGGTGAAAGTCACTAGGAGCCAAGTCCGGGCTGTATGGGGGATGATCGAGAACGTCCCATTTAAACTTTGCCAAAATTTAGTTTGTTTTCTCGCCTTCATACAGCTCGAAGAACAAATGAACTTTTGGCCAAGTTTAAATGGGACGTTTTCGTTCATCCCCCATACAGCCCGGACTTGGCTCCTAGTGACTTTCACCTGTTCCCGAACATGAAGCGGTGGCTTGCATCTCAGCGGTTTGCCAATGACGAAGAGCTTCAAAACGCCGTGCATGGTTGGCTACATTCATAGGTGGCAGATTTTTATGCAGAGGGTATTTCAAAGACTGTTCCAAGGTATACGACAAGTGCTTGAATCTGTTAGGCGACTATGTCGAAAAATAGAGAAAAACTGTAGTTTTAATATGTAGTACTATGTAATAAAGTTTTTGTATCTTCACTCGTTTACTTTTTATTTCAAAACTGAGGTTATTTTCTGGATAACCCTCGTACACTAAAGAAACATGTAAAATTTAAACTTATGGGCTTTCTGAAATGACTGATTCAAATATTGTTTCAAAATAGGCTTTGTGAAAATTTATATCTTTCGTACATTGGTATACATTGAATAAATTGGTCCCTTCACCTCTTCTCCTGGTAAAGGCACACTTACAAGCGGTAAACAGTATTATATCTATCTGTACGTACATAGAGTAATTGGAGGGTAACCATTTGGTTGGCTGCAAGTTATAGCTGTGTTTGTTAAAAGTTTATACTTAACTACAGTACAGGAGTATAGCTACATTTGCAGCCGTTTTTATTGCAGTCATAAAACCGAATACCTTCAGTTTTATTACAGTCTCCCTTCCCCCTACGTCTTTCTCCACCATTCCACAATTCCTTCTAATAACTATCTTCGTTATTTTGTTCCTTTTTTATGTTAGGAGATACAGTACGTTCACCTACATTCTGTGAATAGTTTTCTTTATTCTTTAACTTATTTAACCAACCGTAAATTATTCCTAAAGTAAATGTTTAAACTTAAAACCTGATAACTCTCTCCCTCCTATATAAATAAATACCTTAAAATATTTTGGTATTATTTGTTTTGTCAGTATCTCCAACGTAACTAATATTACTTAACCTAACAATCTGTATAAATGTTTCAAACTTATTTCTACTAATAATTTTCTTTAGGATTATAATTTCATGAAAAATTTTAATTGAATTGTCGTGGTTCATTGGATTATATATCAATAATTCATTTCACAAGGAGAATCTGAAAATGTTTAACTTTTATACGCTTGCCTTGTTTTACTACGCAGCTACAATAATGAGTAACGGTTATAGATACTTGAGGCGCGAGAATGCCTTTCGCGGAGAGATTGGTTGTAAGGAAGAGAAGAGAAGAAAATTTGACAGTGCTGTCAAGCTCAACAATAAGACACTACATTTCACTACCGTGTAATTTAACATTTGGTAGGGTCAGTGGCGGAGCGTATAGCAGCTTACTGTCGATAAATAAAAGTTTTATTTCACTCACCTTGGAAGTCCTGCGACTTACCAGCTGGTACCAGTGGCTTTCCGATGAGTGTTGAGCTGCCGAAGATCTTGAATAAGTGGACTGTATTTAGCGTGGTTTTTTTCCTGGAGTGTCTCCAGCGCGTAAATACGTAGCGATGCGTGAATTTAATAGAGAAATACACTTAAATAATATAAAGAAAACAAATTAGCGGTCGCGGATAATTCCCAATACTAGGGCGAAAGCGGAAAAGCGTAAGACTGCACAGAGAGCGTTCTTTTGCGTTGCGAGTTAGCGGACGACTGTGTCCAGTTCAGTATAAAACTGTTTGTATGTGCAGGTAGAAATCAACCCTTATTGGTTGAGACCGATAAATAATATCTTAGAATAGAACACAAAAATAAATTGATGGATTGAACCAAACATAAAATTTATATAGTCCCAAACAACATTCATTTAACCCTTTATAGAGTTGTGTGGAAAAATATAAATGTTGTAAAATGTTAAATTTTGTTTTATAGGGACTTGAATCTGCCCATAACAGACAGGTGGAGTGTCAAATTATTTGCACTTAATCTGTTCGTTCCAAGGCTAAAATAAATAGTTTCTTATCACATGGTCAGCCAATTAAATGACTGAATCATTTAAGAACAGAAGAGGTAGAGGTGTAAAATACATTAATTAGATTTATCTCCTCTGAAAGTAATGAATTTCATTATACAGCCAGATCCTGTAGTGAATGAAGTGCAGGTGTCATTTGTAGAGTGGAAAATATATGCTTTTTAGAGGGCCTGGCATGCTGATAAGCGTACTTTTCCACTCAGTGAGGAAGGCAAATGTAAACCACCTGACTCCTCGTTTTACTTAGTAAAACCTCTTTAGGTTCAAACCAGCCTTTCGGCTGATGACCTTAACAACAAGGACTTGAATATGTATTTCTAGTGCCGGAACAGTTATTATTTATTATTGTAATAATTATTTATTATTATAAAAGACTGAATAAATAATTTTTATTCTGCTTCTGATGTTTTGTTGTTTTTTTTTGTATCATATTAAGTAATACCTAATTTATTTATTTTTTCGATTTTCGATCAATAAAATCGTAGTGCGAGGGGTACTCAAGTAGTATATACGGTAATTTGAAATCGTTAAAATTTAAAGTTATTTAAGCGTTGACCCACCGGGTTGGTCTAGAGGTAAAGTCGTCCCCAAAATCAGCTGTTTAACAGCTGATTTTCGGAGACGAAGGTTCCTGGTTCAAATCCTAGTAAAGGTTTTTATACGGATTTATACGGACTTTTATACGGATTTGAATACTAGACAATGGTTACCTGTGTACTTTTTGATGGTTGGGGTTTAATTAACCATACTCTCTCAGGAATGGTCGGCCTGGGTCTGTACAAGACTACACCTCATTTACACGTCATACACATCATCCTCATCTCATTGGGTCATGGTGTTGTTTATTGTTCTAAATTGAACAGATTGCAACGTGCACAAAATTAGGAATAAAAAAAATTTAAGCGTTGGCGTAAGATTCATGAGGAAGTTTATTCGGTTAACCAGTTTTTTTTTGCTTCCGTTATCTTTCTTGTAATTTTAGGTCAACGCATAAAACATCTCTCTAGAACAATAAAGTACAAAAAATTAAAATCCGATACTTTGTAGAAATGGCCTACATATTTTTAATTAACCTGCCGGACATTTTTATTGTTTATTTTCTTTTGTATAATTTCAATGTTTTTTTCATGTTCTTCTTCTTACTTAATAAGAATTTTAATTTTAATGAAGTACTTAATTTATGTGTCTCTTGTTTCAGGTAATAAACATTAAACGTTCTTGACAAGTTTTACAGAAGAGTAAGTGTTTTAATTTCATGTCCTTAACCGTGTGATTAACAATTAATTTATTATAAATTACTGGCTTATTTTTATCATTTCTGCTCTTTTATAAATGTTTCCATCTTATTTTCTTAGTAAAGTACATCATCATCATCATCACCCAAACACGGATAGGCCTAAAGCCTGTTCCGGCACCCATCTTCGTAGCGGTCTTCCTCTATCACGTCTACCCCGTGGGGCATAACTTAATATTTGGACTGGTAGTCTTTCCTCTCGCATTCTATTCACATGTTCACACCACCTGGAATTGTAGCGCGCAATGCCGTCTAATAGTGGTTGGACCTGTAATTCTGCTCTAATACTTTCATTACGTTTCATGTTCAGTCTGTTATAGCCTGCCGTCGCCCTTAAAAACTTCATTTCTGCACTTTGTATTAGAGTTCTCTCTCGTTGCGTCATGGTCCAACTTTCACTGCCATACAGCAAAACCGGGACTGCCATAGTTTTGTACAGTTTAATTCTTGTATCCTTTCTTGTCTTATTTTTCAAAGTTCGATGTATTGTCCCGCAAATTGTTCTAAACTTATTCAGTTTATTCATAACATCGTCATCTTTTAAAAAGCTTACGTCACATCCTAAATATTTAAAATGCGAGACTTGTTCTAAAACTTTATCATTTATAACGATTTTCGTTCTGACTGGATACTTGCCCTTAAAGGCCATAGTCTTTGACTTAGCGGCAGATAGCTTCACTCCATAACCCTCACAGATCTTTTGTAGTTCAAACACAGCTTTCTGCAAATCATTTTCAGTTTCCATGATAATTACCTGATCATCCGCATATAGCAAACAGCTTAAATCATAATCGGCGATTTGTACACCAGCATTTATGCTCTCCTTCCACTTGTTCAGAATCCAATCTACATTACAGTATTATTTGTTAGTCTATTCTTTGAATTTTTCTTTGGCTAATCTATTGTAAACGGACTAATGTGCTGACTAATTCACGGCAGAAACGTTCAGAAATTAAGGATAACACTTTTAAATCCTGGAATTACCACATGGCTTCTTAGGAAAAATTGGGATAATCCAGGACAATTTTTTCTGAAAAATTTTGAATAGGTAACTATTCTACTTCAATAACGTTCAGAAAATTGGTGATAAAAATTAGGTAATTTTTTCAATCGTGGGTTTTTTTTTCAGGAATCTCTGGTTATTCCCGGAAAATTTTTCTTATATTTGGGATATACCAGGATACTTCTGGATGTTTATGCTGGAATGTTAGTTTTTACTACTGGCCTACACTATTCCGATAATCCGTGCATAAAATAAAATTTCGCTACTTTATGATTATTTTTTATTACAGTAGCTACATATCTTTTCGGATTATCCGAAATTAGATCAAGTTCCGATCCTAATTAGTTCGGATTATCGGAGTTGTTGTTTACTTGTAGGACAAAGGTATTATGTAATTCTCTAGGACCGTTGAATCGGTTTTGTTCCGTATCGAAACGTTAATGCTTTAGTTTTCCCATTCATCTAGGAAAATCTGAGCTCTTTTGGTGATCGGAAAATGAAAAAGTAGTGATTATTGAAAAGTAGAGTGAGGACTTTAGTATTGATACATACAGGATGTTCCCATGTGTCGGTTTCCCCAATATTTACGAAAATCGGAAGAAAGGTTAATGGAATAAGAAACCTATAGACAAAAAAAAAACAAATTTATTTTATGAACTGTACATGTATATTACCTTGAAAATGTTATAGCAGGCGTTCAAAATGTCCACCATGGTTCTCTACAC
Source organism: Catonia carolina (assembly GCA_035578175.1). Lineage (NCBI taxonomy): Eukaryota > Metazoa > Arthropoda > Insecta > Hemiptera > Achilidae > Catonia > Catonia carolina. The sequence continues at coordinate 9,058,905 of JAQMRL010000016.1, forward strand.
ACTTTATACAGCCAATTTGAACTGATTCACAAATTTTCAACAGTAGCATTTTATCGTCATTTACATAGTCAAATGCAATATTTCAATTGAACTTTTTAGTTCGTGCAGGTTTTGTGGCTTGGAAGAATACACTGGTTCCTTTAGAATGCCCCACAATGAAAAATCATATGGCGTTAAGTCTGGCGAGCGCATAGGGCATTCGATTGTACCGCGACGACCAATCCATTCATCAACTTTGGAATTTAAAAACTCGGTTGTTCAGTTGTAAACATTTTAAAAAGTACCGTTACGAAAAAAAAAATCTGGTGTGAAACACTCACACAACTTTTTCTTACCAATGCAAATAATTAACAGTATAACCTAAAATTAGTAATAAAACATTAGAAGTAAACAAAAACTAACTTAAAAAAATATTACCTTATTTTAATCATGAGTGAATGATGCAAAATGAAAATTAACCTCAGTTTGGCTTTAAAATACGGAAAATCACTCTTTCACGCTAAACTAGGCGCTGTAGAGAAAAATGCTCTATATAAATGTTGATCTTTTAATTTCCTATAAATTTGATTATAATTCACGTTTGTCGTAAAATGGATATTAAGGCTGAAATCAATTACCGCTAAACTAAGCGTTATACAATAAACTGTTTTAAATAAAAGTTGAGGATTTTTAATTTCCTACAACTTTTATTATGTACATTTTTGTTCTAAAATGCGTATTATAGCCGCAATCTTAAAAAAACATTTTTTTCTCGAGAAAACAGCCTTCCCAAGAATTTCAGTAGACACGGCGCCTACCCTATCTTGTAGACCATCAAAATTTTAGTAAATGAATCAATTTTTAAAAAAATCGTAGGAGCCGTTTTTGAGTAAATCGCAAAAAAATTAAAAATGACACGAATGAACTACTACTACTTTTGGTTGACTGATTTTGATGAAAATGTTCGTGTCAGGTCCGGTAGTGGTATCTAACTTAAGTTTCAAGTTTTAAGTTCGTACGATGTTCCGTTCTCGAGATATTCTGTTCACACACACACACACCAATCGCTAAAAACATGTTTTTTTGGATTCAGGGGATCTGAAAACATGTAGATCCGGTAAAAAATCGACATGAAAACAATACTTTCCTTCCTACATATTCATATCGGCAAGAGAAAGTAAACATAGTGACTACACGGATACGGTACCTCTTACTAGCCACTGTTACAGACAACTAATGAATCTTGTACGTGATGCTACCAACATTACACTGTTACCAACTTACCAAATAGAAATGTCCCATCTCATGGGGAAACTGACACAACTGGGCCACCCGGTAGTCGTAGAGAGAGAGAGAGTGAGTGAGATAAATGGTAAGTGTGAATGGAAGGTATGAATATAGGACACCAAGAAGTTTGTGTGGGATTATACATTTCATGATTAAACAGATATAGGCTTACATTGTACATAATAATAATAATAATAATAATAATAAAAACAACAACTCGAGACAATGGAGTGCCTGAAGAGATCATTGTCATCAATTATACTTGATGATACTACCACACAGATAACAGTTCAGCAATAACGAATAACGTCATACTGAAGAATAAAGGGCCTCAAATACTACGTCTACTAGACAACAACACTTCTTCTTTCTTTTATTTATCCCACTTTTAAATAGGGAGGAGAAGAACTCCTCCTTCTCCCACTAAAATGGCAATTATTATCGCCCACACGTTCACGGTCATAAGCGCCCACATTTATAGACCCACAATCACGTTTCCAATATTTATAAATTATCAAATTATTTAATCAATTTTTTTTGTTTTCAAATTGACGTAAATATCTGTCCATTATTCATTATTATTTATTCATAATTTTTTTTTGTAAAATCTTGCAAAATAAATTGGTGGTAGCAAATCGCATTTAACGTATTCGCTAATTTTTCATGCGTGTAAAATTATGGTATTGTGTCCGCAACTAAAAATCTGCGGTGAAACACTCATACGACTTTTTACTTTCTCTTGCCTGTATAGGAAGGAAAGTATTGTTTTCATGTCGATTTTAAGAAATCGAGTTTTCACCGAATCTACACGTTTGTAGACCCCCTGAACCCAAAAAGCATGTTTTTAGCGATTGGTGTGTGTGTGTGTGTGCGCGCGCGCGCGCGCGCGCGCGTGTGTGTACAAAATATTTCAAGAACGGAACATTGTACGAACTTGAAACTTGAAACTTAAGTTACATACCACTACCGGACCCGACATGAACATTTTCATCAAAATCGGTCTACCAGAAGTAGTAGTATATTCGTGTAATTTTTCACTTTTTTGCGATTTTCTCAAAAAATGGTCCTACGATTTTTTTAAAAATCGCCTGGTTTACTCAATTTTTTATGCTCTGCAAGATAGGGTAGGCGCCATGTTTGCTGAAATTCTTGGTGAGGCTGTTGTTACGTAAAAAAAGTGTTTTTTAAGATTACGGCTTTAATATGTATTATAGCGCAAAATTTATATAATAAAAAATTTAAAATTCTACAACTTTTAATTTAAACATTTTTTTTCTATAACGCTTAGTTTAGCGGTAATAAGCGATTTTCTGTTTTTTCTCACGAAAACGTGTGAAAAATCGATTTTTTTTAAGATTTCGGCCTTAGTATGCATTTTATGAAAAAAGTGTATATATAATCGAATTTATAGAAAATTAAAAGATCTACAACTTTCATTGAGAGCATTTTTCTCTACAGAGCCTAGTTTAGCGTGAAAGAGTGATTTTCCGTACTTTTAATGCAAACTGAGATCGATTTTCATTTTGCATCTTTCATATAAATATGATTAAAATTATGTTATGTTCATTAAGGTTAGTTTTTTGTTTATTTCTAATGTTTTATTATTAATGTTAGGTTTATTGTGAATTATTTGGAGTGGCAAGAGAAAGTTGTGTGAGTTTTTCACACCAGATTTTTCTTGTTAATGTAAATAATGAAAAATATAGGCCTAACCTAAGAATTAATCATTAGTAAACAGTGTAAAATAATAAACAAAATTTATATATTTAACGTTATATCAACTGCAACGGTCATTAGCGACGATGTTGGGGTGAAACTGTTCACAATGGATGATGAAATTATTTTAATTGTATCGTACGGTAAATATGCCGTGCCTGAGTGGGAATCGAACCCACGACCGCATGATGAGAGCCGAGCACGTTACCAACTACGCCAATGCGGCCTTATTTTTTTTATATATATCCCTAATTTGTCTGCCCATAACAGACTGGTGGAGAGTCAAATTATTTACTCTCAATCTGTTCATTGCTGGGCTAAAATAAATAGTTCTGTTTCTTATCACATGGTCAGCCAATTAAATGACTGAATCATTTAAGAACAGAAGAGGTAGAGGTGTAAAAGACACTAATCAGAGTTATCGCCTCTGAAAGTAATGGATTTCATTATACAGCCAGACTCTGTGGTGAATGAAGTGAAGGTGTCATTTGCAGAGTGGAAAATATGTGCTTTTCAGAGGGCCCGGCATGCTGATAAGCATACTTTTCTATTCAGTGAGGAAGGCAATGGTAAACCACCTCACTCCACATTTTACTTAGTAAAATTTCTACAGGTTCAAACCAGCTTTTCGGCTGATGACCTAAACAACAACCCTAATCTGTGTACGTTGCAATCTGTTCAATTTAGAACAATAAGCAACCCAATGACCCAATGAGATGAGGATGATGTGTATGACGTGTAAATGAGGTGTAGTCTTGTACAGACCCAGGCCGACCATTCCTGAGAGAGTATGGTTAATTAAACCCCAACCATCAAAGTACACCGGTAACCACAGTCTACTATTCAAATCCGTATAAAAGTAACTACCTTTTACTAGAATTTGAACCAGGAACCTTCGTCTCCGAAAATCAGCTGTTAAACAGCTGATTCTGGCGACGACTTTAAGTCTAGACTAACCCGGTGGATGACCTTATTTTAAACCTAATTTTTTTCTTCTTTGTTAATTTAACGTCGCATCAACTACAGTGGTCATTAGCGACGACGTTGGGTTGTAACTGTGAAGGATGAAATAATTTTTTGTAACCTATGAAAATATGCCGTGCTTGAGTGGGATTCGAACCCAAGTGGGATACCCAAACCTAATTTTAATCATGAGTGAATGACGCTTAATGAAAATCAATCCCTGTAGAAGTTAAAAATACCTACAATCTCTAATTGACGCTAAAAAAGGGTCTGTAAAAACTAATTATTGAAGTAAAAGTTATGTTTTTTAATTTCCGACAACTTTTATTGAATAGGCTATACTTTTATGTTAAAATTCATTCTAAGGCCGGAATTTAAAAAAATCCAATATTTTATCGATTTTGATGAGCAAAATACAGAAAATCAGTAGCCTATAATTTACGCTAAACTAAGCATTGTAGAAAAAAAAAATTTTAATAAACTTTGTAGGTTTTCCAATTTCCTACAACTTTTATCAATTATGATTTTGCCCTCTACAAATGGCCGCAATCTTTAAAAAAATACATTTTTCCCATAAAAAAATACATTTTCCCATGAGAGCAGAGCCCTTACAACGATTTCAGCAAACGTAGGTGATTACCCTATCTTTTTTTTTATTTAGTTTTATTTTAAGTCGCTTCAACAGCTTGGTCATTTGTGACTACATTAGGTTATGGAACGTCGGGTTGTGACTTGTTATAATTTTCAGACCCTAGCCGGGAATCGAACCCAGGACCTCTACGTGATAGGCCAGCATGCTACCACTACACTACGGAGGCGGCCGCTTACTCTATCTTTTAGAGTATTTAAAATGCAGTACTGCCAATAACAGACAGGTGGAGTGTCAAATTATTTACACTCAATCTGTTCGTTGCTGGGCTAAAATAAATAGTTCTGTTTCTTTTCACATGTTCAGCCAATTAAATGACTGAATCATTTAAGAACAGAAGAGGTAGAGGTGTAAAAGACACTAATCAGAGTTACCTCGTCTGAAAGTAATGAATTTCATTATACAGCCAGACCCTGTGATGAATGAAATGAAGGTGTCATTTACAGAGCGGAACATATGTGCTTTTCAGAGGGCCCGGCATGCTGATAAGCATACTTTTCCACTCAGTGAGGAAGGCAATGGTAAACCACCTCACTCCTCGTTTTACTTAGTAAAACCTCTACAGGTTCAAACCAGCCTTTTGGCTGATGACCTAAACAACAACAACAACAAAATGCAGTAAATGAGGGGACTTAAAAAAATTTTGCAGCCATTTTTGAGAAAATCCCAAAAAAGTTAAAAATCGCATGAATAAATTATTTTTTTTTTCGGTTGACCGATTTTGATGAAAATGGCTCATGTGTATCACAACAGAAGTTTCATTTCGTTTCTTCTTATCCGATTGAAAATGACCTAGCGTTCCAATTATTTTTGCAGCAAGTGTGCATCAGGCTAAAGGGTACTGTGAAGTGATGTTGTACGTATAAACAGGACATCAGACACCATGTTCATTTGGACAGACTATAATACTCTATTAGACATTCAGTTGATGGTCGTGGGAAAACAAAAATTTACTTTTGTCGTACATAAAACTACCTCTCTTTTAGTTCATTATTCATAATTCTTCCTCACGTATTCCCGCTCATCAGCTACTGCTACTTCTTCATATAGAGTATCTCTATTCTATAAACTCTACAAATGAACAATACACAAATTAACATTTTCCCAAGAGTCACTCGTTCGATTCTAATTTCACATCTATTTTTTCTATTTTTTTTATGTTTCTAACAAAAATTCTCATACGTTCTAATCATTAACAAAATAACATATGGAGTAATAATTATGTATACTTTGATAATTATTATTCTCTTTAAATTTTAAGAAGTTCTTTTAATTACAGAATAGATTTTTATCTGTTTTGGACAAAATTGGCTCAGTGTTAGGAAGAGCAGACCATTTTCATTATCTCTGTATTTGAAATACTAACTTAGGTACATTTATTTTTAGGAACTGTTAACTTTACAAAGCTGAGCTTTGGCACACCTATGTACCTTTTTCTACAGATTTGTACCGTAGCTTTTTCATTTATCTGTATCCAATTTAAAAAAAAAATCTGGTGTGAAATACTCACACAACTTTCTCTTGCCAGTGCAAATAATTAACAATGTAACCTAACATTATTAAGCAACGTAAAAAAACGGGGAAATGGGAAAATGGCGCGACGTAGTGAATAGCGCGCTAGCCTACTAAGCGGAGGTCCCGGGTGCAATTCCCGGCTAGGGCCTGGAAATTATTAAGTGCCAAAATCCTTAAATATAGTTTCTTAACCCACCGTAGTCGCTAATGATCAAGCTGTTGATGCGACGTTAAATAAACAAAAAAAACTAACTTCAAAAAACATAACCTAATTTTAGTCATGAGTGAATGATGCAAAATGAAAACCAACTTTAGTTTGGCTGAATAATTTACGGAAAATCACTCTTTTACGCTAAACTAGGCTCTGTAGAGAAAAATGCTTTAAAAATGCTTTACCCTATTTGATCGCTGCTTTTTGCTGTATTTTTTTGACGTAGATTAGACATGAGTTTAAACAGGGACTCCAGTAGAGTTTGTTCATGGATGGCTGTCGACTGGTCACCATACAAAGTCGCTTGCCCAACTGGTGTTACTTAACAAATAATAGCGACTTTCTACCAGCTGACTGACTGGGCTGGCCTGAAGGCCCAGTAAGACATTAAAAAAAATATTTCAAAATAAAATAACTTATTGTCAAAAACGAGAATTGAATGTACCGTATATTCAATTAAAGTTAAAAATAGTAGTAATTTTAAAAATCTTCTGCATAATTGTACCAAAGTGGAGTAAATGTAGTTACTGCAACTTTTATAGAGCTTTCTTGCTGATTTTCAAACTTAATTTTGCCTAAATTAGAGTAAATACCCTTTACCTGTAGGGCACAGATTTTTTTGTCCTAACAAGAGAAAGTAATTGTCGACCGTATCGGGAATTGAACTTGGCATAGAAGACAATTGTTGACCACTACACCAACGAGCCGGCAAGTATAAAATACAAAGTAATATACCATTTACACAGAAAGCAACCTAAATTAGTGAAGTATTACAATTTTCCTAATTGGATTTTTGAACAAGATTCATCGAATACAATCTTACAAATTAGCCAATAACTTTTTATTAAGTAATTTAAGAATTTCTTTATAAATCGGTACTCTATAATTTGTAATACTGTGTTTGATTGTTTTATTATTTCATTAATTATTTCCCGGTTTAACTCATGTAATGATCTAGGAAGAAAAATACGGCAGATGTTAGGAATAAAATTATATTTCGTTCAGTAATTGTGGTGGTATATTTAGTGTAAAATGTTTATAACGTCCGTTGTTAATTCAGTTCTTGTTAGTGGAACATAAAGTTAAATGCGGGATCGGTTTGGTTAGTTACTTGCACGCGATGGTCCAGCCAGCATCGTTACGTCCATTATTCGGTTCACTGGTTACCGACCCAAAATAAATTCGATTGGACAGGTTCTTGACAGTGCCTACATTTTATTCTGCTGTTAGTCCTCTATCAATATGTTTTCCTTTGAAAAAAATATATATTCTTCTTGTTTGTTAACTGTGTTGAAATACACAAAATATTTTTGGCTATTTAACAAAAAAAAAACTTGACAGATTTCCTTGATAGATTTTTGCGGTTTAATAATTCCAGTAAACTTAAAACGGCTCAGACAACTCAAAAGAATTATATTTAAATCTCCATGAACGTTTATTACTAAGAAACTAATGACCTTTCGAACAGACCAAATTTTTACTTTCTCTTGCCTATATGAATATATAGGAAGGAAAGTATTGTTTTCATGTCGATTTTAAGAAATCGAGTTTTCACCGGATCTATACGTTTTCAGACCCCCTGAACCCAAAAAACATGTTTTTAGCGATTGGTCTGTGTGTGTGTGTGTGTGTGTGTGTGTGTGTGTGTGTGTGTGTGTGTGTGAACAGAATATCTCAAGAACGGAACATCGTACGAACTTGAAACTTGAAACTTAAGTTACATACCACTACCGGACGCGACACGAACATTTTCATCAAAATCGGTCAAACGGAAGTAGTAGTTTATTCGTATAATTTTTCACTTTTTTGCGATTTTCTCAAAAACTGGTCCTACGATTTTTTTTAAAATCGCCTCATTTACTCAATTTTTTATTCTCTACAAGATAGGGTAGGCGTCATGTTTGCTGAAATTCTGGGTGAGGCTGTTTTCACGTAAAAACAAAGTTTTTTTAAGATTACGGCTTTAATATGCAATTTAGAGCAAAAATTTATATAATAAAAGTTGTAGAGAATTTAAAATCCTACAACTTTTATTTCAAACATATTTTTGTATAACGCTTAGTTTAGCGGTAATTTGCAATTTTCTGTTTTTTTCTCACGAAAACGTGAGAAAAATCGATTCTTTTAACATTTCGGCCTTAGTATGCATTTTACGACAAAAGTGTATATAATAAAATTTATAGAAAATTAAGAGATCTACAACTTTTATTTAGAGAATTTTTCTCTACAGAGCCTAGTTTAGCGTGAAAGTGTGATTTTCGGTTTTTTTTAAGCCAAATTGAGTTCGATTTTCATTTTGCGTCTTCCACTCATGATTAAAATAAGGTTATGTTTTTGAGGTTAGTTTTTGTTTATTTCTAATATTTTATTAATAATGTTAGGTTTATTATTAATTATTTGCATTGGCAAGAGAAAGTTGTGTGAGTGTTTCACACCAGATTTTTTTAATTTCCTTAACATTTCTGTTTGACCTTAACTGGTAGGTAGAGTGTTAAATTATTTGCACTCGATTTGGTAGATACAGCTACAAAAAATAGTTCTGTTTCATATCACACGGTCAGCCATGTGACTCAAGTATTTAAGAACAACAGAGGTAGAGGTGTAAAAGGCACTAATCACAGTTATTTCCTCTGAAAGTAATCAACTTTATCACACAGCCAGACCCTGTGGTGAATGGTGAAGTTGGCATTTGCAGGGTGGAAAGTAGATGCTTTTCAGAAGGCCTTGCGTACTGATAAGCATACTGTGACACTTATCGCTAAGATTCGTTTCGGGATCTAGGTAATTAAATAATTAATACACTGAAGTTTTAAGCTTTTGTTTTAAGCTTAAGTTTTAAGCTTTTGAAATGTGGTGTTATAGGAAAATGTTAAAGAAAATGTTAAAGACAGTATATGGAAGCATCTTACCAAAAGAAGGGATAGGCTAGTGGGGCATATCCTAATACATCCAAGTATTGGGCTATTAATAATGGAGGGTAATACTGAGGGAGTAAATTGTAGAGGGAGGCAAAGATTAGAATATATAAAGTAAATTACAAAAGATGTAGGGTGTTACAGGTATGTAGATATGAAACGACTTGCGCAAGATAGACCAGGTTGGAGAACTGCATCAAACCAGTCGAGAGACTGATGACAAAAAAAACTAAAGTTTTAAATTACAAGTATTTATTATTACTAAAAGATTTACAAAATAAAATAATAAACTAATTATAATGGAGTAATACAATAAATAACTTAATTTACTTAGTACTACTTACAAAAAATTAAACAGAATACACATACACAATGCACATATAAAATAAAACTGAATAACAATAGTTGACCAATACAATGCCTCGGAACCGTTGCCCTGATCTAACGCACCGATAGCACACTCAATAGAAACTCGTCAAGGATGAAACGAATACTAATTGTCTGACCGCACTTGGGGCTCCCTTTATATAGGTAGATCAAAGAGTTATCTCGAAAGACACAGAGATTCAATGCGGATAATAAAAATCCTTTTTATTTGTTCTCGCAAAATCATAACTTGTGTAAACAAGTCGCAATTGATAAAAGTGTTACAGGTGGTAATCAACCGACTGTTTCACAAATAGTTGTACAACAAAGACCCTACCTTATTATACACGGCCCTTTTAAATATCCTTTTATAACCACGGCCGGCCCGTGGTGTAGTGGTCAGCGCAACTGGCTACTATGCCGGGGTCCCGGGTTCGATTCCCGGTCAGGTCTGGCATTTTTTCATCTGTAAATCACCACATATCATTACCTACGCACAAGCCCAAGGCTTATGTAGGCATCATCACTCAATAAAAAAAAAAAAAACTAACCCTATTGTTACTTTTTCACTCTATTATCTACTCTTTAACATTCTACGAATAGAAACCTATCTAGAACCTTCTCGAGCCATATTACTTTTTCGATATTGTCACAATACTTTTCTACTCAGTGAGGAAGGCAATAGTAAACCTCTTCACTCCTCGTTTTACGTAGTAAAACCTCTGAGGTTCAAACCAGCCTTTCGCCCAATGCCTTAAGAACAACGTTTTTTATGTTTTTTTATGTAATATTTTTTTTGCTTTACAGCCTTTTTAGTCCACTTGAATCAGATTTAGAAATTCTTCTTTGTTTGTTTTTAGGATTCTTACGTTTTTCCCAATAATTTTTCATATTTGGGATCTGATCGGTCTGATTTTATCTGTACATATTATTGACGACGGTGCTTGAGTTTTTTCGACGAATCTTGTGTCTTTATCTTTAAGCAACTTAAGCTGTTCAGATTTTTCTAAAAGATCGTGTTCTGCAATGTTAAGTTCTTGCATATCATGCTTTATTTCGGCCAACCGCCTTGGAGGATTTTTTCACGAGTTTATTATAGAAATGAGGGTTTTAGTTACTTGATTGTCCGGTATTCTAAGTAAATGTCCGAAGAAAAATTTGTTTCTTCCGCATGTTGTCAGTAATTGGCTCGATTTAATGGAGTTCAGTATTAGACATTCTTTTTCTTCAGGTGCCTTCTCCATTACGAAGGTTGGCTATCATCATGGTCAGTCGTACCTTGTCCACTGCTGCTCTAAAAAGGTCATGCGACGAGCAGTTTAACGCTTCTCTCAGGTTTCGTAACCAGGATATTCGTCTGCGTCCCACCGAGCTTTTACCAACGAGTTTCCCTTGAATTATGAGATGCAGAATCTCGTATTTAGGCCCCATCATGATGTGTCCAAGTTATGTCAGTTTTCTATTATAGGTATGTTAGTTTTCTATTAATTAGACATTAAGATCCAGTTATTGTTGAGTTTCCGTTTTTTGTTTACGCAATTCCTAAGGATTCTTCTTTCTATCCCAAGAACTTTTCTCATTCTCATTTTAGTCTTTAAATTAGAAATAGTTTCGCATCAGCAACTGGCTTCTGGTTGTTCTACCGTTTTATAGTGTTGTAGTTTAGTTTGAATAGATAGGTCTTTCTTGTAATATGTGTTCTTGGTAAGTTGCTGGATTTTCGGTGTTTTGTTAGTTCTAATTTTCGAGGTCGCGTTCTAATTTCCGTTGTAAGTTATTGTCTCGCCAAGATATTTAAATTCTTCGGCTATATCGACTAAGTTACCATTAACATGTGCCGACCTATGCAGAGCGGTCCGGTGATGATGATTTTAGTTTTTTTATTAGAAATTCTGAGACCAATTTAATTTTTTTTTGTTCTAGGTTGTAACTTGCTTTCTGGCTTCAGCTAATTTATCAGCTAAGAAAGCTAAGTCGTTTGCGATGCCAAGGCGATTTAAGTTTAAGTTTTTATGGGTTTAAGATACCTAAAAACCCACTTAAAAATTCTGTGATTTTTTTTACCACCGTATGGTGTCCGCTCTAGTACACTCTTGTTAGCGCAACTGGCTTCTACGCTGGGATCCCGGGTTCGATTCACGGTCAATTCTGGCATTTTTTCATCACTCATTTTTATTATCATCATTATCTACCGTCTGTATTAGCAGAAACTGCAGAACAGTCAGACGTAAAACAAAAAAGTACTTAAATGGCCAAATTATCTGCAAATCCAAGACAGTTCAATTTTAATGATGGCATTTTTGTTTCCCCTTACAAATTTTAATGCTTGGTGGAATTTCCTAGAACTATATTTATATTATGTAATCTCCTCGGATCTTTAGTTTATTTTGTATCGTATTTTTTTATTTCTTACAAATAAAATAATAATGAATAAATTGTTACCCTAATTTTAAAAGCAACCCCTCAAAGATATAAATTAAAAGTATTTAATACAAATTTTAAGATAGGTTGAATAATAAGGTATGTTATTATAAAATAGATTTAAAAGAACCAGGTATCCTAAATTGATATTCAGCTAACGTCTTCTGTTAACGCTGCTGCGTTCTTCCAGATGACTATTGTGTGTTATTGCGTTGTTGTTGTTGTTGTTGTTGTTATTTTGTTTCGTGTTTGTTAATTAATGACATTCCAGAACAGCCCAGAAGCATCGTCATCCTCAACCACGTCATTAACATTCGAACCTTCCATATTAATAACACAGCTTGGTACCCGGCCGGGCTTCTCTCTTGATGATCGCTTTGCTCGCTTCTAGTCATAGTTTAGTGGAAGTAGTTTAGACGCTGCATTATGTATGATGTATACAGGTTATTCAAAAAATATTTACTTCAATCTTTATTCGAAGATTATCTATCTTATAAGTACAGTAGCGTAGCTGCCCATAACAGACAGATGGAGTTTCAAATTATTTACACTTTAGTCGAAGATTATCTATTTTATAAGTACAGTAGTTGCCCATGTTGTTGTTAAGGTCATCAGCCGAAAGGCTGGTTTGAACTTGTAGAGGTTTTACTAAGTAAAACGAGGAGTGAGGTGGTTTACCTATGCCTTCCTCACTAAATGAAAAAATATGCTTATCAGTATGCCGACCCCTCTGAAAAGCACATATTTTCCACTCTGCAAATAGCACCTTTACTTCATTCACCATAGGGTCTGGCTGTATAATGAAATTCATTACTTTCAGAGGAGATAACTCTGATTAGTGTCTTTTACATCTCTACCTCTTCACCTCAATGCGGCCAGCCGCATTGGCGCAGCTGGTAACGTGCTCGCCTCTCATCATGCGGTCTTGGGTTCGAATCCCATTCAGGCACGGCATATTTTCATACGTTACAAAAAATCATTTCATCCTTCACGTCTGCATTAGCAGTAATTGCAGAACAGTCAGACGTTTAACAAAAAAAAAATCTACCTCTTCTGTTCTTAAATGCTTCAGTCATTTAATTGGCTGACCATGTGATAAGAAACAGAACTATTTATTTCAGCCCTGCAACGAACAGATTGAGTGTAAAGAATTTGACACTCCACCTGTCTGTTATGGGCAGTAGTTGCACATAACAGACAGATGGAGTGTTAAATTATTTGCACTCAATCTGTTCGTTGCAGGGCTAAAATAAATAGTTCTGTTTCTTACGTATTGATATCTACATTTAAGTAACTTTAATTAGAAACTGGTTTCGTAACTTATCACAATGTAAAAATACTTTAAATACGAAAATAAATAACGAGTATTGTACATTAACATTTGCGTGTACAATATTTATGGACTGTAATATACATTTGGGAAAATTCATTCGATTTGTTATTTTTCTTTTCTTAAAAATGATACGTGTATTATGTAATCTGCCCATAACAGACAGGTGGAGTGTCAAATTATTTACACTCCATCTCTTCGTTGTAGGGCTAAAATAAATAGTTCTGTTTATTATCACATGGTCAGCCAATTAAATGACTAAATCATTTAATAACAGAAGAGGTAGAGATGTAAAAGACACTAATCAGATTTATCTCCTCTGAAAGTAATGAATTTCATTATACAGCCAGACCCTGTGGTGAATGAAGTGAAGGTGTCATTTGCAGAGTGGAAAATATGTGCTTTTCAGAGGGCCCGGCATGCTGATAAGCGTACTTTCTCACTCAGTGAGTAAGCCATTGGTAAACCACCTCACTCCTTGTTTTACGTAGTAAAACCTCTTCAGGTTCAAACCAGTCTTTCGGCTGATGACCTAAACAACAACAAAGTACAGTAGAATCTCAGTAGTCCGGTTTGTTGGAGACCGAGAGGCTGCCGGATTATTGGATGTGTTGGCATTTTGAAACTATAAATTATAAATTTAAACAAAAAATGAATATGCATTGATTTCTATATGACTTTAAATTAAATTAACTAATTAAAAAAGGTTTGCTGAGTAATTCTGTAGTCATTGTACTACCTAAACATAATTATCGGCTATTGACATTGCCTAGTGCGGTGTGGGAGTGCTCGTGTTCTGAGAATTACGTTTCGTTGTCAATTCAGCATGAAGTATAGAGTATGACACAGTTCTGGGTTTTGGATAAAAGGTCAAAAATTATTCAATTTAACAATAATTAAGGTCTGCTTATTCATTTCTTCAATCAAATCCTAAACATACATGTTTTATTAAATCCACCGTAATTAGGTCGAGTTGATTTCCCTAATTCAATTTAAGTCTTTTACCAAAATCTGTCCTGGGTGAGGTTTCATACTTTTAGGCCTAATATTTTAAGGGCCGGATTACTGGAAGTGCCGGACCACTGCATGGCTGGACTACCGAGATTCTACTGTATTAGAATTTTAATATTAACTTTGTGCCAGGAAAATATTGTGAGTCCTACTGAAAAATGCGGGTATTTTCCATTTTCTTTATGCCACTATCAAATCCGAATTCCCTGAAGGGTTACACACTTGTTCATTTCTCCCAGTCCCTTACTGAATACTCATACTAAGATAGATACACTCACGCACGAGTACACATGTCCTTCCCAGTCCCAATATACTGTATTATGTTGCACGTTCTATTGTTTTATTCCCTATTTTGATTGTCTTATTGTTTTAATTTTGCTAGTACTAATTACTATTAATTTATATTTTTTTGCTCTAACTACGTTATACTATTACGTTATATTTTTTTAATTATTTACATTGGGAAGAGAAAGTCGTGTGAGTGTTTCACACAGAATATTTTAGTTGTTACATCTTCTGGGATTATCTAATAACTACTTTTCCTGAAGGAACTCTGCAGCATCTTTCTCCGTCCGAATATTATTAAGTAATTCTACAAAATTCATAGCAGACTGTGTAGTTACAACTTACTGTGAAATGGGAATGGAGTTGACACTACGCAGGAATATTGCTAGTCTGATTGGCGCGCTAGACGCAGGAGTGGGAAAATTCATGTTAACCCTTCAGGGAATTCGGATTTGATAGTGGCATACAGAAAACGGAAAGACCCAAAAATGCCAAGTATTTTCCACTAGGTTCAGTAAAACCCCGATCATCCGAAACCCGGTTATCCGAAATCGGTTTTTTTTTTATTTTGCTGCAAATTGTGTAAGTAGAAGACGCACTACTACTACTGAACTCAATCTGGTAGGCGACGCTACGTGTACTACAAGTCGTCAACTTTTAATGAATTTAAAGACATTAGCAAGTAAACGCGAATCAGTTGCTCCCGATCGAAAGATCAGTAAAGATCGCATAACGGTTGTTGTCTGTGCGAATTCAACTGGTTCACATAAAATACTAATAGTCAAGCATTTGAAGCGTTAGAAATAGCTCTGATTTGGTATGAAATGCAGCCTGAAGCAGATTTTTCTACTCTCCAGACTGTCAAACCAGTCAGGAGTCAGTATTTATAGAAAATTATAAGATCTACAACTTTTATTTTAAGAATTTTTCACTACTGAGCCTACTTTAGCGTCCAAAAGTGATTTTACGTATTTTTAAGCCAAAGTAAGGTTGATTTTCACACTGCCGTATCTATACCGGTTGAGTAGGACTACCAACTTCGTGTCACAAAACAAAATTTCCCTTTCAAAGAAAAAGATTACCAGACATTAACAATTAAGTAACAGGACTAAAAAATCTGGTGTGAAACACTCACACAACTATCTCTTGCCAATGCAAATAATGACCAATATAACCTAACATTAGTAATAAAACATTAGAAATAAACAAATAACAAACCTCAAAAAACAACCTTATTTTAATCATGAGTGAAAGACGCAAAATAAAAATCGACCTCAGATTGACTTAAAAATACGGAAAATCACTCTTTCACGCTAAACTAGGCTCTGTAGAGAAATATGCTTTAAATAAAAGTTGTAGATCTTTTAATTTCCTATAAATTTAAAATTATACGCTTTTGTCGTAAAATGCATACTAAGGCCGAAATCTTAAAAAATCGATTTTTCACGTTTTCGTGAGAAAAAACAGAAAATCTGTAATTACCGCAAAACTAAGCGTTATACAAAAATATGTTAGAAATAAAAGTTGTAGGATTTTAAATTCTCTACATTTTTTAAAAATTACACGAATAAACTACTACTTCCGGTTGACCGAGTTTGATGAAAATGTTCGTGTCGGGTCCTCTAGTGGTACTTAACTGAAGCTTCAAGTTTCAACTTCATATGGTGTTCCGTTCTTGAGATATTTTGTTCACACAGAGACACACACACAGACCAATCGCTAAAAACATGTTTTTTTTGGGTTCAGGGGATCTGAAAACGTGTAGATGCGGTGAAAACTCGATTTCGAAAAATCAACATGAAAACAATACTTTCCTTCCAATATATTCACATTTGACCCACCGGGTTGGTCTAGAGGTAAAGTCGTCCCCAAAATCAGCTGTTGAACAGCTGATTTTCGGAGACGAAGGTTCCTGGTTCAAATCCTAGTAAAGGTAGTTACTTTTATACGGATTTGAATGCTAGGCAGTGGTTACCGGTGTACTTTAATGGTTTGGGTTCAATTAACCATACTCTCTCAGGAATGGTCGGCTTGAATCTGTACAAGACTACACCTCATTTACTCGTCGTACATATCATCCTCATCTCATTGTGTCATGTGGTTGCTTATTGTTTTATATTGAACAGATTGCAACGTACACATAATATTATGAATTAAAAAGAAAAATATTCATATAGGCAAGAGAAAGTAAAAATTACCAGACATTAAGAATTAGGTAACAGGACTAAAAAATCACTGTATTTTTTTTTTTTTAATTCCTAATATGTGTACGTTGCAATCTGTTCAATTCAGAACAATAAGCAACCCCATGACCCAATGAGATGAGGATGATGTGTATGACGTGTAAATGAGGTGTAGTCTTGTGCAGACTCAGGTCGACCATTCCTGAGAGAGTATGGTTAATTGAACCCCAACCATCAAAGTACACCGGTAACCACTGTCTAGCATTGAAATTCGTATAAAAGTAACTAACTTTACTAGGATTTGAACCAGGAACCTTCGTCTCCGAAAATCAGCTGTTAAACAGCTGATTTTGGCGACGACTTTACCTCTAGACCAACCCGGTGGGTTTAAGCCAAAGTAAGGTTGATTTTCACACTGCCGTATTTACCGGTTGAGTAGGAGTACCAACTTCGTGTCACAAAACACAATTTACTTTCATAGAAAAAGATTACCAGACATTAACAATTAGGTAACAGGACTAAAAAATCACTCCGAATTTGACTGTTGATTAGAAGTGTTGTTGTTTAGGTCATCAGCCAAAAGGCTGGTTTGAACCTCTAGAGGTTTTACTGAGTAAAACGAGGAGTGAGGTGGTTTACCATTGCCTTCCTCACTGAGTAGAAAAGTACGCTTATCAGCATGCCGGGCCCTCTGAAAAGCACATATTTTCCACTCTGCAAATGACACCTTCACTTCATTCACCACAGAGTCTGGCTGTATAATGAAATTCATTACTTTCAGAGTAGATATTCTCTGATTAGTGTCACAGTACACCTCTACCTCTTCTGTTCTTAATTGATTCAGTCATTTAATTGGCTGACCATGTGATAAGAAACAGAACTATTTATTTTAGCCCTGCAACGAACAGATTGAGTGTAAATAATTTGACACTCTACCTGTCTGTTATGGGCAGTGATTAGAAGTAAGTAGATTTCTCAAATTTGTGATGTAATTTTTTGAACAGGGAGTAGTAATAGCAGTAGTTAGGAGATCCTAATAATAGTAGATTTGTGTACCGACGCAGCATATCTATTGCCGGAGCCCAACCTGCCTTCCTACCGCCACGCCACGCCAATCCTATACTTTACCTTACTCCTTTTGTTACTGGGTTCATTTTTTTCTCTTTTTTTTCCTAAACCCTGAGGCGGCCATTCTCGCGCTCTCCTCTCCCTTGGCTGACCAAACTTCTTTCGCTCTTCATACCTATCTATCTAGTCCGTCATTTAGTTTTGTGTGTGCTTTTTAACACTACTCGACCCGGATCTAGTATTTGACGATACTTCAGTATATTTGGAAGTGAAGGTAGGAGTGGCTGTGTAAAGCTACCACTGAATAACACTAGCTGTCTTATATTTATCTATCCAAATAAATTAATGGCCCCCAATAATACCTAACTAAGTATTCAATTTTATCAATAAATATCTATTGATGTTCTTAATTACATTTATTACATTTTCACCTTCTATCCACTGACTGGGTGGAGTAAGAAATATTGCAATCAACTAACGGGTGTTTTATTAAGGACGCAACCCTGATTATAAGAAGATAGAAGTACAGTCAACTCCCGATTATCCGCGGAATTTGGTGGCACGAGTGCCGCGGATAATCCGCAAAATGACGGAAAAAAGCGTAGGCATATACAGTAGTACACGTATAAAATCTTTATTAATTTTTTGTCATTTAAAGTACATAAATATACAATAATGAAAACACTAACTTAAATTACAAAATATAACATTAAAATTTTAAATGTTGTTAAATTATTTTTTGTCCCTAAAAATGTTTGTTTACTGTAATTTTTTTAAATTAGTACATACAATGTAATTAAAAAAAACATAAAAATATTGTTTACTTACAAATGATGTGCAGAAGCTATGTTGTAATAGAAGTCACAACGTTTTAAAAAAGTCAGTTATCTGCTTTTGTTTTTTTTTTTGAGTTAAAACACTTTTTCTTGATTTGGGACTGAAGTTTTCTCAACATAAGTTTGTCACAAAGCAAAGCGTGTGCTTTACAAATTTAAGCATGTGCTTTACTTAACAAAGCGCGTATTTACAAATTTAAGCGTGTGCTTTACTTTACAAAGCGCGTACTTCCTGTGCTGTACAAATTTTATCTTTAATGTTATCACATTACAAGAAATTTAGTTAACGTTAAGAAAAAAGAATGAAAAAAATTTCATCCGACGTGCGCGGATAATCCGCAAAGCGGATAATTCGCCCGCGGATAATCGGGAGTTGACTGTAATACATCGGTAAATTTTCTATCCCCCAATCGGTATGTTGGCAACAGCGTTCTCAAGGCCAACTACCTAACACAGTTAAAATGTTCCAGTCAAGCATTAGTGTGGTGACAGCAGTCGTTTCGTTATATTGTGTCAGCAATGGTTTTTTCCAAGGAAGAACGCGTGTTTATTGTAGAGACAGACTTACATAGCAAGTAAATCTTACAAGCGTGCAAGATAAGTTTCAGTTGAAATTTCCCCGTTCTGCCGTTCCGAATAAATCGTCAATATTGCGTTTGATAAATACATTCCGTAGAACTGGGAGTGTACTCTATGAGAAACCACCTCGCCAACCAACAAAGTTGACCGCGGAAGTTCTCGAAGATTTGAAAAATCGTTTGACTCAATCACCTAAAAAAATCGCATTAACTAAGGATGCAAATGTAACTTTTTCGTAACTCTGGAAACAGTAGTTAATGTTAGCCCAGCTTGCGATGATAATCTTCTAAGCGATTTTGCTCTATCGGGTATTTCACGACACAGGTTGACTGGACTATAAGTAAAAACGAGGAGTGAGTGGTTTACCGTTCCCTTTTTTACTGAATGGAAAAGTATGTGTATCAGCATGTCAGGTCCTCTGAAAAGAATCTGACTTTTTAAACATGTACTCCAGCAGGTTTTATCAAAATTATAAAATGTCTGATCTTGGATTGTTTCGAGAATCTTTTTTTATACTGTTCGTAAGTTCTTCGCAGTGCAGCAACTGTAATGCTGTTCACGGCTGATGAGCTCTGCTGTTCAACGCGTTTAAACCAATCAGAACGTTTGCCAGCGTTGTCAGATTGTAATAATGTTTCAGCTTGACAAACATTACGCGCGCTTGCGTATAAGAGCTGCAGTAGTTCACTCGTAACTTGCATCTTGTACTGAACACATCGATTATAGAGCGCATTAACATGCAATACTTTGTAATATAATCAGCTGATTGTATGTTCATAGGTTATAATTGTTATTGAAAGACCATAAAAACAGCTTACGAAGTATAAAAAAATCTGGTGTGAAACACTCACACAACTTTCTCTTGCCATTGCAAATAATTAATAATAAACCTAACATTATTAATAAAATTTTAGAAATAAACAAAACACTAACCTCAAAAACATAACCTTATTTTAATCATGAGTGAATGACGCAAAATGAAAATCGAACTCAATTTGGCTTAAAAAAACGGAAAATCACACTTTCACGCTAAACTAGGCTCTGTAGAGACAAATTCTCTTTATAAAAGTTGTAGATCTCTTAATTTTTTATAAATTTTATTATATACACTTTTGTCGTAAAATGCATACTAAGGCCGAAATGTTAAAAAAATCGATTTTTCTCACGTTTTCGTGAGAAAAAAACAGAAAATCGCAAATTACCGCTAAACTAAGCGTTATACAAAAAAATGTTTGAAACAGAAGTTGTAGGTTTTTTAATTCTCTACAACTTTTATTATACAAGTTTTTGCGCTAAAATTTATATTAAAGCCGTAATCTTAAAAAAACAACGTTTTTACGTGAAAACAGCCTCACCGAGAATTTCAGCCAACATGGCGCCTACCCTATCTTGTAGAGAATAAAAAATTGAGTAAAATAGGCGATTTTAAAAAAAATTGTAGGACCAGTTTTTGAGAAAATCGCAAAAAACTGAAAAATTATACGAATAAACTACTACTTCCGGTTGACCGATTTTGATTAAAATGTTCGTGTCGCGTCCGGTAGTGGTATGTAACTTAAGTTTCAAGTTTCAAGTTCGTACGATGTTCCGTTCTTGAGATATTCTGTTCACACACAGACACACACACACACACAAACAGACACATACACACACACACAGACACACACACAGACCAATCGCTAAAAACATGTTTTTTGGGTTCAGGGGGTCTGAAAACGTATAGATCCGGTGAAAACTCGATTTCGAAAAATTGACATGAAAACAATACTTTCCTTCCTATATATTCATATAGGCAAGAGAAAGTAATAGAGCTACGAGAGCAAGTGTTGGCAACGTTGGTGGCAAGTCATTGGCTAGCTATGAAGTGGGTAGGAGGCAATGCGTACGTTCAAAGCTCATCAGCCCTGTAAAATAGTATAACTGTCCTCGTCCGTTGAAATAGTACTTAAATTGTTCAAAGTTGAAACTTAGAACTTGAAGTTACAGTAGGTACCACTACGGTACCCGACACAATCTTTTTACATGATTTTTTTTTTTACTCTCCCTTGTCCATACGAAAAAATCGAGTTTTCACCGGATGTACACGTTTTTAGACTTCTTGAACCCTAAAAAATACGTTTTAAGCAATTGGTCTGTTTGTGTGTGTGTGCGCGCGCGCGCGTTTATGTGTGTGTGAACAAAATATCTCAAGAAAAGAATATCGTACAAAGTTGAAAACTGAAACTTAAGTTAAGTACTACTAGAAAACCCGACATGAATATTTTCATCAAAATCGGTTTACCGGAAGTAAAAGTTTATTCGTGTAATTTTTTATTTTTTTGCAGTTTTCTCAAAACCGGCTCCTACGATTTTTTTAAAAAATCGCCTCAATTACTATTTTTGTATGCTCTACAAGATAGGAAGGCGTCATGTCTGCTGAAATTCTTGGGGAGGCTGTGCTTTCGCAGAAAAAAATGGTTTTTTTTTACGATTTCGGCCTTAGTATGCATTTTAGGGCAAAAATGTATATAATAAAAGTTGTAGAGAATTTAAAAACCTACAACTTTTTTTAAATATTTCTTTGTATTAAGCTTAGTTTAGCGGTAATTAGTTATTTTCTATTTTTTTTTTACATGAAATTCTGTAAAAAAAATAAATTGTTTAAGATCTCATCCTTTGTATGCATTTTACGACAAAAGTGTATAAATTTATAAGAAATTAAAAGATCTACAACTTTTATTTTAAGAATTTTCTCTACAGAGCCTAGTTTAGCGTCAAAAAGTGATATTCCGTATTATTAAGCCCAACTAAGGTTGGTTTTTATTTTACACCATTCACTCATGATTAAAATAAGGTTATGTTTTTTGAATTTAGTTTTTTTGTTTATTACTAATATCTATATGGTATATAAAATTTGATGCATGGTGTGTGTGTGTGTGTATGTTCCCCTTTATCTCTAAACTACTGAACCAATTTTCATGCAGTTTTTTTTATGTTGTAACTATGATACCGGTGCAGGTTTTAGGCTATTGGAAACCTTAAAACGTTAGCCCTAAAGGGTTGAAAATAAGGTTTATGTCCTACATTAAGGCTTTGTGAGGTTAGATAATCTGCTGCTTTTAAACCAGCTGATGTATTTCAAATAAAGATTTGTCATAAATAAAGTCATATGATTTAGCAAATATAGCGATGTGGTGCTAAGGATCAGCTGGTGACAACATCACATGTCACCAGTATTTTATAAAAGTAAAGTTCCGTGTTTCTTTAATTTGTTTTAGTGGTGCTAAGGATCAGCTGGTGACAACATCACATGTCACCAGTATTTTATAAAAGTAAAGTTCCGTGTTTCTTTAATTTGTTTTAGTGGTGCTAAGGATCAGCTGGTGACAACATCACACGTCACCAGTATTTTATAAAAGTAAAGTTCCGTGTTTCTTTAATTTGTTTTAATTTTCTTTTAATCGGTGAGTGATCAATTGCTTTGGTATTTTATTTTATTCAATGTAGATTTAACTTTTTGGTTTTGACAATTTTTTTTTGTTTTTTCCATTTTCAATAATGCCATCAAAAAAACATCACTAGGAATAAAATCTTCAAAAGCAAAAAAAACTTCAAAAAGTAAGAACAGCTGAAATTTTAAACTGCTACATATTTAAAAAAAAATGTGATTATACCTTTTTTGTGTGCAAAGCTGCGTTAGGGCATGCTAGTTAGGTTATATTGTTCATTATTTGCATTGGCAAAAGAAAGTCCTATGAGTATGTCACACAAGATTTTTATTTTTAAAGTTCTGGGGATGGTCTATCCCTCTCATCCCCTACTCTACAGTTACGCTACTGGTAACGTTAGTAATATATTTCTAAAGCAGCCTACAGTTATTTAAAAAAAAAAAAAACGGTTTACAAGAATCACGTCTTTTTGTTCATAAAGTGGCTACAACAGCTCATTATTGCATCCTGAGTAAAAAGAGTTGTTTGAAGAAAAAGTCATGTTTTTAAAACGGAAGCTAGAAGAAAATTAATGATTTTAACATAATAATATTTTAAAACGTATTAAACATGGAAGAGGGTTTAAGTAGTATTAAACCTATTACAGATTACACACTGGTAGATATTATTTCGTAGTTTATAATACATTTAATTTTAGTGGAAGAGATAGAACATCAATGGGTTTAGATCGGGTGAATGAGTCGTACACTGAGCGAGGAGGGAATTGAACGCTGGGCGGGACCCTGTGCATTTTTATTACGTAATTAGGTTTTCTTTATGAGCGAAACATGCACGACTGCCTCTTGCGCGGCACAAACCACCTCCTCCTCTTTCTTTAATTCTAATCTACTCGATAAAAGCGCGTGCTCAGAATAACGTAGAAAATTTCCGATTTTATGATTTCGTTTTTCTATTATTATTATTATTATTATTATTATTATTATTATTATTATTAGTTCTTTACATTTACAACATTCTGCACTCACGAGTTGAAGTTCCGGATATCTCGAAGATTTTTCTGAGAGTGCCTGGCACAGCTTTAAGAAGTTTTAGGCTGTTTGCTGGAGCTACAAAAAGTAAAATAGCTCCAATAAATAGATGTATAGCTACAGCCAATGTAATAAATGGAGAGATAGATCTGTTTCACAGAGATAGTAAAATTAAAGAAAAACTGTACAGGATACTTTGAAGGAAGGCTGTAAATACTGCGTGATCTTTATGTTATTTTATGTATTTTTATGTTTTATTTGTGTCTATGTGGTGTATGTTAAGCTCGGCGGCTGACTGTATTTAGAGAAGAAAGAATGACTACGTTAAGTTGTAATGGTGCGGTATACTAAGACCGTGTCTATTTTATCTTGCTGTTCTACTGTACTACCTCGGATCCTTGCGACCAGCCATAGTAGTGGGTGGAGACGGCGGGGTGTAGGGGAGTTTGGGAGCCCCCCCCCAAAAATAAGAAGAAAAAAAGATTATTAATCGTAAAACTCCCAAAGTGGAAGACGCTAAGTAAAGATGATTCAGTTTTGGGGTTTCTTGTTGTTCTTTTTATTTGCCCACCAGTTTTTCATTCCCTGCGAGAATTTATCCTTTCTTTCTTCACTCCATTTTACTCCAGTTCTCGGAGCTTTTGTCTCTGGTTTAACTTCCCACTTCTCAACCTTCCTCCTAAAATTGTTTCTTTTGTCTAAGTCTTCTTTCACAATCTTAGCCATCTCCAAGTCTTTTTTAACATTTCGGATCCATTCTTCTCCATCAACGAGGGATGCTACGTATTTTACTATTTTTTTTGTTAGTCTGTGATCGGGAAGCCTCATTATATGGCCGTAGAATTTAAGGCGTCTTTTCCTCATGTCTGTCTCTACATTAGAATATTCTTCCATTAGAATATTCTTCAACTTTAGACGTTTTCTGTCATCTATATCCATTTTCGGTCCATCTTGGTCCCAGAATCCTCCTGATTATCCTTCTTTCTTCTTTCTTTAGATTTTCCATATCTGTTTTCCTGTTTAGTGATAAAGTTTCGCTGGCATATAGCATTCCTGGTTTAATTACTGTATTGTAGTGTCTAATTTTGGTATTTAGCGATAAACATTTTTTATTATAAAAGTTTTGCACCAATCTATTATTATTATTAATGTAAGTTATATTACTATATCGTGTCGTATTATTATCGGATCATTTTGTCCGGAAGGGTTATATGGAAATAGTGTTGATTTTTGATAATCTGGTCTCTTAATAATCCGTCCTATAAATATTTCTATTTTCTCTTGCCTGTTGTTGTTGTTTAGGTCATCAGCCGAAAGGCTGGTTTGAACCTGTAGAGGTTTTACTAAGTAACACGAGGAGTGAGGTGGTTTACCATGCCTTCCTCACCGAGTGGAAAAGTACGCTTATCAGCATGCCGGGCCCTCTGAAAAGCACATATTTTCCACTCTGCAAATGACACCTTCACTTCATTCACCACAGGGTCTGGCTGTACAATGAAATTCATTACTTTCAGAGGAGATAACTCTGATTAGTGTCTTTTACACCTCTACCTCTTTCTGTTCTTAAATGATTCAGTCATTTAGTTGGCTGACCATGTGTTAAGAAACAGAACTATTTATTTTAGCCCTGCAACGAACAGATTGAGTGTAAAAAATTTGACACTCCACCTGTCTGTTATGGGCAGTTTCTCTTGCCTATATGAATGCATATAAAGGAAAGTATTGTTTTCATTACGATTTTTCGAAATCGAGTTTTCACCGGATATACACGTTTGCGTGACCCCCTGAACCCAAAAAACATGTTTTTAGTGATTGGTCTGGGTGTGTGAACAAAATATCTAAAGAACGGAACGTCGTACGAACTTGAAACTCGAAACTTAAGTTAGGTACTATAGTCACTTGAGTCACGAGTTAAGTTTACTTAACTCAACTTAACTCTTAACTTACTTACTTAACTTACTTAACTCTTAGTTTAACTTAAGGGCTTAAGTTTGCCCTTGTTTGCTACGAGGGGTAAATGGGGAACAGCATCAGTGCGCATGCGCTACTCCTTTAATTTCAGTACTCAAACATATCAACTGATACTATACCTAGAGCACTGCCCATAACAGACAGGTGGAGTGTCAAATTATTTACACTCAATCTGTTCGTTGCAGGGCTAAAATAAATAGTTCTGTTTCTTAACACATGGTCAGCCAACTAAATGACTGAATCATTTAAGAACAGAAAGAGGTAGAGGTGTAAAAGACACTAATCAGAGTTATCTCCTCTGAAAGTAATGAATTTCATTGTACAGCCAGACCCTGTGGTGAATGAAGTGAAGGTGTCATTTACAGAGCGGAAAATATGTGCTTTTCAGAGGGCCCGGCATGCTGATAAGTGTACTTTTCCACTCAGTGAGGAAGGCAATGGTAAACCACCTCACTCCTCGTTTTACTTAGTAAAACCTCTACAGGTTCAAACCAACCTTTCGGCTGATGACCTAAACAACAACAACATACTTAGAGCATAGCCTATCACGGAACCTTTTGCAGGTTAACTATACAAATATAACTGTTACCGTAAACAGAAATGTTAGTTTCTCGAAAATGTGGGCAGACTATTCAGTGCTGAACGAAATCTAATATGCAGTGTAATGAAATGCTGTTAAGTTGAAACTAAACAAAAATGCCTTTCAATGCCTCTTAACAAAAGCCATGAGCGAGTGGCTAACTACTGTGATGTTTCTCTTTCCACAATTTGAAAAATAAAGAAGGAAATAAAAGACGTGAAGAAGCTATTCTTCAACAGTTTTGTTGACACCTGGTAAAAAAAAGAAGCGGTTAGGTAGACTAGTGAGACTGATAATAAAGACGCCAGTGACAGTGATCGTAAAGAAGGCGATTCATTCGTAGAAAATTTGTTCCAATGGAATAAGGTAATTACAGTAAATCATACATTTCTAGTCGTGTAAATAAGTTATGTACCTATTAGAGGACAGATTTATTATTTATTTCTTATAAGGTTTATGAAGAAAATTTTCTCGGATCAAACTACAGCTTACAAAACCTAAGTAGAAACTGCACGGTAGTGAAATGTACGAGTAGTGTCGCACTGTTGAGGTTGGCAGCACTGTCATATTTTTACTTCCGTTCCTCACAGCCCATCCATATGCAAAAGGCAATCTCGTGACTTCAGTTTCTATACTAGATGAATATCCTTCACGAATATTTTCATCAAAATTGGTCAACCAAAAGTAGTACCTAGTTTATTCGTGTAATTTTTCACATTTGCAATTTTCTCAAAAACGGTTCGTACGGTTTTTTTAAAAATCGCTTCATTTACTAAATTTTGTGCGCTACATGATAGGATAGGCGCCATGGCTGCTGAAATTCTTGGGATGCCTGTACGTTCGTAGAATTTTTTTTAAGATGGCGGCTTTAATATGCATTTAAGCGCAAAAGTGTATATAATAAAAGTTGTAGACAATTTAAAAATCTACAACTTTTATTTTATAACATTTTTAGTATAACGCTTAATTTAGCGGTAATTAGTGATTTTCTGTTATTTTCTATGAAAATTCTAAAAAATGATTTTTTTTAAGATTTCAGCTTTAATATGCATTTTACGACAAAATTGTAGATAATTAAATTTATAGGAAATTAGAAGATTAGAACTTTTATTTGAAGTGTGTTGCTCTACAGATCCTATTTTTAGCGCCAACGTTGTGTGAGTGTTTCACACCAGATTTTTGTATGATTTTCTTAAAATTACAACTCAACTCATAAACCGTGAGTTTTGTTTTGTTTCAATTGTATTCCGTTTATGTTAAGGAAAAAGTTGATAAGGTCATTTGTTTTGACCTTTTATGAGATTAGATGTCAACATGTGTGAAGAATAAAAAGTACGTTACGGAGATGTGGAGGCCACAGCCAAAGTAATATCATCAACAGAGAAGAGCCACTGCCTTGTTAAACAGCAGGTGGTTGACCGGCCAGTTCGGATTGACAAATGCCGCGGTGGAAAGGCGAGGGGAATGGGGGAAACATTGATATGGGCGTCAAGGTCGGTCGAGGTCAGACACACGTGCCATCACATGGATTCACTAACCAATTACCAAAAGAAATTATCACGGCAAACTCAACTAACATTCTATCAAACACAACAATATTTATTAACTAATACAGTAGAACGTCGATTAATTGAACCCGGATTATCCGAAATCTTTTTTTTTATCCGAGGCGGCGAGAAAAACTCATGTTCACACCCTCACGATGGGAGAAGTAGTGTTGGACTCAATTGAGGCGTCCTCGTCCAGTCCCAAGGAGGCCGTAATCGCCTTACCAACCGAAAACCCGCCGCTTGGCCACTTGATCCGACAACCCTCCACCTCTCTCGGAAATTATCCGAAATCTGAGTTATCCAAAATGACCAAAAAACAATAAATTTTTTAAATAGTAGGGCATTTAATGGCGTTGCAGTGTATAGTTCGCTTGCTACTTCTTTTGTAATGCTCCATTTTTAGACGTAAATAAAGATATTTTGAAATTTTTGGGAAAGCTGTGCTCTCGTGGTAAAAAATAAGTTTGTTTTAAGATTGCGGCCTTAATATGCATTTTAGAACAAAATTGTATATAATCAAAATTGTAGAAAATTAAAAAAATTACAAAGTTTATCTATACCAATATTATGAAGAGAAAGCGTGTTTTTTTGTGCTGGCTGATTTCCAAATTTATTTTTTTTTTATTCCTAATTTTGTGTACGTTGCAATCGGTTCAATTCAGAACAATAAACAACCCCATGACCCAATGAGATGAGGATGATGTGTATGTCGTGTAAATGAGGTGTAGTCTTGTACAGACCCAGGCCGACCACTCCTGAGAGAGTATGGTTAATTAAACCCCAACCATTAAAGTATACCGGTAACCACTGTCTAGTATTCAAACCGGAATAAAAGTAACTACCTTTACTAAGATTTGAACCAGAAACCTTCGTCTCCGAAAAGCAGCTGATTTTGGCAACGACTTTACCTCTAGACCAACCCGGTGGTAAAAAAAAATTATTGAACGGATTTTCATGAAATTTGACAACATATTCATATTTATATTCACAGCAACATTTTATTTTTAAATTTTCAAAAATGATAACTTTAAGGGCCCTAATGAAGATTTTCATAAATATGTATATGTGTGTGTACATGTGAGTAGGTATTGTTGAAGTTGATGAAGGGGTTTAATGATGGTGAGGGACGTACGCGAGGGGCAATGATCAAAACGTTGTAATTGTTTATGCGTGTGTGTGCGTGGAGTATACAGTACAGCTTGTTTCAAATATTTATTCTACAACGCTTAGTTTATTAGGTTTATTAGTTGATAAGGTGGATGGACAAAATAAGTAATTTAGAGGTTCTTAGGCTGTAGTTTTTGGAGTGTAGCATTGTACGGAAGTGAAACGTGAGTGATAGGGGCTGTAGAAAAGAAGAGAATTGAAGCTTTTGAAATTTGGTGTTACAGGAAAATGTTAAAGATTAAGTGGGTGGACAATATAAGTAATTTAGAGGTTCTTAGGCGAGTGGATGAAAAAAGAAGTGTATGGAAGTATCTTACCAGAAGAAGGGATAGGCTAGTGGGGCATATCTTAAAACAATATAAGGCTAGTGGGTGGACAATATAAGTAATTTAGAGGTTCTTAGGCGAGTGGATGAAAAAAGAAGTGTATGGAAGTATCTTACCAGAAGAAGGGATAGGCTAGTGGGGCATATCTTAAAACAATATAAGGCTAGTGAGTGGACAATATAAGTAATTTAGAGGTTCTTAGGCGAGTGGATGAAAAAAGAAGTGTATGGAAGTATCTTACCAGAAGAAGGGATAGGCTAGTGGGGCATATCTTAAAACATCCAGGTAATATTGAGGGAGTAAATTGTAGAGGGAGGCAAAGATTAGAAGAATATATAAAGCAAATTACAAAAGATGTAGGGTGTTACAGGTATGTAGATATGAAACGACTTGAGCAAGATAGAACAGCTTGGAGAACTGCATCAAACCAGTCGAGAGACTGATGACAAAAAAACGCTTAGTTTAACGTCCATTAGTGAGGTTCTGTATTTTGGTCATGAAAGTGTGTAAAAATTGGATTTTTAAAAAATTGCAGTCTTAGTATGTATTTTACGACAATAACGTACTCGTATTTTAACGTTATAGGAAATTAAAAAAAACTACAACTTTTATTTTAAGAATTTTTTCAACCGGGCTTAGTTTAGCCTCAATTAGTGGTTTTCCGTATTTTTAAGTCGAACAGAGCTTTATTTTCATTTTACGTCATTCATTCATGATTAAAGTTAAGTTATGGTTTCATTATAGTTTGCTCTTATGATTAAACATGAGTAGTCTATATATATATATATATATATATATATATATATATATATTTTCATTATTTGCATGGGCAAGAGAAAGTCGTGCGAATGTTTCACACCAGATTTTAATTAATAGGTCTATTATAATATTACAGATTTTTTTTTGTTACTTTCTCTTGCCTATATTAGTATATAGGAAGGAAAGTATTGTTTTCATGTCGATTTTTCGAAATCGAACTTTCAACGAATCTACACGTTTTCAGACCCCCTGAACCCAAAAAACATGTTTTTAGCGATTGGTCTGTGTGTGAACAGAATGTCTCAAGAATGGAACATCATACGAAGTTGAAACTTGAAACTTAAATTACATACCACTACCGGACCCGCACGAACATTTTCAACAAAATCGATCAACCGGAAGTAGTAGTTAATTCGTGTCATTTTTCACATTTTTGCGATTTTCTCAAAAACGCCTCCTACGATTTTTTAAAAATCGCCTCATTTACTAAATTTTGTATGCTTTACAAGATAGAGCCATGTCTGCTGAAATTCTTTGAGAGGGTGTTTTCACGTAAAAAAGTTGTTTTTTAAGATTGCGACTGCAATATGCATTTTAGCGGAAAAATGTATAATATTAAAGTTGTAGAGAATTTAAAATCCTACAACTTTTATAACTAACATTTTTTGTGTAAGGCTTTATTTAGCGATTTTCTGTTTTTTTTTCTCGAAAACGTGTAAAAAATCGATTTTTTTTAAATATTTTAGCCTAAGTATGCATTTTACGACATAAGTGTAAACAAATTTATTGGAAATTGTATAAAGCTTTTGTTTAGAGTTTCTCTAAAAAGCCTAGTTTAGCGTGAAAGAGTGATTTTTCGTATTTTTAAGCCAAACTGAGGTCGATTTTCATTTTGCGTCTTTAACTCGTGATTAAAATAAGGTTGTGTTTATTTGAGGTTACTTTTTTGTTTATTTTTAATGTTTTATTACTGATGTTAGAT
Organism: Catonia carolina; assembly: GCA_035578175.1. NCBI lineage: Eukaryota > Metazoa > Arthropoda > Insecta > Hemiptera > Achilidae > Catonia > Catonia carolina. The sequence continues at coordinate 9,090,010 of JAQMRL010000016.1, forward strand.
TATATTGGTCATTATTTGCACTGGCAAGAGAAAGTCGTGTGAGTGTTTCACACCAGTTTTTTTTTTTTTTTTTTTTTTTTTTTTTTTTTTTTTTTTTTTTTTTTTAAGTAGCGACGTTGAAGATCTATTTCTTATAGGTATAACGTTCAGTACGCCGATCTTCTTTCACATTCAGGTTCAGGTTTAAGATACAGGTTCAATAAATGTTTTTTATAAAAATATAAATAATTTAAACAAGTAAAATAATTACCTTGGATCACTTTCATCTTCTTTACACTAGTTACGAAGCCAATGAAAAACATATTACGGATGTTATTTGACATTACAAGAAGAAAGCATACTTTATTAAAATTAATTACTAAACTTTTTTACTTTCTCTTGCCTATATGACTATATAGGAAGGAAAGTATTGTTTTCATGTCGATTTTTTGAAATCCAGTTTTCACCGGATCTACATGTTTTCAGACCCTCTGAACCCAAAACACATGTTTTTAGCGATTGGTCTGTGTGTGTGCGTGCGCGCGCGTGTGTGTGTGTGTGTATGAACAGAATATCTCAAGAACGGAACATCGTACGAACTTGAAACTTAAAACTTTAGTTACATACCACTACCGGACCTTATCCACCAACTCCTTCTTCTTTTTACTCTTCTTCTTTTCCTTTCCCGTCTCCTCCTGTTTCTTGTCCACCATCTTTTTCTCCTCTACCTCCTCCTCCTCCTGTTTTCTCACTCTTTCCTCTCCATTTTATTTTTTTACTCCTTCGTTTCCTCTCATCTTCACCACCTCTTCTGAACTTCCTTCTCTTCTGTTTTTACTTTCTCTTTGCCCTATACAAATATAATTATGTAGATAGGAAAGTATTGTTTTCATGTCGACTTTTTGAAATCGAATGTTCACCGGATATAGTACACGTTTTCAAGCTCTCGAATCGTTGTGTGAGTGTTTCGCATAAATTTTTTCTTCTTGTTCTTCATTCTCATTCGTTTCTATTATTGCTTTCTCCTCTTCCGTCTATTCATGTTAATATGTTTCTCTTCTTCCTCTTCCATTATTTCTTAACTCCCAGCTTTCTTCTTCTTCTTCTTCTTCTTCTTCTTCTTCTTCTTCTTCTTCTTCTGCCTTTCAAGGATTAGGCATCTCTGCCTGTTCCTAACCTCTCAAATCTGCCCATCTCTATCTCGGGCGTCCTCGTTCTCTCCTGCCCTCCGGCTAATAGCCCAGTGACTGCTTAGGTATCCTATCCTCCCACATTCTGTTCACATGCTCCAACCACTGCATTCTGTTCTGAGATACCTTGTCGTTTGTAGAGAAGATGTTGAGTTTGTTCCTTACCTCGGTATTCCTGTAACGATCTTCTCTAGTACAACCATATGTATGTCGAAGAAATTTCATTTCAGATGCTTGCAATCTACTCTCCTCTTGATTTGATAGCACCCAAATTTCACTGCCATACAGTAGGGTCGGCACGGCTATTCTTTTATGAAATCTCACCCTCGTCTTTTTGCTGGTGCTATTTTTTAAAGTGCGGTGGATAGTTCCGCATATTTGCTGAAGTCGGTGCATCTTATTGTAAAGTCCGAGCTTTCCTTTACCCTAATATTTTTCGCCCTTTCCTTTTTTGTCCTTTCGAAAATCAGCTGTTTAACAGCTGATTCTCGGAGACGAAGGTTCCTGGTTCAAATCCTAGTAAAGGTAGTTAACTTTTATACGGATTTCAATGCTAGACAGTGGTTACCAGTGTACTTTGATGGTCGGGGTTCAATTAACCATACTCTCTCAGGAATGGTCGGCCTGAGTCTGTACAAGACTACACCTCATTTATACGTTACACATATCATCCTCATCTCATTGGGTCATAAGATTGCTTATTGTACTGAATTGAACAGATTGCAACGTACACGTATTAGGAATTTAAAAAAAAAAGTTATTGAGAGAATTATATTGGAACCACCATAGAAATTTAAGAACAGTTTTCCTTATTTATTTTAAATAATTTATGTCGTTCCAATCTGTCACTTTTGAAGGTGTTAACGTTAAGGAATTTTAACCGCGTCTTTTAACAGATTTAATTCAATTAATTTAAATGTATATTTCTTTTAAAAAATATATCTGTTGACACATAATCCTGGTGACATGTTATTTGCATATCTGAACCAATCTCATCGTTTTTATTGTTGTAATTTTTTTTTTTAATACAGTTTCTTCGTTGACAATCTGTAAACGAATGTATCAATAATAAATTTATGATTAAGAACCCTTAAAATAAATTTTTAGTTAGTTCTTTTACGAGTACAAATGTATGATAATGGACAGTGTAAAATATGTTCCTAAAATTAATAAGCTCTATTGATTTTGAATGCCACATGACAGTCGCCGAAAAAAGTCTTGTCCTAATAAATTGGTACAGCATTCCTAAGGTTATAACGGTGCGCCATGATGATGGCGATGATCATCATGATCATGATAATAATGATGATGGGCGAGTGTAAAACCAAACTTGTTTAAGTTAGAATAGTCGGTAGGAGGCCTACCTTATACTTAATACGCTAGAATTATTATACCTCCAATTCTGAATAAGGTTAAAGTCTATGTAGTTTCTATAATTATCATCTCTTGTTGTTTTTTCTACCACTTCCAACTTTAAATTTCTTTAGTTACGTGGTTCGTTATTACGTTGTTTCAATATATACGGTGCCCATAACAGACAGGTGGAGTGTCAAATTATTTACACTCGATCTGTTAGTTGCAGGGCTAAAATAAATAGTTCTGTTTATTATCACATGGTCAGCCAATTAAATGACTGAATTATTTAAGAACAGAAGAGGTAGAGGTATAAAAGACACTAATCAGAGTTATCTTATCTGAATGAATTTCATTATACAGCCAGACCCTGTGGTGAATGAAGTGAAGGTGTCATTTGCAGAGTGGAAAATATGTGCTTTTCAGAGGGCCCTGTATTCTGATAAGCATACTTTTCCACTCAGTGAGGAAGGCAATGGTAAACCATCTCACTCCTCGTGTTACTTAGTAAAACGTCTAGAGGTTCAAACCAGCCTTTTGGCTGATGACCTAAACAAAATATATACGGGTAGAAATCTTGTTGGCAGTTTTTTAAATTGTAATCTTATCTTTTTGCGATGTCAGTCCGTTACATCCAGATGTCAGAAACTACAATAGATAGCAAAAAACGGTTTTCGGATTCGTAATCTACACAAAAAGTTAGTGGGCCTGGATTGGGGTTGAAGTTCAGGTTTCGACCGGAAGTTAAGAAATCAAAAACAGAATTTGAAAACAAAAATAGTGTCATTTGATTCCTCTCATAGAGTAGATACAGAAACCATTGGGTTTCAAGAAATCAGAAGTCGGAATTTGGAAACAGAAATAGTGTCATTCAATTCCTCTGAAAGAGAGATACAGAAACCATTGGGTTTAAATTTATGGTTTCGACCGGAAGTCAAGAAATCAAAAGTCGGAATTTGGAAACAAACATAGTGTCATTTGATTCCTCTTAAAGAGAGATACAGAAACCATTGGGTGTAAAGTTCCGGTTCCGACCAAAAGTCAAAAAAATCAACGTCGGAATTTGGAAACAAAAATAATGTCATTCGATTCCTCTCAAAGAGTAGATACAGAAACCATTGGGTTTAAAGTTTCGGTTTCGACCGGAAGTCAAGAAATCAAAAGTCGGAATTTGAAAACAAAAATAGTGTCATTCGATTCCTCTTATGAGGAGATACAGAAACCACTGGGTTTAAATTTCCGGTTCCGACCGGAAGTCAAGAAATCAAAAGTCGGAATTTGAAAACCAAAATAGTGTCATTTGATTCCTATTAAAGAGTAGCTACGGAAACCATTGGGTTTAAAGTTCTGGTTCCGACCGGAAGTCAAAAATCAAAGTCGAAATTTGGAAACAAAAATAGTGTTATTCGATTCCTCTTAAAGAGTAGATACAGAAATCACTAATAGTTTTTGCCATGCACAGGTGAAAGGTAAGCCTTTAGAAAAATGCCTCCAGCATGAGACGATACGTCTCATGAAAGGGATAACTATTTCTCTATTTTTTGTTTTTTTTTTGTAATTCCTAATGTGTGTACGTTGCAATCTGTTCAATTCAGAACAATAGGCAACCCCATCACCCAATGAGATGAGGATGATGTGTATGACGTGTAAATGAGGTGTAGTCTTGTACACACTCAGGTCGACCATTCCTGAGTGAGTATGGTTAATTGAACCCCAACCATCAAAAAACACCGGTAACAACTGTCTAGTACTCAAATCCGTATAAAAGTAACTACCTCTACTAGGATTTGAACCAGGAACCTTCGTCTCCGAAAATCAGCTGTTAAACAGCTGATTTTGGCGACGACTTTACCTTTAGACCAATCCGGTGGGTCATTTCTCTATTAGCATCGCATTTTTTTCCGAATTCATTCATAATTGATTCTATCCATTTCACTTAAACATCATTAGTCATAAGGTGTTAGTAGAATACAATGCGTAGAGTTAACTAGAGTTGTTAAGGATAAACTTACGAAGAATGTATGTGGAAACTTTTAAGTCAAAGTTTCACTCGGATCAATTGTAAATCAAATTTCTTTCTTGTTTTTTAAGTCATCAACCTAAAGGCTGAATTGAACCTCTAGAGATTTTACTAAGTAAAATGAGAAGTGAAGTGGTTAACCAATGCTTTCCTAACTGAGTGGAAAAGTATGCTTATCAGCATATCAGGCCGTTGAAAGGCATCTACTCTCTAACCTGCAAATGACACCTTCACTTAATTTACCACAGGGTCTGGTTGTACCGTGCGTTCGGAAAGTCGCTGTGCACTGGAATTGTGACTATGGATTTATGAAAATATGTATAAAGAAATGACTAAGCATTTTGGAAAAAAATTTATTCAATACCTTAATTACATTGTTAAACCGTGATTACATTGTTTATAGAAGGTGCTCGAAATGACCTCCATTGGCATCAATACAGCATTGCACTCGTTTCATTTTGTTTGCAAACACCTTTCGCAACTGTATAAAACGTTATGCAACGTGTTTGGTGAACGAATAATTTCAAAGAATTTGTGGCCTGCAAGATCTCCTGATCTGACTCCCCCCGATTTCTTTTTATGGGGTGCGGCGAAACAAACTGTGTATCGGAACAGACCACACACGATTGACGAACTTAAAGCCGCAATAACGGCATACATTCAAGGAATCACTGTTCTTCAGTTGCGAAAGGTGTTTGCAAACAAAATTAAACGAGTGCAATGCTGTATTGATGCCAATGGAGGTCATTTCGAACACCTTCTATAAACAATGTAATCACGGTTTAACAATGTAATTAAGGTATTGAATAAATTTTTTTCCAAAATGCTTAGTCATTTCTTTATACATATTTTCATAAATCCATAGTCACAATTCCAGTGCACAGCGACTTTCCGAACGCACGGTATAATAAAATTCATTACTATCAAAGAAGATAACTGTGACTAGTCTCTTTTACACCTCTATTTCTTCTGTTGTTAAATACTTCAATCATATAATTGGGTGACCATGTGATAAGAAACGGAACTATTTTTGTAGCCCTGGAACTAACAGATCGAGTGCCTAATAATTTAACATTCTACCTGCCTGTAATGGGCAAAAACTATATTTATTAAATCCCTAATTTACGCGGTTTGATATAACGCGAATTACAAAAAATTAATCGCGTTGACTAAATCATGATTGTATTTTTTTATTTGTTTGAAATTTGTTTAAAATTTATAGCGTAGTGTAAATGAAAACTATTATTACTTTACGGATTATATCTCTCATCTGCTGTACTAACCCTTTCATTTGGTCGGCATTTTTGCAAAGATTTATCGAATAGATCTGAATTAATTATTATTTTAGTTTCTTTTTATTATTATTTTTTTCAGTGCGTGTACGTAATTTAATGTATTTATGTGTTAAATTTAATTACATTAACTTTTAAAATTAGTATATTAAATTTATTATCTAGGTCGAACTCAAATGTAAATTTTTAGCCATTGATATTTATCTCCAATATGCTTTTCGCTGTTACATTAGTACGTCTTCTAATCTTAATAACAAAATGAATGGTGCGGTAAACCGCTATAATTTTCTCGTTAATCTTTATATAATATAATATTTTATTTATTATAAGACCGATTTTGATGCTGTATTCATAATAGGTGTTACTAAAATCCGTAACGGTTGAATTTTTGACATCAAAATTGGCCGACTCCGTAGCGTAGTGGTAACGCGCTGGCCTACCACGCGGAGGTTCCGGGTTCGATTCCCGGTTAGGGTCTGAAAATTGTAACAAGTCACAACTCAACGTTCCATAAGCCACTGAAGTCGCTAATGACCAAGCTGTTGATGCGACTTTAAATAAATAAATTAAAAAAATATGTTATTTTGATTAATTTTTTTAACTGAAATTTTATTAATTACATGATAAAATGAGAAGAATATTCTATTTTGTGGTAACTTTTGTTGAGTTTATATCGGAATTTTGGAATCTTTTTCTTTTTTTTTAGCGTGTCTATCCGCTTCGGATGTTGTCAATCATCATGGTTAATTTATACGTATTGGGTGCCATACGGAACAACTCTGCATAGCTCTTCCCAAACCAGGTCATTAAGGGGGTAGTCAACCCAGAAAATGAAAATCAAAACTTCAGGCTATAATTTATCATTACTTTTAAATGAAAGAGTAATTTACTTGTAATGATCTACCATTTGAACCAAGCCGAAAAATGAATTACAGTCCCCTTATATAAGGGTGAGGTTGGAAAAGCGGGCTTTTACGGGGAATCAAATATCTCAGGAACCAAGAAAGATATCAACATGATTCTTATGCTACAAAATACAGAAAATTGCTTTCTATTATCTGTTGTATGCGCTTGTATGTTTTTTTCTTACAAGAATTTTATTGAAGAAAAACCATATTTTCAAAAACATTTATTTTATGTATTCACAAATTATTTTTTAACTAAATCCCTATTAAGGTTTTTATAATAATCATTCCACAGACAACATAGCAAAAAATTGTGAACATTTCAAAAAAAACATCATCCAAATATCTCCAATACAAACCAAAATATTTAATTCCCAAGAATGTGCAATCGTGCAAAAACCACATTTCTGGAAAACTTAAAGTTGAAGGAATAATTTCAGTCGCCTTGCTAGTGACCTTTATTTTAAACATGTTTTTATAACGTTTTGTCAAAGTACAAACAAAGTAAACAAATTTTGTGATTCAGAAAATTTTAAACTTCAAAAAAATGCAAAAACCAATCGAAAATCATCATCTTGAGTTGACTACCCCTTTAAATTGGCAAACCAGGAAAATTTTCCTCGGTCTCTTTCCTTCTACCCATCCTTGCAATATGCGCTGCAGTATTACGTAGCCTACCTTTCTTGATTTCTCTTCATGTGTCCGAGATACTGTAGCTTGCGCCACTTGACTATGTAAATCACCTCAGGGCCCTTATACATCCTCTGCAGGACTTCCACGTTGGTACTATGTGGGTCCACGTTATACCCGAGCTCCGTATGTTGTGGTAGAATTTTTAAAATTTTAAAAACTAGACCCACCGGGTCTAGTTTTTAGGTCTTTAACCCACCGGGTTGGTCTAGAGGTAAAGTCGTCGCCAAAATCAGCTGTTTAACAGCTGATTTTTGGAGACGAAGATTCCTGGTTCAAATCCTAATAAAGGTAGTTACTTTTATTTGGAATTGAATACTAGACAGTGGTTACCGGTTTACTATGATGGTTGGGGTTCAATTAACCGTACTCTCACAGGAATGGTCGGCCTGGGTCTGTACAAGACTACATCTCATTTACACGTCATACACATCATTCTCATCTCATTGGGTCATGGGGTTGCTTATTGTTCTGAATTGAACAGATTGCAACGTACATATATTAGGAATAAAAAATTAAAAAAAACTAGACAGGGTAATGCAGGGGGTGAGCGCTACTATCCGTGTTACCTGAATCTTACTGTCTACCTGAATTGACAATGCAGTCTGTTAATTCAGGTAGATAGTCCGACTGATATCACGTACACAAACTGGTAACATGGATAGTAGCCCCCCGCATTACCAAGTCTATTTTTCAAAATTTTAAAAATTCTACCATAACATTGGCCAATCGACATTTCATGTTATTAACATTCTGTACTAAGTTTTTTACGCTGAATAAAACGATAGTTTGCCCGTGCCGAACGATCGAGCAGTTAACGAGATAGCAGGTGTTAAGGCGCTTTATTCATACTGTACCATTCTCAGATTCCCGCTACCTAACATTTCAAATTCCCTAAATCAAATAGTTCCTGTGACCTCATTGCATACGTCATTTTCCTACCCCTACCACTTCCCTAACTTCCGTCTTTCCCAAACTCTGCACTTCTAAGTCAACAGGCAACGCAACAAGTTCGGTGCTATATCGTTCTGGTCATTAATGGCGTGTTATGACCTTTTCTTTGTGAAGTATGCCTGTCGTGGGCATGCTTTCGTTTCGATCTCCATATGAGAACTCTTACTGTGCGTATTTCATTTGTGTATTGTGAATTTATAACTATAATTAATCAAATTATGTTTAGTGAGCTTTCAATCTATCAACCACTTGTTAGCGACAATTGCGACACTATTCAAGACTTAATCAAGGTAAGCGCAGTTATTTGTTGTATTTTCTGTTGATTATTAGTGCAGTTCCTGTAATTTCATGTTCCTTAATTCATTCTTTTGTTCATTCTGTAAGTCGTTCTTAATTACCTTAAATTGCCAGTTATTATCATTCAATCGTTTAGCTGTGATTGCCAGCTATCTTATCAACGCAATCTGGTCCTTCGGAAACAATCGTTTTACTTGCCATTTTATTAAATTCAATAACCACGTCGTGCGTAATTTTTCATTGTCTAAAAATACAAGGTTTCCCTCGCATCGGAAATCTAACAGCAGGGGTTCAGAATATTGTTAACAAATCAAAATTTATTTTCGTACACGCTGTAAGAATATATTTGTCTATGTTACGTTAAAATTTTAAACTTTTCGGTCAAATAATTATCGAGTAACACACCTCTAAACGCATGAAATTAGTTGCGGTACCAAAATAACCGGGTCTTTTTGTCTTCCAATATGGCAATTTTTTATCAACGTTAAAAATATAGGATTATTATAGGACAACGCAGAATAAAATGGGATAAATTTTGATGTTAAATATGTTGAAATCCGACTCATAGTTTTGGAGATGCAATGGTTCAAATTCGGGTGTCTATGATTATGAAACCGATAGTAGGCTCGGCGCGCGAGAAACACCCTTTTAACCTCAAGGATTGTACAGCAATAAACAACACAACTCTCATATATGTCTTCAGACACCGACAATAGTTACTGGTAACGCGCTATAAGTTGACATTTGCGCCTACCATGCGGAGGACAGTATACTATCTATCCTACTAACATCGGCCAACCCGAAAGCACAAACATGTATCAAGCGTGTAACTCAAAATGTAACCACCACAAACACTCCAGTAGTAAAATTCAGTTCATGACCCGTCACACTAAATAAGTAAGGAGTAATGTAATTATTTAAAGAAAGTGAATTGTTTAAAATTCTATTGCAATTTAACATAACTTTACCGAAAATAATGAAATATGAAAACCCTAAAAATACAATAACATTTTGAAATTACCGTAAAACTAGTATTACTCACGATAATAAGCTCGCATCGATGGAACTCACGGACTAAAATAATCTAACAATACAAATGTTAGAGTGAAGTAATTCAGTTTACTGCTAATGACCAAAAATGGATACTAAATATAGCTTAGGCCTAGTATTATGGCTTATTATGAATGAATTTCTATTATTTAGGATAATTGTTAGGAATCAAAGAATAATACAATGGGATGTTTATAAAACAAATTACGTAGTTATAAACATAATAACTGCCCATAATAAACAGGTGGAGTGTCAGATTATTTGCACTCAATCTGTTCGTTGCAGGGCTAACATAAATAGTTCTGTTTCTTATCACATGGTCAGCCAATTAAATGACTGAATCATTTAAGAACAGAAGAGGTAGAGGTGTTAAAGACACTAGTCAGAGTTACCTTCTCTGAAAGTAATGAATTTCACTATACAGCCAGACCCTGTGGTGAATGAAGTGAAGGTGTCATTTGCAGAGTGGAAAATATGTGCTTTTCAGAGGGCCCGGCATGCTGATAAGCGTATTTTTCTACTCAGTGAGGAAGGCAATGGTAAATCACCTCACTCCTCGTTTTACTTAGTAAAGCCTCTACAGGTTCAAACCAGCCTTTTGGCTGATGACCTAAACAACAACAACAAACATAATAAATCAATGTTAAGGTACGATTTCGATCCTCGCTGCCGTGGCGGCGCGCTGCCGTGGCGGCGCGCTGCCGTGGCGGCGCGCTGCCGTGGCGGCGCGCTGCCGCTGTCATTGCATCGCGCTGCCGTAGCAGCGGCATTATGTTTTCGACCATCGTCGCTGCTAGCGGCAGTTGCTAGACCAGTTGATCATAGAACGTGTTACAAACTCTTTCCACATACAACTTACACCATGTCGATTGTAAAAAAAATGAGATTACGTTTACTAGCAGAAGAAGAAGAGGATGATGAGATATTGATGTTGATGCTATTACGGAAACGCAAAGCTGTAAATAAAATATACAAAACCCGTGAAGAGGAAGGTTGCTTTCGGATACTTATCGAGCGGCACTTGAAACGAGATGAAGACCTATTTAAAAAATACTGTAGGCTAAATTACTCCCAATTCAAAATGGTGTTAAGTTTGGTGGCTGACGATTTAAAACCTCGTACTCTACGAATGTCTTTAAGCGCTCAACAAAAACTGTTTCTAACTCTCAGGTAAATGTCTAAACCATAATTCTTCATAAATAAGCAAATTATTATTACCACATCCAACAATATTATATATTTAGGTAAATTTAATCCTAAAAAAATGAAACACATTCAAATTTAATTCAGAAATATGATTATTATTCTTTAAAAATATAATTTTAAATGTCCAAATCCACACTAAAATCATAGAGCGGATAATCATTATCATTAGTAGGCTCCTGTACTGGGCTCGCGCCAGATTGATTATCTTGAACACATGACTCAGTACTAGCAGGAGATACAACGATGTAAGAATTATCTGTAGCGGGTGAATTTCTCATTTCGGCACTCTCAGCAGCTAAAAATTCGTACTTTGACAGTACGTTCAACAACTCTCCCTTCGCCTGTATCATTAATTTTGGAGGCAGACTATTCAGCACCGTTTTAACGTGTTCACCAAAAGATTCAATAGGGGTATTGAATCTATTTAAATTTTCTAAGTCATTTTGTCGACGTTCTTCCCTCCTCCGTAAAAGTTTTAAAATTTCAGTCTGGTCGTCAGTGGAGCGTTTACGTTTGTACGATTTCGGTGTTTGGCCTGACTTAGAAGAAGTTGTAGGTGTAGGTAGTTGTGTAGGGCCGGGACTGTTTCGTGTTTCAAGTTCTGTATTCGGCCTTTGTGAAGTAAGTGAATGTGTAGTTTCCGTGTCGTCTGTGGTGCGTTGATCTGTTGTTACATTCGTTAAACTGTCTCGTTCTCGTTGTACCACAATCAAAAATTTTAGTTTTTCGTACAGGTGCCATCTTGTTGCCTTAACTGCTGCCGAACCAGTTCCTTTTTTTTCTTTGTTCCGACACCGGAAAAATGAATCTCTAATCGTCTTCCATCGTTTCTTGCACTCGTCACCTAAAATAAAGAAAACCATTCCATGAAATATCGTACAATAACGGCTATATTTGTACGTAGACCAAATTCATGAGAAAGATCATTTTCATTCTTTTAAATCAGATTTGTATGGTAAATGAATTTATGTACAAAACGTCTTCAGATTCTGATGAGACTTACATGAGCCTATTTATTCTCTTTCAGGTTTTTAGCAACAGGGGAGTCCTTTCGATCACTGGCATTGACGTACAGAATTTCACCGTCTTATATAAGTGTCATAGTGAAAAAGACATTGCCAATATTAAGCAAGAAACTTGTTCCTATATTCATGCCTAATCCAACAGAGGCGTATTTTAAACAAATATCAGATGAATTCTGGACTCAATGGGATTTCCCCAATTGTGTAGGCGCAATTGATGGGAAACACGTTCGGATCAGGTGCCCTAATAATAGTGGGTCTTTGTATTTTAACTACAAGCAGTATTTTTCTGTTGTACTATTGGCTCTTGTAAGCGCAAATTATAGATTTATCGCCGTTGATATTGGCTCATATGGAAAAGAAGGCGACAGTGGAATTTTCAAAAAGTCTGCACTAGGAAAAAAGATCGCAACCCGTCAATTCAACATTCCTGAAGATACCTATCTACCTGGAACTGACGTATCATCTCCGTACGTCATTGTGGGCGATGAAGCCTTTGGTTTGGATACCTACATGATGAAACCGTATTCTAGAAATGATTCCAAAAATTGTTCAAAGAAAACTATTTTTAACTACCGCTTGTGTCGTGCTAGGAGAGTGACCGAAAACGCATTTGCCATTCTTACTCAAGTTTTTAGGGTGTTCTACACACCCATTTGTTGTTTACCTGAAACGTGCGACTACCTTATATCAGTAGCGTGTTGCTTACACAATTTACTGAGGGATGGGTATCTGCAAAACTCCACATCCCGTTACGTCAGATGCGATAATAGTGACCCACCAACACAAAACATGATAGCATTTGATCGAAGAGGTGGATACGCTAATGCTAACGGCTTCGTTGTGCGAGATAAATTTATGGAATACTTTTCTTGTCCTGCTGGGCAAGTGCCATGGCAAGAAAACTTTGTTAACAGAGTGTGTTAAATAATTGTTTATATATAATTTATTGGCATAAATATTAGTATTGCATATGAAAATACATGTAAATGCACATAAATAAAACATGTAAAAACAATAATAATTATTGTTTTACAGTAATTATTACTGAAATAAATATATTATAGTAATTTAAAGTAAAAACATAAATACTTGCCTTTCTTATTTAAATTTTCTCCAATCTCTTTCCATATATTTTCCCTGAGTACAGCATCTTTATAACCCGCCGTACTAGCATCATAAATAATTGGATGTTTGCTGACAACTTCAACCAGCTTTTCATCATCACACACCGAAAAATTTGCCATGATTGGCTTTATCGTTCGTCAGTTCTACTACACGCTGCCGCTGCCAGACCGCTATTGTTGCGGCCTGGCGGCTGGACAGCTTGAGCAGCGCAGCTCAGGCAGCGCCGCATGTGCTGCTGCGGCGGATATCGAATACATCCCTACAACAATTGAATTGAACCAGTAGTTAGCAGCCGCTGCTACGGCAGCGCGATGCAATGACAGCGGCAGCGCGCCGCCACGGCAGCGCGCCGCCACGGCAGCGAGGATCGAAATCGTACCTTTAGAGTAAAACTACAACATGATGTCATGGTTAGAGCTGTCGCTATAATGTATTTAGAAAATCACATAAAAAATAGTAGCACTTCCACCCCCCGGCATAGTCCAGTTTTATTCGCCCTGACGATCGTCAACTAGGGAACCGTCACCTATGCACTAGTATAAATCCTGCTAGTACGGTTAAGTGAATTTCGGATAATCAAGGTTTTCCTGTAATAAAATTAATTATCATAAAGTAATATTGTTAATACAAATAACAATAAAATGAAATTACTAATAAAACAAGAAAAAATTCGGCCAAGGTGGCAAATGAAAGTTTTTTTGTCCATGGACATGACCTTATATGAAAGAGCAATGTTATACTGACACATTGGACTACTAACCACAGAAATATCTACTACACTATATAATATAACAAGATTATTGCGTGACGCAATTTTGTGATGCGTGATGATTATATAACAAATATTACTTTTATAAAAAAAAGAATTCCGATTACGCATGTATTCGTATACGGTATTCTATTAGGACGCCGACGTACGTGCAGTATGCCTACGGAATGTTAACTGGTAAATACACTCTGGCTACATAGCATTCGTAATCATTGTAGAGTTCTATTTAGTTTTGTTGGAAATAGAAATAGAAAAACAACATGTTTTGTTATACATTCACGTAGCAAATAACATCATTCCTTCATGTATTGGTTTAATTACTATAATACCTGTGAGTTTTATGCAGATGTTAATGAACATTACGTAATCCAATTAAAGAATATATTTATATTTTAGTCCATTAAACTCCACAAAAGAACAGTTTTAACCTGGTTTTATTTTTTAAAAATCTTGTGTAAAACACTCACATGACTTTCTCTTGTCAATGTATATAATGAACAATGTAACCTATTAGCTGAAAGGCTGGTTTGCGCCCCTAGAGGCTTTACTAGGTAAAACGAGAAGTGAGTTGGATTTTATATATATATATATATATATATATATATATATATATATATATATACATCCGAGGCGGCGAGAAAAGCTCATGTTCACTCCCTCACGATGGAGAAAGTTGTGTTGGACACAATTGAGGCGTCCTCGTCCAGCCACAAGGAGGCCGCAACCGCCTACCAACCAAAAACCCGCCGCCTGGCCAGTTAATCCGACATCAGCAAAGAACCCTCCACCTCTCTCGGAACTGTTTATATAATTAGTGTTTATAATATTAGGGAAATGTCGGGTTAAAAAATTTTTCATATTGTCAGCGGGGCGTGGAAGGGAACCGTAGCCTAATTCCCCTCTCGCTGTCACCGACCAACACTCACTCTCTCACTTTCATTCCATTCATCTCTTTCAGTGAGGTGGATTTCAATTGGCTTCCTCACTGAGTGGAAAAGTATGCTTATCAGCATGCCAGCCCCACTGAAAAGCACATATTTTCCTCCCTGAAAATGACACCTTCACTTCATTCACCACAGGGTCTTGCTGTATAATGAAATTCATTACTCTCAGAGGAGATAATTTTGACTAAAGTCTTTTATACCTCTACCTCTTCTGTTCTTAAAAATTCAGTATGTTAATTGGCTGATCATTTGATAAGAAACAGAACTATTTTTTGTAGCCCTGAAAATCAACCTCTGTAGAATTTAAAAAATACGGAAAATCGCACATTGATTTTAAACTAAGCTCTGTACTGGTAACGCAATATAAGTTGATGTTCGTCAGCGAGAGTAAGACTCGAGAGTAAGACCCACTCGACTGGACTATGGGGGTCGGAAGTTCTACTATATGTGCTTTTCTAAATACATAATAGCGAAAGCTCTAACCATGACATCATGTTGTAGTTTTACTCTTACATTGATTTAGCCTACTATATTTACAACTATCTCGTTTTATAAACATCCCATTGTATTATTCTTTGATTCTTAATAATTATCCTAAATAATAAATATTCATTCTAAATAAGCCATAATACTAGGCCTAAGCTATATTTAGTATCCTTTTTGGTCATCAGCAGTAAGCTGAATTACTGCACTCTGATATTTGTATTGTTAGACTATTTTAGTCGGTGAGTTCCGTCAATGCGAGCTTATTATCGTGAGTAATACTAATTTTACGGTAATTTCAAAATTTTATAATTGTATTTTTAGGGTTTTCATAATTCATCATTTTCAGTAAAGTTATGTTAAATTGCAATTGAATTTTAAACAATTCACTTTCTTTAAATAATTACATTACTCCTTACTTATTTAGTGTGACGGGGCATGAACTGAATTTTATTAATTGAGTGTTTGTGGTGGTTGCATTTTAAGGTATACGCTTGATACATGTCTTATGTTTTCGGGTTGGCCGATGTAAGTAGGATAGATAGTATACTGTCCTCCGCATGATAGGCGCAATCATCAACTTATAGCGCGTTACCTTTAGCACTTGAGATAAAAGTTTTAGTATTTTTTTATTTTCTATAACTTTATTTTCATATTACTTACTTATGTCGTAAAATCCTTGCTTGGGCTGCAATCTTAAAAAAATCCGTTTTTTACTACCGATTACAATGAGCAAAATACATAAAAATCACTCAATTGACCCTAAATATTGTAGAAAAAAACGTATCAAATAAAAATTGTAAGTTTCTTAATTTTCTGCAGTTTTAATAATAAAATACATGTTTACTCTAAAATACTTATTAAGGCCGCAATCTTTAAAAACAAAAACAAATATACCACGAAAGCATAGGCTCTCAAAATACTGTAATTTCACTGGAAATGTCATATGAACAAAATATCTCAAGAACGGAAAAGTTAAATACCACGAGAAGACGTGTCTCGAACATTTTCATTAAAATCGGTCAATCGGATGTAGTACTTCTTCGTGCAATTTTTCACTGCTCTCGTAGAAAAGAAGGATTTTTTAAGATCGCGGCCGTAATATGCATTTTAAGACAAAAATGTATATATAGAAGTTGTAGAATATTTAAAAACCAACAACTTTTATTTGAAACATATTTTTTACAATGCTTAGATTAGTAACAATTAGTGATTTTCTGTTATTTTTTTTCATGAAAATCTGTAAAATATGGGTTTTTTTTTAAAGATTGCGGGCTTAATATGTATTTTACGACAAAAGTGTATACAATTAAAGTTTTAGAACGTGTAAAAACCTACAACTTTTATTTTTAAACATTTTTCACTACATTTTCATTTCATTTCATTTCATTTTGCGTCTTTCTTTCATGATTCAACTTAGGTTATATTGTTGATTACCTATATTGGCAAGTGAAAGTCGTGTGAGTGTTTCACACCAGATTTTTTTTCCTATTAAAAACATATTGGATGTCTTGAACAATGAATATTTATTTTGAAAGAATCTATTTTTGTAATACATTCTCAGAAGGAATAAAATTATTCAATTTTGAAACAGTAAAAGTATTAGTTATGGACTGGGTGAGACACAACGCTACATACAGAGCCCTTACGTTACAATATTTTTCCTGTTGAATATAAAACAATGGAAACAACCCATAAAGAAAATTGGATGACATCGTTACATATTCATAGAAAAGAAACTTTGTTTTGTTTTTATTTTCTCAAAGAAAAGAATGTACAGACTGTTCCAAAAATTATACATCATAAAATATTGTTTTTTCTGACTACCCCATTGAAGAGGGCACTATAATATTTTTCAAGGCTGATGAGCTCTGAACGTATCCATTGCCCCCCCACCCACTTTATAACGGGTGTTTTATTAAGGATGCAACCCTGATTATAAGAAGATAGAAGTAATACATCGGTAAATTTTCTGTCCCCCAATCGGTATGTTGGCAACCGTGTATTCAAGGCTAACTACCAAGGCAGTTAAAATGTTCCAGTCAAGCATTAGTGTGGTGACAGTAGTTGTTTCGTTTAATTGTGTCAGCAATGGTTTTTTCCAAGGAAAAGATTGTGGCTTTTAACATAGGGTTGCGTTCTTAATAAAACACCCGTTTTAATAATAATTTAGATTAATTAATAATTTGTAAAGCACGGAAAATAAAAATACGCTGTAGATTGTGGCTTTTAACTTAGGGTTGCGTTCTTAACAAAACACCCTTAAGAACGCAACCCTATGTTAAAAGTTACAATCTTTTCCTTGGAAAAAACCATTGCTGACACAATATAACGAAACAACTGCTGTTACCATACTAATGCTTGACTAGAACATTTTAACTGTCTTATCTAGTTGGCCTTGAGTACACTGTTGCTAACATACCGATTGGGGGGGGGGGGGTTCAGCTTTGTAGACTATAATATTCCGTATTTGAGATATTATTTTCACCCAAACAGAGACATTCGGTAAAAACATGATATTTTTTTTGTTCAGAGGCCTGAAAACGTATATCTCCAGTCTAAGCTGAATTTCGAAAAATCTACTGTACGAGTATATGGAAACAATACTTTCCTTCCCTATATTTTCATAAAAAGCAAGAGAAAGTAAAAATACATTACACAGAGTATTAATATATTTATTTTCTTCCAATTAGGGCTAATTTGAGACCACATGGGTGACTTAAGTCTTTTCTCCTTTCTTCTGTCCACCCGATTTTCTGCTTTTGGTCATCATGGAAGCCCTTAAAGTCTGTAATCAGTTGTCTGAATTTTGCTCGGTTAATTTAATTTTTTAGGTTTATTCCAGTTTTCTCAATATTCCTTCTTACTTCTTGAAACCATTTATCTGGTACCGTAGGTTTATTGTTTAGTGTCTTAAAAATTTGTTTTTTTCTACCGGTTGTCATCCATTCTATACTATAGGTGTCAGTAAAATATTAATCTTATTTTTCTTATCGTTTCCATTTTCCTTGTACAGTTCTTCTCGACCTCGTAACCTATATTGTCCATCTACTATCTTCGGACCTCCTGCAGATCCTCTTAAATTTCTCTGCTCTCTTAGACCAGCCTTCCCGGTCATTGTAAAACACTCACTAGCGTACAGACACACGGGTTTTATCACAGTATTATAATGTCTGATTTTGGCTTGTCTTGTTAGTTTTCTTCTTATACTAGTAGTGAGTTCCTCGAAGTGCACCAGCCATCATTCTTCGGCTGCTGTTGTTCGCGTTCTTTTCGTTGGTCTTCGGTTTTATTATCTCCTCAAAGTATTTATTTGAAGCTATCAATTTTTCCATATTGTGTCTTCAATTGACGCGGAGCTGTTTTGATTATCTATGAAGTACTTAAAAGTATTTTAATTTCATGAAGACATCTTTGCGAGCCCAGAGAGTCAGCTGGTTAAAAACCCCATTGAGGTTAAGTAAAACTACTTAAATAACTGCGATATTTTGTGATCTTCAGCTGACAGGAACGTCCGTACAACGCTGTAGTTGTGTTTTTTCTTTTTTTTTTGGTTTAACGTCCGACTGTTCTGCAATTACTGCTAATGCAGATGGTGAAGGATGAAAATAATTTTTGTAACGTATGAAAATATGCCGTGCCTGAATGGGATTCGAACCCAAGACCGTAATTGTGCCAGCGTTTAAATTTACATCAAAAATTCAGCGTAATGCAACGACTCAATTGTTTGGCTGTTTAAAATAAGGCTAAAGGTTCTATAAGGCTAAAATTCTCCAAAAAAGAAAAAATTCTTTTCACGAGACGACGATGGCTGTTAGCAATTTTCAAAAAGCGTTACTATTGAATTAATGATATATGTACTCGTCGTATCTACTTCTTAAGAGAAATCGATTGACACAATTTTTGTTTCTAAATTGCGATTTTAATTTCTTGACTTCCGGTTTTGGGCCACTTCTGGTTGAAACCGGAACTTCCAACTGAATTCAGGCCCACTACCTTTTTGTGTAGATTACGAATCCGGAAACCGTTTGTTGCTGTCTCTTGTAGTTTCTGATTTCTGGATGTGACGGACGGACGGACAGACAAAGGAAAAGATAAATGATAATTTTAAAAATCGGGTCTGATACGCTCACACAACTTTCTCTTGCCAATGAAAATAATTAATAATAAACCTAACATTAGAAATAAACAAAAAACTAACCTCAATAAACATAACCTTATTTTAAACATGAGTGAAAGACAAAAAATGAAAATCAACCTCAGTTTGGCTAAAAAATACAGAAAATCACTCTTTTACGCTAAACTAGGCTCTGTAGAGAAAAGTAATCAAAATAAAAGTTGTAGATCTTTTAATTTCCTATAAATTTTATTATACGCTTTTGTCGTCAAATGTATGCTAAAGCTGAAATCTTAAAAAAAATCAATGTTTTTACACGTTTTCGTGAGAAAAAAAACAGAAAATCGCTAATTACTGCGAAACTAAGCATTATACAAAAAATGTTTAAAATAAAAGTTGTAGAATTTTTTAAATTTTCTACAACTTTTATTATATACATTTTTGCGCTAAAATGAATATTAAAGTCGCAATCTTAAAATAACAATTTTTTTTACGAGAAAACAACCTTCTCAAGAATTTCAGCAGACATGGCGCCTACCCTATCTTGTAAAGCATAAAAAATTTAGTTAATGAGGCGATTTTTTAAAAAAATCGTAGGAGCCGTTTTTGAAAAAATCGCAAAAAAGTGAAAAATGAAACGCATAAACTACTACTTCCGGTTGACTGATTTTAATGAAAATGTTCGTGTCGGGTCCTGTAGTGGTATCTAACTTAAGTTTCAAGTTTAAATTTTTACGATGTTCCGTCTTGAGATATTCTGTTCACACACAGGCAGAGAGTGAAAAGGGGAGGAAGAGAGAGAGAGAGAGAGAGAGATCAATCGCTAAAAACATGTTTTTGGGTTCAGAGGGTCTGGAAACGTGTAGATCCGGTGAAAACTAGATTTCGAAAAATCGCCATGAAAACAATACTTTCCTTCCTATATATTCATATAGGCAAGAGAAAGTAAAAATTGGTATCAATAAGTTAATTAAGGCTGTTTTTTAGGTTTTTTTTAAAGGCTGGTATTTAACAATCCAGGATAGATGATGTGGAAGTTAGATTAGATTTATGATCAACCAGTTCACAAAATATATTTTGTTTATTTGTAGGCCTATTTTTATTGAAATTTTAGATGACTTTTTTCTCATTTCAGTAAAATTCATACTTTTGGGTCATCTTATAGATGGAATTCTGTTAATACTCAGAACTACATGGTTGTAGTAAGAAACCTAAAGTCGTTATAGGCCTACATATTTGAAAGAGTTACCTTAGCTTTATGCTGTAACATTTCGACCGTGAAATACGTTATGTAGTTTTCTAGTAAAAAAAAACTAAAACTGAAACTTAACAAAAGAATTCCTTTATGTAATCTGTTGTAAAAGTAACAAGAAAACGAAGAAGTATTCTCCACATCTGAAAGTGTAAATAAATACTTTTGACTTTCTCACAAATTCAGCATAGTGATAATAATTTAATCGACCGAATTTTTCTCTCTCTTTCACTCTGTGTATAGCATAGAGAGAAAGTATTGCGTTTGTGAAATATTTCTCTCCCTCACACCTTCTCCACCCACCCATCATTTTTCTTCTACTACCCTCCTCTCTCCCTAAGTGTGTGTTTGCACGTACGTTCGTTCTTGGCAAAAATTACTGGACTGAGTGGGCTAAAATTTTAAAATTAAGGGGTTCCCTCAAACAACCCTAAAGGGATTTTTTAAATAACATTATAAATATTGAAACAATATCGAAAAGGAATATGGCTCGAGAAGGTTCTAGATTAGGTTCTAGGTTTCTATTTATAGAATGTTAAAGAGTAGATAATAGAGTGACAAAGTAACAATAGGGTTAGTTATAAAAGGATATTTAAAAAGGGCCGTGTATAATAAGGTAGGGTCTTTGTTGTGCAACTATTTGTGAATGAGTCGGTTCATCTGTACCACTTGTAACACCTTTTTGTGACTTGTTTATATTAGTTATGATTTTTCGAGAACAAATAAAAAAAAATTATTTGCATCGAATCTCTCCGTTTTTCTAGAATATCTCTTTGATCTACCTATATAAAGGGAGCCCAAGTGCGGTCAGGGAGTTAGTATTCGTTTGATCTATGACGAGTGTTTTTTGCGTGCTATCGGTGCGTTAGATCAGGTCAACGGTTCCGAGGCATTGTGTTGGTCAACTATTGTTGTACAGTTTGTTGTGTGTGTGCATTGTGAATAGTTTTTGTGTATGTGCATTCTGTTTAATTGTTTGTAAGTAGTACTAAGTAAATTATTTAAGTTATTTATTGTATTACTTCATTGTAATTAGTTTATTATTTATTTTGTAAATCTTTTAGTTGTAATAAATACTTGTAATTTTAAACTTTAGTGTATTAATTATTTAATTACCTAGATCCCGAAACGGACCTTAGCGATAAGTGTCTCAATATTTTTACTTTCTTTTGCCTATATGAATAAATATAGGAAGGAAAGTACTGTTTTAATTTAGATTTTTCAAAATTGAGTTTTCACCGAATATACACGTTTTCCTAGCGATTGTTCTGTTTGTGTGAACAAAATATCTCAAGAACGGAACATCGTACGTGTTGAAACTTGAAACTTAAGTTAGGTACTACTAGAGGATCCGACACGAACATTTTCATGAAAATTGATCAACCGGAAGTACTGGTAGTTTATTCGTGTAATTTTTCACTTTTACGATTTTCTCAAAAACGGCTCGTTCGATTTTTTTTTTAAATTCCTCGTTTACTAAATTTGTTATGCTCTACAAGATAGGTAGGCGCTATGTCTGCTGAAATTCTTGGGAAGGCCGTGCTTTCGGAGAAAAAAATTCTTTAAGATTGAGGCCTTAAATATGCATTTTAAGGAATATAATCAAAGCAACAACTCAAAAACAACTTTGAGTTGTGAAAAAAATTGATTTTTTTTAAGATATCGGCGTTTGTATGCGTTTAACGACAAGAATGTATTAATCAAACTTATAGGAAATCAAAAGATCAACAACTTTTGTTTTAAGAATTTTTCTCTACAAAGCCTAGTTTAGCGTGAAAGGGTGATTTTTCGTATTATTAAGCCAAATTAAGGTTTTTTACAGTTTGCGTCATTCACTCATAATTAAAATAAGGTTTAGGTTTTTTGTTTATTTCTAACGTTTTGTTACTAATGTGTTAGGTTATTATACGAGGGGGTACCCAAAAGTATCCGGAATAGCTCTGCTGTGGGCGGAGCTTGTGCAGTACAAATTCCCGCCACTAGGCTGCTTGTAGCGGTACTTATTGCCAGTTCAATGCCATTTTGTTCGTTGATCTAGCTTGTTCTGTTCTCGTGCAGTGATTGTTCTCGCTAGTGCTGTTTTGTGCTCGTGTCGTTTTTCATGATGGCAAGTTTTAATGAACAACGTGCGGCTGTGAAATTTTGCTTCTTGCTCGGTAAAAACGCCGCGGAAACAGTTGTAATGTTGAACACAGCTTACAAAGACGACGCTATTGGAAAAACCCAAGTGTACGAGTGGTTTTTGCGCTTTAAAAATGGCGACATGTCGATTGAGAACAAACCTCGTTCTGGACGACCGTCGACTTCCCGAACAGACGAAAATGTTGTGAAAGTGAAAGAAATTGTACGAACAGACCGACGACAGACCATTGACCAAATATCACAGGTTAGTGGGTTATCTTGGAGCTCAGTCCAACGCATTTTAACAGAAGACTTGACAATGAAAAGAGTCGCTGCCAAGTTTGTGCCTCGGGTTCTGACAGACACTCAAAAGGAACGTCGAATTGAAACGTGTAGTGATTTGAAACAACAGCTTGAAACTGATCCAGATTTCATGTCAAAGATCATTACGGGTGACGAGTCTTGGTGCTATGGGTACGACCCAGAAACCAAACAACAACCCAGTCAATGGAAGACTTCATTATCACCCCGACCAAAAAAAAGTCGTCAAGTCAGATCGAACATCAAAACAATGCTGATTTGTTTTTTTGATGTGAGGGGAATTGTCCATTCAGAGTTCGTTCCACCAGGCCAGACGTTAAATCAAGCTTTTCATCTTGAAGTGTTAAGAAGACTACGAAACAGCATTCGTCGTAAAAGACCTAATTTGTGGCAGACAGGGGACTGGTTTTTCCACCACGACAACGCGCCTGCACACACGGCAATCTCGGTTACCCAGTTTTTGGCGAAAAACGGCATGGTTTTGCTACCACACGCACCGTACTCACCCGATCTGGCTCCGTGTGATTTTTTCTTGTTCCCACGCATGAAAAGGGGCATGAAAGGTCTCCGATTTAACAACGTTGATGATGTCAAGAAAAAAACGACGGATGAGCTGGCAGCCATCACTGAAGAGAAGTACAAAAAATGTTTTGAACAGTGGAAGCACCGGTGGGACAAATGTATTAGTTGTAATGGAGAGTATTTTGAAGGGGATAAGGTTCTTTTGTAAAAAAATTAAAAATAAATAGTTTTAAAAAATAATTCCGGTTTCTTTTGGGTACCCCCTCGTATACTACCTATATAATAGGCTATATATACTAATGTTAGGTTCATTATTTGCATTGGCAAGAGAAAGTCGCGTGAGTGTTTCACACCATATTTTTTAATATAAAATCAATTCAATAAAACTGTCACCCACCGGGTTGGTCTAGAGGTAAAATGGTCGCCGTGAGTTAGCTGTTAAACAGCTGATTTTTAAGACGAAGGTTCCAGGTTCAAATCCTAGTAAAGTTAACCCTAGTAAAGGTGGTCCTAGTAAAGGTAGTTACTTTTATACGGATTTGAATGCTAGACGGTGGTTACCGGTGTACTTTGATGGTTTGGGTTCAATTAACCATACTTTCTCAGGAATGGTTAACCTGGGTCTGTACAAGACTACACCTCATTTACACGTCATACACATCATCCTCATCTCATTGGGTCATGGGGTTGCTTGTTGTTCTCAATTGAACAGATTGCAACGTACACACGTTAGAGATAAAAAAAAATAAATAAAACTGTCAAATAAATAAAATTAAATAGATCGATAAATGTTCTGTAATCAGCTGATTTGTTACATATATTAAATTGTTCTTTCACAATTTAATTGTACAGTCCAGCCTCTCTTAGTTTGCTCCTAATGTAAACAAATAATGACGTCATTGAGCATGCGCATTATATCAAAATGTGTACACGCTGATTAAAAAGTAACAACAAATACTTTCAAAAGTATTTAAATACAAAATACTTTTAAAAATATTTTTCTAAATGAAATTGTTAGGCCTACATCATATCATGACTGATGTTTTTAGTACTTTAAGTTCTTATAATTTAAAAAATAGTTAATTTAATAGGAATACGAGATCCGTAAAGTCGTAGACTCTAGCGTGCACCCTGTAGTAGGTGGCTTTTGTTTGTTGACAGTAGGAGCAAACTAAGAACGGCTGAACTATAGACACTAACATGTTTCACCCTGTACAAAAATGTAAAAGTTTTTACAGATCGTAACAGTTTTTCTTTTCAGACACTTGCGCCCTCGTTATGTTAATTTTCGATCCACCCGTGTGTGAACACAACATGAAAATATTAAACTGGTTAACATGTAGTTTGGGATGTCATTGTTTCATCATATCAATACTCGATCTATCGAACAGATTGTGGTTAAGCAATCGATTATTAAGACCGGACAGTGCAAAAATAACAAGTAGGTCTACGATTTATATCGAGTACATGCTTTTTACTTGAAGTAGGTACTGGCAATACTCTGTACATTTATGGAACCGCAACTTATCAATGAGTCGTTCGCCTGCCTGCCATACCTCTCATAAAAACTGGTTCCGAATTACAACGTAATAAGAATAAGAACTCAGACGTTTCTTTTTGCAGCCTTATGTTATTCTCGCTGACTTCTTATCGCTTGCGCCGGTTTGGTCGACCTCGTTTACAAGGTGTTCCTAAAATAATATTGTATTTTCATTCTAAATACTAGGGTTTTTTCTTCCTCCAATTGTTACTTTCTCTTGCCTATATGAATATATACGAAGGAAATCTAATCTATCTTATTTACACTCAATCTGTTCATTGCAGGGCTAAAATAAATAGTTCTGTTTCCTATCACACGGTCAGCCAATTAAATGGCTGAATCATTTAAGAACATAAGAGGTAGAGGTGTAAAAGACACTAATCAGAGTTATCTCCTCTGAAAGTAATGAATTTCATTATACAGCCAAGACCCTGTGATGAATGAAGTGAAGGTGTCATTTTCAGAGTGGAAAATATGTGCTTTTCAGAGGGCCCGGCATGCTGATAAGCTTACTTTTCCATTCAGGGAGGAAGGCAATGGTAAACCACCTCACTCCTCGTTTTACTTAGTAAAACCTCTAGAGGTTCAAACCAGCCTTTCGGCTGATGACCTAAACAACAAAAACGAAGGAAAGTATTGTTTTCATGTCGATTTATAGAAATCGAGTTTTCACCGGATCTACACGTTTTCAGACACACTGTAAAACACATGTTTTTAGCGATTGGTCCGTTTGTGTGTGTGAACATAATATCTTAAGAACGGAACATCGTACGAACTTGAAACTTCTAACGTAAGTTAGATACCCCTAGAGAATCTGACACAAACATTTTCATCAAAATCGGTCAACCGGAAGTAGTAGTGTTTATTTGTGTAATTTTTCACTTTTTTGCGATTTTCTCAAAAACGGCTCATTTACTAAAATTTTTTATGTTCTACAAGATAGGGTAGGCGCCATGTCTGCTGAAATTCTTGGGGCTCTACTACCATAGAGTACGATTGGGCAGCCATCACCTTGTAAAATTTTATCTGAGTTTCTTTTCTTGTTTTCCTGCATAGGGTTCGGCTAATATTACAGCAAACTGCTTGGAATTGCCAACTTTATTCTCTACGTTCAAATCTTGATCAATCCGATGTTAATACCTAAATAATTGCATTGTGATACTTGTTCGAGCACCACGTAATCTACCACTTTTACAGACCTGGTGGTGGGATATTTACTATAATACTTTTCATGGATGATGAGCTCTGCTGTTCCATGCATTTAGACCAATCAGAACGTTTGCCAGCGTTGTCAGATTGTTCGAATGTTTCAGCCTGATGAACATTACGCGCATGCGTATAAGAATCGCTTTAGTTCACTCGTGTCTTGCATCTCATACTGAACATGTTGATTATAGAGCGTGTTAACATGCAATACTTTTTAATATAATCAGCTGATTGTATGTTTATAGGTTATAATTGTTATTGAAAGACCAAAAAAATGGCCGACGAAATATTTAAGAGAGCTACAAAAGCAAGTTTTGGCAACTTTACTGGCAAGTCATTGGCTAGCTATGAAGTTGGTAGGTTATAAATTGTTATTAAAAGACCATAATAAATATATAACAGAGCTATTGTGCAGTTCCAAGCTCCGTGTAGTTGCGGGTTGAAGAGTACGGGTGAAGTATAATGAATGAGTGATGTATGCTGGGAGAACGATTGTTGTATTAGGCTACTCTGATACAAAACATTCGTTTTCAAACTTCCCGTATTTATCATATTTGTTTCTATTTATTACATTTATTTATTTACATATTTTGATATAAATTGTTGTTTAGGTCATCAGCCGAAAAGCTGGTTTGAACCTCTAGAGGCTTTACTAAGTAAAACGAGGAGTGAGGGTAAAAGTACGCTTATCAGCACGCAGGGCCCTGTGAAAAGCACAAATTTTCCACTCTGCAAATGACACCTTCAATTCATTCATCACAGGGTCTGGCTGTATAATGAAATTCATTACTTTCAGAGGAGATAATTCTGATTAGTGTCTTTTATACCTCTACCTCTTCTGTTCTTAAATGATTCAGTCATTTAATTGGCTGACCATGCGATAAAAAACAGAACTATTTATTTTAGCCCTGCAACAAACAGATTGGGTGTAAATAATTTGACACTCCACCTGTCTGTTATGGGCAGTGATATAAATTAGCAAGTTAAATATTATGAATCCGACCAAGTTAATAACCCGGTAGGTATTTGTTAAATTAATGCGCCGGATGATAAATATATTTTTATTAGATTAGTTAGTACACGCTACCACTACAAATGCATCAGCTGTGAAACACTACTAACTCATTCATTCTCCCACTATTATAACAACGCCCTGCATTCCTTTCAGCTACCTAGAGCTGGGACTCGAGCAATACAAGAGCAAGTATTGGCAAGGCATTGGCTGGCTATGAAGTGAGTAGAAGTCAATGCGTATGTTCAGAGCTCATTAGCCTTGATAAATACAGAGTGATTTTTTAGTCCTGTTACCCAATTGTTAATGTCTGGTAATATTTTTCTAAAAAAAATAAATTTTGTTTTGTGACACTAAGTTGGTAGCCCTACTCAACCAGTATGGATATGGCAGTGTGAGTTGATTCTCCTTGAGCTGCGTAAAATTTTGTGCCATTTCCGGTCGTGCTACGAACAGAATGTCTTTTATCCTAAAACAATCTCTTGTTTAAATCTGGAGGCTGAAGCTCTAGAACTAATCGTATGTGATACGGATACAATTTCAATTTTTTAGCAGCTTTCTGAGTACTCGAACATGACAAATCAACATGCGAGGAAAGTTTTTGTAAACTTTTCCATGGAGAATTGAGCAATCTTGTTTTCACATTCTCTTAACGTCATCTGTCAAGAGAGTTGGTCGACCACTACGTTTTCTGCTGCAAACAATACCTGCCTCTAAAAATCAGTTAGTTAGCGTAGAAATTGTCTAGAATAGAGTGGAGGAACACCAAAAAATTAATTTGAAATGATTCTTTTACACTCGCATACGATTTTGTAGCAAAATATTGTTCAAGAATGAAAACCCGTTGTTCTAGGGTAAAAGACATTCTGTTCGTAACACAACTGGAAACAGCACAAAATTTTACGCAACTCAAGGAGAACCAACTCAAGCTGTCGTATCTATACCGGTTGAGTAGGGCTACCAACTTTGTGTCACAAAACAAAATATCCCTTTCTTAGAAAAAAATTACCAGACATTAACAATTGGGTAACAGGACTAAAAAATCACCCGGTAGTATAGTAAATCTTTTTGACTATTTTACGGAAACGTTGAAATTTATTTTTTGCATAATTCATTCAAAACTTACATCGATCTCTGAAGCTCATCTTCACTCTCTTGCAAAATCTACAAAAACCTTTGAGTTTTAAATTTGAAGTTATTTGGGAAAAATTTACGAGAAATCCAGTTCAGACTGCCGGATCAAAAATTATAAATTGTGTCGACTATTATTTATAAATTGATATTTTTCTTTTTTTATTAAATTCAGGAATTATTTCATTTATAGTAAAGTTACTACCAAAAGTTTTTCTACAGTTTGGAAATAATTTTACATTAAAGTATAAAAATAATACACGTGTAGATGATTTTCTAAATTGACTGTACCACCTACTTAACCATTCTCTTAATTTAAATTCGTAAAAAACACATTTAAATTAAATGTAACATGTTCCTTTAACATATAATTACATGTTACTCCAATCTTTTTTTTTAATTTTTTATAAGAATGATTTGAAAAAAATGTGGTTGTTTCGTGTCGTAGTTTCATGTATGAAAATTATAGTTAATTAGGCAATTTTATGAATAAATAATTTCGTTTCTAGTAACAAATTTATAAATTGGGAAAAGTAAATCTTAATAGTTATTATTGTTTAATAGAATAATTACAACAGGGTATGTCAAAATATTCATGTCAGTTTTAAGTTTTCCTAATTTTCCTGTGGTAACACAAATTTGACTGCTTAGTTAGGAATTAGGGTGATGCATCACTCCAAAACTTACGGAAGGGAAACAAGTTTCTGTCATAAATAAGTATATAGTATTCTATCATGTTATTTATATTGTGCCACTTATCGCTAAGGTCCATTTCGGGATCTAGGTTATTAAATAATTAATATACTAAAGTTTACAATTACAAATATTTATTACACTAAAAGATTTACAAAATAAACAACAAACTAATTATAATGAAGTAATACAATAAATAACTTAATAATTTACTTAGCACTACTTACAATCAATTTTATAGAAAAAACATACAAAATGAAACTGAATTTAATACAGATATACAATAATTTTTCACAATGCACATACAAACAAAGACAGTATAACAATCGTTGACCAACACAATGCCTGGAACGTCCTGCACTACGCCCGATAGCCACTCGTCAAAGATCAAACGAATACTAACTCACTGACCGTGCTCGAGGGTCTATTTATATACGGGAGATTCAAAGAGACTTCTCGAACGACACAGAGATTCGATCAAAATCTTTTTATTAGTTCTCGAAAAGTCATAACTGATGAACTGATGTAAACAAGTAACATTAGATCTATTGTAGAAAGTGTTACAGGTGGACCTTTTCATAAATAGTTGTACAACAATAGACACAATAGCGCAGTTCTTTCAAACAACTTTCATGAATAGGCATCCCTTTATAGCCACCCTATTGTTACTTTTCCACTCTATTATCTACTCTTTACCATTTCATGAAAATTTTACCATTTTATTAGAAACTTCGCGAACCATGCCTTCTTCGATATTGTCACAATATATTTATAATTTTTAAAACGTTTGTTGTTTATATCATCAGCCGAAAGGGTGGTTTGAACCTCTAGAGGCTTTTTTTTTTGTTTTACGTCTGACTGTTTTGCAATTTCTGCTAATGAAGACGATGAGAAGGATGATACATGAAGATGAGTGATGAAAAAAGTTAGTCTTGACTGGGAATCGAACCCGGTCAGGTCTGGTATTTTTTCATCACTCATCTGTTCCGGCATTATTTCTAGAGGCTTTACCAAGTAAAACGAGGAGTAAGGTGGTTTACCATTGAATAATATGCTTATCAGCATGCCAGGTTCTCCGAAAAGTATCTACTTTTCACCCTGCAAATGACACCTTTACTGTATTAACCAAAAAATCTGGCTGTATAATGAAATTCATTACTCTCAGAGGAGATAACTGTGACTAGTGTCATTTACACCTCTACCTCTTCTGTTCTTAAAATAGTTCAGTCAAATAATTGGCTGACTATTTCATAAGAAACAGAACCATTTTTTGTAGCCCTGGAACTAGCAGATCGAGTGCGAATAATTTAACACTCCACCTACATGTTATGGGGAAATAGAAAGTTTAAAAAAATCATAAAAGTTTTTATACACCCGAAAAAATTTTTTTCAAAACATTTTGTGCAGGCTGTTTTAATTCGTTTGTCTCTTGACCTCCGTCAAATAAAACACTTAGACGCCTTTTAAAATGTACTTGGAAAATTATAGAATTTTTCATCATATAATCCACATTTTTGTCAGTGAATTAGATATTTCTTGGTGAAATTGACGGTTATAAACTCTGTTTTTTACAGCACTGCATATAACAACCTTTTTTTTGGTGTAGCCTATAATTAAAATTTTTCCGTTTGGGAGTTTCTGAAATAGAGTTCTTCAAACACAACGGACTTCTTTCTTGGCGATCTCAATAATTGATACTGTAACGTGTTCGGATTTCAATTGTTTTGGATTTGCCAAAAAATATGCAATACATGAGAACTAGCTCTCATTACTGTATAAGACCGTACATTGAGAGGTAGGGTGGTTTGGTGCGCAATAAGTGAGGTTAGTTTTTCCGTTTTCAATCATTGTTGACGTAAGTACTTACAGTTCAGCCGTTCTTAGTTTGCTCCTACTGTCAACAAACAAAAGCCAGCTACTACAGGGTGCACGCTAGAGTCTGCGACTTTATGAATGTGGTATTCCTGTTAAGTTAACTATTTTTTAAATTAAAAGTACTAAAAACATCAGTCATGATATTTATGATGTAGGCCTAACAATTTCATTAATTAAAATACATTTAAAAGTATTTTGTATATAAATACTTTTGAAAGTATATTGTTGGTACTTTTTAATCAGCGTGTACACATTTTTATATAATGCGCATGCTCAGTGACGTCATTATTTGTTTACATTAGGAGCAAACTAAGAGAGGCTGGACTATAATCACATATACTTTGTGTTGCAAACTGTACTTCTTCATCCGTTTTTAAACAACTTACTGCCTGTAATATAACGTAGATTATTTAAATATGTAGGCTATGACAATAATAAACGTCTCATTTTTTAATGTGTTTTTTGAAACTTTTATTTAATTCGTTAAAAACATGTTAAGATTTCACTGTAGAAACTAACGCTATCATATCAAAGACTCAAATCCTGTAGAATTCTTGTAAAGGCCAAGTCAATTGCTGTGAGCGCTGGTCTACGCATGCGTATACTTGACTTCTGCCCAGAGCAGACAGGTGGAGTGTCAAATTATTTACACCCAATCTGTTCGTTGCAGGGCTAAAATAAATAGTTCTGTTTCTTATCACATGGTCAGCCAATTAAATGTCTGAATCATTTAAGGACAGAAGAGGTAGAGGTGTAAAATACACTAATCAGAGTTATCTCCTCTGAAAGTAATGAATTTCATTATACAGCCAGACCCTGTGGTGAATGAAGTGAAGGTGTCATTTGCAGAGTGGAAAATATGTGCTTTTCAGAGGGCCCGGCATGCTGATAAGCGTACTTTTCCACTCAGTGAGGAAGGCAATGGTAAACCACCTCACTCCTCGTTTTACTTAGTAAAACCTCTACAGGTTCAAACCAGCCTTTCGGCTGTTGACCTAAACAACAACATACTTGACTTGGACTCTGCATCCCCTCCGACCTACAATTAGATGTACAGTCAGAGTGTTGTTAAAAATTGACAAAACCCATTGTATTTTGTAAGCATGCTGTTCCATTGTTGATTACATACGATACACTATTGCGGTACTTACAAGACTATACCATAGATTGTCAATTCAAGAATTTAATCCGCTGGAAATTGATTTTCTTTATTCATGAATTCATATAATGTTTGAATTTTTTGTTCTAAGTTTTATAGAATTGTATTGTTGCAAATTAAAAATATTTTTCACTTCTTCTTCTTCTTCTTCAGGTGCCATCTCCGCTTCGAAGGTTGGCAATCATCAGAGCGATTTTTATCTTTGATGTCACAGCCCTAAACAATTCGTTGTTGCTGCAACCATACCAATCTCTTAGGTTTTTCAGCCAGGATTTTCGTCTTCTTCCCAAGGATCTCTTTCCTTGGATTTTCCCCTGGACAATCACTTGTAATATTTTATATTTTTCTCCCCTCATGACATGTCCCATATACAATAATTTTCTTTTCTTCACTGTTAATAGTACTTCTCTTTCTTTATGCATACGTCTCAACACCTCCACATTCGTCATCTTTTCCACCCATGAAATCCTCAGAATTCGCCGGTACAGCCACATTTCAAATGCATCCAGTCTCCTTTCATCAATCTTCTTCATTGTCCAAGCCTCCATCCCATAGTACAGCACGGATAGGACATAGCATCTTAGGAGACGTGTTTTTAATTCAAGGCTTAAATCTCGGCAGCAGAACAGTTTCTTCATCTTTATAAATGTTTTTCTGGCCTGTTCTATTCTGATTTTTCACTTACAAAATAAATATGTTAAACATTAGACATTTTACAATGCTTGCAGTTATAAACACAAGATATACTTTTTAACACACCCTGTACTACCTACATGTATGACTGTATTAATAGAACGTGTTCAATGTACTTCGTTGTTAAAGAAAGGTGACTTAACACTTTAATTGCTACAATAAAACTAATCGTATATTGTAGCAGCGTACCCAACAGCTAAATTAAAATTAAGGAAAAAAGATAAATTTATTTTCCAGGAAATATTGTACGGTAGAAGCTCTAAGATTATTATGTATCACAAATTTTAATATCTATTATTTTTTTCTCATGCCCTATATGAATAGAGAAGGAAAGAGTGGTTTTTATAACGATTTTTCGAAATTAAGTTATCACCGGAAATACTCGTTTTCACTGCAGTGCCTTTAAAAATAGATGTAGAGTTACAAAAAACCGAGAAAAACTAGTATAGTACAAATTATTATCCGCAAGACTCCGGAGAGTAAGAAGATGTAAAATGCACTTAAACAACTGTGTGACACCGCAAATACAAAACAACTTACACGTACATAAGGTCCCGGGTTCGATTCCCGGTCAGATCTGGCATTTTTTCATCACTCATTTTCATTATCACCATTATCCACCGTCTGCATTAGCAGAAATTGCGGAACAGTCAGATGTAAAACCAAAAAAAAGTATACATACTGGTAACGCGCTATAAGTTGACGATTGCGCCTATCATGCGGAGGCGGAGGACAGTATACTATCTATCCTACTCACATCGGCCAACCCAAAAACATAAGACATGTATCGAGCGTATAACTTAAAATGCAACCACCACAAACACTCAAGTAATAAAATTCAGTTCATGACCCGTCACACTAAATAAAAAACTAGTAATGTAATTATTTAAAGAAAGTGAATTGTTTAAAATTCAATTGCAATTCAACATAACTTTACTGAAAATAACGAAATATGAAAACCCTAAAAATACAATTATAAAATTTTGAAATTACCGTAAAATTAGTATTACTCACGATAATAAGCTCGCATTGACGGAACTCACCGACTAAAATAGTCTAACAATACAAATGTCAGAGTGCAGTAATTCAGCTTACTGCTGATGACCAAAAAGAATACTAAATATAGCTTAGGCCTAGTATTATGGAATATATTCGGGGCGGGTGGTGAGAGCTACGGGTGCACATTTCCCGCTGATTCCTCCGTTGTCACGGTAACTCTCTCTCGCTGGAAGATAAACGGCGGGCACCCGTCTAACTCTTTAATGGGCATTTTTTTACGTATATTATGGCCATTAAAATGGCTATATTAAATATTAGAAAGAGCTCTAAGGGGACACAATAATTTTGTGTACTTTTTTACACGACACTTCTTCATTATTATTGTAAAACAAAATATAATTTTATAACCGAAATTATAACTTACTTACTTTGTGAGATAAATAAATCGGGATACAATCCATTTAATAGGTGAAGAGGCTCTTCACCTACTTCACCTGAATTGTCATCTCTCATTTCCGATGTCCTTCGTGCACACCCAGGTGTCAGAAACTACAAGAGATAGCAACAAACGGTTTTCGGATTCACATATGAATTGCATGAAAAGTTTCGGAATCTAACATAAAGTTATTGGCCTAGATTGGGTTTGAAATTCCAGTTTGGACAGAAAGTGGTCTAAAACCGGAATCAAGAAATCAAAATCGGAATTTATAAACAAAAATAGTGTTATTCGATTCCTCTTAAAGAGTAGATAAAGAAATCACTAATATGCCTTTGCCAAAGGTCAAAGGTAAATCTTTTTCAAAAAATTGCCACCAGCCATGAGACGCATCGTCTTGTCATCGGATGGCGACATTAAGTGGCAAACCTTATTTGTTTGGTGGTCCTGAAAAGGGCCGTTTAAGCGGTGGTCGTCTTGATGGGAAGCGTCGGTCGTAGTCGTCGTGGCGGGCGAGGAGCTTGGGCGACACGGCGTGTCGTCGTCCAACGGAGATGTCATCTTCTTCCCTCGCAGTAGTGCGTCGATGGCTGCTTCGTCGGGTCCGGTGGGCGTAAGGCTCGGTCGAGGGTCCGCTGTGGGCATCGCTCGCGTCAGCGGGCGATAACGGGTTGGCGAGCGGAAGCATCATCTTCTCTCTTGCGGGGTCGTTGATTAGTCTTCGCTGGAGTCCTGTAGCCGTGTGTCGTGGTGGACGTCTTGTCTGCTGTCTGGATCGGAATTGAATCCCTCGGCTCAGTGTATCGCTCTTTATATAGTTGCTGAGAGCGCTGTGGTAGAGGGCGGTTATTCACTCGGCCTTGGCAACAAAGTTCTCTGTCGGTACGCAGCCGAAAGGTTTGTCGGTACGCGCCAAAGGACCTACCGCGCCGACAAGGGCCGGGAGATGTATTGAAGGCCGCCAACACAGTAAATGATTAATTAGAAGGGGTGGCGGTGGCAGTCTCATGAAAGGAATTTCTTATTACTTTGTTTAGCAAACAAAATTATTTTTTATTTATGGTTTCTTTTTGTTTTTGGTTTTTTAGATGCGTCCTCATCGAATGAAGCCGTTCATCTACAACAACGATTGCGCAGTCTGAGTACCGAATTGGTAACGCTGCGCAATAGACTCCACGTCCAAGGTCAAAACCAAGGACAAAATCAAGGCCAACCTCCAGCTAGTCCAGCCAATCCTCAACAACCCGCTTCCGTCTTGCAGACAATTCCATCCAATCAGCATTCCAATAGTCATTCCGCTACTTCCACTAACGCTATTAACCAATCAACTGTCGGTGTTCCGCCTACTTACCCCCGCCATCAACCTCTCCCTGTACCGCCACATTTAAATTCTGGGAGTAATATCATCACTGGTAAGTATCACTTTTTATACTGTATTTTAATTTAACTTTTAAACTTCTGACATCTTATTTCTGTACCAGAGGTAAAGAGATTTTTTTGTCATCAGTCTCTCGACTGGTTTAATGCAGTTTTCCAAGATTTTCTATCTTGCGCAAGTCGTTTCATAACTACATACCTGTAACACCCTACATCCTTTGTAATTTGCTTTATATATATATTCTAATCTTTGCTTCCCTCTACAATTTACTCCCTCAATATTACCCTCCATTATTTATAGCCCAATACTTGGATGTCTTAAGATATGTCCCACTAGCCTATCCCTTCTTTTGGTAAGATGCTTCCGTGTACTTCTTTTTTCATCCACTCGCATAACAACCTCTAAATTACTTGTTTTGTCCACCCACCTAATCTTTAACATTTTCCTATAACACCACATTTCAAAAGCTTCTATCCTCTTCTTTTTTACAGCCCCTATCACCCACGTTTCACTTCCGTTTAATGCTACACTCCTAGCATAATGTTTTAAGAGTGTCAACTCCAATTTTGACAAAATTGAGTTAAAACTGCCTTTAAAATCAGAAAGAAATGCTCTAATGCTGCAATTTTGTAGTTGATGTACAAGAGTTTTTGTAAAATCGTTTTTGAATGTTTTTGACTGATAGTCAAGTAAATTTTGCTTGATTTTTTGTTGAATTTGGTGTTTAATTTGTCTATTATAAACAGTAACTCAGACAAGTAACAAACAAAACTCTTTAAGGACAGTTCTGTTCTTAAATACTTCAGTCATATAATTTGCTGACCATGTGATTAGAAATAGAACTGTTTTTGTTGTAGCCCTGGAACCAACAGATCGAGTGCAAATAATTCAACATTCCACCTGCCTGTAATGGGCATTAACTTTCCTTATATTTCATACAAAGCAAGAGAATGTAAAAAAAAATCCACTTCTAAAATTTTTAATTGCAGGCCTATAATTTTACTTTCTCTTGCCTATATGAATATATAGGAAGAAAAGTATCGTTTTTATGTCGATTTTTCGAAATCGAGTTTTCACTGGATGTACACGTTTTCAGACCCCCTGAAGCCAAAAAACATGTTTTTAGCGATTTGTCTGTGTGTGTGTGTGTGGGCGCGCGCGCGCGTGAACAGAATATCTCAAGAACGGAACATCGTACGAACTTGAAACTTAAGTTACATACCACTACCGGACGCGACACGAACATTTTCATCAAAATCGGTCAACCGGAAGTAGTAGTTTATTCGTGTAGTTTTTAACTTTTTTGCGATTTTCTCGAAAACTGGCCCTACGATTTTTTTAAAAAACGCCTGGTTTACTAAATTTTTTAATTCTATCTTTAGGCTCTACAATATAGGGTAGGTGCCATGTTTGCTGAAATTCTTGGTGAGGCTTTTTTCACGTAAACAAATTGTTTTTTTAAGATTACGGCTTTAATATGCATTTTAGCGCAAAAATTTATGTAATAAAAAATGCAGAGAATTTAACGCACTACAACTTTTATTTCAAACACTTTTTTGTATAACGCTTAGTTTAGCGGGAATTAGCGATTTTCTGTATTTTTCTCAAGAAAACGTGTGAAAAATCGATTTTCTTAAGATTTCGGCCTTGGAATGCATTTTACGACAATAGCTTATAATCAAATTTATAGGAAATTAACAGATCTACAACTTTTATTTACAGCATTTTTCTGTACAGAGCCTAGTTTAGCGAGAAAGATTGATTTTCCGTATTTTTAAGCAAAAAAGGTTGATTGAGACTACATTTTGCGTCCTTCACTCATGATTAAAATTAGGTTATGTTATTAAAGTTAGTATTTTGTTTATTTCTAATGTTAGGTTTATTGTTAATTATTTGCATTGGCAAGAGAAAGTTGTGTGAGTGTTTTACACCAGATTTTTTCGTTTATTTGTAGTCACATTAACATCTTTGCCCATAAAAGACAGGTGGAGTGTCAAATTATTTACACTCAATCTGTTCGTTGCAGGGCTAAAATAAATAGTTCTGTTTCTTTTCACATGTTCAGTCAGTTAAATGACTGAATCATTTAAGAACAGAAGAGGTAGAGGTTTAAAAGACACTAATCAGAGTTATCTCCTCTGAAAGTAATGAATTTCATTATACAGCCAGACCCTGTGGTGAATGAAGTGAAGGTGTCATTTGCAGAGTGGAAAATATGTGCTTTTCAGAGGGCCCGGCATGCTGATAAGTGTACTTTTCCATTTAGTGAGGAAGGCAATGGTAAACCACCTCACTCCTCGTTTTACTTAGTAAAACCTCTACAGGTTCAAACCAGCCTTTCGGCTGATGACCTAAACAACAACAAAATTAACATCTTGGTTATTAGTGACTACTGTAGAATATGAAACAGTAGATTTTATCTTTAATAATTTGCAGGTATTAGCCGGGAATCCAACCCGAGACTATCTGTTTTAATAAGTATATTGCACTAACCAGTACACCACGGAGGCGTTCATTGTATAAATTTAATTAAAGTATTATATTACGTTAAGAGAATGTGTCAGATTCAATAAAAATAAATTAAAATGAAGAAAATCGATGGAAGGGATAATATATTAGTTAAGTATTGTTGTTTAACCAATCAGAGAGAAGAAAGGTTGCTCGAGTCATGTTTATTTAACTAAACATAAACGTGACCTATTCTTAAGAGGAAACCATCAGATTATTTTAATTGTGGCTTTGGGCGTCGGAAAACCGTTATTATAACTAATTAATACGCCAAGATTATTATAATAATGCAAGTTTCTTAAGTTATAATTAACTTTAAATAATTACCAATTCCTCGAATAATACCTAACTCTATTCGATTAGCTAAACTATAATAGTTTGCGTCTAACTTATTATAAACTATGAATCAACTTTAACTATTTGTTTCTTTGTCGGGATTAAAATCGTCCGAAGTACGTATATAATAAAAGACGATACCGGAAGTACAAGAATAATATTCGTAGTATTAAGTTACTGCCCATACAGACAGGTGGAGTGTAAAATTATTTACACTCAATCTGTTCGTCGCAGGGCTAAAATAAATAGTTCTGTTTTTTATCACATGATCAGCCAATTAAATGACTGACTCATTTAAGAACAGAAGAGGTAGAGGTGTAAAAGACACTAATCAGAGTTATCTTCTCTGAAAGTAATGAATTTCATTGTACAGCCAGACCGTGTGGTGAATGAAGTAAAGGTGTCATTTGCAGAGTGGAAAATATGTGCTTTTCAGAGGGCTCGGCATGCTGATAAGCGTACTTTTCCACTCAGTGTAGAATGCAATGGTAAACCACCTCACTCCTCGTTTTACTTAGTAAAACCTCTACAGGTTCAAACCAGCCTACAGGCTGATCACCTAAACAACAGTATTTAGTTTTTAAGTTTTTCCTCGTATAAGGCCCAATTTTAGACGACGTGAAGTGACTTTTTTTTGACTATACAAGATATTTTTATTTGTAACTGTATAAAATTAACAACAAGCAAATTTGTTAAAAAAAATATCTGGCGTGAAACACTCACACAACTTTCTCTTGCCAATGCAAATAATTAACAATAAACCTAACATTAGTAATAAAACATTAGAAATAAACAAAAAACTAACCTCAATAACGTAATCTCATTTTAATCATGAGTGAAAGACGCAAAATTAAAATAGATCTCAGTTTGGCTTAAAAATACGGAAAATCACTCTTTCACGCTAAACTAGGCACTTTACAAAAAATGCTTTAAATAAAAATTGTAGATCTTTTAATTTCCTATAAATTTTATTATATAGAATACCCTTTTGTCTTAAAGTGCATACTAAGGCCGAAATCTTAAAAAATTGATTTTTCAGACGTTTTCATGAGAAAAAAACAGAAAATCGCTAATTACCGCTAAACTAAGCGTTAGACCTATACAAAAAAATGTTTGAAATAACAGTTGTAGAATTTTAAATTCTCTACAACTTCAATTATATAGGCTACATTTTTGCGGTAAAATGCATGTTGAAGCCGTAATCTTAAAAAAACAATGTTTTACGTAAACACAGCCTCACCAAGGATTTCAGCAAACATGGCGCCTACCCTATCTTGTAGAGCATAAAAAATTAAGTAAATGAGGCGAATTTTAAAAAAAGTCGTAGGACCAGTTTTTGAGAAAATCACAAAAAAGTGAAAAATCACACGAATAACCTTCTCTTTCCGGTTGACCAACTTTGATGAAAATGTTCGTGTCGTGTCCGGTAGTGGTATGTAACTTAAGTTTCAAGTTCGTACGATGTCCCGTTCTTGAGATATTTTGTAGACACACACACACACAGACCAATCGCTAAAAACATGTTTTTTGGGTTCAGCGGATCTGAAAACGTGTAATCCGGTGAAAACTCGATTTCGAAAAATCGACATAAAAACAATACTTTCCTTCCTATATATTCTATTGGCAAGAGAAAGTAAAAATTTAACTTAATTTTCAAAAAATCAGACTTTGGCCCTTCTTGCTCCAAACCACAGAAATATATTGTTGTTAAGGTCAACAGCCGAAAGGCTGGTTTGAACCTGTAGAGGTTTTACTAAGTAAA
The DNA here is from genome assembly GCA_035578175.1 of Catonia carolina. NCBI lineage: Eukaryota > Metazoa > Arthropoda > Insecta > Hemiptera > Achilidae > Catonia > Catonia carolina. Next base: position 9,130,353 of record JAQMRL010000016.1, read on the forward strand.
ACGAGGAGTGAGGTGGTTTACCATTGCCTTCCTCACTGAGTGGAAAAGTACGCTTAACAGCATGCCGGGCCCTCTGAAAAGCACATATTTTCCACTCTGCAAATGACACCTTCACTTCATTCACCACAGGGTCTGGCTGTATAGTGAAATTCATTACTTTCAGAGAAGATAACTCTGACTAGTGTCTTTTACACCTCTACCTCTTCTGTTCTTAAATGATTCAGTCATTTAATTGGCTGACCATGTGATAAGAAACAGAACTATTTATTTTAGCCCTGCAACAAACAGATTAAGTGTAAATAAGTTGACACTCCACCTGTCTGTTATGGGCAGAGAAATATATTAGTATATCGTTATTATGATAAGTCTTTGATCCATTGGTTAGGTTTTTAGAGTAGCCTACCCCGTACAAAGAAACTAAGGTTATTTCGTTATAATATTAGTATAAATTTCAGGTAAATTAATTTTTGCATCTTGAATCTTTAAATAAGTAAAAATATTTGTGTAAAATCCAGTGAAATACATCATACCAAAGATAGAGAACTCAGCTTATGTAAATACGTCAGTAAAACCGCTGTAAATATTTGGGAGAGATTGCTTCAGTAGTTTTTAAGAAAAATGTTGCGTATGTTTACAAGTTGTTAAATAGGAATTCCATGTCACCTTGCAAAAGGATATTAAAATGTCTTTAAATGTAAGGGAGGGATAAATTAATATGTTAGATTATTGATTTTTTTTTAATTATTAATAATGTCGTGACAGCAGACAACATTAGAATATAAATTTATCGAAAGAAAACAACTAATGACACTTTAAATTGAATTTTAAAAACTTGTTTTATCCGTTTTTACCTTAATAGATAAATTTTTGTCAGTGCATTTAAATACATATACAATCAAATTTCTCTATAAATAAAGGTTTTATCTTAGATATTAATTTTTTTAAGTGTATTAAGATAATCTGATAATTATACAAGTGTGCTAAATATTTTATTTTGTGTATTTTAAATTATAGAAATATTTTCCTCGGTTTAGTTTCAACTCCCGTTGGATTTTTTCCGCTCAATTAATTATTAATTTGAAGTAGATTTACCTATTATTACCTGTCGTAGGCCGGTGACATATTCAGCGGTTTTATCGCCGTGACAGAAACGCAGGGACTGGAAAATTTTATGTAACGCGTTGAATTAAATAGGAGCGGTAAAATTCAGCGGAACTGTCGCTGTCGATTTTCAACCGCGGCAGGTTGTGGTTTCTCTCCGCGGGGACAGACCTGAACTATCTTCTCCAGGGTGCCTGTCCGCTATGGACAATTTTAAACTTGTGTCCTGCTTTTTTTTTATGACCACAAAGGATCACTTTAGTCTCTTTGGTTAGTTCTTTTCCTTCGGCAGTTTATTTCCTTTTCATTTCTTTCTTGCCAATACTTTTTAATTCTGTCGGATCTTGCTTTTCTCAATTCGTCTGAACAAACCTGTTCTTTTCGTTTAATTGTTCTTACTGATAAAATTTTGTTTTTGTCATTAATTGTTTCTTTGTAAACCGGTGTGCGATCTTTGACATCAGCAATTGTTAGATTTAATTCTGTTCTGTCTTTTTTGATTTCTTCAAGCCAAGGAATTGTAGCTCCTGTTTTTGCACGCATGAATTTTTCTACAATTTTTCTTAATAATCGGTTTTCTGGAGTTCTGAGGATATGCGAAAAGAAAGAAAGTCTCTTTTTGCGCATTGCATCAGTGATTGGTTATATTTCTTTATAAATTTGTTCTCTTGGTAAAAGTCTGTGCTGGTTGTCAACTATGTGTTTCTTGTTTATGCAGGTTCTAAGAATCCTTCTTTCTATTTTTCTGATTGTTTCTTTTATTCCGTTTCCATCAATACTGAAGACGGTTTCACTGCCGTACATTGCTTGTGATCTTAGAACTGCTTTGTAGTGTTTAAGTTTTGTGTGAATGGAAAGACATATTTTGTTGTAAGTGTTTTTAGTAATTTGCTGTCCTTTGGAAAAATTAGAAATTCTCTCATTCCATGCTGCCCTCTCATTAAGATTGTATGTGATTGTTTCTCCAAGATATTTAAAACTCTCTACAATGTCGATAGGATTCCCATTAATATTTATTTTGTTTATACATAACCAGTCGATCATCATAAATTTTGTTTTTATCCAATCCTTCCTGCAATTTCTTCTAAAGATGTTATTTGTTGTCGTCTTTCTTCAACTTTGTTTGCAAAGAAAACCAAGTCATCTGCGAAACCTAGGCAGTTAAGTTTGATGTTATCTCTAGTTATCTCACAAACACTAATGTTTGTGTCCTGCTTTACTATAATATTTTTCAAAATAGACAATAGTTCCGAAACGTACTCTTACGGAAATACGTAAAAAAGATTTTTTTCGCCGTTTCTTAAGTGGAAACTGTACTTTGTATCCCGCCGATGTTAAATTTGCTATTTTTAGGTACATTTTTCATAGGATTGGTGAAATATACGAAAACGAAACTTTACACACTTTTAGTTGTAAAGTGGTTTTAGCTACTGACATTTTTTCAATTTAATCTGTTGGACCATAAAGTTTTTAAATGAATAACGAATAACATTAAATTTTTACAATTTTTTTTACGTATTTTTTTGGATATTACTAATTTTTTGAGCAACTGAGGAAGTAAAACAATGTCGGTGAATGTTCATGTACATGAAATTTAACTAGTAAAAATTTCAGCCTGGTAGGTTAAATGGTTCCTGAGAAAAACGTACCTAAGTGTTAAAAATCTAAGTTTACGGGAAAAGGCACAAATGAAAAACAAAATGTATATAAACATGTTTAATTTCCCATCAACAGTTGGTTAGAAAGCTGCACCAAGAACGGAGAATATTAAAAATAGTGAAGCAGATATTTAAAGAATACTTAAATTCTTTTTGCAGTAAAACGAGCAATATAAAAATATGAAAAATATTTGTTCTTGGCGACATGTTGTTAATTTTTTAGGATAAACCTGATAAAAACTTAAATTTTTTTTATTAAAATAATTTTTTTTGTCGTAATTTAATGTTTTTGTGATAGATCTAGGTAGGTCTAAAGTATTGAAAAACATAAAAAACCGAAAATCAAAATTTTCAGTCAACACCATCATACAGTCTCCCCTTAAACGCACAAATAAAAATTAACACGCTGATTATATTATAAAGTATTGCATGTTAACGCGCTCTATAATCGATGTGTTCAGTACGAGATGCAAGACGAGAGTGAACTATTGCGGCTCTTAAACGCATGCGCGCGTAATGTCTGACAACGCTGGCAAACGTTCTGATTGGTCTAAACGTGTGGAACAGCACAGCTCATCAACCGTGAAAAGCATATTAGTTAGAGTTACCTCCTCTGATAGTAATGAATTTCACTATACAGCCAGACCCTGTGGTGAATGAAGTGAAGTTTTCATTTGCAGGGTGGAAATTGGGTGCTTTTCGGAGGGCGTGGCATGTTGATTAGCATACTCTTTCAACTTATTGAGGAAGGCAATAGTAAACAACCTCACTCCTCGTTTTTACTTAGTAAAACCTTAAGAGGTTCAAACCAGCCTTTCGGCTGATGACCTAAACAACACAAGGAGTATATAACAGACAGGTGGAGTGTTAAATTAACTGCACTCGATCTCTTGGTTCCTCGGCTTTAAAAAATAGTTCTGTTTCTTATCACGTAGTCAGCCAACTATATGACTAAACTATTTAAGAATAGAAGAGGTAGACGTGTAAAAGACACTAGTTAAAGTTATCTCCTCTGAGAGTAATGAATTTCACTATACAGCCAGACCCTGTGGTGAATGAAGTGAAGGTGTCATTTGCAGGGTGGAAAATTGGTGTTTTTCGGAAGGCCTGGCATGCTGATAAGCATACTCTTTCAACTTATTGAGGAAGGGAATAGTAAACAACCTCACTCCTTGTTTTTACTTAGTAAAACCTCTAGAGGTTCAAACCAGCCTTTCGACTGTTGACCTAAACAACACAAGTAATATATTTATATTTTTAAACATCAATTAAATTATAGACCCACCAGGTTGGTCTAGATAAAGTTGTCGCCAAAATCAGCTGTTACACAGCTGATTTTCGGAGACTATGGTTCCTGGTTCAAATCCTAGTAAAGTTAGTTACTTTTATACGGATTTGAATGCTAGACATTGGTTACCGGTGTACTTTGACGGTTGGGGTTCAATTAACCATACTCTCTCAGGAATGGTCGGCCTGAGTCTGTACAAGACTACACCTCATTAACACGTCATACATAAAATCACCCTCATCTTATTGGGTTGCTTATTGTTCTGAATTGAACAGATTGCAACGTACACACATTAAGTAGGAATTAAAAAAAAATTAAATTTTAACTTTTTTTTTTTTAGAGGGTGGTGTTGGGGGCGGTGGCCGTGCCGGGGTGGGAGATAAGCAACCCCCCCAGCAAGCGCCTACCGTCATGCGCCCACTTAGCTCCGCTGCCGATCTAGACGATCTCATTCATCTACCGGGTCCTCTTACAGAAGATGCTGTACTTAAGTGTCTACAGGCACGATTTTGTGCATCACAACTATTTGTAAGTAGTATTTTTAATATTTTCATTTATATTTAATGATTAGCTTTAAGAAGTTTCAGGCTGTTTTCTGGAGCCACAAAAAGTAAAATAGCTCCAATCAATAGATTTATAGCTACAGCCAATGAAATAAATGGAGAGGTAGATCTGTTTCACAGAGATAGTAAAATTAAAGAAAAACTGTACAGGATACTGTGAAGGAAGGCTGTAAATACTGCGTGATCTTTATGTTATTTTATGTATTTTTATGTGTTATTTGTGTCTATGTGGTGTATGTTAAGCTCGGCGGCTGACTGTTTTTTTTTTTTTAGTGAAGAAAGAATGATTACGTTAAGTTATAATGGTGCGGTATACTGAGGCGATATTCTATTGTTGTTCTACTGTACCACCTCGCATCCTTGCGACCAGCCATAGTAGTGGGTGGAAACGGTGGAATGTACGGGAGTTTAGGAGCCCCCTCCCCAAAAAAAGAAGAGATTGGGAGAATCACGGATAGATGCGGTCAGGAGAAGTTTCTGGACAATTGTGGTCAGGTGATTCCTTTACTACTTAATAAGATCCATCTTTGATGTACAAATGGAAGATCCATTCGGACTTTCGTGGTCATATTGTCGTATTCACCGTTGAGGGCGTCACCATAGGATTAATAATATTCTTAGGAATCACCATCGAAAGTGGTATTGCACTCTTCAAGAAATAAGCTGAAAGATCAGATAGTATGTTCATGAGACTTCTACTAAATCTGGTGGAAAAAGGAGGAAGAAGACATATCTGAACTAATTTTTAACTTGGTTAAAAATTTAAAATTCTAGATAGATCAACATTGTCGAAGAAGCAGAAACAAAAGGGAATTTCAGATAAGAATACTAAAGAGGGTAATTTAAAAACGACGAAAAAGTAAAATTTTAAAATGATTAGGTAACAGAAATGGAACAGAAATTACACGGTAGAAAGTTTGGAAATCGAATTAAAGAAAATAAAAGAAAACCACAATAGTTGTAATCTTACGAACACAAAAGGGAAAAAAGTCAATGAAACAAAACTGAAAAAGTTTAAGAAAGTTTGGGAATAACTACAAGTTAAAATGAAATTAAGGAAACAAGTAAATCTGTAAGGTAATAGGCTGAAAAAACTACGTCGAATAGAACAAGATTGTAAAGAGAAACAAAAGAACTGTGGATTCCAGAATACAGAAGACCCTGAAGAAATATGAGAAAGTAGCGGCATAAATGTTTACCTGAAGGCCATCTGGTACTTTCAGAAACTGGATTAATTTTTGTAAATAAAATAGAAATTGATAAAAATAAGCAAAAGAAGTCGTCAAGACTGACTATAAACACGCCGTAATAATTGCATTATTTTGCCAGTCCACAGCCTGGAGAATGTTTGATGGGAATCAGTTTAAGCTTAGGTGACCGCAAAAGTCCAAATAAATCTTCCATTTATATCGAAGGTGGATCTTATTAGGTAGTACTGGAATCAACTGACCGCAAATATCCAAAATTTCTCTCGACCGCATCTGGCCGGCTTGTTGGTGTATTGGTTAGATACTGGCCACTACGCCGAGGTCCCGGGTTCGATTCCCGATCAAGTCTGGCATTTTTTCATCTTCATGTATCATCCTTCTCACCGTCTGGATTAGCAGCAATTGCAAAACAACTAGAAGTAAAACAAAAAAAAGTCCAAACACCGTTTCAAACACTTGTGGCGTTTGAATGAAGCAAGGTCACGTAAACGCTTTATCATCAATCAACTAGAGCACAGCAAAAAACAGAAAATCACTTATTACCGATAAACTAAGCGTTATAGGCTACAAAAAAAATGTTTAAAATAAAAGTTGTAGGGTTTTAAATTCTCTACAACTTATACGTGATACGGTTTTGCGCTAAAACGCATATTAAAGCCGCATTCTTTAAAAAACAATTTTTTTTACGAGAAAACTGCCTCCCCAAGAATTTCAGCAGACCTGGCGTTTACTCTATCTTGTAGAACATAAAAAATGTAATAAATGAGACGATTTTAAAAAAAAGCGGAGGAGCCGTTTTTGAGAACCGCCAAAAAGTGAAAAATTACACGAATAAACTACTACTTCCGTTTGACCGAATTTGATGAAAATGTTCGTGTGGGGTCCTCTAGTATTACCTAACTTAAAATTCATGTTTCAACTTCGTACGATGTTCCGTTCTTGAGATATTTTGTTCACACACACCCACATATACACGGTTCAGGGGGTCTGAAAACGTGTAAGTTATACCCAGTGAAAACTCGATTTCGAAAAATCGACATGAAAACAATACTTTCCTTCTGATATATTCATATAGGGCACGAGAAAGTAAAATTTGATTAAAATTCTATAGTTTTGCTGTTCTGTAATTCGAATTTTCATAACTTTTCGTAACTCGAATTAGTACCATATACCTTACGTGGTTCGAATAATGGAGATTCAACCGTAGTAGCACGTTCGTATGTGTCCGTTGTTGTTTAGGTCAACAGCCAAAAGGCTGGTTTGAACCTCTAGAGGTTTTACTTAGTAAAACAAGGAGTGAGGTGGTTTACAATTGCCTTCCTCACTGAATAGAAAAGTACGCTTATCAGCATGCCGGGCCCTCTGAAAAGCACATATTTTCCACTCTGTAAAAGACACTTTCACTTCATTCACCACAGGGTCTGGCTGTATAATGAAATTCATTACTTTCAGAGGAGATAACTCTGATTAGTGTCTTTTACACCTCTACCTCTTCTGTTCTTAAATGATTCAGTCATTTAATTGGCTGACCATGGGATAAGACTGCCTATAACAGATAGGTGGAGTGTTAAATTATTTACACTCAATCTGTTCGTTGCAGGGCTAAAATAAATAGTTCTGTTTCTTGTCACATGGTCAGCCAATTAAATGACTGAATCATTTAAGAACAGAAGAGGTAGAGGTGTAAAAGACACTAATCAGAGTTATCTCCTCTGAAAGTAATGAATTTCATTATACAGCCAGACCCTGTGGTGAATGAAGTGAAGGTGTCATTTACAGAGTGGAAAATATGTGCTTTTCAGAGGGCCCGGCATGCTGATAAGTGTACTTTTCAATTCAGTGAGGAAGGCAAGGTAAACCACCTCACTCCTTGATTTACTTAGTACAACCTCTACAGGTTCAAACAGCCTTTCGGCTGATAACCTAAAGAACATGTGATAAGAAACAGAACTATTTACTTTAGCCCTGCAACGAACAGATTGAATATAAATAATTTGACACTCCACCTGTCTGTTATGGGCAGGTATCTGTCCGAATTGTTTTTAAATGAATCTTCCCGTAGATAATAGATAATATAATGATTTCTACATTGTGCCGTTTAATTTGTTAACAAGAAATAAAAAATGAAGAACCGTTAATAATAAAATGTTGAGGTGGGTGTAGAGTAGAAGCCGCTTTGGGGCGGTTAGGGATTCGAATCGTGACTGCCCCGTGCCCTTATTATCCAATAAAAATCAGTGCTACCAACTGAAATACGCTCAACACACTTCATCATGGCCATCATGATCATCATCTATCTATATCATTATCATTATCATTATTATCAACCAGTCTGTGAATTATGATTCAACAAACACCTTACATCAATCATTATTATTATTTATTATTATTATTATTATTTTGTATAGAAATTACTGTAACTGGTTGAACGATTATTATAGAAGCTGTATTATTTTCTTCATTGTTATTTTCATTCACTTTATAATATTATTTAACTACTGTAGATCCACTATTCTAATTCTACCGAGATATAGACAACTTTTTTTATCCCCAATTTATAGGAATACTAACATGGCCCCGTCGCGGCTTTGCACGCGAAAAATAGTGTCATCACTTTATTTTTTTTAAATATGTACCCTTTTTGTATTATTCAATAATTTTATATTATTGTATTGTATTTTGTTTAATTTTTATATATTTTAAACCCACAAAGGACTACATAAGTTCATCAAACTTTTTTTTCTTTTTTTTTAATTCCTAGTGTGTACGTTGCAATCTGTTCAATTTAGAACAATAAGCAACCCCATGACCCAATAAGATGAGGATTATGTATGACGTATAAATGAGGTGTAGTCTTGAACAGCCTCGGACCGACCATTCCTGAGAGAGTATGGTTAATTGAAACCCAACCATCAAAGTACACCGGTAACCACTGTCTAGTATTCAAATCCGTATAAAAGTAACTACCTTTACTAGGATTTCAAGCAGGAACCTATGTCTAAGAAAATCAGCTGTTAAACAGCTGACTAGCTGCAACGACGTTACCCTTAGACCAACCCGGTGGGTTAAATCATCAAACTAAAAAAAAAAAACTCATTTCAATTTTTGCGGTTTTTGAGTCCTTTCCTGTTGTTTCCCTCCTTGAATTTAACGATTGTTGAGTGTGTGTGTGTGTGTGTGTGTGTGTGTATCTGTGAAAAATAACTCAAGAACGGTATTTTATTTATTTATTTAAAATCGGATTCAACTACTTGGTCATTAGTGACTATAGTGGATTATGTAACATTAACTGTGTGTGGGATTTGGCATGTGAAAATTTCATGTGAAGAAAGTTATTTTATTTGTATTTACATAGACAAGAAAAAGTCGTGTGAGTTTTTCTCACCCTTTTTCTTAAACAAATTCAGATTGAAACGTTCTTCTGGTCATTAAATCTGACCAGCCTTGTCAGCTTACACAATTTAAATTACACTGTTACACAGTTTGAACTCTATTAGTTACTTTCTTTCTTACTTACACAGTTTAAATTACAATTTGTACAAAATCCGGATCATCTGAATGGTTCAGAAGTCGAATATGAGGCTTAGGTGATGAAAAATTAAGGAGAAAAAACATTAAACCAAAAATAAAAAAAAATCATCTTCTCTTCCTTCTTTCTATTCTTTTTCTTTTACTTTCTCTTGCCTATATGAATATATAGGAAGGAAAGTATTGTTTTCATGTCGATTTTTCGAAATCGAGTTTTCACCGGATCTATACGTTTTCAGACCCCCTGAACCCAAAAAACATGTTTTTAGCGATTGGTCTGTGTGTGTGTGTGTGTGTGTCTGTGTGTGAACAGAATATCTCAAGAACGGAACATCGTACGAACTTGAAACTTAAAACTTAAGTTACATACCACTACCGGACCCGACACGAACATTTTTATCAAAATCGGTCAACCGGAAGTGGTAGTTTATTCGTGTAATTTTTCACTTTTTTGCGATTTTCTCAAAAACTGGTCCTACGATTTTTTTAAAAATCGCCTGGTTTACTACATTTTTTATGCTCTACAAGATAAGGTAGGCGCCATGTTTGCTGAAATTCTGCGTGAGGCTGTTTTTACGTAAAAACATTTTCTTTTTAAGATTGCGGCTTTAGATAACGCAAAACGTTATATAATAAAAGTTGTAGAGAATTTAAAATTCTACAACTTTTATTTCAAACATTTTTTTGTATAACGCTTAGTTTAGCGGTAATTTGCAATTTTCTGTTTTTTTCTCACGAAAACGTGAGAAAAATCGATTTTTTAAACATTTCGGCCTTAGTATGCATTTTACGACAAAAGTGTATAGAATTAAATTTATAGAAAATTAAAAGATCTACAACTTTTATTTAGAGCATTTTTCTCTACAGAGCCTAGTTTAGAGAGAAAGAGTGATTTTCCGTATTTCTAAGCCAAAATCAGGTTGATTTTCATTTTGCGTCTTTCACTCATGATTAAAATTAGGTTATGTTTTTGAGGTTAGATTTTGTTTATTTCTAATATTTTATTAATAATGTTAGGTTTATTGTTAATTATTTGCATTGGCAAGAGAAAGTTGTGTGAGTGTTTCACACCAGATTTTTACTTTCTCTTGCCTATATGAATATATAGGAAGGAAAGTATTGTTTTCATGTCGATTTTTCGAAATCGAGTTTTCACCGGATCTATACGTTTTCAGACCCCCTGAACCCAAAAAACATGTTTTTAGCGATTGGTCTGTGTGTGTGTCTGTGTGTGTGTGTGTCTGTGTGTGTGTGTGTCTGTGTGTGTGTGTGTCTGTGTGTGAACAGAATATCTCAAGAACGGAACATCGTACGAACTTGAAACTTGAAACTTAAGTTACATACCACTACCGGACGCGACACGAACATTTTCATCAAAATCGGTCAACCGGAAGTAGTAGTAACTTAGTTTATTCGTATAATTTTTCAGTTTTTTGCGATTTTCTCAAAAACTGGTCCTACGATTTTTTTTAAAATCGCCTATTTTACTCAATTTTTTATTCTCTACAAGATAGAGTAGGCGCCATGTTCGCTGAAATTCTCGGTGAGGCTGTTTTCACGTAAAAACGTTGTTTTTTTAAGATTACGGCTTTAATATAAATTTTAGCGCAAAAACTTATATAATAAAAGTTGTAGAGAATTTAAAAACCTACAACTTCTGTTTCAAACATTTTTTTGTATGACGCTTAGTTTAGCAGTAATTAGCGATTTTCTGATTTTTTCTCACGAAAACGTGTGAAAAATCGATTTTTTAAAGATTTTGGCCTTAGTATGCATTTTACGACAAAAGTGTATATAACCAAATTTATAAAAAATTAAAAGATCTACAACTTTTATTAAGAGCATTTTTCTCTAAAGAGCCTAGTTTAGAGAGAAAGAGTGATTTTCCGTATTTTTAAACCAAACTGAGTTCGAATTTCATTTTGCGTGTTTCACTCATGATTGAAATATGGTTATATTTTTGAGATTAGTTGTTTGTTTATTTCTAATGTTTTATTACTAATGTTAGGTTTATTGTTAATTATTTATATTGGCAAGAGAAAGTTGTGTGAGTGTTTCACACCAGATTTTTTACTTTCTCTTGTCTTCTATGAATGTTATGAGGAAGGAAGTTATGTTTTCATGTCAATTTTTCAAAATCGAATTTTCACTGGAAATACTTGTATTCAGGCCCTCCAACCCAAAAACAGTTGTTTTTATAGACTGTTGAGTAAGTATGTGTGTGTGTGTGTGTGTGTGTGTGGTTGAAAAATAACTCAAAAACTGTATTTTATTTATTTATTTAAAATCGGATTCAACTACTTGGTCATTAGTGACTATAGTGAATTATGTCACAATAACTGTGGGGTTTGACATGTGAGAATTTCATGTAAAGAAAGTTATTTAATTTGTATTTACATGGACAAGAAAAAGTCGTGTGAGGTTTTTTCACACCCTTTTTCTTAAACAAATTCAGATTGAAACGTTCTTCTAGTCATTAAATCTGACTAGCCTTGTTAGCTTACACAGTTTAAACTCCATTACTTAGTTACTTACTTATACAGTTTTTTTTTTTAATTCCTAATATGTGTACGTTGCAATCTGTTCAATTGAGAACAATAATCAACCCGATGACCCAATGAGATGTGGATGATATGTATGACGTATGACGTGTAAATGAGGTGTAGTCTTGTACAGACTCAGGCTGACCATTCCTGAGAGAGTATGGTTAATTGAACCCAAACCATCAAAGTACACCGGTAACCACTGTCTAACATTCAAATCTGTATAAAAGTAACTACCTTTACAAGGATTTGAACCAGGAACCTTCGTCTCCGAAAATCAGCTGTTAAACAGGTGATTTTGGTGACGACTTTACCTCTAGACCAACCCGGTGGGTTACTTATACAGTTTAAATTACAATTTGTACAAAATCCGGATCATCTAAATGGTTCAGAAATCGAATGTGAGGCTTAGGTGATGAAAAATTAAGAAGAAAAAAATAATGTGTGTGAAAACGGTGTTTTTATTGTATAATTTGATTTACTGTACTTCCTTAAATATATAACCTATACTCTGAATAATATGTCCTAGATTTAGATAGAAATAAACTAACAAGTTCAAACTAAAATTCAAATCGAATCGGTCGTAATGAAATAAATTATGTATTGGAGTAGACACCGTGTATCTATCTGATTATTTGGGAAGACATTAATAACAGTTATTTACTGTTGAAAATTGTATCTAATAATTTACAAAGTACCTGAGGAATACACGTAGTAACTGTCTGAAATTACCTACCGCGTCCATCTTTCTTTCAGATCATCTTCGTAGAACTAGATTAACTTGTTTATCAGATTAAAAAGTAGAAAAAATAATAATTATAATAATAAAGAAATTGAAAATTTCCGTTTATTTATCAAATTTTTTTTTTCAATTTTTAATGTATTTTTACACAAACTTTGTATTCATTCAACAGAAACCGGAGATAATTTTTTTGCATGATAGATTTATGTATTGCCCATAACAGGCAGGTGGGGTGTTAATTAATTGCACTCGATCTGTTGGTTCCAGGGCTACAAAAGATAGTTCTGTTTCTTATCACCTAGTCAGAGTTATCTCCTCTGAAAGTAATCTATTTCATTATACAGCCAGATCCTGTGGTGAATGAAGTGAAGGTGTCGTTTCCAGGGTGGAAAGTGGGTGCTTTTCGGAGGGCCTGGCATGCTGATAAGCTTACTCTTTCAACCCAGTGAGGAAGGCAATAGTAAACCACCTCACTCCTCGTTTTTACTTAGTAAAACCTCTAGAGGTTCAAACCAGCCTTTCGGCTGATGACCAAAGCAACAGATTTATGTAACTATGCTTTATACAGACATTCTTTGCCCTTGTTTATGCTTAAAAATGTTTTTCTCTGATAAGAAATGCAACATTAAAGCTCTCTAGAGATTTCAATCAAAATTTTATAACCTTTTATGGGAAAATTGTTCTTGAGAAAATATTTTTGAGATATTTTGTTCACACACACGCGCGCGCACACACACAGACCAATCTCTAAAAACATGTTATTTGGGTTCAGGGGCCTCAAAACGTTTGTATCCGGTGAAAATTCGATTGTGAAAAAGTAACGTGAAAGCAATACTTTCCTTCCCTATATTATATTCATACACGGGAAGAGAAAGTAAAAAATATAATAATAATAATAATAATAATTGTTATTCCACCATATTATAATAGTGTTAAATATAAAGGCAAAATACACAAATCTGTATGACAATGAAAATAAATTAAATTACCAAATGAAAAGAAATAAAATCAAATTTTACAAAATAGGAATTTATATAAAATGTGGGTATACTGTGGACAATTCGAGCTGGCACAACTCTTGCTCTACGTGTACACACAGTTCCGCATAAAATATATCCATAACCTATTCTTTCAACTAGGTCTACATATTTTTACTTTCTCTTGCCTATATGAATATATAGGAAGGAAAGTATTGTTTTCATGTCGATTTTTCGAAATCGAGTTTTCACCGGATCTATACGTTTTCAGACCCCCTGAACCCAAAAAACATGTTTTTAGCGATTGGTCTGTGTGTGTGTGTGTGTGTGTGGGTGTGAACAGAATATCTCAAGAACGGAACATCGTACGAACTTGAAACTTGAAACTTAAGTTACATACCACTACCGGACGCGACACAAACATTTTCATCAAAATCGGTCAACCGGAAGTAGTAGTTTATTCGTATAATTTTTCAGTTTTTGGCGATTTTCTCAAAAACTGGTCCTACGATTTTTTTTAAAATCGCCTATTTTACTCAATTTTTTATTCTCTACAAGATAGGGTAGGCGCCATGTTTGCTGAAATTCTCGGTGAGGCTGTTTTCACGTAAAAACGTTGTTTTTTTAAGATTACGGCTTCAATATAAAATTTAGCGCAAAAACTTATATAATAAAAGTTGTAGAGAATTTAAAAACCTACAACTTCTGTTTCAAACATTTTTTTGTATGACGCTTAGTTTAGCAGTAATTAGCGATTTTCTGATTTTTTCTCACGAAAACGTGTGAAAAATCGATGTTTTTAAGATTTTGGCCTTAGTATGCATTTTACGACAAAAGTGTATATAACCAAATTTATAGGAAATTTAAAGATCTACAACTTTTATTTAACGTGTTTTTCTCTACAGAGCCTAGTTTAGCGTGAAATAGTGATTTTCCGTATTTTTAAGCCAGACTGAGGTTGATTTTCATTTTGAGTGTTTCACTCATGATTAAAATAAGGTTATGTTTATTGAGGTTAGTTTTTTGTTTATTTCTAATATTTTATTACTAATGTTAAATTATATTGTAAATTATTTGCATTGGCAAGAGAAAGTTGTGTGAGTGTTTCACACCAGATTTTAATGTACACAAATGCCTACAACCTTATTTCAATGTACAAACATTAAAATATCCGTATGTATTTAAATTTGTCCCAGTAAAAATTTTAATGATAAATTACAAGAACTAAACTGCAAAAACTCACATCGTCCGCATTAGCAGTAATTGCAGAACCGTCGGACGTTAAACAAAAAAAAAAAACTCTGGTATGAAACACCCACACAACTTTCTCTTGCCAATGCAAATAATTAAAAATAAACCTAACATTAGTAATAAAACATTAGAAATAAACAAAAAACTAACCTCAAAAACATAACCTTATTTTAATCATGAGTGAAAGACGCAAAATGAAAATCGAACTCAGTTTGGCTTAAAAATACGGAAAATCACTCTTTCACGCTAAACTAGGCTCTGTAGAGAAAAATGCTTTAAATAAAAAATGTAGATCTTTTAATTTCCTATAAATTTGATTAAATACACTTTTGTCGTAAAATGCATACCAAGGCCGAAATCTTAAAAAAAATTTATTTTTCACACGTTTTCGTGAGAAAAAATCAGAAAATCGGTAATTACTGCTAAACTAAGCTGTTTACAAAAAAACTGTTTGAAATTAAAGTTGTAGAATTTTTAATTCTCTACAACTTTTATCACATAAATTTTTGCGCTAAATTGCATATTAAAGCCGTAATCTTAAAAAAACTATGTTTTTACGTGAAAACAGCCTCACCAAGAATTTCAGCAAACATGACGCCTACCCTATCTTGTAGAGAATAAAAAATTGAGTAAACCAGGCGATTTTTTAAAAAAATCGTAGGACCAGTTTTTGAGAAAATCGCAAAAAAGTGAAAAATTATACGAATAAACTACTCCTTCCGGTTGACCGATTTTGATGAAATGTTCGTGTCGGGTCCGGTAGTGGTATGTAACTTGCCTTTCAAGTTTCAAGTTCGTACGTTGTTCCGTTCTTGAGATATTCTGTTCACACACACACTAAGACACACACAGACCAATCGCTAAAAACATGTTTTTTTGGGTTCAGGGGGTCTGTTTACGTGTAGATCCGGTGAAGAGTGTATTTGTTAAAATCGACATGAAAACAATACTTTCCTTCCTATATTCATATAGGCAAGAGAAAGTAAAAAATCTGATGTGAAACCCTCACACAACGTTCTCTTGCCAATGCAAATAATTAACAATAATCCTAACATTATTAATAAAAACAAAAAACTATCCTCGATAAATATAACCTAATTTTACTCATGAGTGAAAGACGCAAAATTAAAATCGACCTCAGTTTGGCTTAAAAATACGGAAAATCACTCTTTCACCCTAAATTAGGCTCTGTAGAAAAAAATGCTTTAACAAAGTTGTAGATCTTTTTATTTCCTATAAAATTAATTATATATACTTATGTCGTAAAATGCATACTAAGGCCGAAATCTAAAGAAAATAGATTTTTCACACGTTTTAGTGAGAAAAAACCGAAAATCGCTAATTACTGCTAAAATAAGCGTTATACAAAAAAATTGTTTGAAATAAAAGTTGTAGGATTTTAAATTCTCTACAATTTTTATTATATAAATTTTTGCGCTAAATTGCATATTAAAGCCGTAATCTTAAAAAAACTATGTTTTTACGTGAAAACAGCCTCACCAAGAATTTCAGCAAACATGACGCCTACCCTATCTTGTAGAGAATAAAAAATTGAGTAAACCAGGCGATTTTTAAAAAAATCGTAGGACCAGTTTTTGAGAAAATCGCAAAAAAGTGAAAAATTATACGAATAAACTACCACTTCCGGTTGACCGATTTTGATGAAAATGTTCGTGTCGGGTCCGGTAGTGGTATGTAACTTAAGTTTCAAGTTCGTACGTTGTTCCGTTCTTGAGATATTCTGTTCACACACACACACACACACACACTAAGACACACGCAGACCAATCGCTAAAAACATGTATTGTGGGTTCAGGGGGTCTGTTTACGTGTAGATCCGGTGAAGAGTTTATTTGTTAAAATCGACATGAAAACAATACTTTCCTTCCTATATTAATATAGGCAAGAGAAAGTAAAAAAAAATGCAAAAACTCACCTATACTCTACAGACGCACGCAAATAACTAAACAAATTAGTCACATCATTAGACTACGTCTGGTAGATTATTAATAACAAGAGTGAAAACAAAGCGTAGTGACCGTGCGTGAGTCGCACATTACAGTAGCGACTGTACACTTTTGTGACTGTACAGTCGTTGCATGGCGAGGGGCGAAGAGTGGAGTAGATAAACACCGAAGCTGCTTATGCCAATTCAAATTGTCCAAGGTATATTAGGTATCTCCTGTAGCAAAAGCTGTAATAGAGGATACCATCTATGAAAATACAATGTCAAAGTTGTACCAACATATAGACAATATTGTTGTTGTTGTTTAGGTGATCAGCCTATAGGCTGGTTTGAACCTGTAGGGGTTTTACTAAGTAAAACGAGGGGTGAGGTGGTTTACCATTGCCTTCCTCACCAAATGTAAAAGTATGCTTATCAGCATGCCGGGCCCTCTGAAAAGCACATATTTTCCACTCTACAAATGACACTTTCACTTCATTCGCCACAGGGTCTGGCTGTATAATGAAATTCATTACTTTCAGAGGAGATAACTCTGATTAGTGCCTTTTACACCTCTACCTCTTCTGTTCTTAAATGATTCAGTCATTTAATTGGCTGACCATGTGATGAGAAACAGAACTATTTATTTTAGCCCTGCAACGAACAGATTGAGTGTAAAAAATTTGACACTCCACCTGTCTGTTATGGGCAAGACAATATGAACAAAAATATTTATAAAAATACAAGGGGATAAAGTAAGAATTCAGTAAAATGAAGTAAGAAATTCAGTGAAAAGGTAGAGGTGTAATAGACACTAGTCAGAGTTAGGCTATCTAATAATAATAATTATTATTATTATATTATGATTAATAAAGACATTTCCGTTTATTTATCAATTTTTTTTAAATTTGAATTTTTTAAATGTATTTTTACGCAAAATTTTGAATAAATTCAACGGAAACCCGTGCTAAATTTCTCGTTAAATAAATTTATGTAACTACGCCTTCGTACAACCACTCTTAGGCCTACTTTTCCTTACAGATTTAGCTCTTCTGGCAGTTCAAACAAAATTTGTTAACCGTTTTTGAGAAAATCGCAAAAAAGTGAATAATTGCACGAATAAACTTTTATTTCCGGTTGACCGATTTTGATGAAAATTTTCGTGTCGGGTCCTCTACTAGTGGTATATAAATTAAATACCAAGTTTCAACTTCGTTCGATATTCCATTCTTGTACGATATTTTCTTCAGACACACACGCACACACACGAGCAGACACAGACCAATTGCTAAAAAATGTGTTTCTTGGCTTCAGGGGGCGTGAAAACTTGAACGAAACTGTTTTTCAGAAACTAACTTTTGTGATTATAAAAAAGTAATTAATATTATCAATTTTTTAAATTTATTTTTAAAGTCGCATCAACAGCTTGGTCATAAGCGACTGCTGTGGGTTCCGGTTATGTAACGGTGAGTTTAAACGTGATAAAATTTTCAGACCCTAGCAGGGAATCGAACCCTGGACCTTCGCTTTGTAGCCTAGCGCGCTAACCACTACGCCACGGAGGCGACCACTGTTTAAATTTATTTTTAAAACTAGCGTTGCGGAAGTATAATAAATTTTTAGTTTAGTTTTTTTAATTCAACAGCTTGGTCAAGAGCTACTACTTTGAGTAAAGAAACTGGAATGGTTGGTTTGGCACAATGATTTCCAGACGTTAGCTGGGAATCAAACCCGGGACCTTCGCTTTATAGCCGAGTGCGCTAACCACGACGCCATGGAGACGGCCGTATAATTTGTTGCTTATGCCTGACGATCGAATGCCTAAACAATGTTTACTTACAAACCAACTGGATAACGTGGTATTGGACGACATCGGATGAGATGTGTATCAAAATTCTCTAAGAAATAAAAGTTTAATAAGTTTGAAGTTTATACCCATAACAGGCAGGTGGAGTGTTAAATCATTTGCACTCGATCTGCTAGTTCCAGAGCTACAACAAATAGTTCTGTTTATTATCACGTGGTCAACCAATTATATGACTGAACTATTTAAGAACAGAAAAGGTAGTGGTGTAAAAGACACTAGTCAGAGTTATCTCCTCTGAAAGTAATAAATTTCATTATACAGCCAGACCCTGTGGTGAATGAAGTGTATCATTTGCAGGGTGCAAAGTAGATGCTTTTCAGAGGGTCTGGCATGCTGATAAGCATGCCAGACTTTTATACTCAGTGAGGAAGACAATGGTAAACCACCTCATTCCTCGTTTTACCTAGTACAACTTCTAAAGGTTGAAACCAGCCTTTCAGCTGTTGACCTAAACAACAACGTTTCAAGTTTCAACAAGTTTCAAGTTGTAACCGAACCATGATGACTAATCCGTATTGTTTATCATGATAATGATAATGATGATTGATATAAAATGTTTTTATCGAGATAATTTAGTGACGTTTACCGACATGTTTCTTATTATCTACTGATTGACAATAACATAACACGGAAAGAAATTCTAGAATTACCTTACCCACCTCTCCTTCGAATCTTTTTTTTTTGACTTTATCTTCTACATCTTCTTCACACAAAACCTGACAAACTTGTTTATCAGATGAAAACCTTAATGGCCTAATAAAAAAATGAAAAAAATAACATGATATGATACTATATTGGTAAATAAGATGATCAAATTTCTTCACTTCATTTCCTGAAACGGAATCTAATAATCACCTAGGCCACAGTCACCCTACAAAAAACTAATATGTAATTTCATATCATTATATTCTAGTAGATAACAATGATTATTTCTTAATTTCGTTGTGCTTAACTGCACAAAAATATACCGTTCGATATTTTTATCAAAATTGTATACACATCACTGACAAATGGTAACATTTGAAATACCTACTGTCACACCTTTTCGTTAAGTGCGTTCGGGATTTTGGTATAATAAATAATTAACCTTAAACTCATAACCAATATTTGTTTTTGTTGTATAGGTGATCAGCCGCAAAGCTGGTTTGAACCTCTAGAGGCTTTACTACTATAGTCTATGTAATTTCAATAGAAGCTTCCGTAATAAGTATTTTCACTCCCACACATGTAAAGTGGTTGCAGCAGTTTGTATAGTGTGCTGCAAAACGTACTACTACACCGATACTCTTGATTATAAACAAAAATGAGTAATAGGCACAAATCACCATTTATTTTTAATTTTTACTTGTATTGATATATTACTTTAATGTCCAAATAAATACTTTATAAATCAGAATGTCAAATTATTTTAGTTAATTAATTACAGATTGCATTATACTCTGCAGTGTTTGCTTTTATTACTGTCAACACAAAATGTAAGGCTGTTTCTATTTTAAAGACATATAAAAATATACATAACCTTTTATAAATGTATATGATTATATTATAGTACAAATAAATTCACCAGTTCAATTTGAGTTTCCGTTCAGTGCACAAGAGATTAACGTGTACGCAGTACCGGTCAACGATGAGTGAAAAACATGATTTACGAAGCCAATCCAAAAATATTATTTACAGTGTGTATAATTACTTTAAAAGAGTTCAATTCATCTTCTTCTTCTTCTTAAGCGAGGTTCTCTTACAGCATCATCAGGCCGTTTCTCGCATCTCAACCTCCATTTGTCCCTATCCAGTGTATCTTCAGGAGCCAGTTGCCTCAAATTCATGGCGTTTTGAATGTCTTGCTCCCATTTTCTAGGAGGGCGCCCCCTTTTTCTCCTTTCTTGAGGTGTCCATTCCATTATGAACTTGGGCCATCTAGCTTCTGACATTCTTTTTACATGTCCATACCATAACAGTTGGCGAATTTCTATTGCTTCAACAACTGACTCCTGTTGATTCATTCTTTTTCTTATTTCTTCATTTCTGATGTTCAATTCATACGAAAGTATTAAACACTGGTAACAGTTTAGAGGCATACTTTTCTAACAACCAGTACATATGCTGACTACTCGGAATAAACGGAGGAGGCAAGTAGAGGGAGAGGGAACGTGTACAGTGCAAGCCTCTATTGAAATTACATGGGCTATAATAAGTAAAAAAAAACGAGGAGTGAGGTGGTTTACCATTGCTTTCGTCACCGAGTAAAAAGTATGCTTATCAGCATACTAGACCCTCTGAAAAGCATCTACTTTCCACCCTGCAAATGACACATTCACTTCATTCACCACAGCGTCTGGCTGTGGTAATGAAATTCATTACTTTCAGAGGAGATAACTGCAATTAGTGTCTTTTACACCTGTACCTCTTCTGTTATTAAATGCTTCAGTCATTATAATTGACTGACCATGAGATAAGAAACACAACTATTTTTTGCAGCCCTTTGAACTTGCAGATTGAGTGTAAATAATTTAACACTCCACCTGCCTGTTATGGCCAATTATTTTATCATGGGCATATTATTAGGAAAACATGAAATTAGAAAAAAATACCGATTATTTGTACATGACCCACCGGGTTGATCTATAGGTAAAGTTTCGCCGCGATTCAGCTGTTCAACAGCTGATTTTCGGAAACGAAGGTTCCTAGTTCAAATCCTGGTAAATATGCCTTAATATGAATTTTAGAGTAATAGTGTATATAATATTAAAGTTGTAAATTTTTATTAAAAACGTACTACTTTTACTTCAAACATTTCTTTTAAGATTTCAGCATTACGATTAAAATTTTCCAATGATGTTTTAAATGATTTTCCATTATACGATTAAAGTATATATTATCAAAGTTATAGAAATTAAAAGATCTACAACTTTTATTTAGCATTTTTCTCTACAGAGCCTAGTTTAGCGTGAAAGCGTGATTTACCTTATTAAACCAAACTAAAGTTGGTTTTCATTTTGCATCATTCACTCATGATTAAAATTAGGTTATGTTTTTGAGGTTAGTTTTTTTGTTTATTTCTAATGTTTTATTACTAATGTTTGGTTATATTGTTCATTATTTTCATTGGCAAGAGAAAGTTGTGTGAGTTTCACACCAGATTTTTTTCTAATGTCCGACTGCTGTGCAGATTACGAGTAACGCAGACAGTTAACGGTGATAAATGAATAATATGTGAGATTTAACTGGGGATCGAACCTATGATACCTGGCTTATCAATAAAAGCCAGTTGCGTTGATCATCAAACCAACGGACCGGCCGACTGTTAATTTATTAAGTTATTATTTTTATGCCATCCCACCGGGTTGGTCTAGAGGTAAAGTCGTCGCCAAAATCAGCTGTTTAACAGCTGATTTTCGGAGAAGAAGGTTCCTGGTTCAAATCCTAGTAAAGTTAGTTACTTTTATACGGATTTGAATACTAGACAGTGGTTACCGGTGTACTTTGATGGTTGGGGCTCAATTAACCATACTCTCTCAGGAATGGTCGGCCTGGGTATGTACAAGACTACACCTCATGTACACGTCATGCACATCATCCTCATATCATTGGGTCATGGGGTTGCTTGTTGTTGTTTAGGTCAACAGCCGAAAGGTTGGTTTGAACCTCTAGAGGTTTTACTAAGTAAAACGAGGAGTGAGGTGGTTTACCATTGCCTTCCTCACGGAGTGGAAAAGTACGCTTATCAGCATGCCGGGCCCTCTGAAAAGCACATATCTTCCACTCTGTAAATGACACCTTCACTTCATTCACCACAGGGTCTGGCTGTACAATGAAATTCATTACTTTCAGAGGAGATAACTCTGATTAGTGTCTTTTACACCTCTACCTCTTCTGTTCTTAAATGATTCAGTCATTTAATTGGCTGACCATGTAATAAGAAACAGAACTATTTATTTTAGCCCTGCTACGAACAGATTGAGTGTAAATAATTTGACACTCCACCTCTCTGTTATGGGCTGAATAATTATGGGGTTGCTTACTGTTCTGAATTGAACAGATTGCAACGTACACAAATTAGGAATAAAAAAAAATTATTTATGCCATCGCATTTGTGCTGTTTGTTGTCGAGTTGTCATTGTAACGAAGGAAACATTCATGTTATTTCAGATGTTATGTTAGTTCTCACTTGAGTTAGTTCTTCTGGTATCCCGTTACTTGAAGAAGTGTGTTGTGTTGCTTCAGGCCGAATACCTTGTACGTTTCTACCATAATTTGATTGATAGCTTCAGCTCAACATCTTGGCTTTATTATTCTCATCTCATGTGACGTCAGCAATAATAGTCACTAATATTATAATTTATTTTGTTTTTTTTTTAAATATTTTTATTATTGTTGTCAGGAACGAATTTCTTTCAAACAAATACTTCTATCTGTTTTATGTGAATTACATGAATTTGTTTAGGATACTCAATGGTGTTTGTTAATTTGTGGCGGTTATCTGATCACGATAACTTGTGTTACTTAACTTTATGAAGTGATTTTCAGTTTTCCTACTCTTACTCTTAATGATATGCTTCCCTTCCCTCTCTTTTTCCCTATTTTCTCTCTAATTTTTACTCCCCTACACTCTCTCCCCCCATTATATCTCTCTTTCTTCCCCTCTCTCTCCATCCATCCACCCGCCTGCCCATTCATCAATTGCTCCCCCTCTATTGACCCCGCTCCCACTTCACTCTCTATTTCCTCTTTCTTTCTAACCCCTATCTATCTATCCATTCATCCATCTCTCTCCCCTCTCCCATCCAGATTCATTTATCCCTTCTCCTCTCAACCCGATATTTTTAGCCCTCTCTCCCCTCTATACACCCCGTTATCCCCTCCTCTATCTAGTCATCAATTTTTCTCCCCCTCTCCCCATTGCTCCCCCTCTATTGATCCCGCTCCCCCTTCACTCTCTATTTCCTCTTTCTTTCTAACCCCTATCTATCTATCCATTCATCCATCTCTCTCCCCTTTCCCATTCCAGATTTATTTATCCCCTCCTCTATCTAGTCATCCATTTTTCTCCCCCTCTCCTTGCCCATTCACTATTCATTTATTCCTCCCCCTATCAACCCCGATCGCTTTATCCATCCATCTCTCCATTCATGTCTCCCCTCTCTCCACCAAGCTTCCTTTCATACCTCCTTTATCGATATAACCGACTCATCCATTTATCTCTCTCCCTCTCCCGTTTCTCCTTCCTTCCCTCTCTATCTATATCTCTCCCCCTGTCACTCTATCTATCTATATCGTCTTTTTACTTTTTTCCTAGTTTCTTCACTACAGACTACTACAGTTGGTTATTAATAGTAACACTGTGTCTTCTAAATATACGTGGGGAACCGAAATTAACCTAAAAAAAACACCTACAGAATCTTAAGACTTTTTATCTTTACTTTAAACATGAGTTCCTATCAGTATCCAGCGACTACTACAGTTGGTTATTAATAGTAACACTGACTTCTAAATATACGAGGGGAACCGAAATTAACCTAAAAAACACACCTTCAGAATCTTAAGACTTCATCTTCACTTTAACCATGAGTTCCTATCAGTAACCATTAATTTCATGTCTGCATACTTATTGAATTTCATTTACAGTATTTCAAAGTCCTTTAGCTTTAAATTACCCATTATTGCAAAAGTTTATGTTATAAATTTTAAATAAATAAACTATTACAAAAAAAATTCCTATCAACAAAAACTAAAATAGACACAAATAGGTAGTCAACTTTTAATGGAAAAGGACAACAAAACTAAAATGGATAAAGGAAGTCCAACAGGACATAAAAGAGTTGAGGATTGCAAGGGAGGATCAGATTACAAAATCTGGAAAATACGACGAGCTAATAAAAATTAATATGATAATATTTTAGCCTAAAACTAGAAAGGAATCCAACAGGGTGTATTCAGACGAGGACAGGTAACAACGGTAGGAACGCAAAAAAAAAGATGTTGGCGAAAAGGAAAGAAGCAAGAATAAAACAACTTACTTGCTTCGGGAGTAAGACGAACCGATTGCAGAATGTACTAGCCCATAAATTGGACTAAAGTAAATATGTAAATAAAATAAAAGTAAATAAAAGTAAATATGTAATATGTAAATATGTAAAGTAAATATGTTCTATGATGCCGTACATGTGAAAAATAAATAATAATATAAACTTTTGTCTTGATTTTTGATTTACTAACAATAGTGTGATTATTTTGTATGTTGCAGACAAATGTTGGCCCAATTCTGTTGTCAGTGAACCCTTACAAGGACGTTGGAAATCCACTAACATTAACTAGTACAAGAGGCATTCAATTAAGTCCGAAATTATTAAGGGTTGTTCAGGAAGCAGTTAGACAGCAATCTGAAAGTGGATATCCACAGGCCATCATACTTTCTGGTAAGAATTAATTTTTTTACAGTTGAACGTCCATAAATTGAACCACCAAGGGAATATGAAAATAATTCGAGTTAAAGAAAATTTGTAATAGATATCAACAAAACTAGAAATATGGTTAATACCTATGTAATAAATAAATAAATACCCCTTTCATGAAACCATTGTCTCATGCCTGATGACATTTTTTCTTAAAAAAATATTGTGTTGTTGTGTTTAGGTCAACAGTCGAAAGGCTGGTTTGAACCTCTAGAGGTTTTACTAAGTAAAAACGAGGAGTAAGGTGGTTTACCATTGCCTTCCTCATTGAGTTGAAAGAGTATGCTTATCAGCATGCCAGGCCCTCCGAAAAGCACTTACTTTCCACCCTGCAAATGACACCTTTACTTCATTCACCACAGGGTCTGGCTGCATAGTGAAATTCATTACTCTCAGAGGAGATAACTCTGATTAGTGTCATTTACACCTCTACCTCTTCTGTTCTTAAATAGTTCAGTCATATAAGTGGCTGACTATGTGATAAGAAACAGAACTATTTTTTTTAGCCCTGAACCAAACAGATAGAGTGCAATTAAAATAACACTCCACCTGCCCGTTTTGGGCATAAAAAAAATATTAAAAAATTAAATAAATATATTATCCTATATTATTTACATATTAAATAAGAAAGAAAATGACTTACCATTGACCTATGGCAAAAACCATTAGTGATTTCTGTGTCTACTCTTTAAAAGGAATCGAATGATAATATTTTTGTTTCCAAATTTCGACTTAGATTTCTTGACTTCCGGTTTTGGGTCAAAACCAATTCAAGTCCAAATTTTTTTGTGTAGATTACGAATCCGAAAACTGTTTGTTGCTATCTCTTGTAGTTTCTGATATCTGGGTGTGATGGACTTTGGAAAATGATAGTTGATAATTTTAAAATTGCCACCAAAAAAGCAGGCTTACCTTTAGTATTTTGATCACTTTTTTTACTATCGGGTAAACACTTGAAAAAGAAACCTTTTTTATCAACCTTAAACACATCTGTCCAGCAACTTTTGATTAGAGGAGGTAAAATTGATTGCTTATAATTTTTGCAGTCATTGTAAGAAACTGAGGTTATTCGTGGCATTTTTTCCACGAATAACCTTCTGGTGGAGGGTCGTTTACCGATGTCGGATCAAGTGGCCAGGTGGCGGGTTTTTGGTTGGTAAGGCGGTTGTGGCCTCCTTGGGGCTGGACGAGGACGCCTCAATTGAGTCCATCACTACTTCCCCCATCGTGAGGAAGTGAACATGAGTTTTTCTCGCCGCCTCGGATAAAAAAAAACCTAAACGATTCCTTGACAATTTTTTACTTTCTCTTGCCTATATGAATATATAGGAAGGAAAGTATTGTTTTCCTGTCGATTTTTCGAAATCGAGTTTTCACCGGATCTATACGTTTTCAGACCCCCTGAACCCAAAAAACATGTTTTTAGCGATTGGTCTGTGTGTGTGTGTGTGTGTGTGTGTGTGTGTGTGTGTGTGTGTGTGTGTGTGTGTGTGTGTGCGTGTGTGTGTGAACAGAATATCTCAAGAACGGAACATCGTACGAACTTGAAACTTGAAACTTAAGTTACATATCACTACCGGACCCGACACGAACATTTTCATCAAAATCGGTCAACCGGAAGTAGTAGTTTATTCGTATAATTTTTCAGTTTTTTGCGATTTTCTCAAAAACTAGTCCTACGATTTTTTTTAAAATCGCCTGGTTTACTACATTTTTTATGCTCTACAATATAGGGTAGGCGCCATGTTTGCTGAAATTCTGCGTGAGGCTGTTTTTACGTAAAAACATTTTCTTTTTAAGATTGCGGCTTTAATATGCATTTTAGCGCAAAACGTTATATAATAAAAGTTGTAGAGAATGTAAAATTCTACAACTTTTATTTCAAACATTTTTTTGTATAACGCTTAGTTTAGTGGTAATTTGCGATTTTCTGTTTTTTTCTCACGAAAACGTGAGAAAAATCGATTTTTTTAACATTTCGGTCTTAGTATGCATTTTACGACAAAAGTGTATATAATTTAATTTATAGAAAATTAAAAGATCTACAACTTTTGTTTAGAGCATTTTTCTCTACAGAGCCTAGTTTAGCGTGAAAGCGTGATTTTCCGTATTTTTAAGCCAAACCGAGTTCAATTGTCATTTTGCGTCATTCACTCATGATTAAAATAAGGTTATGTTTTTGAGGTTAGTTTTTGTTGATTTCTAATATTTTATTAACAATGTTAGGTTTATTATTAATTATTTGCATTGGCAAGAGAAAGTTGTGTGAGTGTTTCTCACCAGATTTTTTAATTTGTCGAGCCATCCACTGCTGGCTTTAAATTCGGTATGACCATGTTGCATTACTGTTTGATCTGTGTTTTCTTGGAGCATTGTAACTGGTATGGGAAGATTTTTCCACGTAGTTCTTGCAACCAATTTAATAAGGCTACACATTTTTCTATTCCAAACAGTGTATATTTGAACTGTTTTTTACTCTTGGAGACATAATTCTGTTTAAATGCTTCGTTCATTTTATTTTTATTTTTTTAAATCATAGATAATGTGTTAGGAGGTATGTCATGTGCCTGAGCCATGTACTTTTCCTTTACAAATCTTTTTCTACTTCCTTTGTAATGATTTTATACGTTTTACTAAACATTAAGAGTTTGCAAAACTACATTTAGACGTGATCACAGTCAAAATTAAACAAAAAAAATAAAGTTGTCAACCTAAACACCAAAAATTAAGAAACAAAAAGAATAAAAACAAAAAAAATGAGTTTTGAATATTCGTATTCAATTAATTATTAATAAATTATTCTTATTTTTATAAATTATTAAATTAAATTATTATTATTATTTTAATTAATTATTATTAATTATTCGTATTTGGTGGTAATCTTGTTTTCTATAACAAATAATTTTTCCGGCCCTTCAACTTCGGTTATAGAGAGTGCTTGTGTATTTTTTGTAATATGTACGTATATTTGATTTCAGGAACAAGTGGTTCAGGGAAGACATATGCTTCAATGCTTTTGTTGAGGCAACTGTTCGATGTTGCTGGAGGTGGCCCTGAAACTGATGCTTTTAAACATCTTGCTGCGGCCTTCACTGTACTCCGTTCACTTGGATCTGCCAAAACAACCTCAA
This sequence comes from Catonia carolina, assembly GCA_035578175.1. Lineage (NCBI taxonomy): Eukaryota > Metazoa > Arthropoda > Insecta > Hemiptera > Achilidae > Catonia > Catonia carolina. Next base: position 9,158,607 of record JAQMRL010000016.1, read on the forward strand.
ATTCTGAATCTAGTCGCATTGTAAGTAATTACATAATTATAATTGAAGAGCTGAGTGGATGAAGGTGCTATGTTATATTTTTTCAAAAATGTATTTTTACTTTCTCTTGCCTATATGAATATATAGGAAGGAAAGTATTGTTTTCATGTCGATTTTAAGAAATCGAGTTTTCACCGGATCTATACGTTTTCAGACCCCCTGAACCCAAAAAACATGTTTTTAGCGATTGGTCTGTGTGTGTGTGTGTGTGTGTGTGTCTGTGTGTGAACAGAATATCTCAAGAACGGAACATCGTACGAACTTGAAACTTAAGTTACATACCACTACCGGACGCGACACGAACATTTTCATCAAAATCGGTCAACCGGAAGTAGTAGTTTATTCGTATAATTTTTCAGTTTTTTGCGATTTTCTCAAAAACTGGTCCTACGATTTTTTTTAAAATCGCCTATTTTACTCAATTTTTTATTCTCTACAAGATAGGGTAGGCGCCATGTTTGCTGAAATTCTCGGTGAGGCTGTTTTCACGTAAAAACGTTGTTTTTTTTAAGATTACGGCTTTAATATAAATTTTAGCGCAAAAACTTATATAATAAAAGTTGTAGAGAATTTAAAAACGTACAACTTCTGTTTCAAACATTTTTTTGTATGACGCTTAGTTTAGCAGTAATTAGCGATTTTCTGATTTTTTCTCACGAAAACGTGTGAAAAATCGATTTTTTTAAGATTTTGGCCTTAGTATGCATTTTACGACAAAAGTGTATATAACCAAATTTATAGGAAATTTAAAGATCTACAACTTTTATTTAACGTATTTTTCTCTACAGAGCCTAGTTTAGCGTGAAATAGTGATTTTCCGTATTTTTAAGCCAGACTGAGGTTGATTTTCATTTTGAGTGTTTCACTCATGATTAAAATAAGGTTATGTTTATTGAGGTTAGTTTTTTGTTTATTTCTAATATTTTATTACTAATGTTAAATTATATTGTAAATTATTTGCATTGGCAAGAGAAAGTTGTGTGAGTGTTTCACACCAGATTTTTGTGATTGGTGAAGGTGTTAATTCCATAATTAGTTACGTAAATGACTTAGAACACTGTACATCTACAGTTTACGGAAATACTAGGGCATGAACGGAGTACGTACAGCTTAATTTTATGGTTTGTAGAGGAATAAAATATTAAGATCATTTAACACCTTCTTCTACAAGAATTCACTACAACCTAAAAGACATATTTAGAGTAATAACAGTTAAATCTAGTAATAAACACCTATCATCATCATTAATATGCACTGTATTTCTTTAAAAATGTCTCTTATAAAGATCTTTATGAGTATTTTGTATTATTAAATTACCGTTAATCCATTTGTAGATGATATAGTCTACAATAAAGACTTTTAGTTGATGAAACTGTTGTATGCGTAAGAATAAGTATCGTAAGGTGTTATATGACAATGGTAGCAATGCTCGATAAATCTAATAAAAAAATCTGGTGTGAAACACTCACACAACTTTCTCTTGCCAATGCAAATAATTTACAATATAATTTAACATTAGTAATAAAATATTAGAAATAAACAAAAAACTAACCTCAATAAACATAACCTTATTTTAATCATGAGTGAAACACTCAAAATGAAAATCAACCTCAGTCTGGCTTAAAAATACGGAAAATCACTATTTCACGCTAAACTAGGCTCTGTAGAGAAAAATACGTTAAATAAAAGTTGTAGATCTTTAAATTTCCTATAAATTTGGTTATATACACTTTTGTCGTAAAATGCATACTAAGGCCAAAATCTTTAAAAAATCGATTTTTCACACGTTTTCGTGAGAAAAAATCAGAAAATCGCTAATTACTGCTAAACTAAGCGTCATACAAAAAAATGTTTGAAACAGAAGTTGTAGGTTTTTAAATTCTCTACAACTTTTATTATATAAGTTTTTGCGCTAAAATTTATATTAAAGCCGTAATCTTAAAAAAACAACGTTTTTACGTGAAAACAGCCTCACCGAGAATTTCAGCAAACATGGCGCCTACCCTATCTTGTAGAGAATAAAAAATTGAGTAAAATAGGCGATTTTAAAAAAAATCGTAGGACCAGTTTTTGAGAAAATCGCAAAGAACTGAAAAATTATACGAATAAACTACTACTTCCGGTTGACCGATTTTGATGAAAATGTTCGTGTCGCGTCCGGTAGTGGTATGTAACTTAAGTTTCAAGTTTCAAGTTCGTACGATGTTCCGTTCTTGAGATATTCTGTTCACACACACACACACACACAGACCAATCGCTAAAAACATGTTTTTTGGGTTCAGGGGGTCTGAAAACGTATAGATCCGGTGAAAACTCGATTTGGAAAAATCGACATGAAAACAATACTTTCCTTCCTATATATTCATATAGGCAAGAGAAAGTAAAAAGTGGCAAAGAAAAGTAAAGTTTTAAGAACTTTTAAGAAAAAGTTTTCGTGAAGGAATAGGCCTTAGTACTTTCATAGCAATTTCCACTAAACTATATTTTTGTTACATAGCACCTTCATCCACTAAGCTCTTCAATTATTTGTAGTAATTTTAATTAATAATAAATAAATTTCAAGTTATTTGTGGTACTATTAACAGGACACTGGGTAACAGAGCTAGAACAGAGACAGTAGTGAAGTTCTACAAGGTAAAGGCAGCCCCAGTCCTTCTTTATGGAAGTGAGTCATGGGTTACCACAAAATGCCAAGAAAGTAGGATCCAAGCAGCTTAAATGAGGTTTTCAAGAAAAGTGAAGGGCTGCTCAAGGCTGGATCTAATACATAACGAGGAAATTAGTTCCGAGTTGGGTGTATTCAGCTTGAATGAAAAAGTGGAGGAGTACCGGAATCAATGGAGGCAACATTTGGAACGGATGCCAGAGAAGAGAATACCTCTAAAAGTAACGGAATATGTTCCAGTTGGAAGAAGGGAGGTGGGAAGACCTCGAAGAAAATGGCAGTAGTCGAGGTGTACAGGCTGGAGTGTTTTGTGTTTGTGTAGACGTACAGGATAGTTTGTGAGTTTGAAACAGGCTTATGCCTAATTCTTAAATCCTTAATAGTAAGGAGAAGGAGAAGAATTTTAATTTTTTAATGATAATAAAAATTTAATTGCACTTTGTCACAGTAAATCTTAAAGAAATCTTCTCATGGTAAGGTTGTTTTTATTTTATTTTTTTTATAACTGCGTCCAGGAGATTCCAGGAGGGAGTATAGGATATGTCAAGATAAAACTGATAACCCTAAATTTTAATTCTATGTTAAATTCATTACTTACCAATTCATTTATTACCACTACTTATTTCTTATTTATTGCTTACTTCGATAAAAGTATCATCCAACCATTTGTATCAAATAATACACAATTGCCTCAGTATTTACTTAGAAGTTTATATATTTTTCAACGAAAAACTATTTAAAAAGGAATTCTTGTACACTGTGAAATGTTTCATCAATGAGGAATTTTTTCAGATTTTTTAAACAAATTTAAATTATCAGAACTTTTTAAAGCTTGTGGTAATTAATTGATTTATTTTTTACAATTTAACATTGTGATTAGCAGTAGATATTTTTTTAACAGTGTATTTATTCTGCAATCTGTTAAATATTAAACACTAAAACTTTAAACAAAAATTATAAGTGTGTAAATTTAACATTGAAAGTACACAAATACAACATCCAATAAGTGTGCATTAAAAAGATAATATGTATAAAAAAAATTTAGTATTTAATGAAATTTTTATTTTATTAAAAAAAAGACGATAGTGAGTACGATGATTAAGATGGCTGTGTCGATCGTCGGTTAAGTGAATTTAAAAGGTAAATTCATTACTTTGAAACATTTTAGTCAGTAAATGTCCTTACTATTGTCAACAAGATTGATTACAGATGGATTTTTATATCTTTCCAATTTTTTCAGATGTTTTGTAAAATACAGGTTTTAATTTCGTCTTTTAGATGTATGTATGATTTCGTTGGTAACGTACCATGGAGCAATATAGCAGTATAGTAATCAATTCTGTTTCTTGTGGCCAGGCAGCTGAAAAGGTTATTAAAATTTATATCTTTACAATCGAATTGATTTCTGTAAGATATATTATAAAGATTATTATTTTTTTTTTATTTTTTTTATTTATTTAACATCGCATCAACTACAACGGTCATTAGCGACGACGTTGGGGTGTAACTGTTTACAATGGAGGATGAAATGATTTTTTGTAACGTATGAAAATATGCTGTGCCTGAGTGGGATTCGAACCCAGTACCGCATGATGAGTGGCAAGCTTGTTACCAACTGCGCCAATGCAAATAATATTTGATTATTACTGTATTTTGTTTTGCAGGGTCATTTTATTGAAGTTCAGGTGACAGATGGAGCACTGTACCGCACCAAAATCCATTGTTATTTTCTCGATCAAACTCGTGTAATCCGGCCACTTCCAAATGAGAAAAACTACCATATCTTCTATCAGATGTTGGCTGGTCTTACACCTGATGAAAGAGGTATGAAATATGAAACAAAACATTTTTTTCCATTTTTAATTTATCATTAATTCTCCAACTTTTGGATAACACAGAGAGATGAAATTCATAATTTCTTCCTGTTGTTGTCATTTAGGTGATCAGCCAAAAGGTTGGTTTGAACCTCTAGAGAAGTAAAATGAGGATTCAGGTGGTTACCTATGTCTTCCTCACTGAGTGGAAAAGTATTATTACTTATCAGCATGCCAGGCTTTCTGAAAAGCATCTACTTTTCACCCTGAAAATTACACTTTCACTTCATTCACCACAGGGTCTGGCTGTATAATGAAATTCATTACTCTCGGAGGAGATAACTCTGACTAGTGTCTTTTTCTCCTCTACTCATTCTGTTCTTAAATGTTTTAGTCATAATTGGACGACCATGTGATAAGAAACAGAACTATTTTTTTGTAGCCCTGGAACCAACAGATCGAGTGCAATTAATTTAACACTCTCCCTGCCTGTTATGGGCAAAGTCTTCACGTAAACATTTATTATGTCTTTGTAATTATTTATTATAGGCCTATGTATTATTGCTTTTCACCAAGGATACATGTTTCAGTAATTTTTACTTTCTCTTGCCTATATGAATATATAGGAAGGAAAGTATTGTTTTCATGTCGATTTTTCGAAATCGAGTTTTCACCGGATCTATACGTTTTCAGACCCCTGAACCCAAAAAACATGTTTTTAGCGATTGGTCTGTGTGTGTGTGTGTGTGTGTGTGTGTCTGTGTGTGTGTGTGTGAACAGAATATCTCAAGAACGGAACATCGTACGAACTTGAAACTTGAAACTTAAGTTACATACCACTACCGGACGCGTCACGAACATTTTCATCAAAATCGGTCAACCGGAAGTAGTAGTTTATTCGTATAATTTTTCAGTTTTTTGCGATTTTCTCAAAAACTGGTCCTACAATTTTTTTTAAAATCGCCTATTTTACTCACGGGTAGCGGGTAGGACCTCTTCGGACAATCCTACCAGGGGAAGTGAATCAATCCCTGCCCTCCGCAGATTCCAGGTGTTTCCTGACCCGGGAAACTAGTACCTGTTTAGGGTCCCTTGTCCAGGGTTACGGACGACCGAATGATTGCCGGGATAAGCAATCCCCTACTTACCGGCCAACGGCTTAGGGCGGATGAGCTGGTAAGTGGAAGGGCACCCTTTTGTCCTGAGATTGAGAAATCGATCTCAAAGGCGGAGGAACCAAGGACTGGTCAACGGCGTAAGGATACAGAAGGTAAAGGGAACCCACTGTATTAAAGATCCTTATGGATATTCCCAGGATATTCATCCGATTAGCATCATGATGAAGGCTCAAATACAAATGGCCTCTAGTCCCGGGCAGGCCTTAAGTGGTCAAGAGGTGCGAAGAATCCCCCGGTTTCAACTTGATAGGAAAGCGAAAATAGCTACTTGGAATGTCAAGACTTTGTTTGCAGCTGGAAAGTTTGACAACTTGATCCAGGAGATGAATAGGATGGAGATAGGAATTCTTGGTGTGAGCGAAGTCCGCTGGCCTGGAAATGGGATGATTAGATCGAAGGGTAAAGTAATGTACTACTCAGGTATCAGTGATTCCGACCGAAACCATCAGCATGGTGTTGGTATCTTAATGGATGAAAGCATACAAAGGTCGGTAAAGAATTTCATTCCATGTTCCGAAAGGGTACTCCTGATTCAGCTGTGTGGTAGACCCATCAACATCAATATTATACAGGTATATGCCCCAACGGCAGATAAGTCAGAGGAAGAAATTGAAGAGTTCTACAAACAACTGGATAGTGTCCTAAGAATTACAAAACAGAATGAAGTCACCATAATTCTTGGAGACTTCAATGCTAAAGTCGGTAAGGGTAGAGCGGGATCAGTGGTCGGTGATTACGGCTTGGGTGAAAGAAATGAAAGAGGTGAAAGGTTGGTTCAATATTGTGAAGACAACAATCTGGTGATTACAAATACATGGTTCACACTCCCACCAAGACGATTGTACACCTGGAAATCTCCGCAAGACAGTGACCAGCAAACTGTTCGTAACCAGATAGATTACATTATCATTAATCGTAGATTTAGAAATTTCATCACTAAGGTAACCACGATGCCAGGTGCCGATATGGAATCTGACCACAATCCGCTACGTGCCGACATACTGCTGCGCCTGTCCATACCCAAAGGAAGAGCCTCTAAAAAGATATTAAAGCCAGAATTACTTAAAGATCAGGAAAGAAGATCATTATATAAAAACCATCTTAATAAAGGATTGGAAGGTGTTAGCAATACAGGCGATATGAGCAAGCACTGGCTCGAAATCAAAGAAGTTTTCAAGAAAACAAATGAACTTTTCCTCAGAAACACCGAAAGGCATATGAAAAGCAAATGGATGACTGATGATATTCTTGATTTGATGGAGGAGCGAAGGAGGAGTAAGATCGAAGGAAATTATATAGAATATAGAAATCTTCAACGAAGAATCCGAAATGGAATAAGAACGGCGAAAGAATGTTGGTTGGCTGACAGATGTTTGGAGGCAGAGAATCTGAGTAGGTTAGGAGATAGTTTCCACCTCCACAAAAAAGTCAAGGAAATCGCTGGAGTATATAACAGAAGAAATATAAGTTTCATTAAGGATGAAAACAATAAAATAATATTGGACACCGAGGAATTGTTACTGACGTGGAGGAGATACACCACTAATCTCTTCCAGGATGACAGACCGGAGAACCCCGAAGCTGGAATGATGCCGCTGTCGGGACCAAGTATTTTGAAGAGTGAAATTAAACATGCCATAGCGTTAATGAAGAATAGCAAAGCTCCGGGCCCTGATGATATGTACTCAGAGACGTTTCATTTAGTTAGCGAACACAACCTTGATATCATTGTCCGACTTTTTAACAACATTTATGACACTGGACATATTCCCGAGGATTGGCTTCTCTCTACGTTTGTCGCACTTCCGAAATCAAACAACGCAAACTCATGTAAGGACTATCGTCTAATTAGCCTGATGAGTCATTTTCTTAAACTCTTTCTTCGAGTTCTACACACGAGACTCTATAGGAGGTGTGAGGAAGTAAGTGGTGCTAGTCAATTTGGATTTAAGAGCGGTTTTGGAACGAGAGAAGCCATATTCAGTCTCCAAACTTTGGTACAAAATTGCCAGGATCAGAGAAAGGACGTCTTTTTGTGTTTCATCGACTATGAAAAGGCGTTTGATAATGTAAAGCATGATCTCCTCATATCATATCTTGGGGATTTGGGGCTGGATGGGAAGGATATAAGGCTTATAGGTAATTTATATTGGAATCAAAGGGCGGCAGTTCGAATTCAGGATGCGGGAACAACTGAGGAATTCGAAATAAAAAAGGGTGTCCGACAGGGGTGCATCTTGTCTCCGATGTTGTTTAACTTGTATGTGGAGAGAGCATTCGCCGAGTCAATCTCCGACAGTAGCATGGGCATTAAAGTGAACGGAATTCCCATTAACAATATTCGGTATGCGGATGACACCGTGATATTGGCGGATAGTGCGGATGATCTCCAAGCTCTATTAGACAGGGTCAATGAAAAGAGTCAGGGTTTGGGTCTGAAAATTAACATCCGTAAAACGAAATGTATGGCCATCAGTAGAAACGGCACTCCGGGTACAAGAATATCCATAAATGGAGAGAACATTGAACAGGTCGCTCAATTTAAATACTTGGGATGTATGATAAACCAAGAATGGGACCCAGATCATGAAATAAAATGTAGAATCGAACAAGCTCGAGCAACATTCCTCAGACTTGGGAAATTTTTGAGAGACAAGAACTTAAGTCTCAGTCTTAGATATAGGATGGTAAAATGTTACGTCTGGTCCGTTCTCTTGTACGGAGTAGAGGCATGGACGTTGAAAACAAACAGTATCAGCAAACTTGAGGCCTTTGAGATGTGGACCCTGCGACGAATGATGAGAGTGTCGTGGGTTGATCATGTGACGAACGAGGACATCCTGAGAAGAGCTGGTTTGGTGGATCGTGAGCTTTTCGAGACTATTAAAACAAGAAAGACTGGGTACCTTGGACACATACTGCGTGGGGAGCGTTATCATTTCCAGCGGCTTATTCTTCAGGGTAGAATAGAGGGAGGAGGACGAGGAAGAGGTGGAAGAAGGTTATCCTGGCTACGGAACATACGGCAGTGGACAGGGATACGAGACTTCCAGGCATTGCAGGAGGCTGCAATTGATAGAGTAATATGATGTGAGCGAGGATGGACGCCTACGCAGGAATCTGCATGGCACTTTAAGAAGAAGAAGATTTTACTCAATTTTTTATTCTCTACAAGATAGGGTAGGCGCCATGTTTGCTGAAATTCTCGGTGAGGCTGTTTTCACGTAAAAACGTTTTTTTAAGATTACGGCTTTAATATAAATTTTAGCGTAAAAACTTATATAATAAAAGTTGTAGAGAATGTAAAATTCTACAACTTTTATTTCAAACATTTTTTTGTATAACGCTTAGTTTAGCGGTAATTTGCGATTTTCTGTTTTTTTCTCACGAAAACGTGAGAAAAATCGATTTTTTTAACATTTCGGTCTTAGTATGCATTTTACGACAAAAGTGTATATAATAAAAGTTATAGAAAATTAAAAGATCTACAACTTTTGTTTAGAGCATTTTTCTCTACAGAGCCTAGTTTAGCGTGAAAGCGTGATTTTCCGTATTTTTAAGCCAAACTGAGTTCGATTGTCATTCACTCATGATTAAAATAAGGTTATGTTTTTGAGGTTAGTTTTTGTTCATTTCTAATGTTTTAATACTAATGTTAGGTTTATTGTTAATTATTTGCACTGGCAAGAGAAAGTTGTGTGAGTGTCTCACACCAGATTTTTATTTTGAAATTAAAAGTGTATTAACATACCAAACATTATTTGTTTCTTGTGTTATGTGTTAAGTAAATATCAACGTGTGTTGATCATATGTTTTGTTTTAATGTAATATATCTTCTTGACAAAATAAAGTGGTAATTCATTCGAAAGGATAATACAAATTATTGCATCAGTTACAGAAAAAAAATGACGAAGAACTGCGTAAAGGAGCATACCTTCATCCCGTTTAAAAATTAAAGAATAGTAAAAAGGAAATACTTTATAGAATAAATTTAAATAAAAAAATCTGGTGTGAAACACTCACACAACTTTCTCTTGCCAATGCAAATAATTAACAATAAACCTAACATTAGTATTAAAACATTAGAAATGAACAAAAACTAACCTCAAAAACATAACCTTATTTTAATCATGAGTGAATGACGCAAAATGACAATCGAACTCAGTTTGGCTTAAAAATACGGAAAATCACGCTTTCACGCTAAATTAGGCTCTGTAGAGAAAAATGCTCTAAACAAAAGTTGTAGATCTTTTAATTTTCTATAAATTTAATTATATACACTTTTGTCGTAAAATGCATACTAAGACCGAAATGTTAAAAAAATCGATTTTTCTCACGTTTTCGTGAGAAAAAAACAGAAAATCGCAAATTACCGCTAAACTAAGCGTTATACAAAAAAATGTTTGAAACAGAAGTTGTAGGTTATTAAATTCTCTACAACTTTTATTATATAAGTTTTTGCGCTAAAATTTATATTAAAGCCGTAATCTTAAAAAAACAACGTTTTTACGTGAAAACAGCCTCACCGAGAATTTCAGCAAACATGGCGCCTACCCTATCTTGTAGAGAATAAAAAATTGAGTAAAATAGGCGATTTTAAAAAAAATCGTAGGACCAGTTTTTGAGAAAATCGCAAAAAACTGAAAAATTATGCGAATAAACTACTACTTCCGGTTGACCGATTTTGATGAAAATGTTCGTGTCGCGTCCGGTAGTGGTATGTAACTTAAGTTTCAAGTTTCAAGTTCGTACGATGTTCCGTTCTTGAGATATTCTGTTCACACACAGACACACACACAGACCAATCGCTAAAAACATGTTTTTTGGGTTCAGTGGGTCTGAAAACGTATAGATCCGGTGAAAACTCGATTTCGAAAAATCGACATGAAAACAATACTTTCCTTCCTATATATTCATATAGGCAAGAGAAAGTAAAAAAGAAAAGGTTACTTTATAATGATGGGAAGATTATGGTAAATATTTTTTAAAGGAATAATATAATCTCTCCCTGCATGCCGTAATAAAAATTCCTCTCACAGATTACGAGCTGGTGCACTTACCGTACATTGCAGTTCAATTCAGAACAATAAGCAACCCCATGATCCAATGAGATGAGGATGATGTGTATGACATGTAACAGATCCAGGCTGACCATTCCTGAAAGAATATAGTTAATTGAATCCCAACCATCAAAGTACATTGGTTGCCTAGTGTTCAGATTCGTATAAAAGTAACTACCTTTCCTAGGATTTGAACTAGGAACCTTCGTCTTCGAAAATCAGCTGTTAAACAGCTGACTCACGGCGACGACTTTACCTCTAAACCAACCCGGTGGGTCTTGTATTTTTAAATTTAGAAATTTAAAATAATGTAGCTGAGTAAAATTGCGTTGAATAATTAATTAATCATCTACACTTTTCTCTGCAAATAGCTGACCTCTAGAGAGTAAAACATCAAGTGAACAAAATACAACTTCTGAAAAAAAATTCATTTTATTTTGTTTTGCTTTATTTTCAGTGAAATTAAATTTGGAAGGGTATTCACCTCATAATCTTGTGTATCTTCAACATGGCGATACATGTCAGGATGAAGCTGAAGATGCTGCAAGGTTTCAAGCATGGAAAGCATGTTTAGGTAATTAGATGTATTAACTGTAATCTTATTGTTTAAGGTGGAAGCTAATATGTACATTTCATATAACCTAATTTTAATCGTAAGTGAATGACACAAAATTAAAATCAACCTCTGTAGGACTTAAATTATGGAAAATCACTAATTGACGCTAAATTTGATAATGTACAAAAAATGTTTGAATTAAAAGTTAAAGGTTTTTTCATTTCCTATACTATGGGCCGCACTCTTAAAATCCCATTTTTTATTATAATTCAGAAAATACAGTAAGTCACTAATTGATTGGGAACTGAGCATTGTAGAAAAAAATAATGGAAATAAAATAGCAGGTTTTCTTATTTCTTACAACTTTAATTATATACACTTTTGTCCTAAAATGCATATTAATGTTGTAATCTTAAGAAAACCATTTTTTACCATTAGAGCAGAGCTCCCTAAGAATCTCAGCAGACATGGCGCTTATCATATCTCGTAGAGAATAAAAATTTATTAAATATCTCTATTTTAAACAAGCAGTCGTGTTTGAGAAAATCGCAAAAAAATGAAAAATCGCACAAATAAATTTCTACTTATGGTTGATCAATTTTTAAAAATGGTTGTGTCAGGTTCACTTGCATTTCTTAACCTAAGTTCCAAGTTTCAACGTGATATGCTATTCCGTACCTGAGATATTTTGTTCACACACAGACCAATCGCGAAAAACAAGTTTTTTTCAGTTTAGGGGGCCAGAAAATATGTGTATCTGGTGAAAACTCAATTTTAAAAAAATTGACTTGTACACAATACTTTCTTCCTTACATATTCTTATAGAGCAAGAGAAAGTAAAAATTGTTTCTGGAATGCACAGTATAGGTGTACCGTTAAAAAAATTGAAGTGTGAGCATTCCAAGCGTCAACCTTTGTGGGGAACCATTACCCCGACCATTGTAGTATTTCGCAGTAGAGACTCAGCAACAGAAATATTACCGTGGTGAGGCTATTTTGTAGTGGGAATTTACGCCAACTTCTTGACACATGCACTGGGACCAACATCCTACCAATATTGTTATAGTTTGCTGAATGTTTGAGAGCAGAGTTACTGGTAACGCAATATAAGTTGACGATCGTCAGCGAGAAAAAGACTGGACTATGCAGGGGTTGGAAGTGCTACTATATGTGCTTTTCTAAATACATCATAGCGACAGCTCTAACCATGATATCATATTGTAGTTTTACTCTTACATTGATTTATTATGTTTACTAACTATGTCGTATTATAAACATCCCATTGTATTATTTATTGATTCTTAATAATTATATTAAATAATAAACATTCATTCTAAATAAGCCATATACTAGGCCTAAGCTATATTTAGTATCCTTTTAGGTCACCAGCAGTAAGCTGAATTACTGCACTCTGACATTTTTAGTGATAGACTAATTAATCCGTGAGTTCTGTCGATGCGAGCTTATTATCAAGAGTAATACTAGTTTTACGGTAATTTCAAAATGTTATTGTATTTTTAGGGTTTTCATATTTCATTTTGTTCAGTAAAGTTATGTTAAATTGCAATAAAATTTTAAACAATTCACTTTCTTTAAATAATTACATTACTTTTTACTTATTTATTGTGATGTGTCATGAACTGGATTTTATTACTTAAGTGTTTGTCGTGGTTACATTTTGAGTTACATGCTTGATACATGTCTTATGCTTTTGGGTTGGCTGATGTAAGTAGGATAGATAGTATATTGTCCTTCGCATGTTGGGCGCAATCGTCAACTTATAGCGCGTTACCAGTACCGAGTTGTAGAGTTGGGTCAAAGAACAGATCCGAAGTGTATACGAGAGTTATCCAGAAAAAAACCTCCGTTTACGTGTAGCAGGAAAAGTAGTGCGCGTAGCGCGGCCGAGTTGATATCACTGCGCGCAGTGATTCAGTACGCTTCTAACTGTGCAAGGCGGAGCATCATACGTTCGTGCGTTGTCCTTTTATAACCTCAAAACATGAGTGCCGTAATAGAAAATCCCGCCAAGTGTGAATTGCGTGGCGTTATAAGATTTCTGTGGACAAAAAATATCTCTCAGCGGCCGAAATTCATCGTGAATTGTGTGCGGTTTATGGCCTAAACATTATGAGTGAATGTGTAGTCCGCCAATGGGTGCGTTTTTCTAAAAATGGAAGAACAAACGTTCACGATGATGAAAGAAGTGGTAGGCCTTCTCTTGTCACTGACGACCTAGAGAACAAAGTGAATGAAAAAGTTGGTGAGGACCGTCGTTTCACAATCTCGGAACTTTCTCATAATTTTCAGACTAAGAAGACTGAGAAGAGCAATCCAAAACAAGCGTCGTGGCCTTCTGACACGTGGTGTTGTGTTTGTGTATGACAACGCTCACCCTCATACAGCTCGAAGAACAAATGAACTTTTGGCCAAGTTTAAATGGGACATTTTAGATCATCTCTCATACAGCCCGGACTTGGCTCCTAGTGACTTTCACCTGTTACCGAACATGAAGCGGTGGCTTGCATCTCAGCGGTTCACCAATGACGAAGAGCTTCAAAACGCCGTGAATGGTTGGCTACATTCACAGGCGGCAGATTTTTATGCAGAGGGTATTTCAAAGACTGTTCCAAGGTACTAGAAGTGCTTGAATCTGTCTGGTGACTATGTCGAAAAATAGAGAAAAACTGTAGTTTTAATATGTATATAATAGTTTTTGTATCTCCTCTCGTTTTCTTTTTATTTCAAGACGGAGGTTATTTTCTGGATAACCCTCATATTTTAGTTTGAAAACTACATTTTACAACATTCAGTAACAATTTTTTAAATTTTTTTTAGGTGTTCTAGGAATACCATTTCTAGACGTAGTACGTGTATTGGCAGCAGTACTACTTTTGGGTAATGTACAGTTTATTGATGGTGGAGGCGGGGGAAATGGAGTCGAAGTTGGAGTAAAAGGTGAAACAGAATTAGCTGCTGTAGCTGGTCTCCTTGGTGTTGCCAGAACTGCTCTATTTAGAGGTATCACATCAAGAACACATAATGCTAGAGGCCAACTTGTTAAATCTTTATGCGATGCAAATATGGTAACGTACTTTCATTTTAATAAAATTTTATTCTTAAATATTTTTCTAGATTGTTTGAATAACTTTTAGTATTATTTATTAATAAAAGTTATCTCAAAAGTAAGATTTTCAATTTTTTAGAAACACAAAAATGTTGTGTGAAACACTCACACAACTTTCTCATGTCAGTGTTCTTAATGAAAAACAACCTAATTTTAATTTTAGAGTACACGAGAATCAACCTCGTAGAATTTAATTTTGATGATAAAATTATGGTTAATCTCGAATTGACACTAAGGTCAGGTCTACAGGAAAAATGCTTGAATTTTCGGTTGTTTAATGTTCTATAACTTTAATTGTGTTCAATTTTGCTGAATAATGGACATATTGAGACTGAAATCTTAAGAAAAAATTTTCTACTATGAGAGCCCAGACCCTCCTGAATTTCAGCAGACATGCTATTTACCCAATCTTGTAGAACATAGAGAATGTAGTAATTGAGGCAATTTTAACTAAAATATCATGAGAGCTCTTGTTTTTTGAGAAAATCTCAAAAAGTGAAAGTTTGTATGAATAAACTACTACGAGGTGTGATCAAAAAGTAAGGTGACTTTTTGAATTTCGTGCGCTCTGTACACTCTAATTTTAAAAAAAATTTTTTGTTTTGTTGGTACACTCGTCACGATTATATGTTCAAAGTTTTGACTATATAGCACGTGTTGTTTTTATGTGAGAGGCATAAACTGGTTAGACTCGTGTTTGCGTGCTCGGCAATTTTTTGCTATTGAAAATAATGGAGCAGAGTGTAAAAAATTGTATTAAATGTTCTAAAACTCTTGAAGTGTTGACAGTGGCGTACGGTGAGTCAACTTTGAGCAAAAAAAATGTTTATAAATGGTATAAGTTATTCCAAGAGGGCCGAGAAAATGTTAACGATGAACCTCGCTCTGGATGCCCCAGCACGTCAAAAACCGACGAAAATGTTCAGGAAGTGAAAGAAATTGTGTTGAAAAATCGTCGAATCACGATTAGAGAAATAGCTGATGATCTTAATATATCGTTTGGCTCATGCCAATCAATTTTAACGGATGTTTTGGGTATGACACAAGTGTCAGCGAAATTCATTCCAAAACTGCTTAATTTTGATCAGAAGCAGCGTCGCATGAACATCGCCCAAGACATGTTGAACGACGTCAATGATGATCCTGATCTGCTCAAAAGGGTTATAACTGGTGACGAAATATGGGTCTATGGTTATGATGTCGAAACCAAAGCCCAATCATCCCAGTGGAAGAGCCCAGGCTCTTCTTTGGAGATTAAGGCTATATCGCTGGAGGAGCTCAAAGCAATAACCAAAAGTGCATTTCAGAAATGTTTTGACGACTGGAAAAAACGCTAGCACAAGTGCATTGTATCAAGAGGGGGATTATTTTGAAGGGGATAACATAATTTTGGATGAATAAATGAATATTTTTTTACTCACTTGATTGTTATTTTACTCATGTTTTGTTACAGTCAAATATGATTCGTGATTCATTAGCGAAAGCTTTATATTGTAGAACAGTAGCAACAATAGTAAGAAGAGCAAATAGTCTGAAAAGATTGGGTTCAACTCTTGGAACTTTAAGTTCGGATTCTAATGAATCCGTTCATAACCAAGCTGAGGTAAATACCTTATTGTAATTTATTTTCAGTTTCTTTATCATTTAATAAAAATGTACTTTATTCTTGGTGTTATTCAATTTCTAAGTTCTTTTCCTGGCAGTCAAATCAAAAATGTTTCTGGAATTTTTTTCTGGCAATGATTGTGAAATCTTGGTAATTAATTCAACTATTTTAAAATGATTTTAATAAGAACAATCCTTTTTGATTTGTGTTCAAAGAAAAAGTTTCTCAGTTATTTTTACATTGTACATTAATCTTTTAAGTGTTTAGTGTCTAAATGAAAATGTATCTTAAACTTTTTTTGCTTTTATTTGTCATCAGTTACTGTACAGAATTGACACCCACCTAATTTGATTCGCTGTATTTTTGTCGTGGATTAGGCATGAGTTTGAACAGGGACGCCAGTAGATTTGTACAATGGTTTCGAAAGACAAACATACATAAAACATAGGTACATAAAAAAACATAAATTTAATAAAAAAATCCATACCGATACATAAAAAAATACTAAATAACTAAAAATACTGGGTAAATAAACTAGATTAAACAATTAAATCATTTCTAAAGCCCTGGAGCTTGTCAGCCTAAACAAGGGTCAACTTTTACAAAGTTTTACAATACTTCGGGCTCTGCTAGCTACTAATGGCTTATATGGCTGCTACTAATCGACCATATACGTTTTAAAGAAAGAATTTTTGCGCTGGAATGTATATTAAAGCCGTAATCTTAAAAAAACAATTTCTTTACATGAAAACAGCCTCACCGAGATTTTCAGCAAACATGGTGCCTACCCTATCTTGTAGAGCATAAAAAAATTAGTAAATCAGGCGATTCTTAAAAAAAATCGTAGGACCAGTTTTTGAGAAAATCACAAAAAAGTGAAAAATTACACGTATAAACTACTACTTCCGGTTAATCGATTTTGATGAAAATGTTCGTGTTGGGTCCGGTAGTGGTATGTAACTTAAGTTTCAAGTTCATACGATGTTCCGTTCTTGAGATATTCTGTTCACACACACACAGACCAATCGCTACAAACATGTTTTTTTGGGTTCACGGGGTCTGAAATCGTGTAGATCCAGTGAAAACTCAATTTCGAAAAATCAACATGAAAACAATACTTTCCTTCCTATATATTCATATAGGCAAGAGAAAGTAAAAATATGTGGTGAAATTTGAGTGGATTCTGTGCCTTAAAACCAGTTTTATATCCAGGAAACACATATTTCTTAAACAAAAATTTTTTACCCCAATTCATAATTTCCAATCAATTCAATTATTTATTTATTTAATACAAAATACAGTTAGTCAACATATTTACTAATTCCCACATATGGTGAGCCTGTGCACAGGTATTAAATGACAAAAAACTGATTCCATCCATGAAGAGAATGTTTTTTTTTTTTGCGCCCTGGAGACTCCAGGAGGAGTATAGGACATCTCAGATATAACACCTGAAATACATATAAGAATCACACAATGCATCACTACTATCAAGAAAGAAATTCTTGTACGCTGTAAAAAGTTTCACCGATCAAGTAATTTTTCAGATTCTTTTTAAAGGAATTCAAATCCTCATAACATTTTAAAAATTGGGGTAATTTATTCATGAATTTTCTCCCTGCATAAGTAGGTGTTTGTTCAAACAATTTTGTGGAGTGATTAGCCACATAATGATCATTCCTGTTTCTCGTGTTATGATTGTGAACATTGAAATTCTGCATAAAATTATTTTGCCTAACACATAATCACCTCAAAAATGTAGAGAGAGGGAACTGTAAGCAATTTAAGCTCCTTAAATAGTGGCCTGCATGAGGTTAGCTGGTTAGCTCCCACCATACACCTAATAGCTTTCTTTTGAATTTTAAAAACCCTTTTTATAATTGCTAGAATTACCCCATACTAAGATACCATAACGGATATGAGACAGAATGAGGCCATGATAAGCTGCCATTAGTTATTTTTTATCATTTAATCTGGCAATTAGTTTTAGTGCAAATACTCCAGATATTTTACTACAAACTTGATTGGTATAGAAGTCCCAAGACAAAGATCTATCTAGAGATACTCCCAGGAACTTCACTGTTTCTACATGCTCTAAACTATTATTATGAATAAATACATCCACTTCTCTACTTTCTTTAACGTTATGTTTATTTTTAAACTGCAAGTACTGACACTTTTCCCCATTAACTGTTAATAACATTATATTCAAGAACTGTACTACGGACTCTATGTTAACATGTGTATTTACTTCAAGAGCATCTACCAGTAAACTGTTACTGATTACTGATTACTGATATGTTGTTTTCATAGTAAAATTATTTATTTATTATTATGTTAATTTTTATCTAAATGATACTGTATTTTTTATTTATTAATTATTTATTTATTATTATGTTAATTTTAATCTAAATGATATTGCATTTTTTGTGAGCAGGTTGCTAGCCAGCATGCTTCAACTGTTGGAACAGCTGGGTCAAAGTCTAGTAAATCAATGGCTGCTTTAAATAATGCTGTCCGTCATGCGACTGATGGATTTATTGGTATTCTTGATATGTTCGGATTTGAAGAACCAAAGGTATGTTATGATTCTTTATCTATACTAATATAGTAAAGAAGAAACGTCTGTCTGTTTGTTTGTTTATTTGTATGAGGTATTCTCAGAAACTACTGAACTGATTTAAAAAAAAACTTTCATTGTTGCATAGCTTAGAGCTTCCTGATCAATATAGGCTATTTTGCAACTTTAACTAACTTTAATTGAGTGAGTTAAGCAACTTAAACTGTGACAATGTCACATGTTTTAGTTTATCGGGTGTATATCACTTTAATTTTTTCTAAGTCCTCTGGATGGTGTATTTTTTGGGCTAGAAGCACGATTCAACTTTTATATTTCATAGAAAAACATGAAGTATAACATTCGAATCCAAAAACATTAAAAATTTGGAAATAATCAAATTTTTTATTTTTGTACTGTATTTCATATATTTGTTTTCATTCGACAGGTGGTGAATGAGTCATATATTTCCAATTACTCTGCATAACGCACCCATTTATTACTGTCTCTTATCTCAGTCATATATCAGCTGTCTCTTTCTTTTCCATCTGTATTCTTCTCTGCATTCTATTCAATTCTGTTAAATCGCAGGGACAAACATTTAAAACGGTGGGCATCGATTTGAGACAAGAGTGCTTCCTTCACTCATGGACAACTTTATGTCGGACTTTCTAGAGCTGGAAGGGCAGAAAAACTATTTATTTTGCTGCCACAGGGCAACAAAACCACAAATATTGCATATAGAGAGGTTTTAAAATAATTTAATGTGGCCTACATTAGCTGCTGTGAAGCGAAGCGAGCGGGGGTTGCTAGTTTATAATACATCATTACAAACTTAACATCCATTTTACCAATTTTCATTTTCAGATTTTTTACAGAATTCTGGTAGCATCCTCTTAACCATCATGTAAAAATGATTTAAATACTGTATAGTGTTGGTAATCCGGACTTGATGAGACTAGATCTGGCCCAGATCAGCAGAAATCCGGATTACTTAAAGAAATTTTAATACTCTTTAGGAACCAAAATTTTAAAGGACAATTCTTCTTTTTTATGTTTGTTTTTTACATCTTGACTGTTTTGCAATTACTGCTAATGCAGATGGTGGCGAATGATGATATATGAAAATGAATGATGAAAAAATGCCAGACCTGACCGGGAATCGAACCCGGTACCGTAGTGTAGTAGCCAGTTGTGCTAACCACTACGCCAACTGGTTTTATCGTTTAACTCTACAGCTCTTGGTGGTTTTGGCTTACTCCATAATCCTCCTTCAATCCTTTCTGCTAGTTATTATTGCTCCATCCTTTGACACCCATTAAGATCAAATCATTTCTCACATCATAACCTCCATTTCTAACTCTTTATTTCTTTGTTAGGTTTTTCTGTTTCTTAAATTTGGAATTTCTCTCTATCATCCAAGCCTTTTTTGGTTTCTTAACAGTTTGCTTCTTTACAGTGAAGTGTTAATGCAACGTCCAACCCCCATCCTGGAGGACTAGGAAACCTTCTGTCAGGATTATCATACCATAGTCAAATAATCTTCATTTTAAGGCACTTAGAACCCACCTTTCGCCCTCTACGATCCTGCTACATAACTACAACCTATATGCTGCTTTGGATTATCCAGAAATTAAGTCAAAGACTCTTCGAAATAAAATTTCCGGGTAAGAGCTGACCTACTGCAAATCCAGAAGGCTGTATTTATTTAACAGTGCCAGTAATCATTAACTGGCATTTAATGGTGGAACATATTAGGCATCAGATCACCAGCTAGTGCCAATTAAGTGCCTTTTACTTCCAAAGAGAGAATTAAAGATATGAAATTCAGTAAGTAAGTAGACATGAAATGTATGGTTACTGAAAGGAATTCGTGAGGGTTTTTAAAATACATAAAAATTTTAGTAATATATTCTGAAATTTTAACCATTTTTTTGTATTATTTTCAGCCCAGTCAACTAGAACATTTGTGTATAAATTTATGTGCGGAAACAATGCAACATTTTTATAACACTCATATATTTAAATCCAGTATAGAGTCATGTAGAGATGAAGGTATCCATTGCGAAGTAGAAGTTGACTACGTTGACAATGTGCCATGTATTGATCTTATTTCATCGCTGGTAAGTTATATTAAATAATAATAATAAAATTTTAGAAAATATTTTTTAACTTTATCAAAATAAACACTTATGTTTTACTGGAATAAATATGATTTTGTTAAGGTTTTTAAAAAAAATCTGGTGTGAAACACTCACACAACTTTCTCTTGCCAATGCAAATAATTAATAATAAACCTAACATTATTAATAAAATATTAGAAATAAACAAAACACTAACCTCAAAAACATAACCTTATTTTAATCATGAGTGAATGATGCAAAATGAAAATCAACCTCAGTTTGGCTTAGAAATACGGAAAATCACTCTTTCTCTCTAAACTAGGCTCTGTAGAGAAAAATGCTTTAAATAAAAGTTGTAGATCTTTTAATTTTCTATAAATTAAATTATATACACTTTTGTCGTAAAATGCATACTAAGGCCGAAATCTTAAAAAAATCAATTTTTCACACATTTTCATGAGAAAAAAAACAGAAAATCGCAAATTACCGCTAAACTAAGCGTTATACCAAAAATTGTTTGAAATAAAAGTTATAGAATTTTCAATTCTCTACAACTTTTATTATATAAAGTTTTGCGCTAAAATGCATATTAAAGCTGTAATCTTAAAAAAACAACGTTTTTACGTGAAAACAGCCTCACCCAGAATTTCAGCAAACATGACGCCTACCCTATCTTGTAGAGAATAAAAAATTGAGTAAACCAGGCGATTTTAAAAAAAAATCGTAGGACCAGTTTTTGAGAAAATCGCAAAAAAGTGAAAAATTACACGAATAAACTACCACTTCCGGTTGACCGATTTTGATGAAAATGTTCGTGTCGAGTCCGGTAGTGGTACGTAACTTAAGTTTCAAGTTTCAAGTTCGTACGATGTTCCGTTCTTGAGATATTCTGTTCACATACACACACACACGCACACAGACCAATCGCTAAAAACATGTTTTTTGGGTTCAGGGGGGTCTGAAAACGTATAGATCCGGTGAAAACTCGATTTCGAAAAATCGACATGAAAACAATACTTTCCTTCCTATATATTTATATAGGCAAGAGAAAGTAAAAACATATTTTTAAGATTTTAGATTTTTTTAGTACACTAAAGGCTTTATAACACCTACGCATCGTTTGCAAGGTAATAAGTCCGAAGATAGTTGACGGACACTGCTGGTTACTAGGACAAGAAAAACTGTACAAGATTAATGGAAACAATAAGAAAAAGATCAAAATTCCATATTGTTGTTCAGGTCATCAGCCGAAAGACTGGTTTGAACCTCTTTGTAACTCTGTACCAAAAAGAGGCTTTATAAATAAAATGAGTAGTGTGGTGGTTTATGTATGTGTTAGGGTTCCGATGCGAGGGAAACCTTGAATGTTTAGACAATGAAAAATTACGCACGACGTGGTTATTGAATTTACTGAAATAGCAAATAAAGCGACTGTTTGCGGAGGACCAGATTGCTTTTATAAGATAGTTGGCAATCACAACTAAACGATTGATTGGTTGTAATGGGCAGTTTAAGGCGATTAAGAACGACTTGCAAAACGAACAATAGAATGAATTGAGGAACATAAATCACAGGAATTGCACTAATAATCAACAGAAAATACAACAAATAACTGCACTTACCTTGATTAAGCCTTGATTAGTTTTGCAATAACACGTGTTGGTAGATTGAAACTCACTGAACATAATTTGCAAATTAAACAGTTATAAATTCACAATACACAAATGAAAAAAGCACAATAAGAGTTCTCATGTAGAGATCGAAACGAAATGAATGCCAATGCCTGGCTTTCATCACAAAGAAAGGCCATAAGACGCCCTTATGACCGGAACGAGAGTGCCTCAACTTGTTGCGTTCACTGCTAGATTACAAGTGCAGAGTTTGGGGAAGAAAGGAAGTCAGAGAGCAGTGGTAGGGGTAGGAAGAACGACGTAAGCTTGAGGTCACAGGAACTATTTTACTTAGGAAATTTGAAATGCGAGGTAGCGGGAATCTGAATACATTACAGCAAGAAACGTGCCTTAACAGTATGCCTTCCTCACTTAGTGGAAGCGTATGCTTATCAGGATCCCAGACCCTCCGAAAAGTATCTACTTTCCACCCTACAAATGACACATTCACTTCGTCACCACAGGGTCTGGCTGTATAATGATATTCATTACTCTCAGAGAACTAGTGTTTTTTAGGCATTAAATACTACCTCTTTTCTTAAATGCTTTAGTTATATAATTGGCTGACATGTTTGATAAAAAACAGAACTATTTTTTGTAGCCCTGGAACTAGCAGATCGAGTGCAAATAGTTTTAACACTCCACCTGCCTGTTATGGGCAATGTTACAGGTTATTAAAAAGAATCAGCCAAATCAGATCTGCCTCAATTATCTCAGATAATCAGAAGTCTAAGTAATAATTCTGCCCATAACAGACAGGTGGAGTGTCAAATTATTTACACTCAATCTGTTAGTTGCAGGGCTAAAATAAATAGTTCTGTTTCTTATCACATGGTCAGCCAATTAAATGACTGAATCATTTAAGAACAGAAGAGGTAGAGGTGTAAAAGACACTAATCAGAGTTATCTCCTCTGAAAGTAATGAATTTCATTATACAGCCAGACCCTGTGGTGAATGAAGTGAAGTTGTCATTTGCAGAGTGGAAAATATGTGCTTTTCAGAGGGCCCGGCATGCTGATAAGCATATTTTTTCACTCAGTGAGGAAGGCAATGGTAAACCACCTCACTCCTCGTTTTACTTAGTAAAACCTCTAAAGGTTCAAACCAGCCTTTCGGCTGTTGACCGAAACAACAACAACAAGTAATAATTACTTATAATAATTAATAATTATTATTAAATATAATATTTTTTTAGTCTTGTATCTCTAAGTTTTGTAAGTACTTGATTAATTTAAGTTTGTTTTTCCAGCGCACTGGTTTGCTGAGTATGTTAGACGTAGAATGTTCGATTAGAGGCTCAGCTGAATCGTACATTGCCAAAGTTCGTGCACAGCATAGACATAATCCTAGATTATTTGAACCAAAGCCTCTTGAACCAAGAGTTTTTGGTATTCAACATTTTGCTGGTAGAGTCGTCTATGATGCTACTGACTTTTTAGGTATTTTAATTTTTTTTTATGTTAATTTAATTTATTTTTTGGGTATAGATCTTTAGAATATGTAAGTTTTAGTTAATTTGAAGTCATATTAACTACAATCCAACCCAAATAAATATAAATACGTTAGGAATGCGGCTGAGTTGTGCCCCTCTTCTACTTACAATGTTGACAGTAGTATCGAACCGGGTGCGCAAAAACATTTATCATCCATCCAATGGTAAACTCGCGAATGTGCAAATTCTCAGTTTTACAGGAGAGCAAAAAAATTCAATGCTTTCTTCTTTAACACACTTTGTGTATTTTCGTAACTTTACAAGGGCTGTATCTCCCTAACCGAACAAGGTACATATTCGCGAGTTTACTACAACAAGCGTTGGGTTGTATACATCAGCATGCACTAACTAACTCATATTCGCAAAATTTACACATTTGCGAGTTTACCATTGGAGGGACGTTATAGTCATTCTTAATACCGCCACATAAATACACTCAAACCCCGTTAATCCAAACTAATTGGGATCAAACCCTGTTCGGATTACTAAATTTTCGAATTAACCAAAATACAGTTCAATTATACAAGCAAATTTTTATTAAAAGAATTCGATTCATTTAAATCCACCTTGAGTGAACTATCCTTGAGTGGGTGGGCTCAATGCATGTCTATTAACTTAATTTATTTCAATTTTGTCCACAAAATTTTAAAAAATATTCTTTTCATGAAAAACATTGTTTATTTTCGTCATCTTTGTATTAAAAAATTAAAGTCCAGAACCTGTTCGGATTAACCGAATTTTCAGATTAGCGATATTAGGATTAATTTGGAATAGACCTTAACAGTTCCCTCACTCTTCATTTTTGAGAGGATAATATATGTTAGGCACTACACTTTTATGCAAGATTTCAATGTCCACTATTGTAGCACAAGAAACAAATGACTATTATGTGGCTAACTGCAATACTAAATTGTTTGAACTAAAACTTACATACGTAGTGTCACCGGAGGGCAACATTAAGTGGCGAGTTAAAACCTTTGCATTTAGGTGGCCCTGAAAAGGGCCGTTTAAGCGGTCGGTGGTCGCTTGATGGGAAACGTCGGTCGTAGTTGTCGTGGCGGTCGAGGAGCTGGGCGACATGCCATGTCGTTGTCCAGCGGAGACATTATCTTCTTCCCTTGCAGTAGTGCATCGATGGCTGCTTCGTCGAATCCGGTGGGCGTAAGGCTCGGTTGAGGGACTGCTGTGGGCATCGCTCACGTCAGCAGGCGATAACGGTACGGTCGACGGCTTATGGTGACGGGTCAGCGAGCGGAAGCATCATCTTTTCTCTTGCGGGGTCATCAATTAGACTTCGCTGGAGTCCTGTAGCCGTGTGGTTGTGGACGTCTTGTCTGCTGTCAGGATCGGAATTGAATCCCTCGGCTTAGTGTAGCGCACTTTATATAGTTGCCGAGAGCGCTGTGGTAGAGGGTTGTTATTCACTCGACCTTGGCAACAAATCCATCTGTCGGTACACAGCCAAAAGGTTTGTCGGTACGCCGCCAAAGGGCCGGGAGAAGTATTGAAGGCCGGCAACAAAGTAAATGATTAATTAGAAGGGGGTGGCGGTGACAGTAGGGAGAAAATACATCAATACATTAGCACAATTTGTTAAATTTAATGCTGATTTGTATTCATTTTTTTTTAAATTTCACTCTCACAAGTGACTTCGTGCTTTTTGACAAAGTTTTTTTTCTATTTACCTACCTCTTCATCATTTGCAAGATTAATAAAATTATATTGTATGGATTTTTGTTTTAGATACAAATAAAGATGTTGTACCTGATGATTTAGTCGCTGTTTTTCATAAACAAAGCTGTAATTTTGGTTTTGCGACCCATCTTTTTGGTAGCGAATTAAAAGCCCTTTTCTCAGTAGATACAGCACCAAGAGGAGTGAGTTTCCGAATATCTCCTACATCTCATTCTGACTTGTAAGTATTGTTACAAAAATTGCTACAATATTATGGCCTGTTAAACTCAACCAAGTTCTATCCCGGGGTCCTGGGTTTGAGTCCTGGTCAGGTCTGGTATTTTTTTCATCTATCATCCTGCTCACCTTCTGCATTACCAGTAATTGCAAAACAGTCAAATGTAAAACAATAAAAAAAACAATATTGTAAGAGTTGGCGGAGGGTGGATCCACATAACAGGTTATCTCTCTGCCAGGATCTGATACCGTGCGTTCGGAAAGTCGCTGTGCACTGGAATTGTGACTATGGATTTATGAAAATATGTATAAAGAAATGACTAAGCATTTTGGAAAAAAATTTTTACGTTATTGTTCTGATATTTTAGAGAACTTTACGCATCAAATAACACAAGTGGAAATGAATAATGGTTGGTTCCAACAAGACGGGGCAACAGCACATACATCTAACATCTCAATGGCTTTCCTGCGCAACGTGTTTGGTGAACGAATAATTTCAAAGAATTTGTGGCCTGCAAGATCTCCTGATCTGACTCCCCCCGATTTCTTTTTATGGGGTGCGGCGAAACAAACTGTGTATCGGAACAGACCACACACGATTGACGAACTTAAAGCCGCAATAACGGCATACATTCAAGGAATCACTGTTCTTCAGTTGCGAAAGGTGTTTGCAAACAAAATGAAACGAGTGCAATGCTGTATTGATGCCAATGGAGGTCATTTCGAACACCTTCTATAAACAATGTAATCACGGTTTAACAATGTAATTAAGGTATTGAATAAATTTTTTTCCAAAATGCTTAGTCATTTCTTTATACATATTTTCATAAATCCATAGTCACAATTCCAGTGCACAGCGACTTTCCGAATGCACGTTATAATTGGATGTGAGGGTATTCTGAAAAGTGCCAGATCTGATCACTTCGGATGTCAGTATAAATTGAGTAAACGATCATAAAACCGATTGTTATTGTTTTATGTACCATTAAATGATAGATTTATTATGTTACTTTTTGGGTATGAAATATTAAAGGTTCATCTGAGATTACATAGATCATCTTGAATTTCTTCCATTGTAAATAATGGAGATTCAGTTATGATCAAGATAAATTCACATATTTTTCAAACATTAGGCTTATACATTTTTTATATGTATGTATTAAGATGTATTGTTTGCAGTTCAAGGTTTTTCATGGTTTTCCTTTGATCATCCAGGTTGAATTCTAGATTATTTATATTTGTTTATAATGGAATAACAAATAGCAAATAGGTTGAGTGAACAAAATAAGGAATTTAGAGGTTCTTAGGTGAGTGGATGAAAAAAGAAGTATATGGAAGCATCTTACCAGAAGAAGGGATAGGCTAGTGGAGCATATCTTAAGAAATCCAGGTATTGGCAGGCCCGTTAGCGTAGTGGTTAGTGCAAGTGGCTTCTATGCCAGGGTCCGGGGTTCGATTCCCAATCAGGTCTGGCATTTTTTTATCACTCATCTTCATCTATCATCCTTCTCACCGTTTCCATTAGCAGCAATTGCAAAACAGTCATACGTAAACCCTAAAAAAAAAAAAAAAAAAAAAAAAAAAAAAAAAAAAAAAACGTATTGGTCTAACAATAATGGAGGGTAATAATGAGGGAGTGAATTGTAGGGGTAGGCATAGGTTAGAATATGTAAAGAAAATTACAAAAGATTTAGGGTGTTACAGTTATGTAGATATGAAACGACTTGTGCAAGTTAGAACAGCTTGGAGAACTGCATCAAACCAGTCGAGAGACTGATGACCAAAAAAATGGACTAGTATACCCCTTTCTTATTTTAATTTATTGATATTGTCCTGCTGTAATAATTAAAATTCTTTCAATTTTAAATTAAAATACTTCATTAAAAATAATTAATTTCTTTTTAGACTAAATGGAGATGAACCAGTATCTACATTAACACAAGATTTTCATACAAGACTGGATAATTTATTAAGAACGTTGGTCCACGCAAGGCCTCATTTTGTACGATGCATAAGAGCAAACAGCGCAGAAACGCCTGGTCGTTTCGATAAATCTACTGTCATGAAGCAAATACGATCTTTACAAGTTTTGGAGACTGTTAATCTGATGGCTGGAGGTAAGTATACAATAGTTTAACTTTTTTTTTTCTCTTGATTAAGTTAAATCTGCTCATCATGCCCATAACAGGCAGGTAGAGTGTTAAATTATTTGCACTCGATCTGTTAGTTTTAGGGTTATAAAAAATCTGGTGTGAAACACTCACACAACTTTCTCTTGCCAATGCAAATAATTAACAAAATACCTAACATAAGTAATAAAAGATTAGAAATAAACAAAAAACTAACTTCAATAAACATAACCTAATTTTAATCATGTATGAAAGACGCAAAATGAAAATCGATCTCAGTTTGCCTTAAAAATATGGAAAATCACTCTTTCACGCTAAACTAGGATCTGTAGAGAAAAATGCTCTAAATAAAAGTTGTAGATCTCTTAATTTTCTATAACTTTTATTACATACTTTTTTGTCGTGAAATGCGTACTAAGGCCGAAATCTTAAAAAAATCTATTTTTCACACGTTTTCGTGAGAAAAAAAAGAAAATTGCTAATTACCGCTAAACTAAGCGTTATACAAAAAAAAAATTGAAAAAAAGTTGTAGAATTTTAAATTTTCTACAACTTTTATTATATACATTGTTGCGCTGAAATGCATATTAAAGCCGCAATCTTAAAAAAACAATTTTTTTACGCGGAAACAGCCTCACCAAAAATTTAAGCACAAATGGTGCCTACCCTATCTTGTAGAGCATAAAAAAACTTAGTGTATCAGGCGATTTTTAAAAAAATCGTACGACCACTTTTCGAGAAAAATGCAAAAAAGTGAAAAATTACACGAATAAAGTACTGCTTCCAGTAGACCGATTTTGATGAAAATGTTTGTGTTGGGTCCAGTAGTGGTGTGTAAATTAAGTTTCAAGTTCATACAATGTTCCGTTCTTGAGATATTCTGTTCACACACACAGACGCACAGACACACACACAGACCAATCGCTAAAAACATGTTTTTTTGGGTTCAGGGGGTCTGAAAACGTATAGATCCAGTGAAAACTCGATTTCAAAAAATCGACATGAAAACAATACTTTCCTTCCTATATATTCATATAGGCAAGAGAAAGTGAAAAATAGTTCTTTTTCTTATCAATCTATAAGATATACAGGGTGATTCAAAACTATAAACCAATCTCTTGGGATCTCATTCTATAGCTAAAAATAAGAAAACAAGTTCATATAAACATATGCCTGAAAACGCTTAGTTAGCGAGTTACGGCTAGCGAAAAATTTCGGCTTGAAAAATATTTAGGTTGGGAGTAACAGCTGATCATTTATCAGCTGTTACTCCCAACCTATATTAGTTAATATTTTATGCAGTTAAGAATGTGCGTTTTATGTGCATCTGTTTTGATTTTAAATAAAGCGAAATTTCAATATCTATTATTCATTTTTTTCCTGAGTAATTCACATGAATCTTTTCAGAATTAAATTTTTTACGAATTTATTTAAGAAAAAAAAACACCTTTACCATTTATGGAAGTAATCTTACGTTAAACACAAAAATGTGTTATTTCTTTGCACCAATCCTTGTGTTTAATGTAAGATATCTCTGAAAGTATTGCATTTACAGCTCTGGAACCAATTTTATTCAATTTTTCAGATTAAAGAACATAAGAAACAATTGTATTTGTATATTTGTAACTACCTTTAACATTTTTGTACGGCCTTACTTCACCGAGGGTACAGAGTTGTAGGTGAAATTTTTAGCTAGCCGTAACTCGCTAACTAAGCGTTTTCAGGCATATGTTTATATGAACTTTTTTTTCTTATTTTTAGCTATAGAATGAGATCCCAAGAGATTGCCATATAGTTTGAATTACCAAATATGATATTCCAAATTAAACCCAGATATATGAGTGAATAATTTAAGAAGACGTAAAGGTGTAAAAGACACTTGCCACAGTTATCTCCTCTGATAGTCAGCTGTTTAACAGCTGATTTTCGGAGACGAAGGTTCAATGGTTCAAATCTTGGTAAAGGTAGTACACTTTTATATGGATTTAAATACTAGACAGTGGTTACTGGTGTCTTTTGATGGTTGGGGTTCAATTACCACACTCTCTTGAGTCCGTACAAGACCTTATTTACACGTCAACAGATTACAACGTACACACATAAGGGATTAAAAAAAATCCACGTTTGTTTCATCAGCTGTTATTACTTACATTTGACTGATTTTGATAAAAATACGAGGGTAGGCTGATAAGTAATGCACACATGCTTGTAGAAGACAACTAAATAAACTTCAGTAGCGCGCCTGGTGGCATGTGGAAGTACTATTTCTCCTCTACAAGCCTGCGCAGTTTGAAGGCGTTGCTTTCATTCAGTTTGTTTTGAGTAGTGGAAGTATGGCATCGTGTTCTGGTGCTATGTCAACGAGAATTAAACAACGCGCTGTTATCGAATTTTTAACTGCTGAGAAAGTGAATCCTAGTGAGATTTATCGTCGTTTAAAGGCTGTTTATTGTGACGATACTGTTGATAGGTCTACTGTGAATCGTTGGGTAATAAAATTTCGTGATTGCCAACCTGGAAAAGCCTTAATTGTTGACAAAACACGCAGTGGACGACCAATCACTGCCTCAGACGATAATCGTCGCAAACTCATCGATGATTTGATTCAAAATGACCGGCGAATCACTCAACAGCGTATCGCAAACCAAATTGGAATATCTAAGGAACGTGTTGGCTTCATTATTGAACAATTGGGATACCGTAAAATCTGTGCACGATGGGTACCACGCCGTCTGACAGACGAGAATAAACAGCGTCGATTGGAATGCTGTGAACAACTTTTGAAGCGCTACCGTGACGAAGGAGACGACTTTCTTTTGAATATTGTGACGGGGGACGAGTCATGGGTTCATCATTACGATCCCGAAGAAAAAAGGCAGAGCGCTGAATATCGTCATCCACATTCTCCTGTTGTGAAAAAGTTCAAAACACAACCGTCCGCAAAAAAAATTCTTTTGACTGTGTTTTGGGATGCTCGCCGAGTTTATGTGACTGATTATCTGGAACGAGGGGCAACGGTAAATTCTGCTCAGTATATACAGACTCTGAAACACCTCCGACGTCGAGTTTGTCGTGTTAGAGGCAACCTGGCGCCAATAATTTTGCAACACGACAATGCTCGTCCACACACTTCGCGTGCAACTGGAGAGGCTCTGAGAAACCTGAAGTTTCAACCAATTTTACACCCTCCGTATTCTCCCGACCTTGCGCCTTGCGATTTTTATTTTTTTCCTCTACTGAAGAGAGACCTTAAGGGTAATCATTACAGCTCGGACAATGAGGTGAAGGCAGCTATTGCGTCCTGGGTTCGAGGAAAGTCGGAAGAATTTTTCAGTGACGGAATGAAAAAACTTGTTAAACGTTGGGAGAAATGTGTAATGCTTAACGGTGACTATATTGAAAAATAAATAGATAATTTGGTAGGTTAAGATTTGTACTTTAATTTGTTATTTACCCCATCTTGCTATTTCTTTTTGTTCGTCTTCTACAAGCATGTGTGCATTACTTATCAGCCTACCCTCGTATTTATGTTGGGTCCCCTAGTGATACTTAAATTAAGTTCCAAGTTTCAACTTAGTGTGATATCCTGTTCTTGAAATATTTTGTTTACTCACAGATACATATTGTGCGGGGTTCCAAGCTTCGTGTAGTTACGGGGTGAAGAGTACGGGTGAGGTATATTGAATGAGTGATGCATGCTGGGAGAATGATTGTTGTATTACTCCAATACAAAACATTCGTTTTCAAACTTTCTGTATTTAACATATTTGTTGGTACATATTACATTCATTTATTTACATATTTTGTTATAAATTATTAGTAAGTTAAATATTATGAATCCGACCAAGTTAATAACCTGGTAGGTATTTGTTAAATTAATGCCCCGGATGATAGGAATATTTTTTTTAGTCTAGTTAGTACACGCTACCATTACAAATGCATCAGCTGGGAAACCATACTAACGCATTCATTCTCCCACTACTATAGCAACGCACTGCATTCCTTCCAACTACACGGAGCTGGGACTCAAGCTATACTTAAAACAATCAGTAAAAACATGTTTTTTTGGTTCAGGGAGCCTGAAACCGTATAAATCCGTTGAAAACTTGATTTGGAAAAATTAACTTGAAAGCAATACTTTCCTCCCTATATATTCATGTAGGGCAAGAGAAAGTAAAATATTAAAACTCTTACAATATTAACTATTTTAGAGAACAGTGAATATAGAAATATTGTTTCAAATAGAAAATTTTAATTTATTAAGTATGAAAATGTTTATAGGTTATCCGCATCGAATGAGGTTTAAAGCGTTCAACGTTCGTTATCGTTTATTGGCACCATTTAGCAAACTTCGTCGTAGTGAAGAACGTACAACAGATGACTGTCGACTTATCTTACAATGTTTGGAGGAAAAACATGAATTAAAACAGCCTTGCAGTCAAGTTAGCACTAGTTGGGCTTTTGGAAAACGACACATATTCCTTAGGTATGTATTTTTTTATTTTCTGTAACAAAAATCCATAGTGATTTGTTTTTTTAAATTAATTTTCTTGTATTGGGTAATACTACTGCACAGCTTTACCTTTGTCCATGTACTGTATTTGCCGATATACTACATTACGCGCTTTTCTTTCCTTCAGTAACTTGTCAAAAAACAGTTTGCCTCTAATAAACTGATGGAAATTTTTTGTAAGTGTTTAAAGGTTTTACTATATAGCATTAAGAAAATCAAAATATTGTACTGTACATTGTTACAATCATAATTCTATTCAACTAAATAACCTTATTTGGAAAAAGTGTTTCCTTTGTAAAAATTCCAAGAATATGATAACCCAGTTTCAGAGAACATTTTTTTTTTAAATATGTCCTGGAGACTCCAGGAGGAGTATAGGACAAGTCAGTTATAACACCTAAAATACATATAAGAATCACACAATGCATCACTACTATCAAGATATAAATTCTTGTACGCTATAAAAAATTCCACTGATCAAGTAATTTTTCAGATTTTTTGTAAAAGGAATGCAAATTATCACAACATTTTAAAAATTAGGGTAGTTTATTCATGAATTTTATCACTGCATAAGTAGGTTTTTGTTCAAACAATTTTGTGGAGTGATTAGCCACATAATAATCATTTCTGTTTCTCGTGTTATGATTTTGAACATTTAAATTCTGCATAAAATTATTTTGCCTAACATACATAATCACCTCAAAAATGTAGAGAGAGGTAACTGTAAGCAATTTAAACTCCTTAAATAGTGCCCTGCATGAGGTTAGCTGGTTAGCTCCCACCATACACCTAATAACTTTCGTTTGAATTTTAAAAACCCTATTCATATTACCCATGACAGAATTACCCCATACTAAGATACCATAACGGATATAAGACAGAATGAGGCCATGATAAGCTGCCATTAGTAATTTTTTATCATTTAATCTGGCAATTTGTTTCAGTGCAAATACCCCAGATGATATTTTACTACAAACTTGATGGCATAGTAGTCCCAAGACAAAAATCTATCAAGAGATACTCCTAGGAACTTCACTGTTTCTACATGCTCTAAACTATTATTATGAATAAATATATCCACTTCTCTACTTTCTTTAATGTTATGTTGGTTTTTGAACTGCAAGAACTGAGCCTTTTTCCCATTAACTGTTAATAACATTTGATTCAAGACCTGTACTACACTACCGATAGAACATAGTTTTATCGGTTGACAATGAGTCAACAATCAAGTATCGTGTACTTTGAAATTACTGATTGTCTCATCACTGTCTGGTTAGTCATTTCTTTTGAAATGCCATTAAATGGAAATTGCATTCACTTCTTGCGTCTGAGATAGGTAGCTACTAACGGTTTTGCCCTCTTCATGAATGGAATAAATGAATGATGTCATCGAGACAGGTAATGACACCAGGAGGAAAACTTTAATGTCCTTCCATAACTCTGGGTCAAAACTTCCTGGAACAATGTTGACTTCAAAATTGTTGCACAGTAGTAGTGACTTGCTGCATTCCTCTCAACACCACAATGTTTGGGATCGGGCAGTAACATGAATTGACTTCATAAATAATTGTTTTTTGTATTTGTCTCAATTACATTACAGTGAGGGAGTTCGTCAACAGTTAGAATGTTTACGTTGGGAGATGAGACACAGAGCTGCTGTTCTTATTCAGTCTACATGGCGAGGATGGCATGTTAGAAATCGTTGGCCTACTCTTAAACGGAATTTAGAACTTCAGCATGTCTCTATTGCTACATCTGCTGGTGAGTTTTTGTTTTCTTTATTTTTTCTTTTTCATGTCAGTCAACATAATGTGGGCTATCACTCAAGCAATTTTTATGTATTCTTTTCCTGATAGAATAAATTCCTTAACACTGATAATCCCAGTTCAGTGTATTTTGTTCTTTTTTTAACTAGGATAACTTTTGTCTTCCACTCCTAATAATTTTTTATATGGGATTATATGTTGTGAGAATAAATTCCTTAACACTGGTGATCCCAGTTCAGTGTATTTTGTTTGTTTTTTTAACTAGGATAACTTTTGTCTTCCACTCGTAATAATTTTTTATATGGGATTATATGTTGTGACCTTCACAAAAAACCATTTGAGATTTCATGTGGGCATATGCTTAGGATTTTGTGGATGGATCGTGCCACCAATAAGGTTATCCAGTAATTGTTGAAGAAATTGACCAAGATTGTTGGCATCTTTGATAAACCAGTGAGATATCCAGATATAGCCTGATTTTCGTAAGGAGAGAGCTGGGCAAAATGTGTGTCTGCATTAGTATAGTCTTGTATGTACTGCAATAGTGCAGCGTATGTAATCAACAGTGGAACAGTATGCCTACAAAATACAATGGGTGTTGTCAATTTTCAACAACACGCTGACTGTACATCTAACTGTAGGTCAGAGGGGCATGCAGGGTCCAAGTCAAGTATGCGCATGCATTGCCCAGCGCTCACAGCAATTGGCTTGGCCTTTAGATATATTATCAAACAAATCATCCTCCGGGGTAATTTGGAAGTTTTGAGTGACCTGGCCATTGAAGGTATTCATGGTTGTAGAATTAAAAGAAATTTATTTATTTTATTTAGTAAAATATAGCTACATTAAAATTACAATTCATGACTATACTAAGCTATGTACAATATTTTAAACTAAATATACTTATACGCAAAAACTCTTCTTCACCAAGAGTTCTGTCCGCGCATAGGAGTATACAGAACAAAAACATTAATTCACTTAAATACTTATAACTACTATAAAATTACTAAGTTAAATTACTACTGGTAGCTATATTATAATAGCGATATTATATTTTTTATTTTATAACTAACTACTTTACAATAATATATTTTAACAAACACAATGTAAATATTTTAACTTTATACGAAATTAATTCAATAAATGAGCACAAAGAGACAGTTAAACTGTCGCAAAGAGAAAAATTAAAAACTAATAAAACAGTTATTTTAAGAAATATTTCCACACTGCAACTATCAGTCAATTTTGTGATCCTCCTGCTTATACAATAACGACGTTTATTTCAGTAATTTTTTTTATCTTACAGGAGTTGGTGCCAACAGTGGTATAACTGGTCGTACAAATATGATGTCTGGAGCTGGAGTCATTGTAGGAGGTACTACACTGACCAGACCTCGCCCTCAACCAATCGCAGGAACTCCTCCACCTGATCCTAATGAGAAATGTGATCAAAAGATGATACAGCAGACATGTACCCTCTTTGGACTTGATTTGGTAATTAAAGTTTAAATTTCCATCTATTCCAAATTTAGATATGAGATAATTTAGATTTTTGAGATATATAAAAGTTTGAAGAAGGCCACCCATATGGCCTAGTGTATAGCATGTTATGCTGTAAAGTGGAGGTTCCAGGTTACTTCCTGGCTAGAGTCTGGAAAGTTAATCCAACTTTAGATAAACAAAAAAATATTTAAAAAGAAAGCGGTTTCTTCCAAAATGTGATAAGTTTACTTTGGGATTAAGTAGTTCCTTTGCATTGTAACAAAATTCTGTATAACGCATATTTGGTGCCAATACTGATTTAAGCAGCAGAAATATGGATGGTTGGAAGGAAGGCAGAAAGTAGAATTCAGGGGGTAGAAATGAAGTTCAAGAGGAGTACGCTTGAAAAGACACAGAGTTAGAAATTATTTAGTTAGGGAACAATTAGGATGGAGAGCCTGGACAAGGAGACTTGGACATTATAACCTAATTGATCTATTATATTCAGTATTTAACAGTTTGTTACACTGGCTGTAGCTCTCATCGGTTGAGTTATGCGGCTGGAGCAGCAGGGCATCCGGCGGTGTAGTTGAGTTTGAAAGGGGAAGGAGCCATCGCTGCTGCCTTGGAGAGGAGTGGCCACTGGCTAGGCAAGTGGAAGGGGAGGAGTCAGTATGGAGAGCAAAAGAGTGAACTCAATTTTGAGTATTTTAATTTATTTCCGTCTCGACCTTCTCAGGTAGAAGACTGATACTGACTGACTGCCTTTAACTAGCCCAGTCCCATTATATGTGTTACCCACTCGTCGTCGTACAAACGCTGTGAGAAGTTTCTGTCTGCGCTATCTTATGGCAGCAGAAGCAACCACCTCACAACATTCGCAGCGCCTACTGCGGCCAAAACACTAACGACAAATCGGTTTAGAAATACTATGGTATCAAGTTATTATTTTACAATTTATAAAAACTATTATAATAAGTACTATTATATATACTATATATTACTATTATATAATTTTACAATTTATAAAACACTTGAAGAAGTGGTTGTTCTTTTTGCACTGTTTTCGCCACTGCCACTCCTGTGCATACTACAGTATAACCTGTCACATCCGGACTAGTATGGCGACCGACCGATCCAGATATCACAAGGTCATTTATAAATCACTAGAGGACCAGAATTAATGAACGTATTTGTTGTTGAATGTTATTTTAGACGTTTCTATTGGTTTAGCATTTGTATTTGTACACCGTACTCTTTAAAATACAAAAAGTAAAATTGGTTAAAAAAATTTTACTTACAATACGCTTACATTAGTACATACGAGTTGGCCTACTAGACTTGAAAAAGTTTTTCACACACTACAAGGTGTTTGGAAACCATGTCTTTCAATCTTCTTAAAAGCATTATTTTATTATCACTTATTTCATGTTAATATTGAACATGACTGATTAGAGATTCTTTGGTCTTGAATGCCTCAGAGTGACTCATTATAGGCTTGTTGTCATCCTCTTAGGGTTGATATTTTCTCATTGCTACTGCATACCATTTCTATGATGTCATGAAATTTGTTGGTTTCATCGTCATTAATTTCTTCACATCCAGGTAGGTTTTTTACAAGTTCTTCAATCTGACTTCATTCTTCAAGGCATGCGCAAACAGCATTTAAGCTCCAACTTTCACTTTTTCATCCCAAACAATTTTGTTAACCAAAATTGAAAAATTAGTATGGAGATTGTCTGGATATGGGAGGGTTTGGATTTCGGCCACTTCCAGTTGAAACCGGAACTTAAAACCCAATGATTTCTTTATCGTAAGAGGAATCTATTCCCATAACGGACAGGTGGAGTGTCAAATTATTTGCCACTGATTGAACTGACTGAGTGAGTTTTCGGGTAAATGCTTGACCACGCGTTTGACCACCTGGGAGGAGGGAATAATGCCGCTCATGACTCCCGAACCTGTATTGCAGATACCCAATCTCTGGGAGTCCGAGGTTTGAGTAAAGGGCTCTGCCTTGCAGGGGTGATGTGTGGTAGCAGTTCTCGTGCGAGAACTTTCAGTTCACTCAGAAAGTTCACTCGGTCAGTTCATTGCAGGGCTAAAATAAATAGTTCTGTTTCTTATCACATGGTCAGCCAATTAAATGACTGAACCATTTAAGAACAGAAGAGGTAGAGGTGCAAAAGACACTAATCAGAGTTGCCTCTTCTGAAAGTAATGAATTTCATTATACAGCCAGACCCTGTGGTGAATAAATTGACGGAGTCATTTGCAGAGTGGAAAATATGTGCTTTTCAGAGGACCCGGCATGCTGATAAGCATACTTTTTCACTCAGTGAGGAAGGCAATGGTAAACCACCTCACTCCTTGATTTACTTAGTAAAACCTCTACTGGTTCAAACCAGTCGCTCGGCTGATGACCTAAACAACAACTACAGGAATCGAATGATACTATTTTTGTTTCCAAATTCTGACTTTGATTATTAAATTTCTGGTCACTTCCAGTCAAAATCAGAACTTCAAATCCAATCCTCACCCACTAACTTTTTTTGTAGATTGTTGTTTAGGTCATCAGCCGAAAGGCTGGTTTGAACCTCTAGAGGTTTTACTAAGTAAAACGAGGAGTGAGGTGGTTTACCATTGCCTTCCTCACTGATTGAAAAATTACGCTTATCAGCATGCCAGGCCCTCTGAAAAGCACATATTTTCCACTCTGCAAATGACACCTTTACTTGATTCACCACAGGGTCTGGCTGTATAATGAAATTCATTACTTTCAGAGGAGATAACTCTGATTAGTGTCACAGTACACCTCTACCTCTTCTGTTCTTAAATGATTCAGTCATTTAATTGGCTGACCATGTGATAAAAAACAGAACTATTTATTTTAGCCCTGCAACTAACAGATTGAGTGCAAATAATTTGACACTCCACCTGTCTGTAGACAGGTGGAGATTTGTAGATTACAAATTCTTTTGTAGATTACGAATCCAAAAACTGTTTTTTGCTCTCTTGTAGTTTCTGACATCTGGGCGTAACAGACGGACATAGGAAAGATAGATTACTTTTTTAAAAATTGGTACCAATAATAATTAAATATCTATTTTGTGTATTTTACAGGAGAGACCTCCACCTGTTCCTCCTAGTCGTTCATATACTGTTACAGGAAACACAAAATTAGGATATCCTCAAACAAGAGTTATGAAAATGCCATATCCAGGTAAGGAAATTTTTTTCTTTTCTTTTCTAATAATGTCCTTCTCTTTCTAAAATCTCACTTAGTGATAAGGTATTAAGCATTTTGAAT
Source organism: Catonia carolina (assembly GCA_035578175.1). NCBI lineage: Eukaryota > Metazoa > Arthropoda > Insecta > Hemiptera > Achilidae > Catonia > Catonia carolina. The sequence goes on from JAQMRL010000016.1 coordinate 9,197,606, forward strand.
TTTTTTTTTTTTTGAATGTTTGTTTGGGTAAAATTATAAATGTTTAATTTCTTCTTACTGTAGTTATCAGATACAGTGACCTCCGAGAGACCGGCTAGTTCCGGCCACTGTAATTAATAGTCACTATAACCGATGGTTCGGTCATGTTTGCCCATTGCGATGTAGACAACTTAAAAATAGCTTCTACATCTTTTTTGACTAAGACGAAGTCTCGTTGATTTCTCTTTACCTTCATCAAAACTATTCTGAATTTTTTCCTATTTTTTCCAAATTTCGGATATTGTGGAGTGTCCAACGTTTAACTCCTTTGCAATATCTCCGTTCATTTCACTGTTTTCCAAACACCAAATAATGTGCATATCTGCAAATCTGATACGTGATTTTTACCGATGTCACTGTAAAACATATTGTTTTATATTGCATGTAATTGCAGACCAACATTTCCATGGGATATTGGTCACACTAAACGATAGGTCATTGTATCCGACATCACTGTATGTGATAACTATTGTATTTTAGACATGCATTTTGATAAGTTAGGAAGAATTTTTAGTTCGGAAAAACATATTGCAGGGAAAATCATGTAAAAACAATTTTACAACGTAAATAATATTTCATTTATAAGTATCAGACGAACTAATGTCCCATAGCCGAGCGAGTGAGAGGGAGAGGGAGATATGTGGCATAACTACGCATGCGCTCAAAGGTCTTTACCGCAATAATCCAAATCTGAAAACATACTACAATCGTTATCTTGTTTGTTAGTTTACTGCACGCATAAACGCTTGCTCACAACAATGAGTAAAATTATACGACAATGCTATTGGAACGGCGCATATGGGTTGTGCGAGTGAGAACGTTATGCATTCTCTTACTCCCACGGCCAAGGGACATTAGTTCATCTGGATATTATACATTTATAGTTTTATTTTATTTTTTTAACAGAGGATGGAAGCGGAGAAGTGACACTTCTGAAAGGTGATACAGTGATTGTAGTTGGCGCATCTCCGAGACGTGGTCATTTAGTAGTAGAACACAGCAATCATAGTTTGCACGTCCCATTTCAATTCTTAGAATTGAAACCTGCACCTGTCAGTATCTAAATTAGGTAATCACTGTCGATTGATTTCAACACCGAAAAGCTTTATAAAATTAAAATTAAATTTTATATACATTATATTGTTTTGGTTTATAAATTATTTTTATTATGTTATTATTATAAATATTAAGTAATAATGTTTTATTTGATTTTTTTGTATAGAAATAAGTTTTTATGTTTTTTTTATTGTGTTAGTGTTATGAATGTATAAAAATATATTTAAGTTGTGTAAAATTTATTATTTTTTTTTATTACTATTGTTATTTTATTAGTCAAATACCATAAAATCATGTGCTATGCCAATAGATGTTGAACATTCTAAAAAAATTTTTGTTTATAAATTATATCACCATTTTAAACGATTGTTTTTTGTTGGTAATTTTTGATCGATATTATTTAAAGCAGTTAATTTATATTAATGTTTCTAATATTCATAAATTATTTGGTAACTTTATATACAAGGGTCATCCAGAAAGTAACTTCCGTTGTTGCTTAGTTCAAGAAATAGTGAGGGGAATGCCGCCAATCTTATATCAGTATAATTTTTTTTTTTTTGGTTTAACGTCCGACTGTTGTACAATTACCGCTAATGCAGACGGTGAAGGATGAAATGATATTTTGTAACGTATGAAAATATGCCGTGCCTGAATGGGATTCGAACCCAAGACCGCATGATGAGAGGCGATCACGTTACCAACTATGCCAATGTGGCCAGCATATATCACTATAAGCAGTAGTTCAGTGAGCTTCCAACTCCGTATGACAGAGCATTGTACTGCAGCGCATCTGCTAATAATAATCTCAAAATTATGAGCACCGCAATAGAAAATCCGCTAATTGGGAATGTTTTCCGCCAAACGTCGAAAATTTGGAAAATTTTCGCCGTCTTTGGTGTAGGGATCTTCGTCGATAACATCCTATCATTATCTTCATCATCAACATCACATCTTCTTAATCTTTTCATCGTTGGGCTTTCATTTTCACTTCCATCAAGATCATCTCCATTATAGCATGATTATATCATCCTGGAGGATACCCTGCTGGGTGTGACCCCTCCTTCCACGCCTAATAATAACTTTCATCAAATTTAGTGGTTGTGCTTTAATGTATTGTATAGTGTTCTAGATTTATAAAATTAAAGACAAAAAAAAATGTGAATGTTAAGACATTTTTTTTTTAATGAAATAATTTGCTAATCCACCATTTTTTTTGTCATATTTTATTGCTATTACTAATTACTATAATAAAAAGCTAGAGAAATTGCACAGAGAAAGAGCAACTTCCTCTGTAATTTTTCGTAAGGGACTGAATCACAATTATTATTAATTATGTTTATTGCCGGCCGCATTGGCGTAGTTGGTAACGTGCTCGCCTCTCATCATGCGGTCCTGGGTTCAAATCCCACTCAGGCATGGCATATTTTCATACGTTACAAAAAATCATTTCATCCTCCACTGTACAAAATTACACTCTAACGTCATCGCTAATGACCGTTGCAGTTGATGCGACGTTAAATAAATAAATTAAAAAAAAAAAAATAATGTTCATTACTTATTAAATTATTATTAATCGTTTTATTTTTACTGAATATTAGTAAAACATTAATAATATCTTGTTGTAGTTTAACACTATACATGGAAGGAAAATCATATAAAAATATTGAAATATAATGCCATCGAACAACCTCTTAAAACAGATTGGACCCTATCCCAGAAATGTCCGTCATATGAGGGTTTACTGTAGTACATTTTATAGAAATTAAGATTTAAAATAACTTTCTAATGTGCCATTAAATATGTTTTAAAAATGATCAAAAATAGTGTTAATTAAAAGTAGTAATGGAATAATGACTGTTTAAAGACGTGTCGTTTTAACTATAAAATTATAAGCATAATCAAATTATTATTTTTTTTTAACTTAAGAATTTAAATTCATGTGGACAGGTATTGGTGAAAGATTGATAACAAGGAGGAAACTTTTTAGAATACTAATTTTTTTAATTTTATGTTTATTAGGCAACATTCAGAAATATATTGTATTTGCAATAAAATTATTAGTGCATTGTAACTTCCTTGTGCTCATAATCGTACCCAGAAGTTCTAATTTTACTTCGATACAACTACGCCATTGGATCAATCAAAGTCATTTTCGTCAATCGAGTGCATGACACATTCACTTTGTTCTTAGTTTTACTTTTAAAATAAAATTGCAAAAATTAAGGAAATCCATGCGAGCAGTATAAACGTATAATGTACCACAATTTATTCATCATAAAAGCACCATCTCATTAACTTGTATTGAATCATGATCAACTTCAATCATATTTTGATAAGTGATTAATTTGTACTTATTCCTTTTTTGCATAGTCATGAATTCATATTAAAACAAGTGGTCGGACTGCAGTATATGATTACGATTCATTAAATTAGTTATTTAATGACAACAATTTAAAACATTTTTCGAATGGAATAGTTTTTTTTTTACTCCCCCAAGCAAAAATTACACAACTGTATTAATATTTAATATATTTTATCGCAGAAAATTACATTATTTCTATATTAAACAGAGGTTAATTTTCATTTTTCTTCATTCACTCATGATTGAAATTAAGTTTTTTTATAATTTTATATTGTTTACTAATAATTAAACATTGATAATATTTTTTATTATTTATACATCGGCAAGAGAAGGTCGTGTGAGTGTTTAACACCATATTTTCATTATTTTACATCGGGTGAATGTAAAGTCGCGCAACCCAAACTACAAAAATTGTTTTTAGAGTACCTTTTCATTTTTTTAACTTACTAAATTACAAAATAACATGATTTTGTGCTCTAAAATTATTTGTTGATACCGTTCAGCTGTTATGGTCTCCAAAAAAAAAGATAGGTCTGACAATTCTCCGACAAGATACACCACACCAGACTCCAATTTTTTGCAAGTGTAATGGCTGTTCCTGGAACGCATGTGAGTTGTCTGTAGACCATTTTCTGGAATTTTGACTGTTGACATATCCATTAAGTAAGATAAAACCAAGCTTCATCGCTGAAAAAAAACCTTGTCTAAAACAGATATGTCATTTCTAATGAAATGTCTGAACCACCAAAAGTACTGCATTTGCTTTTCCTCGTCTGGTTCTTGGAACTGATGAGTCACACGTATCCAATACGGATGTAATTTCAGCACTTTAGTAGCCTTACTAACACTTTCATAAGATAGCCTAGTCTGGCTAGCAAGTCTCCGAAGAGACTTTTTCGGAGAACGAAGAAGTTTTTCGTTTATCGTCTGCAGAGTATCATCTGTTAAAACTCTTGGACGGCGTGTACGTTTACGGTCATCCACTCTTCCTGTATCCCAAAAATGACTAAATAAACGAGATATACCTAGTAGATTGGTTTGGCACATTAACATCTGGAAAAGCATTTTGAATACTTTTCTTTACACTTCGAATTCGATTTCGATTGGCAATAACTCACAATAACGAAGACACGTTGCTCTTGTGTAAACAACATTGTAGCTCGGACTAAATAAACTGTTTCGTGCAACGCCCTCCTTTGGCTGATGATGTTATCTAGCAGTACTACCATACACAGCACTGTCACACTATAAATTTTCCTACTCGCATTACCTTCCCTGACTTCGACTGTCATTCCTCTAAAGGGGGCACACACAGAGCGTGCCCATAGAACTGCAGTTTAGCTACCCAATCCTCACCGCTGTGAGGTAACGGGCGCTGGCTATAGCACCTCCAAGTGCTATTCGTAGTACACGGTTGTGCACAGAACATCCATGCGTGGTAGAGCCACGTGCAAAGCATTAGCTGCGTAACGAGCTCGGCAGTGACTCGTCCAATGTTTACACGAGTACTGAGGGGAGTGGGGCGCCCTGCGGACGTGACCGAACCCACTCATTTGGGTTGGCCTCTCAGGGGCTGTGGGTTCCTGGGTAGCTCTGCGGAGCCACTAGGCCGCTTAAATTCCTTTGGAATGGGGGTGGCTGGCCGAGGGGTGTCCGGCAACAGATAGGTGAATACGCATGTCATTCCTGTAAGGGGCACGCCCCAGAGCACTCAGAGCGTGCCCATAAAACTGCGGTTTAGCTACCCTATCCTTTCCTGCTTTTGAGGTAACAGGCGCTGGCCATAGCACCTCCATGTGCTATTCATAGTACATGGTTGTGCGCAGTACATCCATGTTTGGTAGAGCCGCGTGCAAAGCATTATCAGCTTAACAAGCTTGATGGCTACTCGTCCAACATTTACACAAGTACTGAGGGGAGTGGGGCGCCCTGCGAACGTGACCGCACCCACTCATTTGGGTTGGCCTCTCAGGGGTTGTGGGTTCCTAGGTAGCACTCTAAAGCCACTAAGTGTCATTCCTGTAAATCAGAAAAATTTGAGTTGCACAACTTCACAGTCACGCTGTACTTTATAACCTTATTTAAAATATAGATTAATTAGCTTCACCTGACCTGTGTGAATTCCTATATAATAAACTTTCCTGGATTATGTAAACCATTAAAAATACATAGTATATATTGTTTATAAGCCAGTTGTAAATAAAAATATTTAATTATTAAGTTTGGTAACCCATTATTATCAATTTTATTATTCAGTAAAAATGTATTTCTTTGAAGAAATAAAATAAAAACAAATGTATAATTTTCTTTTACTGTAATTTTGTCTGTAAATGTTTTAATTTTGAGATTAATTCAATGTTATTTTAATAATAAGATTTGTAAATATTTAAAGAATTCTTGCGTGCCAAATAAAATAAAATATGATTATTATTAATATTAATTATTTAGATGATAATAAGTGTATTATTAAATTGACTCGATGTTGTTTTGTAATTACTTATATATTTTACGTATATTGTAGAAGATAATACGTATTTTAATTACATATATTTTTTTTAGAAAGTAAGCAGGTTTTAGAAACCCTGAAATATAATAGAGACATTTATATTTTCAGTTGAATTAATTCCAGTTTCTTTATTACTGAAATTTTTATTTTAAATTTTAATAAGAATATAAAACAATATTGTAAAAATAAATTAAAGGGAATCCAACTGTCTGAAATATTATATTACTTCAAAATATATTATACTATTTGAAAATAATTGTAAACATTATATTATTTTTTTATATAAAAAATTTATGAGAAAAATTATTTTAGAATTTTTTTATTACAAATAAGTATATATTATAACAAGAATTATGTTTTATGATATTTTATGTTATTCTGAAGTATTGTTATGATTTATTTTATATAGGTATATATATAATGTTTGTAAATAGGCAAGTTTATTAATTTTGTTTATTTTAAAACTTAGATTAAACAAGAATTTAGTTATTTTAATTATGTTTTATTGTTTTTATTTTATTTTAATGTTCTTAATGGTTTTTCTAGACAAAAATGTTACGAAGAGTAAAAATTTTAAAAGTGAGGTTATTTTTTTTTGAGTTATAAAATTTTTAATGTTTTTTTTAAAAATAGTAAATATTAATTAAAGTTAAACAAAGCAAAGAAAGTTTTTAGGTAATTTTGGTAACATGTATGTAATTACGTAAATTATTTAATAATGTTAATTAAATTTACTAATTTGAAAGAATTAGCCCGGGTATTTAGTTAACGCATCCAGATTAAAAATTTTTGAACCTAACCTAACCTAACTTAATAAGTTACTAAAGAGTTAGGTTATGATGTTTTTTAATTTCTCCATTTTAATCCATTATCATAACCATTCTTTCATGTTAAAATTATAATACTCAAATTACAATTGTAGTAATTATAACTAAGTAATTTTTTAAGAAAATGTAGTAGTATTTTAACATGTTAGTAGAAAAAATAGTTTTAAATGTTAACTAGTTTCTAAGGTTTTAATCTATAAAAAGTATATGAAGTAGTATGTGTGAAAATTTATTATGAGATTTTGAGGATTGTATATTTTATTAGTAATGTATTTAACTTAATTAAATATATATATATATATAAGGTACCTATTTTGTAAAAAAATTTCATAAAATTAATCCTGATAAATGCTCACATTGTAATAAAAACATTATTTTTAAGATTTATTATATAAATTACTAACAATTTTACTTTTTTATAATTCTTTATTGTTTTGTAAAAAATATTTAACATAAATTTAAGTACTAAATTAAAATTACAAATCAATTGTCCAGTGTTTCTTTTCATATTTTTAGAGCTTTATTATTTGCTTATTAAGCAATATTGAAGAACAATATTAATTAATGTTTCTGGAAAAGTTATTTACAAAAATTACAAAAAATATTTTTGTTTTAGTTGATGTCAGTACCGTTTATGAAATTCCCAGTTGGTAGATTATGTAATATTTTCTTAACCCTTTCAATCCCAGGAAATTTTCAAAGATACTTGCCAAAAATTCTGTATTTTTGTTATTTATTATTGAATTTTTATAATTTTTTAGAAGTTTGTTTCTAAAGTCTAAAGAACTAGTCTAAAACATGGTATTTACTAAAATTTTATATTAAAACAGTAAAAAAAATGATAAAAAATTTGACTAACCAAAAAAGATTTTCCCAAATTTTTGACTTTGCAATGATCTCTCAATGGTAGGACCAGTTGAATATTTTTTCTGAAACTACACATCAACATAAACAAGCACCTTCATACCGGCCGGGGGTTGGTCTAGGGGTAAAGTCATCGCCACTAATCATCTGTTTAACAGCTAATTTTCGAAGATGAAGGTTCCACAGTTCAAATCCTAGTAAAGGTAGTTACTTTTATACAGATTTGAAAACTAGACAGTGGTTACTGGTGTACTTTGATGGTTGGGTCAATTAACCGTACTCTCTGAGTCTGTACAAGACTACACCTCATTTACTTGTCATATACATCATCCTCATCTCATTGGGTGATGGGGGTTGCTTATTGTTCTAAATTACAAAATCTATGTAGAAAGTGCACGGTAGTGAAATGTAGTACCTCACTGTTGAGGTTGGTAGCACTATCAAATTTTCACTCCCCTTCCTCCCAGCCCGTACATATGAAAAAGGCAATCTCTTGACTTCAGTATGTACGAGGGTTATTCGGAAAGTAAGGTCCGATTTCTAAAAAACAATAAACAATTAAGATTTTTTCAAAAAACCTTTTTTATTGTATTTGTTACATCTTTCTTTATTTTTCCGCATATTTTCCATTTTTATTTAAACATTTATCATAACGTTCAACAAGCTTTTGTATGCCTGTATCATAGAAGTCCGCCACCTGTGAGGATAACCAGTCTTGAACCGCTTCTTTCACGTCGTCATCTGTGCCGAACCGCTTGCCTCCAAGAAACTCTTTTAGGTAGCGGAACAAGTGAAAATCACTTGGTGCCAAGTCTGGACTATACGGCGGGTGGTCAACCTGTTTCCATCCAAATGATCTGATCAGATTTTGCGTTCAAATGGCAGAATGGGGCCTGGCATTGTCGTGCAGCAACAAACTCCAGATGTCAGAAGGCCACATCGCTTATTCTGTATTGCGCGGTGAAGATTAGTCAGGGTGGCGCAGTAAGCGGTGGACTTTATTGTTATCCCTCGCTGCATAAACTCGACTAACAAGACTCCATGTCTATCCCAAAACACTATTGCCATAATCTTGCGTGTTGAGATTGTCTGCTTGGCCTTGACATTGACTGGCGATGACGTGTGACGCCATTCCATAGACTGACGTTTCGACTGGGGTAAAGTGAGAAACCCATGTTTCGTCCCCTCTGACAATATGCTCTAAAAGTTCATTACCTTCTCTATGGTATCGGTCCAAAAATTCAAGAAAACAAGCCATTCTTTTCATTTTGTGATCCTCAGTAAGCAGTCTGGGAACCCAATGTGAACACAATTTGTGAAATTGTAAATTTTCAGACACAATTTTGTACAAAGTTGTTCTGTTCAAATTCAGAAACTCCAATGATAAACTTGAAATTGTAAATTGCTGATCTTCACGAATCTTTTCTTCCATGGCATTAACCAAATTTTCTGTCACCACTGATGGTCGGCCTGATCGCGGTTCATCATGGACATTGTCCCGTCCATTCTTAAAATTTTTCACTCACGCACTTTGCTGTCACTCATCGCATTGAGGCCGTACACTTCAGTTATCTGGCGATGAATTTCTGCTGCTGAAATGTTCCTTGCTGTCAAAAACCGTATTACGGAACGAATTTCACAGTCGGCAGGCTGATCAATTGTTTGAAACATTTTGAACTAATACTGTAAACAGCATATTGCAATAATACGAATGCAAATAGTGTCGTTTTACACGCAAGGCATGCTGGGAGTCGACACGAATGCACAATACGATGTTCGCGTCACGTTTGTTTAGTTACGGAGATTCGGACCTTACTTTCGGAATAACCCTCGTATATACAGCTGTGTAAACAAACATCACAAGTTTCGAAAGCTACTAAATCATCGTCATACCAAATATATAAACAATATTTATATTTAAACAGTCTCTTTCAATAAAGATATTCTAAATGCCCATATTTACAGATGTTTGAATTTTTCACAGATACTTGCAACATCCGTACTGCCGGACATTGAGATTGAAAGGGTTAATGGGTTAATGGTTATCCCTGAAAGATTCAAGGGTTAAGGTTATCCCTGAAAGATTCATAATAAATAATTATTTTTTTTATAAATTAACCATATTAAAGCATAATTTTGATAGCAGTGTCATATCAACTTCTGTAATCACTTTGAACTTTGTGTCACTTTTAAATATTTTTAGAACTAATAACAATGAGCTACTTTAATTGTACTTTTAAATCTAAACTTGAAGCCTTTAACATTGCATTTCATTGCAATATAAAGGCAGTCAACGTTATAGGTATTACCAGTTTTCAAATAATTATAGGCTTTATATATTTGCCATAGTTTAGTGTAATAAATAAATATACCATGCTTCCCAATAAATTTGACATATAGGTAAATTAACATTGGACAATGTACTGTCAACATTAATCTATTATAAGGGTGTAATCTTACTTTTATTTCTCCAGTCGTTTGGAAACAGAATAAAAATGAGTTTCCAAAATATTTTAATAGCTAATAATTTAATTATTAATAAATAAAAACAAAATAAACTCAATTTCAATATTGTGCTGTTCTTACATAAGAAAAATTTCACATCAATTTTTGTATGAAAAATAGCTGTGTGAGTTTAGTTGTCACTTGAAATTTTACTTTTGATAATTTATCATACGAGAGGTTGTGAGATCGAATCCCACACTAATTAAAATTTTTTTGTTCGTTTTATTTTAGATTTTTTATTATGTTTTCGTGGTTTTTTGGTTAAATGATCATTGATTATTTTAATTTAATTAAGTTAACACATTATTTAATAATATTTTTAATAAAATAATTTAGCAAAAAAAAAAGAATTTGTTTTAGTGTATGGTGGGATTTGAACTGATGCCCTCTCATACGATAATATCAAAAGTAAAGCATTAACTGACCATTATAAATGCATGGTTATTGTTCATGGAACAATGGACGCAAAATTTTTTCTTGTAAGTTCTGCTCTATATCGAAATTATTTTGTTTTTATTTTTTTATTGTTTTACTTTTGAGAGCTCAAAGGATCACTCTAGTTTAAGTTTAGGTCTGTTCCAGTGTTGAATTTCTTTCAAAAGCATGGCTTCCTTTCGTTTGGCCCACATTTTCTTAAAACGTTCCGATTTCTGTTTCCGGTCTTTGTCAGTGAACACCCTGTTGTACACTCTTCTGGTTTTTGGGTTTTTGGTTCAAATGTTACCATATCAGTCTTTTGACTAGTTGGTTGTACTTAGATGATTTTGTTAGCAGGTCTTGTTTAGTGATTCCAAGTTCCTCCACATCTCGCTGTACGTCCTTCAGCCACCTAGGTCTCAACACCTTATTCCAAAAATGGTTGATCAAGCGGTTCACAAGTCTGGACTTTTCGGCTGTGAGTATGTGTCCTAGAAATCTTCTTCTTCTTTCTCTCTCCCCGTGTGCCTTACAGCGTCGGGGTAGTCTCGGACAACTTCCTCCATTGTACTCTATCCGCCGCCAATCGTCTCATTTGCCCTAGGGCCAATTTCCAAATCGTAAATTAGGTTTGTCCAGTCTTTTATTCCGAAAATTCCTGTCCTGTCCGAGGCTATTTATGTGACTTTGAATCCGCTTTTTTCAACGTGTGGGTGATTGGCCCAACGACGTCGTTTTTGGAGTACTTCTTCGTCTGGCTCCTACCCTTTGACCTGTCCGGCTTGGGAGGCCCTGCTGGTAGTTACACTACCGCCGGCATAGCTCTCCGGGTCTTGGGAGCACGCAAGCCCTTCCACCATCTACAAGGTCCTGTACTCCCTAGGAGGGGGTGTCCTAGAAATGATATTCTTTTCTTTCTAAAGTTATTTTGTTAGTGGATGGATTAGTTTGTAGATTTCTTTGTTTTGGATTAACCGCCACTATCTTTCCACCAAAGTATTTTTCTTTCTATTTTCTTAATTCTATCGGTGTCTCCTAAGGAATATGGCCCGAATAACGTTTCGCTGGAATAATGGATTCCTGGAAGAACCACTGTTTGATCTTTATTTTGTCTTTATTTATAAATAATTAAATTATTAGCTATTAAAATCTTTTGGAAACTTATTTTTATTTTGTTTCCAAACGACTGGAATAATTAAAGAAAGTTAACACCCTTATAATGAGATTAATGTTAACAATACAGTGTCCAATGTTAATTTCCCGATACATCAAATTTGTTGCGAAGTACGGTATGATTACATAAATTAGATAAAGAAAACTACATTTTTTTTAATTCACTAATATATTGTAACTTAAAAACATAGATAAATATTTTTTTAAGAATAAATGATATTAAAATACTGTGTTCATATTTCTGTAAGGATTTTTATCCTGTAATTTAAATAGTATTAATATTTATTAATTAATTATTTAAATTCTTTTTAAAATATGTTAGTGTAATATTGTTAACAAACAATAATAATAATAATAATTATTATTATTATTATTAAAAATATAAAGTGTATAGCATGTGTTAATTAATATTTAGATAACTATTTTGTTTTTGTAACTTGTAATTCAATAGATTAATTAATAATTGATAATTAATTAATTGTGCATTGTATATAGAATTGAAATATTAATACATACTGCTTTTACTATAGGTAGACATGTTAAGATTGTTGGAGGGGTGCCTATTTGTAAAACATTGATGGATGTCATTTGAAGAAATGTAAAAACATTTCAGGGTTTTTTGTTTATTTTAAGATTTTTTTTTAGCTTTTATTTGTTATCGGGAACTGTACTTTTTTTTTATGTGGATTAGACGTGAGTTTGAACAGGGACCCCCAGTAGAGTTTGTTCATGGATGGCTGTCGACTGGTCACCATACAAAGTCACTTGCCCAACTGGTGTTACTTAACAAATAATAGCGACTTTCTCCCAGCTGACTGACTGGGCTGGCCCAAGGGCCATTTGAAGATTTAAATTCATGTTCATTCCATACATCTTTGGACATGTGAACATATCTGAAGAATAGCAGCATGCAGATGACCCGAAAGAGGTGTTCTCCTTTTCCATTCAGAAAATAAAATGAAGGAGTCACCTTCAGAAAACTTTGATACAGTGAATCCAAGATGCTATCGTACATATCAGATGTAATGATGAAATGAACCCGGGACTCAGTGTGGGCTATGCGTTGCTACTAGCGTAGTACGTACATTTCTAAAAACATGCAACTGTGTAGTATATACCTATAGTTTATTTTTTGCTTCTTTACAACACTTAATAACATTCCGTTCCGCCCTTCAAATTGTTTTACTCTGCTTTCGAACGGTTGACATGATAAACTTATAATACACGAATAGATAACTAATTTATAACAGCACTACAGAATAATGAATAAAATGTGAATAATTAAAATGAAAAGAAATGGAATGAGTTTTAACGAATTAAAATACTTTTATTTGTATAAAAAAATGTCACCTAAAACGTAAAAAACAGATTTCAGACAGAGAATTTTAAAAATTCTACCACAAAATTGATCAATTAATATTTTATGTTATTAACATATCTGTACAAGATAGTTTGCCCGTACCGAATGATCGAGCGGTTACCGAGATAGCAAGGGTTCAGAATATTGTTAATAAAACAAAATTTAAAAAACATACAAATTCAAAATTTCGTACACGCTGTAAGAATATAATTGACTATGTTGTGTTAAAATTTCAAACTTTTCGGTGAAATAATTATCGAGTTACATGCCTCTAAATGCATGAAATTTGTTGCGGTAGCAAAAAAACCAGGTCTTTTTGTCTTCCAACCTCGATATGGTAATTTTTAAACAACATTAAAAATATAGGATTATTAAGGGTCAATACATAATAAAATGAGCTAAATTTTGATGTAAAATATGTTGAAATCCGACTCATAGTTTTGGAGATGCAAGGGTTCAAACTCGGGTGTCTATGATTATGAAACCGATAGCAGATACTACAGCTCATCAGGGGCAAACCTTAAAAAAATGCAGTATAATTTGAATCCTATAGAAGGAATCGAATTTTTGAATGAAGGAATATGTATAATAATATTCATATCATAAAAGTATTGAAATGTGTTAAAAGGTACTATCCAACAATCTTAACATACTATTGTTTTGGTTTACTACAGAACTGATAGAATTACGTCAATAGGATTATATGATTACAATTTTTCCTTTGTGCTGTTGGGAAAACTATGTATTTTTTTTTTAATGTGTAGTGTATAATGAATCTTCTTCAAGTTAATTTTGATAATTTAATTTATTAAATGTTTTATGCAATTATTGCACGTACTGAATTTGTGAAATAAAACTCATTGATGTTTATAAATATTTACAATTTTTCTTTGTCAGAATAAATGATCAGTGGATTTTAGTGTATCTCTAACAAATCCAACTTATCACAATTTATTAATCTTTAAGTACAGTCATGCAATCTGTGTCACACAACTATTATTGTTTTGGCCTGTTAGGTACGGGAGCTTAAAAAAAGCTGTAATTGAGAAGAAAAGTATCTAATATTTTGTTTTCTTTCATAATTTTGTTCTTTAAATATATTTTATGAATGTATCCAATAAAACATTTGAAATTGTTCGTAGATTTTTATTTTTTTTTTATTTATTTAACGTTGCATCAACTGCAATGGTCATTAGCGATGACATTGGGGTGTAACTTTGTACAATGGAGGATGAAACGATTATTTGTAACGTATGAAAATATGCCGTGCCTGAATGGGATTCAAACCCACAATCACATATTGAGAGGCGAGCACGTTACCAACTTCGCCAATGCGGCTGGCGTAAATTTTAATTTTATGATATAAAAAACTTGTCTTTCCTGATGGATTAAAAGAAATTTAGTCGGCTTCAAAATCTTCAAACTTCAAAATACAAAATAATTAACTTAATTAATTATTTGTTGTATTTAATAATATTGTGACACTATTCTCTAAGGTCAGTTTTGGGATCCGAGTAATTAAATAATTAACACGCTATAGTTCAAAATTACAAACAAATATTTATTAAGCACTAAATTTTACAATTACTACAATTAAATTACTTATAATAAATTTATAATGTAAACTTAAGCAATACAAGATTATTTTTTTACTTACTTAAATTAAGTCATACTTACAAAATTTACAACGATTATACGTGTCTATAATATACGCTGGATCTCTTCGCAGGCTCACTCGTACACAGTATTACTCACTAATTTTTTTTTTGCATCCTGGAGACTCCAGGAGGAGTATAGAACATGTCAGTTACGAGGGCAGTCCAGAAAGTCTGTCACGTTTTGATATAAAAAAAAAACTAAGTACAAGAAAAAAATTTTAATATATACATTTGAAAGTGCAACTAAAATGCGATTTTTCTACATAATCACCAAATAAATTAAGACTTTTATCATAGCGGTGAACTAATTTTGAAATGCTGGCGTCATAAAAGTCTACCGCCTGTGATTTTAACCAGTTAGTCACACCCTCCTGCAGCTCCGCGTCGTTGTCAAAGCGCTGCGTCGCAAGCCATGTCTTCATTGTCGGGAACAAGTGATAATCGCTGGGCGCAAGGTCCGGATTGTATGGCGGATGTGGGAAAACCTCCCATTTGAAAGCATCCAGGACTTCTCGTGTTCGATTTGCCGTGTGTGGTCGGGCGTTGTCATGCAAAAAGAGAATTTTTCCAGTCAACTTTCCTCTGCGCTCGTTTTGGATCGCTCTTCTTAACTTTTCAAGTGTTTCACAATACCTCGCAGAGGTTATTGTTGTGCCACGTTCCAAGAAATCGATAGCCAACAAAAACTGTATTACCGACCGTACTTCACAACTGGCGGGATTTTGAATTGCGGCACACATTTTAAATTGTTGTTGAAAAACAACGAAGAGCGACACAGACCTCTCGCTAGCACGGCTGGATAGCCACTGAACGAAGAAACGCCGCGGCACCAAAATGGCCGCGATAGCTCCGCCCCTAGCAGCTACAACGGAAAACGTGACAGACTTTCTGGACAGCCCTCATATAACACTTATAACACCTGAAATACATATAAGAATCACACAATGTATCACTACTATCTAGAAAGAAATTCTTGTACGCTATAAAAAGTTTCACAGATCAAGTAATTTTTTTTAAAGGAATGCAAATTATCACATTTTAAAAATTGGGGTAATTTATTCATGAATTTTCTCCGTGCATAAGTAGGGTTTTTGTTCAAACAATTTTGTGGAGTGATAAGCCACATAATAATCATTTCTGTTTCTCGTGATAGATCAAAACTCGTCGATGGTATATCAAAGACTGAACTCAGACTAAATAAATCGCTGCACTTCTATACGTAAAGCTATGGAATTCATGAAGACAGAGATTTTTGATATAATAATAAAAATACAAGTTTTCACAAAACGTAAACAACTTCTAACTGAATTGAATGGTTACAAAAAGAGCCAATTATCTAAATATATACCCGGCTCCTCTAGGTACCCGTACAACAATAGGCTGACATAATAATTATTTGTGCGTTATATTTATATTTCTTAGAAACTCTATTTATTCTTTACTACTACTATTATTTACATTAACTCCTTTTAAATATTGGTCCTTTTCAAGAATTCTCGAACACTCATTCCTTTTAGATATCGTCACAATTTATTAAAATTTGATGCCTGAAAAATCCCTTATATGGAAACAGAAACGATTTAAAAGAGAGTTAAAGTTTTAATTGGGTGAAAAGTTATATTATACAGTTCAGGATTTTATTAACGATCAAATTTAACTGTGTGTTTTATATTGTATGTGACTAATATTGACAATTTGTTTTCTGTGATGTTTCTTTTGAATACTTTTTAAGGGAGGAGTCTACTCAAAAAAAATTTTTTTTATTCTCTTTAGTTAAGTAAACTGTTTGTTTTGCAAGTGAATTTTTTCATATAAAAAAATGTTAATTTTGTTCACTACAACCCCAAATATAAGGGGCGGAAGGAGGAAAATCATATCTTCGTTATTTGCTTATAACTTAGTTAATTTTAGAGGTACAGACCTGGTTTTTATGTCAAAATAATCAAAAAATTATGCTCTTTTTTTTGAAGGTTCCGTTTATACATTTAACTTTACAGTGGAGAGAAAATTGATTTTTTAAATATTTTCCCCCAAAAATACGGATAAGGTCATTATTTTTTTATTTTTTAAAAACTCCTATAATAAGTTTCAACACGGCCAACCTACAAATAAAAGAGCAATAAATTCTGAATATAGTGGAAAAAAATCAGCGATAGCATTTATGTAAAAAAAGTTATAAGGATTTTATCATGAAGAAAACCTGAAATACTCTAAATGCTGAGAAAATTGAATGTAAAGTTTCACTTACAATTACACTTACACTTACACCGATTATGTAAAATGAAGTTTTATAATCAACAAAAAAAATTTTTGATTATTTTTTTAATTTTTAGTGATAAAACTGGGTAGACTCCTCCCTTAAAGAGATGAAATGTTTGATACTAGTTTATCCTATACTCTTTTTGAGTTTTCCATCAATATTTCAGTCATCTTTGTTTAGTACTTTGTTAATCATAATAACTATTAAATTATATACTTGAAGAAGATTTTAACAACTTTTAATTAATTAAAGGTTAATTATTTTAATATTTTTAAAGTTACAGAAAAGGCAGATCAAAAGATTTCAGTATTTTTAATTTTATAAATGTCATGTCTTATTATTATTATTATTATTATTATTATTATTATTATTATTATTATTTTAATTAACTTTAAGAATGATAAATACTCAGGTAACATAATAATTGCCATTTTTAGTGTACGTTAATTGTAAAATAAGATTACTATTAAAAGTAATGATTAATTTTTTATTTTAATTATAATTATTATTATATCTTTAAAATAAGTTCATATTATTATTATTACTATTATTGATTTTGTACAAAATATTATTTTATATTAAAATATATTATACATGTATATTCAGTGTACAAAAATAATTAATGCGTGTTACCCATTTTATTAATGTCCAGAAATTGGAGACAATTTTTTGCCATCTATTATTTTCATATGTCTGTCTGTCTGTCACATCCAGATGTCAGAAACTACAAGAGATAGCAACAAATTGTTTTTGGATTCATTATCTACACAAAAAGTTAGTGGGCCTGGATTAGGTTAGGTTTGAAGTTCCGGTTTCGACTGAAAGTGACCTTAAACCAGAAGTGTATGGTTTGGTTTATCATTTTATCATGGCTTATCAGTTTGTTATTGTTTAGGGCAACAGCCAAAAACCTGGTTTGAACCTCTAGAGGTTTTACTAAGTAAAAAACAAGGAATAAGGTGGTTTACAAATTGCCTTCCTCACTAAATTGAAAGAGTATGCTTATTAGCATACCTTTGTCTGTCCGTCCTTCTGTCGCACACAGATGTCAGAAACTACAACAGATAGCAACAAACAGTTTTCGTATTCGTAATCTACACAAAACGTTAGTGGGCCTGGATTGAGTTTGAAGTACCGAAGTTTCAATCAGAAGTGGTCCAAAACTGGAAGTCAATAAATCAAAGTCAGAATTTGGGAAAAAATTGTGTCATTCGATTCCTCTTAAAGAGTAGATACAGAATCTGTAATGGTTTTTGCCATAAGTCAAAGGGAACCCTTTTTTTAAATTTGCCACCAGCCATGAGGCGGTTCATGGTCTCATGAAGGCAGTGCTTTAAATTTCAGTTTCCTATCCTAGCTATGGATTTAACAACAGCAGGAGCATCAGATAAATTATAAAGACGTTAAAATTATGAATTTAAAAACTGGAGTGAGAACTGATGGGTTAAAATTAATGAAAAAAAATTTTCCCGTATTACTTTTACACTTAAAAAAGACAGATGTCCAACAGTGACACTGAATGAAAATATCATACCGCAGACAGAGAATGTTAGATACCTAGGTAAAGGCCGAGCCAATTGCTGTGAGCGCTGGGCTATGCATGCGCATACTTGACTTAGACCTTGGTGTTTAAAAGGAAGGGCAAAGCCGATTCAAATTTATGGGTACATTTGGAATTAATTCATTTTTTTAACCCCTCCGACCTACAGTTAGATGTGCAGTCAGAGTATTGTTGAAAATGAGTAACACCCGTTGTGTTTTGTAGGCATGCTATTCAATTGTTGATTACACTCATTGCACTATTGC
This sequence comes from Catonia carolina, assembly GCA_035578175.1. NCBI lineage: Eukaryota > Metazoa > Arthropoda > Insecta > Hemiptera > Achilidae > Catonia > Catonia carolina. Next base: position 9,216,439 of record JAQMRL010000016.1, read on the forward strand.
AGTACATACAAGACTATACCAATGCAGACGCACGTTTTGCCCAGCGCTCTCCTTACGAAAATCAGGCTATATTCATTTAGACAGATAACATGAAAAAAATACATCTGGACAAAAAGTAAAAAATTAGGCATTAAATTATGCCAATTGTATTCATTGCTAGACAAAAAGTTGTGTCTTTCTCTGACCAGTAAATTGCTTCTTTTTAAAACAATAGTAAAATCACTATGGACGTACAGAATTGAACTGTGGAAATCAGCTAGCTCATCTAACATTACCATCTTATTGCATTTTCAGTTGAAAATCCTTCTAAATTATTGCTAGAGGTAAAGTCGTCACCAAAATCTGCTGTTTAACAGCTGATTTTCGGAGACGAAGTTTCCTGGTTCAAATCCTAGTAAAGGTAGTTACTTTTATACGGATCTGAATACTAGACAGTGGTTACCGGTGTACTTTGATGGTTGGGGTTTAATGAATCATACTCTCTCAGGAATTCGTCGGCCTGGGTCTGTACAAGACTACACCTCATTTACATGGTCATACACATCATCCTCATCTCATTGGGTCATGGGGTTGCTTATTGTTCTAAATTGAACAGATTGCAACATACACAACTAGGAATTAAAAAAAAAAAAAAAAAAAAATTGCTGACTCCCTTTGGTTCATAACCAATGACATAATTGGTTCATATTACTTACATATATACCGTCCTAAACTAAATACAAAACAAAAAATACTAAGACAGACTTGAAAGTCCTCAAAGCCTTTTTGGCAATTAACGTTTTGGATAATTGAGACCTCTGACACTGACCAAAAAATTTCAAAATTGTAGGCTTACCCTACAGACAAAATAAAAAATTTACAGCATCAACTAACACCAATAAATTTTTATTGTTTATTACCCGAATATAATTTTAAAATGTTATAGAAAAAAACTGAAAATTAATCTAACCAACTCTGAAAATTGATTTTAAAATTGGAGTTGTGTCAGTGGGCATAATCTCCATTAAGTTTTATTTTTTAATAACTGAAAATTTACTTAAAAGACTTAATTGATTGCAAATGGTGTAACTAAAAGTGAATAAAACTTTAGTTTCCATGATTTTCGCCGTTCCTAAAATAACTGGTCTACTACTCTGTTATTATCCAACCAGAAAAGTTTGAGTTTACAGTGTTATTTATAACACTAGAGTAGTATTCCTAGATGGTTCAGTACCAGCAGACTAGAGTGTTAAATTTTCAGAAAAAATCTGGAAATTTCATTATGTTAAAAAGCCACTATTACTCTTATATTATTCTCTGTCCATGACTAAACAGTCGATACAACTTGGAATATTCTAATAATAAACTTGAGAAATCTAATCTTCTACTTTTGAGAGACCACAAAGTATCTGTGCAATCTATTTAAATTTCTAAAACCAGTCCATACTCGTATTGTACCCTACAAAAAGACTGGTTTATGTTATAAAACAACAAATTGTGAGAAATATTCCATACCAGTTTGGCCACAATTTATTGTATCATTAGATAAAAAACTGTAGAAAAGTATTTTAAATGCAGATTAAATTATCTGTAACAAAACTAATGAATTTTAAAACAACATTTAAAATCCAAGTGATATTAATAATAAATATGATTACGATTGAGTGATTTAAAAATAAAACTAAAATAAAAAAAGTGCAAAACACTAGTGCGATGGCCGGGAATCGAACCCGGATCAACTGCTTGGAAGGCAACTATGCTCACCATTACACCACCATCGCAACATGGTAAATGACATTCATTTTTCCAAATGTAAGTTATTCTTTCAGATTATATATTATTTAATAAATTGTTATATTACAAGGGAATGCTTACTTTCCTATCAACAAATGTATTGGCGTAAATATTATTATGTACTATTCTTCAGCCATTAACACTATTGAATTTATTTTGGTGGTAAACGGTGTAACCGCCATTTATTTTATTCGACTTTCAGTACATTTAAAAAGTAAATGTGATATCAATGTTTTACAAGAGGACAGTAGTGTTGGACGAGTAAGGTATTATTACTACAGGTATTTATTACAAAGTTATTAAAGTATAGACATAGAAATCACTTAATTTTTTCGTATTATTACACAATACACTAAATTTATACAAACGGTTCGGCTGCCCTGTCTTATATGCTATAATTTTGCTGTGAGTTGGCATGCCCGGCTAGCTCAGTCGGTAGAGCATGAGACTCTTAATCTCAGGGTCGTGGGTTCGAGCCCCACGTTGGGCGGTTAATTTTTTTCTTCATAAAATCAATTTTATACAAACAATTTATTTACAAAAAATGTAAAACTATAATAAATTATTTTTTAACGTCATACTTATCATCTCGCGTATTGTTATGATAGAACATAATTATTGCAACGTACACAAAATTAATAATTTTTAAAAAACATTTTTTAAAGTAACTGTTAATATAATATATATTATTACATGTGATGTTCTTCATGAAAATCTACTGCATTCAAAAGTTAATTTATCTTCTTGAGATATTGCGCTGTTTTTTTTTTCATTCAAAAGGTCGATTTATTCTTGATTAGTACACTGTAATACACTTAGCAGCGCTCTCGGATGATGTGTTAAAAGGCGCGATACAAACATTTCTTTGTTTATTTTTGAAGTGATAATGTAAGTAAAGCAAAATACCTTTTAACAGATTTTAAATACAGTATACACCACCACTACACACGAGAAACAGAAATTGATTACTCTGATGCTAATCACAACACAAAATTGTTTGAACAGAAACCTACTTATACGTAAGTAGAAAAAAATTAAAATTTACAAGCTTTAAAAAGTTATAATTTAAGTTTGTTTAAAAATTGCTAAACATATACGTGATTGATGAAACCAAATATTTTACAGTATACCTGATTCCTTTCTCAATAGTTTTTGGTTTAAAAATAATTATATAAACTTCTAAATTAAACGTTGAGGCAAATTGTGTATTATTTGATACAAATGGTTGGACGAACACGCTTATTGAAGAAACTAAGTTAGTAGTGTAATAAATTATTGGTAAGTAATGAATTTAACATTTTGTTAAAATATGGACATCAGTTTTATCTTGACAAATCTTATTTGTAGTCTTGTTTATGCAGTTATAAAAAAACGGTCAGATGTTGAAATATTACCCTCCAGAACAAGAGAAACATCGTTTGAACCCAGATTGCTTTCTTGGTTTAATATGGTGGCTTTAATTTCATGAATGCAAAGTGTTGCTTTGATTTTTTGGTTTAGGAATTATTTTTCATAATTCAATTATTGTATGACATAATTTACATAGACTGTTTAGATTTACGTATAAAACTGAGTTGTACTTTTATGAAATGCTAGCGGGATTGACTATTGCGTAAGTTATAGGTTAGGTCAGTGTTTATCTTAATTTTATTGTTTATTTTTTCTACGATGACAATTAAAAAGAATGACAGAATACGATATCGATATAGAACAAAAGAACTTATAAAGTGATGTAAAAAATACAACTTTTGGCTGTACAAAAAGCTGACAGAAAACTACAAGTACCTAGCCTATTCTAGAACTTAGTGCTGACCGTTCTTTACTCTTCGCTGAAAATTAAGTTTTTTACAGATTTTTAGCGTATCTCAGGCCCTATAATTCTTCTTAATTGTTTATTTACAATTTGTTGTTGGTCTGTGAAGGGGCCCTAAACCCTAACAATATTATAAATTGTCCTATAGTGTCAAGATCATCAACCAGTATAAAAGAATGTAATGAATTTAAAAGAGTTTAGTAGCCTATATGAAATACATTTATGGCAGTGTAGTAATAATGTGTTTATTCTACACTATCATTACTTATGCCTGTAGCCGTACTACAGAAAAGTTTTGTGAGAATATTGAGTTAAGTGGGACGTTTCAGTAACTCACGCTTTTTATAAGAAATAAGATCTTGCCGGTAAGATACCTATATGTCTACAAAGTTCTTGATGTATTTAAGAGGGAATGAGGGCCAATTGGTCGCTACCGATGAATTATCACGAGCGACAAGTGTTGTTTAGGTCATCAGCCAAAAAGCTGGTTTGAACCTGTGGAGGTTTTAATAAGTAAAACGAGGAGTGAGGTGGTTAACAATTGCCTTCCTCAATGAGTGGAAAAATGCACTTATCAGCATGCCGGGCCCTCTGAAAAGCATATCTTTTCCACTCGCCAAATGACACCTTCACTTCATTCACCACAGGGGGCTGCCTGTATAATGAAACTCATTACTTTCAGAGGATATAACTCTGATTAGTGTCTTTTACACTTCTACCTCTTCTGTTCTTAAATGATTTAATCTTATAATTGGCTGACCATGTGATAAGAAACAGAACTATTTATTTTAGCCCTCCAACGAACAGATTGAGTATAAATAATTTGACACGCCACCTGTCTGTTATGGGCAAAAGCTACAAGGTGGTCATCAAATAATCAATTACGATTGCCAAAGCTAAATTATTGTGCCTTATTCCAGAGGGGTTTTGTGTTCCTTAGTTTTACATTTTATAACGCTCATCCCTGTACTCTTCTAGGCCTGGCAATGTTTTTTCCTAACCGGTTCAGGTTGTTGTTGAGAAGTTGGTTGCTTTCAGTTGATTCCGATGTTGTGGAGAATATGTTTGCAGTCATGTCATAAATTTAACTGGTCTTTAAATCTTTTAGTATTTTATTATTACAAATTCTTTCTTTTTAATAGTTTTTATAGCTCCTTGCTCCCGCCCATGTGTAAGATGGGTTTTAGGCCTATCTCTCTTCTGTGGGTCTGTATATTTCTTCAGTTTTTGATTATTTCTTGGAAATAGGGCTTATCTTATTTAATTTTTAATTTTTCTTTATTCTTAACTTGTATGTTTTATAATGCTTTTATTGTGAATTTTATTTGTATTAGATATCTAAGCTTTGTTTTTGTGTCTAATACAAACAAAATTCACTATAAAAGCATTACATAAATAATACAAGTTATTAACAATAAAGAAAAATTAATAATAAAATAAGATAACAATAAAATACAACAATAAATATATAGATAACAATTATAACAATGAATATCAATAAATGTAACAATAAAATAAGATAACACTAATTATAACAATAAATAAAGGGTATTTTTTTTACAGGTATAGAACTTTAAAATGAAATAAAACACAGAATAATTGAACAATTGACATGGAATTGGTTTTATTTTAAAGATAATTATTTGCCATTTTTATTTAAAAATAATTTCCGGCATGTGGCCGCCGCAGCTGGCTTGGACGTGGTCCAATCGAGATGTCCAATTTGTGACCACTTTTTGCAGCATTTGGGCCTGTATATGGATGGACTCATTTGTGTCTTCCTCAATGCTATGCTCTACAGCAGCAATAGCTTCTTCAGTACGCACTTTATGACGTCTCAAAGGATGTGTGTTGTCATTCAGAGTAAATGTTGACCGAAAACGTTTCATTGTTGAGCGAATTATTTGCTCTGATGGACGATTATGTCAATCATAAAACAAACATAGTCCGCGATAAGTTTTACGACCCGAACCATGATTTTCAAAATAAATCTGCACTATTTGCAAGCGTTGTTCAGGCATCAGTCTATTCATTATAAAATGGCAAACCAAACTGAACATAAATTACAAAACAGTTTTCAAAATGGCCGTCATGGAAATCAGTACTGCTAACTTAAAGTTCTATACCTCTAAAAAAACACCCGTTATAAAGATAACAATAATAACAATAAATATCTAAGCCTTTTTTTATGTGCCGGCCGCATTGGCGTAGTTGGTAACGTGCTTGCCTCTCATCATGCGGTCTTGGGTTCGAATCCCGTTCAGGCATGGCATATTTTCATGTGTTACAAAAAGTCATTTCATCCTTCACCGTCTGCATTAGCAGTAATTGCAGAACAGTCAGACATTAAAAAAAAAAACTTGTTTTGTGTGTACTGGTTTATTGTAATGCAATGGAGAAATAAATAAATTATTATTATGCATTTGCTGTGCCAGTTATAGGTCACATTAGCTTAGGGTTTGACAAATGCTGGAAGGTTTCTGAGTAATTATATGAGTTACAGGGTATAAACCAAATATACACAGTTCAATGTAGTTGAATCAATGAAATTTAATTTCAACCGGATTGTTGAATGAAATTGAACATTGAAGCAAGAAGTAGACTGGCTTTCTACTTTTGATCAATTTGGTCGAATCAATGAAATTGAATCCTGTGAATGAGAAATGAACTGACGCTCCTGTACACACGGCCGTTAGAACTGAGAACTGAAGTGGCTCAATGGTTTTCCTATCAAGCCAGCTTTCAGTTTCAGTTGAAACCTTCAGTTTTGATGTTTACACATCAGTTTCAACTTGCATCTCAACTGAAACGGAAACTGATATGAGAATTGAACTACCTTTTAACCCTTTCTAACCCAGTGTGACATAGAAGTCTTATTGGACTGAAATAACAGACCTCAACATTTTAGATGTTAGAGACAACTTTGGATTAAAGAATGCTGGGTGTGAAGTGTAATAATTTTCTGTACCCTAACCAGGATTCGAACTTGAGACCTCTGCTTTGCATTGTAGTATGCTGACCATTGCGCCACAGAGGCAACCATTAATTTAAAAATAAATCTTTATAATGCATCCTGCAGTTTGAAATTATTTCTATTTCATATAATGAATTAATATAATAATTTCACTAACCTTCTTTTTAAACTGCGTCACCTTTATTGTAATTTCTACTTACACGTGTTTCGGTGGATCCACCATCATCAGAGTAAATGAAAAATTGAAACTAAAAATTTTTTTCTCATTTATTTAAAATTTACAGAAGATGGTACATCTTCAGTCACTTGTATAAAACTGATTTAAAATTAGTTTATTTTAATTTATCCCTTCTCATATTTACTGTAGATAGCAGCAGCAGTCAATATCACTTCATCATTCCTAAATTTTTTTTGTTCATTCAAAATGTCCTGCTTTTGCTCTTTCAAATATTTATAAATATGGAACATCTCATATTTTTCAATTTTATTTTTATTCTCTATATTACATTGTTCTATTATATTGAAATGTTTGTCTATTTTACCAAATTTATGTCTTTCTTCTTTTATATGATTGGTATAGTTAGATATAATGTAGTCACATTTCAGTGCTTTTTTATGTTCATTATACCTCACTTGAAAATTACGACTAGTCATACCAATGTAAAATTTTTTACAATCCTCATTACCACAATCTATTTTATACACACCCTTTTTATTGCTTAGTGTTTCATTTATATTATTTTTAATTATATTTGTGGACAGTAGTTTTTTATTATTACATTTGTATGCGATTTTATAAAATTTATTTAATGTTCTGTATAATTTATTATTAATAGTTTTATTGTATTTTAATGCAATAAATGGTTTATGTTTTATTTTATTATCTGATATAAGGGTGGTTCTTAAGTTATTTTTAAAATATAGTTTGTTTTTAATTTTATTTATTACTTTATTTATTTCTTTTTCATGATACCCATTCTTTTGTGCTATGAATTTTATTGTTCTTAATTCATTTTCTAGTAGTTTTTTCTTTTATATAATTATATGCTCTGTGAATCATACTATGGTAAGCTGCCATTTTATGTGAGTATGGGTGGTTAGATGACTTATTTATATTTGTTATTGGTAATATACTTTTACGAAATACACCTGTTGTTATTTTACTATTACCCTTGATTAATTGTATGTCCATGAAATTTAATTTATTATTATTTTCAAGTTCCATAGTGTGGTGTAATTTAACATCAAATGTATTTAATTTTTTTAAAATAACATCCTCTTCATTTTTATATGTCTTTTCTAAAATTACCAGTATGTCATCTACGTATCTGTGCCACATTACTACATTATGTGTGTGTTCTATTTGATACACAGTTATTTCTTCAAAATATTGTAAATAAATTTCAGACAAAATAGAGCTTAATGGTGCTCCCATAGTAAGTCCATCTTTTTGTTTGTATATTTTTTCATTAAATTTAAAATAATTTTGTGAAGTACATTGTCTTAATAATCCTATAACTTGCTTTACTTCATCTTCATGCAATTTACGTTCTGTTAATTTATTTTTTATAATGTTTATGGTTTTGTCAATGGGTATATTTGTGTACATATCTTTGATATCAAAAGACATCATAATATGTTTGTCATTAATTTCAATTTTTTGTATTTTGTCTATTATTTCTTGAGCGTTTTTTATACTATATCGGTTATTTAATATTATATGTGTTTTTAGGTAATCATATAAAAATTTGGATATTTTATATGTAGGCGCATTTTTATAATTAACCAGAGGTCTTATACATAGGTACATCCACTTTGTGTATTTTAGGAAGGCCATTAAGATTTGGTGCTTGAGGATTATTATTTATGTATTTATTTTTTTATCGATTATCTTATTTGATTCACTAATAATTCTTCTAAGTTGTGCATTGAATTTTTTAGTTGGATCTTTTTTAATGATCTCAAAATTATTGTTCAAATATTTTTCTGTTTTTTTATGTATTCATTTTTGTAAATTATTACGGGTACATTTACTTTATCAGCTTTTACAATTACAGCATCTTCATCTTGTAATTTTTTCTTTAAATTTTCATATTTTTAAACCATTAATTTCTTTTTAAATTTAATTTTGGTTTTAGAAGTTTGTGTTCATTTACTAAAATAAAGTAACATTTCTTCGAATATGTTGTGTGTATGTACAAGTATATTTTTTAAACTGTTCCTAAATAGTGATTTTATCCATTTTACCAATATTTTTTAATTGTAACATTTTTGAAGTCTTAAATAATATTAAAATCATACTTAGTTTTCTTTTGCTACAAATCTAAGTAATAGAATATTATATTTTGTTCAGGAATCTGAACATGATTTAACTTATTCATATTGTTGGGAACTTTCATATCATCAAGTCCTAATGTGATGTACATGTCACTTTTTTTCAGGCCATCCAAAGGGTTAAAGGTCTAAAAGTGATTTTATTACACTTAAATATCAGTAAAATGTATGAAACAATGTACACATGTTTTTTTCTGTTTAGTTTAAAAATTTGGGATTGAAAGGGTTAAAAGGGAGCTAATACTGATGACATTAAGTTGAATGGCCAGTTGACCACAGATCTAAATGATTGTTAACAGCTGATGTAAATAATGACTAATGTCTCTTGTACTTTTTTTACACAGATTATGTCCAGTACATTGTCGCTACTGAGAGAGCATTTTTTTGGCTAGACTTCTGTGCCTGCACCTTGAAAACCATTGATAAAGTTAACTCTATGTGATCCAGTCAACCAATTCTCATGAAAATTAATCCATCTCAAACATTCTGGCAGTACGTATCATTGTTTCGTTAAAATTATTCATATCTCTTTAACTTGTGAATTTATTTCAGAATATGATATAACCTATATTTTGTTATATCTCTTAACTTGTGAATTTATTTCAGAATATAATATAACCTATATTTTGCCATCTATATATTTAAAACGCAAAATCACTTCCAATGTATTTTAAATGGGAATTCTTTAAACTCTTAAATACAGAGTTCTACCGAACGGATTTTTATAATTTTTACATGGTTTTAAAGAGTATTCTTTCCTGATTTGGTAAAAAGTTCTAAACTTGAAATTCATGCTAAATTCGAGCTTCATTTTACGAAATAAAAAAGAACAAAATATATTGTTTACAACGTATAGCTCTGTAATACCGTACAGACCACCATTAAAGATCGTCAAAGCAGCAATATAATTTAAATACAAGTATATAGAATAATGATTCCATTCCAGTATATATTGAGCGAATTTATTCGCACGGGTCCACTAGTATCTCTTTAACTTGTGAATTTATTTCAGAATATGATATAACCTATATTTGGCTTGTGAATTATATTTCGCTATACCTCTTAACTTGTGAATTTACGAGGGCGAATCAAATATAAATGGTAGTTTTGCTGTTGCCGTTCGGACCAGATGTGGCGGTGAGCAGTTGTTGTTTTGTTTAATAGGAGTGGGGGGAACAGCTTACTTCGCAGCATTGTTGCGTTCTGCCGTCAGTACAGCCATGACCGAGCGAGAGGTACATCCATCTGTTGCGCAACGAATCGTCATAAAATTTTTAGCAAATGAACGTGTTAAGCCTTCGGAAATTTTTACTCGTTTGCGGGCACAGTTTGGGGACACTACTCTGTCTAAGAATCGAGTGTATACGTGGGCCAGAGAATTTAGGGGTGGGCGAGAACGTGTTGAAAACGAAAGTCACCGTCGACACCCAAGGTCAAGTCTCACAGATGACAACATTAGTGCCGTTCGAGAGCTTATTGAAGGTGATCGCCGGTTAACTGTTCAAGAAATCTCGTCAGAAATTGGTATCAGCTACAGGAGTGTTCAGTCTGCAATCACAGACCACCTTGGCTTCAGAAAGATTAGTGCTCGATGGGTTCCGAGGTTGCTGTCCGGAAATCAAAAACAGGTCAGATCGGAGATCGCCGGGAGACTTCTGCATCGATTTCAAGGAGAAGGTGAAGATTTTTTGAGGCACATCGTCACATGTGATGAGAGGTGGGTCCACCATTACACTCCCGAATCGAAAATGGCAAGTAAGGAGTGGCGAAGGAAGGATGAAGGCTGCCCAGTGAAAGCCAAAACTCGTCTCTCAGCCGGAAAAGTTCTTGCAACAATTTTCTTTGACTCAAGGGGAGTTCTACTCATTGATTTTCTTCACAATTAACGAACAGTGAATGCGGCTTACTACTGCCAGGTGCTACAGTCGGCTAAAACCAGTTACCGAAACAAAAGACGAGGTGTGCCCGTTGGAGATGTCATCCTTCTCCATGGCAACGCAAGGCCTCACACCGCATTGTTGACAAGGGATAAATTGGAAGAAATGGGCTGGGAAACTCTCGAACACCCTCCTTACAGTCCAGATTTGTCCCCTTGTGACTACTTTTTGTTTGCGCCTCTGAAAGAATCACTTGGAGGAAAACGATTTGAAAGCAATGAAGATGTCGAGAAGCTCGTGCGCGATTGGTTGACAACTCTCCCTCAATCTTTTTATGAACAGGCAATATTCAAGCTTCCAAATCGGTGGCAGAAGTGTGTAGATAATGCAGGAGACTATATTGAAAAATGTTGAAGGCATAGTTTTTGTATAATATTATTCAATAAATATATTTTTAAAAATTACCGTTTATATTTGATTCGCCCTCATATTTCAGAATATGATATAACCTATATTTTGCCATATCTCTTAACTTGTGAATTTATTTAGGAAAGTGGAAAAGTATGCTTATCAGCATGCCGGGCCCTCTGAAAAGCACATATTTTCCACTCTGCAAATGAGACCTTCACTTCATTCATCACAGGGTCTGGCTGTGTAATGAAATTCATTACTTTCAGAGGAGATAACTCTGATTAGTGTATTTTACACCTCTACCTCTTCTGTTCTTAAATGATTCACTCATTTAATTAGCTGACCATGTGATAAGAAACAGAACTATTTATTTTAGCCCTGCAACGAACAGATTGAATGTAAATAATTTGACACTCTACCTGTCTGTTATGGGTAGTCTATAATAATTAAATAATAATATAAATTGTACTATAAAGGCCAGTCGATCGCATTGTGATCGTTGTTGTTGTTTAGGTCAACAGCCAAAAGGGTGGTTTGAACCTCTAGAGGTTTTACTATGTAAAAACGAGGAGTGAGGGGGTTTACCATTGCCTTCCTCGCTGAGTTGAAAGAGTATGCTTATCAGCATGCCAGGCCCTCCGTAATGTACCCACTTTTCACCCTGAAAATGACACCTTCATTTCATTCCCCACAGGGTCTGGCTGTATAGTGAAATTCATTACTCTCAGAGAAGATAACTCTGACTAGTGTCTTTTACACCACTACCTCTTCTGTTCTTAAATAGTTCATTCATATAATTGGCTGACTATGTGATAAGAAACAGAACTATTTTTTGTAGCCTTGGAACCAACAGATCGAGTGCAATTAATTTAACACACCATCTGCCCGTTATGGGCAAACATCATGATCAGTGCTGCCAATACAGCATATGAAAATTACTCGAGCGGCTATAAATTAAATTACTCGAGCGGCGGGCTACTTTTAAATGAATCACCCAGTATTTTGAAAAGTGTGGATGCAATCCAGCAACCGTGGCCATATTCCCTTTGTCACTTCAAACTCAGGAGAGAAATATTTTATGTTTGTTGTTGTTGCAGATGACAGAGGAAAACGCGTTTAAACAAGTCAGTAAAAGCTCTCCATTATGCAAGTTATGCCGAAAGACCACCATCAATATTAGGAGCAAAAACAAAATTGTTGCGTACTGTCGCATTTGTAAAAAGAAACGACGTAAACATGCACATAAATTGTGGTTGAGAAGAATGAAAATGCTGTTGTACGATTCATGTTTAATTTGTCTTAACATATTTCATAACCGGCTATCGTATGAGAAACATTGTGAACCAGGGTGATATCGTATACGCAACAGTCTACGAATTCGTTTAATTGGGCCAAAATGCTCCATTACCGATATGTTCTAATTATCCGGAATTGGCTGAATATATGGAAGAAAAGTATTGTTTTCATGTCGAGATTTTACTGGAAGTACAGTAATCCCTCGGTATCCCCAGGGGTTACGTTTAGGAGGGTTACCGCAATTAGTAAAACCGCGGATAATGATACCCCTTATATGAACGAAAAGATGGGGGTTAGGTTCTGAAGAAAAAGTCCTGTAGTCGTTTTAGTGTTTAATAGTTTTAGTAACATTTTACCATTATTTTAATCTATAAATATTTAATAAATACAGTACTGTACGCATTAAAAATTTAATTTGCTTAAAAATAGTTGTGGGTGTTTGCTTCTTCTTCTTTTCAAACTCCTTGTGGACTTCTTGGTATGGGATCATCAGCTCCTGGAGTCCTCTTTTGAATTGAAAGGCCCTTTCCATGACGGGATCCATCTCCAACATGTGATCAGTTGCCATGCTGAGGATCTTGTTGATGGTTTGTGAAGAAATGCTTGGCGTCGTTTCAGGATCGTTAGGATCTCCGTCTTCAGGCTACTTGGCTATCTCATTGTCGGGTGTCGTCAGTTCCTCCAACTCCTCCACTGTTAGTTCCTGGTTATGGCTTTGGGTCATTTCTTCTATATCCTGGTGGTGGATTTGAGCTATACCCTCACCCTCCACGTTGTGAACGATTTCTAAAATTTCAAACATGTGGGGTGACACATATTTTCGGAATTGTATGAATTCCCCACCTCCCACCAAATACGGTGTACTTAAGGTGAGATTACGTACGTATTTTAAGGTTTTAGGCGCACAGACAAAGTCCACGGATAACTGAAACTGGCGGATACCAAGGGATTACTGTACACGTTTTCAAGACCCCCTGAACATAGATTTTTTTTTTTTTTGTTTAACGTCCGACTGTTCTGCAATTACTGCTAATGCAGACGGTGAAGGATGAAATGATTTTTTGTAACGTATGAAAATATGCCGTGCCTGAATGGGATTCGAACCCAAGACCGCATGATGAGAGGCGAGCACGTTACCAACTATGCCAATGCGGTCGGGCCCTGAAAATAGAGAAAACATGTTTTTAGCAATCGGTTTCTATGTGAACAAAATATCTCAAGAACAGAATAGTGTAAGTTGAAACTGGAAACTTAAGTTGGGTATCAAAGGGGACCCAACATGAACATTTTCATAAAAATCAGTCAACCAGAAGTAGCTGTAGTTTAATCGTGTGATTTTCTCAAAAACAGTTCCTACAATTTTTTTTTAATCTCCTCATTTACTACATTTTTTTTCTCTACAAGACGGGGTAAATGCTATGTCTGTATTTTTGGTGAGCCATGCTCTTGTGGTTAAAGATTGCGGTCGTAATATGCATTTCAGGACAAAAGTGTGTAGAGTCAAAGTAGTAGGAAATTATAAAACTTACAACTTTTATTTCAAAATTTTTTGCTAAAATGCTTAGTTTAGCGGCAATTAGTGATTTTATTATTTTTTTTCAACGAAATCTGTAAAACTGGGATTTCTTAACATGCCTTAGTATGCATTTTACAATAAAAATTATTATAATAAAATTTATAGGAAATAAACTAATTCACTACTTTTAGTTTATGTGTTTTCTTCTACAGAGCTTAGTTTAGCGTTAATTAGTGTTTTTTTGTATTTTGCTCATCAAAATCTATTAAAAAATTGGATATTTAAAAATTCCAGCCATAGTATATGCATTTTATGACAAAAGTTTAATAATCGAAAGTTAAAGTTTTTTTTTTGTATATATGTATATTACGATCTAGTCTTAAGACTAATGAGTAATTTTATTCTAACTTAAACTACTATTGATAATATTACTACAGAGCTGCTCAACAGAACCTTGGTACTTAATTTAATATAACACATTACAGTCCAGCCTTTCTTAGTTTGCTCCTAATGTAAACAAATAATGACATCATTAAGCATGCGCATTATATAAAAATGTGTACACGTTCATTAAAAAGTAACAACAAAATACTTTCAAAAGTATTTAAATACAAAATACTTTCAAAAGTATTTAAATACAAAATACTTTTGGAAGTATTTTTATAAATGAAATTGTTAGACCTATGTCATATCATGACTGATGTTTTACGTACTTCAAGTAGTTATAATTTAAAGCATAGTTAACTTAATAGGAATACGACATCCATAAAGTGGTGGACATTAGCGTCCACCCTGTAGTAGCTGGCTTTGGTTTGTTGACAGTAGGAGCAAACTACTTTACTTTACTATATGGGCGTTCAGGCCTCTGCAGCCCCTCCTCACCGCGACCTAAAAGATCTTTTGTGATTGCCCCTATTCCTTATTTATGCAAGACCCACACTTTCAATAAAGCGCAGGATCTGCCTAGGATCTAGTGCACTTACCTGAGAAGGTGTTAACATATCCTTACCCATCAGCGCTCTTCTTTTGCAGCCAACCGCTTTGCAACTGCATAAAATGTGCTCAGCCTTCTCTTCTGCCTCATGACGAATCTACACAGGCTCTCTTCAGCAACTCCTATCTTGGATAAATGATACCCAAGATTACAATGACCAGTCATCAGGCCCACTACCCTCCTCAGGTCCTGTCTTCCTAGTCTATTGTATATCCCAGCCTTCCTGCTGGAATAGGCAATGAATTTCTTTGCCTGTTCACAGCCTGTCACCTTATTCCAATAGGAGGTTTTAGCCTCCTCTTCCCAGGCCCTAACTATACCTCTATAATAGCCCTCACCAATTCCACAGAATGGCTCTGGGCCTATGAAGTGAGAGGCTGCACCTTTCTTTGCTAAGGCATCCGCTCTCTCATTTCCAGGCACTCCCTGGTGCCCCGGCACCCAACGCAGCGTCACAACGTTACGCTTGGCCACGGCATTCATAGGAGCAAACTAACAACGGCTCAACTGTAGGTACACTGCACTTATACAGTATTGTGCACTTCAATTTAACACACCCACCGGGTTGGTCTAGAGGTAAAGTAGTCACCAAAATCAGCTGTTTAACAGCTGATTTTCGGAGACGAACGTTCCTGGTACAAATCCTAGTAAAGGTAGTTACTTTTATACGGATTTGAATACTAGGCAGTGGTTACTGGTGTACTTTGATGGTTGGAATTCAATTAACCATACGTTCTCAGGAATGGTCGACCTGAGTCTGTACAAGACTACACCTCATTTACACGTCATACACATCATCGTCATCTCATTGGGTCATGGGGTTGTTTATTGTTCTGAATTGAACAGGTTGCAACTTACACACATTAGGGATTACAAAAAAAAAAATTTAACACTAATTCTAATTTTGCACTAACACTGCTCTGCTTTCAAACACTGACACTACACAAGCTCAAATGGTTTTTTTCTTTTCAGCCTTCGCACCAGATTATCGTTGTCAAGCAGCTGGATTGCTTCAACATTGTCATGGCGGTGAAGTATTTCCTCATGCTTCTGTGCGAACCTCTGGATTTCGCTGGAGATGAAATCCATTCGTAGATCTCTGTGGAGGTCGATGTTCCTTATGAACCAGGGTGCTTCGATGATGTTTCTCAGCACCTTGTTTTGGAAACGTTGAATGATTTTTATATTACTTTGTTTGGTACATCCCCAGAGTTGCATACGGTACGTCCAGACAGGCTTTATCGTCTGTTTATAGAGCAGAATTTTGTTATAGACCGATAACGAGGATCTTCTCCCTAGAAGCCAGTACAATTTCTTATACCTTAGCCCGAGTTCCTCTTTCTTCTTTTTAACGTGGGCTTTCCAGCGAAGCTTTGCATCGACTGTCATACCAAGGTATTTGGCACTGTTCGTGTGCAGTACAGTGCGGTTATTAACATATACTGGAATATGCTCAACTTTTCTGTTAGTGAAATTGACATGAACTGAATTTGTCTCGTTGAGCTTTTTCTGTCCATGGCTTAACTTCTGTGATCGATCTTTGTAGTTTGTCTGTAGCTTCCTCAATACTTTCATCCATAACTAGGATTGCTGTGTCATCGACAAAAGTAGCTACGGTATTATTTTCTAGTTTGGTAAGGTCACTGGTGTACAGCAAGTAGAGAATCTGATCTAGTACACTTTCTTGAAAAAGTTAAAGTAAATTAAAAATGCTACAACATTTAATTAAAGCATTTTTACTTTCTCTTGCCTATATGAATATATAAGAAGGAAAGTATTGTTTTATGTCGATTTTTCGACGGATCTATAAGTTTTCAGACCCCCTGAACCCAAAAAACATGTTTTTAGCAATTGGTCTGTGTGTGAACAGAATATCTCAAGAACGGAACATTGTACGAACCTAAAACTTGAAACTTAAGTTACATACCACTACCAGACCCGACACGAACATTTTCATCAAAATCGGTCAACCGGAAGTAGTAGTTTATTTGTGTAATTTTTCACTTTTTTGCGATTTTCACATAAACTGGTCCTACGATTTTTTTTAAATCGCCTGGTTTACTCAGTTTTTTATTCTCTACAAGATAGGTTAAGCGCCATGTTTGCTGAAATTCTTGGTGAGACTGTTTTCACATAAACAAATTGTTTTTTTAAGTTTGCGGCTTTAATATGCATTTTAGCGCAAAAATGCATTTAATAAAAGTTGTAGAAAATTTAAATCCTACAACTTTTATTTCAAACATTTTTTTGTATAACGCTTAGTTTAGCGGTAATTAGCGATTTTCTGTTTTTTTTCTCACGAAAACGTGTAAAAAATCGATTTTTTAAAGATTTCGGCCTTAGTATGCATTTTACGACAAAAGTGTATTTAATCAAATTTATAGGAAATTAAAAGATCTACAACTTTTATTTAGAGAATTTTTCTCTACAGAGCCTAGTTTAGCGTGAAAGAGCGATTTTCCGTATTTTTAAGCCAAACTGAATTCGATTTTCATTTTGCGTCTTTCATATATAGGTAATTAAAATTGGGTTACGTTTATTGAGGTTAGTTTTTTTGTTTATTTTTAATGTTTTATTACTAATGTTAGGTTTATTGTTAATTATTTGCATTGGCAAGAGAAAGTTGTGTGAGTGTTTCACACGAGATTTTTTTAAATAAATTAATCAATTAGTTAAGTGTGTGCGTTATTAATTGATTAGTTTTTGAAATATATGTATTACAAAATTATTTTTCAAATTCTTTTAAAGATGGTTAACATTAAAGTTAACGGACTTCATATCACGCACAATATTTAACTATGACTCATGGAATTTTGAATCCTAATGAACGATGCTGAATCGAGTAACCATGGCAACGGGCGTTTTCTCCCCCATCATCGAATAGATCTCAAATGAAAATAAACACACCCCTCAGAGAAGGGTAGCGTCTCGTTGGTGTCGGTTTATTGATGAACATTTATCGTGAATCATTAAATAGTTTGTTTATTGACGCATTATTATTAGTTTATCATCCAGTGATCTTTAGGATATAATTGAATTGTTATAAAACTCGACTCTGTGAATTCAACTACAGTACGAAACGAGCTGCCTAAATTTCGTCACCAGAACATTCTTGTTGCATGGTACAGGTGAGTAATTTGTACTTATTGTAATAAATACAGCATTGATAATCTTTTACAATTAAATTTTTTGTTTTTTATTTAAAAACTGCATCGAGGAGAATCCAGCAATGTGATTTATAGGACATGTCGAGGTAAAAAATGATAAACAGATATTAACTTGTGTGTTAAATTCGTTACTTACTAATGTTACTCAGTTTAACCTATCGTTTTTACTTAAAAATGTATTTTTTAAACAAACATCTAGTGTGAAACTCTCACACAACTTTTTCTTTTACTAATGTAAGTAACGATTAAATATATCTTTTGTTAAATCATTTGTGAACGATGAAATTAAATGAAAAACATAACCTAATTTTAATCGTGAATCATGCAAAATGAAAATTAACCTCTGTAGAACTTAAAAATGCATCAAATCATTTTTAAATTGCCCCTAAACTAGGCTCTTTAGAATAAAGTACTTGAAATAAAAGTTGTAGTTTTACTTTCTCTTGCCCTATGTGAATATATTGGGAAGGATAGTATTGTTTTCATGTCGTGTTTTCACCGGATTACTACACGTTTTCATGCCTTCTGAATCCAAGCAACATGTTTTTAACAATGATAAATCTATGTGTGTGTGGGTTGAACAAGATATCTCAAGTATGGAATAGTGTATGATATTTAAACTAAAAAATCATGTTTTTAGCGATTGGTCTGTGTGTGAACATCTATCTATATATAAAATTCGATGTATGTGTGGATGTTTCCCTTTATCTCCTAAATTACTGAACCGACTTTCATGCAGTTTTTTTATGTTGTAACTATAATGCCGGTGTAGGTTTTAGGCTATTGAAACCCTTAAAAAATTAGCCCTAAAGGGCTGAAAATAATGTTTATATCCTACATTAAGGCTTTTATGAGGTTAGATAAAAAATCCTTGCAGCGAAATCTACCGAATATTTTGTGAACTATGAAGAAAAACATTGAGCCGTGTTCGAGGTTATGTTTTTGTTGATAAAAGTACAAAGAATATTTTTTATCCATTAGCATTAATTTAAATAAAACAAATTATAATTTTTTAAATTTCATAGTTGTCATTAATTATATGTTTTTTTACTTTCTCTTGCCTATATGAATATACACTCGACCCTCGATGTTCGTGGACTCCTATGTTCGAGGTTTCGACCGTTCGAGATTTTGTATTTGTACGCAAAAAATTCAATTTTCGAGATTAACACTCGGTGTTCGTGATTTGTACTGGGATCTTGAACAAGAAATCCAACAGCTTTAAAAAACGTACCAAAACACACTTTGCCGGTAATTTGGAAAAGTAATGAGAAATATGGGTGACGAGACATCCTTACAAACTAAAACTTAAAGAACTTCAAACCAAAACAAAACAAACAACGATTTTGAATTTTTTTTAAGCCGAAAAGAAATAACATCATTACCACTCATCAAGGTTTCACCATCAACATCAAGGACACAATTTGCAGCCCAGAAGGAATAAAATGTACATAAAGAAACAACTTTGAATGTTTTATAAAATTCACAAATAACAAAAAAATATAATACGGGAATATTTTTCGATTGCAAAGAACATTTTACATTTGAATCAAGATAGTTAATAATATTTTATAGGCTATTTCTTTTTTTAAAAACTAAATTTTTCTACAACAGTTTTTTTATTGAAAATAAGCCGAAACGCCTTGTTTATCTCTTTAAAAACCACGCATTTTTCACTCACATAGAACCGATTAGAAATTTTACACTGAAATTGGATCTCGATGTTCATGATTTCGATTTTCAAGATGGTTTTCATGGGCCCAATTAATCTCGAACATTGAGGGTGCAGTGTATAGTAAGGAAAGTATTGTTTTCTTGTCGATTTTTAAAAATCGACTTTTCACCTGATCTACACGTTTTCGGACCCCCTGAACCCAAAAAACATGTTTTTAGCGATTAGTCTCTGTGTGAACAGAATATCTCAAGAACGGAACATCGTACGAGCTTGAAACTTGAAACTTAAGTTACATACCACTACCGGACCCGACACGAACATTTTCATCAAAATCGGTCAACCGGATGTAGTAGTTTATTCGTGTAATTTTTTGCGATTTTCTCAAAAACTGGTCCTACGATTTTTTTAAAAATCACATGATTTACTAAAATTTTTTCTCTACAAGATAGGGTAGGCGCCATGTTTGCTGAAATTCTTGGTGAGGCTGTTTTCGCGTAAAGAAATTGTTTTTTTTAAGATTGCGGCTTTATTATGCATTTCAGCGCAAAAATATATATATTATAAAAGTTGTAGAAAATTTGATGTCCTACAACTTTTTTTCAAACATTTTTTTGTATAACGCCTAGTTTAGGGGTAATTAGCGATTTTCTGTTTTTTCTCACGAAAACGTGTGAAAAATAGATTTTTTTAAAGATTTCGGCCTTAGTATGCATTTTACGACAAAAGTGTATAAAATTTATAGGAAATAAAAAGATCTACAATTTTTATTTATAGCATTTTTTTGTAGTATCTAGTTTCGCGTGAAGGAGCGATTTTCCGTATTTTTAAGCCTAACAGGTCGATTTTCATTTTCAGTCTTTCACTCATGATTAAAATAAGGTTATGTTTTTGAGGTTAGTTTTTTGTTTATTTCTAATATTTTATTAATAATGTTAGGTTTATTGTTAATTATTTGCATTGGCAAGAGAAAGTTGTGTGAGTGTTTCACATCAGATTTTTTTTTTAATTTGCCGGCGGCGTAGCAACGCACGCCGGGTACTGCTAGTAATATTTAAAGAACGGAGTAACATACGAAGTTGAAACTTGGACTTAAGTTAAGTACCACTAGAAGACCCGACACGAACATTTTCATCAAAATCGGTCAACCCGAAGTAGTAGTAGTAGTACAATTCGTGCAATTTTTCACTCTTTCCAAATTTCTCAAAAACGGCTACTGCGATGTTTATTTTTAAATCGTCTTTTTCACTACATTTTTATGCTCTACAAATAGTGTAAGCGCCATGACTGCTGAAATTCTTGGGGAGGCTGTGCTCTCCAAAAACAATGTTTTTTTAATTTTTTATTGCGGCTTTAATTATGCATTTAAGGGAAAAGGTGTTTAAAGTCAAGGTTGTAGAACGTTAAAAGTTTATTTCAAATATTTGTTTGTACAACGCTTAGTTTAGCGTCAATTAGTGATTTTTCGTATTTTTTTTCATCAAATTTGTAAAAAATTGGATTGTTTAAGATTCTCCCAGAATCAAAACAGAAAATACAATACCCAAATTTCAAAACAGAAAAAATTGCACAAAATAAACTAATACTTCCGTTCGATTGATTTTGATGAAAATTTTCATGTCGGGTTCCATAGTGGTACCCAACTTAACTTCAAAATTTCAGTTTCGTACAATAAACCGTTTTGAAATGTTTACAAAGACCAATCGCTAAAAATATTTTTTTTAGATTCAGGGGCCTGGATACTTGTTTTTCTGGTGAAAACTCGTTTCCGAATATTTAACATGAAAACAATATAAGTAGGTACTTTCCTTAATTACATTTAAGTAAAAATATATATTTTAAATATAGGTTATGTTTGTACTTATGGGAAAAGTGAATAATTTATTAAATATTGATAAGTGCATTGAAAAAAATCGGGGTTGTGTGTAAACGTTAAAAGGGTTGATTCATGTTTCCACCCATTTAATAATACCTACTTAATAATTCAAACACTTTGATCAATAATAAAAGCGCTTCCTGTTTCACTTGTTGAATAAAAGCGTTCTATTTTGTGTACATATTTATTTATTATCCCTTTGGGACAGCCCATTCAATCAGCTGATTAAAAACCGCTTATAACTTATCTCTAGGGTGTCTCTTAAAAACTTAAATTAAAAATGTTTAACCCACCGGGTTGGTCTAGAGGTAAAGTCGTCGCCTTGAGTCAGCTGTTTAACAGCTGATTTTCGGAGACGAAGGTTCCTGGTTTAAATCCTAGTAACCGGGTTGGTCTAGGGGTAAAGTCGTCGCCAAAATCAGCTGTTTAACAGCTCATTTTTGGAGACGAAGGTTCCTAGTTCAAATCCTAGTAAAGGTAGTTACTTTTATACGGGTTTGAATGCTAGACAGTGGTTACCGGTGTACTTTGACTCAGGAATGGTCGGCCTGAGTCTGTACAAGACTACACATCATTTACACGTCATACACATCATCCTCATATCTCATTGGGTCATGGGGTTGCTTATTGTTCTAAATTGAACAGATTGCAACGTACACAAATTAGGAATAAAAAAAAAAAAAAAAAATCCTAGTAAAGGTATAGTCCAGCCTCTCTTAGTTTGCTCCTAATGTAAACAAATAATGACGTCACTGAGCATGCGCTTTATATCAAAATGTGTACACGCTGATTAAAAAGTAACAACAAAATACTTAAAAAAGTATTTAAATACAAAATACTTTTTAAAGTATTTTTCTAAATGAAATTGTTAGGCCTACATCATATCATGACTGATGTTTTTAGTATTTTAAGTACTTTTAATTAAAAAAATAGTTAACATAATAGGAATACGACATCCGTAAAGTGGCAGACTCTAGCGTGCACCCTGTAGTAGCTGGCTTTTGTTTGTTGACAGTAGGAGCAAACTAAGAACGGCTCAACTGTAGTTACTTTTGTACGGATTTGAATGTAGACAGTGGTTACCGGTGTACTTTGATGGTTGGGGTTCAATTAACTATAATGAATGAGTGACGCATGCTGGGAGAACGATTGTTGTATTACTCTGATACAAAACATTCGTTTTCAAACTTTCCGTATTTAACATATTTGTTTGTATTTATTACATTCATTTATGTACATATTTTGATATGATGGTAAGTTAAAGATTATGAATCCGACCAAGTTAATAACCCAGTAGGTATTTGTTAAATTAATGCGCCCGATGCTAAGAATTTTTTTTTTGTCTAGTTAGTAGACGCTACCACTACAAATGCATCAGCTTTGAAACACTCATTCATTCTCCCACTACTATAACAACGCACTGCATTCTTCCCAACTAGATGGAGTTGGGACTCAAGTAATACTTAATTTTTTTTGAAGCAAATTTAGTATTATTTTAAATGCCTAATATATTTCCTTCAGTAAAATTAAATTTCCAGAGACAGCTGATAGTTGCAATAATTTTAGATGGCAAAGAAAATTGTCAAAATTAAAAAATAAATGAAAACATTTTTTTTAAATTGCAATACTTTTTAACAATAATTTGTTTTTACCGCAGGTGGATTCGACCCACTGATCTTTACATCTCCGCGCACCAGTACGTTACCATTACTCCAAACACACAATGTGACGTACTTATAAAATTTTCAATACTTAATGGAAAACGGTTACAAATTAATGTATTTTTGTGTTAAACTTAAAATACCTACAGTTTAAAATTATCAAAATTGATCCATTTTAGAAGGTCTAAACATTTTCTAATGATTCCTGATTATAACAAGCCTTCATTTATTCGTGGGAAGAAAAGATTAACAAACTAATGAAAATCAATGCATTTCCCTATTTTTACTTTCTCTTGCCTATATGAATATATAGAAAGGAAAGTATTGTTTTCATGTCGATTTTTAGAAATCAAGTTTTCACCAGATCTATACGTTTTCAGACCCCCTGAACCCAAAAAAACATGTTTTTAGCGATTGGTCTGTGTGTATGTATACAAAATATCTCAAGAACGGAACATCGTACGAACTTGAAACTTAAGTTACATACCACTACCGGACCCGACACGAACATTTCCATCAAAATCGGTCTACCGGAAGTAGTAGTTTATTCGTATAATTTTTCACTTTTTTGCGATTTTCTCAAAAACTGGTCCTACGATATTTTTAAAAATCGCCTGGTTTACTAAATTTTTTATGCTCTATAAGATAGGGTAGGAACCATCTTGCCTGAAATTCTTGGTAAAGGTGTTTTCACGTAAAAACTTTGTTTTTTTAAGATTACGGCTTTTATATGCATTTCAGCGCAAAAATCTATATAATAAAAGTTGTAGAGAATTTTAAATCCTACAACTTTTATTTCAAACATTTTTTTGTATAACGCTTAGTTTAGCGGTAATTAGCGATTTTCTGTTTTTTCTCACGAAAACTTGTGAAAAATCGATTTATTTTAATATTTCGGCTTTAGTACGCATTTTACGACAAAAGTGTATATAATAACATTTATATAAAATTAAGAGATCTACAACTTTTATTTAGAGAATTTTTCTCTACAGAGCCTAGTTTAGCGTGAAAGTGTGATTTTCCGCTTTTTAAGCCAAACTGAGTTCGATTTTCATTTTGCGCCATTCACTCATGATTAAAATAAGGTTATGTTTTTGAGGTTAGTTTTTGTTTATTTCTAATATTTCATTAATAATGTTAGGTTTATTGTTAATTATTTGCATTGGCAAGAGAAAGTTGTGTGAGTGTTTCACACCAGATTTTCAAATTCTTGGGACATTCTGTATATTCATAATAGAGCAAGGGAAACTAAATATCGACAAGTTTTTTCTATCTTCCTGTAGTTTGATAGTTTTCGTGAGCAATGTGAATTTACTGTCCTTTGATTGTGTTTATTTGATAAACATAGTTGTACCTTGTTTATGATTCTCTTTTATTTTAAATTGCACTGAACAAGGTTAAAAACGCTTTTCCTTTGATCTAACTCAGTAAAAATAGGGCACCTATTAACTACACCAATCAATTTATTATTTCTCCTTTTAGATATATTTTACTAATACTGTATTGTACCTTAGCACAGAAGATCATCAATTATCCGTTCTTGTACTTTTAAAAACCTGCTTGTCCGAATATCGATTAACCGGAAAGGATCTGAAACATCTAACAACCAGTGGCCGCTCGTGCCTTCAAAAGTAGGTGAAGCGTTTCAAAAACTGAGAAAAACGATTACACAAATAAGTATCTGCGAGACTCCCGAGCGTAAAAAAAGAAAAATACACTTATAGACAGTGTGTTAACCCTTTCAGTGCCAACGTCCGGAAAACAGGACGTCGATATATTTTACGTAGTTGTACTATTCGGTTTACCGGACGTCCACAAGTTATGCATAAAGTGCCAACGTTCGGATAACCGAACATTTCCAAATAACATTTTAAACAAAAATTAATGGAATAATGTATTTTGAAACCGCCTCTATGGCGTAGTGACTAGCGCTCTAGCCTACAAAGCGAAAGCAGTCGGGTTCAATTCCCGGCTAGGGTCTGGAAATTTTAACACATTAAAACCACCGATAAGGTACCAAAACCCTTAGTAGATGCTAATGACCAAGCTGTCAATGCGACTGAAAATAAACTAAAAAAAAACTATTTTGAATATTTTTGGTGTTAGAACGATTTCTGGTTTTATGAACACAATAAAAATTAATTTTTAACAGAAAATTTTATTTTTCTGTAAGCTTTCAAGTTTTCGAAATAAGGGCTGGCACTTTTTGTACTCCCTTATTCAAATTAAATGGCACTTAATATTGTTTTGGCACTGAAAGGGTTAATATATATATATATACACACACACACAAAATGCAGGCACAGACCAATAGCTAAAAACATTTTTTGGGGTTCGCCCTAATACTACTATATCATCGGCGAATCTCAGCATTTTTATTGTTTCTCCTTGAATTTTAATTCCTGCGTCAAATTTCTCCTTCACTTCATTTATAGCCTCTTCTATATACAAGTTAAAAAGTAGTGGTAAAAAATAACAACCTTGTCGTACACCTTTTATTATAGCAGCCTCTTTTTTGTGACCCTCAATCAAATGTATGTACCCCTCAAATGTAGATGATAATGAACAATATAACCTATGTTTAATCATGAGTAAATAATATAATATGAAAAACCGTTAGTTTCACGTTAGTCCGGATAAACGAGGTTGTACTGTATTTTTTTTAAATTTATTTATTTAAACGTCGCATCAACTGCAACGGTCATTAGCGATGACGTTGGGGTGAAACTTTATGCGATGTAGGATGAAATGATTTTTTGTAACGTATGAAAATATGCCGTGCCTGAGTGGGATTCGAACCCAGGATCACATGATGAGAGGCGAGCACGTTACCAACTGCGCCAATACGGCTGGCTGTGTACTGTATGTATTTTTTTTCAATTGAATCAACTTCAAGACAACTTTGTGTCCTTTTATTTTTATTTTTTTTATAATTGGTTTATTATGGTCGCATCAACATTCTAAGTTTTTAGCGACCCCATTACATAAAAAACTCTAATTACATAACATAAGGTTATAACACTTTAGGTTTACAATGACGTTTTTCAGTTAGATAAAATTTACACTTTAACAATTGTATCTTACACTTTTAAATTATAAATTATTTTGTATGGATTGCACTTTTATTTGCACTAAAATTGTCTTTGAATATTTAAAAATTGTATAAAGTCCAGTGTCTTTGTGTACTGTTTGTGATTGTAATTGTCCGGTAAGTGAAATTGTTTCCGTATAGTGTTCAAGGTAGGACATTCCACTAGAATATGTTTGACAGTTATTTCGTGTTGCAGTGTCTGCAGTAAACAGAGTCTTGTTTCGTCATGAGGTGACTGTGTGTCAGTTTATTAGTGTGACCAATTCGTAGTCGTGTAAGAGTCACTTGGTCAAGTCTGTTTTTAAAAATTTCTGGTTGTAAGTCTCGAATGTCAGTCCGTACTGTGTGTAGGTTAGTCCTTAAAGTCTTCCACCACTCGTTCCAAATTATTTCAAATTTGTGTCTGAACATTTCCTGCAGATCTCGATGGGAAGACTTGTTTATCTTATTGGAGCATATTTTTATTTCTTGACATTTTGTACTTAAAAGAATAAGATTCTATGAAAATTTTCACAGTACAAAATATTGCAAGATCTATAAAAATAAAGTATAATAATTATTTATCGATGGTAGTTTATGGTAGAGGGGTGGTTAATACAGTGTATCATTAAAATAAATTAGAAAAAGTTAAGTATTACTAAATTTATGCAACTCACACAACATTTTATTTCCGTTATTTGCCAACTATTGTATGTAATAGATTCCTTTTGTTTGGCCGCATCTATGCGCCTATATAGCCCTACATACTAGAAAAATAACAATACGGTCTGTACGTGATGGTTTGTTGAAGAATATAAAAGATTATTTCTGAAGAAGTTACGATGTCAGTTAAGAGCGAATTTAACTTTAATAGATTTATTTATTTTCCCTTTACATACAAAAACATATTACAATATAAAAGTTAATTTCTTTAATTATACTTAGAAAATTTAAAACGATTTATATTAATTTGTGGTGGGAAAATTACACCCAACTATGTTTTCCCATGTTCAAGGGTAGACCAACTCAGGGTTTCTTTGTTCGTTAACTACGGTAATTTGTTAGTGTGTCAGTAATTACAACTACATGTTAGTTACTTAAATACTAATTAAACTACTAACTCATTTTTATTAAAATAGTTTGCTATTATAAAATTATATGTATATATACAAATGAAAAAATCTGGTGTGAAATACTCGCACAACTTTCTCTTGCCAATGTAAATAATTAACAATAAACCTAACATTAGAAATAAACAAAAAACTAATGTCAATAAACATAACCTAATTTTAATCATATATGAAAGACGCAAAATGAAAATCAACCTCAGTTTGGCTTAAAAATACGGAAAATCGCTCTTTCACGCTAAACTAGGTTCTCTAGAGAAAAATGCTTTAAATTAAAGTTGTAGATGTTTTAATTTCCTGTAAATTTACACTTTTGTCGTAAAATGCATACTAAGGCCGAAATCTTAAAAAAATAGATTTTTCACACGTTTTCGTGAGAAAAAAAACAGAAATTGCTAATTACCGCTAAACTAAGCGTTATACAAAAAAATGTTTAAAATAATTGACGTAGAATTTTAAATTCTCTACAACTTTAATTATATAGGCTACATTTTTGCGGTAAAATGCATAATAAAGCCGCTACTTTAAAAAAAAAACAATTTTTTCACGTGAAAACAGCCTCACCAACAATTTCAGCAAACATGGCGCCTACCCTATTTTGTAGAGCATAAAAAATTTAGTACACTAGGTGATTTTAAAAAAATCGTAGGACCCGTTTTTTGAGAAAATCGCAAAAAATTGAAAAATTGCACGAATAAACTACTACTTTCGGTTGACCGATTTTGATGAAAATGTTCGTGTCGGGTCCGGTAGTGGTATGTAACTTAAGTTTCAAGTTTGTACGATGTTCCGTTCTTAAGATATTCTGTTCACACACACACAGACCAATCGCTAAAAACATGTTTTTTTGGGTTCAGGGGGTCTGAAAACGTGTAGATCCGGTGAAAACTCGATTTCGAAAAATCAACTTGAAAAAAATACTTTCCTTCCTATTTATTCATATAGGCAAGAGAAAGTAAAAAAGAAACTATTAAATATGAAATGTGCAAAATAAAAGAATTTATTTTACCTAAGAGATAAAGGAAGTTAACTCCATTTTTGTAATTTTTCAGAAGAACTAAAAACATGAAGTTTTTATTTTGTTAAAAAATTCTGAAGGTGTGATGATTTTTTTAAATTTGTACCAAATAAAATAGCTTCTGATACAGAGATTTAAAAGACTAAATAACTTTCTTAACTTTTACAACCCCCGACCACCTACAGGACTTCATACTCTTAACGTCTTTCTGCGTTTTAATTACGTTAGTGCTAACCCCCCTCTCCCATTTAACTTTAGTTAATCAAACGGAAAAAAACTTCGACAAAATACAGGGTGATTCATGAAGTTCTCCCCCCACTTCTACAGCACATTGTACTAGTAAAAATAATGAAAAAATGTTATATAAACATAGGTCCGAAAACGCTTCGTTAGCGAGTTACAGCTAGCGAAAGTTTCGCCTGGATTTCAGTTCACCAGGTGAAATGAGGTCTTCCTGGAATTGTGGTAAGGTAGATTAAGGGGCAAATTCAATCATTTCTTATGGTTTTTGATCTGATAAATTGAATAAAACAGGTCCCAGATCTGTAAGTTAAATAGTTTTTAAGAAAACCAGTGTCAAATGCAAAAAATGGAGTGAAAAACTTATTTTTTCATCTTTGGGCAAGGATAACTGTGTTATTTCACCAAGAAACAGTTAAAATTTTTCAATAAAACATGTAGAAAATTTTATTCTGAACAAACCGGTGTAAATTAAGTACACAGAAAGCGAATAGATGTTTGATTAAATGAGTTTTTATTCATAAGAGTACAAAGTAAAATTAACCGGAAAAACTAAAATGAAAAAATGTGTTTTTTTCACTCCATTTTTTTGCATTTGACACTGGTTTTCTCAAAAACTATTCGCTTTCTGTGTACTTTATTTACACCGGTTTGTTCAGAATAAAATTTTCTACATTTTTTATTGAAAATTTTTAACTGTTTCTTGGTGAAATAACAAAGTTATTCTTGCCCAAAGATGAAAAAATGTGATTTTCACTCCATTTTTTGCATTTGACACTGGTTTTCTCAAAAACTATTTAACTTACAGTTCTGGGACCTGTTTTATTCAATTTATCAGATCAAAAACCATAAGAAATGATTGAATTCGCCCCTTAATCTACCTTACCACAATTCCAGGAAGACCTCATTTCACCTGGTGAACTGAAATCCAGGCGAAACTTTCGCTAGCTGTAACTCGCTAACGAAGCGTTTTCGGACCTATGTTTATATAACATTTTTTCATTATTTTTACTAGTACAATGTGCTGTAGAAGTGGGGGGGAGAACTTCATGAATCACCCTGTATATTGTGCTAACTCTATTCTGATAAGAAATAGTATTTTATTCACAATGATATTGGAAAAAATTACAGAATAAAAGCAAATTCTGAGGCCTATCAGTAAGATAGGCCTCATGGTAAGATAGGCCTGCCCATAATAGACAGGTGGAGTGTCAAATTATTTACACTCAATCTGTTAGTTGCAGGGCTAAAATAAATAGTTCTGTTTCTTATCAAATGGTCAGCCAATTAAATGACAATCATTTAAGAACAGAAGAGGTAGAAATGTAAAAGACACTAATCAGAGTTATTTCCTCTGAAAGTAATGGATTTCATTATACAGCCAGACCCTGTGGTGAATGAAGTGAAAGTGTCATTTGCAGAGTGGAAAATATGTGCTTTTCAGAGGGCCCGGCATGCTGATAAGCATACTTTTTCACTCAGTGAGGAAGGCAATGGTAAACCACCTCACTCCTCGTTTTACTTAGTAAAACCTCTGCAGGTTCAAACCAGCCTTTCGGCTGATGACCTAAACACACACATCAGTAAGATAATAAAAACAAAATAATTTAAAACAAAATAATGAGTACGAGGTGTGGCTATGAAATAACGAGACTGACATAAAAAGTTTTGTTTTAATTTTATACATAATCAGTTATTGTCACCTTCCGAGGGGTTAATGTCAAACAACACTATCTACAAAAACCTAATTTTTCAGGAGAACAATCACCATTTATATACCTTTGTTATTGTTTAGGTAAACAGCCGAAAGGCTATATTAAACCTCTAGAGGTTTTACTAAGTAAAAACGAGAAGTGAAGTGGTTTACTATTGCCTTCCTCACCAAGTTGAAAGAGTATGCTTATCAGCATGCCAGGCCCTCCGAAAAGCACCCATTTTCCACCCTGCATATGACACTACACTTCATTCACAACGGGGTCTGGCTGTATAGTGAAATTCATTACTTTCAGAGGAGATAACTGTGACTAGTGTATTTTACACCTATACCTCTTGTTTCTAAATAATTCAGTCATAATTGGCTGATCATGTGATAAGAAACAGAACTATTTTTTGTAGTCCTTGAACCTACAGATCGAGTGCAATTAATTTAACACTCCACCTGCCCGTTATGGGCAAATTTACCATTAAGAAATAAATTCAACAAATTAAATTATACGAAATTTATATTTGATTACATTATATAAATAACTGAGATAATAGGAACAGAATCAGATCAGTCGTTTTTCGTTCTCTTAAAAAATATTAAAAAATAGGTTTTTGTAGATAGTTTTGTTTGGAATTAACCCCTCGCTTCAATATACACTCCTTTTCTATCCCTACAACGCTCCATGCGAATTTTCCATTGTTGGAAACAGTGCTGGAAGTCATCTTCTGTCAGCTCCTTTAGGGCACGTACCGCTTTCTCTTTTACAGCTTCCTTAGACTCAAATCTTGTCCCTTTTAATGCAGATTTCACTATAGGGAACAGGTAGAAGATAATAACATGTAATGAAACGTGGTTTTTTACTTATGATCTGGAAACGAAGCGCCAAACCATGCACTGGAAGAGCTGAACTTCACCGAGAGTCAAAAAAGCTCGAATGAGCTAGTCAAAATTTAAAGCAATGATGACTGTTTTTTTTATATCCATGGGATTGTGTACCTTCACTGGGTTCCTGAAGGTCAAACAATTAAACGATATTACTACCTTGAGGTACTTTCTTAACTACGACAAATAGTAAGGAAAAACGCCCCGAAATGTGGAAGGACAATCATGGTTTCTTCATCAAGACAATGCGCCAGCTTATTCCGCGTTACCTGTCAAGCGGTTCCTAGCCAAGTACAGCATCTCAGTGTTTAGAACATCCACCTTATTCATCAGATCTTGCACCATGTGACTTCTACCTGTTCCCCAAGGTGAAATCTGCATTAGAAGGGACAAGATTTGAGTCTGTGGAAGCTGTAAAAGAGAAAGCGGCACGTGTCCTGAAGGAGCTGACAAAAGATGACTTCCAGCACTGCTTCCAACAATGGAAAATTCGCATGGAGCGTTGTAGGGATAGAGAAGGAGTGTATATTGAAGGTGATAATAAGTGATTATGTATAAAATAAAAATAAATTTTTTTTACGTCAGTCTCGTTATTTGAATAGCCACACCTCGTATACTGTGTAATACTTGAAACCCACCGGGTTGGTCTACGGGTAACGTCGTCGTCGCTAGTCAGCTGTTTAACAGCTGATTTTTCGGGTTCTGGTTCAAATCCTGATAAAGGTATAAAAGTAACTACTTTTATACTGATGTGAGTACTAAAGTATATCCCACAGAACCGTGCAGCAGCAGATATAAACAGACTACGGGTTGAAAGTCAGTAAATAGGATGCTTATCGTGTTTCACTCTAAAAAACGCTGTCACCGGATGGCGACATTAAGTGGCAAACCTTATTTGTTTGACCCTGAAAAGGGCTTAAACGGCCCTTTAAAAAAGGGGTTTAAAGAAAGGGCTTAAACGGCCCTTTAAAAAAGGGGGTAAAGTAAACTGGACGAGGCCATCTACCTGAGGGACCGGAGGTTTAAGGAAATCTGCGTTTTATTAGTGTGGAAAGGGTTGCCTATTGTGTTTTATTACTGGTGAAAGGGTCGCTTGTTGTTATGATCTGATGGACTCGTCTAGTTGTCTAAAGGCACTTTTACAATTAACCTGTTTTAAACCTATGCCATGCATATGAACATGCAAAGATCTGTGACTGTTTTTGGTAAATGAGGAGGTTATTGTGAAAAAAAAACTAATAATTTTCCATATTATCTAAAGTGACTGCATGAATAGTGAAAACGAAAAACTCAAGAAATAAAAAATCTCTTGTTGCACTACTGCACTATTTATATTTTTACTTTTTAAGTTTTATTTGTTAATTTAAAATACATTATAATTATGTTTTATAAAATTTATGTACAATAAAGTGCATTATCTTTGCATATTCATTTGCATGGCATAGGTTTAAAACAGGTTAACTGTAAAAGTGCCTTTAGACAACTAGAAGAGTCCATCGCATCATAACAACAGGCGACCTTTCACCAGTAATAAAACACAATAGGCGACCCTTTCTACACGAATAAAACGCAGATTTCCTTAAACCTCCGGTCCCTCAGGTAGATGGCATCGTCCAGTTTACTCTACCCAAAAAAGGGGTTTAAAGAAATTATCTGAAACTATTATCCTATTATCCTATTATCTGAAACTTTTTATAGTGTACAAGAATTCCTTTTTTAATAGTAGTGATACATTGTGTGATTCTTTTATGTATTTCAGGTGTTATAACTGACATGTCCTATACTCCTCCTGGAGTCTCCAGGACGCAAAAAAAATAGTATTTATAAGTCAGTAATAATTTCACGCTGTTCTTTTTACTTTATGTTTAGTGTGAACTTAATTCTTAGGTTTATTTATAACTATTTTCTGTACGTGACATTATGATGTTTGGATTAAAAAAAAAGAAAAAGAGAACAGCATCTGGTTAAATTAACGACTGAGTTATAGACGTCGTAAGCATGTGGTTGAGAACGCATAAAAATGTGCTGTGGTTTCAACAGACTTCTCAATCTCGTAACAGAACGTGCTTTCACTGAATTTAAACTGTAACATAATACACGCGTCTGAGAATATAATCTTTTACTGTTGTAACCCCGGACGTCCCTAAGGAATAATTTTTTAACGCTGTGTGTAAATACGTTACAATCTGTTCAATTATTATAATTACTCACCACTCCAGCGGCGCATGCGCCGCTTCCGTGTCTCGCATCATAGGGGTCGGTGGATCAGAATTTTTTGAAGTTTGATGATATGAAAGTTTAAGGATGATGTTTCAAGTTTTAATTTTTGAAGTTTCTAAATTTGAAATTTGAAGGTTTTAAAGTTTTAGGTAATGTTTGAAGTACAAAGTCAGACCCTTGTACTTCTGCTCTATCTACTGTTGTAGATAATTTAAAATCTTACAACTTTTATTTCAAACATTTTGTTGTA
The DNA here is from genome assembly GCA_035578175.1 of Catonia carolina. Lineage (NCBI taxonomy): Eukaryota > Metazoa > Arthropoda > Insecta > Hemiptera > Achilidae > Catonia > Catonia carolina. Next base: position 9,250,315 of record JAQMRL010000016.1, read on the forward strand.
TAACGCTTAGTTTAGCGGTAATTAGCGATTTTCTGTTTTTTCTCATGAAAACGTGTGAAAAATCGATTTTTTAAAGATTTCGGCCTTAGTATTCATTTTATGACAAAAGTGTTTATAATCAAATTTATAGAACATTAAAAGATCTACAACTTTTATTTAGAGTATTTTTCTCTACAGAGTAGTTTAGTGTGAAAGAGTGATTTTCCGTATTTTTAAGCCAAACTGAGGTTGATTTTCATTTTGCGTCTTTTATACATGATTAAAATTAGGTTATGTTTATTGACGTTAGTTTTTTGTTTATTTCTAATGTTTTATTACTATTGCTAGGTTTATTGTTAATTATTTGCACTGGCAAGAGAAACTCGTGTGAGTGTTTCACAGCGAACTTTTTTCTTTATTATGTACCCATAAACTATTTTGTTAATAATGTCGTTAAGAAATTTGATGACAATGATAATAACGAAGATGTAACTGGATAATGGTGTCGTAAATTAATAAACAGTTATAAAATATGTGTTATTAAAATTATCTATTGAATTTTATTGCGGTAACAATAGCAATAAACTAATAGAATAAGCTACTCCATTATGTCTCCGTTTTTTAATGTAATTTTATGTTAGGTTTCGGAGTTCATTAACTCAAAAGATTAAATAAAAACTACGAGCTGTACTCTCCAGTCATAACGTGGCGAAAGGGTGGCATGTTGAGACCTGCGTTAAGAGGCGTCTCGACATGCCATATGTAATAATCAACTTATTAAACTTACCTTTTTATTAAAAATTTTGTTGTTGTTTCGGTCATCAGCCAAAAGGCTGGTTTGAACCCGTAGAGGTTTTACTAAGTAAAACGAGGAGTGAGGTGGTTTACCCTTGCCTTCCTCACTTAGTGGAAAAGTATGCTTATCAGCATGTTATCAGCATGTTATCTGAAAAGCACATATTTTCCACTCTGCAAATGACACCTTCACTTCATTCACCACAGGGTCTGGCTGTATAATGAAATTCATTACTTTCAAAGGAGATAACTCTGATTAGTGTCTTTTACACCTCTACCTCTTCTGTTCTTAAGTGATTCAGTCATTTAATTGGCTGACCATGTGTTAAGAAACAGAACTATTTATTTTGGCCCTGCAACGAACAGATTGAGTGTAAATAATTTGACACTCCGCCTGTCTGTTATGGGCAGAAAAATTTTGTATCTGTTATAATAATAATAATAATAATAATAAGAGAAAAGCGAAATTCTACGGACACATACAGAGATTATCGACACACAGATTAACAAGACAGATTCTCGATCAAATTACTAAGTGGCAATCAACAACAAACTGGGTAACACAAACCAAAGGTGATCTACAGAAGGCGAATATTGAAACGGTGGAAATTTTCGACAGAGATAGCTTTAGAAGCAAAATCAAATAATGGGAAGTTACATTAGAGCCAAAGGAACCGAAGCCATACAGGCCAAAATGGGATGAGGAGCGAAAAAAGCAACACAGCATAAGAATGAAACTGTATTGGCTAGATGAGAAAAACAAAACGAAGCATTTGCTTAGCGTTTTCCATTTCAAGGGAGTATTCGCAAATAATAATAATAATAATAATAACAATATTTTTAAATACAGTAATACCTCGTATAACGCTTCCCCGTTTAGCGCTGATTCATTATAACGCTTTTATGAAGCCTTCAAGGTCATCAGAGGTTTCTACTGAAATGCATTGTAGTAGCCGGCACATTTTTCATGTGTTACGTACTGTGTCTTGTCTTTTTTTGAATTTACAGTTAACCATGCTGTATTTAATTTGTTGTTTATATTATACTGTACTTATAAATAAATATGTCAACCCCATAAATAAAAAAAAGTATATAAACAAAAAAATACCAAAAATAAAACAGAAAACAATCAGTAAACGTATGTATTGTATTGTAGTATACTTTATGTACTGTGCAGTACGAGCATTGTATGGAACCCGATTTGATTACGTAATCGCTCGACCCCGTACACCTCAACTTTTACACCTCTACCCCTTCTGTTCTTAAATGATTCAGTCATTTAATTGGCTGACCATGCGATAAGAAACAACTATTTATTTTAGCCCTTTAACGAACAGATTATGTGTAAATAATTTGACACTCCACCTGTCTGTTATGGGCACATTATCAAATTATGGAATAAATTGAATACCTACGTAATTTAAGAAACTGAATGTAAGAATTGGATTTGGAAATAAACACATAATTATTATTTATTATTAAACGTTTCCTTAGACTTTATTCAATTTTACTACATGGCCGGCTCGTTGTTGAAGCGGTCAACTGGTGGTTTCTATACCATAAGTTCCGAGTTCAATTCCTAGGTCCGGCAATGTTTATCACTCATTTTTATCTAACATAATTCACCGCCTGCATTAACCTTAATGTACTTCTAACACTCGGACGTAAACAAAACACAAAAAAACTAGATACATAGTTCTTTCTATTATATGCCTATCTTGCCTTTCATATTCTTCTTTCAGTTTTACTTCTGAAATTTTTAATCAATATGCTTAAAAATTTAATGCGATTAGAAATCTATCCCAAATTTTAACAGGACTAAAATGAGGTTAAGTTTTTCATTTTATATTGTTACTAATGATTACCCCACCGGGTTGGTCTAAAGTTATATGTTTAGTCTAGTTTAGTCAAGTGGTATAATAAAGTAGATTTTATAGGAATTACTAGAAGGGTGTATAACATAAATTATTAGTATTTTAAATTTATTAGCTTAAGATTTTTGTAAACGAATCTCTCTTGGAAAACAGTTCACATTCACATCTTGACCAATTCGGTTCACTTTTTACTCTTCAGACATATACACATTTTTACTTGATAATTTTGAAAGTGTCATTTGTCCATTTGACAATTGTTATAGGCGAAGCCTAAAATAAATCTTTTTAAAAACCGATCGAATCGATTGTTTTATTTAACTTAAGATAAAGTTGTCGCCGCAAGCCAGCTGTTTAACAGCTGATTTACGGAGACGATGGTTCGTCGTTCAAATCTAGTAAAGGTATGTCACCGGATGGCGACATTAAGTGGCGAGTTAAAACCTTTAATTTTTGGTGGCCCTGAAAAGGGCCGTTTAAGGGGTTTAAGGGTCGTCTTGATGGTAAGCATCGGTCGTAGTCGTTGTGGCGGTCGAGCAGCTGGGCGACACGGCGTGTCGTCGTTCAGCTGAGACATCATCTTCTTCCCTCGCAGTAGTGCGTCGATTTCTGCTTCGTCGGATCCGGTGGGCGTAAGGCTCGGTCGAGGGACCGCTGTGGGCATCGCTCGGGTCAGCGGGCGATGACGGTCCGGTCGACGGCTTACGGTGACGGGTCGGCGAGCGGAAGCATCATCTTTTTTGCGGGGCCGTCGATTAGTCTTCGCTATAGTCCTGTAGCCGTGTGCCGTGGTGGACGTCTTGTCTGCTGTCTGGATAGGAATTGAATCGCTCGGCTCAGTGTAGCGCTCTTTATATAGTTGCCGAGAGCGCTGTAGTAGGAGGCAGTCACTGGCTCGGCCTTGATGACAAAGGCTGCTGTCGGTACGCCGCCAAAGGGCCTACCGCGCCGACAAAGGCCGGCAACACAGTAAATGATTAATTAGAAGGGGTGGCGGTGACAGGTAGTTAGTTACTCATGTACGGATTTAAATACTAGATATTGGTTACCGGTGTACTTTGATAGTTGGGGTTTAATTAATCACACTCTCTCAGGAATGGTCGGCCCGGGTCTGTACAAGACTACACCTCATTTACACGTCATACACATCATCCTCATCTCACTGGGTCATAGGATTGCTTATTGTTTTAAATTGAACAGATTGTACACACGTTAGAGAAAAAAATAAAATATACTAATGATTAAACACAGGTTATATATATATATATTTCATTATTCACATAGGCAAGAGAAATTCGTGTCAGTGTTTCAAACCAGATTTTTTTTACCTAAAAAACCAGCTCCAAAGAAATTTCCGTAAATTTTAGAAACGCCTTGTATATAGAGATTTCCACTGATGTTGGGAATACACCGGGTAACGCGCCGATATGTGTTTATAAAGTTTCCCTTAAAGTGTCCTGGCTCTGATCAGGGTGAGCAACTATTTAAAGATCTGGTGAATGCAGGCACGTTGAGGAAATTTGAGATTCAAGTGGCGCAGGAAAACCCGTCCAAGCAGCAACCAAACCTTGACACCGATCTTCTTGTGAAAATTGGTGCTGCCAAGGTAACTCAAATTGAAAGAAAATTGGTTTTTACTTTTTCTTCTGCCCATAACAGACAGGTGGAGTGTCAAATTATTTACACTCAATCTGTTAGTTGGAGGGCTAAAATAAATAGTTCTGTTTCTTATCACATGGTCAGCCAGTTAAATGACTGGACCATTTAAGAACAGAAGAGGTAGAGGTGTAAAAGACACTAATCAGAGTTATCTCCTCTGAAAGTAATGAATTTCATTATACAGCCAGACCCTGTGGTGAATGAAGTGAAGGTGTCATTTGCAGAGTGGAAAATGTGTGTTTTTCAGAGGGCCCGGCATGCTGATAAGCGTACTTTTCCACTCAGTGAGTTGTGGCAATGGTAAACCACCTCACTCCTCGTTTTACTTAGTAAAACCTCTACAGGTTCAAACCAGCCTTTCGGCTGATGACCTAAACAACAACAAAGTTTCTTATAAATAAGACTGCACGGTAAACCATTGCAATTAAATTAAAATTTTTAAAATGCATGTAAACAGGACATGGTAGCTTAATATAACTTATCAAATGATAAATCTAAAGTCACTTGGGAATAGTTTTCAGTACAGTACTTAACAATAACACGGTTAGTTAAAATCGCGTGATATGTCCATTCGCAACTTATAACCTAGTAGGAAAGGTTAGGTCAACCCGAATGAAAATCTATCTGCAAACGGAATCTGTGTCACGTGAACTTAAGTTACATTTTAATAAAAATTTACGCATATCAATTTAAATTTGGCTTATAAGCATATTTTCAAGTTTTCTTGCTTTATTTTATTTAAAAAATTAATTGAAAATTTTGTTTCGTTTTGAAAATTTTGTTTCGTTTTGAAAATTTCATTAACCGAAATCAATAAACGATTTAGAAAGCAATCATATTAAAAAAAAAATATATATATATAATGTAAAACACTCACACGACTTTCTCTTGCCAATGTAAAAATTAATCAATATAACCTAACATTAGTAATAAACCATTAGAAATTTTTAAAAAATCAATAAATATAACCTATTTTAATCATGAGTGAAAGACGCAAAATGAAAATCAACCTCAGTTTGGCTTAAAAATACGGAAAATCACTCTTTCACGCTAAAGTAGGCTCTGTACAGAAAAATGTCCCAAATAAAAGTTGTAGATCTTTAAAATTTCTTACAAATTTTATTATACACTTTTGTCGTAAAATGCATACTAAGGCTGAAATTAAAAAAAAATATTTTTTACACATTTTCGTGAGAAAATAAACAGAAAATTGCTAATTACCGCTAAACTAAGCGTTATACAAAAAAAATGTTTGAAATAAAAGTTGAAGGTTTTTAAATGCTCTACAACTGTTATTGTACCCTACATATTTTGCGCTAAAACGCACATTAAAGCCGCGATATTTAAAAATCAATTTTTTTGCGAGAAAACGGCCTCTCCAAGAATTTTAGCAGACATGGCACCTCCCCTATCTTGTAGAGCATAAAAAATTTAGTCAATAGGCGATTTTCAAAAAAATCGTAGAAGCCGTTTTTGAGAAAATCGCAAAAAGTGAAAATTGACACGAATAAACTAGGCCTACTACTTTCGGTTGACTGATTTTGATGAAAATGTTCGGGTCGGGGCCGGTAGTAGTATCAAACTTAAGTTTGAAGTTTCAAGTTCGTACGATGTTCCGTTCTTGAGATATTCTTTTTACGCACACACACAGACCAATCGCTAAAAACATGTTTTTTGGGTTCAGGGGGCCTGAAAACGTGTAGATCCGGTGAAGAGTGGATTTCTTAAAATCGACATGAAAACAATACTTTCCTTCCTACATATTCATATAGGTAAGAGAAAGTAAAAATATAATGTAAAACGTTCACACGACTTTATCTTCCCAATGGGAACAATAAAACATATAAACTATGTTTAATCATTAGTAAACAACGTAAAATGAGAAACATAACCAAAATTTAATTGTGAGTGAACGATGCTAAATGAAAATTAACTTTTGTAGGACTTAAAAATACGGAAAATCACCATTGACGCTAAAGTAGGCTCTGTAATAAAATATCTTAAAATAAAAGCTGTGATACGTATTTTTAATTTTTAACTTTCATTATTGGTTTAATATTCCCTTTCCCCAAATATCATATTAAGGCTGCAATCTTTAAAAAAAAGCTTTTTTTTCTAGGAGAGTACAGCTTCCACGGATTTCAGCAGACATGGCGCTTACCTTATCTGAGTGTAAAAAATGTCGGTAGTAAAGAGGCAATATTAAACAAAATCGTACTAGCCTTCTTTTTTTTTGAGAAAATCGTAGAAAAGTGTAAAATGCACGAATAAACTATAGTTCAGCCGCTCTAAGTTTGCTCCTACTGTCAACAAACCAAAACCAGCTACTACAGGGTGCACGCTAGAGTCCGTGACTTTATGGATGTCGTATTCCTATTAAGATAACTATTTTTTAAATTATAAGTACTTAAAGTACTAAAAACATCAGTCGTGATATGATGTAGGCCTAACAATTTCATTTATAAAAATACTTTTAAAAGTATTTTGTATTTAAATACTTTTGAAAGTATTTAGTTGTTACTTTTTAATCAGCGTGTACACATTTTGATATAATGCGCATGCTCAGTGACGTCATTATTTGTTTACATTAGGAGCAAACTTAGAGAGGCTGGATTATACTACTTCCGGTTGACCGTATTTGATGATTTTTTACTTTCTCTTGCCTATATGAATATATAGGAAGGAAAGTATTGTTTTCATGTCGATTTTTCGAAATCGAGTTTTCACCGGATCTATACGTTTTCAGACCCCCTGAACCCAAAAAACATGTTTTTAGCGATTGGTCTGTGTGTGTGTGTGTGTGTCTGTGTGTGAACAGAATATCTCAAGAACGGAACATCGTACGAACTTGAAACTTAAGTTACATACCACTACCCGACGCGACACGAACATTTTCATCAAAATCGGTCAACCGGAAGTAGTAGTTTATTCGTATAATTTTTCAGTTTTTTGCGATTTTCTCAAAAACTGGTCCTACGATTTTTTTTAAAATCGCCTATTTTACTCAATTTTTTATTCTCTACAAGATAGGGTAGGCGCCATGATTGCTGAAATTCTCGGTGAGGCTGTTTTCACGTAAAAACGTTGTTTTTTTAGGATTACGGCTTTAATATAAATTTTAGCGCAAAAACTTATATAATAAAAGTTGTAGAGAATTTAAAAACCTACAACTTCTGTTTCAAACATTTTTTTGTATAACGCTTAGTTTAGCGGTAATTTGCGATTTTCTGTTTTTTTTCTCACGAAAACGTGAGAAAAATCGATTTTTTTAACATTTCGGTCTTAGTATGCATTTTACGACAAAAGTGTATATAATTAAATTTATAGAAAATTAAAAGATCTACAACTTTTGTTTAGAGCATTTTTTTCTACAGCGCCTAGTTTAGCGTGAAAGCGTGATTTTCCGTATTTTTAAGCCAAACTGAGTTCGATTGTCATTTTGCGTCATTCACTCATGATTAAAATAAGGTTATGTTTTTGAGGTTAGTTTTTGTTCATTTCTAATGTTTTAATACTAATGTTAGGTTTATTGTTAATTATTTGCATTGGCAAGAGAAAGTTGTGTGAGTGTTTCACACCAGATTTTTTTTTTAAGCTTTTATTTGTTATCGGGAACTGTACTTTGTTGACAACTACCCAATTTGATCGCTGCTTTTTGTTGTATTTATTTATTTTTTGACGTGGATTGGACATGAGTTTTAACAGGACCCCCAGTAGCGTTTGTTCATGGATGGCTGTCAACTGGTCACCATACAAAGTCGCTTGCCCAACCGGTGCTACTTAAAAAATAATAGCGACTTTCTACCAGCTGACTGACTGGGCTGGCCCGAAGGCCTTGATGAAATTGGACGACTTAACCTTAAGACCAACCCGGTGGGAGGAAATTTAAAAAAAAATTATAATCACTACCTATAAATTTTTTACATCATTACATTAAATTTCACAATAAATTAGTAAAAAAAGTCTGGAATAATGAATTTTTAGAATTTTAAATTCACATAAAGCAAATCAACAAAGCATCTTACAGTTAATATTTGCTGTGATATATTAAAGGTGTGCAGTTATGTAGAACAGTTGTCAGTATCGGTTCCGCTTCGCAATTCATTCACCGATTATTTCCGCTTTCCCTAACCCTAATCCAAATATTATCTGATCATTACCAGTAATAAAATAATAAGGTTATCTCTTTACAAAGAGGATAAAACTGTAGGAACTGGAAAACCGTTCGTATAGCCCCGTTCAGCGTTCTTCTGCATGCTGGAAAGTACTTTAACACCTATGCCAAGGTTCGTTCGGGATCTGGGTATAATAAATACCCTAATAAGCAGACTTCCTTAAACTTATTGCAATGTTTATTTACACAATTAATTAATAAACTTAGCCTACGTACAAATATACCGGGTGATTCATAACTACACGGCTATCTCTCAGTAGCTCATTCTAGAAAAAAAAAGAAAAAAGTTAATACAAACATAGGCTCGAAAACGCTTCGTTAGCGAGTTATACAGGGTCAAAGATTTCACCGGGAATTGAGTTCCCTCGGTGAAATGAGACCATATAGACATTTTTAAGGATGCAATAAAGAGACAAATCTGATAATTTATTATGTATTTTCACCTGATAAATTGAATAAAATTGATCCCAGTAAATGTACCTTCATCAGTTTTAAAGATATCTTACGTAAAACACTAGAATTGGGGATAAAAAATAACACATTTTGTCTTTAAAGTGAAATTACTTTGGTAAAATGTAAATTAAGGTATATTTTTTAATAATTTTATTACATTTGTAGGTAATTTAATTCTGAAAAGATTCGTGTAAAATACTTAAAAAAGTAATTGAATTTCTAGATATTGATATTCAACTTAATTTAAAAACAAAACCAACGTAATTGTGAAAAAAAATTAACTGCATGAAATACTAACTAATTTTGTCCATAGGTTGGAAATAACAGCTTATTTTTCATTCAATACTGTAGATTTACACGAAATTAAAGAATTACAGTTCAAAAACGTAAAAATTAGTTATTTATTTTTTTTTTTTTAACCCACCGAGTTGGTCTAGAGGTAAAGTCGTCGCCAAAATCGGCTGTTTAACAGCTGATTTTCGGAGACGAAGGTTCCTGGTTCAAATCCTAGTAAAGGTAGTTACTTTTATACGGATTTAAATGCTAGACAGTGGTTACCGGTGTACTTTGATGGTTGGGGTTCAATTAACCATACTCTCTCAGGAATGGTCGGCCTGGGTCTGTACAAGACTACACCTCATTTACACGTCATACACATCATCCTCATCTCATTGGGTCATGGGGTTGCTTATAGTTCTGAATTGAACAGATTGCAACGTACACAAATTAGGGATTAAAAAAAAAAAATTTTATTTAACGTCGAATTAACTGCAACGAACATTAGTAACGACGTTCGGGTGTAACTGTGTACAATGGATGATGAAATTATTTTTTTGTAACGTATGAAAATATGCCGAGCCTGAGTGGGATTCGAACCCACGACCGCATGATGAGAGGCGAGCACGTTACCAACTATGCCAATGCGGCTAGCTAAATTAGTTATTAGTTACCTACAGAAGGTGCTCAAAGTGGCACCCGTTTTTTTAATACAAAATTTCGTTCGACGAATTCATTCTTTTCTATCGCGTCTTATAACGTTACGAGTATTCTTCATACTTTCTGCCGCTTCTATTATGCGATTTCTGAACTCTTCTTGTGTGTTGGTTATTCATTTTGAATAACCAACGGACTTCATCCAACCCCGTAGAAAAGTCTATTGCCGTAGGTCGGGAGACCATGGTGACCATTTTCAGCCGAACTTGTGTATTGAATAAAACGGGGGCCACTTAGAGCACCCTTTGGTAGGTACCCTCTTTTGTAGGTAATTAATAACTAATCTTTACGTTGTTTTTGAACTGAAATGGGCAATGGCCCTTTTACGTTACAAACTTAATGTTGCACAAAGACTTACAAATCCTATACGTAAATGACGTCGCGAAAAAACCTATACAAGACGATGCACGACAAATTTGAATAACATGTCAACCCTCTCATACAAAACATGGACTAGGGCGATACCGGGTACTCAGCACAAACGTTTAAAACGCCTCTGTCCAAGGGATGTTCTTGGCCAATTGTAGGGCTGTAGTGATGACTGCAAGCTCCACCAAGTAATTCAACCTTTTTTTGGAACCTTTAGCGTCATACAGTACCCCGTTTAGCGCTTGACATGCGTTACGCAGCCATCGGGCGCTAAACGAAGGCATGGTAAACCACTACTCCTCGTTTTACTCAGTAAAACCTGTACAGGTTCAAATCAGCCTTTCGGCTGATGACCTAAACAACAATGTGATAATCTTAAAAAAAATATAACTAACATACTGCTGGGATAACCATTTGGTTATCTGCCAGATTGGCTATGTTATTGTTTAGGTCAACAGCCGAAAGGCTGGTTTGAACCTCTAGAGGTTTTACTAAGTAAAAACGAGGAGTGAGGTGGTTTACTATTGCCTTCCTCACTGAGTTGAAAGAGTATGCTTATCAGCATTCCAGGCCCTCCGAAAAGCACCCAATTTCCAACCTGCAAATGACTTCTTCACTTCATTCACCACAGGGTCCGGCTGTATAGTGAAATTCATTACTTTCACAGGAGATAACTCTGACTAGTGTCTTTTACACCTCTACCTCTTCTGTTCTTAAATAGTTCAGTCACATAATTGGCTGACTATGTGATAAGAAACAGAACTATTTTTTTTAGCCCTGGACCAAACAGATAGAGTGCAATTACTTTAACACTCCACCTGCCCGTTATGGGCATAGATTGGTTATATACATACTGCTTGAGTCCCAGCTCCGTGTAGTTGCGGGGTGAAGGGTACGGGTGAGGTATAATGAATGAGTGACGCATGCTGGGAGAACGATTGCTGTATTACTCTGATACAAAACATTCGTTTTCAAACTTTCCTTATTTAACATATTTGTTTGTATTAATTACAATTATTTATTTACATGTTTTGATATAAAATGGTAAGTTAATGATATTATGAATCCGACCAAGTTAATAACCCAGAAGGCATTTGTTAAATTAATGCGCCGGATGATAAGAATATGTTTTTAGTCTAGTTAGTACACGCTACCACTACAAATGCAGCAGCTGTAAAACACTACTAACACTCATTCATTTTTCCACTACTATAACAACGCACTGCATTCCTCCTAACTACACGGAGCTGGGACTCGAGCAGTACTTAATACTATGTCATTTTAAAAAAAATCTGGTGTGAAACACCACACAACTTTCTCTTGCCAATACAAATAATTAACAATATAATTTAACATTAGTAATGAAACATTAGAAATAAAAAAAACTAACCTCAATAAACATAACCTTATTTTAATCATGAGTGAAAGACACAAAATAAAAATCAACCCGTTTGGCTTAAAAATCACTCTTTCACACTAAACTAGGCTCTCTAGAGAAAACTGCTTTAAATAAAAGTTGTAGATCTTTTAATTTCCTGTAAATTTGATTATATACACTTTTGTCGTAAAATGCATACTAATGCCGAAATCTTAAAAAAAATCAAATTTTTACACGTTTTCGTGAGAAAAAATAAACAGAAAATTGCTAATTACCGCTAAACTAAGCGTTTTACAAAAAATGTTACAAATAAAAATTGTAGGATTTTAAATTCTCTACAACTTTTATTTTATAAAATTTTGGGCTAAAATGCATATTAAAGCCATAATCTTAGAAAAACAAATTTTTTACGTGAAAACAGTCTCACCAAGAATTTCAGCAAACATGGCGCCTATCCTATCTTGTAGAGCATAAAAATTAAACAAACCAGGCGATTTAAAAAGAAATCGTAGGACCGATTTTTGAAAAAAACACGAAAAAGAAAAATTACATGAATAAACTTCTACTTCCGGTTGACCGATTTTGATGAAAATGTTCGTGTCGGGTCCGGTAGTGGCATGTAACTAAAAGTTTCAAGTTTCAAGTTCGTACGATTTTCCGTTCTTGAGATGTTTTGTACACCCACAAACGCGCGCACACACACACACACACAGACACACACACAGACCAATCGCTAAAAACATGTTTTTTGGGTTCAGGGGGTCTGAAAACGTGAAGATCCGGTGAAAACTCGATTTCGAAAAATTGACATGAAAACAATACTTTCCTTCCGATATATTCATATTGGCAAGAGAAAGTAAAAAATCTGGTGTGAAACACTCACACAACTTTCTCTTGCCAATGCAAATAATTAACAATATAATTTAACATTAGTAATAAAACGTTAGAAATAAACCAAAAAACTAACTTCAATGAACATAACGTAATTTTTATCATCAGAGAAAGACGCAAAATGAAAATCAACCTTAGTTTGGCTTAAAAATACGGAAAATCACTAATTCACGCTAAACTAAGCTCTGTAGAGAAAAATGCTCTAAATAAAAGTTGTAGATCTTTTAATTTTCTATAAATTCGATTATATACACTTTTGTCATAAAATGCATACTAAGGCAGAAATCTTAAAAAAACGATTTTTCACACGTTTTCGTGAGAAAAAACAGAAAATCGCTAATTACCGCTAAACTAAGCGTTATACAAAAATATGTTTGAAATAAAAGTTGTAGAATTTTAAATTCTCTACATTTTTTAATATATAAAGTTTTGCGCTATAACACATATTAAAGCCGTAATCTTTAAAAAGCACTTTTTTTACGTAAAAACAGCCTCACCAAGAGTTTCAGCAACATGGCGCCTACCCTATTATGTAGAGAATAAAAAATTGAATAAACCAGGCGATTTTTAAAAAAATCGTAGGACCAGTTTTTGAGAAAATCACAAAGTGAAAAATTATACGAATAAACTACTACTTCCGGTTGACCGATTATGATGAAAATGTTCGTGTCGGGTCCGGTAGTGGTATGTAACTTAAGTTTCAAGTTCGTACGATGTTCCGTTCTTGAGATATTTTGTATACACACACACACACACAGACCAATCGCTAAAATCATGTTTTTTGGGTTCAGGGGGTCTGAAAACGTATCGATCCGGTGAAAACTTGATTTCTAAAAATCGACATGAAAACAATACTTTCCTTCCTATATATTCATATAGGCAAGAGAAAGTAAAAACAACCAAACAAAAGACATAAAATAATGTTTTACGTTTAATAAAATGTTATGTTTGAACCGTACTACTTTATGGATATGAAATATGGACGTTGAGAGAGAAAGAATGATATTTTATAGAAGCTTTAGAAATGTGGTTATGTGGACGATTAGAGAAATTAAAGGATCAACTGAACGAGGAATGTAGAAGTGGAAGAGAAGAGGAATTTGTTGACAACTATTCGACGGAGGAAAATTAAATGGTTAGAGCACATAAAAACAAAAAAGAGTTTAATTAAAACTACTATATGTTAGAACGACCAGTAGAAAGCAAGAAAAAGGACGTCGAAGAGCAAATGTTATAAACGATTTAAAAGAGGGTGTGAGTTATCAAGAAATAAGACGCTGGCGGAAAATAAGTTTGAGACAAACTCAGTCCAAGCAAGGGTCGATAACTCATAATACGATTTTGATCTACTCGTGTGTCGTATTGTAGGTTTGATCTAATTATAAACCGATCAATCCAAAATCTTAAATTTAAAAAAAAATCTGATGTGAAACACTCACACAACTTTCTCTTGCCAATGCAAATAATGACCAATATAACCTAACATTAGAAATTAACACAAAAACTAACATCAAAAATCATAACCTTATTTTAATCATGAGTGAAAAACGCAAAATGAAAATCGACCTCAGTTTGCCTTAAAAATACGGAAAATCACTCTTTTACGCTAAACTAGGGTCTGTAGAGAAAAATGCTATAAATAAAAGTTGTAGATCTTTTAATTACTACGAATTTGATTACATAAACTTTTGTCGTAAAATGCATACTAAGGCCGAAATCTTAAAAAATCGATTTTTCACTCGTTTTCGTGAAAAAAAATCGATAGTTACCGCTAAACTAAGCGTAACACAAAAAAATGTTTGAAGTAAAAGTTGTGAGATTTTAAATTCTCTACATTGTTTATTATAAAAAAGTTTTTCGCTAAAATGCATGTTAAAGCCGCAATCTTAAAAAACAATTTTTTTTACGTGAAAACAGCCTCACCAAGAATTTCAGCAAGCTTGGCGCCTACCCTATCTTGTAGACCATAAGAAATTTAGTAAACCAGCCGGTTCTAAAAAAAAAATCGTAGGACCAGTTTTTGAGAAAATCGCAAAAAAGTGAAAAATGACACGAATATCTACTACTTCCGGTTGACCGATTTTGATGAAAATGTTCGTGTCGGCTCCGGTAGTGGTATGTAACTTAAGTTTCAAGTTTCAAGTTCGTACGATGTTCCGTTCTTCAGATATTCCGTTCACGCACGCACGCACGCACACACACATACACACACACACACACACAGACCAGTTATAAAAACATGTTTTTTGGGTTCAGGGGGTCTGAAAACGTGTAGATCCGGTGAAAACTCGATTTCAAAAAATTACCATGAAAATAATACTTTCCATCCTAAATATTCATAAAAGAGAATGTAAAAATGAAAGAAAACATGGAAAGAACCATTGACCTTTTTGTTAACAACGTAAAAAAATTTGTTAACAATTTTATAAATAGGTAGTATACAAAATAACGTATGTAAATGTTTAGTTTAAATATTTATTATTTATTAACTCGTTTCTTTTTTTAGTTAAGTTGAAATAAAATCTCACAAACACTGAAAGCATTAACCTATAATATCGTCCTGTAAGATGTGTATGTAAATTAAAACCGTTTTAAATCACAGCAGCGTATGCAAATCGTTAAGTCTATTCACAAAGCAGAGCAACGACCGTTTAATAAGAGATATTGTTAAGAATTTTTTTATAAATTTTTATTCTTATCGTGACTAATATAATAAACAAAATTGCACAATTTTATTATCATAAATAAATTCATTATTATTTTTTTAAGATATATTTTATTTTCCGCATTTATAATTAATAAGTTTATTAAACTAATTAAAATATTTGCAATAATTAGATCTGTGTGAGTCATAATATACAGTATTTTGATACATTTTTACTTTCTCTTGCCCAGTATGATTATATTTATAAGGAAGGAAAGTATTGTGACACTTATCGCCAAGGTCCGTTTCGGGATCTAGGTTATTAAATAATTAATACACTAAAGTTTACAATTACAAATATTTATTACACTAAAAGATTTACAAAATAGACAACAAACTAATTATAATGAAGTAATACAATCAATAACTTAATAATTTACTTAGCACTGCTTACAATCAATTTAATAATACACATACAAAATGAAACTGAATACACGAAAACTGAATTTAATACAGACACACAATAACTTTTCACAATACACACACAAACAAAGACAGTATAACAATCGTTGACCAACACAATGCTCGGAACGCGCTGCACTACGTCCGATAGCCACTTGTCAAAGATCAAACGAATACTCACTCACTGACCGCACTCATACATATCTCAAGACCGGAACATCGTACGAACTTGAAACTTAAGTTACATATCACTACCGGACCTGACACGAACATTTTCATCAAAATCGGTCAATCGGAAGTACTAGTTTATTCGTTTAAATAGTTCATATCGTTCATATCGTTAAATAGTTCTGTTTCTTATCGCATGGTCAGCCAATTAAATGACTGAATCATTTAAGAACAGAAGAGGTAGAGGTGTAAAAGACACTAATCAGAGTTATCTTCTCTGAAAGTAATGAATTTCATTGTACAGCCAGACCCTGTGGTGAATGAAGTGAAGTTATCGTTTACAGAGTGGAAAATATGTGCTTTTCAGAGGGCCCGGCATGCTGATAAGTGTACTTTTCTACTCAGTGAGGAAGGCAATGGTAAACCACCTTACTCCTCGTTTTACTTAGTAAAACCTCTAGAGGTTCAAACCAGCCTTTCGGCTGTTGACCTAAACAACAACAACAGTTTATTCGTGTCATTTTTCACTTTTTTGCGATTTTCTCAAAAACGACTATTTCGATTTTTTTTTATCGTTTCATTCACTACATTTTGTATGGTCTATAAGATAGGGTAGGCGCCATGTCTGCTAAAATTCTTCGTGAGGCTGTTTTCATGTAAAAAAATTGTTTTCTTTTTAAGATTACGGCTTTAATATGGATTTTAGCGCAAAAATGTATATAATAAAAGTTGTAGAGAATTTAAAATCCTACAACTTTTATTTCTAACATTTTTTTGTATAATGCTTAGTTTAGAGGTTTAGGTTTAGAGGCTTAGTTTAGCAATTTTCTGTTTTTTCACACGAAAACGTGTGAAAAATCGATTTTTTTAAGATTTCGGCCTTAGTATACATTTTACGACAAAAGTGTAGGCCTATATAATCAAATTTATAAGAAATTAAAAGATCTACAACTTTTATTTAGCGCATTTTTCTCTACAGAGCCTAGTTTAGCGTGAAAGAGTGATTTTCCGTATTTTTAAGCCAAACAGGTCGATTTTTTCAAAAGAGATTATTTGGTCGTATTGTTCATTATTTGCATTAACAAGAGAAAGTTGTGTGAGTGTTTCACACCAGATTTTTTTAAAATATTTATTATATTTTTAGTTAACGTGCTATTGTTAACTCCTAATCTTAGGTTCGTTCGGGATCTGGGTATAATAAATAATAGACTTTTTTTAAACGTATAACGATTATTTATTGTCGTTTGGGTTATCATCCGAATGTCTGGTTTGAATCTCTAGAGGTTTTACGAAGTAAAACGAGGAGTGTGGTGGTTTACCATTGCCTTTCTTACCGAGTGGAATGTATGCTTATCAGCATGCCAGGCCCTCAAAATTACATAATGTAATTATGTGTTAGGTTTCGGAGTTCATTAACTCATAAAATTAAACACTAACTATGAGCTGTACTCTCCAGTCATAACGCAGCGAAAGGGAGGCTTGCTGAGACCCTCGTTAAAAGAGGGGGCATCCCTACCTAAGCTTGTACGGTAAAAGAACATACATTTTAAATAATTAGCCGAGAAGCTGATTTGAACCTTTAGAGGGTTTAACTAAGTAAAACGAAGAGTGAGGTGGTTTACCATTGTCTTCCTCATTGAATAGAAAAGTATGCTTATCAGCAGGACCTATGAAAAGCATCTACTTTTTACTCTGCGAATGACACCTTCATTTCATTCACCACAAGGTCTGGCTGTATAATAAAATTCATTACTCTCAGAGGAGATAATTCAGACTAGTGTCTTTTACACCTCTACCTCTTCTGTTCTTAAATGCCTCAATTATATAATTGACTGATTATGTGATAAGAAACAGAACTATGTTTTGTTGCCCTGGAATTAGCAGATCGAGTGCAAATAATTTAACATTCAACCTGCTTGTTATGGGCAAATGAGATTAATTAGTTATGAAATTTTTAAAGCTCTTCCCAGTGAATGTTAGATTATCTGATTAGTCTCTTAAACGAAATTTTCAGCTCAAATACAGTAATTAAGAAATGAACAGAAATATAAGTGACGTTCTTGTATAAAAAGTGAGAATTAGTTGATTCCAGGAATTGTTGGGGCATTTTGATAATTATTAATCATGTAGCAAAATTAATTGTATAGCGGAATTTTGGCAACCTGGGTCGATAAATTGTCGTCTTTTACCGGATGGTCAGGCCTGTTTTAGGCGAGGAAGAAATGGCACTGATAATGTTTTTACCCTTTTACACCCTTATTCTGTCTCAAGTTTTGTGAAAGCGGAAGAAATGTTTTACGCGTTTTTTACTTTGTACATTTGATTCAGTTTTTTTTTTGTTCTACGTCTGACTGTTTTGCAATATCTGCTAATGCACACGGTGAGAAGGATGATAGATGAAAATGAGCGGTGAAATAATTCCAGACCTGACCGGGAATCGAACCCAGGACTCCGGCGTAGAAGCCAGTTGCTTGATTCAGTTCCAGATTCTTAAGTTATGAGACAAGTTGATAAATTTCAGAAATTTTTAGTTTTACCTTTGATACTTCAAAAATTCTAATTATGGTTATTTGGTATAGACACACAAAACGTGTAATAAAATATTGTAATTGGTATTGTAAAAAATATTACATTAAAATATTAATAGAATAAAATTATGAATAAATATAAAAAGTATAAATAAAAATATTACAATATAGTTTAATAAAAAATAAAATTTACATAAATCATACAAAATAATTTATTAAAAAATATTGTAATTCTGTAATATTTCAATAAAATTAATGTATCATAATTTTATTTTATACAAAATTCGACCGCCTCCAGGTGGGACAAGTGGTTATTAGCGTGCTACGCTGCTAAGCGAAAGATTCCGGGTACGATTCCCGGCTAGAGTCTAAAAATTATTTTACTTTCTAAAGTCTAAACATCATTCTTCATTCCAAAATAGTCGCTAATAACCAAGATTTGATATGAACAAATTAAAAAACAAGTTTTGAACCTTGTAATTTGTACTGTTTCTCTTTAGATATTCAAGTTCTGACAAAAATCACAATAACCTCTGATGAGTGTAGAATGTTTAAACAAACAAGATTAAATATTGTATTATAAAAAGAAATTAAATAAAAATTAAAAAAGAACTGAATGTCAACGTCGTAATTATTTTCACTAACCAATTATTTTTTAAATAAAATAAATAATAGGCATTTAAAATTAACATCCTAACATTAAGGTTATGTGTATAAAAATAGTCCAACCCATTTTAAACGAGTTAACAATAATTGTCCTATAATGACAATAATAGGAACGAAAACTATTTAATAACATTTAATTTATTGACACAAACAAACAAAAGATACTATTAAATTAGAAAAGAGGTCCTGTTATTATATATTTTGTTTGCTGGTTGCTATGGTTTATTAGGGAAGACACATTGAAAAGTTGGCGCATGCGCAGTAGTATTAAAATATCATCAGTACAGTAGCGTGTAACGTGAAAGAATGGTGATGGTGAAGCGTACAGTAGAAAATATAGCTCAGTGGTGGTACCAGTTGAGCATTGTCTTTCGTTTGTGTTAGATGATTGTGGGGTTAGTTATTTCTGTTAGTTCGTGTAGTGTAGTGTGTTTGTTATTCTGATTAGATTGAAAATAAGTGTACGCTGTTATTTTTATTATATAATTTTGATCGTAACAAGAAATACTTCAGTGTTAATCCTGTTTACCTTGTAAATTTCATGTTATAAAATTGGCCGGTAACTGTTATGCTTTATTCTCTACAAGATGCGTTTGTAGTTCTCTGCAGGTATGATTCATTATTTTATTCTTACTGTATAACCTTCATTTTGTTTATTTATTAATTTCTTGTTCTGAATAATAATGATAATTATAATTTTGTCTGTGATTTATTCCAAAAATTATATACATTATTTTTTGTAAACAAAGGATTTATCCTGTATCTTATTATGATTTCGCAAAACTACGTTATTTCTGTTAGTAGTTCATTTATAATATAAATTTTATCACATATTGTTTAAATGTAATATTTATTAGTACTTAATTTGAAGATTTATCATAAATTTTAACCGGTATTTCAAAATTATGATGTATGTTTTTAAACGACAATTCCATTGTACTTCGTGCAAATTAATATTAACATTTTAAACACGTGTTTGTAGTTGAATTTAACAAACAAGCAACAGGTATGAAAAACTAGATTTTATACGATTAATTATTTATACTTTTGGGTAATAAGTTATGTTATTTGAAAGGGTTTAGAAATTTTTTAAATAAATCTTTTTACTTTCTCTTGTCTATATGAATATTAGGAAGGAAAGTATTGTTTTCATGTCGATTTTAAGAAATCGAGTTTTCACCGGATCTACACGTTTTTAAACCCCCTGAACCCAAAAAACATGTTTTTAGCGATTGGTCTGTGAGTGTGTGTGTGTGTGTGCGAACAGAATATCTCAAGAACTTCATCATACGAACTTGAAACTTGACACATTTTTTTTGTATAACGCTTAGTTTAGCGGCAATTAGCGATTTTCTGTTTTTTTTCTCACGACATAGTGTAAAAAAAATCTATTTTTTAAGATTCCAACCATATTTTGCATTTTACGACAAAAAATTTAATGAAATTTATAGGAAATTAAAAGATCTACAACTTTTATTGAAAGCATTTTTCTGTACAGAGCCTAGTTTAGCGTGAAAAAGTGATTTTCCGTATGTTGCAAAACTGAGGTTAATTTTCATTTTGCGTCTTTCACTCATGATTAAAATAAAGTTATGTTTTTAAAGTTAGTTTATTTCTAATGTTTTATTACTAAATTTAGGTTATATTGGTCATTATTTGCATTGGCAAGAGAAAGTTGTGTGAGTGTTTCACACCAGATTTTTATATTTTGTTTCCTGGTAAGAATCCAAAGGTTTGTTTGGAAATTACTAATTGATAATTTTTATTAGTTTAACATGTAATCTATAAATATTGTTATTAAAATAACTTCGGCTATTTTATGAAAAACTTCGGGAACTACAGACCAGGATGTAATTTATTTAATTTTATTGTTGTAAATTAACCAATCAAGGAAAATTATTTTTCAGGAGTTTAGCTTAGGTTTTTGTTTCACTGACGCAATTTTTACTTTCTCTTGCCTATATGAATATATAGGAAGGAAAGTATTGTTTTCATGTCGATATTAAGAAATCGAGTTTTCACCGGATCTACACGTTTTCAGACCCCCTGAACCCAAAAAAACATGTTTTTAGCGATTGGTGTGTGTGTGAACAAAATATCTTAAGAACGGAACATCTTACGAACTTTAAACTTAAAACTTAAGTTAAATACCACTACTGGACCCGACACGAACATTTTCATCAAAATCGGTCAAACGGAAGTAGTAGTTTATTCGTTTAATTTTTCACGTTTTTGTGATTTTCTCAAAAACTGGTCCTACGATTATTTTTTTAAATCGCCTGGTTCACTATATTTGTATTCTCTACAAGATAGGGTAGGTGCCATATTTCCTGAAATTCTCGGTGAGGCTGTTTTAACCTAAAAAAATTGTTTTTTTTAGATTGCGGCGTTAATATGCATTTTAGCGCAAAAAATATATTAAAAAAATGAAGGAAATTTAAAATCCTACAACTTTTATTTTAAACATTTCTTTGTATAACGCACAGTTTAGCGGTAATAGCAATTTTTTGTTTTTTTCTGGCGAAAACATGTGAAAAATCGATTTTTTTAAAGATTTCGGCCTTAGTATGCATTTTACGACAAAAGTGTATATAATTAATTTTATAGGAAATAAAAAGATCTACAACTTTTATTTAAAGCATTTCTTTGTACAGAGCCTAGTTTAGCGTGAAAGAGTGATTTTCTGTATTTTTAAGCTAAACTGAGGTTGATTTTCCTTTTGCGTTTTTCACTCATGATTAAAATAAGGTTATGTTTATTGAGATTAGTTTTTTGTTTATTTCTAATGTTTTATGACTAATGTTAGGTTATATTGTTAATTATTTGCATTGGCAAGAGTGTATTGCATTGTGTGAGTGTTTCAAATCAGATTTTTGAATTAGTTTTAATCTTGTTTTACATTGTGTCTACGCTGTAACTCGTTCTGCGTTTTGTCATATATGCGAATGTATCATGTATTATTCACAGGTTTAGATCTAACGCACGTTCTCGTGACATTTACGATTACTCATCAGAAATTATTTTATCAAGATGTTTTCCTCGAGTATTTTTTGCTTTTTCTATCGGGAACTGTATAAGTACGCGTATCGACACATCGACTACTATCCAAGCCTATCGTTGGTTTTTCTGAAAATTTTCAAAGGAGAAGTAAATAAAATTATTAATTTATTATTTAATTAATTATTTTCTTACGTGAAAACAGCCTCACCAAGAATTTCAGCAAACATGTCGCCTACCCTATTTTGTATAACGTAAAAAAATTAAGTATATACAGTACTTAATATTACTTAATACTAAATATACTTATTACTTAATATAGTATTAACGTAAGTATATAATACAGTAATATCTCTTAGTCCGGCATTCTACAGTCCGGCACGCCTCAGGTTCAGATCTAACAAAAAATATTACTACATATTTTTACTTTCTCTTGCCTATATGAATATATAGGAAGTAAAGTATTGTGTTCATTTCACTGTGTTCATTTAAAGTATTGTGTCGATTTTTCAGAATCGACTTTTCACCGGATCTACACGTTTTCAGACCCCATGTACCTAAAAACATGTTTTTAGCGATTGGTCTGTGTGTGTGTGTGTGTGTGCGTGTGCGCGCGCGCGTGCGTGCGTGTGCATGTAAACAAAATATCTCAAGAACGAAACATCATACGAACTTGAAACTTAAGTTATATACCACTACCGGACCCGACACGAACATTTTCATCAAAATGGGTCGACCGGAAGTAGTAGTTTATTAGTGTAATTTTTCACTTTTTTGTGATTTTCTGAAAAATTGGTCCTACGATTTTTTTAAAATCGCATTGTTTACAAAAATTTGTATGTTATACATGATAGGGTAGGCGCCATGTTTGCTGAAATTCTTGGTGAGGCTGTTTTCACGTAAATTTTTTTTTTAAGATTACGGCATTAATATACATTTTAGCGCAAAAATTTATATAATAAAATGTAAAGAATTTAAAATCCTGCAACTTTTATTTCAAACATTTTTTTGTATAACGCTTAGTTTAGCGGTAATTAGCAATTTTCTGATTTTTCACAGGAAAACGTGTGAAAAATCGATTTTTTTTAGATTTCGGCCTTAGTATGCATTTTACGACAAAATGTATATAATCAAATTTATAGGAAATTAAAAGATCTACAACTTTTTTAATTACGAACTTTTACTTTGACCTTTTTCTCTACAGAGCCTAGTTTAGCGTGAAAGAGTGTTTTTCCGTATTTTTAAGCCGAAGTGAGGTCGATTTTCATTTTGCGTCTTTCACTCATGATTAAAATAAGGTTATATATTTATTGAGGTTAGTTGTTTTGTTTATTTCTAATGTTAGGTTTATTGTTAATTATTTGTATTGGCAAGAGAAAGTTGTGTGAGTGTTTCACACCAGATTTTTTAGTTTATTTAGTCGCACCGAAAGCTTCGTCATTAGCGACTACAGTGGGTTTTGGTACTCTAATGGTGGTTTTTAACGTTTTAAAGTTTTCAGACCTTAAGCGGGATTCGAACCCGAGACCTTTCGCTGTTTACTTAGTGTTAAGAAACTTATAGTAAATTAAGAAACCTACTCATTATTAATTTTAATCTTAATTTTTAAAATTTTCTTCTACTGAGCCTAATTCGTGACATACATATTTTTATCTTCTTCCATTTTGTGACATTATTCAATCGCTTAATAAAATTACGCGAAAATTAAGGGAAATTGTAGTGGAGTTTGATTCATAGGGAAAAACGTCATTTATAGATATTTATGAAATGCTACATAAAATTTACTTAAATTTGCTTTTATCACAAAATGTGGTCTACATTTTGGAAAAATCAGAATATAGAAACGATATTACACGTCCGTTTCATCACAATCAACTGTGGTTTTCATGATGTCTGTTTTGTGGTTGATATATTACTTTCTCTTGCCTATATGAATATGTCTGAAGGAAAGTATTGTTTACATGTCGATTTTTCGAAGTCGTATTTTACCGGATCTACACGTTTTCAGACCCCCTGAACCCAAAAAACATGTTTTTAGCGATTGATCTTGTGTGTGTGTGTGTGTGTGTGTGTGTGTACGCGCGCGCGTGAACAGAATATCTCAAGAACGGAACATCGTACGAACTTGAAACTTAAATTAGACACCACTACCGGACCCGACATGAACATTTTTATTGCATCGGTCAACCAGAAGTAGTAATTTATTCGTGTCATTTTTCACTTTTTGCGATTTTTTAAATAACGGGTTCTACGTTTTTTTTAAAAAATCGCCTCATTTAATAAATTTTTTATGTTTTATAAGATAGGGTAGGCGCCTTGTCTGCTGAAATTCTTAGAGAGGCTGTTTTTACGTAAAAAGTTGTTTATTTAAGATTGCGACTTTAATATGCATTTTAGCGCAAAAACGTGTACAATAAAAGTTGTAGAGAATTTAAAAACCTACAACTTTAATTTCAAACAGTATTTTGTATAACGCTTAGTTTATCGGTAATTAGTGATTTTGGGTTTTTTTCTCACAAAATCGTATAAAAATTGATATTTTTAAGAATTCAGCCTTAGTATAAATTTACAAGTGTATTCAATCATATTTATAGGAAATTAAAACTACAACTTTTATTTTTAGCATTTTTCTCTACAGAGCCTAATTTAGCTTGAAAGAGTGATTTTCCGTATTTTAAAGCCAAACTGAGGTTGATTTTCATTTTGCTTCTTTCACTCATGATTGAAATTAGGTTATGTTTATTGAGGTTAGTTTTTTTGTTTATTTAGAATGTTAGGTTTATTGTTCATTATTTGCATTGCCAAGAGAAAGTTGTGTGAGTGTTTTACACCAGATTTTTCTTTATCCTTATCTCAATAATCAATCTCAGAACTTTTTAAAGTGATAATAAAATATTAATGAAATTTAATTCAAGCTTGTTTGTTAAATTAATAAAAAATTAAGGTACAGTTTGATGACACTTAAAAGTAATTATTGTGGTATTGTTAGGGAACTGTATTGTTTGTTTTATAACGGTTCCTTGTACACCATGCCACGCATAATACGCCTGTATGCGTATTTTATTTTACATCTCATTATGGAGATGTTATTTTCTCGTGTTCTATTTGCATTGTACGAGGGGGTACCCAAAAGTATCCGGAATAGCTCTGCTGTGGGCGGAGCTTGTGCAGTACAAATTCCCGCCACTAGGCTGCTTGTAGCGCTACTCATTGCCAGTTCAATGCCATTTTGTTCGTTGATCTAGCTTGTTCTGTTCTCGTGCGTGGTTGTTCTCGCTAGTGCTGTTTTGTGCTCGTGTCGTTTTTCATGATGGCAAGTTTTAATGAACAACGTGCGGCTGTGAAATTTTGCTTCTTGCTCGGTAAAAACGCCGCGGAAACAGTTGTAATGTTGAACACAGCTTACAAAGACGACGCTATTGGAAAAACCCAAGTGTACGAGTGGTTTTTGCGCTTTAAAAATGGCGACATGTCGATTGAGAAAAAACCTCGTTCTGGACGACCGTCGACTTCCCGAACAGACGAAAATGTTGTGAAAGTGAAAGAAATTGTACGAACAGACCGACGACAGACCATTGACCAAATATCACAGGTTAGTGGGTTATCTTGGAGCTCAGTCCAACGCATTTTAACAGAAGACTTGACAATGAAAAGAGTCGCTGCCAAGTTTGTGCCTCGGGTTCTGACAGACACTCAAAAGGAACGTCGAATTGAAACGTGTAGTGATTTGAAACAACAGCTTGAAACTGATCCAGATTTCATGTCAAAGATCATTACGGGTGACGAGTCTTGGTGCTATGGGTACGACCCAGAAACCAAACAACAATCCAGTCAATGGAAGACTTCATTATCACCCCGACCAAAAAAAAGTCGTCAAGTCAGATCGAACATCAAAACAATGCTGATTTGTTTTTTTTTGATGTGAGGGGAATTGTCCATTCAGAGTTCGTTCCACCAGGCCAGACGGTAAATCAAGCTTTTTATCTTGAAGTGTTAAGAAGACTACGAAACAGCATTCGTCGTAAAAGACCTAATTTGTTGCAGACAGGGGACTGGTTTTTCCACCACGACAACGCGCCTGCACACACGGCAATCTCGGTTACCCAGTTTTTGGCGAAAAACGGCATGGTTTTGCTACCACACGCACCGTACTCACCCGATCTGGCTCCGTGTGATTTTTTCTTGTTCCCACGCATGTAAAGGGGCATGAAAGGTCTCCGATTTAACAACGTTGATGATGTCAAGAAAAAAACGACGGATGAGCTGGCAGCCATCACTGAAGAGGAGTACAAAAAATGTTTTGAACAGTGGAAGCACCGGTGGGACAAATGTATTAGTTGTAATGGAGAGTATTTTGAAGGGGATAAGATTCTTTTGTAAAAAAATTAAAAATAAATAGTTTTAAAAAATAATTCCGGTTTCTTTTGGGTACCCCCTCGTATATCGTGAAGGAAAGTATTGTTTTTATCTTGATTTTTCGAAATCGACTTTTCACCAAATGTACACGTTTTTAGGCCCCCTGAACCCAAAAAATATAATTTTAGCGATTATTCTGTGTGTTTACATATAAAATATCTCAAGAACGGAATAGCGTACGAACTTGAAACTTAAGTTAGGTACCACTAAAGGGACTTACACGAACATCAAAATCGGTCAACCGGAAGTAGTACCTAGTTTTTTTGTGTGATTTTTCACTTTTTTCCGAATTTTTCAAAAACGGCTCTTACATTTGTTTAATAGCCTCATTTACTATACGAGTAATTACTATAATTATACATTTTTACTGTCTCTTGCCTATATGAATATATAGGAAGGAAAGTATTGTTTTCATGTCAATTTGCGCGAGCGTGCGTGCGTGCGTGTGTGTGTACAAAATATCTCAAGAACGGAACATCCTACGAACTTGAAACTTAAGTTACATACCACTACCGGACCCGACACGAACATTTTCATCAAAATCGGTCAACCGGAAGTAGTAGTTTATTCGTATAATTTTTCGCTTTTTTGCGATTTTCTCAAAAACTGGTCCGATTTTTTTAAAAATCGCCTGGTTTACTCAATTTTTTATTCTCTACAAGATTGGGTAGGTGTCATGTTTGCTGAAATTCTGGGTGGGGCTGTTTTCACGTAAAAACAAAGTTTTTTTAAGATTACGGCTTTAATATGCAATTTAGCGAAAAAATTTATGCAATAAAAGTTGTAGAGAATTTAAAAACCTACAATTTTTATTTCAAACATTTTTTTGCATAACGCTTAGTTTAGCAGTAATTAGCAATTTTCTGTTTTTTTCACGAAAACGTGAGATAAATTCATTTTTTTAAGATTTCGGCCTTAGTATGCATTTTATAATAAAAGTGTATATAATCGAATTTATAGAAAATTAAAAGATCTGCAACTTTTATTTAGAACATTTTTCTCTACAGAGCCTAGTTTAGCGTGAAAGAGTGATTTTCCATATTTTTAAGCCAAACTGAGGTTGATTTTCATTTTGCGTCTTTCACTCATGATTAAAATTAGGTTATGTTTATTGAGGTTAGTTTTTTGTTTATTTATAATGTTTTATTACTAATATTAGGTTTATTGTTAATTATTTATATTGGCAAGTGAAAGTTGTGTGAGTATTTCACACCAGATTTTTTATGCTTTGCAACAGCGGTTCTCAACATTTTTTTTTCTATCGTACCTCTTGGTGTCTCCTGTACCCCTTGGTGAATCTTTAACTAAAATTGTACTCCAAAAAATGTAACATCACTGTAACTACAATACTTCACTAATTAGAAGCTATTTAATCACTAGCTAAGCTCTGGTTTACTCAAAATTTTATTCTCCACAAGATAGGGTAGGCGCCATGTTTGCTGAAATTCTTGGTGAGGCTGTTTTTACGTAAAAAAAGTGTTTTTTTAAGATTACGGCTTTAATATGTATTATAGCGCATAATAAAAAATGTAGAGAATTTAAAATTCTACAACTTTTATATCAAACATATTATTGTATAACACTTAGTTTAGCGGTAATTGGCAATTTTTTAATTTTTTCTCACGGAAACGTGTGAAAAATCGATTTTTTTAAGATTTCTGCCTTAGTATGCATTTTATGACAAAAGTGTATATAATCAAATTTATAGAAAATTAAAAGATCTACAACTTTTATTTAGAGCATTTTTCTCTACAGAGCCTAGTTGAGAGTGAAAGAGTGATTTTCCGTATTTTTAAAGCAAACAGATCGATTTTCATATTGCGTCTTTCATATATGATTAAAATTAGGTTATGTTTATTGAGCTTAGTTTTTTGTTTATTTCTAATGTTTTATCACCAACGTTTGGTTTATTGTTAATTATTTGCACTGGCAAGAGAAAGTTGTGTGAGTGTTTCACACCAGATTTTTACTTTAGTAAAACTAGAGGTTTAATCCAGCTTTTCGGGTGTTGACCTAAACAACAAAATATTTAAATGATTTACATTGGCAAGAAAAGTCTTGTGATGTTTACACCCCAGATTATTTTTCATAGGTATGTGATTTCAACATAACTTCCCCTACAGAAATGGAGTGATTATATCTTGTGTGTATAAATAAATAGGATGGGGTGAAATAAACAAGCAATGTCTTTGAAGAGCAGAACATGTGCATTCAACTGAGCGGAGAAATAGGGTCGGTTATGTACAGTCATGGAACTAATAATTTTGTTTTTTAACGCATGGTACGAACAGTTTTATTCAAAAAATACAAAGGCGTAACCAAACCAATTTCGTTTTAGGCTTACTCTTTTTATTGTTCTTTTAAGAATAACACGAACGATTAAATATCTGGTGTGAAACACTCACACGACTTTCTCTTGCCAATGCAAATAATTAACAATAAACCTAACATTATTAATAAAATATTAGAAATAAACAAAAAACTAACCTCAATAAACATAACCTTATTTTAATCATGAGTGAATGACGCAAAATGAAAATCGAACTCGGTTGGCTTAAAAATACGGAAAATCACTCTTTCACGCTAAACTAGGCACTGTACAAAAAAGTGCTTAAAATAAAAGTTGTATATCTCTTAATTTCCTATAAATTTTATTTTATACACTTTTGTCGTAAAATGCATTCTAAGGCCGAAATCTTAAAAAAATAGATTTTTCACACGTTTTCGTGAGAAAAAAAACAGAAAATTGCTAATTACCGCTAAACTAAGCGTTATACAAAAAAATGTTAGAAATAAAAGTTGTAGAATTTTACATTCTCTACAACTTTTATTATATAACGTTTTGCGCTAAAATGCATATTAAAGCCGCAATCTTAAAAAGTAAATGTTTTTACATAAAAACAGCCTCACGCAGAATTTCAGCAAACATGGCGCCTACCCTATCTTGTAGAGCATAAAAAATGTAGTAAACCAGGCGATTTTAAAAAAAATCGTAGAACCAGTTTTTGAGAAAATCGCAAAAAAGTGAAAAACTATACGAATAAACTACTACTTCCGGTTGACCGATTTTCATGAAAATGTTCGTGCCGGGTCCGGTAGTGGTACATAACTTCGGTTTCAAGTTTCAAGTTCGTACGATGTTCCGCTCTTGAGATATTTTGCACACGCACACACACACACACGCACACACACACACACACACACACACACACACACACACACACACACACACAGGCCAATCGCTAAAAACATGTTTTTTGGGTTCAGGGGGTCTGAAAACGTATAGATCCGGTGAAAACTCGATTTCGAAAAATCGACATAAAAACAATACTTTCCTTCCTATATATTCATATAGGCAAGAGAATGTAAAAATACAAAGGCGTATCCAAACCAATTTCGTTTTAGGCTTACACCTTTTTTTATTGTTCTTTTAAGAATAACACGAACGATTAAAACTCCAAGTTTCCATCTGGTAAAAGTAATTTTTAAATGTCCGTTTCTTAAACCGATAAATGGTTTTTACATCTAAAAAACGTCTTTTATTGCCTTGACTTAAATGGATTTATATTTTTAATGATCCTTTGTTGTTTTCGGTAGATGTAAAACTGGCAGGTGGAGTGTTAAATTATTTGTGCTCGGATCTGTTAGTTCCAGGGGTACAAAAAAATCTGGTGTGAAACACTCACACAACTTTCTCTTGCCAATGCAAATAATTTAAACAATATAACCTAACATTAGTAATAAAACATTAGAAATAAACAAAAAAACTAACCTCAAAAGACATAACCTTATTTTAATTATGAGTGGAAGACGCAAAATGAAAATCGACCTGTTTGGCTTAAAAATACGGAAAATCACTCTTAACATTAAACTAGGCTCTGTAGACAAAAATGTTATAAGTAAAAGTTGTAGATCTTTTAATTTGCTATAATTCTGATTGAATTCACTTTTGTCGTAAAATGTATACTAAGGCTGAAATCTTAAAAAATTGGTCAACCGGAAGTAGTAGTTTATTCGTGTTATTTTTCACTTTTTGGCAATTTTCTCAAAACCTGGTCCTACAATTTTTTAAAAATCGCCTGGTTTACTAAAATTTTTATGCTCTACAAGATAGGGTAGGCGCCATGTTTGCTGAAATTCTTGGTGAGAGTGTTTTCACGTAAAAACGTTTTTTTAAGGTTACGGTTTTAATATGCAATTTAGCGCAAAAATTTATAAATAAAAGTTGTAGAGAACTTAAAATCCCACAACTTTTATTTCAAACATTTTTTGGTATAACGCTTATTTTAGCGGTAATTAGTGATTTTCTGTTTTTTTTCTCACGAAAATGTGTGAAAAATCTATTTTTTTAAAGATTTCTTTAGTATGCATTTCACGACAAAAGTGTATGTAATCAAATTTATAGGAAATTAAAAGATCTACAACTTTTATTCAGAGCATTTATCTCTACAGAGAATAGTTTAGCGCGAAAGAGTGATTTTCCGTATTTATATGCCAAACTGGTCGATTGTCATTTTGCGTCTTTCACTCATGATTAAAATTAGGTTATGTTTATTGAGGTTAGTTTATTTGTTTATTTCTAATGTTTTATTACTGTTATTGTTTAGGTCATCAGCCGAAAGGCTGGTTTGAACCTGCAGAGGTTTTACTAAGTAAAACAAGGAGTGAGGTCGTTTACCATTGCCTTCCTCACTGAATGGAATAGTACGCTTATCAGTATGCCGGGCCCTCTGAAAAGCACATATTTTCCACTCTGCAAAAGACACCTTCACTTCATTCACCACTGGTTGTATAATGAAATTCATTACTTTCAGAGGTGATATCTCTGATTAGTGTCTTTTGAACCTCTACCTTTTCTGTTCTTAAATAACTCAGTCATTTAATTGGCTGACCATGTGATAAGAAACAGAACTATTTATTTTAGCCCTGCAACTAACAGATTGAATGTAAATAATTTGACACTCCACCTGTCTTTTGTGGGCGTTGTTTTATTACTAATGTTAGGATTATTGTTTATTATTTGTATTGGCAAGAGAAAGTTGTGAGTATTTCACACCAGATTGTTAGTATTATATTGTAACACTGAAGCCTAGGTTTTTCCGGGATCTGGGTATAATAAATAATAAACATACTTCTTTAACTTAATTACAATTAAGTATTTTTTGACACAAATAATAAAAATATTCCCTGAAATTGGCGGTTCGCCAGTGGGTGACCACTGGCCCCTACTGTGTGTGGCCCCTACTGTGTGTTGGTGACCACTGGACCCTACTGTGTGTTGTTGTTTAGGTCATCAGCCGAAAGGCTGGTTTGAACCTGTAGAGGGTTTACTAAGTACAACGAGAAGTGAGGTGGTTTACCATCGCCTTTCTCACTGAATGGAAAAGTACGCTTATCAGCATGCCAGGCCCTCTGAAAAGCAAATATTTTCCACTCTGTAAATGACACTTTCACTTCATTCACCACAGGGTCTGGCTGTATAATGAAATTCATTACTTTCAGAAGAGATAACTCTGATTAAGTGTCTTTTGCACCTCTACTTCTTCTGTTCTTAAATGATTCAGTCATTTAAGAATCTGATCATGTGATAAGAAACAGAACTATTTATTTTAGCCCTGCAACGAACAGATTGAGTGCTACTGTGTGTACAATCTATATTAATTTTATTATTGAATGTTTGTAATAGCTTCCTAATGGCTTTTTAATGATGAACTTTTACATTACTAAATGTACAGCTCGTTTTTAATGATATCCGTTTTAAAACTATTCTACATGTTCACTACCATGATGAATATTATGATAGCAGTGGATTTATTCATAGTTTTATCTCTCAACAATAAGTAATATCTTTGAGTAGTAATCAGACGGTAATAAAAATGTTATTAAACGCGGATGTTTATGACAATGGGTAACGTATGGGCTTTTTATATGACCCATATTACAAGAAGACCAGATTGATTTCAAGATTGACATATCGAGCTATAAATATAATACAGTCAATTTTCGATTATCCGCGCACGTTGGATGAAATTTTGTTTCATTATTTTTTCTTAACGTTAACGTTAACTAAATTTCTTGTAATGTGTTAACATTAAAGATAAAATTTGTTGAGCACAGGAAGTACGCGCTTTGTAAAGTAAAGCACACGCTTAAATTTGTAAATACGCGCTTTGTTAAGTAAAGCCCATGCTTAAATTTGTAAATACGCGCTTTGTAAAGTAATGCACATGCTTAAATTTGTAAAGCACACGCTTTGCTTTGTGATAAACTTATGTTGAGAAAACTTCAGTCCCAAATCAAGAAAAAGTGTTCTAACTCAAAAAAAGACTTCTATTACAACAAAGCTTCTGCACATCATTTGTAAGTAAACAATATTTTTATAAATGTTGGTACTCAGGGACGGCATATTTTCATACGTTACAAAACATCATTTCATCCTCCATTGTAAACAGTTACACCCCAACATCGTCGCTAATGACCGTTGTACTTGATGCGACGTTAAAAAAAAATAAAAAAAAATATTTATATGTTTTTTTTTCTAAATACATTGTATGTACTAATTTAAAGAAAATACAGTAAACAAACATTTTTAGGGACAAAAAATAATTAAAAACATTCAAAATTTTAATGTTATATTTTGTAATTTAAGTTAGTGTTTTCATTATTGTACATATTTATGTACTTTAAATAATAAAAATTTTTTTTTTTGTAATCCCTAATGTGTGTTCGTTGAAATCTGTTCAATTCAGAACAATAAGCAACCCCATGACCCAATGAGATGAGGATGATGTGTATGACGTGTAAATGAGGTGTAGTCTTGTACAGACTCAGGTCGACCATTCCTGAGAGAGTATGGTTAATTGAACCCCAACCATCAAAGTACACCGGTAACCACTGTCTAGCATTCAAATACGTATAAAAGTAAGTAACTTTACTAGGATTTGAACCAGGAACCTTCGTCTCCGAAAATCAGCTGTTAAACAGCTGATTTTCGGAGACGAAGGTCGCCAAAATCAGCTGTTTAACAGCTGATTTTGGCGACGTCTTTACCTCTAGACCAACTCGGTGGGTTGAATGTTTTGGTTAGCATCTGTCTTTCTGTTAATTCAGATTCTTAAGACTGTAAATATAGCATCCTGTTTAAAACGTGTTGTACATTTCATTTTTACAGAATATTTTGTTGTTGTTGTTGTTTAGGTCAACAGCCGAACGGCTGGCTTGAACCTCTAGAGGTTTTACTAAGTAAAAACGAGGAGTGAGGTGGTTTACCATTGCCTTCCTCACCGAGTTAAAAGAGAATGCTTATCAGCATGCCAGGCCCTCCGAAAAGCACTCACTTTCCACCCTGCAAATGACACTTTCACTTCGTTCACCACAGGGTCTGGCTGCATAGTGAAATTCATTACTCTCAGAGGAGATAACTCTGACTAGTGTCTTTTACACCTCTACCTATTCTGTTCTTAAATATTTCAGTCATATAAGTGGCTGACTATGTGATAAGAAACAGAACTATTTTTTTTAGCCCTGGACCAAACAGATAGAGTGCAATTAAAATGACACTCCACCTGCCCGTTTTGGGCATGAATATTTTAGAATAATTAATTATATATTAATTATATTAAAATATATAATAATTTATAATATATTATATATATATATATATATATATATATATATATATATATAATATTTATAATCTTCTTCTTCTTTGGCCTCGCCTCTTCCCGTTACGCGGGGTCGGCTTTCCCAATCAGAGAGCTCCATTTGTTACGCTCCTGTGCGTCTTCCTCGGATAAGCCCAACATTTTCATGTCTCTTTGGACATTCGTCATCCACGTGGTAAGGGGTCTACCCCTTCCTCTCTTCCCCGTAGCCATGGAAAGGCACCTCTTCACGACATGATCATCCGTTCTCCTGAGCACATGACCATACCATCTCATCCTGGACTCTCGCACCTTTTCTGCTATATAAGCAACTTTGAAGGTTCCCCTTATATGCTCATTCCGCACCTTATCCTTCAATGTGACTCCTCCCGCCCATCGCAGCATGCGCATCTCTGTAGTGTGGAGTTTCTGTTCATGCACTCTCTTAAGTGCCCAAGCTTCGCTGCCATAGACAAGTGCTGGTCTAACTGCCGCTCTGTAGACTCTTCCCTTTATTTTTATGGGCACTTTTGGGTCACACAGAACCCCAGTCAGCATACGCCACTTGTTCCAGCCCGATGTTATTTTATGCACTATTTCAGCCTCCATGGATCCATCCTCTGAGATCACTGCCCCCAGATACTTGAAAGTTTTAACTCTGGGCAGGGGGGTTGCCTCAAGTTTGATGTCCCATTTTGTAGTAAAAAATGAGGACACAACACGGTGCCTCTACCATTTTGTGGTATAAAGATGATGTAAGTACCTCGAAAGAGAGGCGACCTCCACCAAATTATGTAAGAAATACATTGGCAGTTGCAAAGTTCAGTAGCGTAGACAGCGTTTTCCCTTCACCGAAATTCGGAGTGGACGAACACCATTGTAGTTGCCACCGGGCAACCCCAAGGGCGGTCCACATCAAAACCATAAGACGAAGAGAAAAAAAAGCAGTCCAAACTACAAAACATTGAAACATTGATTTTCGGGGGCTCCACCATCCAATTTTCTAAATAAATATATATATATATAAATATATAAATATATATATATATAAATATATAATATTTATAATATTATATTAATTTATAATATTTAAATTATATATTATATTATATTAATATTATATATTAATTATATATTAATTAGAATATTTATGAAAAAACATGCTGGAAATTTTGCGGGTTAGCATTTTCTTTACCCGACCCCTTGAACTTCAAGTAACTAGAGCATTTGATACCGCCTAAAGAAATTATACTAACTGTAACTAAGAATCGAATTAAAGATTTTCATCTTTGACATTACATTTCGTTCCAGAATGAACCACAGAGATGATGTTAATTGAAATTTAGTTCATCTTCTCGACATGCATTATTCTTTTCACATAGCCTTGATACGATCTACAAGGACTTTAATATTTCTTTTGATACATACCATTCATTCCAAATGCCAAACAGGAAGTTAGAAGGTCATTCTTTTCACCGAATTAAAGACCAAATCTATAACTATTTAATACTGTAGACAAAACATGAGTCACAGACCATCAATTAAATTAGTAAATAAATAAATAAACCTGTCTGACATATTTTAAAATACCTTGGTTATAAATTACGTAATAAAATACATTAGAATGTTTAACTGTAATGTAGTATTGGGTTTAGTAATTGTACTCTTTTTTTGTCAGATAATAATTTTTGAGTTTCTTTGTTGTAAGATGAGTAATATTTGTTGTTCTGATCTCATATTTAGCCAGTATTGTTTTACAAGGATTAGTAATTTTTTCGACCTCAATGTAAGATAATTTTAGTTTATGGTTTTGTGACTCAAACCAATTTTTTGTTAAATTTCATGACGCTTTTTCTATTTGTAGAAAAAATTGTATTTACGAATAATAAAAACAAAACATTTCTGCCTTTTCACCAATAATATTAAAAAATAATCCTAACGTGTTCGCGTTTTTAATTCCCACTATACTTTTACACCTGTACCTCTTCTGTTACCCATAACAAGCAGGTGGAGTGTTAAATTATTTACACTCGATTTGCTTGTTCCAGTGCTACGAAAAATAGTTCTGTTTCGTATCAGCCATGACTGGACATTTAAGAACAGAAGAGGTAGAGGTGTAAAAGGTACTATACTATTAAAGGTACTATAGGTATTAAAGGTACTATACAGCCATATGACTGGACATTTAAGAACAGAAGAGGTAGAGGTGTAAAAGGTACTATACTATTACTTAAAGGTACTATACAGCCATATGACTGGACATTTAAGAACAGAAGAGGTAGAGGTGTAAAAGGTACTATACTATTACTTAAAGGTACTATAGGTATTAAAGGTACTATACAGCCATATGACTGGACATTTAAGAACAGAAGAGGTAGAGGTGTAAAAGGTACTATACTATTACTTAAAGGTACTATAGGTATTAAAGGTACTATACAGCCATATGACTGGACATTTAAGAACAGAAGAGGTAGAGGTGTAAAAGGTACTATACTATTACTTAAAGGTACTATACAGCCATATGACTGGACATTTAAGAACAGAAGAGGTAGAGGTGTAAAAGGTACTATACTATTACTTAAAGGTACTATAGGTATTAAAGGTACTATACAGCCATATGACTGGACATTTAAGAACAGAAGAGGTAGAGGTGTAAAAGGTACTATACTATTACTTAAAGGTACTATAGGTATTAAAGGTACTATACAGCCATATGACTGGACATTTAAGAACAGAAGAGGTAGAGGTGTAAAAGGTACTATACTATTACTTAAAGGTACTATACAGCCATATGACTGGACATTTAAGAACAGAAGAGGTAGAGGTGTAAAAGGTACTATACTATTACTTAAAGGTACTATACAGCCATATGACTGGACATTTAAGAACAGAAGAGGTAGAGGTGTAAAAGGTACTATACTATTACTTAAAGGTACTATAGGTATTAAAGGTACTATACAGCCATATGACTGGACATTTAAGAACAGAAGAGGTAGAGGTGTAAAAGGTACTATACTATTACTTAAAGGTACTATAGGTATTAAAGGTACTATACAGCCATATGACTGGACATTTAAGAACAGAAGAGGTAGAGGTGTAAAAGGTACTATACTATTACTTAAAGGTACTATACAGCCATATGACTGGACATTTAAGAACAGAAGAGGTAGAGGTGTAAAAGGTACTATACTATTACTTAAAGGTACTATAGGTATTAAAGGTACTATACAGCCATATGACTGGACATTTAAGAACAGAAGAGGTAGAGGTGTAAAAGGTACTATACTATTACTTAAAGGTACTATACAGCCATATGACTGGACATTTAAGAACAGAAGAGGTAGAGGTGTAAAAGGTACTATACTATATTTCAAGGGTAATGAGCTGTGAACGTATGCATTGCCCCCTACCCACTTCATAGCTAGCCAATCACTTGCCAGCAACGTTAACAATACGTGCTCTTGTAGCTCTGTTAAATATTTTGTCAGCCATTTTTTTGGTTCCGGTTGACCTATTTTGATGAAAATGTTCGTGTCGGGTCCGGTAGTGGTATGTAACTTAAGTTTCAAGTCCGTATGATGTTCCGTTCTTGAGATATTCTGTTCACACACATACACACACAGACCAATCGCTAAAAACATGATTTTTGGGTTCA
Organism: Catonia carolina; assembly: GCA_035578175.1. NCBI lineage: Eukaryota > Metazoa > Arthropoda > Insecta > Hemiptera > Achilidae > Catonia > Catonia carolina. The sequence goes on from JAQMRL010000016.1 coordinate 9,288,056, forward strand.
GGGGTCTGAAAACGTGTAAACTAAAGCCTTATAGTTTGGCTATATTCATATAGGTAAGAGAAAGTAAAAATGAATACGCATTGATTTCTATGTGATTTTAAATTAAATAACTAATTAAAAAAGGTTTGCTGAGTACTTGTGTAGTCATTGTACTTAACATAATTATCGGCTCTTGACATCCCCTAGTGCGGTGTGGGGGTGCTCGTGTTCTGAGACTTACGTTTCATTGTCAATTCAGCATGAAGTATAGAGTATGAAGTATAGAGTATACCCAGTTCTGGGTTTTGGATAAAAGGCTAAAAATTATTCCATTTAACAATAATTAAGGTCTGCTTATTCATTTCTTTAATCAAATCCTTAACATACGAGGGGGTACCCAAAAGTATGCGGAATAGCTCTGCTGTGTGCGGAGCTTGTGCAGTACAAATTCCTGCCACTAGGCTGCTTGTAGCGCTACTCATTGCCAGTTCAATGCCATTTTGTTCGTTGATCTAGCTTGTTCTGTTCTCGTGCAGTGATTGTTCTCGCTAGTGCTGTTTTGTGCTCGTGTCGTTTTTCATGATGGCAAGTTTTAATGAACAACGTGCGGCTGTGAAATTTTGCTTCTTGCTCGGTAAAAACGCCGCGGAAATAGTTGTAATGTTGAACACAGCTTACAAAGCCCCGACGCTATTGGAAAAACCCAAGTGTACGAGTGGTTTTTGCGCTTTAAAAATGGCGACATGTCGATTGAGAACAAACCTCGTTCTGGACGACCGTCGACTTCCCGAACAGACGAAAATGTTGTGAAAGTGAAAGAAATTGTACGAACAGACCGACGACAGACCATTGACCAAATATCACAGGTTAGTGGGTTATCTTGGAGCTCAGTCCAACGCATTTTAACAGAAGACTTGACAATGAAAAGAGTCGCTGCCAAGTTTGTGCCTCGGTTTCTGACAGACACTCAAAAGGAACGTCGAATTGAAACGTGTAGTGATTTGAAACAACAGCTTGAAACTGATCCAGATTTCATGTCAAAGATCATTACGGGTGACGAGTCTTGGTGCTATGGGTACGACCCAGAAACCAAACAACAATCCAGTCAATGGAAGACTTCATTATCACCCCGACCAAAAAAAAGTCGTTAAGTCAGATCGAACATCAAAACAATGCTGATTTGTTTTTTTGATGTGAGGGGAATTGTCCATTGAGAGTTCGTTCCACCAGGCCAGACGGTAAATCAAGCTTTTTATCTTGAAGTGTTAAGAAGACTACGAAACAGCATTCGTCGTAAAAGACCTAATTTGTGGCAGACAGGGGACTGGTTTTTCCACTACGACAACGCGCCTGCACACACGGCAATCTCGGTTACCCAGTTTTTGGCGAAAAACGGCATGGTTTTGCTACCACACGCACCGTACTCAGCCGATCTGGCTCCGTGTGATTTTTTCTTGTTCCCACGCATGAAAAGGGGCATGAAAGGTCTCCGATTTAACAACGTTGATGATGTCAAGAAAAAAACGACGGATGAGCTGGTAGCCATCACTGAAGAGGAGTACAAAAAATGTTTTGAACAGTGGAAGCACCGGTGGGACAAATGTATTAGTTGTAATGGAGAGTATTTTGAAGGGGATAAGGTTCTTTTGTAAAAAAATTAAAAATAAATAGTTTTAAAAAATAATTCCGGTTTCTTTTGGGTACCCCTCGTACATGTTATATGAAATCCGCCGTAATCAGGTCGAGTTGATTTCTGTAATTCAATTTAAATCTTTTACCAAAATCTGTCCTGGGTGAGGTTTCATACTTTTAGGCCTAATATTTTAAGGGCCGGATTACTGGATGTTCCGGACTACTGCACGGCCGGACTACCGAGATTCTACTTTACTAAATTTTAGTTCAACTAAAATTTTAAGTCTGTAACTTATTTTGTAAATAATTATATATGTATTCGAATTAATTTTTTTACGTTATCTTGTCATATATTGAACTAGCGGGTCCCGCGTGGCTTCGCCCACGCAAACGTAAACGAAGAATCAGCTGTTTAAGTATACTCTCTATATTTCTTATGAGAGGGTATTTTTGCTAATTCTACCATTTAAAATAAAAATTTTGCGAAATCCTTCCTTAGCGACAGCTTAGAAAACTTAAGTTGATCTATAAATCAGGACAACTCTTTTATATAATAGATAGCTTCCCGTCGTGGCTTCGCCCATGCAATTTTAAGGCTATGATTCTGTATTTTAATTTGCTAATAACTTAAGTCACAAATATAATTTTTTTGAATTACGTATAAAGAACGATTCACACGTCACCGTTCCGAAACGGAACCGGTACGGCCACTCGAAGTCAAAAATGATGACAGTATTCACACATGTACGTCAGTTTTCCTTTCGTGAAACTCCATTCAGTCATTTTACATAGAGACAAATACGTCCGTAAAAAACAAAATATCGTCGAGAAAAAATATCGTTTTGACGGTTCGGTGACGGCGACAATACTGACGCGCCGGTTTTGGGACGGTGCTGGTGCTCAGTGTAGACAATGTCATTAATTTTTCAAGAAAGAATAATTTTTCTGTGACTGATACTTGTCTTCTCGGAATTACGGAACTGAGACGTGACGTGGACGGATGTGTGTAAATCGACCCTTATGGTAAAAAAAATAAAAAGAGAAGGATTATAATAGCATAATGCCTGAATTTACATAAATAACTGTTGTTTTATTTTAATTTAAGTTAGATTTAAGAAAATAACTTTACCGTATGCATTTTAGTGAATTGGTTGACACATTTTGTTTTTAAATTAAATTTTAATTGTTCGGTTGCAAAAATCATTTTTACAATCTCATTCAAATACCTTATGTGACCTAAGCAATGAAATCAGTATCTTGAATAATAAGTAATAATACTATAAATAATTAAAAACATATCTTTATTATACTAATTACAACAATTCTGGAATTAATTCTGGTTAAAATATAAATTTAGTGTTAGGTTAAACACTACGTACAGAACAACACTCGGAGTGACAAAAGTAAACCATAGATTAAAATCGTTGTTAAAGTCAATTTAACTTCTGGGAAAATGGCTATAGTTTTGTAGTTGATCTGCTATTTACGTAAGATAAGAATGTATATACTGGATGCAACGGAATATGCCTATGGAGGGGGTAAATGTGTGTCGGAGAAAAACCAGTACATAAGCGTAGCGCTTCGCGCTGACCCGCTTCCTCGCATCAGTGGGGGAGAATTTTTGCGATTTCTTCCCTTTAAAATTAAAATTTTGCAAAATCCTTTCTTAGTGCGCGCTTACACAACATAACAAAGCTAACTTCCAAATTTCAAGTCTCTAGCGTCAGTAGTTTCGGCTGTGCGTTGATCTATAAATGAATCACCCAGGATATGGTTGTCCTTTTATATAATAGATATAGGCCTATAAGGAAGGAAATGAAAGTTATCTTGTTGATTTTTCGAAATCGAGTTTTCACCGGAAGTACACGTTTTCACACCACTGAACTCAAAAAAACTTGTTTGTAGCGATTGGTCTGTGTGTAAACTAAGTATCATAAGTGGGACCGTACTTTGTATCCCGCCAATGTTAAATTTACTATTTTTAGGTACATTTTTCATAGGATTGGTAAAAGTTACGAAAATTAAACTTTACGCACTTATAGTTTTTGGGTGGGTTTAGCTACTGACATTTTTTCAATTTAATCTGTTGGACTTATTAAGTTTTTAAAAGAATAACGAATAACATAAAATTTTTTCTACGTTTTTTTGCATATTACTATTTTTTTGAGCACCTGAGGAAGCTAAATTAATGTCGGTGAATGTGCATGTACATGATAATTAACTGGTAAAAGTTTCAGTTTGGTAGGTTAAATGGTTTCTTAGAAAAACGTACCTAAGTGTTAAAAATCTAAATTTACGGGAAAAGGGACAAATGAGAAACAAAATGTACACAAACAAGTTCAATTTCCCATCAACAGTTGGTTAGAAAGCTGCACCAACAGCGGAGAATATCAAAAATAGTGAAGCAGATATTTAAAAAAAACTTAAATTCTTTTTGCACTAAAATGAGCAATATAAAAGTATGAAAAATATTTGTTCTTGGCGACGTGTTAATTTTTTTTTTTGGATAAATCTGATAAAAACTTTAATTTTTTTTTCATTAAAATAATTTTTTTGTTGTAATTTAATATTTTTGTGGTAGGTATAGGTCTAAACTATTGAAAAACATAGAAAATCTGGTGTGAAGCACTCACACAACTTTCTCTTGCCAATTAAAATAATTAATAACAACAAACTTAACAATTGTAATAAAACATTAGAAGTAAACAAAAAACTAACCTCAAAAAACATAACCTTAGTTTAATCATGAGTGAAAGACGCAAAATGAAAATCGACCTGAGTTTGACTTAAAAATACAGAAAATCACTCTTTTCACGCTAAACTAGGCTCCGTAGAGAAGAATGCTCTACAGAGAAGAGCATTAATGTTGTTCGGTCGCGGTTTCGTAGAAGGCGAGATTCTCGTTGTTCCTCCGTTTCAGCAGTTCTAGATTTTTGAAGTTGTTTTTGCTTTTGAAGATTTTCTTTCTAGTGATGTTTTTTAAGGCATTATTGAAAATGAAAAAATAACCACAAAAAAAATAATTGCCAAAACCAAAAACTTAAATCTACGTTAAATTAAATTAAAGTCAAAATGAAATATTAAAGCAATTTTGATCACTCACCAATTAAAAGAAAATTAATAGAAATTAAAGAAACACGAAACTTTACTTTTATAAAATACGCAACTATACAAAATCGTATCTACATAATAAAATACAATAAAATTTTATCATGTGATGGTGTCACCAGCTGATCCTTAGCACCACATCGCTATTTGCTAAATCATATGACTTTATTTATGACAAATCTTTATTTGAATCACATCAGCTCGTTTAATAGCAGCAGATTATCTAACCTCATAAAAGCCTTAATGTAGGACATAAACATTACTTTCAACCCTTTAGGGCTAACTTTTTAAGGGTTTCAATAGCCTAAAACCTGCACCGGCATCATAGTTACAACATAAAAAAACTGCATGAAAATTGGTTCAGTAATTAAGGAGATAAAGGGGAACGTACCCACACACACACACACATACATCGAATTTTATGTAAACGAGGGTTTTTATATTTCGGGAATCGACAATACTTGTGCTGCAATCTGTTAACCAATATCGTTATCTTAAAGTTCGACTTTTTTCGATAGATTGCACTCTGTTTCGCTCGTACAGTCTATTATTGTGTTGTTTAGTAGTGACTTGAAATTGTTATCTCGGTCAAAAAATGGAGTTAAGTCGTGAAAATTTTCGTGCAAATTTTTTTTACAACTTTCGACGTAGATTATCTCAACAACAGTGCACCAATGAACTTAATTCGACATTTGGCGATAAAGCACCATCGAAAACCACTGTATATCTGTGGTATACGGAATTCAATCGTGGCCGTGGTTCGCTCAGTGATGAATGTCGCGAAGGTCATCCAAAATCGGTTGTTGTTCAAGAAAATGTTGATGCTGTGCGTGAACTGATTATGCAACATCGTCATATAACATCGTGAGATTACGGTATCCTTGGGCATTAGTGGGACTAGCATACATTCAATATTGCATGAACATTTGGGCACCAGGAAGATTTGTTTGCGTTGGATTCCCCATAATTTGACAATCGCTCAGAAAAAGGTTCATGTCGATTGGTCGAAAGAAATGCTCACGAAATACGATAGCGGTGCTTCAAAACACGTTTATGACATCGTCACGGGTGACGAATCATGGATATATGTTTATGAACCCGAAACTAAACAGCAGTCGACCGTATGGGTCTTTCAAGACGAGCCAAATCCCACAAAAGTTGTTCGTGCACGAAGCACCTCCAAGCAAATGGTCGCTTGTTTTTTTTTTCTGGAAAAACCGGGCATGTGGCAACTGTACCACTAGTGGAACGTCGGACGATAAATTCTGAATGGTACACAATCATTTTTTTGCCAGAAGTTTTTGGAAAAATAAGGGAACCAACCCCCGACGACGAATCATTCTCCACCAGAACAATGCGAGCTCTCACACGTCGGCTGAAACAATGAACTTTTTGAAAAATAAAAAAATCGGATTGATGGGCCATCCGCCATACAGCCCTGATTTGGCACCCAACGACTTCTTCTTATTCCCGCTCATCAAAAATAAATTAAGAGGTCAACGGTTTTTGACGCCTGAAGAAGAAGTTGATGCATTCAAAAAGCACATTTTGGAGGTACTTCAATCGGAGTGGAACAAGTGCTTCGAAAATTGGTTCAAGCCCATGAAAAAATGTATTGATCACCATGGCCATGATGACCAAAAATAAAGCCATTTACATTGATTAATTTGTTTTTTTTTTGTTTTCTATTCCCGAAATATAAAAAGGCAACCCTCTTATACAGGGTGATTCACGAAGATATGCAGAAACTTTGGGAGCCCATTGTACATTTAAAAATAATGAAAAAAGTTTATATAAACATGGGTCCGGAAATGCTTCGTTACTGAAATACGGCTAGCGAAAGATTTCAGCTCACCAGGTGAAACGAGGTCTTCCTGAAATTCTGGTAAGGTAGATTCAGGGGCGAATTCAATCGTTTCTTATAGTTTTTGACCTGATAAATTGAATAAAACTGGTCCCAGAACTGTAAGTTAAATATTTTTTGAGAAAACCGGTGTCAAATGCAAAAAAAATGGAGTGAAAAAAAAAATTTTTCATCTTTGTTTTTCCGGTTAATTTTACTTTGTACTGTTATGAATAAAAATTCATTTTATTCAACATCTATTCGCTTTCTGTGTACTTAATTTACACCGGTTTGTTCAGAATAAAATTTTCTACATGTTTTATTCAAAAATTTTAACTGTTTCTTGGTGAAATAACAAAGTTATTCTTGCCCGAAGATGAAAAAATGTGTTTTCACTCCATTTTTTGCATTTGTCACTGGTTTTCTTAAAAATTATTAAACTTACAGTTCTGGGACCTGTTTTATTCAATTTATCAGATCAAAAATTATGAGAAATGATTAAATTTGCCCCTAATCATCTTACCAGAATTTCAGGAAGACCTCATTTCACCTGGTGAGCTGAAATCCGGGCGAAACTTTCGCTAGCCGTAACTCGGTAACGAAGCATTTCCGGACCCATGTTTACATGAACTTTTTTCATTATTTTTACATGTACAATGAGCTCCAAAAGTTTCTGCATATCTTCGTGAATCACCCTGTATAGATAATGGTTTTAAACGCGTAAAAGTTGAAAAATTGTAATGAACAACTAAACTCAAAACCTGCTGTAAAACAATGTAGCACTATACCGACTAACGAGTGAGGATGTAGAATTTTCTTGATTTAAAATGAAGAGGGCGTTGATGTGATACTTTAACAAATGAAGACTGTAATAATAGCAATGTAATTTGAAGAAAGAGAAAACAAAACAACTTATAGCTACAAGTAGTACGAGACGGATGCCTGCATTAAACTAATTGTTGAAAATTAGTTGCAGTCCTTGACCGTCGTCGTCTGCAAATACAATACACAATACAATACAATGCAAAATTAATTTTTCAATGTTAATATTCAGTCTTATTAAACACTACCTTAATTACCTTGATTTTATCAAAAACTAAAACTAAACTTAAAATAAAAATCTGGTGTGAAACACTCACTCAACTTTCTCTTGCCAATGCAAATAATTAATAATAAACCTAACATTAGTAATAAAACATTAGAAATAAACAAAAACTAACTTCAATAATCATAACCTAATTTTAATCATGAGTGAAAGATGCTAAATGAAAATCAACCTCAGTTAGGCATAAAAATATGGAAAATCACTCTTTCACGCTAAACTAGGCTCTGTAGAGAAAAATGCTCTTAATAAAAGTTGTAGATCTTTTTATTTTCTGTATATTTGATTATATACACTTTTGTCGTAAAATGCATACTAAGGCCATAATCTTAAGAAAATCGATTTTTCACACGTTTTCATGAGAAAAAAAAACAGAAAATCGCTACTTATACCGCTAAACTAAGCGTTATAGAAAAAATGTTTGAAATAAAAGTTATAGGATTTAAATTCTCTACACCTTTTACTGTATAAAGTTTTGCGATAAAATGCATATTAAAGCCGCTATTTTAAAAAATCAATTTTTTTACGTGAAAACAGCCTCACCAAGAATTTCAGCAAATATAGCGCCTACCCTATCTTGTACAGCATAAAAAATTAGTAAATAAGACGATTTAAAAAAAAATCGTAGGACCAGTTTTTGAGAAAATCACAAAAAAGTGAAAAATTACACGAATAAACTACTACTTCCGGTTGACCAATGTTGACGAAAATGTTCGTGTAGGGTTCGGTAGTGGTGTTTAACTTAAGTTTCAAGTTCGTACGAGGTTCCGCACACACCCACACACACACAGACACAGACCAATCGCTAAAAAAATGGTTTTTGGGTTCAGGGGGTCTGAAAACGTGTAGATCCGGTGAAAACTCGATTTCGAGAAATCGACATGAAAACAATAGGCTACTTTCCTTCCTATATATTCATATAGGTAATAGAAAATAAAAATACATCTGAGTAATTTACCGAAGAATGTTATACGATATAATTTTTGAAAATTTATTAAGTAAGGTGTACATTTATTTCCCGTAAGGGCCAATTTTAGACCATGTAAGTTGACTTAAGATTTTTTTGCGTTCAGGAGACTCCAGGAGGAGTATAGGACATGTCAGTTTTAACACCTGAAATAGATATAAGAATCACACAATGTATAACTACTATCAAGAAAGAAATTCTTGTACGCTATAAAAAATTTCACCGTTCAAGTAATTTTTCAAATTTTTTTAAAGGATGAAAATTATCGCAACATTTTAAAAATTGGGGTTATTTATTCAAGAATTTTCTCCCTGCATAAGTAGGTTTTTGTTTAAACAATTTTGTGGAGTGATTAGCCACATAATAATCATTTCTGTTTCTCGTGTTATGATTGTGAACATTGAAATTCTGCATAAAATTATTTTGCCTAACATATATAATCACCTCAAAAATATAGAGAGGGAACTGTAAGCAATTTAAGCTCCTTAAATAGTAGCCTGCATTAGGTTAGCTGGTTAGCTCCCACCATACACCTAATAGCTTTCTTTTGAATTTTAAAAACCCTATTCATATTACCCATTCATACCCCATACATATTTTTGGAAGCTCTTTTTGCAGCCCACATTTTCAGCATCGTTCACTGTCAACTTTTCTTCTTTCTTCAGTCTATAGATACTGAAATCACGAGATTGCCTTTTGTGTATGTACACTGCACCCTCAATGTTCGAGATTAATTGGGCCCATGAAAACCATCTTGAAAATCGAAATCATGAACATCGAGATCCATTTTCAGTGTAAAATTTCTAATCGGTTCCATGTGAGTGAAAAGTGCGTGGTTTTTAAAGAGATAAACAAGGCGTTTCGGCTTATTTTCAATAAAAAAAACTGTGTTGTAGAAAAATTTAGTTTTTAAAAAAAGAAATACAAAATATTATTAACTATCTTGATTCAAATGTAAAATGTTCTTTGCAATCGAAAAATATTCCCCTATTATATTTTGTTGTTATTTGTGAATTTTATAAAACATTCAAAGTTGTTTCTTTATGTACATTTTATTCCTTCTGGGCTGCAAATTGTGTCCTTGATGTTGATGGTGAAACCTTGATGAGTGGTAATGATGTTATTTCTTTTCGGCTTAAAAAAATTCAAAATCGTTGTTTGTTTTGCTTTGGTTTGAAGTTCTTTAAGTTTTAGTTTGTAAGGATGTCTCGTCACCCATATTTCTCATTACTTTTCCAAATTACCGGCAAAGTGTGTTTTGGTACGTTTTTTAAAGCTGTTGGATTTCTTGTTCAAGATCCCAGTACAAATCACGAACACCGAGTGTTAATCTCGAAAATTGAATTTTTTGTGTACAAATACAAAATCTCGAACGGTCGAAACCTCGAACATAGGAGTCCACGAACATCGAGGGTCGAGTGTATCGGCTATGAGGAAGGGAAGTGAAAATATGACAGTGCGACACTACACTCGTACTGTACATTTCACTAGCATGCAGTTTCTACATACATTTTGTAATCCGTGGTTTAACCCGAGAAATTTTTTTTCATAAACCTTATAAGAAATAAATGTGACCTGTAATACTGCCTGTAGCTTAATTACACGACCAGAAATGTTTGATTTATTGTAATTAACTTATTCCATTGGAACAAAATTTTCTTTGAATGAATCGCCTTCTTTACTTCGCTGTCACCGGCGTCTTCACTATCAGTCTCACTAGTATCTACCCAACCGCTTCCTTTTTTTTACCAGGTGTCAACAAAACTGTTGAAGAATAGCTTCTTCACGTCTTTAATTTCCTTCTTTATTTTTCGAATTGTGGAAAGATAAACATCACAGTAGTTAGTCACTCGCTCATGGCTTTTGTTAAGAACAGGGGAAAGGTTTTTTGTTTAGTTTTAACTTCACAGCATTTTATTACACTGCATATTAGATTTCGTTCAGGACTGTGAATAGTCTGCCCACATTTTCGAGAAACTAACATTTCTGTTTACGGTAATAAAAAGTTATATTCGTACAGTTAATTTACAAAAGGTTCCGCGGTATACTGTATAGGCTATGCTGTGAGTGTAGTATAAGTTGTTATGCATGTACATGCGCATGCGTGTGTCTGGCTCAGTAAGGCAGTGAGTGGGAAAAATGAACTAGTGTGCAACCCTTCAGGAATTCGAATTTGATAGTGACTTACTCGTACACAAAACGGTAAAGACCTAAAATCAGTATTTTCCAAATTTATTTTTTTGCTCAATAATAAATACTGATAAATACATTCGTTTATTACTTTTAACTAAAACAAAAAGATATCATTTAAAATATTGAAAAAAGGAATTTATCGTTTATTACTTTCATTTTTAATAACAGGAAACAGAAAATTGTTATTACGGTCATATTTTCTCTTATCACCCCCTTTCAACATCCTTCTCTTTCCTTTTACAGTATAAAAAATATAAATAAAATAATCTCAATTCCTTGAAAAGTTCCCACAATCCAATTAACTAAAATTCTGTTATCAAAAACAATATTACGATTACAATTTTTCTGAATGTGCGTATAAAGTTTCATTAAGCGGAAGTAACATAATTTTTTTTTAATAGGCTACATAAATATAATGTTTCAAACTAAATGCTAACGTCTGTTGATACACAGGGTGATTCAGAAACTTTTAGTAATTTCGAGAGCTAATTGTACAACCGAATTGGGGTCGCCTCTCATCATGCGGTCTTTGGTTCGTATCCCATTCAAGCATGGCATATTTTCATACGTTACAAAAAATTATTTCATCCTTCACCGTCTGCATTAGCAGTAATTGCAGAAGAGTCTGACGTTAAACAAAAAAAAAGTACTTCCCAAATTTAAAAAAATCTAGTATGAAACACTCACACGACTTTCTGTTGCCAATATAAGTAAATTATATATTAATCATAATAAAACAAAACAATGTTAAATGAAAACCATAACCCAATAGTTTAATCATATGTGAATAATACAAAATGAAAATTAACATCAGTTCACGAATTAAAAGTACGGAAAATCAGTATTTGCGTCTAAACTAGACTCTTTAGAGAAAAATGCTTAAAATAAAAGATGTAGGTCCTATAACTTTGGTTATATAGGCCTACCCGTTAGCCGTTAAAAAGTCCGTCATCTTAAAAAATCCCATTTTTACTTTCTCTTGTCTATGTGAATGTATAGGAATGATAGTATTGTTTTCATGTCGATTTTAAGAAATCGAGTTTTCACGGGATCTACACGTTTTCAGACCACCGGAACCCAAAAACATATATTTCTAGCGATTGGTGTGTGCGTGCGTGGGCGTGTGCGTGTGAACAGAATATCTCAAGAACGGAACATCATACGAACTTGAAACTTAAGTAAGATACTACTACCGGACCCGATACAAATATTTTCATCAAAATCGGTCTACCGAAACTAGTAGTTTATTCGTGTAATTTTTTACTTTTTTGCGATTTTCTCAAAAACTTATATGAATACGAAAATTTATATGAAATTAGAAGATCTGTAACTTTTATAGAGCATTTTTCTCTACAGAGCCTAGTTTAGCGTGAAAGAGTGATTTTCCGTATTTTTAAGCCAAACTGAGGTCGGTTTTCACTTTATGTCTTTCACTCATGATTAAAATAAGATTATGTTTATTGAGGTTTGTTTTTTGTTTATTTCTAATGTTAGGTTATATTGGTCATTATTTGTATTGGCAAGAGAAACTTTTTTGGGTGTTTCACACCAGTTTTTTTTATTAATTCATAAATTACCTTTCTGTCTGGATATTTTTATCACATTTTCTGCACCTTCGGCTTCAACTACACAAGAATTAAACTTTTATTAATACAGTAAAACCTTACTAATTCGGTTTAATTGGGGGAAGTGAAGTCCGAATTATCGCGAATATTCATTTACATCTAAAAATTGAATAATTTAGGCAATTAAAATTAAAAAATAAACGTTACTTGTCTGGAATATCGATGTTTAATGAATTTACAGTACAGTATTGAAAAACAACAAAGTTAAAAGTATAGAAATAAAAATATTTGCCGGCCGCATTGGCGCAGTTGGTAACGTGCTCGCCTCTCATCATGCTGTCCTGGGTTCGAATCCCACTCAGGCACGGCATATTTTCATACGTTACAAAAAATCATTTCATCCTCCATTGTACAATAGTTCCACCCCAACGTCGTCGCTAATGACCGTTGTAGTTGACGCGACGTTAAATAAATGAATTAAAAAAATATATATATATATTTACGGCAGTAAAAATATTGTTAAATAATAAATGTCCAGTGTAAAATGATATTTAATTAAAACACTGTATTTACGTGCCGATTATTTGGCACTTGTTGAAGTAGAAAAAAACTTGTTGCTTAGAAAAAAAACTTGTTATTTTTTTTGTGATTCTTTGCTACACTGTTTTCTTATAACTTGTTGGCGCATCTCTCTTAGGACAAGATAATAGTCATTGAATTCCGGATTGAAGTCTGCAAATTCAATAAGTTTGTCTATGTGGTTTCTCACTTCACTAACTTAAATTTGGAACGTTTTCTTCACTGAGTTACCAATAATGTATTACATGATGTAACAATTTTTATTAGACAGTTAAAAGCTATTATTTTTTGAAGTAGCACTTTATTAATTTTTAACTAAAAAAATTATAAAAGCTGCTCTTCTTGGAGTAGTCCGAAATATCGTGAATTTCGAATTAGTGAAGTCCGAATTAGTGAGATTTTACTGTACTTTGTTATAATAATCGTACTATACAAATTATAGAACTACTGTGACATCCTTGTACTAGAAATGAATGACATCATCAGCTGGGGAAAATTATGCAGGCCTTGTTTCAACCATTATCCTGTATTTAATGTTGCCTACGTTTTTTGTTTTAATGTTCCATAGGCTACCCATGTACTTAACTAAAATACTACCATTATAACAAAGGACATCATTACACAATTAAAATCGTTTTCACATTCTATTAACTACTTTTATGTCACATGTTCACTATGCGGTAATGGTAAAAATACACCTTTATTTACCATTTATGGAAGTAATCTTTCGTTAAACACAAAACTGTGTTATTTCTTTGCACCAATTCTTGTGCTTTATGTAGGATATCTCTGAAAGTATGCAATTGACAGCTCTAAAACCAATTTTATTCAATTTTTTAGATCAAAAAACATAAGAAACAATCGTATTTGTATCTTTGTAACTACCTTTAACATTTTTATACGGCCTTACTTCGCCGAGGGTACGGAGTTCTAGGTGAAATTTTTCGCTAGCCGTAACTCGCTAACTAAGCGTTTTCAGGCATATGTTTATATGAACGTTTTTTCTTATTTTCAGCTATAGAATGAGATCCCAAGAGATTGCCGTATAGTTTTGAATCACCCTGTATATTCAAACCAATTTCTTTAGTTAGTTGCGTGCGTCTGAAGAGTATAGTTTAGTGAGTTTTTGCAGTTTAGTTCTTGAAATTTATTAATTAAATTTTTACTGGGACAAATTAAATACATATTTTAAAATAAAAAGATTACTTGTATGTGTTTGTACATTGAAATAAGGTTGTACATTTGCGTACGTTAAAATTTGTAAGCCTTGTTGAAAGAATAGGTTATGGATATACAGTAAAATCTCTCTATTGCGGAGCTCTCTCTTTAGCGGAAATCTCTCTTTAGCGGCATTATTTGCTGACCCCGACCCTTTCGTATACTCCGGTAATGTATTTAGCTCTCGTTATAGCGGCACAAAAATCTCTCTATAGCGGCTAAACAATATCTTCAGGATATAGATTTAGACGCCTATGTAGGGGCAGACAATGATTTAGCCACTTCATCACTTAGCTAGTACTTCACTTTGCAGTAATCGAAAATGTCTTAGCCCAAAACAACGAGGAAGAAAGTAAGGATGACGATGAAATGGAAACAGAAATGGTGCCCCTTCAAGTAAACAGGCACTAGACGCTATTCTTGTTGTTTCCACGTACTGTCAAAAATTTACAAGTTTTAAATATTGAAAATGAGATTGAAGACATGTTTTATGAATTGAAAACAAAACAAAATTTAAAACTTATTTTACGAAATGAAACGTACTTCACAGTCATTGTTTCGTTAATAACGAAAAAATATATACTGTACTGTGTACTTTTTTGTGTTTGTATAGCCTATGTTTTAGGAGATTTTAATTGTATGTATCCTATGTTTATTACTGTTCAGTGGAAAACGAGTTTCACTGCTAATTAATTTTAGGCTATCTATTACGGTATGTACTGTATGAATGATTATTGAAAAAAGTTCAATACGAAAAGTGAAATTCTATTGTTAAACATTAGTAACACAACATCTAATAAAACCAGTTTGTATCCAAATTTCTTGTTAAGTTAATAACCTACACTTTATGTAATTGATTTAAATATCTCACTGTATAGAAGTAATCTTCTGTATTAAACATTCGTCATAAAATTATCTATTCAGTAGTTTTTCAAAAACTTATTCCATGCACCATTTACATACGTATATAAGTTATTTTGTACAGAAAAATTAGTACTCTAACTTCCCTCCCACCGTTAATTACTCGCTCTCTCTATAACGGAACTCTCTTTATAGCGGCGGTACCTCATGGTCCCTTCAATTCCGCTATAGAGAGATTTTACTGTATTTTATGCAGAACTGTGTGTACACGTTGAGCAAGAGTTGTGCCAGTTCAAATTTTGTCCACAGTATACCTAATTATCCAAAACGGGCAGGTGGAGTGTTGTTTTAATTACACTCTATCTGTTTGGTCCAGGGCTAAAAAAAATAGTTCTGTTTCTTATCACATATTCAGCCACTTATATGACTGAACTATTTAAGAATAGAAGAGGTAGAGGTGTTAAAGACACTAGTCAGAGTTATCTCCTCTGAGAGTAATGAATTTAACTATGCAGCCAGACCCTGTGGTGAATGAAGTGAAGGTGTCATTTGCAGAGTGGAAAGTGAGTGCTTTTCGGAGGGCCTAGCATGCTGATAAGCATACACTTTCAACTCAGTGAGGAAGGCAATGGTAAACCACCTTACTCCTCGTTTTTACTTAGTAAAACCTCTAGAGGTTCAAACCAGCTATTCGGCTGTAGACCTAAACAACATACCTAATTATAGGGGCGATAGTGACAGAATAGATTTCAGAAGTCCAGAAAAAGTTAACTTTTACAAAAATAAATCATTTTAAAATAGGACAAAACAATAAAAACCTTGAATTAAAAATAAACTAAAAAAATCTATGTCAATTTTTAAGTGCAGAGATAATCAGTGAACTTGAATAATTCTGTTCACGTTAATAATTGATGACCATTACCATTACCTGCTATTATTGGATAGATATTTTGCATGTTTATTGCTCGTACAGTAAATAATGACATTGTGTTATTACTTACGTGATAATTATGCTAAATTTCTGCTTTACATTATTAAGCTACGTTATTATCCCTTAATGTATTATGCAAGTTATTATTGCAATAATACATAATATTGAAAATGCATATTATTATGTATTTGTATTGATTTTATTGATTTATTTTTAATTTATTAGTAGTTAATTGCTTCTTTTCTCGTTGATTCATTATTGTAAAGTTTGTTCGAGATTCTTTTGAAATCTGGTTTTTAATAAATTATTAACAAACTTACTCTTTATTTTTCCTTTCTACTTTCTCTTGCCTATGTGAATATATAGGAAGGAAAGTATTGTTTTCATGTCGATTTTTCGAAATCGAGTTTTCACCGGATCTATACATTTTCAGACCTCCTGAACCCAAAAAACATGTTTTTAGCGATTGGTGTGTGTGTGTGTGTGTGTGCGCGCGCGCGTCTAAAAAATTGCCAGTTCTACGGAA
The DNA here is from genome assembly GCA_035578175.1 of Catonia carolina. Taxonomy (NCBI): domain Eukaryota; kingdom Metazoa; phylum Arthropoda; class Insecta; order Hemiptera; family Achilidae; genus Catonia; species Catonia carolina. The sequence continues at coordinate 9,304,560 of JAQMRL010000016.1, forward strand.
TTTATTAAACGCAGTATTAACGATTTATTCGGAAGGGCAGAATGGGGAAATTTTAACTGAAACTTATTTTGCACACATTTGTAAGATTTACTCGCTATGTAAGTCTCTACAATAAACACGCGTTCTTCCTTGGAAAAAACCATTGCTGACACAATATAACGAAACGACTGCTGTCACCACACTAATACTTGATTGGAACATTTTAACTGTCTAAGGTAGTTGTCCTTGAGTACACTGTTGCCAACATACCGATTGGGGGACAGAACATTTTACCGATTTATTACTTCTATCTTCTTATAATCACGGTGGCGTCCTTAATAAAACACCCGTTAGTTATAAGTTGTTTAGGTCATCAGCCGAAAGGCTGGTTTGAACCTGTAGAGGTTTTACTAAGTAAAACGAGGAGTGAGGTGGTTTACCATTGCCTTCCTCACTGAGTGGAAAAGTACGCTTATCAGCATGCCGGGCCCTCTGAAAAGCACATATTTTCCACTCTGCAAATGACACCTTCACTTCATTCACCACAGGGTCTGGCTGTATAATGAAATTCATTACTTTCAGAGGAGATAACTCTGATTGGTGTCTTTTACACCTCTACCTCTTCTGTTCTTAAATGATTCAGTCATTTAATTGGCTGACCATGTGACAAGAAACAGAACTATTTATTTTAGCCCTGCAACTAACAGATTGAGTGTAAATAATTTGACACTCCACCTGTCTGTTATGGGCAGAGTTATAAGATAAGTTAGTTATAAGATAACTACATATATAGTTATGAGTTAAAGTTAGTTATAAGATAGTTATAAGTATATAACTATAAGATAGTTATAGTTACTTTTGTACGTATTTAAATACTAGACAGTGGTTACCGGTGTACTTTAATGGGTGGGGTTTAATTAACCATACTCTCTCAGGAATGGTCGGCCTGGGTCTGTACAGACTACACCTCATTTACACGTCATACACATCATCCTTATGTACTTGAATTTTTTTTCTTTGTTTTTATTTAACGTCGCATCAACTACAGTGGTCATTAGCGATGACGTTGGGTTGTAACTGTGACGGATGAAATGATTTTTTTGTAACGTATGAAAATATGCCGTACCTGAGTGGTATTCGAACCCAAGACTGCATGATGATGGGAGGCGAGCACGTAACTACGCCAATGCTTTTTTTTTTTTTTTGTTTTTTTTTTTTTTTTTTTTTTTTGTTTAACGTCCGACTGTTCTGCAATTACTGCTAATGCAGACGGTGAAGGATGAAATGATTTTTGTAACGTATGAAAATATGCCGTGCCTGAATGGGATTCGAACCCAAGACCGCATGATGAGAGGCCATCACGTCCGCCAATGCGGACGGGACTGTACTTGAAATTTATTTTCCTAGTTTTGATCGTAATTTTTCCGTAATACGGTATTTCCTTATTAAAATTAATAAGTTTTATTTAATAACTACAAGGGTGTAACTAACCTCAACGATTTTTGCAATCGTTTTGAAGCCTTTCAATTGCTATTATTAATCAAATTTGTTTGTTCGGGTAATTAGTGAGGTATTTATTTAGTCTAACTTTTAATTAATTTATTAAGTTAGTGTGTGGGTAAAAAGTTTTTTCGATTAGTACAAGGTATTTAATTTACGTTGTACATTTATATGACTAGACACGTACCTTTCCATTGAATTTCAACTATGATAAATTAATTCTTTGTTATTTATCTCATATTTAATTACATTTTAATGTCTGAATCAGTTATGTTAATTAAATTAATTAGTATTATTTTTATTTTATTTAAGTCCAAAGTAAATTTGTTTGTCTGAATTACATCATCCATTTATCCGATTGGATTAGATTACCCGAGTTCGATTCCCAAAAAAATTTAAAAAACAGTCTTTTTTACTTTCTCTTGTTCTTAATTAATATATAGGAAGGAAAGTATTGTTTTCATGACGATTTTTTTGTAATCGAGTTTTCACATGAAATACACTTGTTCAAACCCTCTGAATAAAAAAAAGGTTTTTAGCGATTGGTACGGAATATCGTACGAAGTTGAAATTTTTAAATCAAGTTAGGTACCACTAGGGGACCCAACACGATCATTTTCTTCAAAATCGGTCAACCGGAAGTAGTAATTTATTCATGCAATTTTTTAACTTTTTTGCAATTTTCTTAAAAGCTCCTACGATTTTATTTTAAATCGCCTCATATTCTAGATTTTTATGCTCTAAAAGATTGGGAAATCGCCATATCTGCTGAAATTCTTTTTTTTTTGTTTAACGTCCGACTGTTCTGAAATTACTGCTAATGCAGACTGTGAAGAATGAAATGATTTTTTGTAATTTATGAAATATGCCGTGCCTGAGTGGGATTCGAACCCACTAAAATTATTAAGGGGGCCTGTACTGTCGTAAAAAATGTTTGTTTTTAAAGTTTGTGAATATGCATTTTGTAGCTACAATTAGATAAAGCCAGTCTTCTAAGTTTTTTTAAAAAATTGTCTATTGTCCATTCGAAATAATATGATAGTATTAATTAAATCATTTTTTTTGTTTAACGTCCGACTGTTCTGCAATTACTGCTAATGCAGACGGTGAATGATGAAATTATTTTTTGTAACGTATGAAAAAATGCCGTGCCTGAATGAGATTCGAACCCAAGACCGCATGATGAGAGGCGAGCACGTTACTTAAATCAGTGTTACCACTTAGAATAATAAGAATACCATTTAAAATAAAATGGGAAATTTTACTTTCGAAAAGGGAATTTTTATTCAAAAAAAGTTACCACCATTCAGAGACTTCCTATCATGCTATTTCGAATGGACTATAATAATATATTATTTTACTATTATAAAAAAAACTTGCAAGACGTGACTGCCCTGCTTGTATTATGTTCGCTTCTCCTACTCCTGTGCTTCGATACTATTTCCCTACTGTCGATCAGCTGTTAATCATCGCTGACGCTGCTCCAACTAGTACAAAGAAGCGTCAAGAGGGGGCCACTCTTTCCCAGTCTTCAGTTTGCACATGTGCATAGAAATCTTTTTACTGTGTTGTTGTGTTGTGTGTTTTCGTCGCTGCAACTTGAACTGAATCATTGTATCTTTTTTAACAGCAAAATATTGAAGTATTACACAATTTGTCTAATGGGGATTAAACTGTGTTTTCAACGTGAATGTCGTAAATATTAAGAAATTTTTTTTTAACCTTATTTCGTTGTGTACCAAGCTGTGTGTTTTTCTAGTGCAATCTCTCCCCCTCCATAATATCGCGCGCCCCTTTCTTCCACGCATTTTCTTCCGCTTCTTATCATTGTATCACCCATCTCCCTTAATGTACACATGCGTTTTCATTTGTTAATTTTTTTTTTTAGTCCCTAATGTGTGTACGTTGCAATCTGTTCAATTCAGAACAATAAGGAACCCAATAACCCACTGATATGAGAATGATATGTATGATGTGTAAATGAGGTGTAGTCTTGTACAGACTCAGGCCGACCATTCCTGAGAGAGAGTATTGTTAATTGAACCCCAACCAGCAAAGTACACCGGTAATAACTCTAGCATTCAAATCTGTATAAAAGTAACTACCTTTACTAGGATTTGAACCAGGAACCTTTGTCTTCGAAAATCAGCTGTTAAACAGCTGATTTTGCCGACGACTTTACCTCTAGACCAACCTGGTGGGTCTGTTAATTTTTTAACCTTAAAAATTTGTTCCGTGTTTTGTCCAGAACTCCCCGTGTCCAAATTTGGCTACCCTATAAATATTTTAGATAATCAGAATGTTATTGTTTTATTTGCATGTAATTTACTCGTTATGTATTTTTATTATTTATTAAATTTATATATTTGTTTTTCTTTTCAGATGAATGCCTTGATACTAACCAGAGTGTAAACGCGCAAAACAATTTTTTTTTAAATCACTTGTTTTCCATCACGAAGTATAGTCATGGGTGGATGTTTGAGTTCAGATGAAAGGGTGGAACCTTTTAAAACAGCTGTAAGTACTTATTGACATTATGTAACATAACAGTCTTTTATAAAATTAGTTGGTTTTTAATTTTGTAAATATCCCTCACCGACTTACTCCTCACTAATTTTATAATCACTTAGACAGCTGAAATTCAGCTTATTTGTTTGTTAGGAACTAAATGGAAAGAATAAAGCATTTGAAGACGTCAGGGAAAAACAGGCTTAGTCACTTTTTTTTCTAAAGCCACATGGGACTACATAAGTTCATCAAACTAAAAAAAACTCATTTCAATTTTTGCGATTCAATTTTTCAGTTTTTTGAGTCCTTTCCTGATGTTTCCTTCCTTGAACTTTCTCCAGTATTCCTTCAATCCATCCGATCTTCGCTGCCGTTCCTTGTCAGAACACACAACTTTCTGTCGTTTCGTCGGTTTCTGCTGTTCAAGTCTTGTTGTCTTTAGCTTGTGGTAATTTCCGGATTTTGTTTTGAGGTCCTCAAGTGAGATTTGGAGCCCGTCCATGTCCTCCTTAATTTCCCTGATCCAGTGGGGCTGAGTTTTTCTGTTTAGGAAAAAGTTGATGATTTGTTTTGAGATTCTGGAAGAGTCGGTCCTCAAGAGATGTCCAAAGAAGGAAATTCTCTTTTTCCTCATCGGTCTGCTAGAGGTTCTGTATTTCTGTATACTTCTTCTTTTGAGACGGGTTTCCATATCCCATCAGAGAAACATCTTTTGTTCAGTCATCTCCTGATGATCCGACGCTCCAATTTTGAGATTCTGTGCTCCGTGTTTATCTTCCTGAGACTGAAGATTGTTTCGCTGCTGTATGTGATCTCTGGAAGAATTACGGTGTTTTAATGCCGGAGTTTTGAATTTACTGAAAGACACTTTTTAGCTTAGTCACTTTATTTAGCAGGAAATGGTTTTTAAGATTTAAAGCCTTGTTTGCAAAAAATCAGCAAACTTAACAAAACAACAAGTAAAAAAAATCCTATTCGCATGCGCCAACAGAAAACTGGAAAAGTTCTCTCTCTAACTGACTTTTGGTGATGGGAGCAGCGATGATGTATACCTGAATGACAGTAGGGGAAATGTATTGATGTACAGGAGTTGGAGAGGCAAAAACAGTACAAGCAGAGCAAGCCACGTCTTTTTTTTAAAAAGTTTTTTTAAAAATTGTAAAACAAACTTTTTAAAATGCTAGTGTCAATACTTAACTCTTTTAATTTAACTGTTTGATATTGTTTTTCAATATAAAGAAAAATTTGTATTAAATTTAATGAAAAACATTCAACCAAAGTGCTGTTGTACAGTGAAAAAAAACGGTCCAGATTTGAGCTTATTTTCCCCCAGGACTTGATTATTTATTTTTATTATTACAAGGGTCTGAGCTTGGTTATTTTACAATAATATGAATGCTTGCATTCATTAAGTTAACATGTTACAAAATGTTAAAAAAATAAATTTTGAAACAATGGACTTAGCTAATTTTTCCCTGATGTCTTCATTTGCATTTCGACTTTGTGTGGCTAAAGGGTAAAAAAGGGTTACTACCCTAAAAAAAATAATACTATTCCTGTACCTTCCTGAAGAGCTCACCATCATCTTCTTCCAAGTTTGGTTGTATCAGGCTTAACTAATCCTCTATTTCTCTCTATCAGAAACCAATTTAAAAAAAAATGTATCCAGGAGACTCCTAAGGGGAATGTAGAAGAAGTTAAGAACTTATACGTTAACACGTGTATACTTAATTACTTCAGTTTTTCCCTAGTAAAGGGCTAATTTTAGACCACGTTTAGTGACTTTAGACGTTTCTGGAAGCTCTTTTTGCAGCCCACAATCTCACCATTCGTTCTCTGTAGGCTTTTCTCTTTTCTTCTGACATCTGTTGTTCTGTTTTTGCTCTTTATTGAAGCCCTTAATTTCCATAATTAGTTGTCTGAATTTGGTTCGATTTATTAAGTTTTCTCGGTGTATTCCGGTTTTCTGAATATTCTTTCTGATTTCTTTTAATCATGTATCTAACACCTTACGTCTATTGTCTTAAAAATTTGTTTTGTCAACCAGTTGTTATTCATTCTATACAGTTGTCCATAAACTTTTAGTGTTTTTTTTTTTCTAATCGTTTCCATTAAAATTGTTCATTTTCCTTGTCCTTCTCGACCTTGTAACGTATATTGTCTGTTGAGTATCTTAGACCGGACTTCTCAGTCTTTCTAGGGCACTCATTCACATACAGACACACAGGTTTTACCACGGTATTATAATGTCTAATCTTGGCTTGTCTTGAGAGTGCTTTTGTATTATACAAGTAGTGAGTTCCTCGAAGTGCAACAGCCATCTTTTCTTGTCTGTTGTTCGCTTCCTTTTCACTGGTCTTTGGTTGTTTTATCTTTCCAAAGTACTTGAAGCTATCAAATTTACCAGTTTTTCCGTATTTTGTCTTTTCTTTAGGTGATCCGGGGTTGTTTTGTATGTTCATTATGTATTTAGTTTTCTCCAAGAAAAACTGTAGTCCTGGTTTTTCTGCTTTATCTTTTTTTAACACCTTGATTTGTTTTATTGCTTTTTCCATGTTCATAGAAATGATTGCTGGATTGTATGCAAAAGCAAGACAGTTTATCTTTATACCATTTTTTGATCATCCAAGGAGGACACCTTTGCTTGGTTTAACTTACTTATTTCATTCATTAAGTGTGTTATATTATAGCTAATAATTACCCAATATTACTTGAGTTTTCTTTAGAATTCACTTGAGTTTTTTTCCATAAAATTATTTATTCTATTTCATATAATAAGTTCACTAACCATTTTTTAAGCTGCTTTTATTTTTTATTGATCACTTACACGTGTTTCAGTGGATCCATCATCATTTTATAATATCGTTTGAAACAGTTTTATACTTGTGACTGAAGATGTAACATCTTCTATAGCTATATTTTTAAAAAATTTAGTTTTAAACGATAAAATATGCTCTGATGATAGTGGATTCACCTAAACATGTGTAAGTGATAAGTACAAAATAAAGGCAGCTTAAAAAAAAGTTAGTAAATTTATTATATAAAATAGAATTAATTTCAAGCTGCAGGATGCATTATAAGGATTTGTTTTTGAATGAAATTATTAAGAAAGAATTCTTGTACATTTAAATATCTCATTGATCTAGTAATTTTTCAGCTTCTTTTAAATAAATGCAAATTAGCACAATTTTTCAAACATTGTGGTAATTTGTTGTTGTTGTTGTTTAGGTCATCAGCCAAAAGGCTGGTTTGAACCTCTAGAGACTTTACTAAGTACAACTAGTAGAGAGGTGGTTTACCATTGTGTTCCTCGCCCAGTGGAAAAGTATGCTTATCAGCATTCCAGGTACTCTGAAAAGCATCAAATTTCACCCGTGTAAATGACATCTTCACTGCATTCACCACAGGGTCTGGCTGTATTCATCACTCTCAGAGAAGGTGGTTAAAATAGGTGGTTAAAAAATGTAACAGGGTATTAACTTTGCCCATTGGTGTTATTGGGAACTGTTTCTTTCTAATTCATACGTTAGTATGCCACGGGAATTCTCTACATAGAATAGTGTGCCGTGACTAATAAAGGGCTGAGTAGTACTGCTCTAGAGGCTTTCTTAAGTAAAACAATGGGCGAAATCATTTACAATTTTGCCTTCCTCACTGAGAGGAAATGTATGCTTATCAGCATGCCAGATTCTTCGTAAAGCACCCACTTTCCACCCTGCAAATGACATCTTCACTTTATTCACCACAGGGTCTGGTTGTATAATGATAAAATCATTACTCTGAGAGGATATAACTCTGATTCGTGTCTTTTACACCTCTACCTCTTCTGTTCTTAAATACTTCAATCATTTATTGGCTGACGATGTAATTAGAAACAGAACTATTTGTTGTAGCCCAGGAATTAGCAGATCGAGTGCAAATAATTTAACACTCCACCTGCGTGTTTTGAGGATAACTGTGTAACATGGTTTCATAAAAATATGATGCGGTGGACCATAGTTATGTGATGTTTGTACTGTCTGTCTATAACTTGATGGCCTCCCGCAGATAGGAGCATCATTGGCCCGCTACTAGCCTTATTTTTTTTTTTTTTTTTTAATTCCTAGTATGTGTACGTTGCAATCTGTTCAATTCAGAACAATAAGCAACCCCTCTTAGGCGAGTGGATGAAAAAAGAAGTATATGGAAGCATCTTACCAAAAGAAGGGATAGGCTAGTGGGGCATATCCTAAGACATCCAGGTATTGGGCTATCAATAATGGAGGGTAACATTGAGGGAGTAAATTGTAGAGGGAGGCAAAGATTAGAATATATAAAGCAAATTACAAAAGATGTACGGTGTTACAGGTATGTAGATATGAAACGACTTGCGCAAGATAGAACAGGTTGGAGAACTGCATCAAACCAGTCGAGAGACTGATGACAAAAAAAAAAGCAACCCCATGACCCAATGAGATGAGGATGATGTGTATGACAAGTTAATGAGGTGTAGTCTTGTTCAGACTCAGGCCGACAATTCCTGAGAAAGTATGGTTAATTGAACCCCAACCATCAAAGTACACCGATAACCACTGTCTAGCATTCAAATCTATATAAAAGTAACTACCTTTACTAGGATTTGAACCAGGAACCTTCGTCTCCGAAAATCAGCTGTTAACTTCTTGAAGCACATCGACACATATGTGGATATTAACACCACAGCACATATAACACCACAGTTTGATATTTTTTAAATACTTTTAATGCCCAATTGCCACTTATGTTGCCAAAAACAAACAGGTTTGGGTTCGAATCCCATTCAGGCACGGCATATTTTCATACGTTAAAAAGTATCATTTCATCATTCACTGTCTGTCTGCATTAGCACCTCCGTCTGCACTGCATTGTAGAACAGTCGGACGTTAAAAATAAAAAAACCTTTGTTGGTTGCACTGCTGTCTTTTCGCATCATCAGCTGTTATTCATATGTTATTGCATGGTGTTCAGAGCGAGATTATGATTAATTTCCAACTTAACTTGTCCCTCAAGAGGTTAAACAGCTGATTTTGGCGACGACTTTACCTCTAGACCAACCCGGTGGGTTACTAGCCTTCTCAATAACATTTCATTATGTACTACTACTATTTAGTACACTGGAATTGGTACATAATCAAGTGTTATTGAGAAGGCTAGTAGTGGGCTGATTCTATTCCTCTCTACGGGAGGCCATCAAGTTGTAGACAGTCAGTATATTAATTCTTTTTTAATTTATTTTAATGTATTTTTAGGTGGATGGTTCTGCAGGATCTAAGGAGTTTAAAGGACCTGTTAAATCCAGGAGTTGCACCGATGTATTCTTTCTTGGTGTCATGATACTCTTTATAATTGGTTTGGTAAGTGTTCATTTTTAGTACTGCCCATCCCCAAGCTTTGTGCAGCTGCGGGATGAAGGGGAAAGACGAAGTACCAGACTGCTGTTACGTCATAACACTGTACTAATCATCTCATTGCTCTCCGCTGGGCTGTAGGCTGCCTAGTGCGTGACATATGTGGGTGTTGTTTTGACTTTTCGCTGTAGACGGCGACACACAATATATGTGGTTTGGATAGTACCCCTGACTACTACAAATGTAATACAAGTAAAACATTACTACTACTAACGCAATCTCTCACAGTAGTAGAGACGTAATGCATACCTTTCAGCTGCACAAAGGTAGGCAACGGGCAGTATGTTGTCATTAAATAGATATAATTTTAAATGTACATTAATTGTGTTGTTGTATAAATTTGTTTTTCCCCTTTTTTTCATCGGGAACTGTGTATTATTGACAACCACCCAATTTGATCTCTGCTTTTTTCTTTATTAGGGATGAGTTTGAAAAGACATCTCCAGTAGAGTTTGTTCATGAATCGCTGTAAGCTGGTCACCATACAAAGTCACTTATCCTACTGGTGTTACTCAACAAATAATAGTGACTTTCTACCAGCTGACTGATTGTGCTGGCCCGTTGGCCTTATTGTATAAATCAAGAGATCGTTAAGTGTGGTTTCGAAACTTGGAAGAGCAATTAATAGGATGATGATTGTATTACTAATTATATATTCCAAAGATTATATTTCTATAATGGTTTTCACCGTTGATGAACTGTGCTGTTCCACACGTTCAGACCAATCAGTATGTTTGCCAGTGTTGTCAGATTGTACGGATGTATTAGCTTGACAAACATTACACGCACATGCGTATAAGAGCTGCAGTTGTTCACTCGTGTCTTGCATCTCTACTGAACACATTGATTATAGAGTGCATTTACATGGAATTGTTTATTACATAATCTGTTGGTTGTGTGCTAGTAGGTTATAATTGTTATTGAAAGACCAAAAATTTTTTTTTGTAATTCCTTATTTGTGTTCGTTGCAATGTGTTCAATGCAGAACAATAAGCAACCCCATGACCCAATGAGATGAGGATGATGTGTATGACGTGTAAATGAGGTGTAGTCTTGTACAAACTCAGGCCGACAATTCCTGAGTGAGTATGGTTAATTGAACCCCAACCATCAAAGTACACCGGTAACCACCATCTAGCATTCAAATCCATATAAAAGTAATTACCTTTACTAGGATTTGAACCGGGAACCTTCGTCTCCGAAAATCAGCTGTTAAACAGCTGATTTTGGCGATGACTTTACCTCTAGACCAACCTGGTTGGTTACCAAAAAAATGGCTGATGAAATATTTAACAGAGCTACGAAAGCAAGTATTGGCAATGTTGCTGGCAAGTCATTACTGGTTTACTGGCTCAGACATAATGATTTTTCATGGTGGCAATTTTCTAAATTGTCATCTATCATTTTCCTTTTTCCATCGGTCCATCACACTCAGATATCAGAAACTACAAGAGATAGCAACAAAAGTTTTCGGATTTGTAATCTACACAAAAAGTTAGTGAGCCTGAATTGGATTTGAAGTTGAGGTTTCAACTGGAAGTCAAGTAATGAAAGCTGGAATTCAGGAACAAAAATAGAGCCATTATAGGGAGCTGACTTGTTCGCTAGTGCGGGATGAAGGGCAAGGGGGGCTGGTGACAGTGAGACGTGATGTTGTCATAGCAACGGTTGCTTTAAATCCACATGGCGACGTGTGTACTGTACATTCTGAAAATATTTACTCTTCATATGTGTCAGTTGTTACTGTGAGACCGTTCACTGTAGTGGCGTTAATCATTCTTGCGGCTCGTGAAATTATTAATCTAGTCATTGTATGTAATCTAATGTTATACGCGGCCTATTTATTTACAAACTAATATAAAATATAACACTTGGTAGTAAAATATTAAAAACTAATACCTATTTTTTACTATATTAGGCTATTATAATAAACTTTTAGTATATTAATAAAATATTTTGGTACTACAGTAGTTATTAGAAATGGTTTGTGACTAATATTTTTAGAAAGGCGCGTACAGTATTCAGATGAACTAATGTCCCCTAGCCGTGGTAGTGAGAGAACGCATAACGCTCTCACTTGCACAAGCCATACGCGCCGTTCCAATAACATTGTCGTATAATTTTACTCATTGTTGTGAGGAAGCGTTTATGCACGCAGTAAACTAACAAGCAAGATAACGACTGTAGTATGTTTTCAGATTTGGATTATAACGGTAAAGACCTTTGAGCGCATGCGTAGTTATGCCACATATCTCCCTCTCACTCACTTGGCTATGGGACATTATTTCATCTGATACCTATACGGGTATTATTATTACTACTACTAGGTTATAGGAGGAGGGAGGGGAATCATATAAACAATCCTCCCCTACCGAATTTCTTACGCTAGCAATCAAGTGAGCTCCCGTCTATAGATTCCTTTTAAACACTAAATACAGAAATCATTTAGTTTGAAATGAAAATCAGAATTTGGAAACAATAATAGTGTAATTCGATTCCTCTCAATGAGTAAGTACAAATACAGGCGTCATTGGGTTTGAAGTTCCGGTTTCAACCAGAAGTGGCCCAAAAAAAGTCAAGAAATCAAATTCTGAATTTGTAAACAAAAAGAGTGTCATTCATTTCATCTTTATTATATCGTTTAAAACTATATATATTTTTTAAATCTATAGAAGATGTTACATCTTCAGTCATCTGTAAAAAACATTTTTTATATAATAATTAATAATAGATCCACAGAAACACGTGCAACTGATAAAATAAAAAATAAAGGCAGCTTAAAAAAAGAGTAGTGAAATTTATAGTATATTTGATATAAATGTAGGTATTAAATATTTTAATGAAACCAAGCTTAATATGAGTTGGCTGTTCCATTAATAAATTAATGTTATGTATTTGAAGGTTATGTAGTATTATCTAAAAATGTGATTCCTGTGTGAATTACATGACTTCAATTTTTTAATTAATTTCGTTTGTCTATAATAAGTGTGTATATTGTAGCTGCCTTAATGTATACCAACGGTAATGTACCTTTCATGTTTAGGCTATATTTACATGTGTGATTATTTAAATTACACGCGTTTGTTTAAGTAAAGATATTTAAGTTAAAATATAGTATTTCAGTCTAATGAATGTACAGTAGTTAGGGATATTTTTGGATCTCTGTAATTAGTGTAATTATTTAAAATATGGATATTGTATTTTGCATAAGGCCTACTTGTTATTATAATAATTTGGTTTTACTTTCTCTTGCACAATATGAATATGTAGGAAAGGAATATTTTCATGTAGATTTTTCAAAATTTGAGTTTTCATTGTATGTACGTGTTTTCAGTTGTGATGGGGCTTATGTAACATGTGTTGTTTAGGTCAACAGCCGAAAGGGTGGTTTTAACCTGTAGAGGTTTTACTACGGAAAACGAGGGGTAACGTGGTTTACATTTGTCTTCCTCGTTGAGTGGAAAAGTATGCTTATCAGCATGCCAGGCCCTCTGAAAAGCACATATTTTCCACTCTGCAAATGACACCTTCACTTTATTCACCACAGGGAGACTGGCTGTATAATGAAATTCATTACTTATAGAGTAGATAACTCTGATTAGTTTCTTTTACACCTGTACCTCTTCTGTTCTTAAATGATTCAGTCATTTAATTGGCTAATCATGAGATAAGAAACAGAACTATTTATTTTAGCCCTGCAATAAACAGATTGAATGTAAATAATTTGACACTCCACACCTGTCTGTTATGGGCAGAACTACGTTATAATACTGTTATTAATATAAAAACGCATTACACAAACACAAGGTGGTAAATCTCTCTGAATCTCTCACTGATAAAAAGTTAAAGACAAACAGCACTATTTCCTGTAACCAAATAACGGGTGTTTTATTTAGGACGATAGAAGAAGATAGAAGATTATAAGAAGATAGAAGTAATACATCGGTAAATTTTCTGTCCTCTAATTGGTATGTTGGCAACAGTGTACTCAAGGCCAACTACCTAACACAGTTAAAATGTTCCAGTCAAGCATTAGTGTGGTGACAGCAGTCGTTTCATTATATTGTCTCAGCAATGGTTTTTTCCAAGGAAGAACGCGTGCTTATTGTAGAGACTTAATTGCGAGTAAATCTTACAAATGTGTGCAACATAAGTTTCACTCCATATTCTACAGTACATTGGCCATGTTGAAGCTTATTATAGGAGTTTTTAAAAAATAAAAAAATAATGACTTTATCTGTATTTTTGGGGGAAAATATTTAAAAATTAATTTTCTCCATTGTGTAGTTAAATGTATAAATGGAACCTTCAAAAACAGAGCATAGTTTTCTGATTATTTTGACATAAAAACCAGGTCTGTACCTCTAAAATTAACTAAGTTATAAGCAAATAACGAGGATATGATTTTCCCCCTTCCGCCCCTTATATTTGGGGTTGCAGTGAACAAAATTAACATATTTTTATATGAAAAAATTTAATGTTTATTCTCTTGCAAAACAAACAGATTACTTACCTGAAGGGAATAAAAAAACTTTTTTTGAGTAGACTCCTCCTCCCTTAATCATATTAAAACAATTTAGAAGTAAAACTTGATATTGAATATTTAAAAGAGAAGAAAAACTGTAATTATCTTGTAGGGTCATTAAGAAGACATAAATAACAATTTACAGTAAACAATAAATAACCTTATTCGTTTTACTTATCAAGTAAATAAATAGCCTTTAGTAAACTTTATTTTATGTAAAAGACTTATCTCTTTTCAAAACAAATTCATTTATGTAAAAATAAAGTGGAATTCCTTTTAAAATGTTTAAAATACCAAATATCTCTTTAAGTGCATAATAAATCGGTGCACTAACTTTTTCTATATAAAGTGTCTTTTAAATTTTTTTAAACTAACAATAATTCTTATTTTAAAAATAAAATTACTTCATGTACAAAGGGAAGTACAGATTATTTTGTTATAGATATTATGTTTTCTTAAAATAACTATAGGTTGTCTTTAAACATTTTTTGTTTAACACTTTTTACTTTCTCTTGCCTATATAAATATATAGGAAGGAAAGTATTGTTTTCATATCGATCTTTCGGAATCGAGTTTTCACCAAATATACACGTTTTCAGACTCCCTAAACCCAAAAAAAATGTTAAGCGATAGATCTGTGTGTGTGTGAACTAAATATTTCAAGAACGGAACATCGTGCAAAGTTGAAACTTGAAACCTATGTCATGTTAGGTACTATTAGAGGACCTGACAGGAACATTTTCATCAAAATCGGTCAACCAGAAGTAGTAGTTTATTCGTGTTATTTTTCACTTTTTTGCGATTTTTTTTAAACGGCTCATACATTTTTTTTAAAAATTGCCTTATTTACTACATTTTTTATGCTCTACATGATAGGGTAGGTGCCATGGCTGCTGAAATTTGTAGGGAGGGTGTGCTGTCGTAGAAAAAAATGGTTTTTTAAGATGTGGCTTAAATAGGCATTTTAGGACTTACAAAAGTGTAAATGTAATCAAAATTTTAGAAAGTTTGAAAACCTACAACTTTTATTGCAAACATTTCCTTGTATAAAGCTTAGTTTAACGGTAATTAGTGATGGTTTTTTCATTATGAAAATCTGTAAAAAAATGGATTATTCCATTTTCACAGTTTCAGAAGTTTTGTGGCATACTCGTTAAGAACCATTGCTCTAGAGTTTCAAACAAGCCTTTTGGCTGAAGACATAAATAACAAATAACAGTTATTCATATTCCATTCCACGTATTCACTTCCACATTAATAACCCGGAAATTAAACGGAAGAAATCTGAAAGAGGAATGGTATCCACAAAAATGGAACAGTACGATTTTTTTTGTTATTCTTGTGTTTCTTCATTGATTTATTGGTTCTTTCTAATAAATTATTTACGCAATTTGTGCTTTCATTATGCTGTCAATCATTGAACTTCTCTTTTATATTTTTTTATTTATAAACATCAGCTTTTTTGATAAAATTCTTTTTAAACTTTTCGTGCATAGAATTCTGTTAAATGTTTATTGATGTTTGTTTTTTAAATAGGCAGTTACTTTGATGGTTACTTCAATTTTTCATTCTATTTATCCATGTAATCTATACTTTTATGCGTGCATTCACTCCGTTAATGTCAATGTACTCATTATAGTTCTATGATGTACAGTAAAACCTCACTAATTCGGACTAATTAGGGGGAAGTGAAGTCCGAATCTGCCCGTAACAGACAGGTGGAGTGTCAAATTATTTACACTCGATCTTTTCGTTGCAGGGCTAAAATAAATAGTTGTTTCTTATCACATGGTCAGCCAATTAAATGCCTGAATCATTTAAGAACAGAAGAGGTAGACGTGTAAAAGACACTAATCAGAGTTATCTCCTCTGAAAGTAATGAATTTCATTGTACAGCCAGACCCTGTGGTGAATAAAGTGAAGGTGTCATTTACAGAGTGGAAAATATGTGCTTTTCAGAGGGCCCGGCATGCTGATAAGCGTACTTTTCCACTCAGTGAGGAAGGTATGGTAAACCACCTCACTCCTCGTTTTACTTAGTAAAACCTGTAGAGGTTCAAACCAGCCTTTTGGCTGACGACTTAAACAACAACGAAGTCTGAATTATTGAAAGACCAAATTATCGCGAATATTTGTTTACATCTAAAAATTGAATAATTTAGGCAATTAAAATTAAAAAATAAACGTTACTTGTCTGAAATATCGATGTTTAATTAACAGTACACTACATGAAGCGATGTTACAGTACAGTATATTGAAAAACAACAAAGTTAAAAGTATAGAAATAAAAAATATTTACGGTAGTAAAAATATTGTTAAATAATAAATGTCCAGTTTAAAATGATATGCAATTAAAACACTGTACTTACGTACCGATTATTTGGCACTTGTTGAAGTAGAGGGTTGACAAATATCCTCAGGGATCATTTGAGGTTGCTTAGAAAAAAAAATTGTTATTTTTTTCTGTGATTCTTTGCTACACTGTTTTCTTATAACTTGTTGGCGCATCTCTCTTAGGACAAGATAATAGTCATTGAATTCTGGATTGAAGTCTGCAAATTCAATAAGATTGTCTATGTGGTTTCTCACTTCACTAGCTTAAATTGTGGAACATTTTCTTCACTGTCGACATTGGTCTCATTCTCTTCTGCGTCAGATACTTGTAATGTTTCATCTGGGATTTCTTCTTCTGTCAGTAAATCAAGTTCATTGAGTTCATCATCCTTATTTAACCACTCCCTTACATCCTCTATTGTTGTAGCATCAAACTAACTAAAAAACTTCTAAAAAAAATAAAAAAGCTGCTCTTCTTGGAGTAGTTCGAAATATCGCGAATTCCGAATTAGTGAAGTCCGAATTAGTGAGGTTTTACTGTATTTGACAATTATACTGCTTTTAGTGATATTATTCATCTTCATATCTTTAGGTAGCAGAATTACTATACAGTCAAATCCCGGTTAACTGGACACTGCGTAATCAGAATCTGGGTTAACCAGATCAGTTTTTTAATGCATTACATAATATGTTATTATTTAGGTCATCAGCCGAAAGGCTGGTTTGAACCTGTAGAGGTTTTACTAAGTAAAACGAGGAGTGAGGTGGTTTACCATTGCCTTCGTCACTGAATGGAAAAGTAAGCTTATCAGCATGCAAGGCCCTCTAAAAAGCACATATTTTCCACTCAGCAAATGACACCTTCACTTCATTTATCACAGGGTAAAGTCTGTGAAGTTGCCCCCACACACAAAAATTAAAAAAAAACTAGTGAAATAGATTGTTCTATGTTCGTTCCGCAAATAATTCCGCTTGTTCCATTCAAATTAGTGAGAAAATTGAGAAAAACTGTGGAGGGGTTAACTTCATGCTTCCTCTCCACTCAACTTTTTAAACATTTTTTTTAGCCTAAATGATGTTAACATTCGTTTTATCCGGATTGGAGTCTGCCCACATTAGTCCAGTTAACCAAGGTTGTACTGTATAAATATAACTCAGATTTTTCAAAACAGTATAATTTCATTTGAAGAAAGAGAACTTCAGTAAAATAGCGCAACTTAGTCTTTTTAGAGGCTTCAAAATAATTAAGTAAGGTAATCTGAGTGATAAATTCACTAAAAACATGTTTTTAAAAAGACTGTTACTTTTCTATCTTATTTGTTGATTGGAAATTTAAAAATGATAATGATTGGTGATAGGAAATCATCGGAATTAGTCCAGTAGGAACTGAGATCGAACTGGCCAATTTGTGCAGGTGGAACAAAGCACAAAATGATGAAGTTTTTTCAGAATTCTGGTCTGAAACTTATAGGAAATCAAATACCATAGTTTGTTATAAAATGTACCATTAAATAATTAAAATTGTGTAAAAACCTACTCATTTTCGTTATTAAATTTTCTCGGTATTGTCTCAATATTGTAATTAATTGTATCATTCAATTTGTTTTTTCAGTTTGGATTGATTGGATACTGTGTTAAACATGGTGACATTTACAGAATAGTTAACGGATTTGATAGCTGTGGTAATGTATGTGGAAGAGTCACTGAAAATGAAAATCCAAAATATGAATGCCAAGGAAGAGATATGACTGGTAAACCGTAAGTAAACAATTATTTGTTTGTTTGACAGACGTTCAGAAAGTAATGTCCATTTTTATTTAAAATAAATCGAGTTACTTAACATATTCAGTGCGGAGTCAATGTATGTGACAATTATTGATTACAATTGAATTAATTTAGATGAAATGCGGCTTCACTGAATGACGGACAAGGTAGGACTACCACATGGAGGTTTTTGTGACTGACGGATGTAGTAGGACTATCTCATGGATATATCGAAAACATCATTTGAGTTTTTCGCCAGTAGGGTTGGTAAATCTGATTTTTAAGAATCGTAGTTAAGTAATGTTAGTTAGAAATATATCGAGTTCAGTATGGAAGCTATTCTTTAATATCCCATTCTGTTTTGTTTTAGTGAACAGTCAAACATTATTGTCATTCTGTTAAAAATTGGACTCGTAATATGGTGTAATACATTGGATTGGGATTAGTAAGCAATAGAGAGTGTATGAAAGTACTCATGTAAACTCTTGTCACTCATGTAAATTCTATCGCCACCGGCTTTTAGTAGCGCAGTCTGTAGAGCTCATAGGACTGGCCGGGCATCGGCGGCGTAGTTTAAAAGTTAAACAGCGAAGGGGGGAGGTCATCTTTACCGCTCCCTAAATGATTAGGAGCAGTCGCCGACGCAGCGCATACCTTTCACCGCTGCCTCCGAAGAGGAGCTGTCGCCGATGAAGTGAAGCGGGGTCGTCTGTACCGCTGCCCAATCAAATAGGAGCAGTCGCCAACGCAGCGAGCACCCTTTACCGCTGCCTCTGAAGAGGAGCAGTCGCCGGTGAAGCGAGGGGCAGGGAAGGGAGGTGAAGTAGCAGAAAGAAATACTCAATGTAGAGTGCTAAATCTTCTCCACATCGACCCTCTCGTACAAGCGGATCGATACTCACTGTTCATCTTCTCAACTGTCGCATTCGCCAGTACGCAGATACATATGTTGCCACTTGGCACATGCACTGCGAGAGGTGTGACCGCTGTGCTATCTATCGGCAGTGACCTAGATCACAACACAGAGCCAATTGACTTTCATTAATCGTATCCTACGTTGTCACGTTGTGGTCCCGTTGTGGATGACAGTCTTAACAAAAAGTCAGCTAGAGTTTGGTGGAACAGAGCGTGACTTAGCATTGGGGCAACCTCTTGTCCAACCTTGGGTGTTATTGGCTGGATCTCATCTGCAGTCTTTTGTTCATTGGGGTATAATTAACTAGCTCCATGGCAACCGTCATGTATGCGCTACTAGGTTCTGCTAGTAACTTTGATTTCTTTACTTCAGTTTTGGGCCACTTCTCTTCAAAACCAGAACTCCAAACCCAATTCAGCCCACTAACTTTTTGTGTAGATTACAAATCCAAAAACCGTTTGTTGTTATCTCTTTGTTTGTTTCTGACATCTGAGTGTGACGGACAGACGGGCAAAGGAAAATCATGGATGAAATTTTTTTTAAATTGTCACCAATAAGCTTACATAAAGTTTGAATATCTTCTACAAAGTACTCTTCTTGGCGAGTGATAACCTTATACCAACAGTGATTCCATGATTGGAAGCATTTCTAGAAGGCTTCTTTTGGAAAGAACTTCAGTTGCTCTGTTGTGGCCCTCTCAACATTGGGAATGGTGTCAAAACATTTTTCTTTTAGTATGGTTTTTATTTTTGGGAAAAAGTCAGAAATCACATGGTGCTAATTCTGGAGAATAAAGAAAATGTGGACAGACAGGAATCTTTTTTTTTGGCCAAAATCTCCTGGATCAGAAGTGAGGTGTGGACATGGGAAACAAATTTCACACTCACTTGTCTCATTTGCTAATTATCGCTTAACATGTTTTTTATGAATTGTACTAGATGTTCAGTTCTTAAGTAAGCTCTTCAATAGTCTATTGCTTGTTTGAATGTTCCATTTTTACCATGTTTTTATCAGTTTTTGAAGTTAAAGAACTTCCCGACCATTGCTCGTCGTTAATTGACTCATTTCTGTTTTTAAATCGCTCATACCACTTGTAAACAGTCTTCAGAGTTACCAAACTATCGCCATCAATTAATTTTAATATTTCATTTGTTTTTTTTAGTACACTTTTGCAATTTAAAACAAAAATTAATGTTAACATGTTGTTCTGACCCACTGGGTTGGTCTAGAGGTAAAGTTGTCACCACGAGTCAGCTGTTTAACAGCTGATTTTTGGAGATGAAGGTTCCTGATTCAAATCCTAGTAAAGGTAGTTACTTTTGTACAAATTTGAATACTAGACAGTTGAAACCGGTGTACTTTAATGGCTGGGTTCAATTAACTATACTCTCCCAGGAGTGGTCGGCTTGGGTCTCTCCAAGATTTCAGCTCATTTACACATCATATACATCGTCCTCATCTCATTGGGTCATGGTGTCCCTTATTGTTCTGAATTAAACAGATTACAATGTACACATGTTAGGAATAAAAAAATACGTGTTCTAAGTCCATGATGCATGTTAACTCTGTGACCTCTGAACATGACCTCACTCTCCCGGCATTGGAAGCCGACTGACAGGTTACAAACTTGACACTTGACTATTTCAACGAATCAGGTATCGAGCTTATTACAAATGCATGTATCAGTTGCTGCTATAAAAATTCATTCACAAATTTTTTGATCACACCTCGTGTATCTATTCTATGAAAAGCTAAGAAAAATTATTTGTTGCACTGAACTTCAGGGTATAATTTGACTATTTTTATTTTCAGCCTTCTTTTGATAAAAGGTGCTGGGCGTCCTGTTGTGAATCCAAAGTACGTGAAAAGAGAATGTGTATCTGATTGTTCTGTCGAACCTGGATAGTAAGTACCGTGAACTGAATCAATAATTTATTAGAAGTATTATTCCTTAGTATTTTAGAGGAAATATCTTTGGTAATTCTTTGATATCTCTTTGTGATTCTGTTGTCTAGGTTGCTTCGTGAAGTCAGTAAAAAATATTAGACAGTACATTGCCTCTTTAAATTGTTATTTTAATATGTTTCTTTAAGTAAATGAAATTTTGTATTTTGGTGGAATCTTTTTGGACAAAATCAATTATTAATCCTTTCACAAGCATTGACAATTTCTTTTGTCCTAAATGCTGAGTTGACTAGGCAGCACTGAGATAAGATTTTGTTTTTTTTTGGTTTAACTGAGATAAGAGGTATGTCCAGAAAGTAAGAGTACTAAGTCTCAAAAGATGCTTAAAAAGGATTATTTTTTTTGACAATGTTGGCAGCACTGTGTTCAAGGTCAAGGAGTGTTGGTAGTAAAACGCATGCTCGTAGTCTCAGTTGGCTGAAAATACTTGTAATGCTTTTGAAGTGAGTGTCTCTGTTCTGTAGCAGTCTGTTTTACCTACTGACATTTAAAACAGCTGAGTAATCAAATCAGATGTTAATGTAAAAATAAATGAATTTCAAAATTTACATTTAAATATTTTTTTTAATATATTTTCTAAATTCTATTTTTATAAAACAAAAATGATTCATATTTAAAGTAAAAATTTGTTATCAACCCAATTTGTTTTTTTTTTTTTTTTGGCTTAACGTCCGACTGTTCTGCAATTACTGCTAATGCGGCGAAGGATGAAATGATTTTTTTGTAACGTATAAAAATATGGCGTGCCTGAAAAATTATATTTCTTGTCAATGATTTTTCGTTTAAACAATAATATTTTTAATAAATATAATTTTGTTCTCTCTGGAATTTCGTTTTCTTAATTTTTAGTGATGGTTTTCAGTAGTAAATTAGATTTATTGAATAGTTTTTCAGTTAAATTTAAATGTTTTCTACACAGCTGATTAGTTTAGCCAGACAACACTCATTGGTTAACGATTACCTGCACTACATTATTTTGGCGCCCAATGTGGGACGCAATTTTTAAAAAATAAAAAAAAACATTTAGATATTATGTTTGGTTTATTTTAGAAAATTATCACTTTACTACCAATGACAATGAAATGATGCACAACTATGCCGGTACAATAAAATATTTAACATATTACCTTAAACACATGCAGTAGGTTCAGTATACAAATACATACAAATTAAAATTTTCATTGTAAACAACCCACTGGGTAGGTTGGTCTAGAGGTAAAGTCATTGCCAAAATCAGCTGTTTAACAGCTGATTTTCGCAGACGAAGATTCCTGGTTCAAATCCTAGTAAAGGTAGTTTCTTTTATTCGGATTTGAATACTAGACAGTGGTTACTGGTGTACTTTGATGGTTGGGGTTTAATTAACCATACTCTCTCAGGAATGGTCGGCCTGAGTCTGTACAATTCTATACCTCATTTACACGTCATACACATCATCCTCATCTCATTGGGTCATGGGGTTGCTTATTGTTTAGAATTGAACAGATTGCAACGTACACAAATTAGGAATAATAAAAAAACAATTTATGTTTATATTAACAGCTGATTAATCAAATCAGATGTCAATCAAATTTAAATGACAGCAGGTAAAACTGGCTGTTAAAGGCCAAGCCAATTGCTGTGAGCGCTGGACTACGCATGCGCATAGTTGACTTCGACCCCGCATACCCCTCTGACCTACAGTTAGATGTACAGTCAGAGTGTTGTTGAAAATTGACAACAACCATTGTATTTTGTAATCATTCTGTTCCATTGTTGATTACATATGCTGCACTATTGCAGTACGTACATGCTGCTATACTAATGCAGACGCACATTTTGCGCAGCGCTCTCCTTACGAAAATCAGGCTATACAGTTCTGCATCCTGCAATTTGCTACATGAGGAATGTAATCAGGTTTTTTCTTGCAATATTTGTGGATAACTATTTTTTTAACAATTTTGATCTTTTTCCATTGCGTGATTTGTTTTTACAGTCAATAATAAAAAAATATTGATAGAAATATCTGGAGGTAATAATACAAGAAAAGTTAGCAGTCCCCAAGTCGTATGTTAGGTTAACCAGCTTGTATGACAAGGTTCCATCAAAATTTTTATAAATTTCTTTTCAGATAAAGAATTACGATTACAGAACTGAATGAACCAAAACAACATAATAATTATTGAAAATTTTTGTTTAAGTATTTTTCTAGTCTGGAATTTCGTTATAATGAAACAAGTAAATGTTATAAAGTTAGTTTCTAAAGTACACTTGTGTTTTTTTTCAGTATGCAATTCATTAATCGTTGCATCCAAAATACGAGCAGTGAAGTTGTAAATAAGTTCTTCTCCAAAACAGGATTAAGTAATTTCTTCCAGGTTAGTTTAAGTTTCTTTTATTTTCATTCAAAAATAAATCCTTTTAATGCATCCTGCAGCTTGAAATCAATTCTATTTTTTATGTAATAAATTTCACTAACCCTTTTTAAGCTGCCTTTATTTTTATTAATCACTTACATGTGTTTCGGTGGATCCACCATCATCCGAAACACGGGTAAATGATTAATAAAAATAAAGGCAGTTTAAAAACGGTTAGTGAAATTTATTATTTAAAATAGTATTTTCATTCAGTTTATTGTGTTGCAATTATCAATTCAATTAGTTAATAAGATTTAAACTTAAGTATATATACTACATACTAATTCAATTAAAAAAATTTGGTGTATAGAATTAAGTGCTTGTTTATAATCTAAGGAAAGGGTTTTTTTAATCCTTAATGTGTGTACTTTATTGCAATCTGTTAAATTTAAAAACAATAAGCAACCCCACGACACAATTATTTTGTTTTTTGAAAGCAGTTTCTTTTTTTCCACAACAGTACTGGCTTACTAGGCCTAACTTAGCTAGTGGTTGGAGTATTTCTTAGTCTGGTTTCTGTGACCTCAAGCACTCTTTGACCTGTCCAGCTTGGGCAACCCTACCAGTAGCTACGCTACTTCAAGCATAGCTCTTCGGATCATTGGAACATATCAGCTCCACCACCATGTTAAGGTCTTATACTCTCAGCTGGATGCTTGGAATGAAATGAAGAAGAGTTGTGGATTTTAAATAAGTAGAGAGAAGAGTGAAGCAATGGTTTTCGGAAGGGACAGGGGTATCGAGGGGACCATTACACTGGAAGAAGAGGCTTTGAAACTTGTGAAAAATTTCAAATATCTAGGGAGTGAGGTTTCAGAAGACAGAAAAATAGATGGAGACATAACAAGGTGGTTGAAAAAAGGAGAAACTATATACCAAGCAGTAAAATACTTGTTATGGAACAGGAAGATACCAGTGAAGGCTAAATTAATGTGGTATACGTTGTATTATGCACCAATAGTGCTGCATGGAGCGGAAATGTGGGGGTTAAATGAGGAATTGGAATAGGTTACAGGCAGGGGCGACCAAGAAAAAGATGGAAGGATGGAGTTAAGAGGAATGTGGAGGGACAGGGATACAACTGGCAACTAGAGAAGAACGTGGTGGACGGATAAAAGAAAATGGAGAGGGTTGGTTAACACCCAGACCCAGGGATAGCTGGAACAGGCACTAGATATGTTTGACCCAATAAGATAAGGATTATATGTAAAATGAGGTGTAGTCTTGTACAGACTCAGACCAAGCATTTCTGAGAGATTATGGTTAATTGAACCCCAACCATCAAAGTACACCGGTAACCACTGTCTAATATTCAAATCCGTGTAAAATAACCACCTTGACTAGGATTTTAACCACAGAACCTTCATCTCTGAAAATCAGCTGTTAAACAGATGACTTGACCACTAGACCAACCTGGTGGATTAGAACCAAAAGTAAAGCAAATAATAGTGGTTTATAATAATAATAATATTAATAAATGTCATATAACTAGGATTAAACATGCTACTAAGAACACATATAATAAAAGATGTCTTTCAATAAATACAAAACTAAGACACTACAAAACAGTCGCCCTACCACAAATTACTTACGCAAGTGAAACAATATTTAAAACCACAAATACCATTGCAATAGATAAGGTCCTCAGGATTGAGAGAAGAATAGTCAGAACTTGCTTGAACAAAATCTATAAAGTAGACGGAGTTTGGAGACTAGCTTCCAACGAAATGGTCTACAAAAACATAGAACCTATTACAAGTATAATTAAAAAGAAACGAATATCATTCCTGGGACATCTTTTAAGGACACCTGAAAATAGAACTAGCAGGAAAATAATAGAAAAACTGTGGTATAGTAAAAGTGATATTAAATGGATCACAGAATTGAAAGAAGATATTAGAAGGTTACAAATTACAATAGAAGATTTAAAACACAAGACAAATGCATTGAAGATATTGAAGGACGAACGCGTTATACTACAGCCGGGAAGGAACAAGCAACGATTGGGAAGAGTAGTTCCAGAGGAGGAAAGAAAATTGCGCTCGGAAAGGATGAAAAAATATTGGGCGGAAAAGAAAAGGAAGAAAGAAGGAAAGACTTTAAATGTAAAATGACTAAAGTGGTCCTTTGTAGGCCATAAAATATTTAAAAAAAAAAATGTCATATAAAATATGAACATAACATGAGCAAGCTGCGACCACTAGTGAAAAATAAAATTTTGATCTCTAATTTTGTGAATCATGTTTTCCATACATCGTTCGTTCGCAATAATATACTTATAACTAGCATAGTGGACCTGTGTGAATAAATCCGCAGTTTTCGTGGGTTTTAAACTCCTATCATTAAATAAATGGTTTAAGTTAACAACAAACTTAACCGTTCTTAGAAGAACGGTGAGTAATGACTAAAGCACAGTAGTACGATAGTTTCATCCTGAAAAGAATATTTATATCATGTCTCCCGACTGCATGTGTTCTGCGATGAAAAGAGAGGTGCACATATCGTGTATGCTTATGGAATATGGCTGTAGAGGGGGTAAATGTGGGAGAATCGCATTAATTTGTAAATGAAATTTAATCTTTTCATTTCGTAAAATGAATCTCGTATTAGCATAAATTTCAAGTTTAGAACTTTTGAGCAAATCAGGAAAGAATACTCTTTGAAACCATTTTACAATTATAAAAATTTGTTCGGTAGAATTCTGTATTTAGAAGTAAATGGAACTCCCATTTAAAATACATTGAAAGCAATTTTTTGTGTTTTAAATATTTAATCTAATTCTTGTTTCTATAAAATATTAAATTTCTAATATAAAACACTAGAAAGTTAACCTTTAAAAAAGTTGTAGTTGCTTTTATAAAGAAATTTTGTATTAAATTGTCAATAATTTCTTCAGACAGTGTACAAACAACAGGAACGTAGGTTTTGACATGTTAATAATCTGTTTGGTTTGTTTACTTTATTGTTTCTCTTGTTATTTTCTAAAAAGCGCTTAGGAAAATTATTGAAAATTTTTATTCAGTATCTAAATTTATTACAAGGCTGAAATTGTATTATGATATTAGAATAAAACTGTTTTTTATTTTATATTTACTATATCTTACCTATTAAATTGCGATTTTGGCTGCCTCCGTAGCGTAGTGGTAATGCGCTAGCCCACAACGTGGAGGTCCTGGGTTCGATTCACAGCTAGGGTCTGGAAATTTTCATAAGTCAAAACCCATGGTTACATAATCCACCATAGTCACTAATAATCCAGCTGTTGATGCGACTTTAATATAGAGTAAAAAAAATAAAATAAATTGCTATTTGTTTAAAAAATATTTTGTTGTAATTTTTAAAATATCCACTATGTTCTTTCTAGTGAGTTACAGTCTACTGTTTTTATTACTTTCTCTTGCCTGTATGAATATATAGGAAGGAAAGTATTGTTTTCATGTCAATTTTTCAAAATAAAGTTTTCACCCTAGATATTTGTTTTCAGACCCCCTGAACCCAACAAAACATGTTTTTAGCGATTGGTCTGTGTGTGCGTGTGCGCGCAAACAAAATATCTCTAATGGAATATCATACAAAGTTTAAACTTGACACTTTGATTAGTACCACATTAGGACCCGACACGAACATTTTTATCGAAATTGGTCAACCAGAAGTAGTAGTTTATTCGTGTAATTTTTCACTTTTTTGTGCTGTTCTCCTACAAATTTTTGTTAAAATCACCTAATTTACTACATTTTTAGTGCTCTACATGATAGGGTAGGTGCCATGTGTGCTGAAATTCTTGGGGAGGCTGTGCTCTCGTAGATTGTGGCCTTAATACGCATATTAGGACAAAAGTATTTAATACCTACAACTTCCAAACATTTCTTTGTATGATGCTTAGTTCAGCGGTAATTAGTAATTTTCTGGTTTTTTTCGTGAAAATCTGTAAAAAAAATGGATTTTTAAGACTTATATTTCACAATACCTTGGTGTTTTTTTTTACAGGAAGCTTCTGAAGATTTACATCATACTTGGAGAGAGATTTTATACCTCTGCCTTATAGCATTTGGTAAGTTCTCAAACACTTTTAAATTTTCTATGCAAATTTTATGTAACATATACTGTACGAGGGGGTACCCAACTCTAATTTTGTCAGGTAGTTTACACTGGAATTTAGACAAAATTCTTCCTTTGTTCCCATACCCCCTCATCCACTTGTATGTCTCTCGCCCTCCAGTTGGTAGTTCTGACCCCTTGTTCCTATGCATAATCACTCCACTGCGGTGAAAAGAGTCGCCATTTAAACTTGTAAACTGATTAGAAATTTCAAGGCCGGTGATTATGCCAAATTCTCCCCTTTCCGTTTCCTCTAAATTAATAACCTAACTCCTACCCCTCTTCATTAAATTTACAAAATTTGTTTCACAGTTGACGTGCTTCACCCAAGTCTCGTCACCAGTTACGATACGATCGATAACATGGTTTCCACTTCACAACTAACCACGCACTTCACTACTGGGGGGATTTCCAATCACAGCGCTTATTTTAAAACTCCACTGTATAAAAAGTACAATATGCATGATGCTCTAGCTACCACGCCTGGTTGTGTCCTGAATGTAGAAACACTCCAATGCCAAGATGGCAGCGCTAGCTCCACCCACTGCCACGCCAGGCTAAAATGTCTATTATACGAGGGCTATTCAGAAAGTAGGGAACGTTTTGTAAATAAACAAAAACTATGTAAAAGAAAAATTTTTTATTATATACATCTGAAAGAGTGACTAAAATACTACTTTTCTACATAGTCACCAAGCAAATTGAGACACTTGTCATTGCGGTGGACAAGCTTCAAAATTCCTTCGTCATAGAAATCCGCCGCCTGCGACCGCAGCCACTCAGTGACGCGCGCCCGGAGTTCCTCGTCGTCGTCGAAGCGCTGTGTTGCTAGCCAGTTCTTCATTCTTGGAAACAAGTGAAAATCACTCGGTGCAAGATCAGGACTATAGGGTGGATGAGGGAAATCCTCCCATTTGAATGAATCGAGGAGTTCTTTTGTGTGGTTGGCCGTGTGAGGTCGAGCATTGTCATGAAGAAACAAAATTTTTGACGACAACTTTCCTCGGCGCTTGTTTTGAACTGCTCTCCTAAGGTTGTGCAATGTTTGGCAGTACCGATCAGAGTTTATTGTTGCACCACGCTCGAGAAAGTCAATGAGCAGCACATCTTGTCTGTCCCAAAACACAGTAGCCATAATCTTCCTTGCTGATTTTTGTGCGGTTTGCACGGCAAACCGCACAAAAGAACTCCTTGATTCATTCAAATGGGAGGATTTCCCTCATCCACCCTATAGTCCTGATCTTGCACCGAGTGATTTTCACTTGTTTCCAAGAATGAAGAACTGGCTAGCAACACAGCGCTTCGACGACGACGAGGAACTCCGGGCGCGCGTCACTGAGTGGCTGCGGTCGCAGGCGGCGGATTTCTATGACGAAGGAATTTTGAAGCTTGTCCACCGCTATGACAAGTGTCTCAATTTGCTTGGTGACTATGTAGAAAAGTAGTATTTTAGTCACTCTTTCAGATGTATATAATAAAAAATTTTTCTTTTACATAGTTTTTGTTTATTTACAAAACGTTCCCTACTTTCTGAATAGCCCTCGTATTCTAGATTGCCCTCGTAGATCTATAATTTACTTTAATTAACCCCTTAATGGTTTATGACGAGATATCTCGCAACGTAAATGTCGTAGAAAAGTGCCCCTGACAAGATAACTCGCAACTGAATTTGTCTCGATTTATTCTGTTTTCTGTCGAAATATCTCGCCGTAACATTAAAAGTAGTTTATCTTATATCCGTAACTTTAATATTAGCACTAGTAAAGGTTCCTTTCTATAGGTTAGATGACTATGTTATTTGTTTACGTCGTACTCTCCAATGTTGCGTAAAAGGTTATGTTTCGGTTAGTTCGGTGCGTTTCATTGTAAAGTTATAAGTTCGTTATAAGTGTTTATGAAAGGAAATTGTAAGCTATTCAATATTTTTTATATTTTTTATTGTATTTTTTAGTAGTAGGTTTCATTTCATACATAGTATTTAGTCCGGTATTTCAATTCCGTTTATTGTAGTAGGATTGTTTAGTATTTATTCGTAAGTGATGGCCGGTACCTCTTTTTTTAAAAAAAAAATGATGTTTTTGAGGATGGAAATTGATTTATATGTCTTTATTCAGTCATATTATACAAAATTATGAAAAAAAAAATTGAGCAGGATATGAACATTTTTGGCTAAAAAAAGGAACCGTTCTGGGTTTAAGACTTTTTCCGGAGAACCAGCATGCAATTTAAGGTAGTCCGCGTGCAGGACTAAAGCAATTGGGAAACGTACATAAAACACGAGGTAAACAAAGAATGAAACTAAACAAAGGATAAACTCAGGAACATTGTCCACTTGAACACACAGAATAACATTACAAACATACAGTGCACTTACTTGGTTTATGATATAATTGCGACACAGTCCAGTGATTGTAGCACGTGATGTAGTCCAAGCAGGAGAACGATTGTAGACTGACGAATTAAACGATAAGCATTTAAACGAACAATTTAACAAATATACAAACAACAATAAAAATACAACTAGGTGAACCTGTGCGGGAAAACCCACACAAAAGTGTAAACGTACAATTGTCCATGTGAAAATACCGGCTGTGGCAGATAATGGCCAACTTTGTTGAATGTTTGGCCTTGGGATTTATTTATTGTAATCGCAAATGCTAAACGGATGGGGAACTGTCTTCTCTTAAATGTAAATGGCAAAGTACTATCCGAAGGGGTTAGATCTAACCGCGGTAGTAAAACCCTTCTGGCTTTGGCTGCCCCTGTTATGACTTCTAAATCAAGAAAATTTTCGTACATTCTTAGAGTTATTCTTAGATTCTTAGATTTCCGATGTTAATAATTTTCCAAATTATTTCGGGTTTTATCTAATTGAATTTTGTCTTCGCGCATTATAATAAGGTATCTGACGAACTGATTCCGTTCGAGCAATTCGAGGCGTGCCTCGTCTCCTTCCTCTTGGTCTTCCCCCTAATGGACGACTATCCATTAAAAAAATAAAAAGAGAAGCAGAGTAAGAGAAAAATAGGAAATTAATTTCCTGAATATATTATCGAGAAGAAAATGATATCAGTGTGGTTGCCTGAAGAAAATTGTGTTTTGATGATCTAGTTTCTTCTAACATTATTACTCTACTTAGTTCAAGTAATAACTGGAAAACAACTCTGATCAACCAATACTAAACTTGCCCCCTCTCCAAACTGAAATAGCTGTGCGAGATGAGGGAGGGATAGATAGAGAAAGAGAGAGGCCTATACTTCAGTCTGTTGAACTTGCCCCCTCTCCAATCTATTTTAGACCTCCTATTTTACGGTCATAAATCAAAGTATTTGATTTTGGATAGTTTTCTGCAAATCTACTCGAACAGACGATTCATTTGAGCCCACGTCGGGGAAAATCGGTGAAGGTTCAGGTAGTTAAAATCGTGTTGAAAAAAAACCTGCTTGCTATTAATATATAGGTAACACAAATACGCACGATAACATAAATAAAGCCTCAATATACAAAATTAGCAATTGCCTTCATCTTGCTCGATGAAAGGCTGAAACACTTGAGGCAATAGCAGAGCACAGCAGCCTGGAACGAATTCTGAAGCACAAGTTGTTGAAGTGTAAAGGAAATAGAGCATAGGTGGAGGGGGAAGGAACATAGAGAATAAGGAAGCGTGATTTAGTAGGCCTGGGATGATGCAGCAGAAAATTCAATTAATTCAGAGTAGGCCAATTTAAACTAGTTATGCGAGTAAATAAAACGTATTACCCAAGGTAAAGTGGCGTTAACAAAGTAGGTTATATTTTCTCTTTGCCAAGAGAAAATTGTTTGTGTATTTCACACCAGAGATTTTGTTTTACTATACTCTCAGTTAAGTTAATGTGTTATCTTTTGTATTTGTAATTAAAATATTTGTTTTTTTTTTTAGGAATGAGTCTTGTGTTACTGTTTCTTTTCCGATACATGGCTGGGTTTATGGTGTGGTTTATTTTGCTTGCCGCTGTTTGTACAAGTGTCATCGGCACTATATACCTGTGGTCAGTTATCAAATTTTATTTTCATTGTTTCTACCATTATAATTTAAATAGAAAATAATTTTGTTTGATTTTTTAGTACCACTTTGTTTTTTTACTTTCGCTTGCCTATATGAATATAGGAAGGAAAGTATTGTTTTCATGTCGATTTTAAGAAATCGAGTTTTCACCGGATCTACACGTTTTCAGACCCCCCTGAACCCAAAAAACATGTATTTACCGATTGGTGTTGTGTGTGTGTGTGTGTGTGTGTGTGTGTATGAATAAATTATCTCAAGAACGGAACATCGTACGAACTTTAAACGTAAAACTTAAGTTACATACCACTACCGGACCCTGCACAAACATTTTCATCAAAATGGGTCAACCGGAAGTAGTAGTTTATTCGTATCATTTTTCATTTTTTTGCGATTTTCTCAAAAACTGGTCCTATGATTTTTTTTAAAAATCGGTTGGTTTACTAAATTTTTTGTGCTCTACAAATAGGGTAGGCGTCATGTTTGCTGAAATTCTCGGTGAGGCGTTTTTCATGTAAACAAATTGTTTTTTTAAGATTGCGGGGTTAATATGCATTTTAGCACAAAAATGTATATAATTAAAGTTGTAAAGAATTTAAAATTCTACAACTTTTATTTCAAACATTTTTTGTATAACGCTTAGTGTAGCAGTAATTAGCAATTTTCTGTTTTTTTCTAAAAACGTGTGAAAAATCGATTTTATTAAGATTTCGGGCTTAGTATGCATTTTATGACAAACATGTATATAATAAAATTTATAGGAAATTAAAAAAGCTACAAATTTTATTCAAAGCACTTTTTTATACTGTGCCTAGTTTTGCTGAGAGCGATTTTCCGTATTTTTAAGCCAAACTGAGGTTGATTTTCATATTGCGTCTTTCATATATGAATAAAATTATTATGTTTATTGAGGTTAGTGTTTTGTTTATTTCTAATGTTAGGTTTATTGTTAATTATTTGAATTGGCAAGAGAAAGTTGTGTGAGTGTTTCACACCAGATTTTTTTATTTTCACTTTGTCCAATTTATAATTTAGCTTATTGTTTGTTATAATCTTGCTAGAAGGTAACATCATCCCTCTCCTGGAATAAAACCATTGGATGATTGTCAACACTAGTACTAATATTTCCAACCTCTTCTCTCATGACCTCGCACTCTTCTTTCCAATGCGTCCATCCTGGAGTCCTCTTCTTTCTTCTTGGCATTGGATGGCAGTTTGATGGCAGATGGCCGGTATTGAAATATGAGACCAGGGTTGACCAAACCAGGTTAAACCAGCCAGAGAAATGATGTCATCCTCATAACAAGATTCTATTTAAGAATGAAATTGTAGACATATTTTTTATAGATTGTGAAATTCTTTCCAAAATTTTATAAAATTACAAAATATTGCAATAACATTTAACGTTCGTGTTCAGCAGTCAAAATAAAATATTTAAATGAAATATTTTTTGTTACCTAATAAACAGTCGTAATTTTAAAAACCTTTTGTTAATTTTTTTATTTGTTAAAAAAATAATACTTTGGTCATTAGTGACTACTGTGCGTTTAACGTGTAATAATTCCCAACCCTAGTTATGAATTGAACCTATGACATTTCACATGGCAGTATGCAGCCAGTCTGGTGTTCTAACTACTTTTTGGTTTTGCTCAATGTTGCTTTACTACTCTTGCAAATGTTTAGAAAATCAAAATAGATCTAAGAACAGAAAAAAATCTTCCATGCTGTATTAAATTCTGTAGGAAGGATTTTGTTTACTTTTTCTTGCCTATATGAATATAAAGGAAGGAAAGTATTGTTTTCATGTCGATTTTTCGAAATAGAGTTTTCACCAGATCTATACGTTTTCAAACCTGAATCCAAAAAACATGTTTTTACCGATTGGTCTGTGTGTGTGTGTGTGTGTGTGTGTGTGTGTGTGTGCGCGTGCGTGCGTGCGTGTGTGTTAAAGAGAATATCTAAGAACAGAACATCGTATGAACTTGAAACTTGAAACTTAAAACTTAAGTTACATTCCACTACCGGACCCGATACAAACATTTTCATCAGAATCGGTCAACCGGAAGTAGACTAGTAGTTTATTCGTGTAATTTTTCATTTTTTTTGCGATTTTCTCAAAAACTGGTCCTACGATTTTTTTAAAACCGCCTGGTTTAGTAAATTTTTTACGCTCTACAAGATAGAGTAAGCGCCATGTTTGCTGAAATTCTTGGTGAGGCTGTTTTCACGTAAAGAAATTGTTTATTTTAAGATTACGGCTTTACTATGCATTTTAGCGCAAAAATTAATAAATAAAAATTTAGAGAATTTAAAATCCTACGACTTTTATTTCATACATTTTTTTGTATAACGCTTAGTTTAGTGGTAATTAGCGATTTTCTGTTTTTTTCTCATGAAATTGTTTAAAAAATCGATTTTTTAAAGAATTCAGCATTAGTATGCATTTTACGACAAAAATTTATATAGTAAAATTTATAGGAAATTAAAAGATCTATGACTTTAATTTAGAGCATTTTTCTGTATAGAGCCTAGTTTATCGTGAAAGAGCGATTTTCCATATTTTTAAGCGAAACTGAGATTGATTTTCATTTTGCGTCTTTCTTATATGATTAAAATTAGGTTATGTTTATTGAGGTTAGTTTTTTGTTTATTTCTAATGTTAGGTTTATTGTTAATTATTTGAATTGGCAAGAGAAAGTTGTGTGAGTGTTTCACACCAGATTTCTTTATTTTCACTTTGTCCAATTTATAATTTAGCTTATTGTTTGTTATAATCTTGCTAGAAGGTAACATCATCCCCCTCCTGGAATAAAACCATTGGATGATTGTCAACACTAGTACTAATATTTCCACCCTCTTCTCTCATGACCTCGCACTCTTCTTTCCAATGCGTCCATCCTGGAGTCCTCTTCTTTCTTCTTGGCATTGGATGGCAGTTTGATGGCAGATGGCCGGTATTGAAACATGAGACCAGGGTTGACCAAACCAGGTTAAACCAGGCAGAGAAATGATGTCATCCTCATAACAAGATTCTATTTAAGAATGAAATTGTAGACATATTTTTTATAGATTGTGAAATTCTTTCCAAAATTTTATAAAATTACAAAATATTACGATAACATTTAACGTTCGTGTTCATCAGTCAAAATAAAATATTTAAATGAAATTTTTTTTGTTACCTAAGAAACAGTCGTAATTTTAAAAACCTTTTGTTAATTTTTTTATTTGTTCAAAAAAAATACTTCAGTCATTAGTGACTACTGTGCGTTTAATGTGTAATAATTCTCGACCCTAGTCAGGAATTGAACCTATGACATTCCACATGGCAGTATGCAGCCAGTCTGGTGTTCTAACTACTTTTTGGTTTTGCTCAATGTTACTTCACTACTCTTGCAAATGTTTAGAAAATCAAAATAGATCTAAGAACAGAAAAAAATCTTCCCTGCTTTATTAAATTCTGTAGGAAGGAGTTTTTTACTTTCTCTTGCCTGTATGAATATAAAGGAAGGAAAGGATTGTTTTCATGTCAATTTTAAGAAATCTAGTTTTCACCAGATCTATACGTTTTCAAACCTGAATCCAAAAAACATGTTTTTACCGATTGGTCTGTGTGTGTGTGTGTGTGTTAAAGAGAATATCTCAAGAACAGAACATCGTATGAACTTGAAACTTGAAACTTACCATATTTGTCGGACGATAAGACGCATCGGACGATAAGACGCACCCTTGTTTTTCAAGGCATAAATTATCTAAAAATGATTTTGACTGATTTTAATTAGTTTTTTAATACAGGTAAATGTGATTTCTTTATTTGAAAAACAGCAAGTACAGAAGATACAATATATATAATTGTTTTATAGTCATAAATTTTACAAAAAAACATGGATATAGAAACTGTAAGTACGTAAATTACTACAATCGGTTTCATAATCATAGATACCCGAGTTTGAATCCTTGCATCTCCATAACTTTGAGTCGGATTTCAACATACTTTACATCAAAATTTAGCTCATTTTTTCTGCTTTGACTTATAATAGTCATATATTTTTAATGTTGTTTAAAAGTTGCCATATCAAGGTTGGAAGACAAAAAGACCCGGTTTTTTTGATACCGTAACAAATTTCATGCGTTTAGAGGCGTGTAACTCGATAAATATTTGACCAAAAACTTTGAAATTTTAACACGACATAGACAATTATATTATTATAGCGTGTACGAAATTTCAAATTCATACGTTATTTAAATTTTGATTTTTTAACAATATTCTGAACACTTGCTATCTCGGTAACCACACGATCGTTCGGCTCGGGCAAACTATTGTTTTATCCAGCGTAAAAAACTTAGTACAGACATTTTAATAACATGAAATATCGATTGACCAATATTGCGGTAGAATTTTTAGAATTTTGAAAAATAGACTTGGTAATGCAGGGGGTGGCCATGTTGCTAGTTTGTGTACGTGACATCGTGTCGGAATGTCTACCTGAACTGACATACTGCATTGTCAAATCAGGTAGACTATCAGATTCAGGCAACATGGTTAGTCTAATAGTAATTGATAATCCAATTTTCCAATTGTGCTTCAAGTTGTGGTCATTTGACAGCATGAGTTCGATATTTACTGGTATATTTCTTATTATCTGCCTTGAGTAATAAATCTTCTTGTTTCCGCCATTCCCGAATCATTTTTTCTGTTGGAGGAGGTAAAAAATGCCTTTCTACTTCCCGAATGCCATTATCTTTTGCATATTGAACCACTTTTAATTTAAAAGCGAAAGAGTACGAAACTTGCTTCATAAAATGCTATGATATTTACCGTAAGTAATATCGATACAGAAACTACTGTGTATGCTTAGAATCTTCAAGACGATACAGTTTAAAAACTACGGTACATCCTATATCATTGTATGTTTTGTTTTGAAATCCCTAGTTATTGAACATGTTTAAGTAGAGTAGGGTAGTAATAAATATTATTATAGAAAGTATCTACCCTGAAATATAGCTAGTGTTCGGACCATAAGACGCATGGTAATTTTTAGGTCATTTTCCTACGGAAAAAAGTGCGTCTTATCGTCCGGAAAATACGGTAAGTTACATACCACTGCCGGACCCGACATGAACATTTTCATCAAAATCGGTCAACCGGAAGTAGTAGTTTATTCGTGTAATTTTTCACTTTTTTGCAATTTTCTCAAAAACTGGTCCTACGATTTTTTTAAAAATCGCCTGGTTTACTAAATTTTTTATGCTCTACAAGATAGGGTAGGCGCCATGTTTGCTGAAATTCTTGGTGAGGCTGTTTTCACGTAAAACAATTGTTTTTTTAAGATTACGGCTTTAAATATGCATATTAGCTCAAAAATTTATATAATAAAAAATGTAGAAAATTTGAAATCCTACAACTTTTTTTTCTAATATTTTTTTGTTTAACGCTTCGTTTAGTGGCAATTAGCGATTATTTGTTTTTATCTCACGAAAACTTGTGAAAAATTGATTTTTTAAGGTTTTGGATTTAGTATGCATTTTACGACAAAAGTGTATATAATTAAACTTATAGGTAATTAAAAATTTACAACTTTTATTCTAAGCATTTTTTACAGTGTCTAGTTTAGGGTGAAAGAGTGATTTTCTGTATTTTTAAGCCAAACTGAGGTTGATTTTCATTTTGCGTCTTTCATATATATGATTTAAATTAGGTTATGTTTATTGAGGTTAGTTTTCTCTTTATATCTAATGTTAAAGTTTATTGTTAATTATTTGCATTGGCAAGAGAAAGTTGTACGAGTGTTTCACACCAGATTTGTTTATTTTCACTTCGTCCAATTTATAATTTAGCTTATTGTTTGTTATAATCTTGCTAGAAGGTAACATCATCCCCCTCCTGGAATAAAACCACAGGATGATTGTCAACACTAGTACTAATATTTCCACCCTCTTCTCTCATGACCTCGCACTCTTCTCTCCAATGCGTCCATCCTGGAGTCCTCTTCTTTCTTCTTGGCATTGGATGGCAGTTTGATGGCAGATGGCCGGTATGGAAATATGAGACCAGGGTTGACCAAACCAGGTTAAACCAGGCAGAGAAATGATGTCATCCTCATAACAAGATTCTATTTAAGAATGAAATTGTAGACATATTTTTTATAGATTGTGAAATTCTTTCCAAAATTTTATAAAATTACAAAATATTGCAATAACATTTAACGTTCGTGTTCAGCAGTCCAAATAAAATATTTAAATGAAATATTTTTTGTTACCTAAGAAACAGTCGTGATTATAACACTCAACTGGTATCATCATTTTTTGTGACATAACTGGTATCAGCGGTCTGACAGACCTCCAAATTTGTTTTTTTTTTTTAAGTTCTTCATACTCATTTAATTAATTTGTTTTAATATTAAACTTATAAAACTATGTATAATCGAAGATGTAAATGTAAAATACTTAGCATAAATGCAAAATTACTATTTAAAAAAGTAAAAAACGAACACTAAGCATTTTTTTTGACTTTTACTTCCATTTTGAACAGAACAATAAAATTTTTGGGCCCTAGAAACATTCTGTGGTCTAATAATTATAAAAAAATAAGTATTTAATATGATAAAGACAAATTTATCTACAAAATTATGATGTACAACTTACATTTTGGTTCCGAGTTTTGCTATTTATGTCTATTGTTGGGCAGTACACTCTGACAAACATTTATTAAAATTTATTCGTTTTTTTTTACTTTTTGATTATTTACAATAAAATTTAAAGATTTTTATGTTAATAAAAATTCACATCATTAACACGTACAACTTGTTTACGTGATGGATCTAGTTGTGTTGAAGCCGCTTCAGAAATTTTAAATGTATCATCCATAATGAAAATTTTATAAAATTACATATGAAAATATTTTATAATAGTACTAAACAAAGAAATGATGTATGAAAAATTATTGTATATTCATTAAAACTTTAAACAATCCATGTACTACTTGGTTTTAAAGTCGTCAAAAAGTTACACAACTGGTATCATAGGTCCAGGAGACCGCCAGTAGAAAACAAAATACAAATAACTCGCAACTTGTTAGCTCGTACCGAAAACGATCTTGATCACGCATAGTTCAAACAACAGTTGAAAGGTATACAAAATATACGTGATGTCGGGCCATTGGGAGGGAAGTGTTGGAGGGGTAAAAAATGACAGCGGTCTCACAGACCGCATGATACCAGTTGAGGGTTAAAAACCTTTTGTTAATTTTTTTATTTGTTAAAAAAAATAATACTTTGGTCATTAGTGGAAGGGTTATCAACAGTTACAGATTTTGGTGAAAGGGATGGTAGTGGGGAAGAGATTTAGTATTAGATTAGGTCGATAATGAAGATCGAGTACGTTAATAAAATAGCTGATAGATAGGGCCCATAACTTACAGGTGGAGTGTCAAATTATTTACCCTTAATCTGTTCGTTGCAGGGCTAAAATTAATAGTTCTGTTTCTTATCACATGGTCAGCCATTAATTGACTGAATCATTTAAGAACAAAAGAGGTAGAGGTGTAAAACACTCTAATCAGCGTTGTCTCTTCTGAAAGTAATAAATTTTATTATACAGCCAGACCCTGTGGTGAATGAAGTGAAGGTGTCATTCGGAAAATATGTGCTTTTCAGAGGCCCTGGCATGCTGATAAGCGTACTTTTCCATTCAGTAAGGAAGGCAATTGTAAACCACCTCATTCCTCGTTTTACCACTTGACCAACTTTTTCTAAATAATTTTGTTTTTAAAAGAAATAATTTCTAATTAAATGTGAAGGTAAATTTTCTGTTATAATTATGCAGTACTTTTTAATTTCTCCGCTAATTAAATTGATGAAACTAAGTTGTGCTTTTATTGAATTGTTTAGGGTAATGTATTACGATCGTTCTCATGGACCAAATGAAAGTGATATTCAGCAGCGAGTTGCTCAAAGTTATAAATATTATGCTATCTTCGCTACTGTTGCAACGGTATGTAAAACCTTAATTTTTTTTTTTGCGTGAATGTTTATTATTTTTATTTTAAGGTATCGTAATAATAATAATATAATAATAATGATAATTCATATATTTAAAAAAATTGGTGGCAAGGTAGTATGGCGTCAGTGTAAAAAAAAACTAAAAAATTGCATCAAACAAAATTGTGATTACTGTCCCATCCCAAGCTTTATGCAGCTGAGAGGAATGCATTACCTTGCTACTACTGTGAGAGATTGCATTAATAGTAGTAATATTTTACTTGTACTATGTTTGTAGTAGTTACGGATACTATCCAAACTAAATATATTCGGTTTTACCGAATGACTTATGTATGTTACTTATGGTGAAAGGCTCTTTAACCCATCTGCAGCGGTAC
This sequence comes from Catonia carolina, assembly GCA_035578175.1. Lineage (NCBI taxonomy): Eukaryota > Metazoa > Arthropoda > Insecta > Hemiptera > Achilidae > Catonia > Catonia carolina. Next base: position 9,344,387 of record JAQMRL010000016.1, read on the forward strand.
GCGTAAAATTATGTGTCTTTGATAAGTGTGTAAGTATTCAACAGTCTGTTAGTTTGTGGAGGTCATTCAAGGCGTACCCTAGTAACATGTGTAGTTTAAATGTAGCCAATGAAACGAGGTACAAGCTATGCTTTTCAGAAACAAAATACGATACGTGGGAAATTTTCTATTGATGTCTAAATGTTGAGGTAAAACTGATTGTGTACATCTTTTTTAAAGGCCCTGTGCGAGGCTAATAGGTCATGGAAAAATTTAGTTACAAGTGCGTTTAAAAGCTAGAATTGTAGAGGGGAATGTTTTACGTAGGAGTGTGATCTTTGCAAGGTCAAGCATAGCTCATTGGGTACAAGAGAGAGATCGAAACATCTGTATGTCTGTATTCTGTAATATTTTTACGTTCCCCTTTCCATAAGATTTATGGCCACCCTTCAAAAATATACTACGATTGTTATATATGTATTTGTTCACAAAATCACGCTCTTTTATAGGTTGCTTTTATATATGTAATATCTTTACGAATGGTTCAATGAACTGAGTTGAAAGACGCGGGATTTTGTACTTTCCTTCAGTCTGACTGCATATCCCACTTCGTTTTTATTAGCCATGGTATATAGTGGTGAGTTTGTTTAATACGTTTAATACACGTACGTTACATCAAATTTTTTGTTAGACATTTTTCTATAATACCAACTAAAAAAAACAGGAAAAAAAATATGTAGGCCTGAAATTTTAGCTGAAAAGCTGAAAATGTACACGAATTGCAACATGTTTTTCGTAAGTTAGCTTTATAAGGCGTAAAAAAAACGGATTTGCATGGTTTTTTTTAAAACAACGGCCAACAATTTGTGAACGTGTCATAAAAATTTCAAATTTTTTGGATAAAAGATGGATAAAAAAAAACAATTCAAACGGCGGCTTCAATGCTACGGATGTTGCTAGCGTCTGTCGTTCACTTCAATGCGAGGGTTATGGGTTAAAATGAAATCAGTGTGAAGTGAAATATTATTTCAATACTGTATAAATTAATACTTTTTATCATGGTATTCTTGGGTTCGAATCTCATTCAGGCATGGCATATATTCGTATGTTACAAAAAATCATTCCATCCTTCACCATCTGCATTAGCAGTATTTGCAGAAGAGTCGGACGTTAAACAAAAAAAAAACAAAAAAAAAATTATGGTATATTGCAAAATTGTACATTTACTATATTATACTTTAAATTACAAGCTTTAATATCTAATATAACCATTAAGCATGTATTATTTTTGCTGAATTAAAAGGTATTACCAATTTTACATTTTAGTTTGTTAGAATTTGTTTTACTTTCCTCATGGCATTTATCAACTATTGTTTTAGTCAAAGTTCTTACCTCACTGTGTACGGATAATTTCTTTTCCTACTAGTCTTGTTAATTTTTTTTTTGTAATCCCTAATTTGTGTACGTTGCAATCTGTTCAATTCAGAACAATAAGCAACCCCATGACTTAATGAGATGAGGATGATGTGTATGACATGTAAATGAGGTGTAGTCTTGTACAGACTCAGGTCGACCATTTCTGAGAGAGTATGGTTAATTAAACCCCAACCATCAAAGTACACCAGTAAACACTGTCTAGCATTCAAATCCGTATAAAAGTAACTACCTTTACTAGGATTTGAACCAGGAACCTTCATCTCCAAAAATCAGCTGTTAAACAGCTGATTTTGGTGACGACTTTACCTCTAGACCAATTCGGTGGGTTGGTCTAGAGGCCATTTAATAGAACTTTTATGATAACATACAATATAAGAACATACTTTTACGATTAGACGCTCGATAATAATGAAATACATACATATTAACAATAACAATAATCGCACGCACTAAAACTAATATCACACTCATGCGAAACATACTTCAATATATGAGCTCACAAGGTAATCCCAAACAGTAGGGTGCATCTACAGCCAATTAAAAACAACACCCATGTGTATCGCTAGACTATGCAACCCACTGCTTAGCGAATAGCATCGAGATGATGAGTAGATGATAAGTAGTAGTGTTATGTCATAGTAGCTGTCTGGTTCTTCATCTGTCCCCTTCATCCTGCAGCTGCATAAAGCTTGGGATTGGGCAGTATATAGCAAAATAGATAACGGTGTTATGTAGATGTTATTAAAAAAAATCTGGTGTGAAACACTCACACAACTTTCTCTTGCCAATGCAAATAATTAATAATAAACCTAACATTATTAATAAAATATTAGAAATAAACAAAAACTAACCTCAAAAACATAACCTTATTTTAATCATGAGTGAAAGACGCAAAATGAAAATCGACCTCAGTTTGGCTTAAAAATACGGAAAATCACGCTTTCACGCTAAACTAGGCTCTGTAGAGAAAAATGCTCTAAACAAAAGTTGTAGATCTTTTAATTTTCTATAAATTTAATTATATACACGTTTGTCGTAAAATGCATACTAAGACCGAAATGTTAAAAAAATCGATTTTTCTCACGTTTTCGTGAGAAAAAAAACAGAAAATCGCAAATTACCGCTAAACTAAGCGTTATACAAAAAAATGTTTGAAATAAAAGCTGTAGGATTTTACATTCTCTACAACTTTTATTATATAATGTTTTGCGCTAAAATGCATATTAAAGCCGCAATCTTAAAAAGAAAATGTTTTTACGTAAAAACAGCCTCAAGCAGAATTTCAGCAAACATGGCGCCTACCCTATATTGTAGAGCATAAAAAATGTAGTAAACCAGTTGATTTAAAAAAAAATCGTAGGACTAGTTTTTGAGAAAATCGCAAAAAAGTGAAAAATTATACGAATAAACTACTACTTCCGGTTGACCGATTTTGATGAAAATGTTCGTGTCGGGTCCGGTAGTGATATGTAACTCTGGTTTCAAGTTTCAAGTTCGTACGATGTTCCGTTCTTGAGATATTCTGTTCACACACACACACAGACCAATCGCTAAAAACATGTTTTTTGGGTTCAGGGGGTCTGAAAACGTATAGATCCGATGAAAACTCGATTTCGAAAAATCGACATGAAAACAATACTTTCCTTCCTATATATTCATATAGGCAAGAGAAAGTAAAAATGGTTTTGTACTTCTAAACAATTAGAAACCTTACATTTGGTATTGCCCTTGTCGAAAAATCTGGAAATATTTTAATATGGTTGAATGAAACTGTGACACCATTTGAGAAAAGCTATCTGCAATTGCTTAAAGTTTCTGCCCACCTCCATAGGATAGTAATGCGTTAGCCTACAACGTGGAAGTCCTGAGTTCAATTCCTGGCTAGGGTCTGGAAATTATTATAAGATAAAACCCATCGTTAAAGTTTGATAATCCACCGTAGTCGCTAATAACGAAGCTGTTGATGCAACTTTAAATAAACTAAAAAAATAAATGAATAAAATTTGTGTTTACTTTTACACATTACTAGTTAAAATTTAATTAATAATATGTTGTTTTACAGGTGATAATTCTTCTGATCATATTGGTGATGCGTAAAAGAATTCAATTAGTGGTCCAGTTATTCCATGAAGCTGGGAAGGCTATTAACAGTATGCCATTGATCTTATTTGAACCATTTGTGGTAAGGTAAAAGTTTAATATTTTTTCCTAAAATTATCTGTACAGTACTATATAATATACCTCTTGTTATTCTTGAAATTAAAACAATACTTAACTTAAGTTTTGAATTAGAAAGACTTATCTCTAACTTAAATATTTTTTTTTAAATTTGAATTTTATTATTTACTGTTTTTTCTATCCATCTAATTAGGCTCAATCATCCATTTATGGCACAGGCCTCCTCTTCTTTCCTCAATTTTTGAGCAATCTGTATCCATCCCTGTCTTGCAAGACTCTTTAGGTCGTCTACCAATCCTATTTGTGGTCTTTCTCTTCCTCATTTTTATTCACGAATCTCCAATCTAGGATTCTTTAATTCCATCGAACCTCTTTCTCTGAAAAAGTATAGTTGAAAAATTTCCATTTTTGTATGGCTATCCTAGCTGACACAATACTTTTGTATTGTTTGTAGATGATTTTCTTTTTTTTTCTACGAGTGATGTTCAGAATTTGTCTCTCCAGTGCATTTTGTGCTATCACTATTTTATCTATATTGTTACTTGTAAATGTCAATGTTTGGGAGCCATACATACAGAAGGAAAATTTACATTCATCAAATACTTTGCTCTCTGATAATTCTGAAAAATCCTTTTTAGGATATATAGGGCCTGTCCCAAAAGTTCCGGTAATGAATTTCCACTGCTGGCCACTTACACTTAAACTCTTCCGACTGGGGGTGCGGAAAAAGTGGTGGGAGATCATAGGGCAAAGAATGTCACTGTTCTCAGTCACCTGTGGGCAGTGGTTGAGTGAAGATTTTGCTAAACATAGTGTGTTACCTTACCCTTATCAAAAAATGGTGCATAATTTAGAGCAGTTTTTACTACGCAATTAAGTTTTGTGTTAAACTAGGTAAAAATGGTGCAGATACACTAAAAATGTTTAGGCAAGCTTTCAGAGAGGACGCAATGTCATAGAATCACACTTTTGAGTGGCACGAGAGGTTTTGGAGAGCGCTGGGGTATTTATAAATTACAAAAACTGACTATATATGGTCCAAAGAATGCGACAACTTTTGGACAGTGATTGTTCACTGCACTTTTATCGAGAATTTTGACATGAGAAAGGTCTGCACGAAGATGGTGACTAAAGTTCTCATTGACGAAATGAAGGAACAGCGCCTGTTGAAGTGGCAGGAATTGCTAAAACACTACAGAACCGACCCTGAAATTATTTTATTGTTTCAACTGACATCTTTTTGTTTTCCAAGATGGAAAGAACTCGGAAATGATACCATCACAGGATGCTGAAGAGGATAAAATTATCTTTGATGGCCTGTTTATGATGGGTGGGTGAAGCATTGGAAAATGTCCATCGAATCAGGAGGGAGTACTTTAATAAGTTGTTAAGTGCTTTTAATTCATTAGATTTCAACAAAAAAAAAATTCAGAATTGATAGACTTGATTTTATAACGCTTGTTTAAAAATCATGCTTTATTTTGTGAATTGGTAAAAAAATTTGTAATAATTTGTGTTGTTTACAGACATTTTGTGCTCTAGCGGTTGTTGTGAGTCTTTGGATATACTGTAGTATTTGGATTGAAAGTTCTGGAAGGATCAATGAACATGAAGGACTCTTGTATTACAGCAAAGATACACCTATAAAGGTAACTAACAATGTCTCCTAAATTTCATCTTTCATTATATGTGTCTGTATTTTCCTTAACTTTTATCAAGGCTTTTGAAGTAATCAATGAGAAGTATAGCATAAAACTTCTAATTTTTCATTAATTAAAATTTAAAAGTTTACTGACATTTAATATTGTGACACTTATCGCTAAGGTCCGTTTCGGGATCTAGGTAATTAAATAATTAATACACTAAAGTTTACAATTACAAATATTTATTACACTAAAAGATTTACAAAATAAACAACAAACTAATTATAATGAAGTAATACAATAAATAACTTAATAATTTACTTAGCACTACTTACAATCAATTTTATAGAACACACATACAAAATGAAACTGAATTCACAAAAACTGAATTTAATACAGATACACAATAACTTTTCACAATACACATACAAACAAAGATAGTATTACAATTGTTGACCTACACAATGCTCGGAACGCGGCCTGCACTACGCCCGATAGCCACTCGTCAAAAGATCAAACAAATACTAACTCCCTGACTGCGCTCGGGGGTCTCTTTATATAGTCATTAAAAAAGATAATTCTAGCGAAGCAGAGAAATTCCATGCAAATAATAAAGTACAAAAAAAATAACCCTTTATAAATGAGTGCTAGAAAAATCTATTGTAAACAAGTCAACAATAGATCTTTTGTAAATAGAATAAAAGTTGTTACAGGCCGACCTTTTCATAGATAGTTGTACAACAATAACCTTTTATAACTAGGTAAACTTTTATTGTTACTATTGTCCTATTGTTACTTTTTCACTCTATTATCTACACTTTACCATTTCATGAACATTTTACTAGAAACTTCGCGAACCATGGCTTCTTCAATGTTGTCACAATATTTATGAGAAATACACCAAATTTATTAAAAAAATTTGGTATGAAAACCAGAGTTCAGAATATTAAAATTTATATCATCGAACAAAAGATATTTATAATAAATAATCTGGCGTGAAACACTCGTACGATTTTCTCTTGCGAATGTAAATAATGAACGATATAACCTATTCTTCATTCAAAAATTAATCCTTATAATGCATACTGCAGCTTGAAATTAATTCTATTTCATATAATAAATTCCACTTACCTTTTTAAGCTACCTTGATTTTTACTTTCTCTTGGCTATATGAATAGATAGGAAGGAAAGTATTGTTTTCATGTTGATTTTTTGAAATCGAGTTTTCACCGGATCTACACATTTTCAGACCCTCTGAAACAAAATAAACATGTTTTTAGTGATTGGTGTGTGTGTGTGTGTGTGTGTGTGTGTGTGTGTGTGTGTGTGTGTGTGTGTGAACAGTTAAAAATGTGTGGTTGGAATACAAAAATTTAAGTATACTATTTTTCAATGCTGATGAACTCTGAACGTATTGTGACACTTATCGCTAAGGGATCTAGGTTATTAAATTATTTTATTTATTTATTATTGCTAAAAACAAGTACAATGAATCTTATCCTATGTTATTTCCTAATACCCGCATAGGTCTAGCCTGTGCGCGGGTATCAGTTGGTTTATTTTATTTATTCTAGTATAATAGCTTTTTATATCTACACTAAATTTACAAAAAAGAAAAAAACAAAAATTTACAAAAAAAAACATACAACAAAATTTCCTAACGTAAATATACAAAAAGACAGGATAATAGTATAAAAAAAAATAATAAAAATAAAAAAAATCATGTAATGGCAAAGGATGAAGCAGACTTTCGATGACAATGTTAACAAAAAAAAGATCTTTTTTTTTTTTTAGCTGACAGAAAGAGCAATTAGTTTGAATACATAGAACTAATTAAATCCTCAGGTTGCCCTCTCCCTAAATTAATCAGTATATGATTCAGGTATTATCAGTATTAATCAGGTATATGATTGAGGCTATATAATGTGGTGCAGTGCTGTTAATGGTTTTATGCAATCTGTGTGTGTTGTTGTTTAGGTCATCAGCCTGTAGGCTGGTTTGAACCTGTAGAGGTTTTACTAAGTAAATCGAGGAGTGAGGTGGTTTACCATTGCCTTCCTCACTGAGTGAAAAATTACCCTTATCAGCATGCCAGGCCCTCTGAAAAGCATATATTTTCCACTCTGCAAAAGACACTTTCACTTCATTCACCACAGGGTCTGGCTGCATAATGAAATCCATTACTTTCAGAGGAGATAACTCTGATTAGTGTCTTTTACACCTCTACCTCTTCTGTTCTTAAATGATTCAGTCATTTAATTGGCTGACCATCTGATAAGAAACAGAACTATTTATTTTAGCCCTGCAACTAACAGATTGAGTGTAAATAATTTGACACTCCACCTGTCTGTTATGGGCAAAATTATGCAATCTAGGGGCTTGATATCCTCCAATACGGGTTACAGCTCTGGTATGATAATTATGAGTTATTTTCTGTAGTACAGAAAGTTTATTAGATCTTATGTATAGTAATAAGTTTCTTATGTAAAGTTGCTGAATGTCAAGTACCCGAAATCTACCGTTTAATAAATCAGAAGGGAATTGTCTGTCACAATTTAGAGCGCTTTTGATCATAGCTTTCTGAGCCGTTACGAGTGTACTAAAGTTTACAATTACAAATATTTATTACACTAAAAGATTAAAAAATAAATAATTAACTAATTTTAATGAAGTAATACAATAAATGATGTAATAACTTACTTAAAATAAATAATAAACAATAAATAACTTAATAATTTACTTAGCACTACTTACAATCAATTTTATAGAATACACAAACATACAAAATACAGACAATGAATTCACAAAAACTGCACATTAACTTTACACAATACACACACATACAAAAACGATATAACAATACCTCGGAACCATTAACCTGAAATAACGCCTTGATAATCGCTCGTCAAAGATCAAACGAATACTGACTGCTGACCGCACTCAGGGGTCTCTTTTATTGTGAATCAAAAGAACCTTCCCGAAAAACACCAAAATTCGATACAAACAGTACAGAAATAAATCTTTATAATGCATCCTGCAGTTTGAAATATTTCTATTTCATATAATGAATTAATATAATAATTTCACTAACCTTCTTTTTAAACTGCGTCACCTTTATTTTATTCCTACTTACACGTGTTTCGGTGGATCCACCATCATCAGAGTAAATGAAAAATTGAGTTTTATACAAGTGACTGAAGATGTATCATCTTCTGTAAATTTTAAATAAATGAAAAAAATTTTTAGTTTCAATTTTTCATTTACTCTGATGATGGTGGATCCACCGAAACACGTGTAAGTAGGAATAAAATAAAGGTGACGCAGTTTAAAAAGAAGGTTAGTGAAATTATTATATTAATTCATTATATGAAATAGAAACAATACAGAGTACAAAAAAACCCTTTATAAATGAGTGCTAGAATAATCCATTGTAAAGAAGTCAACAATAGGTCTTTTGTAAATAGAAGTTGTTACAGGCCGACCTTTTAATAGATAATAGCGCAGTGTCTTTTCAAACAACTTTCATGAATAGGCATACCTTTATAGCCACCCCATTGTTACTCTTGTCCTGTTGTCAATTTATTGTTACTATTTCACTCTATTATCCTCTCTTTACTATTTTCATGAATGAATCCTACTAGAAATTTCGAGAACCACACCTTCCTTCGATATTGTCACAATATGTATTGGCCCCTACCCGCTTGATAGCTAGCCAATGACTTTCCAGCAACATTGCCATTTGCTCTGTTATATTTATTTTGTCAGCCATTTTTTTTGGTCTTGCAATAACAAATAAGGAAGAGAATTGATCAGGGTAACAGAGCCTACTATGCAAACAGAAATTTAATAAAATCTAGGCTTATATCAAGATGTACAAAGAAGAAAATATATCAAACACTAATAAGACCGGTAGTGACATATGGCTGTGAAGCATGGGTTCTTGGCTCTCGGAACGTTAACGCATTGAGGATTTTTGAAAGAAAGATTTTGAGAAGAATTCATGGTCCAATATATGACGAAGGCGAATGGAGAATAAGAACCAATGCAGAAATCAACACCATTTTACAAGGAAAAGATATAGTACGGTATATAAAGTCTAGACGAATCAGCTGGCTGGGACATGTGCACAGGATGGAACAGGACAGGATGCAGAGACAGATGCTTGTTGGGAGAATGGAGGGAACGAGGAGGAGGGGTCGCCCTAGAACACGCTGGCTGCAGGATGTGGAAAAGGTTCTGACGAGCTTGGGGGTGGGGAACTGGAGGAGACGGGCAGGTCAGAGGGATGAATGGAGGCGCATTGTTGAGGAGGCCAAGGTCCACGTAGGGCTGTAGCGCTTCGTAAGTAAGTAAGTAGTAATAACAAATAACCTATGAACATTTAGATCAGCTGATTATATAATAAAGTTTTGCATGTTAACGTGCTGTATAATCAATGTGTTCAGTACGAGATGCAAGATTACGAGTGAACTACTGTGGCTCTTACACGCTTGCGCACATAATGTTTGTCAGGTACAATCTGACAACGCTGGCAAACGTTCTAATTGGTCTAAACGTGTGGAACAGACAGCACAGCTCATCAACCAAGAAAAGCAATATAGTGACTTTTTTGCTTTATTTTAGGATTTTACTTACTCGTCTGATGTTTTCTGTGTTTATAGATTGCAAGGTGGTACAATTTATTTGCTCTGTTTTGGTTCACTCAGTTCTGTATTGGTTGTCAACATATGGTAATAGCTGGTGCCGTAGCTACTTGGTTTTTCACCAGGTAAATTAAATGTTCTGTTTGTTTTTACATAAATAAGATTTATACTTTTAACTCTTTCACTGCTGGGTGTTAAATTCAGTACTTATGTACCATGCTAGCCATTTATGACTTTTTTCATGATTTTATTCTTATTTCATTATTACTTACCTCAAATTAAAGCTATGATCTTTCCCTTTAACCCATTATAGGTCTTTGGTAAGAATTCTTACCACTGGGAGTAAAATTGATTTTATTTAAGAATAAGTTCTGCAGTTGAACCGTATAGCATTGTATGGTGTTATACGTGTTCTTTGGTAAGTAGGTTCTCCACATTTTGAAATTAGCACGCAGCGACCATTTTCTTTGTCAGTTGCACGAATGTGGTAAGGATTCATAACGCGTAAGCTACTGCTTTGTTTTGTTGTTACTTTTGTACAGTGCTTAGAAAATTCAGTTTTTTTACGGAAAGCAAGTATTCATGCTAATATAAAGTTAAAATAAGTTATTCTACAAATTATTTTGATAAATAGTACTGCAAGTTGTTTTAATAAGCATTCTTACCACTAAACATTATGTGATTTCTATTTCAGTAGAAATTCCGTGGTAAGTATACTTACCAGGGCTTAACATCAAAACAAATAAATGTCTTACTGTTCTGGTATTAGAAATACATTATTTAAGTCCCTGTACAGAAAAATTTAACATTTCACAACATATATTTCCTCCTATAGTACTGCCCTATAAAGGTTTAACGTCCATTATTTGTTATTAACCTAAATACTTTTTGTGCTTCAAAATATTCTAACAAATAAAACCACTTTTAGAGAAAAAAAAACAAGAATTGAACCATACTAGAAATATAAAACTTGATTTAATTACACCTATATTGAATAGGTGAAGAGGTCCTATATTGAACACCTATAAAAGATATAGAAACTTTCATAGAAGAGGAGTAAATAAAAATTGAAAAGACACCACATTATTTTGAGGCAATTTTTTTCATCCAGCACATTACTTTGTTGAAAAAAAAGTGTAATATCTTTTGAACGCGTCTATTAATTTGCAATATCTGAACGTTGTTATTTTTTCAATGAATTGCTTTATTTATGTATATAGCTAAACATATTTTTTTGTATTTTTTAGTGATTAAGTGACAATTTTTTGTGTGTAAATCGATATTTCTAAAAGAAAATATTTTTTTTAATTTTCAGTTTTTATTCTGGTCGCAAATGAAAACGGAAAAATTTGGTTAAAATATTGTTCTAATAACAAATTCTTTATAAATAAATGGTAATTTTTTTAAATTTTTAGGAATGAAACTGAATGAAATAAAAGAGTTTTTATTAGTTGTAAAATTACAGTCCGTGTGATTGTTAAAATCACTGTTCTCGTCGGGTTAAAAAAGGAGTTAAAATGTGTACAAATTAACAGTATTATAAATAGTTACAATATTACTACAATTTTTAATTAACGTATGTAATCACTAATGAAGATGAAAAAAGAAAATTACAATTATACAAATAAACGTAACCAAAGTATGAGGGTTATTCGGAAAGTAAGGTTCGAAGCTCTGTAACTAAACAAACGTGACACGAACATCGTATTGTGCATGCGCGTTCACTCCCGGCATGCCTTGCATGTAAAACGACACTATTTGCATTCGTATTGTTGCAATGTGCTGTTTACAGTATTAGTTCAAAATGTTTCAAACAATTGATCAGCCCGCTGACTGTGTAATTCGTTATGTTATACAGTTTTTGACAGCAAGAAACTTTTCAGCGGCAGTAATTCATCGCCAGATAACTGAAGTGTACGGCCTTAATGCGATGAGTGACAGCAAAGTGAGTAAGTGGGTGAGAAATTTTAAGAATAGTCGAGACAATATCCATGATGAACCGCGATCAGGCCGACCATCAGTGGTGACAAAAGATTTGATTAATGCCATGGAAGAAAAGATTCGTGAAGATCGGCGATTCACAATTTCAAGTTTATCATTGGAGTTTCTGAATGTGAGCAGAATAATTTTGTACATAATTTGTCTGAAAATTTGCAATTTCACAAATTGTGTTCACATCGGGTTCCCAGACTGCTTACTGAGGATGAAAAACGAAAAGAATGGCTTGTTCTCTTAAATTTTTGGACCGATACATAGAGAAGGTGATGAACTTTTAGAGCATATTGTCACAGGGGACGAAACATGGGTTTCTCACATTACCCCAGAGTCTAAACGTCAGTTTATGGAATGGCGTCACACGTCATCGCCAGTCAATGTCAAGGCCAAGCAGACAATCTCAACATGCAAGATTATGGCTACAGTGTTTTAGGATAGACATGGAGTCTTGTTAGTTGAGTTTATGCAGCGAGGGACAACAATAAATTCCACCGCTTACTGCGCCACCCTGACTATCTTCGCAGCGCAGTACAGAATAAGCGACGTGGCCTTCTGACATCTAGAGTTTTTTTGCTGCACGACAATGCCAGGCCCCATTCTGCCATTCGAACGCAAAATCTGATCAGATTATTTGGATGGGAACAGGTTGACCACCCGCCGTATAGTCCAGACTTGGCACCAAGTGATTTTCACTTGTTCCGCTACCTAAAGGAGTTTCTCGGTGGCAAGCGGTTCGGCACAGATGACGACGTGAAAGAAGCTGTTCAAGACAGGTTATCCTCACTGGCGGCGGACTTCTATGATACAGCCATACAAAAGCTTGTTGAACGTTATGATAAATGTTTAAATAAAAATGGAAAATATGTGGAAAATTTTTTTTTAGAAATCGGACCTTACTTTCCGAATAACCCTCGTATCAATAGATTCAGTTTTTGTGTAGTATTAACTAATTTTTTTGCACGCAGATGGCACCTGCAATAAATTCAAAGTATTCTTAGCAGGGCTACAAAAGTTATGATCACAATTATGTCTGAAGGACCAGCATGGATTCTCACGGCCTGTATTGACGATTATCTGAGGATCAAAAGTGCATCTCACGGCAGCCAACCTATTAATTTTATATTTGTAGTTGATACTTATGTGTAACAATACTTTGCCAGTCTAAATATTATCTTTGTGATGTTTCAGGAATAAGAATACATTAGACACGCCAATTTTAACAAGTTTTTCAAACTTGGTGCGATACCATCTTGGGTCTATAGCTCTCGGATCATTTTTAATTGCTCTAATCCAGTTCATTCGAGCCATTTTGAAATTTATTAAAAAACAAGTTAAAGGAAGTTCAAATGAAGTTGCACAATGTGTCTACAAAGCTTGTCAATGTTGCTTGTATTGTTTTGAAAAATGTTTGGCTTATTTAACTCGCAATGCTTACATAGAAATTGGTAACTATAAATTTATTTATATTTTTTTTTCTAAATGTTAAGTGGTATTGTTTATCAACATTATTTTGTTGTTTGTGAAGAAACATCAGTGGATCTCTTAGAGAAAATAAGATGGTTTATGTATGTCTCCTACTATATATTTGGCAGATTTTTTTGTCTTTATTTACGTCGAGTAGTAAATTTTTTTTTAACCAAGTGTAATTCTTTTGCAATCAATTTTTTTAATATAATTTTAAACTTTCAGCCAAGATGATAATAATTTTAATAATAATGTTAGAATGAAAATATAAAACACACCTCAGTAGTGTGTTTCAAAAAAAAAACCTAAACCGAAAATAGAATAATTACTTTCTCTTGCCTATATGAATATTTAGGAAGGAAAGTATTGTTTTCATTTCGATTTTTCAAAATCGAGTTTTCACCTGATCTACACATTTTTAGACCCCCTGAACCCAAAAAAAGTGTTTTTTTAGCGATTGGTCTGTGTGTGAACTGAATATCACAAGAACAGAACATCGTACAAACTTGAAACTTGAAACTTGAAACTTAATACATACAACTGAATACATACCACTACCGAACCCGACACAAACATTTTCATCAAAATTGGTCAACCAGAAGTAGTAGTTTATTCGTGTAATTTTTCACTTTTTTGCAATTTTCTCATAAACGGGTCTTACAATTTTTTTAAAAATCGCCTGGTTTACTAAATTTTTTATGCTTTACAAGATAGGGTAGGTGCCATGTTTGCTGAAATTCTTGGTGAGGGTGTTTTCACGTAAAAACGTTTTTTTTAAGATTACGGCTTTAATATGCATTTTAGCGCAAAAATTTATATAATAAAAGTAGCAGAGAATTAAAAATTCTACAACTTTTATTTCAAATGTTTTTTGTATAACGTTTAGTTTAGCAGTATATAGCGATTTTCTGTTTTTTTTTTCACACGAAAACGTGTGAAAAATCAATTTTTTTAAAGATTTCGGCCTTAGTATGCACTTTACAACAAAAGTGTATATAATAAAATTTATAGGAAGTTAAAAGATATACATCTTTTATTTTGAGCATTTTTTTCTACAGAAACTAGTTTAGCGTGAAAGAGTGTTTTTCCGTATTTTTAAGCCAAACTGAGGTTGATTTTCATTTTGTGTCTTTTACTCATGATTAAAATTAGGTTATGTTTATCGAGGATAGTTTTTTGTTTATTTTTAATGTTTTATTACTAATGTTACAATATATTGTTAATTATTTGCATTGGTAAGAGAAAGTGTATGTTTCACACCAGATTTTTTTTTTTTAAATTCAGATTGTGCCGGATAATCCGGACATTTGGATAAATGAACGTCAGTTAAACAAGGTAGCACCATGTTATTTTTCATAAGCAATTCTTTAAAAATTTAATCTCTAAAATTGGCCTTTTTGAAAGTTTCTGGAAGTTTATTATAAATTTCATTGGGGTATTCATGTGACTGACTACTAACTGACTTTTGTAACCTAACTTGAGGTATGTTTCATTGACCAAATGATATCATTATTCATAATCATAAGTGCCACCTACTTTAGTATTAAAAGTATTGTTTTAAAACTCTTAGATGTTAGAGTTAACAAACCTGGTTGGACTAGTGGTGAAATCGTCACTGCAAGTCAGCTGTTTAACAGGTGATTTTCGGTGGTGAACGATCCTGGTTTAAATCCTAGTAAAGGTTACTTTTACATGGATTCAAAATATTAGACTTGTTACTGGTGTATTTTGCTGCCTGGGGTTCAATTAACCAAACTCTCTCAGAAATGGTCAGCCTGAGTCTGTACAAGATCATTTACCCGATATACAAATATCAACCTCATCTCATTCAGGCACGGCATATTTTCATATGTTACAAAAAAATCATTTCATCCTTCACTGTCTGCATTAGCAGTATTTGCAGAACAGTCGAATGTTAAAAAAAAAAATACCCATTGGGTCATGGGGTTGCTTATTGTTTATAAATTGAACAGATTGCAATTTACATAATTATATTAGTGATAAAGAAAAGAGTTAAGAGCTAAACATTTTTCAATTGTTTATTTTTACAGCTATTTATGGAATGAACTTCTGTGCTGGAGGTCAACAGGCATTTAAAATGTTAGTTACAAATGTACTTCGTGTATCGGCTATTAATTCTGTTGGTGATTTTGTCCTTTTCCTTGGAAAAGTTTTCGTTGTTGGTGTTACAGTACTTATTGGGACAAAGATGATTGAGGTTTGTGAAATTTCCTTAGTTTGTTAACTTTTTCGTATATTTAGTATAGGCAACTTAACTGAGACGACAGGGTTAAGGTAATAGCTGAGCATACAATTGGAGAAGAGCAGGTGGGTTTTACAAATGGTCGATCCATTATGAATGCCATTTTCACTTTAGAACAGGTGATTGAGAAGAGAGTAGAATTTAATCTTCAGACACATATTGCCTTTGTTGATTTTAAGAAAACTTTTGATAACCTAGACAGGATTAAATTATGGAGTATGCACATACGAGGTGTGGCTATTAAATAACGAGACTGACATTGTAAAAAATGTTATTTTTATTTTATACATAATCACTTATTGTCACCTTCAATATACACTCCTTCTCTATCCCTACAACGTTCCATGCAAATTTTCCATTGTTGGAAATAGTGCTGGAAGCCATCTTCTGTCAGCTCCTTCAGGACACGTGCCGTTTTCTCTTTAACAGCTTCCACAGACTCAAATCTTGTCCCTTTTAATCCAGATTTCACCTGATGGAACAGGTAGAAGTCAAATGGTGCAAGATCTGGTGAATAAGGTGGATGTTCTAACACTGAGATGCTGTACTTGGCTAGGAACCTCTTGACAGATAATGCGGAATGAGCTGGCACAATGTCTTGGTGGAGAACACATGATTTATCCTTCCACATTTCGAGGTGTTTTTTCCTTTCTCTTTGACGTAGTTTAGAAAGTGCCTCAAGTTAGTAATATTGACCTTCAGGAACCCAGTGAAGGTACACAATCCCATGGATATAAAAAAAAACAATCATCATTGCTTTAAATTTTGACTTGCTCATTTGAGCTTTTTTGGCTCTCGGTAAAGTTCCGCTCTTCCAGTGCATGGATTGGTGCTTCGTTTCCGGATCATAAGTAAAAATCCACGTTTTATCACATGTTATTATCGTTTCCAAAAAATTTGGGTCGTTTTTAATCGTGTACAAAGTGTCAGTACAAACATTTTTGCAAGCTTCATTTCAAACATTTTTGAGCGGCATGCGTCCTGAAGGAGCTGACAGAAGATGACTTCCAGCACTGTTTCCAACAATAGAAAATTCGCATGGAGCGTTGTACGAATAGAGAAGGAGTGTACATTGAAGGTGACAATAAGTGATTATGTATAAAATTAAAATAAAATTTTTACATCAGTCTCGTTATTTAATAGCCACATCTCTTAGGTACTCATGGAGTGTTTTGAATGGTTTTTCAGTACATTTGAAGCTATGAGTTCAATATCTTTGTAGGTATCGATTAGAAATAGCTTAAACTTTTGGGTTTACTTTAAAAATGTATTATTTGTAGTTTAAAATTATATTATTATAACAGGCAAAAATGATACTATTTCTCTTATGGTTCCAAAGTTTTATTCTATAATTCACAAGAAAATGCACATAATAAGTTGCAAATAAAAAAATTCTATAAAAAATGGAAGTAATGTACAGTTGTAAATGAAGCAAGCAGAGAACATGCCACGCAATAATTCAGTTTAGCTGAAGAGATACCTCATAATTGCTCAGCACTGATAAATGGAAGCTAAAAACAAACTAAGTAAAACATTCTTAACTTTTTTAAAAATTTATGTTAGTTTATTTATTTATTATTGCTAAAAACAAGTACAATGAATCTTATCCTATCTTATTTCCTAATACCCGCATAGGTCTAGCCGGTGCGCGGGTATGAGTTGGTTTTATTTTATTTATTCTAATAAATAATAATAGCTTTTTATAATATCTACACTAAATTTACATTAAAAAATACAAAAAAAGGATAATAGTATAAAAAAAATGAAATGTCATGTAATGGCAAAAGAAAAAAAAATTATCCCGAAGCCTGGGGTTTGTATGTCTGTTTTTGTTAAGTCATGGAAAAAGGTATTCATTGTTATTAGACATACCTAAATTATGATACCTATATCCTGTTTAATCTAATCTAACCTTTTGGTAAAAGGTTAATTGAAAAGAAACTAATTTTGCAAAAGATTAGGTTATGTAAAATTGTGATTTTTGTTTTGTTTTAGGCAAAAGAAGGAGTACAGCATATGTGGGTCCCATTAACATTAGCTGGTATTTTTGCTTATCTTGTTTCTCACTGCTTTATGACCGTTTATGAGGTAAGTACATATTATATAAATATTGCATTTTGTTTATATTTCATGATTTGTAACATTTATTTTTCAATGTTACAATTTATTTTAAATTAATTTTTCCTTGCATTGTTCTAATTGTATTAATTTTCGTTATCTGCTCTGTCGACGTTAATTAGTTATCTCTTAATTGATTTGCTCTTCTAGGCTTCTGTATTACCGTCGCTGTCATCTGCTTTATCTGCCGTCTCGGTTCTCCTTTTGGTTCTATCATGTCTTCTTTTAAGATTACCCTGTTGGAGGGGACCCGTGACGTCAGGCCCGAGTTTTCCTTTTATGTAATTTTGCGTATCTCGTTCTTCTTTCTGCAAATGGTCATGTCGCCGGACGTGTTTTTGGTTTTGGTGCCGTAATGAATTTTATGTTTTTTCGGGGTGCGTTATGTTGCTACTTGTCTTGACCATTTTGCTTTCCCGTGTATCGGTAAGTTCTTCTCTTTTTATTTTTGTAGTTAAAACCCAAAAGCCGAAAATGTTAAATTTAAATTTGTAAATTTTGTAAACCCTTTGGGTATTTTAAATTTTATTTTAATTTTTTTTAAATGCTTTTCTTAAAGCGAACTTTTCTGGTTGAGCCTATGGGATTTAGCTACCTTTTTATTTTTGTGTTTTTGGGGTAGCCCTCTTTTTTCTAAGTCCTGGTTTTTCTGCTCTTTGCAGGGACCAAGTTTTGGAATGGATTTAAAACCCAGTGTGGGGCAGCTTTCACCCAGTTTGGGAATGATTTAAATCTGTTTGGGATGGATCCTATTTCAAGTCCAGACAAATGCTAATTTGTTCGAAAATTAATGTAATCCTGTTTGGAGCAAATGGTATCCGTTATGAATTTGCATTTCGTAACCCGAAAACTTCTTGTCGGCGATATGATTCGACCTTTCTCTAAAATATCCATCTAGAAGCATCCGTTATATAAAATTATATTTTGCAAATAAAACAAAATCTCATCTTTAATTTATTACTTGTGATAATGAGTTTTTACTTAATTCTATTTAAGTATGCTGCTAAGCATGGTATAGTGTGGAGTTAATCTGTTTCCATACTTCTTACCTTTTAATCTTTTCTACATAAAATTTTTTGGATAAAACATTATTTATTAAAATTATGTTCTGTAATTTTGAAATTTTGTATTTGGTTTTTATCTAACTGGGTTTGTTATATATAAAAAAATCTATTCTTATAAAATAAAATAATAATTTATTTTATTCTCTGTATCTTCGTCTTAAAGCTAAATTAATTATGATTGCTTATAAAATTAAATTATTTTAACCTTATCTATTGGTTATTTTAAAAGGCCTATTCAATTTAAATATTCAATCTATTGTTTCATTTTTATAATGAAATTTATTATTAATTATCAACCTTCTTTAATGAAATTATTTTTTTCTCTGGATCCAGTATTAAGTAATATATATATATTTATATTTTTTTTGAGGAGTTTTGTCTTTTCTTAAATTTTGGCTATTTATGTTTTTAAGATCATTTTTGCGCTTGTGTAACTTACTCCGTTAAATAATAATTTAATTGTAACTGTAATTCTTTAAGTATTTCATTTCATTCAACATTTTATTAAATATTTTTACTATTTTATTTTTCTCGATTTATTTTAACATCACACCACTGCAGTCTCTCCTGTTGGAGTTTATTTGTTCCCCGTGCCAATTTTGTTTCGTGGCGTTTTGGTTTCGCTCGAACAAAAGGGGTTACAGATTTCAATATACGAGGGCAATCCAGAAAGTAACAGACGTTTTGGTCTGACAGCAGTGGGCGGAGCTAGCGCCGCCATCTTGGCATCAGAGTGTTTCTACATTTAGTACGCAACCAGGAGTGTTAGCTAGAGCATCGTACATATTGTACTTTTTATACAGTGGAGTTTTAAAATGAGCGCTGCAATTGAAAATCCCGCCAGTTGTGAAGTGCATGGTGTGATACGGTTTTTGTTGGCAAAAAATTACAAACTGATTAAAATTTATCGCCAGATTTATGATGTGTACGGCAAAGGAATAATGAGTGAAAGCTGAGTAAGGCAGTGGTGCATTGATTTTAGAAATGGCCGAACCAATGTTCATGATGAGGATCGCACTGGTAGGCCTCTAGTCTTATGACTGATGAATTGGTGGTGAAAATCAATGAAAAAATACATGAAAATTGTCGTTTCACTATTCCGGAACTCACGGAACACTTTCCCCAAATTTCACAGAGTTTAATTCATGAAATTGTGGTTGGTAAACTTGGATACCACAAATTTTGTGCCAGGTGGATTCCGAAAATCCTAACGGAAGACCACAAAAAACAAAGACTTGCTGCAGCACTGACATTTCTGGAAAAGTACGACAAAAGTAGAAACCATGTTATCGATTGTATTGTAACTGGTGACGAGACTTGGGTAAAGCACGTCAACTGTGAAACAAAACGGCAGTCGATGGAGTGGGGTCATACACATTTACCCAAGAAACCAAGGAAGTGTCTGCAGACGCTATCAGCAAGAAAAATTATGGCTACTGTGTTTTGGGATGCTCATGGAGTGATTTTCGTTGATTTTCTTGAACGAGGCCAAACAATCAATTCAGAGAGGTATTGCGAAACACTCAGAAAATTAAGACGCGCGATACAAAACAAGCGTCGGGGAAAACTTATTGGGAAAGTTTTGTTTTTCCACGACAATGCCCGTCCACACATGGCTAAACGTACTCAAGAGCTCTTGGAAGTTTTGAGATGGGAAGTTTTTAATCATCTGCCGCCGTACACCCCGGATTTGGCACCGAGCGATTACCATCTTTTCCCAGCGATGAAGACATGGCTCGCTACGCAACGCTTCGACACTGACGCTCAGCTCCATGCTGTTGTGAACCAGTGGTTGAACTCGCAGGCAGCAGATTACTACTAAGAGGGCATTGAAAAGCTTGTACCACGTTACGATAAATGCCTTAATTTACTTGGCGATTATGTAGAAAAATAGCCTAAGAGTTAACCTTCAAAATGTACAAGATAAAAATTGGTTATTGTTTACTTAGTTTATTTTTTATTTCAAAACATCTGTTACTTTCTGGACAGCCCTCTTAATTTGTAAATCTATGGATTGTCTCAGTAGATTCATGGTTTTTGTGTCTGCTTCAGGTTGTACAAAAGTAATTTAATGCTGATTTAAAAACTGCAAAATAATTTTGTTATATGAATCTATTTGAGATATTCCTCTCATCTTCGATATACTAGCAAATTGGAGAAAAGTAGAAAAATATTTAAATAGTCGCAAAAATTTTATAACTATTCGTTCCTGTTTTATTCTAGCCATCAATAAAAACTTGAAAATGAAATTTAGTGTATCTTGAGAAGTAATTTTAATCCATAATTTGTGAATTTGTTTAATTCAGAACAATGAGCAACCCTGCAACCCCATTACCCAATGAAATGAGGATGATATATATGACATGTAAATGTGATGAAATCTTGTACAGACTCAGAGCAACCATCCCTGAAAGAGTATGGTTAATTGAACCCCAACCATGAAAGTTCACCAGTAACCCTTGTCTGATATTTAAATCTGTATATAAGTTACTAACTACCTTACTAAAATTTGAACCACTATACTTTTGTCTCTAAAAATCAGCTGTTAACTGTTAAACAGCTGACTCATGGCAACGATTTTACCTCCAGACCAACTCGGTTGGTCAAGAAGTAATAGAGAGAAATTTGAATCTGCAAACATATTTAAAAAATCTGGTGTGAAATACTCACTTTTTCTTGCCATTGTAAACATGAGTGAATGATACTAAATGCCAAAATCAACCTATGTTAAGAGTTAAAAATACAGAAAACCATTAATTTTGACTTAAGCTCTGTAGAAAAAAAATGATTGAAATAAAAGGAGTAGATTTTTTAATTAAATACATTTTTGGTTAGTTATATATGTTGGAAAAAATGCTTGAAATAAAAGTTGTAGGATTTTTAATTTTCTATAACATTCAATTATGATAGTTAAGAATTTTATTATAAATAGTTTTCATGTGTTTTTTTTTTTAGATGGCAATTGATACGATATTCTTGTGCTTTTGTGAAGACTGTGAAATCAATGATGGCATGAGCCGACCTTACTTCATGAGCAAAGGACTTATGGTTTGTTAAATGATCATTTCACTTAATGTTGTCGTGGGGGGCGGTTGTGTTTTTCAAAAGTCGGTTGCGTTAGGCGACCAGAGTGGCTGGGCATCCAGCGATGTAGCTGAGTTGAAAAGGGTTGGAAGGGGGAACCTTCGCTGCTGCTTCCTTGAAGAGAAGCAGTCATTGGTGAGGCAAGTATGTCTACACCGCTACCTAGCAAATAGGAGCATTCGCCGACGTGGTGAACTTCGTTTACCGCTGCCTCAAGGAGGAGCAGTTGCTGGTGAAGCGAAGGGAAGGGAAAGGGGTCAGTGGAGCAAAGAAAGTACTCAATCCCGAGTGATCGATCACTTTGTATCGACCTTCTGAAAGCGACAATTGATACTGACTGATGACTAAAG
The DNA here is from genome assembly GCA_035578175.1 of Catonia carolina. NCBI lineage: Eukaryota > Metazoa > Arthropoda > Insecta > Hemiptera > Achilidae > Catonia > Catonia carolina. The sequence continues at coordinate 9,366,605 of JAQMRL010000016.1, forward strand.
GAAATCACCTTTAACTAAGCGAGTCCTGCCGTAGGTGTTAGCTACTTGTCGTTGTACTAGCCGCTGTGAGAAGTTTGCTGTCTTTGCTATCTACCGGCAGCAGAAGCAACTACCTCACAATGTTTGCAGCACCTAACGGGCAAAACACCTATAACAGACCAGCATAGAAATAATACAGAATCAATTTACAGTATCAATTTGTGTCTAATCAATTTTTAACCAAGTTTATTAACTATTGCTAGAATTTACTTAAAATTTATGAAATAGTCCAAAAATTTGTTTGATTAAACAATTTGTTCTGTAAGATTATTAGCTCATTGAAGATGGAGGCAAGAATTTTCAAACAACTGTCAATTTAACTGTTCAGTGCCTTTTTTCAATGTTGTATAGTATTATTGTACTAAAAATAATTTTTGAACTCAAGCATCTCACACCTTTTGTTCTGGATAGCTCTTGTTAGCTTGTTTAGGGTTTCACAAGAAACTTTGGAGTTTATTATATTACCTGTTCTTGTAAAATCTACAAGGAGTAGTCCTTTTTTGTCCGACAAGACAATAGTAATCAGTTTAGCCCGCTATACTTGTACATCAAGGTATTTGGTTCATGTATGCGTCCAGTACGAATGTACAGTTTGCGAACATGGGTGTTCACAAAGAGGAATATTAGAAAATTAGTAAAAGAACATAGTAGTATCGACAAATCTATGATACAGTAACATTACAACATCAAAAACCTAACTAATGTATCACAAGCTTTACTAAAGACATCCAAAAAAAATGGCTCAATAAAATTTGAAATGGATGGGTCATAATAAAAGACACAAATGGTAGATGGAAAAGTGTTATTCAATAATGAAGAAATAAAAGTTTTAAATTCAAAATTTGATTATATAAATTTTTGTCATTAGACACATACTAAGGCCACCAAAATGTCCTACATTTTACTGATTCTGATGAGAAACAACAAATAAAAATCACAAACTAATTGATGCTAAACTAAGCATTGTAGAAAAAAATGTTTAAAATAAATATTGTAGATTTTTTTCTTTTTCTGTAACTTCAACTGAATGCACTTTTGCTCTAAATTAACTTAAATTGCAAATTAAGACCATAATCTTATAAAAAATAATTACCAAGAGAGCCTAGCCCCCAAAAATTTTAGCAGACATCGCCCTTACCATGTCTGAATGAGCATAAAACATTAACCCTTTCAGTTCTCATGTCTGGAAAAAAGGACGTCGATATATGTTAGGTTTAGGTATTAGATTAACTAATGTCCCATAGCTGAGTGAGTGAGATGGAGATATGTGGTATAACTACGCTTGCGCTCAAAGGTCTTTACCGTAATAATCCAAATCTGAAAACATACCACAGTCGTTATCTTGCTTGTTAGTTTACTGGATGCATAAATGCTTGCTCACAACAATGAGTAAAATTAAAGACAATGTTATTGGAACGGTGCGTATCGCTTGTACGAGTGAGAGCGTTATGCATTCGCTCACTCCCACGGCTAGGGGACATTAGTTCACCTGAATACTGTACTAACAACATCCGGTTTGCCTGACGTCCATAAGTTATGCATAAAGTGCCTATGTCCAGATAACCGAAAATTTACAAAAAAAACTTTTTACCAAAAATTAATGAAATACTGTATTTTGAAACCGCCTCCGTGGCATAGTGACTAGCACGCTACCCTGCAAAGCGAAAGGTCCCGGGTTCAATTCCCGGCTAGGGTCTGGAAATTTCAACACATTAAAACCACCGTTATGGTACCAAAACCCACAGTAGTCGCTAATGACCAAGATGTCGATGCGATTTTAAATAAACTATAAAAAACTATTTTGAATATTTTTAGTGTTAGAACGATTTTTTTTTTAATAAACATAATAAGAATTAATTTTTAATAGGAAATTTTATTTTTCTGTAACATTGAAATTTTGGTTGGCAATGGGAGGCTTACGTTTGCAAGTTTTGGAAATAAGGGCTGGCACTTTTTGCACACCCTTATTCAATTAAATGGCTTTAGATCAAACTTTTAAATATTGTTTCAGCACTGAAAGGGTTAACAAGGGTTAAGGGTTCCTAGTGGTACTTAAGTTTCAACTTTGTAAAATATTTCGTTTATGAGATATTTTGTTTGCAGATCCACACACTTACACATAACAGACCAATCGCTAAAAATATGTTTTTTTTTTGTTCTGGGGGCCTGAAAACGTGTATTTCCAATGAAAAATCAACTTGAAAACAACACTTTCCTTCCCTACGTATTTATATAGAGCAAGAGAACATATTTATATAGAGCAAGAGAAAGTAATAATTCTTCCCTAGTAATTTATTCGTATTTTTGTAACTTATTTTTTTATTTACAGGAATTTGTGGAAAACAGTCAAAAAGTTCTATCGGTCGGAGATGGAGAACCTGTTCAAAGAAATCCAGGAGCATGGAATGGCCAGTAACATTTTTAAAACCATTTTAATTCGGTCAAGTTAAATATGGCTTCATTATTCAATTATAAAAAATGAAACCATTGAGCTATTAAGTCTGAAATATCTTCCATAATAGTACGCAACTCTATTACGTTATGTTGTGAACAAATTAATTATTTATGTTATATTTGAGGTTATTACAAAACGTAGGTTATTTTCTACTAAGATATTTAATTAACGTAAGATATTTTTATACGACCAATTGAATTCATTGTGAAAATGAACAGAACCATTTTTTTAATTTTTGTTTTTAGAATTTTAGTAGTATTTTAATTTAGTATTTTAGTAACAATCTTCCTTTGTAACGTTTTACTTCCTTTATGTCTTTAAATTACCTTGATGTATTGAATTTTTAAAAGAATATTAAGTACTGGTAACACGCTATAGGTTGACGATTATCAGGAAGTGTAAGAGTGGACTGTGCGGGGGTGGAAGTGCTACTATGTGTGCTTTTCTAAATACCTCATAGCAATAGCTGTAACCATAACATCATGTCGTAGTTATTTACTCTTGCATTGATTTGTGTATATTTATAACTGTCATTTTATAAACATGCCATTCTATTATTTATTGATCCTAAATAATTTTTTTGGTTTAACGTCCGACTGTTCTGCAATTACTGCTAATGCAGACGGTGAAGGATGAAATAATTTTTTTGTAACGTATGAAAATATGCCATGCCTGAATGGGATTCGAACCCAAGACCGCATGATGTGAGGCGAGCACGTTACCAACAATGCCAATGCGGCCTAAATAACCCATACTACTAGGCCTAAGCTATATTTAGTATTCTTTATTATTTTGTCAGTTATATTTTCAGTTACACGTATGATACATCTTAAGCTACTACTATCAGTTTTATAATTATAGACATCCGAGTTTAACCCTTTGGATCTCTGATGTAACGTATGATGATCATACGTTACATCATAATTTATTTCATTTTGTTCTGTGTTGACCTATAATAGTCCTATATTTTTAATATTGTATGAAAATTGCTATATTGAGGTTGGAAGATGAAAAGAACCAGTTTTTTGGTACCATAAAGAATTTCATGCATTTAGAGGTGTATAAATCATGAATTATTTGACCGACAAGTTTCAAATTTTAACAAAACATAGCGAATACATAACATAGTGAAACATAGTGAATTCTGGGCTGTGTTATAACATGTACTTGGTAAGTAACTTACGAGTTTGAAATTTCGTACACACTGTAAGAATATAATTTGGTATGTTGTGTTAAAATTTCAAACTTGGTTAAATAATTCTCAAGTTATACGCCTCTAAATGCATGAAATTCTTTTCGGTAGCAAAACAGTCGGGTCATTTTGTCTTCCAACCTCGATATGGCAATTTTCAAACAGCATTAAAAATATAGGACTATTATAGGTCAATGCAGAATAAAATGAGCTAAATTTTGGTGTAAAGTATGTTGAAATCCGATTCATTGTTTTAGAGATGCAAGGGTTCAAACTTGGGTGTATATAATTATGAAACTGTAGTAGAACTTTTGTTTTCAAGTTGGCTGATGTTAGTAGGATAGATAAGTATATTGTCCTCTGCACAATACGAGCGATCGTCAACTTATAACACGATACCAGTAATTATTATTTATGATATTAGATTGCATTATGAGCAGTTCAATCATTCCATAAACATAATTTTTTAAAGACTCTCTTTTAAGCTTCCATTAGGTCGGTGCTCAATCAATCAGCTAATAAAAAACAATTTATGAATTTTTTTAGTTTTTAACAATTTTATATACTTTGAACCACTGAATATTTATGAATAAACACCATGTTTTAATAAATATCCAGCCGTAAAAATTTGGTAGTTTTAAAAATAAGTTTCAATAACTGAATGAAACATTAAAGTTAATGTTTTGAATCTTTAGTTTTTAATTATCTAAAAATTAATCGTGTTATCTGAAAGATTTCAAAAACTTAACATGTTCAGTGTTGACACCATAAAGGAAACACGGTTTCATTAACTGCTACATGAAATACGCAAAAAGAAACACACGGTATCACAGACCCGTACAATTTTTTAGAATGATGTACACCTCCACCACAATTCACATGAACTGAACAATATTGCACTGTGAAGTAGATAGGGATGAAGGAGGAAGCTATTATGAAGGTCTGCACCATCCCTCGTTTAGGGACCCCCAGTATTATATAAACAAATCACCCTTGGTGCCTGTGAGACCGATGTTTCCTTATAAGTGTTATAGATACATAATTAGAGTGTAACACAAACCTTCCTGCCGGCTTACAAACTTGTTATTGTGTTCTATTCACTTATTATTTTAAGACTATTTTCCAGCTATTAGGTAACTAATTTTTAAATCTATACTAATATAATAAAGAAGAAACGTCTGTTTGTTTGTTTGTATGAGATAATCTCAGAAACTACTGAACTGATTTAAAAAAAAATCTTTCATTGTTGTGTAGCTTAGAGCTTCCTGATCAATATAGGCTATTTTGCAACTTTAAGTAACTTAATTTAAGTGAGTTAAGCAACTTAAACTGTGATGATGTCCCATGTTTTAGTTTATCAGGTGCATTGCACTTTTATTTTTTCTAAGTCCTCTGGATGGTGTATTTTTTGGGCTAGAACCACGATTCAACTTTTACAAATATTTCATAGAAAAACGTGAAGAATAACATTCGATTCCAAAAACATTAAAAATTCGGAAATATTCAAAATATTTATTTTTGTTCTGTATTTCATATAATATTTGTTTTCATTCGACATGTAATGAATGAATTATATATTTCCATTATTACTCTGCATACCGCACCCACGTATTACTGTCTCTTATCTCAGCCATATATCAACTGTCTCTTTCTTTTCTATTGGTATTCTTCTATGCATTCTATTCAATTCTGTTATATTTGTAAATCGCAGGGACAAACATTTAAAATGGTGGGTATAGATTTGAAACAAGAGTGCTTCCTTCACTCATGGACAACTTTATGTCTGACTTTCTAGAGCTGTAAGTGCAGAAAAACAATTTATTTTGCTGTTACAGGGCAACAAAACCACAAATATTGTATATAGAGAGGTTTTAAAATAATTTAATGAGGTCTACATTAGCTGCTGTGAAGCTAAGCGAGCGGGGGCTGCTAGTAACAAAATAAAATTATTTGATAGTGTTTGTTAATTATTATTTGCTCTTTCTCAGTGATCTACGGGCAACTAAGCTACAAGTACATCTAAGGTTCCTTTATACTTTTTTTTGTATCTGTTCTTTGAAATGGCGAGAAAAAATCGTGTTCACTTTCCCATGTTATGGAAGTAGTGTTGGGCTCAATTGAGGTGTCCTCGTTCATTTCCAAGGAGCCCACGACTGCCTACCAACCAAAATCCTGCCCCTGGTCATTCTTGATCTGACAACTGCAAATGTCCTCCTGTAACGGGAAAATCTTAACAGTACGGTCTCTTCCAACCAACTTCAGCCACAGCTGTTTTAACAATTTTTATCATAATGTTTTTTTTTACAATTCAAAATATAAAATTATTTTATAAATAGCTTTATACTTTTAAATAAATTGTTTTAATTTGAACTTAAAGTATTACGTTTTAACTATGAATTTGGAAAAATTTATATTTTGTTAAATATTATTAAATCAGATGTAGCAGAATTCTGACTCCCTCAAAACTGTTAATATAATATCATTTTGTCCATCATTAATTTTCAATATTTCTAGATTATTTTTTATGTTTGTTATAGTATGTTTATTCCTGTGCGTGTGTTCGTATCTCATAATTAATTCAGGCTGTGGTTCAAAATTAGTGCAATTAGTAAAATTCCGTGAAAAAATATGCCGAGATTACTGCAGGACTACCATAGAACTGCATCCTAGCTTGTAGAAAAGTCTGTTAGATGAACAATAAGCAATTCAAGCTGCCTACCAACTGGAAAATAATATCTGAATAGGCACAATAAGAAGTCCATATGGAGATGGAAAGGTTTGTGTTGGATTTCTATATGCATCCAACTTAAGAAATTCTAAACCATAACTCTTTTGCTTCCTGTCAGGTAAAAATATTTGATTTTTTAACATTTTTATTAGATGTAAAATACAAATTGGTATAATTTTTCAGTGAAGTAGCAATTTGTTCTGTCAATTATGTAAAGGATAATAAATTTGATTAGATTCCATAATCTAGTTCAATTCCAGCTATATTTAGCTTTTTGTATCGTTTAAATATTATTATTATTCCATCAAAATATCGAAAACAAAAATTTTTAAATTGAAGGATTTTTGTTTTTAAAATTTTACATTTAAGCAAATACATTTTCAAATATATTTTTTAGGTAGGTACAAATCACGTGAATAAATAATACTTTTTAACAAGTAACATGTCTTACTGCATTGCCTTAAGTGGACAAAATTGTAGTGTTCTTATTGTAACATTCCTGTTTGTAAGTCTTTGTTCCTATTATAGAATATATTTTAAATATTTCCAAAGATTAATTACTCATTTGCATATAATTTTACCTGAGTCGCTTACTTTGAGAATATTTTTCAATTGCATTTATTTTTAAGTTAGTGTTCGCATTTTTCTTTGTTGTTGTTTCATCTTTGTTGTTGTAGGTCATCAGCCGAAAGGTTAGTTTGAACCTCTTAGAGGTTGGTGTTGTTTAGGTCATCAGCCGAAAGGCTGGTTTGAACCTGTAGAGGTTTTACTAAGTAAAACGAGGAGTGATGTGGTTTACCATTGCCTTCCTCACTGAGTGGAAAAGTACGCTTATCAGCATGCCGGGCCCTCTGAAAAGCACATATTTTCCACTCTGCAAATGACACCTTCACTTCATTCACCACAGGGTCTAGCTGTATAATGAAATTCATTACTTTCAGAGGAGATAACTCTGATTGGTGTCTTTTACACCTCTACCTCTTCTGTTCTTAAATGATTCAGTCATTTAATTGGCTGACCATGTGACAAGAAACAGAACTATTTATTTTAGCCCTGCAACTAACAGATTGAGTGTAAATAATTTGACACTCCACCTGTCTGTTATGGGCAGTCTTAGAGGTTACTAAGTAAAATGGTTTACCCTTGCGTTTCTCACTGAGTTGAAAAGTATTGTGCAGTTCCAAGCTCCATGTAGTTGTGAAGGGTACGGGTGAGGTATATTGAATGAGTGATGCATGCTGGGAGAACAATTGTTGTATTACTCTGATACAAAACATTTGTTTTCCAACTTTCCATATTTAACATATTAGTTTGTATTTATTACATTTATTCATTTACATATTTTGATATAAATTAACAAGTTAAATATTATGAATCCGACCAAGTTAATAACCCGGTAGGTATTTGTTAAATTAATGCGCTGGATGATAAGAATATTTTTTTAGTCTAGTTAGTATACGCTACCACTACAAATGCATCAGCTGTGAAATACTACTAACTCATTCATTCTCCCACTACTATAACTACACACTGCATTCCTTCAAACTATATGGAGCTGGGACTCTAGCAATATGCTTATCAGCATGCCAGGGCCTCTAAAAAGCACATATTTTCCTCCCTGAAAATGACACCTTCACATCATTTACCACAGGGTCTGACTGTATAATGAAATTCATTACTTTCAGAGGAGATAACTCCTGTAAATGATAAGTGTTTTACATGTCTACCTCTTCTGTTCTTCAATATTTCAGTCATTTTTTGGCTGACCATGTCAACAGAACTATGTTTTGTAGCCCTATTTTATCTTTACCAAAGTTAAAAAAAATTAATGAATTTTTTTTTTATCTAAAAGAACTAACGGGTTAGAAAATCTGACAAAAGTAGAATTCAAACTTCTCTGATAATGTGGATAAGCACCACCTGGTTTACAGCCCACTCTGGTGTTAAACCAGCGTATTTTATGGTTGTTGATAATTACCATTATGATAAACTCCAAATTTGTAGGTAGCATTTTTACTCTGCATACCCAGGGTTTGTGATCCTAATAGATCTGATTTTATGTCTTGTAAAATAAATACCAAAAAAAATAATGAATCTGATTTGCTAAATTATTAATTGTGCTGAAAAATGGTCTGTTAAATTATCAACTCAGTTTTTTTACATACCACAAGATGTATTAGTCATGTGTAAATTGTCCATCAGTATATCCAAATGGGTTAAGAAAATGAACGCATTAAAAATTCTTAGTATAGTTTATAAAATGTAACCAAGTTAGAATTAAAGGTGTAATTTTAACATTACTGTTTTCATGTACAATGCGGATTTATTTTTAAATACAATATTATAGAAAATGTTTATGAATTTTCTAAAATTAAAAATGGAAAATTGTGTTACTATTACAATCTCACAGAAAAATGTATTTCGTTATTGTAAAATAATTTGGATTCTTTACAAGCTATTAATGGGTATATCTGCAGCCATGTTGTAACCTCAATAAGCTATTGATGCTTTAATGTCCGCATTTATGAATATGAATTCCTTAAACATTAAAAAAGACTCTTATGATACAGTTAACAGATGATGTTTGTTGTGTAACTTGTAAGGTTATGTAGACCTCATAACAAACAGCTTAAGCTTCGGTATTGATTGTTTTTTTTTGGCTATATTTTGAATATTTTGTTAAATTTCAAAACAACTAATGTACTGCTTGAGTCCCAGGTCCGTGTAGTTGCGGGGTGAAGGGTACGAGTGGGGTATAATGAATGAGTGATGCATGCTGGGAGAACGACTGTTGTATTACTCTTGATACAAAACATTCATTTTCAAACTTTCCGTATTTAACATATTTTGTATTTATTAGATTTATTTATTTACATTGATATAAATTGGTAAGTTAAATATTATGAATCCGACCAAGTTACCTTGGATCATTGTTTGGGCCAACACAAAAACGGTCTTTAGGGCTTCGCCCACAGACCAAGTCCCTCCACAATAGACACGTACGTGCCTCCGAACGCCAATGGCGGAATGGGAAAAATTACGTTGGGGATATTGGTTAGGGTCTCCCCAAAGACTAACAACCTGTTAGTCCACCCAATGATAAAAGAGGCTCATAATGAAAAGCACAGATGAAATTTGCTATGGGTGAGTGTACCTCGCTAATAAAACTAACAAATTACACCTAATTTTATACACATATATACAACTTTATCACTATGTAATCATGCCAGCCATCGTGATGTGTTTGTATAAAAATACCCCACATAACCCGCAAACGCGCCAATCGGCGTCCAAGACACGCTCACAGTTGATGTGCCACCATAATATCTAGGTGAGTGTCTGAAACAAACCAGGACACCCATCCCCATACGGACCGAACAGCAAGGATAGCCCAATGAGGTTAAGTCCCATCTAAAGATAGGCCCCCAGAAATCACCACCCCACCGCACAGCCGCAGTGAGAAAAGACACTCAGAAGCGACTGCCATATGCAGACTTACATCACCCGGTAAATTACCATCATCACACAGACCGACAGATAATGAAAGGACTATACCTTCACACCATGAAAATGCGCTACTCCCTGCCAAATCGTTAGTCGCAGGATAGCCCGTTATGGCGATGATTGCCGAAAGAATAGCATGGGAAACCATCAGCCCAGTATATTGTACAAATAAGGACACCACCAGAGCGCAAAGGGTGCGCCAAACGCCAACGCATCTGGTCAGTCAGTCAATGGAGCGACAGTGCCAAGCACACCACTGCGTCGCGATCCCCACCCCGATTCCTCATTATCAGTACACGGTGCAGAGTCCGTAGCTTTACCAACGCCGATATCTATTAGAGGGCAGGGTAAGAACCGAAGTACAATAATGCACTCCAAAGGGTCTCATCGGAAGGAATAAACTTTCGTACCATATGAATGTACTAATTCCTGTTATAGCTGGCATGATTTTACAAAACAGGATATCCCTAACTTAAAACGTCTTGGTTTGGTTCTCTACCACTCACTTAAACTAGGCAATAAGCACAGAGTAGATACTAACAAACAAGCCACGTGAAGGCACAAAGTCTGTACGTGGAGATAGAAGACCCGGTAGGTATTTCTTAAATTAATGCACCAGATGATAAGAATATGTTTTTAGTCTATTTAGTACATGCTACCACTACAAATGCATTAGCTGTGAAACACTTTAATTCATTCATACACTCATTCATTCTCCCACTACTATAACAACGCACTGCATTCTTCCCAACTAGATGGAGTTGGGACTCGAGCAGTACTTGGAACATCCAGGTGCAGTAGGTTGATTAACCCATCAGGGGTGGGTGGGAGAGCTAGGTGTGCAAATTTTCTGCTGACTATTCGTTGTCATGGCATGCCACTTGCGCTGGAAAAGAAGTAGCAACCACCTCTCTAACTCTTTACTTAGACATTTATTATGTATATTAAGGCCATTACAATAGCCATTTAAACCATTAAAAAGCTGATATAAAATAATTTTATGTACTTTTTTTACACAAAACTTCTTCATTTATTGTAAAACTAAAAATAATTATACTTCCTTTGTGAGAGAAATAAATCTCTATATTATCCAGAAAATAGGTGAAGATGTAATGAATCCACTCGTCTAAATTACTTCTAAATTCATGAAAACAGTTCTTCCAGGGTTAAGGTGTTAGTCAACTCAAGTTGGGTTCTTTAAAAATTTCGATTGTTTTTTTGCATTTATTTGAAGTTTAAAATTTTCTGAATCACAGCATTTGTTTACTTTGTTTGTACGTTGACAAAAAGTTATGAAAACATATTTTAAAAATGAAGCTCACTAGCAAGGCGAGTGAAATTATTCTTTTAACTTTCGTTAAGTTTTCAAGAAATGTGGTTTTTTGCATGATTGTACATTCTTGGGAATTAAATATTTTGGTTTGTGTTAAGAGATATTGGGATGATTTTTTTAAATGTTCATAATTTCTTGCTCTGTTATCTGTGGAATGATAATTAAAAAAAACCTTAATAGGGATTTAGTTGAAAAATAATGTTTTTGAAAATATGGTTTTTCTTCAATTAATTTCTTGAAAGAAAAAATACTTATAAGAGCGTACAACAGATAATAGACAGCATATTTTGTTGCATAAAAATCATGTTGATATCTTTCTTGGTTCCTGAGATATTTGAGTCCCTGTAAAAGCCCACTTTTCCAACCCCATCCTTATATTAGGGGCTGTAATTAATTTTTTTGGCTTGGTTCAAATGTAGATCATTACTAGTAAATTACTCTTTCATTTAAAATATATAATGATAAATTATAGCCAGTAGTTTTGATTTTCATTTTCTAGGTTGACTACCCTTGTTAAACAACATCAAGGTTATTGTTTTGTTTATTTTAGTATCTATTTAAAAATGATACCTTTAACTGCCTTTATGCATGTTAAATATTCAAGAGTAAAATAATTATGTACCATGTTTTTTAATATACGTGTTACCTTAAAGAGTTATATTTTATGTTATGCTTAGGTTAGTTAGAACTTTATGATTTTTAATAGATTTTAGATTTAGTTTTTGTATCATTAATAAATACTATGTACTGCTATCATATAAATTTATATCTTTGATGATTTTTGTATCCACTTTTTACTTTTAATAAATACATCGTTTTATATATTTCTTGATTTTTTTTTACCTTTGTTAATTATTTTAGAGGTTAAATTGCTTAGTTCTCTCACTTTAAATTATTTGGGTAATAATGTATGTTGATCAAATGCCGCGAAACACGTACACTACTTTCTTTTAGCAATATAAATAATAAAAAATTAACCTAATTTTAATCGAATTATTTTTAACAAAAGACTAAAGGAAGACCTAAACAGTCATGTAAGTTCCAAATTTCAACTTTGTACGCTGTTCCATTTTTGAGATATTTTGTTTAAAAAAACAGATCTATCGTTAAAAACCCTTTTGTGTTTCACGGGGCCCGACCCGAAAACGTATATTTCGTGCTCTCGGGAACATAAATTATTATTATTATGTTGCTAATCACAACACTAACCTGTAAACGTAACCTATATACGCATGTACAAATTAGGCCTACATTAATAAATTACAATTGGCAATTTTCAAAAAGTTGTTAGGCGTAATCACTAATACAACTATTTGTTTAATTAACAGCTAAAATTAATAACAAATAAAAAAATGTAATTTGTGCAGTGTAGGCCTACATAGTACAGATTCTTTCTGTGTTACTTAATCTCTTTTAAAAATCGTTCGGTGAAGCTTAACTTTTCTACGGGATTGAGATATATTTTCCCTACTGTGACAGGGTGGCGGGCGAGATATCACATTCATGTTTTTGTTTGTCATGTGTCGACTTTCGATATCGAGTAAATAATCGGTATCGAAAATTGATGGTAAAAAGTCGATTGTTCGATGCCGAATCTCTAGTTTTCAGACTTGCTAAAATGCCGTAATTCTTTAAGATAAAACATTTATTATATTAATACAGTTGGAAAAAAAATTATTGATATTCATTTCGACTATACGAAACTAAACGAGCCCAAATTAATCACTTTAAGATTAACAATATTTTTGATAAATACGCACACGATGGCGTGAGGTTGTGTAAAGTTTAGTTTGAATTTAAATAATGTCAGAATATAAACTATAGATTATCTACCGAAGTTGTAGTTTAATCAGATTTAAAAAATGTAAAATTTTGACGACTACAGTACTTTAAAATATTTCAATGTTATGTTTCATAGAATGAATGTACCTAATTGCGTACGCTATCTAACGGATGGGTGTGGAAAGAGTAGAAAATATGAAATGAGTTAAAGTGTTAGGGAAATTTGTACAACGTTAGGTAAATTTAAAGTGGTGGTTGCACTGTACCACGATTAATATTAGTTATAAAAGAAAGAGAGCATATAGGGGTTCCATCAGAACCGGGCGGGTGGGCCACACACAAACAATTCAACATTGCCCGCTTCTTAAAATCATTCAATTTGTTCATAGATGTCTTGCTGACAATCTTAATATTGTTAGAATTCTAAAATACATCGTACGTTTCAAGAATGTTTTACCGCCATCCGCGAGATGGCATGAGAATGCACTTTTACAAAATATAGTTCCAACAAAATTCAATAGATGGCGGGAGAATGTATTTTTTCAAATCTTAGGCTTACTGCTCTTTCAATATTTTTATAACCAATCTATTGTTTTGTTAAGTGCAATTCATTTTTATTGCTACATTTTTGGTACTGTAGTTCCTAATTTTCTCCAAAATTTATATGTAATTTTAAGTTTATATTTATACTTTCTCTTACCCTATATAAATACATAGGGGAGGAAAGTATTATTTTCATGTCAATTTTTCCAAATTGAGTTTTCACCAGAATATACAATTTCACCAGCACCATGTCTGATGAAATTCTTGGAGAGCTATTTTTTTTTAATTATTTCTATTTTTTCTATAATGCTTAGTATTTGGTTAAACTAAGAGTTACAGAACTTCATTTTGGTTTCTCTACCAAATTGAAACTTTTGTATTTTTACAAAAGAGGAAGATGAGTGATGAAAATGAGGTATATTAAAATAAACATCTAAACATAAAATTTTTCTATTTATTTAAACCAAGATTATCGTGGAAGTACAAAAAAACCACTATTATCCGCTATCAGTCCAATAGTGTAAAAAATAATATAATAATATACCTAACATGATAATAGAGTTATTAATAATACAATAATAAATATTTAATAATAATAAAAAATAAAAACACAATCGATTTAGGCGACCTGCCGAAATTATCACAAGTGTAATTTGAAGTACACATGCTTTTTCTATAAATATGACATGCACACATCATGAAATACAAAAAAAAATTAATTAAAAATAATCAGATTGCGTTACTAAAATAATAATTGATTTAAAAAAAACCGAGCATTAATAATAATACACTATAATTTATTTAGACACCAGTAAAAAACCGTAAACTGATTTTTTACAATTTAATTAAAATACTAACTGATTTAATCAAAAACTAATTAATATTTACAAGATATAATTATTTAAAAAAGAAAATCAAACAATATTTTGATAAAATTAATTATCATATTCAATCAATATTTATTTCACAAATAAATATTTGATATATTTTGTACATCAATTTATTGTACTTAAATTATTAATTACAATCGATTCTGTTTACTACATAAAAAAACAATTAATTAATTAATTTTAATTGTCTGTTGTTACTAACTACAGTAAGACCTCCCATTTCCAAATGAAGGGAATTCATCCGAGCAAATAAGCAAACGGTACATTCTGATTGGTATATCAAGCAAGATCACGTTAATAATTACATTGTTGAACGATGATTCATAGGGGATTTTTGTTAATGGAAAACAACTTACTGGAACTTCAGTTGTGAAAGCATAAGTATAATACTGAGTGCGTAAATTCAAACGATTTTGAACTCAAATGTTCAGATGATGTCAATCGATACAACAATGGAATCAGAGGATAGCACTGCAGGTGATGAGCACATTGACAACTCATTGGATATATAGTTCAGCCGTTCTTAGTTTGCTCCTATTGTCAACAAACCAAAGCCAGCTACTACAGGGTGCACGACTTAATGGATGTTGTATTCCTATTAAGTTAACTACGTTTTAAATTATAAGTACTTAAAACATCAGTCATAATATAATGTAGGCCTAATAATTTCATTTATAAAAATACTTTTGAAAGTATTTTGTTGTTACTTTTTAATCAGCGCGTACACATTTTTACATAATGCGTGCGTGCTCAGTGACATCATTATTTGTTTACATTAGGAGCAAACTAAAAAAGGCTGGACTTTTAAGTATTTCTATAACTAATTTATAAAATTATGTGCTCTATTAAAACCCATGTTTCACGGACACTAATACTGTACAATAATTATATTATGTTTAAATTTTTAAAGTATATTTTTTCGGGTTTCAGAGGTTACACTTCAAATTTTGCTACAGACTTTTTTGAAAATAAATACCTATTTTTACCATTGTTCAAATAAAAATTTTTTGTACTGTGTTTGAATATTATCCACATGGGTCAGTTCAAAATTAGCGCGTCTATGCTTATATTAATGAGTTATGACCCCCGATCAGTCCTACTAGTTAAATATGCGTATTATTTATTACGCCAAATAAAATGCCAGACCTGACCGGGAATCAAACCCGGGACCCCGGCATAGTAGCCAGTTGCGCTGACCACTACACCACGGGCCGGCCTAAAAAACAGAACAACTGTAATGAAATAAGTTCATGGTATAGAGTTTTCTGATTTTTGAAACTTTTTAGCAATCAAAAAATAGGGGTACTGCGGTAGTTGGTGACTACCCGACAATTTTGTTAAAACAGCTAATTTAAAAGAAGTTGGTAAGCAGATAAAAAAAGATAAGGAAACAACTAATGGTAAAAATGTAAGAAAATGGATGAAAAGTTGAACTAAACTCTTGAATACTGCAACCACCCATGCAGGCTGTATGGGTTTGGGAAGCAGGCAATCCGACGCGGCAGCGGAGGGAATAAACTAAAAATTATTAAAACTTTTTTAAAACCTAATAGCTAATTAACAATATAATATTACGGGTTAGTTCCATTGATAAGGTGCCACAATAAAAAAAAAAAAACATTGCGCACCACTGGCTTATGGGGCCTAATGTGAGGGTCTCAGATCCAACATGGGCTGAGCCCTTTTTTAAATTTCAGATATGGACGATCTTACTGTATATAATTAGGAAAAAAATTGATTTTAATTTTTTTAAAAATATACAATAAAACTGAGTTTTTTTAAATAATTAACCCTAACGTATTTAATAGTAATGTTAACGTTCAACTAATCTGTATGTAATTAAATATCTTTAGTAATTAATGTATATAACATTACAAAATAATTATATCACTTAAAAATCAAATTAATTAAAATACAAACTCAATCAATACTATAATGTCGTAAATTAATAAACACGACTCAAATGTGTTCATGATTTGCAATTAATTAACTATTGTACAGGCGCTGACATATTACAATCATGTTAATATTGTTATAATTACTTTAAAATGAACTATGCACTAAAATATTTGTTGTTCTTCCACCATTTTTTTTTAAATTTATTTATATGTAAATTCTTAAAGTTTAAAAATGAACAATTAATTAAATTAAAATTTCTATTAGAATATAAATTAATCGTTCCCAGTTTTCAATTTAATTAATAAAAAAAAACCACTTTCAGGACTTTGTTTGAATGATACATGATACCTTTATTTTGTTCTAAATGCATTTCTTGATACCCAATATAATTGGCATCTTTTCTACAAAGTAGTTTTAATTAGAGAAATTAACAAGAAATAAATATTCAGTTTTAAGGACATATCAATGGATCAAAAAAAGTTAAGTATTTCAGAAGTTCCATAATAAAGAGATGACCAATGACTTGACAAAATGGTCAGAGAAAGAGTTTAATGAAAAATTCTTACAAATAAAACAAAAATAGCAATGAAAAAGAGAAGAAAATCTGGTACAAGTGGTCTGTATAAAGAATCGATAACAACTATTTCCTGATGTAATTGTACGTCGCAGCGACCTTGCACCATGGAGGCTTGGTGGTGAGGGGGTTCTGACCTTCAACATGCGCCAAGCGCCAGTTCAGGCTAGAGTTTTTAGTGGACACCTGTCAAGAGCAAAATGCAGCAAACGATTAAACAGCAGTATGCCATCAAATTTTGTGTTGTACTTGGGAAATTCGGTATGGAAACGTTAAGCTTAAAACTCGCCAAGTGTTCAAAGATGAAAGCAATTCAGAAGTTCTTTAAAGATGGTTGAGAGAGTGTGGAGGTCAAGCCCCGTACAGGACGACCATTAATGTCAAGAACCAACAACGTGCAAAATGTGCGTGAAGTGCTTCATTGGTTAAGTGTCAACATGATCAAAGATCGTATTGGCATTGATAAGATGACAGTGGGCCACCATTATCACTGAAAATTTGGCGATGCGAAAGATCTGTGCTAACTCGTGTCTGCTTGTGAAGACATTCTGCAGCGCGTTGGCAAAGACCCCCAACACCCTTACAGTTCTGACTTGGTACCAGCAGACTATTTCCTATAACCAAAAATGAAATGTTCCCTTAAAGGACACCACCATGGGACCCTAAGTACCGTCAAAGAATTTTGGACGCATAACTTTCAGGACCTTCCAGAATCCACCTTTGATTCATAGAAAAGACACTGACAAAACTGTGTCAACGCTCAAGGAATGTACTTTAAAGAATTTTGATATATTCTAGCAATATCTGAAATACATCTATTTTTCTGAAACTTTTCTTGATACTTTTTATACAGACCTTTTATGGCAAAAATTATTTAACGTAGTCTTTACTAACAGTAATTATGTAATATATTAATGTTTCAACAGATAAACACACTCTTCTATACAAAGTATTAATATCCTCCAATCAATTTTCTAATACATTTAAAATGCACATAAATTTTTTTCAATATCACAATATTTATAAAAATTATAAACAGTTTTACTTTACAAGTTTTAACGAAACAATGTCTCGAAAGTGTTAATCATGTTCATTGCCAATTAAAAAAAAAAAAAAAATCAAACAAATGAATTCAAAATTCTACGACTAGAAATATAAAATAACAATATTCAATAGGAACTTCATGACATTTTCTAAGAAAAATTTACGAATACTGTTACAAAATTTTAATAATATTTAAACAAATTATATTTTTAAAAGTTATGTTGATGAACCACAGAAAATGATTAAAAAACTAATGTCACGACAAAAACTTAATTAACAAAATCAACTGAAACAAAGAACATGTTTAATAACTTAAAAACTTCATTTTCTTTCTTTTTTTTTTAAATTACATACTTTTGAAAATAAAAATCAACTGGGACAAATTTATCAATCAGAAAAATTAAACAGAAACCTTTTCATTTAAAAACAAATCAACCGACAAAAACAAAATTGAAATCATTTTACATTTTTTTTAAAAAATATACACAAAAATTTTCTACAAAACATCACAAATCTATTTACGAAAAAAACAAAATAAAAAGACCGATGAATTATTATCATTATTACTAAAAAAAAATCCTTAATTTTTAGAATATTTGAGATTATTTATAAACGACATTCACTCACGATTTTAAAACACGAGTGAAATCCTTACAAATCTAACCTAATAATTATTAATAAAATAAACAACATCAAAGGACCATCATGAGAAAAAATATTTTTTGTTTTTTCTTTCTTTGAAATATTTTAACTAAAAATAAAAATATCTGTGATTTATAAACTTTTACAATAATATTTCTGTTCCTCTATTTTTATCGTCTATATTACTTAGTAATAAAATACTTAAACATTCTAATTATACAACTACATTACTCATTCTATAATGATATACACAAACAATAATAGTAATAATCATAGTAATAAAATACCAGTGCTACAGTTTTGTTTTTGTATACTTTTTAAAAAAAAAAACCACCGGTCTTTCAAATATTAAAAACAAAACGTCATATATACTTATTACGATTATAGTGATATAAAAAACAGTACTCTCTCTCTTTTTTTTTAAATAAAACATTCACCTTCCCTGAGGATTCAGTCCAACGAACCAAACCGTGTTAAGAATCTACGTAATAGTCTCTTACAACAACAGTTTATAAACAGTCTAGAAAATAAAACCATTCCATTGACGACGAGAGTAATACCTTCATTTTTCTTTACTTCTTCATCTTCATTGGTTTTTTTTTTTTACATCAAACATCAACATCATTAAAAACTCTTAAGCGAAATAAAAATCATACCATATTCTGTTTCTTCTTCGTGCTGTCTTTTATAACAAAAAAAAAAAAACAAACAAAAATCCTCCGAATATTTTTCATCATTGTACATGTATGTTATTGTATAATAAACGTCTCTTTTGAAAACTCTGCTTCATATCGTTCATTTCTTCATCGTAAATATTATTTAGCTGAAACATAAATACAAATAAACACAATTAAAATATTTATACAATAAAACAATTAATTAATTAAACACTATAAAACAGTTGTCCAACCCAAAACAATAGTTTGCCCGTGCCGAACGATCGAGCGGTTACCGAGATAGCAATGGTTCTGAATATTGTTAATAAAACAAAATTTAAAAAACGTACAAATTTGAAATTTTGTACACGCTGTAAGAATATAATTGACTATGTTGTGTTAAAATTTCAAACTTTTCGGTCAAATAATTATAGAGTTACACGCCTCTTAAACGCATGAAATTTGTTGTGGTAGGAAAAAACACCGGGTCTTTTTGTCTTCCAACCTTGATATGGCAATTTTTAGACAATATTAAAAATATAGGACTATTATGGGTCAACGCATAATAAAATGAGCTAAATTTTGATGTAAAATATGTTGAAATCCGACTCGAAGAGTTTTGGAGATGCAAGGGTTTAAACTCGGGTGTCTATGATTATGAAACCGATAGTAGTCGTGCCATTTAAAATCACAATGGCGACTTCGATGAGCTGGATTCGTCACTTCAATCCCTTGATAGATAGTTGCACACCGTGTTATTACTTTCTCTTGCCTATACGAATATAAACAAAGAAAAGTATTGTTTTCATGTCGATTTCTCACCGGATCTACAAGTTTTCAGACCCCTGAACCCAAAAAACCATGTTCTTAGTGATAGGTCTGTAAATATCTCAAGAACGGAACATTGTACAAAGTTGAAACTTGAGTTAGGTACTATCAGAGGACTTGACACGAAACATTTTCATCAAAATCGGTCAACCGGAAGTAGTAGTTTATTCGTGTAATTTTTCACTTTTATGTGATTTTCTCAAAAACGACTCCTACAATTTTTTTTAAAAATTGCCTGATTTACTACATTTTTTAAGCTCTACATGATAGGGTAGGGGCTGAAATTCTTGGGAAAGCTGCGCTCTCGTACAAAAAGGTTTTCTTTTTAAGATTGCGGCCTTAATATGCATTTTAGGGCAAAGTGTAGGCTATATAATCAAAGTCGTCGTAAAAATTTAAAAACCTGCAACATTTATTCCAAACATTTCTTTGAATGATGCTTAGTTTAGCAGTAATTAGTAATTTTCTAGCTTTTTCCATGAAAATCAGTAAAAAAATGGATTTTTAAAGGTTTCGGCCTTAGTATGAATTTAACGACAAAAGTGCATATTATCAAATTTATAGGAAATTAAAAGATCTACAACTTTTATTTCAGCATTTTTCTCTACAGAGCCAGTTCAGCATCAAACAGCAATTTTTCGTATTGTTAAACCAAACTGAGGTTGGTTTTCATTTTGCATCATTCACTCATGATTAAAATAAGGTTATGTTTTTGAGGTTAGTTTTTTCTTTTATTTTGAATGTTTTATTACTAATGTTAGGTTATATTGTTCATTAATTGCTTTGGCAAGAGAAAGTTGTGTGTGTGTGTGTGTGTATCACACCAGATTTTTTTACATAGAAATGTGAAAAAAGAAAAATAGTCATTTTGAACAAAATAATTACCAAAAAATTGGTCAGTCAATGGGTTAAAAGTACAATAAAATTCCGAACCATAGCATGATCCATTTGTTGTCAGTAGAGTTCCTTCTACTGCAAAACATTTTTAACGTCTGGCTGTTCTGCAATTACTGCTAATGCAGATGGTGAAGATGAAATGATTTTTCGTAACGTATGAAAATATGCCGTGCCTGAATAGGATTTGAACCCAAGACCGCATAATGAGAGGTGAGCATGTTACCAACTACGCCAATGCGGCTGGCACAGACAGATGACTGAGTGAAACTTAAGAGGAGAACAGCAGCATCAGTATCAAGATGGCTACCCCACTATCAGTAATTAAATTTCTGAATAGTCATATGTCAAACCAAATGACACAGTAACCAGTGTTCTTATTCAGATCTGATTAAAAGTCTATTTTGGCCGCCTCTGCAGCATAGTGGTAGAGGCTGGGCATATCACGCAGAGGTCTCGGGTTCAATTCCCGGCTACGGTCTGGAAATTATAACAAGTCACAACCTAACGTTCCATTACCCACTGTAGTCGCTAATGACCAGGCTGTTGATGCGACTTTAAATAAAAAAAAAAAATGTTCACCCTGCAATTAAGAATAAACAATAAGGACTTAAGACTTCAGGTGAATTGTTACTCCATGTAACGCCCGCCCATATACTGTTATTTCACTTAAAATAATTAATCACAAAATATAAATTGTTTTATTTCAAATATTTACAAAATTTATTCGATGAGCCATTTAAAAATGGTTTAGACACATCGTAGAGATTAATTAAATCTTTAATTTGACACCTAAATTTAAGTTTGAAGGATTACAGAGATTTGTTATTTTTCAACAAAACCCTATAGTTTTTTTATTTCAATTTCTATCATTGGGGTTGTACTTAACATTTAACATTGAGATAAGTTTTTATGTAATAAACTGGGTATTTAGAAAAAAAACTATTAATACACATTTTCATAAGAAGGAAGACTACCCGTTGAATTTCTATTCCATAAATTTCATTGAGACCTAAAACGAATCAAACCGAGGTCACCAAACTTGTACCAGTGGAATGAGTACCAATAAAAAATATTTAATTCAAAAGTATTTGGTCGCATTTTAGATGGTAAAGAATCAAAACTTGAGCCAGAGAAATTTTCATTTTCCACGCCTGAAAATTTCTAAATGCCCTTCATCTCCAAATGGACCAGTAAACAGCTGCAGATTTTTACCCTTAATTTTCAGAATGGTATAATTTTATCCAAAACAAAGAAAACTTCTGCGATACAGCACTGCTTAGCTTTCATGGAGGCCAAAAAGTGATAAACCCTTTTAGTGCCAGGCGTCGCTGTGATCAACGGTTGGTACTTGTGCTAAAAGTGCCATCGTCGCTCACAGCGACGGTCCGTATTTTGTTGCTTACAACTCTATGGTAGTACTAAAATACTTAATAATTGTAACTAATTGAATAAGAAAGAGTCAGCTTATTGCATAATACATCGATATATAGTCTTTAGTATACGGGAACATATTACCGTCATGTTTGTTAGTTTGGTTATGTTTACTCTGACTACGGTCCGTTTGTTGTGAAGTATTGTTGTAATAAATGGTGATTTATGTGATTATTTGTTCGGTTTGTCTTACAGAAGTGATTTTTATGTTTTTAGTTTTTAATTTGTTTAAGTTAAAACAGTTTTTATTGTGTAAAATGTGTTAAAACTTATTGATAAAATTTTGCACGTATCTTGAACGAGTAGTTTTGTAGGTTACTTTTGCTTTGTTCTAAATGGTAAGAATTTGTTTAAATCACATATTAAACTCAATTTTGCATCCTCTGAAAGAATGTATGTATCATAATAAAACTAATCATAATTTACAAAAAATAATTAGCTTGTTACATTTAATACTAGAAACTTCAGAATCATAAAAAAATTGATATAGGACTTGTTTTTGTATATTTAACATAATTTTCTTCAAAATGTACCTATAAAAACAATAAAATATACGTTTTGTTTAGAATTTCCAGACCTTTAATATTGTTTAATTGAAAATTAAATTAAACTATAACCAATGTAACTTTTTTGATGTGAAACTTAAATTTTGTTATTGGTTTTTTCAAATTCCCAAATTTTGACAAGACTTGTGTCTGCACGCCTGAGTAATGGAAATATCATTACTGTTGGTGCATTTCCCAGTTTATTCTTAAAAAAACAAAAAACAAATTATCGAAATTGCTCCAACAGTTTGAGTTTTATGATTATTTTTCTGAAACACTATGATTCTTGCAATTTCTGCTTGGCACTTTTTGCGTAGGAAATCCGACTGGCCTTTGCACTAAAAGGGTTAAGCATAGCATCTGAGCGATAAATCTACAAAAAGCCAGGATAAGAATTATTTTCAGGTATTTCCTGCGTCTATCGGGAGCTAAAGCCAAACTGGACAAAACAACCTCTTAATCCTTTTAAATATGTAAATAGATATACCAAAGCAAAAATTCTATAAAAAATAATAAAATAATTTCACCAACCTTCTTTTTAAACTGCGTCACCTTTATTTCAATTTTCACTTACACGTGTTTCGGTGGATCCACCATCATCAGAGTAAATAACATATAATTGAAACTGAAAACATTATTTATTAAAAATCTATAGAAGATGATACATCTTCAGTCACTTGTATAAAAGAGTTTTATACAAGTGACTGAAGATGTATCATCTTCTATAGATTTTTAATAAATAATGTTTTTAGTTTCAATTATATGTTATTTACTCTGATGATGGTGGATCCACCGAAACACGTGTAAGTGAAAATTGAAATAAAGGTGACGCAGTTTAAAAAGAAGGTTAGTGAAATTATTGTATTAATTCATTACATGAAATAGAAATATTTAAAACTGCAGGATGCATTATAAAGATTTATTTTTAAAATAATAAAACTTATTGCAAAAACCCTATTTTATGCTTTGTATTGATATCTACACACTAACCTTCAAACTTGCATGCAAAAATGAAAATCTAATCACAATAATTTATTTAAAAGCCAAGTTTTCAACTGCGTTATGAAAACATTACAAACAAGCGCAAGATGAAATGGCCAGTAGTTTTGTACAAAGATTTTTATAGCGATGAAATTTCTATGAATTCAGTTTTCTAGTGCTAGCTAATCCAAGTACAGTATCAGTACAGTATTGATGACTTAGAAATGTTTAATTTCGCAAAGACCAAGTCGTCTGTGGGCCTAGGGTTACCATGCAGCTCCCACCAACCCATAAACTAACCTGTCATAACAGCTACTACATGTTCATCTTGGCCTCCAGGAAGAGAACTAATAATGTTTTCAACAGGGATGTGTCGAAATGTACATTCTCAGTACTTGAAAAAATAATCGTTATCAAGAATCGGGAGTAAAAAATAGATTCTTTCATAAGTAGACTATCTAAAGTTCAGCCATCCTTACTTTGCTCCCACTGTCAACAAACCAAAGCCAGCGGCTGCAGGGTGCACGCTAGGGTCCACCCTGGCGCCCATAAAAGTAGCCCCGTAACTTAGCCGAGATTGTATAATGTTTATGCAGAGTCTAGGAAAATTCCCCCCATTTTTCCCTTCCCGTGTACAACCTGCATGTTTAACCTTAAAATGTGAATGCCATAGTAGCTTTGTACACACGCCGGATGTAGACTGGTTAGTTGTTACAATGCCGTCATATTCAGTGGAACAGAGAGTTTTTATTGTCGAGTGCGGTTCGAAGCAGTTCAATTAATGAAACGCGTGAAAAGTTTTGTGAGAAATACCCAGATCGAGTACTATTCCTGCCAAGAGGATGGTTCAAATGTTGTTACAAAAGTGGCGTAGTACGGGCTCAATTGAAAATAAATTGAGAAATAAGCCTTATTTAATCCATACATCTGAAGTTGTTGCTAACATCGCAGCTCGTATAGAACAAAGTCCATGTAAGTCCAATCGGCATTTATCACAGCAAGTTTGTGAGTCACGCAGATCTTGTCAAAGATTTTTACACGCTTTGAAACTGAAACCTTACAGAATCGGTGTTGTTCATGAACTTCTGCCAGCAGATAAAGGTAAGAGAGTAACATACTGTAACTGGCTACTTCAAAAAGTAGTGGACGGTGAAATGGACCCATATCTTTTCTTTTCCTCTGATGAAGCATAGTTTCATGTGTCAGGTTATGTTAACGCCAAAAATGGAAGAATTTGATCTGCCATAAACCCGCATGCCTTTCATGAACAACCACTACATGACATGAAAATCGGTGTTTGGTGTGCCGTTTCAGTGGAACGAATTGTTGGGAAAATTTTCTTTGAGACAACAGTTAATACCGATGTCTACCTGCAGATTTTTGATCAATTTATTAATCAATTAACACGAAATTAAATATTCTTTTTTCCAACAAAACGGGGCAACTAGTCACACATCTCGCAGATCGCTGGCTCTTGTGCGTAGAGTTTTTATCAATGAGAGGACTATCTCTTCAGGCTTATGGCCGCCGCGATCACCGGATTTGTCTCCTTGTGATTACTACTTATGGGGAAATTTAAAGAATAAACTCTACGCCAGCAATCCAAAATACATTGAAGACCTAAAGATCTCGATCACGAACGTCATACGCACCGTTACAGCTCCTGAACTCCAGACTGTATTTCAGAATACGCTACGCCTCACTATCTTATGTGTACAAGCTGACAGTGATCACTTTCAACATATCGTGTAATAACTTAACAATATCAAGACTATTGAATAAAATAATAAAAAAAATTATTGGTATTTTTAAATAAACAGATTTCATTTCAATTGTGTTGCACTTTATTTACGGGGGCTACTTTCATGTGTGCCACCCTGTACTTAAAGTACTTAAAACATCAGTCATGATTTATGATGTAAATCTAACAAATTCATTTATAAAAATACTTTTAAAAGTATTTTGTATTTAAATACTTTTGGAAGTATTTTGTTGTTCCTTTTTGATCAGCGTGTACACATTTTGAATTTTGATATATTGTGTGAATGCTCAGTGATGTCATTATTTGTTTACAGTACGAGCAAACTAAGAAAGGCTGGACAGTATATTACCTACTTTGATACAGATTAAATACAAAATATGCATTTAAGTCACCAAAAACGTTCGACCGTCATCTTTGATCACAATTTTGGGTGATTTCGCTCAAGTTTCTTTTTTTTTGGAAACAGTGTATTCTCATTCAAAAGGGCAAGATGAAAATTTTGATATATGACAAGTTGGGGCAAAGTAACCCTACCTGGCTCACAGATTAAAGCAAATTATCTTACAACATTGTTTTCAGCAACATAATTTAGTTCACCAAAAAATTCAAAAAGACGAATCAAATCTAAAATAATAAAAAGTCAAACTGTTTCTTTTCATGAGGTATAACAAACACAAACTAAAAACTAAAAACAAAAAAAAACCATTGATTCTACAGCGATAACCAAATTTGATCCTGTTAGTACCAGATAAATGTTGCACTCCATATAAAAGAAATACAATATTCAAAAAATAAACAATGGTAAACTGTTTCCATTCTCAAAAAAAAAAAAAAAATGCAATCACAATATTTTTATACCAAATAAAGAATTAGTGTCAAAGTAAAGAAAATGAAAAACACCAATTTAGTGGTAAGATTTCACACATGGAACATAAAATAACTTACTTCACTTTTCATATTACATGTTTGACACTGAAGTACGCCTACAATAGAAAAACCGTCAAAATTCATTACAAAATACAGTACAACTTTGTGGATAAAATAACCAAAATTAATACAATCCATACAATAAATTTATTATTTGTATTCGTAAATTGTTTAGCTTTTGCAGATGACATGGCTTTGATGTCTGGTAACAGACACAGCAAGGAGATTAGTACAGTTATTGTAGTCTACTCTAAGTTAATTTTCAATGACATTATTACGCCGGGATGCAGTCAGGCCAATGCTATTGGATGTTGGTAATGTTTTTTTCACCCGTTTCACTTGTATATTACCTGTTCATCCAGTTCTAATAATTACAATAGTGTTTTGACCAGTCCGTTAATGTATATTGTCCGGTTGTACCATATTAGTTTCTTTTTAATCATTCTCTTTCTTCTCATATATTTAATTTCCTAGGTTTTTTGTTTACATAAAGTAGTTGTTTTTGTCATCAGAAATAATTATAAGTGTAATGCTTTCAGCTGAATAAGAAACATTTTAATACTATTTACTGTTTTTCTTGTGATACTCCTGCCATTATTTTTTATTTTGCTCTTTTATACTACTGATAAAATGTATTCTCCCGTTAAAAATAATAAACAAGGCCAGCGCATTAGTTCAAAAGAAAAAAAATCTTGATTATAAATGTGCATAAAAATTTTAATTCTTGTCAAAAATATTTTATTACAAACGCTTAAATGTTTGCCGTTCAAAGAGCATGTGAACAGTTTATTATCTCTGACAAATTTATCTGAATATTGAACAACCAATCAAACCCAAAACATAGTAAAATTGCACTGACTACAAAACCAATATTGCACGGTCGCTAACACTTTACAACTGAAGTAAAAGCATAGCTTATATTAGCTGCTCTCAAGTAAATAAGGAATAATGCTTACTCCATTTAATGATTAAATCGTATCAATTAATTACATTAACAGTCAACATTATAAATTAAGAACGTGCTGAGTTTATGACTACACTACCTAATAATAAACAAAAATATTGGAAACACTAATGACTTTCTTCTGCTGGTGGTCACATAATCTGTACAAAATGTTATGGATAATAAAAATCTAGTATAAGTGATATTCATATTAATTGCTCTTTTGCGTTGAGCGTACCAATGTATTCGATCAGGCACGTAGTGCGAATGGGAATTGAAGAAGTGGGGAAGGGAGGGAATCCTATTTCGATCGTTGTCAAGCAGTACTAGGATGTGAAATACGGTACCATATTTACAAGCTATAAAATTCCTAACTTTTTTTATAAGTTTTCCCTAATATTTTAACATCAGTTGGTTATAAATTAATTATTTTAATTTACGATGACAATGGTGTACATCTTTGTGAAACTTACCTGTAGCTGCTACTTGAGGCCTATTGTTACTCATAGGGTTGTTCATGTTTCTCGGTCGGTTTCCTTGTCCGCGATGATTGTAGTTGCCTCTATAACCACCTCCACCGGGACCACCTCGATATGGACCTCGACCGACATTGTAATAACCACCACGGCCACGGAAACCTCCCCGACGCGCTGAAGCCACTCCAAACGTTTCTGAATTCAACTTTCTTTCTGTCCGCCAATCAGTTCTTTGTGAACGGCTGTAAATAAATTAAAAACATGTTTAGATATTAATTACACGAACAAAAGCATTTATTACTCTGATTTATACTGAATAAAGAATACTTATAGCTTTAGTAGTTTTCATTAGCGCCCATAACAGACAGGTGGAGTGTCAAATTATTTACATTCAATCTATTCGTTGCAGGGCTAAAATAAATAGTTCTGTTTCTTATCACATGGTCAGCCAATTAATGACTGAATTCATTTAAGAACAGAAGAGGTAGAGGTGTAAAAGATACTAATCATAGATATCTCCTCTGAAAGTAATAAATTTTATTATACAGCCAGACCCAGTGGTGAATGAATGAAGTGAAGGTGTCATTTGCAGAGTGGAAATTTTGCTTTTCAGAGGGCCCGGCATGCTGATAAGCATACTTTTCCACTCAGTGAGGAAGGCAGGGTAAACCACCTCACTTCTCGTTTTACTTAGTAAAACCTCTACAGGTTCAAACCAGCCTTTCGGCTGATGACCTAAACAACAACAGTTTTCATTACCAATAACAGGCAGATGGAGTGTTAAATTTTATTTCCCCTCGATCTGCAAGGTCTAGGGCTACAAAAAAATCATTTTGTTTCTGATCACATGGCCAGCCAATTATATGACTAATTCATGGCTGATCTGTTTCCTTTTATTAGTCTGTTCAATACAGTTCAAAAATGGTCGTTTTCATGCTAATTATTCATCCAATTCTTGTATTTCCTGATTTCTCTCTCTCGTGCTCCCATCGAATTCCTTATGTTGCCTACTACCGCTTCACCTCTCTCAGTGCTAGTGCAACCGTACATTTCAACCGATGCATGGCTTAACGCATCGTGTTTGAATTTTACACTTAACAAAAAGTGAAATATTCGTGTATTTTGTTCATTTTTTTGATTTTGTTTATGTCACTTTTGTTTTTATTGTACCAAAACATATTAACCCTGTTCACATTGGTAATCTAATTTTAGATGATGCCGAATGGATTGTAGTTGGGGCGATAAAACGTGCTTCTGCAAGGTCAGTATAAGTCGGAAACCAATTAGTATTGTACTTTTCTAGTAGGGAATTCTTTAACGCATCTAATAGTGTTTACAGAAATAGAATATCATAACAGGGAAAATTTTTATTCCCTCTACAGTATGTAGGTAGCATTGATGGTTTGGGAATTGTTTGTTTTGAATAAAAATCCATGTAGCTCGTGTGTATCAATGTACATGGATGTTCTTTAGTTTGTGTTGAAGCTATAACAATTCTGTTTCGGCGTTTACCCTTGGAAAGGAAAGATGAGTCCATTTTACTTTTCAGGAGGGGGTTTACCATCATAGGCAAAAAATTTGACACTTTGCCGGGTTGCAAAGGACGTGTAACGACTTCCTTCTAACCGCACCTACAGAATTTTTCAAATTTTTTCAATTTTTTGTTTTTGGTTGTAGTGGCTTCGTGACATCACCATAAAGAATGTAAAATACCATCCTTTCATGCTTCCCTGTGATGTGAAAATGGACTCATGTTGAACATTTTGTAACTTCGTCAAATATTTACGGAAATTTAAATAAAAAATAACATTTATTCCAGTAAACTCTTGTCCACAAAACATATTTTATAAATTTTTTTGCTTAACTGAAATTTAAGCCTGTTATAGTAAAAAATGTAAACACAAAAATTTTCGCGGTTGAAATTTTCGCTCGCCTTAACGCAAAGAATTATGAAGTGATTTTCTTGTAATAATATTCAAAAGGCGTGTACGTATTATATGAATCCACGGTAATTTTTTCAGAATTTTTTGTTGGTAAGGACGTTACATAAAACAGTTGTTTTGAGAGTGAGTTTTGATTTTTGCAATTCTTCTGTTTAACAAGTAACAGTCCGTTTCCAAAAGGTTAATTATTAAGCAGCGATTGAAAAATTGCGTGAAATATTAATGTCTCTTTGTCCTAAAAAGTGAACCGTGCTCAATTATAATTATTGTAGTAATTAAGTTTGTGAACAGTGTTTTGTGCATGCTTACATTAGTGAACCAATCACAGTAAGCTGTGTACAGACTTCCATCTGTTTACCATCCTGGTTGTACACAGAATGTTAGCAGGAGATATTAAAGATTCTGCAGAATTGAGAGTACAACTGTTTCATGCATCATTTTAATGTATGTTTTGTTTTAGCATTGAGAAACTTTCCAATTATTTATTCCTGTTAGTTGCTTTTTCCTTTTCCCTGTTTCCCAAACATTCAATCACCTTTTAATGTTTATGGGCCCACTTATAGGCCTGCCAATATGTAAATTGGTTCTCCATGGTTTCCATTCTGTCACGTTTAATATTTTTTTGTTTATATCCAAGTGTTAATACCCAAACATTTTCTTATATTATACAATTGAGTGAAACCCCAAACAGGTATACTGTTTTAAAACTGAAAGAATCGCTTCATCCATCCTATGAAATTGATAAATTTATCGCCTAAAACTTACAATACGAAACAAGACAGATGAACAGACAAACGAAACTCACCCTTTGCTTCTTTCGACAGCTTCACAGCTAATATTATCGAAAAATGACTTTGTCTTGTCATAATAAACAGGCGCTTCTTCTTCGTCATGTTCTCCTTCACCGATGGCCGTTTCGTTACCCGAATCGTCTTTCTTATCTTCACCGTTCACCTTTGGTACAGGCTCACTACCTTCACCTGTTAAAACACATTCTTTTTTATCTACCGCTTCGCTACCTTCACCTGTCAAAAACATAGTTCAATTTTTTAATTTAAATGCCACAAACAGTACATATACAAACAAAAAAATAATTGTTACAATATTAAAAACAAAAAATAAAATGCATAATATAATATTGGACACCTGAAAAAAAATTATATAATGAACTTTTTTCAAAACGGCTTATGTATAAATTATGCTGGATTTCAAAATAACAAATATCTGACATTATTATTAATCCTATGACCCACCGGGTTGGTCTAGAGGTAAAGTCGTCGCCAAAATCAGCTGTTTAACAGCTGATTTTTGGAGATGAAGGTTCCTGGTTCAAATCCTAATAAAGGTAATTACTTTTATAAGGATTTGAATACTAGACAGTGGTTACCAGTGTACTTTGATGGTTGGGATTTAATTAACCATACTCTCTCAGGAATGGTTGGCCTGGGTCTGTACAAGACTACACCTCATTTACACGTTATATACATCATCCTCATCTCATTGGGTCATGGGGTTGCTTATTGTTCTAAATTGAACAGATTGCAACGTACACAAATTAGAAATAAAAAAATTATTAATCCATACAACCATTAATAGTGAGATATGAACACATACATAACGTACACGAGTTGTGTTAAAAGCGTTCACAACAAACATTATGAGCTTAAATTTTTATCCAATTTAAATTTATATCTATAATGATAACATGTTTTCTTATCACAGTGAATTATAAATCTCCTTTAAAATTAAAAAAAATAAATGCTATCAGTTTGTGGGAAAAAGAACTTTATCAATCCTAATTAAGAATTTAAGAGACTTAAGATTTATAAAAATTTGGTCAAAATATTTATTTCATAAAACCAAAATTTTTTGGAAACAACCCTTCTGTAAACTTATCAGGGTCTCGTGTACATTTCCTTTAAACAAATAACCTCTCTAGGTGATTTTATTAAAAATTACTGACAAATTAGGGAAAGATGTTCATTATTACTACATCTCGTAAAATTTGTAGAAACAACAGTAATTCATAGTCACATTTTAATCCGGCACCTGCAGTAATCCGTTGGTATTTACAATTATACAGCAACAGGTGGGACAAGTAGTGAAACAGCAAACAGCAGAAGTCATTGGATATTAATAGATGTTAAAATGATAAAATATCAAAATGATACACCAGTAATAAAAAAGGTTTTAAAATGTACATTTGCTTGGAAACAGAAAACAATTGATAGTTATTTTCATAAAGTTAACATTAGTGTGATCAAGTATTATTGTATTATAATTACAAATCAAGTTCAATGAGTTTTTATCAGTTTTTGACTTAAAATTATAACCCTGTATACATAATTTACACCCTTAACAGGCAGTTGGATTGTTAAATTATTTGCACTCGATCTGCTAGTTCCAGGGCTACAAAAAAAAATAGTTCTCTTTTTTATCATCACAGCCAATTATATGGTTGAAGCATTTAAGAACAGAAGAGGCAGAGGTATAAAAGACTCGAATATGCTTTTCACGATTGATGAGCTCTGCTGTTCCACGCGTTTAGACCAATCAGAACGTTTGCCAGCGGTGTCAGATTGTACGTGACAAACATTACGTGCGTATGGGTATAAGAGCCACAATAATTCACTTGTGTCTTGCATCTCGTAGTGAACACATTGATTATAGAGCGCGTTAACATGCAATATTTTATAATAATATAATCAGCTAGTTGTATGTTTATCTATATATATAAAATTTGATGTATGTCTGTGTGTGTGTGTGTGTGTGTGTGTGTGTGTGTGTGTATGTATGTATGTGTGGATGTTCCCCTTTATCTCCTAAATTACTAAACCGATTTTCATGCAGTTTTCTTATGTTGTAACTATGATGTTGGTGCAGGTTTTAGGCTATTGAAACCCTTAAAAAGTTAGCCCTAAAGGGTTGAAAATAATGTTTATATCCTACATTAAGGCTTCTATGAGGTTAGATAAAAAATGCTTGCAGCGAAATCTACCGAATATTTTGTGTACTATGTAGAAAAACATTGAGCCGTGTTTGAGGTTATGTACGTGTACTTTGTCGTAATATTTCTACCGAAAAGAATATTGTTTATCCATTAGCATTAATTTAAATAAAACAAATTAATTTCACAGTTGTCATTAATTACAAGTTTTTTTCAATATTGCCTGTTTAATATTTGCCGGCGACGTAGCAACGCACGCCGGGTACAGCTAGTAGGTTATAATTGTTATTGAGAGACCAAAAAAATGGCTGGCAAAATATTAACAGAGCTAAGAGTGAGTATTGGTAACATTGTTGGCAAATCATTGGCTAACTATAAAGTGGGTACGGAGGACTGGATACGTTCAGAGCTCATCAGCCCTGAAAAATAGTATAGTCAAGAGTTATATTACAGCCATGCTGAATGAAGTGAAGGTGTGATTTGCACGTTAGAAATTAGATGCTTATCAGAAGGCCCGGCATGCTGATAAGCATATTTTCCCCACTCAGTAAGGGAAGCACCTGTAAACCACCGCACTTAATAAAGCCTTTAGAGGTTAAAACCAGCCTTTCGGCTGATGGCCTAAACAACATAATATAATTTTATGTTTACTTATAAATTACAAGTGAAATATACAGCAGGAATCAGTATTTAATATAGCAAACTTTCCATCCAATATTATTGTTGTTGTTTAGGTCAACAGCCGAAAGGCTGGTTTGAACCTCTAGAGGTTTTACCAAGTAAAACGAGGAGTGAGGTAGTTTACCATTGCCTTCCTCACTGAGTAGAAAAGTACGCTTATCAGCATGCCGGGCCCTCTGAAAAGCACATATTTTCCACTCTGTA
This sequence comes from Catonia carolina, assembly GCA_035578175.1. Taxonomy (NCBI): domain Eukaryota; kingdom Metazoa; phylum Arthropoda; class Insecta; order Hemiptera; family Achilidae; genus Catonia; species Catonia carolina. Next base: position 9,400,451 of record JAQMRL010000016.1, read on the forward strand.
AATGACAACTTCACTTCATTCACCACAGGGTCTGGCTGCACAATGAAATTCATTACTTTCAGAGAAGATAACTCTGATTAGTGTCTTTTACACCTCTACCTCTTCTGTTCTTAAATGATTCAGTCATATAATTGACTGACCATGTGATAAGAAACAGAACTATTTATTTTAGCCCTGCAACGAACAGATTGAGTGTAAACAATTTGACACTCCACCTGTCTGTTATGGGCGTGACCAATAATATTGTGATGGTTTTCTCCAATTTTATATAGGTTAGATTTAATGTCAATTACAATTTGTTTATTCATATACATGAATATCAATATTATTACACACATTAAAAAAATTAACATACTAAACACAGATTATACTACAGATAACTGATATTATTTGAAAGAAAATTAAACATACAACAGGAATGTACAATTTTTGTCTGAAAAATAGACCTAATGTATGTACAATGTACCCAATACACAAATTTCCCCATATTTCATCTACATTTCCACTAATCCGCCATCTTTATCGATCTGGCAATAGAGCTATCCCAAATATGCTGGATTACTGCAATTCGATTGTATTTCAAGAATAATTTTCCCAACTAAAGAAGGGGACAAACTATTCTGTAATTTCACATCACATCATCTATAACCTTTAAGTCGTCTCATGTAAATGCATCATCACTATTATTACTGATGACTCCCACTCACTATAATTAATTGTACATATGTTTGCACGTTTATTAATACACATTCAATGCTTGTTTGCTTCGCACGTGTTCTGTTGAATACACAATGAATCTTTTGGAATTGGCTCCTATTATTTCTACTAAGGAAAGAGCTATACGTTTCCTTCAAGAGAAAGGAATATTGCATAATCCGCGCATTTGTTTAAATAGACACGATATGATACTGAGCACCACTGGCCAGGATCGTTGGGCGAGTAATAAAGCAATCTGCAGAATTAATAAACCTCTAAGAAGCGGCACATTTCTTGCTAATACGAAGTTGGATTATTGAACCATCATTCTCTTCATTTACAGTTGGTGCAAAGAGTACGCATCAATTAATTGGTGTGAAGATGTAATTTTTAAATTTTAATGTTTTGTAATTGTTTGGTCTCCTTCGAGACCAGCACAACGGTCCTTCTCAGGACCAATTTATTAAGGTTTTAACCTGCCCTTCTCAGGGCCATCAACCTGAGTTATGGTACTCGTTGCAGCCACGTGCTGCCTACACCGGTCTCCTTCGAGACCGGCACATTGGTCCTCCTCACGACCAACTCATTAAGGTTTACACTGGCCTTTCTCAGGGCCATCAACCACCTCTGTCCTCCCTGGCGAACACACACATAAACGGCCCTTTTCAGAGCCACCAAAGAGATAAGGTTTGCTCCTTAATGTCGCCATCCGGTGACACAAAAAAAAAATAACCAAAAATAAAAGAAACAGGCGATTGCTGGTCGATGGTACTGACACAGCTGGCGATTGCTGGGTTGAACAGTAAAGGTACATTCACACGATCTTTTGATGATGTGAAATAACGGAATAAGTCCTAAGGATTGAAAATTTTGGTTGTTAATAAAAGCAATTTAAATATACTTTTATACGGCATTTGTACTTCACGAAAAGTTCTAAAAATATTATAATGAAATGTTTTCAAAAAATTTAAGCGAGGGCAGAGGGAAAGCACAATTCAGTATTCACGGTAATTAAAATGTTAAATTAACAAAACGTATATTATTAAAAAACAAATTCTGAGCCACCCATAGAATTTTCAGCACGGACAAAGCAAATATTTCAACCTAAATATGCAATATGAAACTTTCTTTACAAATAAATCGATCTGTGGTTTATAAATTTAAAATAACAAAAAATATAGACTGACAAATCATCTGTAATACGAATGACATAGAAAGCTATACAACAGACAAAAACGTTATTTTTAAACAACAGACAAAAACACTATTTCAAAACAAACTTATAATATTTTTAATTTAAACAAAATTAATTTATTGATTACTTATTTCAATTGAGAATAAGCGAGAAAAATACAGCTGTTCACATCACGTTCAGAACAAATTTTGTAGCTTTACGGAAGAATTTCAATTTAATTATTTCAATATAAAAATACACAATAAACCAAAAACCTATTTGATCTCGCAGGATTCAACAAAGTTGTTGAACAACGAACGTTCGGTAACAACGAAAATGTTTGCATCGTTGTAAACTAATTTCTTGAGAATGTGGTACTTCACTGTTCACGGGATCATACTGACTGCCCGCATACCAGTACACATGCGGAATTAATTCACGTTTAGTTGATGTAGAAAGCAAATAACGTATGTGCTACAAATAAGACTGTTTATTAAACAAATACATTTAATTGTGAACTGGTATTCCCATTCTAACGCCACATGCATTACTCTTGACGCTGGATGAACAAAAATTACAAGTGATAAGTTGTAAAAAATATTTGATGTTTATACTTACTAATTTTAGCTTTAGCTAATTGGCTACGAAGTTCTTCAAATTCATTATTTGCTTTATCAAAGTCATAATCGCCTTCAAACTTTAATGTCTTATTCTTTTGACTATTTCCCTGTTGTTGAATCTGTTAACACAATTTAAAAAAAAACGAAAATTAATTAAGTTAAAATTAATTTGCTATTATCCTATTATTCACAGTTGAAAGTTTTTTTTTGTCATCGGTCTCTCGACTGGTTTGATGCAGTTCTCTAAGCTGTTCTATCTTGCACAAGTCGTTTCATATCTACATACCTGTAACACCCTACATCTTTTGTAATTTGCTTTATATATACTAATCTTTTCCTCCCTCTACAATTTACTCCCTCAATGTTACCCTCCATTATTGATAGCCCAATACCTGAATGTGTTAAGATATGCCCCACTAGCCTATCCCTTCTTCTGGTAAGATGCTTCCATATATTTCTTTTTTCATCCACTCTCCTAAGAACCTCTAAATTACTTATTTTGTCCACCCACCTAATCTTTAACATTTTCCTATAACACCACATTTCAAAAGCTTCTATCCTCTTCCTTTCTTCAGCCCTTATCACCCATGTTTCACTCCCGTATAATGCACCACTCCAAACATAGTTTTAAGAAATTTTTCCTAATCTGTAAATCGATTTTTGTAGTCAGTACGCTGATTTTTATTTCAAAGGCTTTTCTAGCTTGAGCAGTTCTACTTTTGATATCACTTGAGCTTCTACCATCCTTCGTTATTTTACTCCCTAGATAGCAGAATTCCCCAACTTCCTAAGTTGCAATTCTTATTACTATTCCCCAACTTCGAAAGTTTTACGGATAATAACGAATGCTCCATGGTATTTGACAAATGATGCGTTGCATAGGGACTTACGTGTCAACACCATGAAAGAAGAATTACGCAGCTACGTTCTAAATATCAAGTAAAATTATCAGATCTCGCAAATTCTTTGGCGCTTAATTTACTTGATAATAGCGAAGACATAACACGACTAAAACAAATAAAATTGCTTGAACTTCTATTTAGATTTACCGACTAACCTACATTGTAAATAATTGTATTCCATATCAACATCATCTTCTTCATCACGCATTCTACTATCACCGCTATTAATTTTTTTACCTTTTCTATTACTGTTATTCATGTTTTATCTAGTTAATGTTTTCAAAAATTATAAATCATTTTGTTTTTCTTTTCGAAGCAATACCATTGGTATTGTCTTCGTCATGTGAACACTTTTATGTTATTTACTTACAGTTTTTGTTTTTAAACTGATTGTAAACATTCTCAGATGTTAGAAAAAAGAAAAAAAATTTAGAACATCTTATAAACTTGTAAAAACAACTTTCACAGAAAAAAATCTGAGCCGGTGAAAATTTATTATCTTGTTAAACAGATTCAATTATCCATGAGAGGTAGGTGGAGTGTTAAATTATTTGTATTCGATCTGCTAATTCCAGGGTTACAAAAAAATAGTTGTTTCTTATCACAAGATCAGCCAATTAAATGACTGAATCATTTAAGACTAGACGAGGAAGAGGTGTAAAAGATACTAATCAGAGTGAACTGCGAGTAATAAATTTCATTATACAGCCAGACCCTATCATGAATGAAATGAAGGTGTGAAGGTGACATTTGCAGGGTGGAAACAGGCAAATTGCTTTACAGAGGGTTTAACAAGTTGATAAGCATACTTTTCAACTCTGTGAAGAAGGCTATGGTAAACCATCTAACTCCTTGTTTTACTTAGTAAAACCTCTACAGGTTCAAACCAGCCTTTTGGCTGTTGACCTAAACCACTGGTTCACAAACTGAGCTGTCTTTAAGCTGTCTCTGTAAGCAGAGGTCTTGTTTTTCTTTTTTTTTTCTTGTACGGCCACAGGGGACCACTGTAAGTTCATTTATTGTTCCTTTTCACCCTTAACCTCGCGTGGTAGTTCTTCATTCGGTCAGATCTACTCTTCCTCTCCGCTTCGGATATCACCATTTCTTTCCTGTTGGTTTCCGTTCTCTTGAATTTTATCTTTCCGTCTCTCAGTAGGTCGTAATTTCCAGACTTCTCCTCCAAATCCTTTCTCTCTATATCCAGCTCCCTCATGTCGTCCACAAGCATTCTGAGCCACTTGGGTTGGGTTTTCCTCTTCCAGTAAAATTCTGTTAGCTTTTTTAATAGTCTTGTCTCGGGCATTCTTAGGATGTGCCCCAGGAAAGATATCCTCCTCCTTCTCATGATGTCCGTCAGTGGGTCTATCCTCTGGTACACTTCTGCATTGGAGATGTTCTGGTATTTTCCCTCTTGGATATTCCATTTCCCTATACAGTTCCTAACAATCTTCCTCTCAGTTGTCTCCATTCTTCCTCCTCCATACTTGACTGTCGGATCCCATAATGTTTCACACCCATATAATATCTCTGGTAACACTACTGTCCTGTAATGCCTGATTTTTGTGTTTATAGACATGGTTTTCTTGTTATTTATTATTAAACATCCTATGTAGGATTTTTAAACAGCCGTATTATTTAAAATTGAAATATATATTTTCTACCCACCAGAATACAGTTACATAAAACGCTTACCAATGTTTATAGCGCTTTCGTGTATCTTGTACACATCTTCAGTAAATTAACATTTATTAGAAGTCAAAATTTAAAACTTCCTGCTCCTACCATGGTAGATAAGGAATAGTCGATTCTTATATTTAAAACAGTCTTGCCAACTTAATCAGTTGATTGTCGTATTCAATTTGTGTGTTTATTAATTTTTCCCTGCTATTGTATTTATAAATATAATATTTTTCCAAAATTTCAATTTCATTTTGTTTGTTATTTATTTCTAATATTTCTAGATTATTTTTTATATTCGACATATTATGTTCATTTTTTATCATGTGTTCAGTTACATTGGAGAATCTTCGATTTCCTTTTTTATAGTTAGAATAGTGTTCTGTAAACCGTTTTTTAAAAGATCTGGTGGTTTTACCTATATATATTTCATTACATTCATTACATTTAATTTTATAAATTCCACATGAATTAAATTGATTATTTTATTTTTCTTTATCATTTACATTTGCCTTAATACTATGTTTTTGTAAAATACATTTTATAGGAAACTGGGGTTTATATGCTATTTTGTATTTATTTTTATCGTATATATTGGTAATTTTATGTATTCTATGATTTATGTAATTATATGTAATGTATTTATTACCATTTTTGTTTATTTCTTCTTTATTGTTTAATGGTAATAGATGTGTTTTTTTTCTGATTGATTTTATGTAAATATTTATTTATTAATCTGTTTATGAAAATATTATTGTAATCATTATTTCTTGCTATTTCTTTAATGTAATTTATTTCTTTATTAAATCTTTCTTTATTGTTATATGTGTATATATATGCTCTGTGTATCATGTTATTGTACGTGTTTATTTTATGTATCCATGGGTGGTTTGAAAATCTGTTTATTGTGTTATTTGTAACATGTGGTTTCCTATATATATATATATCAGTTTCTATTATATTATTTATTATTTGTATTTTTATATCCAGGAAATTTATGTTTTTATCTTTTTCAACTTCACATGTAAATTTAAGTTTCTCATAGTAATTATTCAATTTTTTATTTATAATATTATGCTCACCCTTTATTTTTTCATTATAAATTACCAATATGTCATCTACATACCTTATCCAAAGTAAAATGTTGTGTGTGTGTGATATATTATTTACAACTATATTTTCGAATTCTTGTATATAAATTTCTGATAGTATGGCAGATAATGGAGAACCCATAGCTAGTCCTTCTGTTTGATTATAAAATTTATTATTAAATGTAAAATAATTTTGGTTACAAATATTTCTTATTAATGTACATATTTTATTTATTATATTATTGTTTTCCCCATTACTTTTTAATTTTTTATTTATTATATTTAGTGTTTCTTTTATGGGTATATTTGTATACATGTTAGCTATGTCAAATGATACCATCTTTGTGTCTTTACTTACTTTTATTGTTTTTATTTTTTTGTATGTAAATAAAAACAATAAAAGTAAGTAAAGACACAAAGATGGTATCATTTGACATAGCTAACATGTATACAAATATACCCATAAAAGAAACACTAAATATAATAAATAAAAAATTAAAAAGTAATGGGGAAAACAATAATATAATAAATAAAATATGTACATTAATAAGAAATATTTGTAACCAAAATTATTTTACATTTAATAATAAATTTTATAATCAAACCGAAGGACTAGCTATGGGTTCTCCATTATCTGCCATACTATCAGAAATTTATATACAAGAATTCGAAAATATAGTTGTAAATAATATATCACACACACACAACATTTTACTTTGGATAAGGTATGTAGATGACATATTGGTAATTTATAATGAAAAAATAAAGGGTGAGCATAATATTATAAATAAAAAATTGAATAATTACTATGAGAAACTTAAATTTACATGTGAAGTTGAAAAAGATAAAAACATAAATTTCCTGGATATAAAAATACAAATAATAAATAATATAATAGAAACTGATATATATATATATATAAGAAACCACATGTTACAAATAACACAATAAACAGATTTTCAAACCACCCATGGATACATAAAATAAACACGTACAATAACATGATACACAGAGCATATATATACACATATAACAATAAAGAAAGATTTAATAAAGAAATAAATTACATTAAAGAAATAGCAAGAAATAATGATTACAATAATATTTTCATAAACAGATTAATAAATAAATATTTACATAAAATCAATCAGAAAAAAAACACATCTATTACCATTAAACAATAAAGAAGAAATAAACAAAAATGGTAATAAATACATTATATATAATTACATAAATCATAGAATACATAAAATTACCAATATATACGATAAAAATAAATACAAAATAGCATATAAACCCCAGTTTCCTATAAAATGTATTTTACAAAAACATAGTATTAAGGCAAATGTAAATGATAAAGAAAAATAAAATAATCAATTTAATTCATGTGGAATTTATAAAATTAAATGTAATGAATGTAATGAAATATATATAGGTAAAACCACCAGATCTTTTAAAAAACGGTTTACAGAACACTATTCTAACTATAAAAAAGGAAATCGAAGATTCTCCAATGTAACTGAACACATGATAAAAAATGAACATAATATGTCGAATATAAAAAATAATCTAGAAATATTAGAAATAAATAACAAACAAAATGAAATTGAAATTTTGGAAAAATATTATATTTATAAATACAATAGCAGGGAAAAATTAATAAACACACAAATTGAATACGACAATCAACTGATTAAGTTGGCAAGACTGTTTTAAATATAAGAATCGACTATTCCTTATCTACCATGGTAGGAGCAGGAAGTTTTAAATTTTGACTTCTAATAAATGTTAATTTACTGAAGATGTGTACAAGATACACGAAAGCGCTATAAACATTGGTAAGCGTTTTATGTAACTGTATTCTGGTGGGTAGAAAATATATATTTCGGTTTTCTTGTTATATAATATACGAGGGGGTACCCAAAAGAAACCGGAATTATTTTTTAAAACTATTTATTTTTAATCTTTTTACAAAAGAACCTTATCCCCTTCAAAATACTCTCCATTACAACTAATACATTTGTCCCACCGGTGCTTCCACTGTTCAAAACATTTTTTGTACTCCTCTTCAGTGATGGCTGCCAGCTCATCCGTCGTTTTTTTCTTGACATCATCAACGTTGTTAAATCGGAGACCTTTCATACCCCTTTTCATGCGTGGAAACAAGAAAAAATCACACGGAGCCAGATCGGGTGAGTACGGTGCGTGTGGTAGCAAAACCATGCCGTTTTTCGCCAAAAACTGGGTAACCGAGATTGCCGTGTGTGCAGGCGCGTTGTCGTGGTGGAAAAACCAGTCCCCTGTCTGCCACAAATTAGGTCTTTTACGACGAATGCTGTTTCGTAGTCTTCTTAACACTTCAAGATAAAAAGCTTGATTTACCGTCTGGCCTGGTGGAACGAACTCTGAATGGACAATTCCCCCTCACATCAAAAAAAACAAATCAGCATTGTTTTGATGTTCGATCTGACTTGACGACTTTTTTTTGGTCGGGGTGATAATGAAGTCTTCCATTGACTGGATTGTTGTTTGGTTTCTGGGTCGTACCCATAGCACCAAGACTCGTCACCCGTAATGATCTTTGACATGAAATCTGGATCAGTTTCAAGCTGTTGTTTCAAATCACTACACGTTTCAATTCGACGTTCCTTTTGAGTGTCTGTCAGAACCCGAGGCACAAACTTGGCAGCGACTCTTTTCATTGTCAAGTCTTCTGTTAAAATGCGTTGGACTGAGCTCCAAGATAACCCACTAACCTGTGATATTTGGTCAATGGTCTGTCGTCGGTCTGTTCGTACAATTTCTTTCACTTTCACAACATTTTCGTCTGTTCGGGAAGTCGACGGTCGTCCAGAACGAGGTTTGTTCTCAATCGACATGTCGCCATTTTTAAAGCGCAAAAACCACTCGTACACTTGGGTTTTTCCAATAGCGTCGTCTTTGTAAGCTGTGTTCAACATTACAACTGTTTCCGCGGCGTTTTTACCGAGCAAGAAGCAAAATTTCACAGCCGCACGTTGTTCATTAAAACTTGCCATCATGAAAAACGACACGAGCACAAAACAGCACTAGCGAGAACAATCACTGCACGAGAACAGAACAAGCTAGATCAACGAAAAAAATGGCATTGAACTGGCAATGAGTAGCGCTACAAGCAGCCTAGTGGCGGGAATTTGTACTGCACAAGCTCCGCCCACAGCAGAGCTATTCCGGATACTTTTGGGTACCCCCTCGTATATATTTTTTGTGGTAATAAGGGATCTGATTAATTTATTTTGTCTTTCAAGCAAGGTTCTCCTCTCTTTAAGGTTATGAGTAATTATCTTTATTGTAATAGAAAATAAAACAATTTAAATATTACCTGTTGACCCGGAGCCCTATTAAAGTTTGGTTGATTTTGTTGATTCCTGCCTCGTCCTCTTGGTTGACCCCTTTGATATAGACCTCTATCCATCATATTGCCCATGTTGTTTCCGCCACGGTTCACCCAGCCGCCGCCACCGCCGCCTCGGTTACCACCTCCCATACCTTGTCCACCCTGAGACCTCATCTGCTGACCCTGAGGGTGAGATCCAATCGGTTGTTGCTGAAAATTATAAAACTATTATAAGAAAGCGTATTGTAACATATTCTTAACTTCCTATATAATTCCCTTTTTACTTTCTCTTGCCCTATATGAAGATATAGGAAAAGGGAAGTATTGATGTTTTTTTTTTTTAATGCGTCCAGGAGACTCCTGGGGGGAGTATAGGACACGTTAAGAAGTTAAAATACCTGAAATACATATTACAATCACACACTGTTATACAAAATGACAATTAAATAACTGGACTGGAGCTACAAAACCTTTTATTGAGCTCCAATAACATCACAAAATTTATCCTCTTCTATGTACTCAGCTTGCCGATCTCTACAATGCTCCATACGAATTTTCCGAATTTTGTTGAAAGCAGTGCCAGGGAAGGTCGCATCTGTCAGCTTGATGAGTACCTCCATCGCTTTTGCTTTCATTGCTTCCACACTGTCAAATCTTGTCCCTATAAGGCTCCAATTTTACCTTAAAAAAAAAACAGTAATGGAGGACCAGGTTGGGTGAGTACAGTGGGTGGTCCAACGTAGTGATGCCGCATTTTGCAAAGAATGCCTTCACAGACAAGGTGGAATGAGCTTGTGCATTGTCTTAGTGAAACATCCACAAATAATAATAATCATCATCATAACTACGGGATGGAAAACTCCAGAATCGTAAAGAAACTACTCGACATTATAACAAAAAGTGAAACCGGCACAGAATGGCTGAAAGAAGTCGAGATGGAACTACAACAGATCAACATAGAAAATCTCAAAGACCGCACCGAATGCCGGAATAAAATCATAAATGTAAAGTTTCAGCAAAGAATACCACGACAACTGGGGAAAAAAAGGACAGATGAATGGAAGAAGGAGCATTCCGAGAGGATGAAGAGATTTTGGGAGGAGAAGAGGAAGAACAACCCAAAGTGAAATCATGATTCAAGTTCATTCGCTCTCCTATAGGGGAATAATCGAAAATAATAATAATTTTTTTTTTGGTGGCCTCCACTCACCCCTTACAGCCAACCCAACCTCCATGAAAGTGACTAACAGGGAAGCGGGGATGACCTACATGAGTAGAACAAGTGCAGCAACAGATAGAAATCCTTGAAACGCTACACTTACCTATCGGGACGTAAAAAGAAAAAACACTAACTCATAGGTCTATAAACTTATAAGTAAATTTGTGCAGGGATTGGCAATGATACCACACCTCCAGCGTGGAAAGATAACAATGAGAAAGAAACAAACACTAAAAATAAATAAAAAACTAAGCTAACAGCCAAGTAAAACAAAACCAATTATCAAAACAGGAGTCCTATATGACTTAATAACGCTGGTAGGCTACTCAGTTCACCTACCACCTTGTCATATGGCTGTCCCAACTGGATCAACCCATCCAACATAATACAATTTTCCTCTTGAACGTTGATATATTCTTGTTGAAAATATCAACCCTGCAACCGTCAACAACATTCATAAATTTAATGCATCTTGCCAGGGGATATATCCGAGTCTTTACCTTGTAGTCCACTATAGTATTATAATATTAATATTTATTCATTCCACTTTATACAAATAAAAAATTACATCTTATCTACTAGGAATAAATAACCACCAAAATTGGGTCCTACAACTTATGTATAAATTATGTATATACTATTTTGGATCCTACAACTTATGACTTACAACTTATAACTTATGTATATATTATTTTGGATCCTACAACTTATGACTTATAACTTATAACTTATGTATATATTATTTTGGATCCTACAACTTATGTTTGAAACATTTTGTTGTACAATGTAGTTTAGTAGCTATTGGTAATTTTCTGTTTTTTACCATCAAAATCTGTAAAAAAAAAATTACATTTTTTGCGACAGCAGCCTCAGTATACACTTTACGACAAATGTGTACATAAAAATTGTCAAACACTTAAAAACCTACAACTTTTATTTCTAGCGGTCTTTGGTGCAACATTTATTTTAACAACAATTAGGAATTTTCCGGTTTTTTCCAAAAAAATTGTATTTTTAAGATCGTGGCCTTAGTATGCATTTTATGACGAAAGTATATATAATTACAAGTTGTACGAAATAAAAAAACCTACAACTTTCATTTTAAGCATTTTTCACTACAGAGCCTAGTTTGGAAGCAATTAATGATCTCCCGTATTTCCTACAGAGTGATTTTCATTAGCGTCATTCACTCATGATTAAACGTAAGTAATATTTTTCATCTACATTGGCACGAAAAAGTCGTGTAAGTGTTTCACACCAGATTTTTAGATATTTTGGAAGCAGTTCAAAAGAAAAAAAACAATTTACATTTAAGAAATACGAATACAGTAGACACTTGATTCTCCGACACGAATCATGGCGGGCCGACCGCATTGGCGTAGTTGGTAACGTGCTCGCCTCTCATCATGCGGCCTTGGGTTCGAATCACATTCAGGTACGGCATATTTTCATACGTTAAAAAAATCATTTCAACCTTCACCGTCTGCATTAGCAGTACTGCAGAACAGTCGGATGTTAAACAAAACAAAAAAGAAAACCAACTCATGGCGAGGCACATGATCTGGTGTAAGTAGCGATCTGACAGGCAGGTCAGCCCCTCCACTTTCTCATCATCACCCTACCCTTCTGTTGTCCTTGAGTACAGAATTGTACTGAATGACACATCAGTTTGTATTCATTAAAATTTTGTAATTTTCATAGCAAAATTGTGTTTTAATGCTTCCTGTACATAATATCTCATATTTGCTCTGAATAGTTCAACATTTTGATACTTTGACAACCAAGGGGTCACAATGGGTCTGAAAACATGTATATCCGGTGAAAGCTCAATTTTGAAAAATCAACATGTAAACAATACTTTCCTTCCTATATATTCATACTTCATAGATGGATCTTCATAGATGGAAGGAATACGTAAATCAACTCTACATGGGAAAAGAAATAGAATATGATGCGATAGAACAAGAAACTGATGTTGAAGAAGATCAAAAAGGGGACCCTATACTACGAGAAGAATTCGATCGGGCACTTAAGGATATGAATATGAATAAGACACCAGGAATAGATAACATACCATCGGAATTATTATTACGATGTGGCAAAGTTGCTCAAAACAAATTATACAAACTTGTGTGCAGAATGTATGAGAGTGGAGAGGTACCATCGGACTTTAAAAAAAATATTATGATTCCAATACCAAAAAAGTCAGGAGCGGAGAAGTGTGAACATTACAGAACCATCAGCCTAACATGCCATGCATCTAAGATAATGACAAGAATTATATACAGGAGAATAGAACACCGAGTAGAAGAAGTATTGGACGATGACCAATTTGGATTTAGAAGGAGAATGGGAACTCGAGATGCAATATTGGCTCTGAGACTGATTATTGAGAAAAGGATACAGAAAAATAAAACTACTTTTATGGCATTTGTAGATTTAGAGAAAGCATTTGACAATCTGGACTGGAGTAAAATGTTAAAAACTTTGAAAAGGCTAGGAATTAAATACAAAGAAAGGAAAGTTATCTACAGTCTGTATAAGAATCAAACGGCTGTTTTGAGAATCGAGGGGTACGAAAAAGAGGCTGCTGTAAGAAAAGGTGTACGACAAGGTTGTTCTTTGTCACCACTACTTTTTAACTTGTATACAGAAGAGGCTATAAATGAAGTGAAGGAGAAATTTGACGTAGGAATAAAAATTCAAGGAGAAACAATAAAAATGTTGAGATTCGCCGATGATATAGTAGTATTAGCCGAGGCAAAGAATGAACTAGAGGATGCCTTAAATGGAATGGATGAGATCTTGAGGAAGGATTACTTCATGAAAATTAATAAGAACAAAACGAAAGTGTTGTGCAGCAGCAAGAGTGGTTTAGAAGAGATGGGAAATTTAAAAGTAGGCAACGAAAACATACAGGAAGTTGGGGAATTCTGCTATCTAGGGAGTAAAATAACAAAGGATGGTAGAAGCACGAGTGATATCAAGAGTAGAATTGCTCAAGCTAGAAAAGCCTTTGAAATGAAAAACAGCTTACCGACTACAAACATTGATTTACAGATTAGGAAAAATTTCTTAAAACATTATGTTTGGAGTGTAGCATTATACGGAAGTGAAACGTGGGTGATAGGGGCTGTAGAACGGAAGAGGATAGAAGCTTTTGAAATGCGGTGTTATAGGAAAATGTTAAAGATTAGGTGGGTGGACAAAATAAGTAATTTAGAGGTTCTTAGGCGAGTGGATGAAAAAAGAAGTATATGGAAGCATCTTACCAAAAGAAGGGATAGGCTAGTGGGGCATATCCTAAGACATCCAGGTATTGGGCTATCAATAATGGAGGGTAACATTGAGGGAGTAAATTGTAGAGGGAGGCAAAGATTAGAATATATAAAGCAAATTACAAAAGATGTAGGGTGTTACAGGTATGTAGATATGAAACGACTTGCGCAAGATAGAACAGGTTGGAGAACTGCATCAAACCAGTCGAGAGACTGATGACAAAAAAAAAATATTCATACAGGCAAGAGAAAGTAAAAATACATTTAAAATGATCAATTACTGCAAGCTGTTTCAACATCCAATTATGAAATACGAGTATACAAGCGCAATAGAAACTATAGTCAATCTACTGTAAGAGTACTCCGCATGAGGCAAGCGCCAATAGGTTGTAAACGAAAGTTTTACACTAGTTAGCGCGTATCTACCTCTCTGCCTGACAATTATCTTGCACTACATTTCATCATTGAAATAGTATCTACATCCAGCTAAAATAAACATTATCCTGTAAGCGTTTTCAATTATACCGTTCAGATTACTTGTAATTATTGTAGTTTCATAAAGAGACTGCGTAATTAATTATTTTAACCATTACATTTAACAAAACAATTTTCGTCTTTTTATATGTTTACCACTTTTATGTTTCAAAAACTCAACACATTCACTATCACGCATGTTAACAAAACACAGCTTACAAAACTTTTCAACTTCAGTCTACGAAGAAAATCGAAACGAACCGATACAATACCAGAACATAACTGATGAAACTAAAAATGAGTTAAACACGGGCAAGTGCAAGCAGTTGTATTGCCGGCCGCATTGGCGCAGTTGGTAACGTGCTCGCCTCTCACCATGCGGTCTTGGGTTCGAATCCCATTCAGGCACGGCATTTTTTCATACGTTACAAAAAATCATTTCATCCTTCACCGTCCCGTCTGCATTAGCAGTAATTGCAGAACAGTCGGACGTTAAACAAAAAAAAAAAAAAAAAAGAAGCAGTTGTATTAAACTAGTCACAGACATTAATTTTAAAGATACGAAATAAACAATCTGAAAACAACGAATCACTGGAATTGTTTACTCTTTTGTTACAATTTCAGCGCATAAGTGTTTTATTACTTGTGTCCAAAAATAAAACTGAGCCTAAAATAAAAACCTACTAATCATAAATAATAATGTAATAATAGTAAATAATGTAATGAGAAATAACAATGTAAGAGGAACAATAGTAAAAGTTTTAGTAATTTAATGGTAAACTAATGTTCGATTCATAAAACATTTTCTAACAAATTGAATTGAACAAGTTTTTAATGTATTAAGCTTAGAGCTTAGTGTTGTATGGAATTTTGTTTTTGATCATGCTGTGCGTATTTTAATTAATACACATGCTCACTTGTATTGCTGGTTGCCTACGTCGGAGTACTCTTAGCATAGACAGACTCTAGAAATACTACTGTACAATATATCAAACATGGGTACTTAAAGGGTTAAATCTGTTTACTATTTAAGTCTAGGTTTCCCTTAACACTTTCCAGTCTACCATTTTTTTCACGACTATGCACTACGGACTAAAGTAAATTACACGTATCTTGCACTGTAGACTGACATTTTTTCTACTTTTTCAAAAAATCAGTGTGCAGTCACTTCAGTTCTTATCAAAAAGGGTTTTATATGAAAATAAAGTTTGAAATTTGCTCTTTTTAACCATATATTTAGTTTAAGTCAATTATTAAGTGATTTATAAAATAATACTATTTACAATTACTCTAATTTACACATTTCCGAAAGATTTTATATGAAACTTATAAAAATATCGCTTTCATTCTCCGCAGGGTCGTATGATTAATGTCAATGTCCGTGTCATTTGATTCCGGCCCAGAATCTTCTACAAAACAATCTAATGCATCTCTAGAAATTGTTTCATGAAATGTATAATAGCACAATAACAGTACACTGCAAACAACGTGGCCTTGTAACCCGCTATGTGTCGGTACTCGGTAGTAGATGCTACGGTTCGATCTCGCGCATTAAGTAGCGGTCAATAGTTTCGTCGATATATCAGAAAATACTAATAGATTCGGTCAACTATCGCTGTAGGTAAACAGAGAACATAGTAAACTAAATAACAGTGAAAACGGGAAACGGATAGCGTACGAGTAGCCATATTTATAACAATATGAAAGTGGCAAACGTATGAGATACGTTCGCCGTCTAGGGGTGTATATTGCCATGCCGATATGACATACGTTTGCCGTCACTCGATGTATATAATCACGGCCGTATCACGTAAGGTTGTCATCTCGAAAGTGTTAACACTAATTACTAACAATTTTGTAGAGCGGACGCCAAATACGCTTGCCGGTTTAATGGCGCGCTCAGTTGCCTCAGTGAGTGGTGGGGGGGGTCAAGCTGTGATCAGAGTCACGTTGCTCTCGCAATGTTATGTATCGGTTAACCTGAAAACATTAGTCTGTAATGTGTTGTATGAGTGTGGTAGGTGTTAATCTATACTAATATAATAAAGAAGAATGCGTAGGGAGGAGGAGTATGTGGGGAGGGTTGTGGATGGATTGGTGGTGGATGGGGTGAGAGGGAGGGGGAGACCCCGGAGAAGATGGAGAGACGCCGTGGCGGACGACCTGAGGGAGAAGGGCCGGAGCGAGGAGGATGTGGTGGATCGGAGAGAGTGGAGGAGAAGAATAAGGAACAGCGACCCCTGAGGAAGGGAAAAGCCGAAGAAGAAGAAGAAGAATATAATAAAGAAGAAACGTCTGTTTGTTTGTTTGTATGAGGTTATCTTAGAGCTTCCTGATCAATATAGGCTATTTCGCAACTTTAATTACCGTATTTTTCGGACGATAAGACGCATCGGACGATAAGACGCACCCTTGTTTTTCAAGGCATAAATTATCTAAAAATTATTTTGACTGATTTTAATTAGTTTTTTATAACAGATAAATGTGATGTCTTTTATTGAAAAACAGCAAGTACAGAAGATACAATATAGTCTATATAATTATTTCATAGTCATAAATTTACAAGAAAACATGGATATAGAAACTGTAAGTACATAAATTACTACTATCGGTTTCATAATCATAGACACCCGAGTTTGAACCCAAAGCATCTACAAAATTACGAGTCGATGGTGATAATTTTATTCTTTTTATTCTGCGTTTACCTATAATAGTCCTATATTTTTAATATTTAAAAATTGCCATATCGAGGTTGGAAGACGAAAAGACCCGGTTTTTTTTTGATATCGCAACAAAGTTCATGCGTTTAGAGGCGTGTAACTTGATAAATATTTGACCGAAAAGTATGAAATTTTAACAAAACATAGACAATTATATTCTTACAGTGTGTACGAAATTTCAAATTCATACGTTATTTAAATTTCGATTTATTAACAATATTCTGAACCCTTGCTATCTCGGTAACCGCACGATTGTTCAGCTCGGGCAAACTATCGTTTTATTCCACGTAAAAACTTCGTACAGATAGTTAACCTGAAATATCGATTGGCCAATGCTGTGGTAAAATTTTTAGAATTTTGAAAAATAGAAAAGTAATGCGGGGGATGGGTGTTACTATCCATGTTGCTAGTTTGTGTACGTGAAATCCTGTCGGACTGTCTACCTGAATTGACAGACTGCATTGTCAGTTCAGGTAGACAATCAGATTCAGGCAACATGGTTAGTCTAATAGTAATTGATATCCATTTTTTCAATTGTGCTTCTAGTTGAGGCCATTTGACAGCTTGAGTTCGAAATTTACTAGTATGTTTCTTATTATCTGCCTTGAGTAATAAATCTTCTTATTTCCGCCATTCCCGAATCATTTTTTCTGTTGGAGGAGGTAAAAAATGCCTTTCTACTGCCCGAATGCCATTATCTTTTGCATATTGAACCACTTTTAATTTAAAAGCCAAAGAGTGCGAAACATGCTTCACATTTTAAAATACTATGATATTTACCGTAAGTAATATCGATACAAAAACTACTGTATATGCTTAGAAACTTCAAGACGATACAGTTTAAAAACTACGGTACATCCTATATAATTGTATGGTTTGTTTTGAAATCCCTAGTTATTGAACGTGTTTAAGTAGAGTAGGGTAGTATTAAATATTATTATAGAAAGCATCTACCCTGAAATATAGCTAGCGTTCGGACCATAAGACGCATGGTAATTTTTAGGTCATTTTTCTATGGAAAAAAGTGCGTCTTATCGTCCGGAAAATACGGTAAGTGAGTTAAGCAACTTCAACTGTGCGATGTCGCATGTTTTAGTTTATCGGATGCATAGCACTTTTATTTTTTAAGTCTTCTGGAAGGTGTATTTTTTGTGCTAGAAACACGATTTGACTTTTATATTTCATAGAAAAACGTGAAGAATAACATTCAATTCCAAAAACATTAAAAATTCGGAAATATTCAAAAAATTTATTTTAGTACTGTATTTCATATACTTGTTTTCATTTGACAGGTAGTGAATGAATCATATATTTCCAATTACTCTGCGTACCGCACCCACGTATGTCTCTTATCTCAGCCATATTTCACCTGTCTCTTTCTTTTTCATCGGTACTCTTCTATGCATTCTATTCAATTCTGTTAAATCGCAGGGGCAAACATTTAAAACGGTGGGCATCGATTTGAGACAAGAGTGCTTCCTTCACTCATAGACGACTATAATATGTCGGGCTTTTTAGAGCTGGAAGTGCAGAAAAACAATTTATTTTGCTGCCACAGGGCAACAAACCCACAAATATTGTATATAGAGAGGTTTTAAAATAATTTAATGAGGGCTACATTAGCTGCTGTCAAGCGAAGCGAGCGGGGGTTGCTAGTTGTTGTATACAATGTTTACAATTGAATGGTTTTAACGTCGCTGATAGATGATAATTTACATCGTTCAGCGCCTCGATTTGAGAAACAAAACAGCTTAAAAATGAGTAAATAAAACAGCTTACTGACTACAAACATTGATTTACAGATTAGGAAAAATTTCTTAAAACATTATGTTTGGAGTGTAGCATTATACGGAAGTGAAACGTGGGTGATAAGGGCTATAGAAAAGAAGAGGATAGAAGCTTTTGAAATGTGGTGTTATAGGAAAATGTTAAAGATTAGGTGGGTGGACAAAATAAGTAATTTAGAGGTTCTTAGGCGAGTGGATGAAAAAAGAAGTATATGGAAGCATCTTACCAAAAGAAGGGATAGGCTAGTGGGGCATATCCTAAGACATCCAGGTATTGGGCTATCAATAATGGAGGGTAATATTGAGGGAGTAAATTGCAGAGGGAGGCAAAGATTAGAATATATAAAGCAAATTACAAAAGATGTAGGGTGTTACAGGTATGTAGATATGAAACGACTTGCGCAAGATAGAACAGGTTGGAGAACTGCATCAAACCAAACGAGAGATTGATGACAAAAAAAAATCGTTCAGCACCTGTGATAATTCGCAACTAAGACACGAAATCTACCGACTGAATCCGAACAGTTCGCGCAACACCAGCAAGCTTATTTGGCGTCCACTTTACTAACGACAAACTGTTTCAGAAAATTATTACCGTTCCAGCAAGATTGATTAGATATAGTTGGTTACCTGTTGGTGCGGACGCATGTTATTCATATTGAAATGATCCCGTCGTTGCCTATAATCTCCTCTCTCATTGCTTCTGTAATCATTGTACTGTCGTTCATTACCAATCACACCACTGCTTCGATTTCTATTTCTTTAAACACAAATAAATAGATAATTAATACATATAACTTACCCGTTCAAAAATTTCTAAAAATATAAATATCCTAATTTTTTCACTGTTTACATATTTCAATCACCATACATAAAGAAATGTTTTTTACTTGACATAAACATTTTACCATACATTTGGCTGTTTCTACAATAAATAATTTATTTATAAAAGAAAGAACTTTGCAGTCAGTAAAAGTTTATCAGTAAGTCGCTATTTTAACATTGGAAAAAATTAATTTTAATTTATCTACTTGATGATCTGAACCCCCTGATACGATATAGGTTGGGCTTTGCTATTCGTGGTAACTTCCTGCGAATACTGTGATTACTGTGTCGCCACCGGCTTCTAGTAGCGCAGTCTGTAGAGCTCATAGGACCGGCCAAGCATCCGGTGGCGTAGTTCAAAAAAAGCTCGGGGAAGCCTTCGCCGCTACCTCAAAGAGGAGCAGCCGCAGGCAAAAGAAGGGGAGGTCATCTTTACCGCTGCCTAAATGATTAGGAGCAGTCGCCGACGCAGCGAACACCTTTCACCGTTGCCTCCGAAGAGGAGCAGTCGCCGGTGAAGCGAGGGGTAGGGAAGGGAGGTGTTAATGACAGAAAGAACTGACTCAAGGTTGAGCTAGCAATACCTCCGTATCAATCTTCGATCACGTAGACTCAATACTCCCTGGTCACCTTCAACAATAGCATCGGCCGGTGGGTAGATACCACCTTGCCACTTGATACATGCACTGCGAGAGGCATGACCACTGCGCTATCTATCGGCAGCAGCAACCCCATCACAGCGCCGACAGTGGGCAAAATGTAAACTATGGACCGGCGTAAAAACAGTACAGTATCAATTGTACATCAACAGTTTGCGACCAGCCATCTACTTCGCTATAACCGAACTACAACTGCCATAAAAATAAAAATAATACAACTAAAATATCAATAACTCACCCATCCCTATTGTAAGGCGGTTGAAATTGCATGTTAGATCTTGAATGTGATGATTTATCGTCTTTCGGTGGCGTAGGAGCAGACACTTGAACACCCTGATCTATTGTCGGCGATTTCCTCGACCCAAGTAATCCTGGAGTGGATGACCGAGAGCCGCCGATCAATTCTAGAACAGACACTAGATCACTGGAAACTTATGCCACCATTCATCGCTGGCCATCTTCACTACATACTATTAAGATATGCGTGGAAAATGGCAAAAATTATAATTAAATTAAGGATTAAAAATATAAACAATACATACAATACCCAATATTATACAATCTATTATATAAAAGGACAACATGTCCTGGGTGATTCATTTATAGATCAACGCACAGCCGAAACTACTGATGCTAGAGACTTGAAATTTGGAAGTTAGCTTTCTTATGTTGTGTAAGCACGCACTAAGAAAGGATTTTGCAAACTTTTGATTTTAAAGGGAAGAAATTGCAAAAATTCCCCCCTATTAAAGCGAGGACGCAGAATGAGCACAAAGTGCTACGCTTATGTACTGGTTGTTCTCCGACACACATTTACCCCCTCCATAGGCATATTCCATAGCATCCCGTATTACATTCTTATTGTACGTAAATAGCAGATCAATTACAAAACTGTAGCTATTTTCCCAGAAGTTAAATTGACTTTAACAACAATTTTAATCTATGTTTTACTTTTGTCACTCCAGATGTTGTACTGTACGTAGTGTTTAATCTTTTGACCTAACACTGGATTTACATTTTAACCAGAATTAATTCCAGAATTGTTGTTCTTTATAATTAATTCCAAAAAAAATTATATTTGTGATTTAAGTCATTAGCGAATTAAAATACAGAATCATAGCCTTAAAACTGCATGGGCGAAGCCACGACGGGGTGCTCTATTATATAAAAAGAGATGTCCTGATTTATAGATCATTTTAAGTTTTCTAAGGTGTTGCTAAGAAAGGATTTTGCAAAATTTTTACTTTTAATGGTAGAATTCGCAAAAATACCCTCCCATAAGAAATACAGAGAGTATACTTAAACAGCTGATTCTTTGTTTAAGTTTGCGTGGGCAAAGCCACGCGGGACCCGCTAGTAATACAATAATATGGAGAAGGGTTTACTATACAATACTATCACTTTCACTGCTGGGAGTTAAATTCAATACTTCTGTACCGTGCTGTCATTTACAACCGTTTTTCAAGGTTTTATTCTAATTTTATTATTGAATCAATTTCGTTATTTACCTCAAATTAAAGGTCTAATGCACAGGGGCGTCAATTATCCAAACCTCAGTCATCCGAATTACCATCAATGGAAAAATTATGTATATACTCATCCAGAGGCCAACTTAAACCAAGACGATGTTGCATGTTTTAGTCCATCAGAAGCATAGCACGTTTATTTTTTATAAGTCCTCTGGATGGTGTATTTTTTGGGCAAGAAGCACGATTCAACTTCTATACTTCATAGAAAAACATGACGAGTAACATTCAATTCCAAAGACATTAAAAATTCGAAAATATTTAAAATTTTTATTTTTTTACTGTATTTTATGAATTTGTTTTCATTCGACAGGTGAATGAGTCATATAGTATTTCCAGTTACTCTGCATACTGCATCCACGTATTACTTTCTCTTATCTCAGCCACATATCAACTGTCTTGTTCTTTTCTATTGGTATTCTTCTGTCCATTCTATTCAATTCTGTTAAATCGCAGGGACAAACATTTAAAACAGTAGGTATCGATTTGAGACAAGATAGCTTCACTCATGGACAACTTAATGTGAGACTTTCTAGAGCTCGAAGTGCAGAAAAACAATTTATTTTTGCTCCCACATGGCAACAAAACTACAAATATTGTATATAGAGAGGTTTTAAAATAATTTAATGGGGCCTACATTAGCTGCTGTGAAGCGAAGCAAGCGGGGGTTGCTAGTAATAGATAAAGAGGATGATGTTTATGATTTGGTATATTTTATTACATAAAAAACTACTTTAAATACTTATAAGATATCACCAAGGAAAGGTGTATTTTAAATATAGAACTCACAACCATAAACTAGTAACTTGCAAGGCAAATAAAACACTACTTCACGCCAATTAGTAGTTTACAAATTTAATGCATTATTTATAATATGTAACAAATTTCTTAAGACTACATGAAAATACGATGACAAATAACAGAAATATTTTCAGTAGACTTAAATTTTTTATTAAAAATCACTTTTACAGAAAACATTTTCAGATACCAACACCTTAGACAGCAATTAGGGATGCAGTACCCGCATCTTTTTGGGAACCAAATTAACGTTTATTCCAATTTAGCTGCCCAAATCTAGGAATTGTAAAAATAAATTTTAACCCTGTTCACACGGCTTATCTAATTTTAGATGATGCTGAATGGATTGTAGTTGGGGCGATAAAACGTGCTTCTGCAAGGTCAGTATAAATCGGAGACCTGTAAATATTGTACTTTTCTTGTAGGGAATTCTTAAACGCATCTGATAGTGTTTTCAGAAATAGAATATCATAATAGGGAAAATTTTTATTCCTTCTATAGTGTGTAGGTAGCATTGATGGTTTGGGAATTGTTTGTTTTGAATGGAAATCCAAAAAATAGCTTGTGTGTAAGTCAATGTACATGCATGTTCTTTAGTTTGTGTTGAAGCTATAATGATTCTGTTACGACATTTGCCCTTGAAAAGGAAAGATGAGTCCATTTTACTTTTCAGGGGGGTTTACCATCACAGAGGCAAAAAATTCAACACTGCTGGGTTGCAAAGGACATGTAACAGCTTCCTTCTAACTGCACCTACAGAATTTTTCAAAACACATGGTTGTAGGGAAAAGAATTTTCTACATTGCTTTGCTTACAACTGTAACCTAAATATAATAGTGACTCTGTGACATCACCGTAAAGAATGTAAAATACCATTCCTTAATGCTTCCCTGTGATGTGAAAATGGACTCATGTTGAACATTTTGTAACTTCGTCAAATATTTACGGAAATTTAAATAAAAAAATAACATTTATTTCAGTAAACTCTTGTCTACAAAACATGTTTTATAAATTTTTTGCTAAAATGAAATTTAAAAGCTCGTTATAGTGAAAAATATAAATTAAACACAAAAATTTTCGCGGTTGAAAATTTTGCTCGCCTAAACGCAAAGAATTATGAAGCGATTTTGTTGTAATTATATTCAAAAGGCGCGTACGTATTATATGAATCAACTGTAATTTTTTCACAATTTTTCATCAGTAGTGACATTAGATAAAACAGTTGTTTTGAGAGTACTTTTTGAATTTTGTATTTCTTATGTTTAACGCATAACAGTCCGTTTCCAAAGAGTTAAACAAACCCAGCTGGCTTATCATCTCATTACCATTAATTTAATTACTGTAAAAAAAATTACTTAGCAGATATACACACAAAATGTCTACAATTATTTTTGCCTTATAACTCCAAATATCAGCTGACCAAAACTACCTAAAAATTTGCTCACATAATCATACTTAACGTAACTAAGTCATGATTAAATAAATCCTGATTACCAAAGATAATCACACACCACAGTTGTTTTAGAGCAAAAAGTCGACTATAGTGCTTTTATTTCTCAAAAAAAATATAGCTTCTTTCATACATGCTATCATAGGAACAGAGCTTTCAATGCCTGTGATTGGGTCATTCTTATATTACGTCATATTATTTTACACACAAACCAATAACAAAAAATTAGAATAGTTATCAAGCAATAATATTGTTAAAACGAGGCTATTAATTTTCACAGAAATCATGCATAAAACAAGTAAATGAAAATGTAAACCATTACAACTTATTACTACCTACTAAAATTAAATTCAGCGTAATCAAGCAATACAAAATGCTGTTATTTTTTTGAATTTTTTTGAATTGAATCGTACATACTAGGGATGATTCTATTACAATAGGAACTTTTTTAAATGATCACAATATTAAGCATGTTCATAGACAACTAAAAATATAAAATGTATTGTGGTAATGAGGATTGTAAAATTTTTTATATTGGTATGACTAGTCGTACTTTTTTATATTGGTATGACTAGTCGTATTGGGAGGGAGAGCCTGCATGAGGAATCTAATGACAATGGTACTCGACTTGCAAGTTTTGCGCTAGCAAACAACCTAAAAATATCCAGTACCATGTTCCCAAGGAAGGATATACATAAATACACGTGGACATCTCCGGACGGGTCTACAAGGAACCAAATTGATCATGTTCTGGTGGATCAACGTCATAAGAGTAGCATAACAGATGTAAGAAGTGTAAGGGGAGCAGAATGTGGAACTGACCATTCATTGGTTCTGGTGAAGGTAACCCAAAAAATTGCAATCCAGAAAAGAAAGGAGGAAAGAAGTGGCGCAGATATAGACGTTGGAAAGCTGGAGGACAAACAATTGAGTAGAGAATTTGAGGTGAGACTGGAAAATAGGTTTCAAATTTTGCAGGATTTCCAAATAGAAGAGAATGACATAAACAGTAAGTGGAGCAACTTCAAGAAAAATATAATAGAAACAGCCAAAGAAATTTGTGGTGAAAGGATGAGAGTGAAAAAGAAACCCTGGTTTGATGGAGAGTGTGAGCGGAGGGTAACGGAACGAAGGGAAAGGAAAAGTATCTGGATGAATAGTGATACAACAGAGAATAAAGATAGGTACATGGAATCAAATAGGGAAACGAACAAGATACTAAGAAGGAAAAAGAGAATGTACTTAAATAACTTAATCGATAAAGCAGAACAAGAATGTTCAACAAATAATGCACGGGACTTTTATAGAAAAGTAAGGTTTTTTAAAAAAGGATTCACACCAAATCCGTATGGTGTTAAGGATAAAGAGGGAGTTGTATTAACTGAAAACCAGAAGGTCCTTGAAAGATGGAGAGAATATTTTTATGAATTGTTGAACGTGGAAGATTTGGACAATGCATTACACGGAAGCAATGAAGAGATTTACTATAATGTACAACCAGACGTAGACGTTCCTTCCAGGGAAGAAGTTGAAGCTGCAGTCAAAGCTCTTAAAAACAATAAAGCTCCTGGGAAGGACGAAATTTCAGCAGAGTTACTAAAGAAGGGAGGAGATGTAATAATAGAGAAGATGTGGGAATTAATAAGGATAATATGGGAAAAAGAAAAGATGCCAAATGAATGGCAGGAGGCAATAGTTGTTCCCATACACAAAAAAGGAGAGAAAGAGGAATGTGGCAACTTTAGAGGAATCTCTCTCCTCAGCATTCCCTATAAAGTTGTATCTAAAATAGTCCTGAATCGTATTGAGAAATACACTAATGAAATAATCCTAGAACATCAAGCAGGTTTCATGAAAGCCAGGTCCACAACAAATCAAATATTTATCCTCAAAGAAATCGTATCAAAGTACTGGGAATTCAATAAGGAATTTTTTGCTCTATTTATTGACTTTCAAAAAGCTTACGATAGCATAAGCAGGGAGAAATTGTGGATGAAGATGGAGAAGTTTGGAATTCCAAAAAAACTCGTAAACCTGGCCAGCTCAAGCATAGCAGAAGCCTCGTGCTCGGTAAGAGTAAATGGGCAAGTCTCTGAGTCCTTTAGGATAAATTCAGGAGTAAGACAGGGCGATGGGCTTTCCCCAATTCTTTTTAATTTAGCCATAGAAGAAGCACTCCAAAAAGTGGCAAATAGGAATGAAGGCATAAAAATTGGATCGGGAATCAACACACTAGCATTTGCTGACGATGTGGTAATTGTCGCAGAAAAGATAGATGACTTACGTCAGTTGGCAGAAGTGTTTATGGAGGAAGCAGGAAGAATGGGATTGAAGGTAAACAACACAAAAACGAAGTATATGCATTTCACTAGAAATCGAGTTAACAGAGACCAAGGTCCTCTCCAAGTGAACGGTCAATATTTTGAAAAAGTAGACTCTTTTAAGTACCTAGGCGTCGTCATTTCTGAACAAAATACAGAAGTGACAGAAATACAAAATAGGCTAAATCTTGCAAACAGATGTTTCCATGCATGCAACAAACTTATGTCTTCAAAATTGTTATCACGTACAACAAAAATTAAAATTTATAGAACAATTATCAGTCCAATATTGCTCTACGGAGCGGAGACATGGAAATTAGATAAAAGAGAGGAAAGGAAATTGATTGTATTTGAAAACAAGATCCTTAGAAAAATTTACGGACCTGTAAACGAGGGAGGAGAGTGGAGGAAAAGACACAACAGAGAACTTAGAGACCTTTATAGGGAGCCAGATGTGGTGTGTGAGTTCAAGTGTAGAAGAATTAGATGGGCTGGGTATGTTTTAAGAAGGAATGAGGACAGTAATCTTAACCAAGTGTTAAGAAGAAATCCTGAAGGACGACGACCGAGAGGAAGACCACGACGTAAATGGTGGAGTCAAGTGAGGGCCGATATGGAGAGAATTGGAGCGACCGAGGAAGACGCGGGGCATCGAGAGAGGTGGAGGGGCTGTGTTGGTGCGGCTAAATATCTACTTAGATATGTGTGGCCATGGCAGTAAGTAAGTATGACTAGTCGTAATTTTCAAGTGAGGTATAATGAAATAAAAATGGTATAAAAAAGCACTGAAATGTGACTACATTACATCTAACTATACCAATCATATAAAAGAAGAAAAACATAAATTTGGTAAAATAGATGAACATTTTAATACAATAGAACAATGTAATATAGAAAATATAAATAAAATTGAAAAATATGAGATGTTCCATATTTATAAATATTTAAAAGAGCAAAAGCAGGACATTTTGAATGAACAGGTTAAATTTAGGAATGATGAACTGATATTAACTGCTATTAAGGGATAAATTAAAATAAATTAATTTTATATCAGTTTTATACAAATGACTGAAGATTTATCATCTTCTATAGATTTTAAATAAGCGAGATAAAAATTCTTTTAGTTTAAATTATTTTATTTACTCTGATGATGGTGGATCCACCGAAACACGTGTACGTAAAAATAAAAATAAGTGACGCAGTTTAAAAAGAAGGTTAGTGAAATTATTATATAAATTCATTACATAAAATAGAACTAAAAAATAACAAGCTAAAAAATTCATGCATGATAAATTTATAGCAGGTAGTTATGGCCAATCTTTAAAAACATGAGTCATTAACAAAAAACTTAACTTACATACAAACAATCTCAAGCACTAAACTGATATATAATTTATGTGCTAATCTAAAAAAATCACTTTTAATACAATAAAAAATGCGACCAAAATGAGGAAGGATAGGATAGCTAAGCGTAGACTAGGCTGTAAACCAGAGGGAAAAAGAGATCGAGGACGCATGAAAAAGAGATTGGTAGATTTAGGAGATTCAGAACAGGACGGGAGATGCCTAATCCTTGAAAGGCAGAAGAAGAAGAAGAATTTCAACGACTTGGGCTTCAAAATAATAAATTGATTTTGATGGAAACCTTGATGTTGACAAAAAAAATACATCATTTTCAAAAGAATATACAGAACGATTGCAACTACACACTGAGGAACTCACTAACATATTTTAGTGAGATTTTAATGTAATGGCAGTGAAACTTATACAGAGAAGGAATCAGAAATCGTAAGCTGTGGAGATGTGTTTTTTATGAAGGATCACAAATGTTTGTAAAGGGAGGACAAAATTCACTACTATTGCGTTATATGAGAGCAGCTAGTAATAAAAATAGAGCTAGCTAATAAAAATAAATAATAGTAAACAAGAGAATCATTTGTTATTCCAGTAAATGGATGGAGTATGTTCAAAGATTAGGTTAGATTCAATAACTTTAATGATTCCAAAGAGAATAAATAATATTAGTTGCAATGCAATCTGATGGGACATTAAAGAAACTACGTGCAGAACTAAAAATCGATTAGATCAACACTAGCATTCTTTGCGTAAAATGTAAGTCAATTTTTTTTTCATCCAGGAGACTCCAAAAGGGAGTATAGGACATGTCAAGATTAGATCGATGCGTAGCATTATATGGGTTAACACTTTGAAGCCTAAGCCCGAGTATAGCTCGGGGTGAGCGTAAATCGCGGTTTTCCGAAGCCCGAGTATACCTCGGGCTGCCAAATTAAAATCTGTAGTAAGATTCAGACGAGGTCGGGCTTCGGTTGCAGATTAATTCTATATTTTATTTAGTTTAATTTTCTATGCTTGCAGCGAAATCTACCGAATATTTTGTGAACTATGTAGAAAAACATTGAGCTGTGTTTGAGGTTATGTTTTTGTTCAAGTACATGTGTACTTTGTCGTAATTTTTTCATAGTTATATGAGGTTTGTAGTTATTCTGCATTTAATAATATATTTATTTCCGTATATTTGTAAATAATATAGTTATTTCTACTTTGTAATAATTGTTTTCCTTTCGTATTTTGTCGGTAATCATTTTTGTTGGGTTGTATACATCGTACTGTTTTGTATTCCAGATCAGTTTATTTGTGCGGTTATTTGACAGTAATATTTATAATTTATTTTTCATTTTATGTTTTCTGTGTTTTGCTGTAAAGTTTGCTCTGAAAATAGCAAAGCTGCAACTGGAAAGGCTGGAAGGAAAGAAAACACCTGGTACTGCCCTGACTGGTAATGTTGCATTGTGCTTACCAGTGTGTTATCGAGTATTTCATAAAAGGCTAATTACATGTAAAATATTTTAAATTTTAGTACTCAAACATTTTTAATGTGTAATTTATTTCATTGCCTTTCTGTAGAATTTATATAAACTGTTTTTTTAGTAGTGTTTAGGATCGTAAAACTCAAAAACTAGGTAGTGTGTAGCACTTAACAATTTATTTTTTCATAATTTTTTTGTGTATAATTAGATAACTCTCATATATTTAGTAAGTATAATAATTTCAATGTAAATAAATAGTAATAAACTTTCTGATTTTTAATCAATTTGATGCAAAAATCATTAAGATATGATAGAAATTAAATCTTTTAGAATTTTTTGAAGTTTACTCTAAAACTCCCTGGATACTGTGACATACCATGTTCTTATAGCTCAGGCTTCAAAGTGTTTAAGAAAACCTATTAAGTAACTAAACATACCATGCTAAAATTACACCAAGGGTCGAAATCCTTTCAATGTTAAATAACCATTAACGTAACTTATTAAATAAATAGCATAAAAGCAAACATAACTGATACAAGTTACTTGCAAGCAAAAAAAATAATAAAAAGAAACCGTAAATAAATAAAAGAAGAAGCATTGTAGAAGCAGCAAGCAAGCGAGTGCAAATATCTTCAGTCAAGCCGCAGACACGGCATAAAAGAATAAGTAACGTACCGGAAGAACTAACAGGATGTTCTTTAATTGGTGGAGATTGTACTTGTTCTGGTACCTGTACCATATTCACTAACTCACTTTGCTGTTGTGGTTGCGGCTTTGTCAACGTCCGCCCCATTCCGGGTGCCATGCTCGCCATCGGATTGTAAGAGTTCGAATACTGACCCATACTTGATCCCATTTGTCCCATAACTGGTAAATTAAATCCGTGGGGCTGATACGATGATGTGCTCATTGTAGGAGGCACTGTCATCTGAAACAAAAACAATAAAACAAAAATTAACACTAATACGAAACAGACATGACCAATTGAAAGAATGCTTTAGTTATTTAATCTGTTAAATAAATACCATGCGGAGATGAATTTTCTACAAAAAAACGTCAAGGGTTGTACGAGGGAGGATAGAATCAAAAATCGCAACACAAAAATGATGCAAACAAGTGTAAATGAGAGAACCATGTTTATCTTTTATTATAAAAAATATATTTAATTGACTGTAAAATCCCTTTATTGTAATTATTAAATGCATACATTTCTTACTGTAATTGGACTCTTAAATAAATCTAATTCAAAACAAATCAGATAAAGAATTTATATAATAAATTTCACTAACCTTTTTAAACCCGTCAACTTTAATCTTTACTTACATGTGTTTCGGTGGATCCACCATCATCAGAGTTAATAACATAATTGAAACTAAATTTTTTTTATTTATTTCAAATCTATACAAGATGATACATCTTCAGTCATTTGTATAAAACTGTTATGTTATTTACTCTGATGATGGTGGATCCACCGAAACACATATAAGTAAAGATAAAAGTTGATGCAGTTAAAAAAAAAGGTTAGTGAAATTTATTATATAAATTCATTATATATAATAGAATTAATTTCAAACTGCACGATGCATTATGAAAAATTATTTTTGAAATCAAATAAAAGTTCTTAAAAAAAAATCTGGTGTGATGCACTCACACAACTTTCTCTCACCAATGCAAATAATTAACAATAACCTAACAATAGTAATAAAACATTAGAAATAAACAAAAAACTAATCTTAATAAACATAACTTAATTTTAATCATGAGTGAAAGACGTAAAATGAAAATCAACCTCAGTTTGGCTTAAAAATACGAAAAATCACTTTCACACTAAATTCAGCTCTGTACAGAAAAATGCTTTAAATAAACGTTGTAGATCTTTGAATTCCTATAAATTTTATTGTATACACTGATGTCGTAAAATACATAAATGTTTTTAAAAAATGTATTTTTCACACGTTCTCGTGAGAAGAAAACATAAAATCGCTAATTACCGATAAACTAAGCATTATACAAAAAAATGTTTTAAATAGAAGATGTAGGATTTTAAATTTTTTACAACTTTTATTAGATAAATTCTCGCAGTAAAATGCATATTAAAGCCGCAATCTTAAAATGAACAATTTTTTTACATGAAAACAGCCTCACCAAGAATTTCAGCAAACATGGCGCCTATCCTATCTTGTAGAGCATAAAAAATTTAGTAAACCAGGCGATTTTTAAAAAAATTGTAGGACCAGTTTTTAAGAAAATTGCAAAAAAGTGAAAAATTACACGAATAAACTACTGCTTCCGGTTGACCGATTTTGATGAAAATGTTCGTGTCGGGTCCAGTAGTAGTATGTAACTTAAGTTTGTTTCAAGTTCATATGATGTTCTGTTCTTGAGATATTCTGTACACACACACACACACACACACACACACACACACACACACACACACACACACACACAGAGTGAGAGAGAGAGAGAAAGAGAGAGAGAGAGACCAATCGCTAAACATGATTTTTTGGTTTCAGGGGGTCTGAAAACGTGTAGATCCGGTGAAAACTTGATTTTTCAAAATCATCATGATAACAATACTTTCCTTCCTGTATATTCATATAGGCAAGAGAAAGTAAAAATAATTGGATAACAGAAATTTTTTTAATCTTTTCAGTTGCATCAACAACTAGGTAAGTGGTCACCGACTGGCAAAATGTAGTAAGCCGATTAATTTTTTGGCAAACTGCGGGCTCTAAAGAATATTTTTTTTTTGTACGCATATCTTAATTTTGTGTGATGTGAATGTTTTTACATTTAGACTGCGTGGATGCTGAAAGCAACTGAGGCACAAGACATTACCAAAGTTTCTCTGAAGAAAGTTGATGCTCGCTGGACAACTTTATGGCCACGATCAGGCTGAAAGTAACTCGTGATAGCAACAACACTACAAAATACCAAAAAAAATTACTACCTTTGTAAACTTTTGGGTAGAGTAGTTTGAAATTATTGTTATATTTTTTTATTGTTCAAACTTTTCAAAATCAACAATTATTATTAAGATTTAGCATGATTGCCATATCTAAATTTTTACAGTTGGACAAGGTAGACTTAAGTAAAAAAATCTAGTGTGAAACACTAACACGACTTTCTCGTGCCAATGTTAATAATTAACAATATAACGTAACATTAGCAATAAAAACATTAGAAATAAACAGAAACCTAACCTCAAAAAACATAACCTTATCATAATACGGTTTAACTCATTTAATCATGAGTTAAAGATGCATAATGAAAATCAACCGCAGTTTAGCTTAAAATACGGAAAATCACTCGTTCACGCTAAAATAGGCTCTGTAGAGAAAAATGGTCTAAATAAAAGTTGTAGATCTTTCAATTTCCTATAAATTTCATTGTACACACTTTTTTCATAAAATGCATACTAAGGCTGAAATCTTAGAAAAATCGCTTTTTTACACGTTTTCGTGAGTAAAAACAGAAAATTGCTAATTATCGCTGAACTAAGCGTTATACAAAAAAATGTTTGAAATACAATAATATTTTGTAGGAAATAAGTTGTAGGTTTTTATATTCTCTACAACTTTCATTTTTACGCTAAAATGCACATTAAAGCCGCAATCTTTAAAAAAAAACAACTTTTTTATGAGAAAACAGCCTTCCCAAGAATTTGAGCAGACATGGCATCTACCCTATCTTGTAGAGCATAAAAATGTAGTAAATAAGGCGATTTTTTTAAAAAATCGTAGGAGCCGTTTTTGAGAAAATGCAAAAAAGTAAAAAATGACACGAATTAACTACTACTTTCGATTGACTGATTTTAATGAAAATGTTCGTGTCAGGTCCTCTAGTGGTATCTAACTTAAGTTTCTAGTTTCAAGTTCATACGATGTTCTGTTCTTGAAATTTTCTGTTCACACACACACACACACACACAAACACACAGACCAATCGCTAAAAACATGTTTTTTGGGTTCAGGGGGTCTGAAAACGTGTAGATCCAGTAAAAACTCGATTTCGAAAAATCACCATGAAAACAATACTTTCCTTCCTATATATTCATATAGACAAGAGAAAGTAAAAAATTAGCCGGCCCATGGTAGTTCATCAAAATTTTAAATAAACCTTGATCAAATTTAGTTGATGACCACAGAGCTAGGTCATTATCAAAAATACGTTGGGAGTAAGGAATGGTAGGTTTGAACACGTAATAATTTCCCACACCCTAACTGGGAATTGAACCTCAGAACTTTTGCTTAAGTACAGCACGCTAACAATTGTGCTGCAGTGAAAACAAATTGAATCGAATCTCTCTTAAAAATGATACAGGTTATTTCTTGCCCATAACGGGCAGGTGGAGTGTTAAATTATTACACTTGATTTGTTGGTTACAGGGCTACAAAAAATAGTTCCGTTTCTTATCATATATTCAGCCAATTATATGACTGAACTATTTAAGAACAGAAGAGGTAGAGGTGTAAAAAACACTAATCACAGTTATCTCCTCTGAGAGTAATGAATTTCATTATACAGCCAGACCCTGTGGTGAATGAAGTGAAGGTGTCATTTGCAGGGTGGAAAGTGGGTGCTTTTCGGAGGGCCTAGCATGCTGATAAGCATACTCTTTCAACTCGGTGAGGAAGGCAATAGTAAACCACCTCACTCCTTGTTTTTACTTAGTAAAACCTCTAGAGGTTCAAACCAGCCTTTTGGCTGTTGACCTAAACAACACAGGTTATTTCATCAAAATTTATAATGAAATACAACATCTTTCGTACAATATAATAGGCTGGCATTACATTTTATAAAAGATAAAAAATAAAATGTCGGACTTGAAAGAAGATTAACAAAATATAGTTGGAATTTTAACATGTTACTTTTCTTACTTGAAATATTAAACATTTTATTGTGAATAAAATAAATTAGTCTTAGTTCATGAGTAAGCAGAATTTATTGGAAAGCTAGCTTCCATCATAACTTGATTATTTAAAATCAGATTATAACAAACAAGATACTACAATTTTCACAACAAAATATTTTTGTAAGAGAACCCAATTCAATATTTAAGGTTTCCTTATGCCACTCAATGTTAACATCTGATGATTTTTTACTTTCTCTTGCCTATATGAATACATAGGATGGAAAGTATTGTTTTCATGTCGATTTTTTGAAATCGAGTTTTCACAGGATCTACCTGTTTTCAGACCTCCTGAACCCAAAAAACTTGTTTTTAGCAGGTCTGTGTGTGTGTGTGTGTGTGTGTGTGTGTGTGTGTGCGTGTCTGTGAACAGAATATCTCAAGAGCGGAACATCGTACGAACTTGAAACTTAAGTTACATACTCTACGTACTCTTCATAATTTAATCTCCTTCTACAGGGTGATTCATTTAAAAGTAGCCCGCTGCATTTAACAGCGGCCTTCGGCACTCAATTGGATTCAAATAGTAAATGAACAAATAGAATTACTTAAAACATAATTTTACATATTTATTTAAAATTTATATATAAATTTCAACTTCATTTTTACAGTAGATGCTGAAAGTGGCAATGTTATTATTGCACGCACGACACAATACGGAAACGTCTATAGCTTGAATGGCTGCCACGATGTTATTCTTTAACTCATGTATACTGCGGGGGTTTGTTTGGTAAACAGTTCCTTTTAAATAACCCCATAGAAAAATATCGCACATACTCAAATCGGGTGAACGAGGAGGCCACAAATCTTTACTAACAACTCGCATGGGAAAAGCCTGATTGATATGAGATAGGGACTGGCGAGATGTGAGACATGTTGCACCATCTTGCTGGAAAAAATTGTGCTCTATAATAATTAAATAATAATATAAATTGTACTATAAAGGCCAGTCAATCACATCGTGATCCGTGCTGCCAATACAGCATATGAAAATTACTTGAGCGGCTATAAATTAAATTACTCGAGCAGCGGGCTACTTTTAAATGAATCACCCAGTATAATACTCACTGTGAGAGAATGTTTGAACATGCATATGGACGTATTTGAACAAACTGTTTCGCGACCCCCCCCCCCCTATAATATCACCATGACCCCCACGTTGAGAATCACTGCTCTAGCGGTTCAAACCAGTCTTTTAGCTGATGACTGGTGACATAATCAACAATCACAAAACAATACGAACTGAAAAACCAAAATGTAATGATTATATTATTTAAAAACAATACATACATGAACAATGGCAGGATCATTTGGCAGCTGGCTTGTTACAACTCTAATATCCTTTATGTCGGACCCTCTAAATAATATGAAATCATAAGTCTGTGGTTGAGGCGGTACAGGATTCTCCACTTCTCTGTCTTCTGTTCCATATGACCTAACTGTAAAAAAAACAAATACACACATCAGCATCTTCAGTGACAAAATTAAAAGTCAACATTTTTTTAGCTGTAATACTTAATTCTTCTCTGTTACTTTCCTATTTATTTATAAACAAATTGTTAATACGGTGGCCAATGTCCGTTCCGGACATTGGTTACCGTATTAACAATTGAACTTTATTGTTGTTGTTTAGGTCAACAGCCAAAAGGCTGGTTTGAACCTCTAGAGGTTTTACTAAGTAAAACGAGGAGTGAGGTGGTTAACCATTGCCTTCCTCACTGAGTGGAAAAGTACGCTTATCAGCATGCCGGGCCCTCTGAAAAGCACATATTTTCCACTCTGCAAATGACAACTTCACTTCATTCACCACAGGGTCTGGCTGTATAATGAAATTCATTACTTTCAGAGAAGATAACTCTGATTAGTGTCTTTTACACCTCTACCTCTTCTGTTCTTAAATGATTCAGTCATTTAATTGACTGACCATGTGATAAGAAACAGAACTATTTATTTTAGCCCTACAACGAACAGATTGAGCGAAAATAATCTGACACTCCAACTGTCTGTTATGGGCAGTGAACTTTATTGACAAAAAAAAAAGTACAATTTTTTTTGAACATCTAGCAAAATGGACTAACACTGCAAGTATTTCTTGATATTTCGGTAAAAAAATCACAACAATAACTTTTATATAACCAGTTATGAAGATTTTTACTAATGCTTGTAAAACAACTTTTTTGAGTGTAGTCTTTTTCGCACTTCTAACTGATAATCTGCCCCTAACAGACAGGTGGAGTGTCAAATTATTTACACTCAATCTGTCCGTTGCAAGGCTTATATAAATAGTTCTGTTTCTTATCACATGGTCACCCAATTAAATGACTGAATCATTTAAGAACAGAAGAGGTAGAGGGGTAAAAGATACTAATCAGAGTCATCTCCTCTGAAAGTAATGAATTTCATAATACAGCCAGACCCTGTGGTGAATGAAGTGAAGGTGTCATTTGCAGAGTGGAAAATTTGTGCTTTTCAGAGAGCCTGGCATGCTGATAAGCGTAATTTTCCACACAGTGAGGAAGGCAATGGTAAACCACCTCACTCCTCATTTTACTCAGTAAAACCTCTACAGGTTCAAACCAGCCTTCTGGCTGATGACCTAAACAACACAAACGCAACAACAATTGACAATGGGCTATAAAATTTTTTAACTGACTCAAAAAAAATTGTTACGAAAGTTGGTCCTCAAAAGTGTTAAGGGGCACATTATGTTGATCATGAGCACTCAATAGTTTTTAATGTATAACTTATTTCTTTATTTATTACTTGTTGATTCAACAGCGATAAGAACCCTGGACTATAATTGGATAAAAACTCTTAGAATTAAATTACTCAACACGAAGTAATCAATCACAAAAACAATAATAAACAACAAAGAGAGAAGTAATTGAACCAAAACGTAAGAATTAATAATAAATACAGGATTAAGATTAACATACAGATAAGAAATTATTCCGATACATTCTCTTTGGCAACCATCCATATATTACAAATTAATACTTTCAGATAGTGACATGTGATATCCAAATAAAATATAAACATCTGTGATGAATTATTCAAGAACACAAATATGAATTAAATCAAATTAATAAACCCGATTATGAATTTGTTTAAACCATAAATTTAACACTTTAACGCAATATCATTCATTAAGTAATAAAGCATTAAACATTATTACAGTAATTAAAATTTTGACACGTTTTTCCCTAGACATTATAATAATTTAGTGCAACATTAAATGATGAATACATTAACAAGCAACACAGTCGGTTATCCACACAAACGATTCTTAATTTAAATTTTATGCTAAATTAATCATTTTAAATACATTTCACTTAACATTGTTTCGTACAGTATAGTCTCGCAAACCCGACAATCCAGAACACAGCACTCCATATTTCTCAACATCCTTGTTAGAATTATGTCGGATAAAAATCTTATGTGAAACACTCACGCAATTTTCGCTTGCCAATGCAAATAATGAACAACATAACCTAACATTAATAATAAAACATTAGAAATTAACAAAAAAAATTAACCTAATTTTAATCATGAGTGTATGATGCAAAATCAAAACCAACCTTAATTCGGCCTAATAATACGGAAAAATCACTCTTTCACGCTAAACTAGGCTTTGTACAGAAAAATGCTTGAAATAAAAGTAACTTACTAGATAATTTGATTATGTACACTTTTGTCGTAAAATGCATACTAAGTCAGAAATCTCAAAAAATTCATTTTTTAAAGATTTTCATGAAAAAAACAACAACAGAAAATCACTAATTGCCGCTAAACTAAGCGTTATACAAGGAAATGTTTGAAATAAAAGTTGTAGGTTTTTTAATGTTCTACAACTTTGATTAACACACTTTTACCCTAAAAAGTATAAAATTGTAGGAGCCATTTATCAGGAAATTGCAAAAAAGTGAAAAATTATACGAATAAACCACTACTTTCGGTTGAACAATTTTGATGAAAATGTTCTTGTTGGGTCCTCTAGTGGTATCTAACTTAAGTTTCAAGTTTCAATTTCATACGATGTTCCGCTCTTGAGATATTATGTTCACATGCACACACACATAGACCTATCAATAAAAATATGTATTTTGGGGGGTCTGAAAACGTGTATATCTGGTGAAAACTCAA
The DNA here is from genome assembly GCA_035578175.1 of Catonia carolina. Classification (NCBI taxonomy): domain Eukaryota; kingdom Metazoa; phylum Arthropoda; class Insecta; order Hemiptera; family Achilidae; genus Catonia; species Catonia carolina. The sequence goes on from JAQMRL010000016.1 coordinate 9,438,930, forward strand.
TTTTTTAAAAATCGATATGAAAACAATACTTTCCTTCCCATAAATTCATAAAGGCAAGAGAAGGTAAAAAAATCTTATTTGTTAACCAATTTTGATGACAAATAAAGAAAATCACAAACTGAAATGCTAAACTAACCGTTGTACAAAAACAAAGCTTCAAATAAAAGTTGTAGGTTTGTCAATTTTCTATAAATTTAGTTATATTTATATTTTTATCAAAAAATGACAAATTAAGACCACAATCTTGAATTAATCTTTATTTTTACTGGTTTTAATACCGAGCAAAATATAAAAAATCAGTAATTTATGCTAAACTTAGCGTTACAGAAAATATGTTTGAAAAAAATAAAAGTTGTAAGTTTTTTAATTTCATACAATTTTGATTACACGTACATTTTTCATAAAATGAAAATTAAGACAGCAATCTCAAAAAAATACCACTTTTCACCATGAAAGTAAAATCCCACCAATAATTTCAGCACACAAGGTGTTTACCCTATCACGTGGAGCATAAAAAATGCAGTAAATGAGGTGGTTTTAATAAAAATAGTAGGAGCCATTTTTGAGAAAACTGCAAACAAATTTCAATTGCATGAATAAACTAGAATAAGCTGTTACAGTATTTAATTTTGGTAATTGTTTTTTTTTTTATTCCTAATTTGTGTACGTTGCAATCTGTTCAATTCAGAACAATAAGCAACCCCATGACCCAATGAGATGAGGATGATGTGTATGACGTGTAAATGAGGTGTAGTTTTGTACAGACCCAGGATTTTGGTAATAGAGCTTATTTGTCATCCATGAACAAGAGCAAAGTATCACCTGATCACACAAGTTATAAGAAAGGAAGTGTAAGGGATCAAAGCAGAAAGTATAGAATTCACAGGTGTCTGAAAATTTTCAAAATAGGAGAAAGAAACTCAAGCTAGAGAATAGTAGAAAAGAAGAATGTAATAAACAAGAAGGGGAAACATACAGCTGGAAGGTTCTAACATGGCATCAGCTGGTAAGTGAATATATTATTCACGTTTTCCGAAAAAAACACAGGTTTTCATGATTACTAAATATTGGAAACGCCCTAACTTGAGTTCATAAAAGATTTCTTCACGATATTTTTTTTAAATGTACAGAATTCCTTGATCTGTGATTTGAGTAGACGTTTTTTCAAAATACCGTACAAAAAATAAAATATAAAAAAACAAAAATTTTAATAAACTTTTACAATAATTTTTTTCTGGTAGTGTCGTAGCAGGTAGCAAAAAACGCTGTTTAGAGAACACCTTTTCTAGTTTAAATGGCACAAGAAAGAAGTTTCTAGGATTAATAATTTTTAATGTATCCCATTTCCCGCAAAACAGTGTTTTTTTTATCATCAACCCTTATATAATAAGGGATGTAATTTACCTTTGTGCAAACTTTTTTAAACTTAAATTACCCAATACATAAGTTTATTTTCAGGTTAAAACACAGAATAAATCCAAATCTTATGTTTTAAGTAGATTACCCCTTCATAAGTAATAATTATTATTGAAAGAAAAAAAAGGCTGATAAAATATATAACAGAGCTACGGAAGCAAGTATTGGCAACGTTGCTGGCAAGTCATTGGCTAGTTTATGAAGTGGGCAATGCCTAAAATTAATTAATGTTATTTAATTAATGTAATGTGTATATTTAGAGCTCATCAACTTTTAAAAATAGTATACATAAATGTATGTTGTTTTTTTTAGGTCAACAACCGAAAGGCTGGTTTGAACCTCTAGACCTAAAGGCTTTACTAAATAAAACGAGGAGTGAGGTGGTTTACTATTGCCTTCCTCACAAGATTAAAAGAGTATGCTTATCAGCATGCCAGGCCCTCCGAAAAGCACCCACTTTCCAACCTGCAAATGACACCTTCACTTCATTCATCAAAGGGTCTGGCTGTAGAGTGAAATTCATTACTCAAAGGAGATAACTCTGACTAGTGTCTTTTACACATCTACCTCTTCTGTTCTTAAACAGTTCAGTCATATACTGATGGTTAATTACGAAATTAACTTTATTTGAGACGAAGTCTAAGAGCGGAACAATCCTAAAAACATACTGATACTCATAGTTCATTTGAATACATAGTCCTTAATTTATTACGCGGAGAGTGGTACAGGAAATATTCTTTTGATTTGGCAATTCTGTTTTTACGTTTTAGGCTACATTTATACAAATAAAAGTATTTTAATTCGTTAAAACTCATTTCGTTTCTTTTAATTTTAATTCTTCACATTTTATTCATTACTCTGTAGTGTTGTTATAAATTAGTTATCTATCCGTGTATTATAAGTTTATCATATCGACCATTCAAAAGCAGCAGAAAACAATTCAAAGTGCGGAACGGAATGTTATTTTAAATGTTATTAAGTGTTGTAAAGAAGAAGCAAAAAATAAACTATATAATGCTATACAGTTGCATGTTTTTAGAAATGTACGTACTACGCTGGCAGCAGCGCATTGCCCACACTGAGTCACAGGTTCATCTCGTCATTACATACCAGTAATTGGTTGACTATATGATAAGAAACAGAACTATTTTTTGTAGCGCTGGAACCAACAGTTTGACTGCAAATTAAACACTCCACCTGCTCGTTATGGGCATAATACATATGATCGATTTTCTTTTTCAGCTTCATTTCTGCGAACATCACAGTGAACTGTGGCCGATTGGAACCAATATTTTACTTTGAAAACACCTACAGGGTCTTCTATTGGTCGATTTCAAAAATCCAGACCAGATACTGTTTGGATTTGGGAATTAGGACCAAATTAAACCGCATTATCAACATTTTACTTTAGTCGAAATTTTCAAAATCCAAATCAAAAATCGAACCCAGGACTTTCACTTTAATAAACTAGCACGCAATAACTAAGAAAGGATTGACGGTCTCTATTTACTAAATCCCAGACACAACACATGCTTGAAATACAAGTATACAAATTACACATTTGGAAAAATCTGGTGTGAAACACTCACACAACTTTCTCTTGCCAACGAAAATAATTAACAATATAACCTAACATTAGTATAAAACATTAGAAATAAACAAAAAACCTAACCTCAACAAACATAACCTAATTTTAATCATAAGTGAAAGACGCAAAATGAAAACCAACCTCAGTTTGGCTAAAAATACGGAAAATCACTCTTTTACACTAAACTAGGCTCTGTAGAGAAAAATTCTTAAAATAAAAGTTTTAGATCTTTTAATTTTCTATAAATTTGATTATATACACTTTTGTTGTGAAATGCATACTAAGACCCAAATGTTAAAAAAAATCTATTTTTCACACGTTTTCGTGAGAAAAAAAAATCGCTAATTATCGCTAAACTAAGCGTTATACAAAAAATGTTTTTAATAAAAGTTGTATGATTTTAAATTATCCACAATTTTTACTTTCTCTTGCCTATATGAATATATAGGAAGGAAAGTAGTGTTTTCTTTATTATATAAATTTCTGTGCTAAAGTGCATATTAAAGCCGTTATTTTAAAAAAACATTTTTTTTACGTGAAAACAGCCTCACCAAGAATTTCAGCAAACATGGCGTCTACCCTATCTTGTAGAGCATAAAAAATTTAGTAAACCAAGTGGTTTTAAAAAAAATCATAGGACCAGTTTTTAAGAAAATTACAAAAAAGTGAAAAATTACACGATAAACTACTATTTCCGGGTGGCCGATTTCGATGAAAATGTTCGTGTCTGGTCCAGTACTGGTATGTAAATTAAGTTTCAATTTTCAAGTTCGTACAATGTTCCGTTCTTGAGATATTCTGTTCTCACACACACATACATACATACATACACACACAGATCAATTGCTAAAACATGTTTTTTGGGTTCAGGGGGTCTGAAAACGTGTAGATCCGGTGAAAACTCGAATTCAAAAAATCGACATGAAAACAATACTTTCGTCCTACATATATGCATATAGGCAAGAGAAAGTAAAAATACTATTTTTTTATTTTTTATCGTAATTAAATTTATTTTAACTCGATTATGTATTAGAATAGATTGGGGTCAAATAATAAAACTTAATATGAACAGATAAAACGACGGACGGTTTCGTATCAGTTTAGGTATAAACAATACGTAGGACAGAGCTTGAGCTATCATGTTTATACAAGTTTAATGACCAACCATGTTCAAACAATTAACATTATTTTCAATCTTATCAAAAATGAAGCGAAGGCCTATTTATTTCCAGTATAACGATGTTTTCCTGTTTTACATGAAATAATTATTTAAGTTGCAGAATAAATTCACTTAACTAGCTTGTCTTAACTCGTATTAAAATTTAAATAAATTATTACAATTCTCAATAAATTTAATATACCAACAAAAATAAAACTGCTTAAAATTTTTTTTATAAAAACTTTTAAATCCTATTTATGCCATTAAATAAATGAGTTCCTGCCAATAATAGGCAGGTGGAGTGTTAAATTAATTACTCTCGATCTGTTTGTTCTAAAGCTACAAAAAAAAATAGTTCTGTTTCTTATCACATAGTCAGCCAATTATACGACTGAACTATTTAAGAACAGAAGAGGTAGAGGTGTAAAAAAACACTAATCACAGTTATCTCCTCTGAGAGTAATGAATTTCATTATACAGCCAGACCCTGTAGTGAATGAAGTAAAGGTGTCATTTACAGGTTGGAAAGTGAGTGCTTTTCAGAGGGCCTGGCATGCTGATAAGCATACTCTTTTAACTCGTTGAGGAAGGCAATAGTAAACCACCTCACTCCTCGTTTTTACTTAGTAAAACCTCTACAGGTTCAAACCAGCCTTTCGGCTCTTGACCTAAACAACAGATGAGTTCCATTAATTAAACATTATTAAAACAATAAATGATAAGGCCACCTCCGTGGTATAGTGGTTAGCGTGCTAGCCAACCATGCTGAAGTTCTTAGATTCGATTCCCTTATAGGGTCCAAAAAATTATTACAAGTCAAAACCGATTGTTTATATCCCAAAGTAATCGCTAATAACAAAGATGTTGAAGCGACTTAAAATAAAAACTTAAAAAAATAAAAGATAAATGCAATAACTAAAATATAAATTTTGAAATATATTATTTGATCCTGTAAAGTTTTTAAAAATAATTCAAAAACATTATTACTAGATTTGAATTTCAGAAATTTCTGTTATTTTAACGAGTCCAGAGCCCATGTACACCATGTATAGAATAAAGACTGTGGGTGACCGACGCCTGTGTGTAACCATGTCATAGATTTAATTACACGATTTATCGCCAGTTGGGCAATTTCCGTGGTTAGGATTACTAATACATTTCCATAGTTCATTACAAACAATAGTGTTATTTCTTATGCATTCTGACAGAATTTTTGAATACAAGTTAAAGTTTATTTAACCACGTGTTTCTTGGGCGTTTTAGTGAGATAATAGCCATTTTCAATAGCCTACTTTGTTGCGTTCTTTTCACGTATCATTTTGTAGATATTCCATAAATAAATCAAGGTATACTTTTACTTTTAAGTAATTTTTATTCGTTAGCTTGGTTATTAGCAACTATTGTGGGTTATATAACAGTGAGTTAGAACTTTTAAAAATTTCCAAACCCTAATTGGGAATCGAACCTGGGACCTCCACGTTATAAGCTAGCGTGCTACCAGTACACTACGGAGGCGGCCTAGTTTTAAATATTATTTTATTAATTTTTTTAACATTTACATTATTTTACCTCAAATGTGTCACAAACTTTGTTCCTGAAAACCTTTTTCGACAATTTTCAATTCAACACAAGTTTTTTTTTAAAATAAAGTAACGTGCTTTTTACTTTCTCTTGCCTATACGAATATATAGGAAGGAAAGTATTGTTTTCATGTCAATTTTTCAAAATCAAGTTTTCACCGGATCTACTTGTTTTCTAACCCCTGAACCAAAAAAACATTTATGCGGTCCTGGGTTCGAATCCCACTCAGGCACGGCATATTTTCATACGTTACAAAAAATCATTTCATCCTTCACCGTCTGCATTAGCAGTAACTGCAGAACAGTCGGACGTTAAACCAAAAAAAAAAAAAAAAAAAAAAAAAAAAAAAAAAAAACATTTTTTAGCGATTAGTCTGTGTGTGTTAACAGAAAATCTTAAGAACAGAACATCGTACGAACTTGAAACTTAAGTTAGATATCACTAGAGGACCAGACATGAACATTTGCATCAAAATCAGTCAACCGGAAGTAGTAGTTTATTCGTGTAATTTTTCGCTTATTTGCAATTTTCTCAAAAACTAGTCCCACGATTTTTTTTTTTATTCCGCTGGTTTACTAAATTTTGTATGTTCTACAAGATAGGGTAGGCACCATGTTTGCTGAAATTTTTAGTGAAGCTGTCTTCACGTAAAAAAATTGTTTTTTCAAGATTGCGGCTTTAATACGCATTTTAGCGCAAAAGTTTATATAATAAAAGTTGTAGACAATTTAAAATTCTACAACTTTTATATCAAACATGTTTTTGTATAACGCTTAGTTTAGCGGTATATTAGCAATTTTCTGTTTCTTTCTCACGAAAACGTGTGAAAAATCAATTCTTTAAGATTTTGGCCTTAGTATGCATTTTACGATAAAAGTGTATATTATCAAATTTATAGGAAATTAAAAGATCTATAACTTTTATTAATAGCATTTTTCTCTACAAAGTCTAGTTTAGCGTGAAAGAGTGATTTTCCGTATTTTTAAGCCAAACTGAGGTTGATTTTCATTTTGCATCTTTCACTCATGATTAAATTAGGTTATGTTTATTGAAGTTTTTTTTGTTGTTTATTTCTAATGTTAGGTTTCTTGTTATTTATTTGCATTGGCAAGAGAAAATTGTGTGTGTTTCACACCAAATTTTTATATAAAATGAAACTATAGTTTATTATCTTTAAAATGATCTATTACTTATTTACTCGCACTTAAAAAATATTACATAATAATATATTTTCAAAGTGTCATTGAACTGCTCAGGATTCTAGAACTTGTTGCTGCCTAACTCCCTAAGATTCAAATTGTTAACATTCTGAATCCGCATTTACTCTTGGTTAATCTGATATTTATAATCATACATAGCTTTAAATACAGTGACTTAAATTTTAAAATAACAGATGCATTTGCATGAGGCAATATCTATTTTTTTTTTTTTTAATTACTTTCTCTTGCCTATATGAATATATAGGAAGGAAAGTATTGTTTTCATGTCGATTTTTCGAAATCGAGTTTTCACCGGATCTATACGTTTTCAGACCCCCTGAACCCAAAAAACATGTTTTTAGCGATTGGTCTGTGTGTGTGAACAGAATATCTCAAGAACGGAACATCGTACGAACTTGAAACTTGAAACTTAAGTTACATACCACTACCGGACGCGACACGAACATTTTCATCAAAATCGGTCAACCGGAAGTAGTAGTTTATTCGTATAATTTTTCACTTTTTTGCGATTTTCTCAAAAACTGGTCCTACGATTTTTTTTTAAATCGCCTATTTTACTCAATTTTTTATTCTCTACAAGATAGGGTAGGCGCCATGTTTGCTGAAATTCTCGGTGAGGCTGTTTTCACGTAAAAACGTTGTTTTTTTAAGATTACGGCTTTAATATAAATTTCAGCGCAAAAACTTATATAATAAAAGTTGTAGAGAATTTAAAAACCTACAACTTCTGTTTCAAACATTTTTTTGTATAACGCTTAGTTTAGCGGTAATTTGCGATTTTCTGTTTTTTTCTCACGAAAACGTGAGAAAAATCGATTTTTTTAACATTTCGGTCTTATTATGCATTTTACGACAAAAGTATATATAATAAAAGTTATAGAAAATTAAAAGATCTACAACTTTTGTTTAGAGCATTTTTCTCTACAGAGCCTAGTTTAGCGTGAAAGCGTGATTTTCCGTATTTTTAAGCCAAACTGAGTTCGATTGTCATTTTGCGTCATTCACTCGTGATTAAAATAAGGTTATGTTTTTGAGGTTAGTTTTTGTTTATTTCTAATATTTTATTAATAATGTTAGGTATATTATTAATCATTTGCATTGGCAAGAGAAAGTTGTGTGAGTGTTTCACACCAGATTTTTTTTGTTAACAAATTGAGTTTACATTAAATAACAATAGTTATTTATCAACCATTATTAAGACTTTATTTAATTTTACATACATTAGTGATTTTTTTTATAATACCAAGAAGAAAGAGATTAGATTTTAAAAAATAAAATTAAAACGTTCCTCATTTCTTTGTAAACCATGGAATTAAATGTGATTTTTAGAATTTAGGTACAAATTTCTTGAAAAATTTAAAAAAATATTTGAAAGAAATTTTGGTCATACTTCCTTCTTTTCTATATACATTCTACATACAAGGTAGAGTTGTAATAAAAATAATAATCAATTAATTTGTTTGTTTTTGGGGACTTGCACCAAACAAATGGAGGGGCTATAATTTTTTTTTTTTAGTAAACTACAAGAGATACAACATATATAATACATGTCTAGTAATACACAAATAAATTTAAGTTCAATAACAAAATAACCAACCGTGTTGGTCTAGAGGTAAAGTCGTCGCCAAAATCAGCTGTTAACAGCTGATTTTCAGAGACAAAGGTTCCTGGTTCAAATCCTAGTAAAGGTAGTTACTTTAATACGGATTTGAATGCTAGACAGTGGCTACTGGTGTACTTTGATGGTTGGCGTTCAATTAACCATACTCTCTCAGGAATGGTCAACCATGAGTCTGCACAAGACTACACCTCATTTACGCGTCATACACATCATCCTCATATCATTGGATCACGGGGTTGCTTATTGTTCTGAATTGAACAGATTGCAACGTACACACATTAGGGATTTAAAAAAAAAACTACCAAAATAAATACAGAAACATTGCCTAGCAAGTAGATTAGATTTTAACAAAGCAGGTAAAAATCAGAAATTTTACTAACAATTATTGTACAAAGAGATTCATGATTATTTTTTAAAAACAGACAAATGAATAAAATTTATTCATTAAAATTTCCTTAAACCTTATTTAATTTAAATTTTGTTAAAACAAGCAACAGATACACCAATAGATAATGGTGGTAGTGATAAGAATGTATCAATAAAATAAATTACAATTAAACGGCATAGATTTTCATTATTAATAAAGTATTTAATAATTTATTGTTAGAAATAATAGGGCCTACCGGTACTACTGTATCTTATTCACATCAACAGCACATACACCAAAAATCTGGAGTGAAACACTCACACAACTTTCTCTTGCCAATGCAATCATTAACAATAACCCTAACATTAGTAAAAAAAACATTAGAAATAAACCCACTGGGTTGGTCTAGAGGTAAAGTCGTCGCCAAAATCAGCTGATTTTCGGAGACGAAGGTTCCTGGTTCAAATCCTAGTAAAGGTAGTTACTTTTATACGGATTTGAATACTAGGCAGTGATTACCGGTGTACTTTGACGGTTGGGGTTCAATTAACCATACTCTCTCAGGAATGGTCGGCCTGAGTCTGTACAAGACTACACCTCATACACATTATCCTCATCTCATTGGGTCATGGGGTTGCTTATTGTTCTCAATTGAACAGATTGCAACGTACACATATTAGGAATTAAAAAAAAAGAAAAAAGAAATAAACAAAAAACTAACCTCAATAAACATAACCTAATTTAATCATATAATGAAAGACGCAAAATGAAAATCAACCTCAGTTTGGCTTAAAAATACAGAAAATCGCTCTTTCATGCTAAACTAGGCACTGTACAAAAAAAAAAATCTGGTGTGAAACACTCACACAACTTTCTCTTGCCAATGTAAATAATTAACAATAAACCTAACATTAGTAATAAAACATTAGAAATAAACAAAAACTACCCTCAATAAACATAACCTAATTTTAATCATATAATGAAAGATGCAAAATGAGATGCAAAATCGACCTCAGTTTGGCTTAAAAATACGGAAAATCGCTCTTTCATGCTAAACTAGGCACTGTACAAAAAAAATGCTATAAATAAGAGTTGTAGATCTCTTAATTTCCTATAAATTTTATTATATACACTTTTGTCGTAAAATGCATACTAAGGTTGAAATCTTAAAAAAATAGATTTTTACACGTTTTCGTGAGAAAAAAACAGAAAATTTCTAATTACCACTAAATTAAGCGTAATACAAAAAAATGTTTGAAATAAAAGTTGTAGGATTTTAAATTCTCTACAACTTTTATTATAAAAATTTCTGCGCTAAAATGCACATTAAAGCCGCGATCCTGAAAAAACATTGTTTTTACGTGAAAACAGCCTCACCAAGAATTTCAGTAAACATGGTGCCTACCCTATCTTGTAGAGCATAAAAAATTAAGTAATTGAGGCAATTTAAAAAAAATATTGTAGGGCCAGTTTTTAAGAAAATCGAAAAAAAGTGAAAAATTACCCGAATAAACTACTATTTCCGGTTGACCGATTTTGATGAAAATGTTCGTGTCAGGTCCAGTAGTGGTATGTAACTTAAGTTTCAAGTTCGTATGATGTTCCGTTCTTGAGATATTCTGTATACGCACGCACACACACAGACCAATCACTAAAAACATGTTTTTTGGGTTCGGGGGTCTGAAAACGTGTAGATCTGAGGAAAACTCGATTTTGGAAAATCAACATGAAAACAATACTTTCCTTCCTATATATTCATATAGGCAAGAGAAAGTAGAAAACAAAAATCAAATCAAACAATGTCTATACAAGGTAGAGTAAATAGATTGCTTATTGATTCAAAAGTAAGAAAGGTTGGTAGAAATAAAGTCAAAATTTATAAAAAAATCTTACTAATTAAAATTCACAAAAAGAATTGAATAGCATAGAACGAGAACACGTTAGTACATCTAACACAAAAAGTGTGCACAATTGCCTGTTTTTAAATTCAAAGCTCTATGTCAAATGGCTGCAGATAAAAGACACCAAAAAAAATAGTCAATTTAAGCTTAATACAACCAAAAAGGCGAAGGACAGTTATATTTTAAAATAAAATATGCATTTTAAATTTTCATAGTAAAATTTTAAAATATCTACATTAAAATAAATAAACGACTGACATTTAAAAACAGAATAAATAAATAAAATAAACAAATTTTTTATTTTAATGCTAAACAGCATCGTTTACACCCTACAGCCAGAACAGTTTTTACAGTTTTAAGTAAAATATCCCATTTTATACTGAAATAATAATAATAACCAAGCTGATACAACTTAAAATTTTCTAAGTTACATTTATTTATTATTTATTTAAAATTTTCTAAGTTACAGTTATTCATTAACCAAAATGAATGGTTAATGGATTGAAAAATGTATTATGTATTAAATGTAATGGACTGAAATATAAGAATGGTTGAAAAATGTATTTATTGCAATAAAATTCAATTAACACGCCTCGAAGAAATTTAACTTTAAATATCTTTTTAAAACTCGCACATAAATTACAAACCTTTTTTTATAAAAATCACAATTTTTTACAAAACCAAAAATATAAATAACAAAAGGATAGTCCTAATTAACCAAAAACCAACCCCTATTGGAATAAATTCAACAATTAACTTTTACATTATATCACAGTAACAGCAAAAAAAATCCATCAATAATAATAAAGCTAAATATAATATCTTAACATGTGCAAACATGTTTTTTAACTTGTATTACACAATTTCATCAGGAAGTAGTTCAAACTCCTACAGTAAGATTTTTTTTTAATAATCTTCTACAAATCCCATGAATCAAGTCAAAAGTTTTTTATATCATCTGAAAGTTAGAAACTTTTTAAAAAAAATTTAAATATGGGTTTCATGGAAAACAGAACATATGGTTTAAGTACTACATAATTTTCTTAAGTAAAGATATAAAAGAAAATTAAATTCAAAAAAAGATAAAAACAAAGATAAAGGAAATCCGTCCATTAGAACAGGAAAAATTCACTAAGCGAGGGAAATACCAAAATGACTTGCATTAAAAAAATTGTTAATAAAAATATTCTAGCGAATATTGCACCAATATTAGGTTTTAATGATTCTGCAAGTAATGATTTGTTTTTAATATTTAAAATATTATATTTGAATTTTAAAACCACTCGCCACATCATAGAAAAATTTAAACAAAAAATTTTAAAGGTAAATTTAACAAACAGAAAGATAAAGGAAATCCGTCCATTAGAACAGGAAAAATTCAATAAGCGAGGGAAATACCAAAATGACTTGCATTAAAAAAATTGTTTATAAAAATATTCTAGTGAACAATGTCAGGAAATTTAGATAAGAAGCATAAAATTTAATAATATAAAATTAATTTAAAATTCCTGCAAGTTTATTCAAGTTAAAAATTATATTCATGTCGACCTAGTTATCATAAAAATTTAATAATAATTTATTATTTTTGGCTAATTTATTCACTAAAATTAATGAGACCATTAAAATCGAAATAGAATGTTATTAAAATAAAAATTACAAAAACCACAAATTACTAAAAACATTTACAGTTAGGCCTGAATTACAAAGTAGTTAACCATTGAAAGTAAATTTTCTTTACTTGAAATTTTTAATCAGATTATATTTTATTAAAATCGCTCACTTTAAATTGACATTTTTTAATAATACAGGAAATTAAATTACATAAACTATCTATTTCATGGTTGGAAACCTATTTCTCAATCATCAATAAAAATTTAATTGTTTTATTAAAATTGTTATCACAGCTATTGAAAACAGTAAAAAAATGTAAAATTTGATTTATTTATATGTAATTGTAATTATTCTGATAAGATTTTTTTTTAAATTGCATTGTTTCAACAAGATTTCTAAAAGTTCAGTTAGTCAAAATGAGTAGGCCTACATTACAACTTGCTGATTTAGATATTTTTGGGAAAACACAATAATAAAATAGCATAATGCCTAATGAACTAATTAATTTCATACATTTTTGGTAAAGTTAAATCATTCAAACTAAATAGAAACCTTTGCAATTCGCCAGATAAACATGTTTATGCGAGCATACACATGAACACTACTGTCCTGTAAAGACAATGACAAACTTGGCCATAACCCTTTTAGTAAGCAAACTACGACTAAATCGGATTATTTAAATAACTCTTCAAATACGATTTCCTCAAAAATAATCATAAAATTAATTTACCAAACGTAACTAAAATACAAAATACATGTAAAAAAATAATGAATAAAAAATATAATTACCACTGGCCAATGCAATTGTGCATTCGTTTGGATCGACTGTAAATAATTTTCCTTCATATCTAATATCTGCTTTTGATATTAAACTAATTTTACTACCTATTTCGGGCATACCAGCCATGATTGACCGCTGAAAAAAACCTAATAACTAAAGAAATAAATTAATTGACATTACAACCGCGCAAACATAACAAGTCAAGCACTCTTAGGCAAATGGTGGATCTCGGCGAATGACGCACTGGTTCAGTACAGTCCGAAATTTTACAAAGAGGTAGAATATTGAGTATGTAAAATAACTCGTAAAAATTGAACATTACGTTAAATGGAAGGAAAATTTTGAACACACCTTGCGAAAAAAAGAAAAATTATGATTCCCTGTACATTCGTTTTTATTAAAAAAAATTAATGGATGTTTACTAAAATAAGTAAGTAATTTTTATATTGGAAACGTTTCATATTATTTCTTATTAATTTTCCATTAAGTCAATTTTTATACTTTAGAGAATAAACAGAATGAAAATAATACCATGTATAAACAGCTGATTATATAGTACATAAACAGAGAAAATAAGTGTTTTAGAACAATGGACCATAAGAAAAAATAAAAATAATTCGTTTGTTAATGTACACACTTTTTTCCGATGATAAAACAGTTTTACAAAAATATTTGATCATATATATTTTACTTAACATTCTATAGGCCTAGATATTTTGGTCTTTCCCCATCATGGCGGCGTCTGTAGGTAGATTGTATGGAACACGGATTTTAAAAGTAAAACCGTGTACGACACCTTTACAGGTAATTAAATATACTTTCATTTTAATTACATTACTAGTTATTGTTTTACTTATTGAATGCGGAAAGTGATTTGTTCGATTTTTAAAATTTCAAGTTTGCCGATTCAACCTTCATCCTAGGACACTCGGACACAACTGAAGTTTATCTTTTCCTTCTATTTTTATGAAGTAATTAACTTATTGTTCGCAATGAAATTGACTAGATTGAAACGTTTTTTCTGATTATTTGTACGGGTGATAATTTATTTGAATTTATAATTCATGAAATACCTTATAACCTATAAACGAGATAAGTAAATCTAGGGGAAGGTTGTACCCCACTTATAAGTGATATACATACTGCAATTTGATAACAGCAAATTATAATTTTTTAACATTTACACTAGTTTTTATGTGTATTTAAAATAGTTTAATAATTTATGAGTGTTGTAATTGGTTTGCTTCTTACAAAGTCTTTACTACCACTTAAAATGCCTGTCTCTGATAATTGAAAAGTTGAAAAAAATGTAAAGGAATTTTTTTCAAATTTAAAGTTTTGATTAAAATTAAATTAAATTTTAAAAGTACTTAAGATGTACGATTTTATAAGCTTTCATGGAGTTTGTAGGAATGAACTTTTGTAATTTAAAAAAATTTTCTAAACTAATTAATTAATGATTTTGTAATCACAGAGGTATGTCAAATAAACTCATTTCTAATTAGTTATGTGCCTTTGTTAAAATTTATCAATTTAAATGCATGCTAAAAGAGCTGTAACTTCAGGTAGTGAATCCGTAAAATGCTTATTAGAAGTATACAACTTTGTTAAACGGCATAACTTTGTTTGATGAATAAGAATATATTTACATCACACACTGATAGTAATTTTTCAATAAATTTTACCCAATTTAGGTATTTTTGTAAATTCTTAACTGGTTAACCTATCTGTTGTAAAACCTCTGAAGGTTCAGCGATATGTGTATAATGTCCATTTAAGTAATTTATTAATAGGTACAGTGTAAAAACAGATCGATATTATTAATTTGTTAAAAAATTTAAGTATATTTTCGTAAAAAATTAATTTATTAAGATAACTAAAATTTTAGTTTTTTTGTTTACAATGTATTTATAACAATATAATTATTTAATTATTCTCAGTATTTCTGAAAATAATTTCCTTGAGTATAATGTAGGTAGTTTAACCTTATAAAATAAATTGCTAATTGTCTCCTGTTTGACCTTGAACTTGTAGCAATGTCTAGGGTGGTAGTAGTAGTAGTTAAAAATTATCACCCCTATTTTTAACTGCTTTTATTTAGGTATGATACTATAAATAATTATTACAGTAATTAAGAAAGCTATTTATTATTGATGTTTTTTTTATTAATGTATGAGTTAAGGTTTTTTGTCATCAGTCTATCGACTTGTTAGAATGCAATTTTGTCTTTTCGCAAGTCATTTCATATCTACATATTTGCAACACCCTATATCGTTTATGATTTGATTTAAATATTCTAGCCTTTGCCTCCCCCTACAATTTACTCCCTCAATATTGCCCTCTATTATTGATAGAGCAACACCTGGATGTCTTATATGCCCCCACAAGCCAATCCCTTCTTTTGGTAAGATGTTTCTATATATAGTAGTACCTCAACAATTCGGCCCTCAAAAATCTGGACGTTCCAGTAATCCGCCCTGATTCTAAATTATTTTTTGGTTTAACGTCCGACTGTTTTACAATTACTGCTAATGCAGATGGTGAAGGATGAAATGATTTTTTGTAACGTATGAAAATATGCCATGCCTGAATGAGATTGGAACCCAAGACCGCATGATGAGAGGCAAGCACATTACCAACTTCACCAATGCCGTCGACCCCCGCCCGATTGTAAAAGTTGTAGTTTTAAGAGAAAAACTGATAATAAATAGTAGATGCAAATTTACACACGTTTACATTCTATATTTATAGTCAATTAGTACATTACAAAATAGAATTGTATTGTACAGTAATTAATCACGCGAAATGGTAAGATTAATTAATTGATCACGCAAAGATTTAAAATTTCAGTAGCGATTTGTAGTTTGCTGTGTTGGATTTAATTTACTTTTCAAATAAAGAGTTAATGTATTAAACAAAATCCGTAATTATTAAAAACCTCCAACTCTAAGATTTTATTGTAAATGAATGTACTGTGACCTTTTTACTCTACACATGAAATTTCTGTATTTAAGTTTTAGTAATTGAAGGAGCCAGTTTTGAGAAGTGCCTACAAACCCAGTATATAGAATAGCAGTGCTTGCTGTTAACTTCTTAGAGGAGCTATAAGGTGTCTCAAATTCATTATATTTTAAACTGTCTCTCGATGGTCCGGCTTTTTCGTTAATCCGGCCTACCGGCTGCCCATTTAAGCCGGATTATCAAGGTCTTACTGTACTTCTTTTATCATCCACTCACCTAAGAACCTATAAATTACTCATTTTGTTCTCCCACCTAATCTTTAACATTTTCCTATTACACAATTCAAAAGCTTCTGAAAGAATTTAGTCAAAAGCATTTCAAAGTCAGAAACTACAAGAGATGGCAACAAATAGTTTTTGAATTCATAGTCTACGCCAAAAGTTGAAATTTAGAAACAAAAATAGTGTCTTTTGATTCCTCTTAAAGAGTAGATGACAGAAATCACTAATACAATAGGAGGGGGGGGTGCTTCAGAGAACAATTGGCTAATCCCTGCTCTTTCATGATTCATGGTTTCCCCATAAATAACAGATATTGTGCATACAAAAATACTCCTTTGACCAAATGAGCATTTTTTATGAATTTTCCTGCCTGAGATCTCTTATTACCATAGCATCTTGGACTGTATTCATGTTCCTGTGAGCAACCTCTTCTACTATGTTTTGAATTGTATCTAATGCATGTTACAAAAGTATTTGTACTATCATATACTTGGCCGCCCATTGGTGGAGTGGTTAGCACAATTGGCTTCTGCGCCGGGGTCCCAGGTTCGGTCCAGATCAGGTCTGGCATTTTTTCAAAACTCATTTTCACACATCATTCTCCACCGTCTGCATTACCAGAAATTGCAAAACATTGAGGCGTAAAACAAAAAAATATATACACTCAACATAAGTTTACATTAATGTAATCACATTTTTCTGAAAATTAAAAATTAATTTTATATTTGTATATATTTATTTTCATGCAAGGATTTATAGCCCCAGCTGTATCTCGCTTCCTAATCACTATCTCTCTCTTTATCTTGCCAGTCTCCGTCGAGAGCCGCCACAAAGATATTGCCTCCTGCACACCATCCTCCGTCCTCTCCAAAAATGGCCAAACCATTTTATTTGCTTCCGGGATATGGTGTCCATAATATTTCCTTGAACGCCAATTTTTCTCCTAATTTCGGAATTTGATCTGTGTGAAACACACCACAGCTCTGCCTCCAAAAATCCATCTCCGCCACTTTTAGGCGATCCTTCTGTCTCTTTCTCAATATCCATTCTGCCGCTCCATAGGTTCACACTCGCCAGGGTAGCATGATAAATATTAATCTCTGTCTCCATAAATTAAAATTAATTTTATACCTTAAAGTATTATAGCTGTGTGTATCTGAACTTTAAAGCATCTAGAAGCTTGTTTGAAGAATGGGTATTTCAGCTAATTTGTCATAGAATGAATATTTAATGTAATGCTCGATGCTTAATAGGAAAAAGTTAGTGCCATTTGCGGTATTGTTTTTTAATCATGTTTCCCTCTGCCCATAACAGACGGGCGGAGTGTCAAATTATTTAGACTCAATCTGTTTGTTGCAGGGCTAAAATAAATAGTTCTTTTTCTTATTACATGGTCAGCCAATAAAATGACTGAATCATTTAAGAGCAGAATAGGCAGAGGTGTAAAAGACACTAATCAGAATTATTTCCTCTGAAAGTAATGAATTTAATTATACAGCCAGACCCTGTGGTGAATGAAGTGAAGGTGTCATTTGCAGAGTGGAAAATATGTGCTTTTCAGAGGACCCAGCATGCTGATAAGCGTACTTTTCCTTTCAGTGAGTAAGGAAATTGTAAACTACCTCACTCCTCATTTTACTTAAAGTTAGTTAAACCTCTGCAGGTTCAAACCAGCCTTTCAGCTGATGGCCCAAACAACACACACATGTTTCCCAATGATCATGTGATAAAGAAACAGAACTGTTTTTGTTGCCCTTGAACTAGCAGATTGAGTGCAAATTAACACTCCACCTGTCTGTTATGGGGTGATAAGTATGTTATAAACGAAAGTACAGAAATGTCAAGAAAACAGAATGTAATATTGTACAGTAGTTGATTATTATTGTATATTTTTTAAATTATTTGCTGTCTTTATAAAAAAATCTGGTGTGAAACACTCACACAACTTTCTCTTGCCAATGCAAATGATTAATAATAAACCTAACATTATTAATAAAATATTAGAAATAAACAAAAAACTAACCTCAAAAACATAACTTTATTTTAATCACGAGTGAATGACGCAAAATGACAATCGAACTCAGTTTGGCTTAAAAATACGGAAAATCACGCTTTCACGCTAAACTAGGCTCTGTAGAGAAAAATGCTCCAAACAAAAGTTGTAGATCTTTTAATTTTCTATAACTTTTATTACATACACTTTTGTCGTAAAATGCATACTAAGACCGAAATGTTAAAAAAATCGATTTTTCTCACGTTTTCGTGAGAAAAAAAACAGAAAATCGCAAATTACCGCTAAACTAAGCGTTATACAAAAAAATGTTTGAAACAAAAGTTGTAGGTTTTTGAATTCTCTACAACTTTTATTATATAAGTTTTTGCGCTGAAATTTATATTAAAGCCGTAATCTTAAAAAAACAACGTTTTTACGTGAAAACAGCCTCACCGAGAATTTCAGCAAACATGGCGCCTACCCTATCTTGTAGAGAATAAAAAATTGAGTAAAATAGGCGATTTTAAAAAAAATCGTAGGACCAGTTTTTGAGAAAATCGCAAAAAAGTGAAAAATTATACGAATAAACTACTACTTCCGGTTGACCGATTTTGATGAAAATGTTCGTGTCGCGTCCGGTAGTGGTATGTAACTTAAGTTTCAAGTTCGTATGATGTTCCGTTCTTGAGATATTCTGTTCACACACACAGACACACACACAGACCAATCGCTAAAAACATGTTTTTTGGGTTCAGGGGGTCTGAAAACGTGTAGATCCGGTGAAAACTCGATTTCGAAAAATCGACATGAAAACAATACTTTCCTTCCTATATATTCATATAGGCAAGAGAAAGTAAAAATGTGAGATTTTTGATGAAACCAATTTTTTTGCGGCAACATCATGCCCAGAAGTCCTGGAAGTGAAAAACCAGTAAATGAATTCCCAGAAGAGTGGAATTTTATTTTCATAATTAATTTCATTAGATGCTTCGGTACTTTAACAAAGTATTTAAATGGTGTTCTGAGCATATACAGGTGATTCACAAAGATATGCAGAAACTTTGGGAGCCCATTGTACATGTAAAAATAATGAAAAAAGTTTATATAAACATGGGTCCGGAAATGCTTCGTTATCGAGTTACGGCTAGCGAAAGATTTCCCCCCGGATTTCAGCTCACCAGGTGAAATGAGGTCTTCCTAAAATTCTGGTAAGGTAGATTAAGGGGCGAATTTAATCATTGCTTATGGTTTTTGACCTGATAAATTGAATAAAACGGGTCCCAGAACTGTAAGTTAAATAGTTTTTGAGAAAAACAGTGTCAAATGCAAAAAATGGAGTGAAAAAACACATATTTTCATCCTTGTTTTTCCAGTTAATTTTACTTTGTACTATTAAGAATAAAAATTCAATTTATCAAACGTCTATTCGCTTTCTGTGTACTTTATTTACACCGGTTTGTTCAGAATAAAATTTTCTACATGTTTTATTCAAAAATTTTAATTGTGTCTTGGTGAAATAACAAAGTTATTCTTGCCCAAAGATGAAAAAATGTGTTTTCACTCCATTTTTTGCATTTGACACTGGTTTTCTTAAAAACTATTTAACTTACAGTTCTGGGACCTGTTTTATTCAATTTATCAGATCAAAAACCATAAGAAACTATAAAATTCGCCCGTTAATCTACCTTACCAGAATTTCAGGAAGACGTCATTTCACCTGGTGAGCTGAAATCCGGGCGAAACTTTCGCTAGCCGTAACTCGGTAACAAAGCATTTCCGGACCCATGTTTATATAAACTTTTTTCATTATTTTTACATGTTCATTGAGCTGCAAAAGTTTCTGCATATCTTCGTGAATCACCCTGTATAATAATATTAATATTTAGTTATCACCAAATTAAAAACAAGTTTTTTCAATCTGTTTCATTTAAGATGGGTAATCGGGGGGGGGGGATAATCGGGGTTTTGATTTACTAAAAAAAGGATTTCTCCTGAAATCTGGAAACTAATATAGGTGATTCAAAAAGAGCGCCGGTTTTGATATATCAAATTAAGAGATTTATTTTATTGAAAAACTGAAAATAAATACATCAACAAGTTCATCTTACCTTCCGATTTCATGTATGAAAAATGATGTCATGCATGTGTCCTCCTCTACTGCGCTGGCACGCATCAACTCTGTCCATGAAATTGGATATTACTGCACGACAAGTTTCGACTTCCAGTTGCCCGATAACCCGTCGAATTTCCTCCTTCAAGTCATTGATGTTTCGGGGTTTATTGGCATACACCAATGACTTCAGATGACCCCAAAGATGAAAGTCACAAGGCGTCAATTTTGTTTGCGAAGGTGTCATCATCCTGCCGTTTTCTCAATACCCAGTCAACAAACTGTCGTCTCTTCTGGTGGTCTGCCACTTTCAAATGTTGCGTCAACTGAATTTTATACGGGTGATATTGGAGATCGTACCGAAGAATTCTCCGTACAGAAGAACATCGTAAACCCAATTGTTGAGAACGGCGACGTATTGATTTTGCTGGGCTAACAGCCACACTGTCACGAACCAACGCAACGTTCTGCTCAGTTCGGCCAGAACGACGACGTCCAGAACTTTTAAGGTCGACTGTTGAACCCGTCTCAAAAAACGTTTTCATGAGCCTGCGAACTGTTGATTCATTCGGTGCTTCATTGCGTTCTAGAGTACCGCGAAGTCGCCTGACAGTAGCCGCATAACTCTCTCCACTCTGGTAAAATGTTTTGACGATTAACACTCGTTGTGCAATAGTAAACTTCTCCATGGTTAGACACAGACTGCGAGAGTACTACACTGCGAACAAGAGAAACTACAACTGAATCGTCAATCGGAATGTTCTCCGAAATAGAAATGAGGTCTAACAATGTTGCCAACCGATAAACAAAAATTTACCAGCCGTTTAAAAACCGGCGCTCTTTTTGAATCACCCGTTACTACAGAAAAATAGAATATCAGTTACTAGAACAATAATAGAAAGCTCAATAGATACAAAAGTAATCTACCTTATATGTAAGCATTAATTGTTAACATTAAAAAACTGGATAAATGACACCTCCTATAACTACATATTATTATACAAAACACTTAATTAATTTTATTGGTATTTTATTTGCAGGTGTGTTCATTTTCGACAGCGAATAGTTGGACTAGAGGGAAAAGATTGGTATGTAATTTAAATATAATTCTGTTTATTTAAATCTATTAACTGGTTTACTAATTTTCTATAACTGGGTTTTCCGTTGGGATATTTCAAGAACTGTTAATAGTTCTTGAGAACCTTATGGGTCACCTTTGCTACTTTTACCCCACTTTAAAAATGTGATATTTAGCATTTTTGAAAAATATTAACCATTCTTCCCATGTGGTGACAACTTTGTTTTTTTTTTTTTTTTTAATAGCAGCCTTTATTGTTCACGGTAGATTTTGATAGACTATATTTGTAAGGCGTATTTGTTCTACTTTTTCACTGAACCCATAGCTTGTTTTAAGAGGTACAGGCACTCGAATATATATTTCAATATTAAAAATTTAAAAAAAATCTAGTGTAGAACACTCGCATGACTTTTCTCTTGCCAATGTAAATAATGAACAATATAAATATAACCTTTATTTGATTATAAGTAAAAATATTATTAAATCCAAAAATAATGTAGTTTTAATCGTGAGTGAAAATTAATTCCTGTAGAACTTAAAAATACAGAAAATCACTATTGATGCTAAACTACTGTGTAGAAAAAAAATACTTGAAATAAAAAGTTGTTTTTTTAATTTCATATAATTTTGATTTATACACTTGTTCCGTAAAATGCATGTTAAGGCTGTAATCTTAAAAACCAGCTTTACCACTAGAGCACAACCCCCCCCCCCCCCCACCCAATGAATTTCAGTAGATCTGCCGCTTTCCCTCTGTAGATTTTCTACTTTATTGTAGATCGTAAAAAATTTAGTAAATGTGGTGATTTTTTTTTTAAATTATAGAAGCTGGTTTTGAGAAAATTGTGAAACATTGCACGAATAAACTATTACTTCCGATTGACTGAGTTTGATGAGTTTCAATATAAGTTAAGTTTCATGTTTCAGCTTTGTACACTATTCTGTTCTTGTTATATTTTGTTTATACACAGACCAATTCCTATAAACATTTTGGGTTCAGGGAACCTGGAAACATGTATTTTCAGTGTAAACAATTCTGTCCTTCCTATTATATTCATATAGAGCAAGAGAAAGTAAAAAAAATTAATACTTATTTATTATGGCAGTTGTAATTTGTGTGAGCAATGCGAGTGAACGTTTTTTCGATAACTGTGATTTCTGGAGATGTAAAGCGATCACATTTGTTAATGACTTTTAATTTTTATCAACAGTTCAGTCATTATGAATAAAATCCATTTTCACGTCCCAAGTTTTTATAACCGTTCAAAAAATATGTTTTATCACAAATCTTCCTCCACTAATTATGCAGCTTTTATTCACCGGTTAACTGCATGATAGTTAATTATAATATCATGGACAGAATTGCGACAATAGATCTGTTTTGTCAGAGCCGAGCATCGTGTAGGTCAGCCATTCTTAAGTCTTTCAAGACGCAAGTTTTCAAGCAAGTCCACATTATATATTTGTTAATTTTTTTTTTTGTTTTGTTTTAGACCTCTATCATGATTATTGATCAATAAATTATTTGTAAAATCTATATGTATAATATTGTTTTAGGTATATTTAATTGTGACTATTTTTGTTTGTATTTTTCTGTCCTTTTCTTTTCTTTTTTACTTTTGTATTGTTTTTGCTCTGCAATGAAATATTGTTTCTGTAATTGGGCCGTAGTCGGTCTGTTGCAAACAATAAAATAAATAAATTATTGATTACTCTATATTAACCTTTTCATTAGCAGGTTTTTAGAACAGTGTGTGCACCTCCAGGAGCAAGTTTTTTTTACAAAAATGTTTTTTACTGACCTGAATTTATCCTTTATTTCACAATTTAACGAAAATATTTTTATTAGGTGGTTATTTCTTGACGTAATATTTACACAATACAGTTTTTCTCTAAGCTACTATTATCTATTATTATAACCCTAAACCTACCTAAAATACCTAAAAACTAAATAGCTAAATAACACGCAAGAAAATATCTAAATACACACGCACAAAATTAGGGAGTTGCTATAACTTTACAGAAAAAACACAGTACTAAAACAGATAGGTTATGTTTGGTAAACGTAAACAACGTGGCTGTACTAATGGCGCAAAAAGTTGACGAGCACTAACGCTTGTCGAACTAGATTTCATCGACGTAAGATTGGATGTATTTACAAAGAGAACTAATGAAAATGAAGCTCTATGTATTTTAAAACATCCCTAACAGATAGCAGCACATATACGAATGAAAATATTCTTAAATGAATTACTACGGGCATGCTGCAAGAGCGGGCTATTCGAGAACGTATATATGCGGGCGTACTCTCAGCGTGGTACTGCAGTATGCCCGTATATATAAGGGCGTACTAATGAAAAGGTTAAGTGACTGTGGGTTTTAGGGTGTTAAAATTTCCGTGCGTAGCCACTAATCAAACCTGGAGCCTTCTCCTTTGTAGTCTAGTATTTTGTTTGTTAAATCATAACTTTATGTATATTTTACGAATTTGTTTTGTTTCAGTTACTTACTAGTGTTGGCGTCGTTACGGGCAGCGCTGCAGCATTGCTGTATGCTCTCGAACAGTCTTTTGTAAAAGCCGGTGAACTTGAGCTTCATCCACCTAAACTTCCTTGGCCCCATAGAGGATACTTTCAAACTTTTGATCACGCTAGGTTTGTATAATTTTATTGTAGTATCGTTTTAATGGGTGTGTTGTAAGGATAAAAAAAAAACAAAGTATACAGGGTCATTTAAATATAAAGCACGTTTTTAAAAGGAATGGGCGTTAGTAGAGAAAGTACTGGTAAAAGCTAATTATCTGTGTACCATATGTAGAAAGGAAGTAAGCGGTAGTCACCAAGGAGGATAAAAAATGGATGGATGTTACATTTACTTATGTTGAAATTTTAGTAAATAAATTAGCACTAGGTGAACCTGTGCGGGAAAACCCACACAAAAGTGTAAATTTGTTTTTATAGAACTTCTCTGTAAACAACTTCTTTTGTTTTATTGTACTACTGGTTCATTGAATCTTCTTCTATCCTCATTCGGCTCATGATGGAACTTCATAAAAAAATTGTATAGTGGCAGGCGATTTTCAGTTCGTGCAATTGCCTCTTCATATTGTACCATGTCACCCAGTTTCTTATAGCTTTGAGCATACGGATTGACAGCAGTCATAACTGCTCCAATTTTTTCTAAAATCTCATAATTCCACATAAAAACAAAACCAAAATATAGCAGATCGAACTGTATACAAATTTACAACTACGTTGGAAATTCCAAAGCGATCTGACCGTGACACTGCCAATGTGTTGGTAGGCCTATACTTTAGTTCGTTGAACTTGCCCCCTCTCCAAACTGAAATAGATGTGGGAGGGATAGATAGAGAAAGAGAGAGGCCTATTCTTCAGTTCGTTGAACTTGCCCCCTCTCCAATCTATTTTAGACCTCCTGTTTTACGGTCATAAATTGAAATATTTGATTTTGGATAGATTTCTGCAAATCTACTTGAACAGACGATTCATTTGAGCCCACTTCAGGGAAAATCGATGAAGGTTCAGGTGGTTAAAATCGTGTTGAAAAAAAAGCTGCTCGCTATTAATATTTAGATTAGTGAGTACCAAAATAATGAGATTATACTAAAATAATAGGTTTTCGTAGATCGAAATAGAATGCGTAGATCGAAGTGATATGGCGGTAGAGTGAATGTTTTTAGGGAATAACTTAAGAAACGAATAGATTATTTAATCTGAATATTATTTTTGTGTGAATTAGTTACCTAAAACTACCTAAAAACATTAACCGATCTTAAAAATACCGTAAACTAAACAACGCACAATAATTAGGTTAGTTTGTTTACTAGTTTGGTATGGCGACATCGATTCAATTAATTCCGTTTATATCAATAATCGGTAGTAGTCAACTATCAAAAACTACAAGAATTCATTTTTAAAACATCCTATTGTTGGTGATGGTCAGCACATTACAGCAACTTTGTTAAACGCATATTTTTATACAAAATCAGCTGTGAAAATGGAGTCGGATGGTGTCCGACATATGAGTGTAATTGTAATACTATCGTGTCGGATCAGATCCGACAGTCGAGTGGAAAGGGTTAAGGAGATACTTTAACTGACAATGAATTTTTTTTCTGTTGTTGTTTAGGTCATCAGCCAAAAGGCTGGTTTGAACCTGTAGAGGTTTTACTAAGTAAAACGAGGAGTGAGGTGTTTTACCATTGCCGTCTTCACTGAGTAGAAAAGTATGCTTATCAGCATGCCGGGCCCTCTGAAAAGCACAATATATTTTCCACTCTGCAAATGACACATTCACTTCATTCACCACAGGGTCCGGCTGTATAATGAAATTCATTACTTTCAGAGGAGATAACTCTGATTAGTGTCTTTTACACCTCTACCTCTTCTGTTCTTAAACGATTCAGTCATTAAATTGGCTGACCATGTGATAAGAAACAGAACTATTTATTTTAGCCCTGCAACGAACAGATTGAGTGTAAATAATTTGACACTCCACCTGTCTATTATGGGCGATTTTTTTCTTTTTTTTTTTTTTCTGTATAGGAGATTAAGGCTTACTTAATTCTAATTACATGTATTTTGGATAATATACCTATAGTTTTTTCTCTCTCTTTTAGTATTCGAAGAGGATATGAAGTGTATAAAAATGTTTGTGCAGCATGCCACAGCCTTCAGTATGTCGCTTACCGTGAACTCGTAGGCGTCAGCCACACAGAAGACGAAATCAAGGCTGAAGCAGCTGAACAGATGGTCTGTAACATTGTAGTTGAATTACAATCTTCATCACAAGGTTATCTGTCCGTATCCATCCCAACTTCCTCTATTTTCCCGACCGAATCTAATTTTTTAATAGCTCCCTTTTAAATTGTCTATTATGTGTATTCCTCAGTTCCTTTTGCCTTCTATTATATTGTGTTAATTCAATTAACCCACCGGGTTGTTCTAGAGGTAAATTCGTCGCCAAAATCAGCTGATTTTCAGGGATGAAGGTTCCTGGTTCAAATCCTAGTAAAGGTAGTACTTTTATACGGATTTGAATACTAGACAGTGATTGCCTGTGTACTTTAATGGTTGGGGTTCAATTAACCATACTCTCTCAGGAGTGGTCGACCTGGGTCTGTACAAGACTACACCTCATTTACACGTCATACACATCATCCTCATCTCATTGGGTCATGGGGTTGTTTATTGTTCTGAATTGAACAGATTGCAACGTACACATATTAGGAATTTTAAAAAAAATTCAATTAAATCTCCTCTAGTAATGAATTGTTGCTTAGGTCATCAGCCGAAAGGCTGGTTTGAACCTCAAGAGGCTTTACTCAGTAAAATGAGGAGTGATGTGGTTTACCGCGTGCCTTTGTCACTTAGCAGAAAATATGTATTTATCAACATGTCAGGCCCTCTGAAAAGCATCTACTTTCCACCCTGGAAATGACACTTTCACTTCATTCACCGCAGGGTCTGGCTGTATAATCAAATTCATTACTCTCATAGGAGATAACTCATGACTAGTGTTCTTTTCTTTTACACCTCTACTTCTTCTGTTCTTAAATGCTTCAGTCACATAATTGCTTGACCATGTGATAAGAAACTGAATTTATTTTTGTAGCCCTGGAACTAGCAGATCGAGTGCAAGTAATTTAATATTCCTCCTCCTGCTTGTTATGGGCAAAAATTTGACTATTAGTAAGATAGTGTTACTTTAAAAATAAAAAACTGATTTACCTGTCCACTAACACTTGCTGTTTACCATCCTGAAATTTAATTGAATGATGCCTGTTCGTAGTTGCCTTATTGGAAGTAAGGCCTGGCTGGCCCACAACTGGCTTCTATGCTGGGATCCTGGGTTCGATTCTCGGTCAGGTCTGGCTTTTTTTTCATGTGTATACGACATACGCTTCAACCAAGGCTTATGTAGGCATCAAAACTCAATAGAAAAAAAAATCTCAGCCCACGGGACAGTGTAGAAATGAGGTTTCTGAGATCTGCGGTGGGTTGTTTCTAACCGGACAAATAGTGGAATGTAGATATTAGGCAGCAACTAGATATTTTTCACTATTGGCACATATTGTAAAATATAAGTGGGAACCGAATCCCCAGAGCAATTGAGGAGTACATGAGGGGAGACCGAGCTTGGAAAGACCAATAATCATGTTAGTTGGATGGCACAACAGGCCATGTGCCTGATAAGAAGAACTTACATTACATCATAGCTTGATAACATTGTAAATTATATAACTCGCCACTCCAGCGGCGTGTGCCACTTACGTCTCTCTGCCTCAGAGGGGTAGGTGGATCAGAACCATTTGCCACAAAGTGAAGTTCAGCCGCCAAAGGGGATGAGTGGATCACAATATTTTGATATTTGAAGATATGAAAGTTTAGGCCTAAAGATGAAGTTTGAAGTTTCAAAATTTAAAATTTTAAGTTATAGGTCAATGTTTAAAGTTTCAAAATTTCAACTTTGAATGTTGAGGTTTGAATGTATGATACTTTGACTTTTTCGTTTTCTCAAGTGACCTGGGGTTGCGACCTGAAAATTTTCAGGTTACCAAATTTTTATGTAATTTTTTTCGCTAAATAACGTGCCATTAAAAGATTATTTGTATTCAGAAAATTTTTTGGGGTACTAATCACCATAGGACCCTGATCTAAACTTTAATAAATTCTTCGTGACTCTATGGGTATGTGTAACGTTTTGTCAAAGTACTTTTTTAAATAATGCTTACACATGCTACAAAAAAATCCAATTAGTATCTTTTCGTATTTACATGTTTTATTAAAGATGTTGATGTATGTAGTATATTTTTGCTTTACAAAAGAAAATTTTGTTTTCCAGATTGAAGATGGACCGGATGACTCAGGAAATTATTTCAAGAGGCCAGGGAAATTATCCGATTATTTCCCTAGCCCATACCCAAATGAAGAAGCTGCAAGAGCAGCTAACAATGGTGCTTACCCACCAGATCTCTCGTATATCACCATGGCTCGTCACGGTGGAGAAGTAAGTATTTTTCATTGAAAAGTTGTGCACGACTAGAATTATCTTGCCATTCTTGATTGCTTCTTCAACATTTGTTATCAGGAACTGTACATTATTGGCAACCACCGGATGCGAATTTTGCTTTTTGACGTTGATTAGTCATGAAATTGAATAGGGACTCCCATTGTTCACCGTGCAGTCACTTGCGCAACCTACTGTGTTACTTAATATAGTGGAGCTTCAATTAATATTATTTACAACATGAATAATATCATTCGACAACATGTTGCAAAACAACAAACCAACTTGGCGGATATAATCTTCCTTAGTACAGCATGTGTTAAAACAACCACAGACTGGAAGCAAAACTTTCAGTAAGCACCTTTGTGGTGTATTTTGTAACTAAAAGTATAAAATAATGTTTGTAACACAAGAAATGCTGTTCATAGACGTTCAATTACTTAATGCAGCTCAGGGGAGTTCAAAGACGTCAAATGAAGGGATCCGCAAAACTGAAAAGTTTTACCTTTGTATCAGCGGGTGTCTGTTATCCGCGGATTTTGTCCGTGGGCCTAAAACCTTAAAATACGTAAGTTTTCTCACCTTGTGTACACCGTACTTGGTTGGGAAGTCATACAATTCTGAAAACGTGTGTTTGAATAAATGTTTTGGAATCAGTATCAAGTTGAGTCACACACTAGTATGGCAACGGCCGCCATAAGCCAAGCTAGATTTCTGCAAAATGTACATAGTTAGCCAGTCACCGGGCTCCACCAGTTACACCCCACTCTCACCCCCATACGTATGCCCAGTCACCATACTGTAATTTTTCCATACGTTTTCCTCCATGTGTCAGTCTAATTTTTTCATACGTACATACAGTTCTTTGTGTGTTTGACGATCCTGAAATGAAGCCAAGGATTTCTTCACAAACCATCAATGAGATATATTTTATAATTATTATAAAAATTACATAGTATTTCTTGAATAGTTTCTTAATACACCCGAAAGCTTTTGTTTTGTTATCTTGGGATTTAAAGATTGACTTAATCTCATAGGATTGTTGAAAAATTGCCAGCAGATTCAGTGTCCGGATTTAAAAGACTTATTTCTGGTTTAGGATTTTTTAAGGAAATTTATTTCATTGTTAGTAAATACCAACACAAAAACTTAGTTCAACATCAACACGAGGTTGCTGTTCTAGTGAATTAAACTACGATAGTGAATTTGCTACAATGTCGGTACTTACCATACCTGATACCGGACTGCGTAAAAGATAACTTCATTTTTACCATTCACTTAACAAAATTTCCATTTCCTTAAATTCAGAAATTATTGAATTGAACTTCCAAAAATTTTATTGTAAGTAAAAACCGTCCTAAAATCTGATTCTAGATACATCTACTTTGTTACGTCTTGTCTCACTTTATTTACAATTTTCAAAATTAAAAATTGTATAATGCCTTACAATGCATTATTCAGAAAACTTGACCTTTCAATTGTGAAAGAATTTTTTAAATAGTTTGGATAGTTTCTGAGATTACCTTAAAAAAAACTGTTACTTTTTATAATATTAGTGTAAATTTCAATTTTTAGTTAAGTTTTCTTTCGAGAATTAAAAGGTGTGTGTGAAATCGTTTACGTATGTATAGCTATCAGACGAACTAATGTCCCATAGCTGAGCGAGTAAGAGGGAGATATGTGGCATAACTACGCATGCGCTCAAAGGTCTTTACCGTTATAATCCAAATCTGAAAACGTACTACAGTCGTTATCTTGCTTGTTAGTTTTCTGCATACATAAACGGTTGCTCACAACAATGAGTAAAATTAAAGGTAATGTTATTGGAACGGCGCATATGGCTTGTGCGAGTGAGAGTGTTATGCATTCTCTCACACTCCCACGGCTAGGGGACATTAGTTCATCTGAATACAGTAGGACTTCGATTATCCGTCTACCGATTTACCGTCTTTCTCGCTTAACCGTCAGCCTTTTTGGCCGACTTTGCACCCGTGATGGTCCTGTAAATTCAGCCAGCAGCACTACTATTGCGTGATTCACCAAATACGTGTTCGTCTGTGCAGTTGAACCTATTCTGCATATGTAGAGACCAATAACACAGAGACTCACAACATTGACAATGAGGCAATTTTACACCTTTTTGAGGCTCTACCTGGGGGAGAAAATATTGAAATAAACGATGTTGGCGAATGGATGGACATGGACCAACAAGATGCAGGTTTTGAATTTGTCTCTTATGATGAACTCATTCAGCGAGTTTTGGAGCCTAATGATCCTGCAGAAAATCACGAAAGCGACCATGAGGTAGGAGACGCTACTACTAAAACAATCACCCATGCTGAAGCAGAATCAATGTTTTCTAAATGTATTGATTGGTTTGAACAGCAGACTGAAGCAGATTCCATTCAGCTGTTGCTGCTTCGAAGAGTAAGAGATATAGCAGCCAAAAGAGCCTGAAATGTGTTGAAACAAAAGAAATTAACAGACTTTTTTAAATAATAGTTTTGCTGCACTGTACCTAGTGTATTTTGTATTGTAATGTTTGCAGCTTGTATGCCTGTATAGTGTACTCTCTGGTAGTACAGTAGTCAACATTAAATTAACATTTTGACACATTACAATGTATTTTTTCTATGTTTTTCGCTCTTTCTCCATTAACGGTCTTTTCGGTTATCCGTCAGGGCTTCGGTCCCGTGACTGACGGATAATCGAAGTCCTACTGTACTGTATTTTGTGTCTGTTAAATGAGTGAAACTAAATTGGTGTTTTTGAATTGCAGGATTACGTATTTGCTCTGCTGACCAGTTACACTGATCCACCAGCTGGAGTGACACTTCGTGAAGGTCAATACTATAACCCATATTTCCCTGGTGGTGCGATCGGTATGGCACAGGCACTTTATAGTGAGGTAAATCATTTTTATTTATTTTAATTTATTAAACATCCTATGTAGGATTTTTAAACAGCCGTATTATTTAAAATTGAAATACATATTTTTCTAACCACCAGAATACGGTAACATAAAACACTTACCAATGTTTATAGCGCTTTCGTGTATCTTGTACACATCTTCAGTAAATTAAAATTTCAAGTCAAAATTTAAAACTTCCTGCTCCTACCATGGTAGATAAGGAATAGTCGATTCTTATATTTAAAACAGTCTTGCCAACTTAATCAGTTGATTGTCGTATTCAATCTGTGTGTTCGTTAATTTTTCCCTGCTATTGTATTTATAAATATAATATTTTTCCAAAATTTCAATTTCATTTTGTCTGTTATTTATTTCCAATATTTCTAGATTATTTTTTATATTCGACATATTATGTTTATTCCTTTTTAAAAGGAAATCGAAAATTCTCCAATGTAACTGAACACATGATTTAAAATAAACATACAACTATCATTCTTTTCCTGAATAATTCAAGTGAATCTATTCAGAATTAAATTTTCTACAAATTTATTTAAGAAAAAAATACTCCTTTATTTACCATTTATGGAAGTAATCTTACGTAAAAATGTGTCATTTCTTTGCATTTGTGTTTTATGTAAGATATCTCTGAAAGTATTGCATTTACAGCTCTGGAACCAATTTTATTCAATTTTTCAGATTAAAAACATAATCAATGGTATTTGTATCTATGTAACTACCTTTAACATTTTTATATGGCCTTACTTCACCGAGGGTACAGAGTTCTAGGTGAAATTTTTCGCTAGCCGTAACTCGCTAACTAAGCGTTTTCAGGCATACGTTTATATGAACTTATTTTTAGCTATAGAATGAGATCCCAAGAGATTGTCGTATAGTTTTGGATCACCCTACATATAAAGCAAAAGAAAGTAAAAATTTAAGAATGTACCATTAAAAAATTTGTAAATATTTTATATATTTTTTTTCTTTTAGATTATTGAGTATTCTGACGGAACACCAGCATCTCAGAGTCAGTTAGCTAAGGACGTATGCACATTCTTGCACTGGGCTGCAAATCCTGATCATGATATTCGACAATTACATGCTATTAAGGTAACAGAAATTACAACATCTAGTGTTTTTAAATTTTGTTGTTGTTGTTTAGGTCATCAGCCGAATAGCTGGTTTGAACCTCTAGAGGCTTTACTAAGTAAAACAAGAAGTGATGTGGTTTACCATTTCCTTCCTCACTGAGTGGAAAAGTACGCTTATCAGCATGCCAGGCTCTCTGAAAAGCACTATTTTCCACTCTGCAAATGACACCTTCACTTCATTCACCACAGGGTCTGGCTGTATAATGAAATTCATTACTTTCAGAGGAGATAACTCTGATTAGTGTCTTTTACACCTCTACCTCTTCTGTTCTTAAATGATTCAGTCATTTAATTGGCTGACCATGTGATAACAAACAGAACTATTTATTTTAGCCCTGCAACTAAATTTTTAAATTTAGCCCTCGTTTTTAAATTTAAGTTGTTGTTTAGGTCATCATCAGATGGACAAGTCAGCCATCTAAAACAAATAATATAATAGAAATGTTTGGGGATCATATATTGTGCAGTTCCAAGCTCCTTGTAGTTGCGGGGTAAAGGGTACGGGTGGGGGGGGGGTATAATGAATGAGTGATGCATGCTGGGAGAACGATTGTTGTATTACTCTTGATACAAAACATTCGTTTTCAAACTTTACCTATTTAACGTATTTGTTTGTATTTATTATCTACATTTATTTATTTACATATTTTGATATAAATTGGTAAGTTAAATATTATGAATCCGACCAAGTTAATAACCCAGTAAGTATTTGTTAACACTATCAGGACGGCACCCGTATATGATACGGGCACCTATTTCACTTGGTTTTATATCCATTAGCTCGTATCGTATACGATTGCCGTCTATGCTGTCACTTAATTTAGTGACAGCAGATTTAGTGACATCTGAATCTAATAGAGTACGCTATAGTCAACATAGTTCAGATTATCGAATATATAGACTTTTACAGCATCGATGTTATCAAGCGTGAGCAAGCTATTTGCCAGTACTTCTCCGTGTTGTTGTTAGTTATTAGTTCGTTATTATAATACTTAGTTTTTTTTTTAATTTTACTTAAGAAATAAAAAAAATGAATTGGTTTTTAGAAATAGGTAATTAGTTTGTAAGAATTTAACTCATTTAATTAATTTTATTATTCTTATATATTATCATTATATGTTGAAAAAAATTTTAAATTCAAGAAAACATACCTCTCTTCAGTGAAACATCTTTATCATTATAATCCAAGTAATCCTAATCTTAATAAATGAAAAGTAATCAATTACTATTAAATTACTTATAATAAATAACAAACTTTAATAACTAATAACAATCTTAAACAATATACAGTAACATTGACCTTCTCTAAAGCACTGTTACACAATTCGCTCACCGAGTCATAGACAAAACAAAAATTAAACTGACCGTAAACAAACTGGCTGCTTACATAGGTGGCCTAATGGAGATTTCGAGAAAGACAGAGATTTTGATGTAATAATAAAAATACAAAATCCTTCTGACAGCTTCTGGATAAATATTGACAAACTGTAAACACATTAGGATTGAATTAAAGGTGTTATAAAAAGGCCAATTATCTAAATAGGTACCTGGCTCTCTCACAATATTCGTACAACAATAGGCAGTCATACCTGTGCGATTCAACTATTTATAGGCCTGCCCATTTGTGTAGTGTTTATCGCAACTGGCTTCTATGCCGGGGTCCCAGGTTTAAGTCCCGGTCAGGTCTGGCATTGTTTCATCACTTATTTTTATATTACAGCTAATTCATAGTCTGCCTTAGCAGAAATTGCAAAACAGTCAGATGTAAAACAAAACAAAAATAATAACTATTTCTCGGAAACCCTATTTATCACTCTTGTTATTTACGTTAACATTTTTAAAATCTCTGTTCTCCTCGAAAATTCTTGAACACACATTCCGTTTAGATGTCACTATATAATTTTTCAGTTTATGTTTCAATAGATACAGTAGAATCTCTGTAGTCCGGCACTTCCAGTAATCCGGCCCTTAAAATATTAGGCCTAGAAGTATGAAACCCCACCCAGGACAGATTTTGGTAAAATATTTAAATTGAATTAGGAAAATCAACTCGACCTAATTATGGCGGATTTAATAATATAACAAGTAGTATGTTTAGGATTTGATTAAAGAAATGAATAAGCAGACCTTAATTATTGTTAAATTGAATAATTTTTGGCCTTTTATCCAAAACCCAGAACTGGGCCATACTCTATACTTCATGCTGAAGTGACAACGAAACGTAATTCTCAGAACACGAGCACCCCCACACTGCACTAGGCGATGTCAATAGCCGATAATTATGTTTAGTACAATGACTGCAGAAGTACTCAGGAAACCTTTTTGAATTAGTTTATTTAATTTAATATCACATAGAAATCAATGCATATTCATTTTTTGTTTAAATTTATAGTATATATTCCAAAATTCCAACACATCCAGTAATCTGGCACCCTCTTGGTCCTGAACAAGCCGGGCTACTGAGATTCTACTGTATACGAGGTCTGTTCAAAAAATAACCGAACTTTATGTATCACGCGCTAATGAGGATATTTAGCGACGTGCAGTTGGTGGTACACTGTTCTACGTCATTCCTTTTGTGAACACATTTTCTTGGATTGTTGATATCTCATTTAATTTTCGTGGTGTTCTGTTTTTAGTACGACGTGTTTAAGTGCTAGTGACGATTTTTGTGTTGTGCGAAATTCGGGAGCAAAGGTGCAACGTGGAATTTCGCGTGAAGCAGGGGAAAACTTTCACGGAAACATTTCAACTTTTGAAGCAAGCTTAAGGAGATGATTCTCTGAGTTGTACGCATTGTTGTAAATATGTAAATAGTTTTATCAATTTGAAAGTGGTCGCCAGTCAATTGAAGATGACCCTCGACCTGGAATGCCTTTGACATCAACTGATGGCACCCTCGTTAGGAAAATCCACAATCTGGTGCGTGTAAATCGCCGATTGACTGTCAGAGAACTTTCAGAAGAGGTTGGCTTCTCAATTGGATCGTACCATGAAATTTTGACTGAAAAATTGAACTTGCATCGAGTTGCAGCAAAGTTTGTTCCCCATTTGATGACCGAACAGCAAAAAGAACATCATGTGGACGTTAGTCGGACTTCTTGAACAACCCAATGATGATGCAACATTCAGGTAAAGGATCATAACAGGAGACGAAAACTGGGTTTACGGCTACGGCATTGAAACAAAAGTGCAGTGTTCACAACGGGCTGACAAAAATTTCACATTACAAAAATCGTCACTAGCACTTAAACACGTCGTACTAAAAACACAACACCACGAAAAGTAAATGAGATATCAACAATCCAAAAACATATGTTTAATAAAGAAAGACATAGAGTAGTAAAGTCGCTAAGTAGTAGAGTAAAGTCGCTAAGTAGTAGAGTAAAGTCGCTAAGTATCCCTGTTTGCGCGTAATTCAAAAAGTTCGGTTATTTTTTGAACAGACCTCGTATGTTTTCATCACGTCATTTACGTTCAATATTTGTGAAATGAATATTGTAAACTTTGTTTTTTGTTACAGGGTATTGCGTTGTGCTCTATAGTGCTAGCAATGACGATTTATTGGAAGAGACACAAGTGGTCCGTATTGAAATCAAGAAAAATTGTATTCAAGCCTCCCACAAAGCCATCGTCCTAATTAAATAAGAATTAAAAAAAGAAATTGAATAATAAATATTTAGTTAATTCTGCGGATTTACCGTTTGTAGAAAATAAAGAACAAAAGGTGGAAAAATAATTTATAATTGTAGTATCATTTTATCTATTACAGAAAAAAAATGAATTTAATTTACTTTATGTAAATGTACATACTTTAAAAGAAAAAAAATTCAAAATATAAGACGGAACTGCCACGGATATTTTATAAATATCTTATCCAAAGAAGTACTATTTATATTAACTTTGTTTGTTTATAAAACATATGTACTTCTTTGTACAGCATTTTAAACTGTTAATAGTTGTGTTTAATTTGTGTATCTAATACCGATTATTGAACGCTTGGAAAAAAAACCAAAAATATTTGATCGTAAACAGCAACACAATTGTTGTTAATTATTGTATATAAAATAGTTATTTATTGTTTAACTAGGGGTTTTATTGAATGTAATTAATTTAATTTATTTATGCTTAATGTTCCAACCTTTTGTTAATATATTGTTAATAAAGATAAGACGATATTATCTTGATCGTATTGTTTGTTATTAAGCTGTTTTAAATGTGTTATTACTGCAGTCAAATGATGTTATGAATTTATTTTGTGTTCGTTATTTTTTTTACCCCTTGTCCCATCTTGTTGAAAAAAATTTGTATTATGAGGGTTATCCTGAAAATAACCTCAGTTTTGAAATAAAAAGTAAACGAGTAAAGATACAAAAATTTTATTATATACATATTAAAACTACAGTTTTTTTCTATTTTTCGATATAGTCGCCAAACAGATTCAAGCACTTGTCGTACCTTGGAACAGTCTTTGAAATACCCTCTGCATAAAAATCTGCCACCTTTGAATGTAGCCAACCATTCACGGCGTTTTGAAGCTCTTCGTCATTGGCGAACTGCTAAGATGCAAGCCACCGCTTCATGTTCGGGAACAGGTGAAAGTCACTAGGAGCCAAGACCGGGCTGTATGGGGGATGATCGAAAACATCCCATTTAAACTTGGCCAAAAGTTCATTTGTTCTTCGAGCTGTATGAGGGCAAGAAAACAAATGAACTTTTGGCCAAGTTTAAATGGGACGTTTTCGACCATCCCCCATACAGCCCGGACTTGGCTCCTAGTGACTTTCACCTGTTCCCGAACATGAAGCGGTGGCTTGCATCTCAGCGGTTCGCCAATGACGAAGAGCTTCAAAACGCCGTGAATGGTTGGCTACATTCACAGGCGGC
Source organism: Catonia carolina (assembly GCA_035578175.1). Classification (NCBI taxonomy): domain Eukaryota; kingdom Metazoa; phylum Arthropoda; class Insecta; order Hemiptera; family Achilidae; genus Catonia; species Catonia carolina. The sequence goes on from JAQMRL010000016.1 coordinate 9,476,576, forward strand.
AGATTTTTATGCAGAGGGTATTTCAAAGACTGTTCCAAGGTACGGCAAGTGCTTGAATCTGTTAGGCGACTATGTCAAAAAATAGAGAAAAACTGTAGTTTTAATATGTATAAAGTTTTTGTATCTTCACTTGTTTACTTTTTATTTCAAAACGGAGGTTATTTTCTGGATAACCCTCGTATCTTGTTACTTGAGTCACGAGTTCCCAAAGTCGTATGTGCACCTGACCTGCCAATCATTAACCCCTACAGTAAGAAGTTCTGATCAAATGTACCCCCTCCCTCTTATCAAATTACCCTCAACCATGCTCCCCGCACCCTCTCATCATCAGCTCAAGGTTGTTTCTGTTTTTCACTTTGTTACTGCACCCATACTATTTAGTAGTGTTACACGTATTGCCTTGGTTATCAGTTTAGAATCTGTGCCGTAGTGTCTGTCGTGTTATTATAAATACGTATTCTTTGTAGTTTTGGTACAGTGTTTAATGTGTACGTTACTGTAGTTAAAGTGAAAATAGGTTCTAAAGTGTGCATAAAAAGAAAAATCTTGCTTTTTTTCTATTAAGAAAAGCAAAAAATTATAAAAAAACATGATGAAGGGGCTAGGATAAATGAATTTATTTGCCAGTATGGTTATTCCCAGTCTACAATTTCCACTATTGTAAAGCAAAAGTCAATTTTAAAAGACGTAAAGTTTGTTTTTTTTTTTTTTTGTAAAAGTAAGTGCCGTAGTTATAAAAAAAATATGGAAGCACAAGTTGTTAGGTCCAAACTTGGTAAAAAAGTACGTAGTCAGGCGCTAGAAATTATTTCAAAATGTAAATGACTTTCTGAAAAAAGAATCTGATTATTACAAACAATCTGGTGAATTTGTTATGTCTGTTCATCTGTGTGATAACAGAACAGCGGCAGCTTGTGGAGTTTTTGTGGCTACTGTTAAAAACACCGACATAGAAATCAAGAAATTATTTCTGGTAAGGAGAGGCGTCATTTCGAACTCCAGTTTAGAAAAAGAGGAAGCGCCCAGTGACTGAGGTAGACGACTGATAAGTTTTTTGTTAGGCGGGTGGTACATAAATTTTAATGAAGTGAAAAAATGTTGCCTACTTTGGCTACAATTAAAGCAACATTAAAAAGACATTGATTTTGAAATTTAAAATTAATTGTATATAACTATTTTAGATTTACGCGATAAAAATATTAATCATAAAGTAAGGCAATTTATATGTAGTTAGTATAATAATATGATACGGGCGATAATAAATATAGATGTATTGTAGGTAGTACTGCATTGTCAAATGTAAGTACAGAAACCCTTTCTTAGTCACCTATTAGTTTCCAAGCTGTGCACGCTCCAGCGCGCACAGTCATAGCTACCGTTTCACCAAACATACTGTACTTACAGTTCAAAAACAAATACAATGTAAGGGAAAACAGAGAAGTGGATGTCTTTATACAAAATAATATCTTAGATCATGTGCAAACATTGAAGTTTCTAGGAGTGTCGCTAGATAGGACTCTATCGTGGGATTATTATACCGAACAAATTTGTGGTAAAATATCATCTGGGATGTTTGCATTAAAACAAATTGCCAGATTAAATGATAAAAAATTGCTAATAGCAGCTTGTCATGGTTTAATTTTATCTCAGATTAGGTATGCCATATTAGTATGGGGTAATTCATCACAGTGTAACATGGAAAGAGTTTTTAAAATACAGAAAAAAGATGTTTGGTGTATGATGGGAGTCAACCACCTTACCTCATGCAGATCACTATTTAAAGAGCTGCAATTGCTCACAGTTCCTTCTTTGTACATTTTTGAAGTGATAATGTACATAAAGAAAAATACCTTTTTACAGAATTTAGATGTTCACAACCACTACACAAGAAACAGAATTGATTATTATCTTGCTAATCACAACACTAAATTGTTTGAACAAAAACCAACTTAGGCAGGTAGAAAATACATCAATAAATTGCCACAAGGTTTAAAAAGTTGTGACAATTTAATCACTTTAAAAAAAGCTAAAAAAATATTTGATTGATGAAACATTTTACAGTGTGCACAAATTCCTTTCTAAATAGTTGTTAAACGTGCTATTTGATACAAAGGGGTTCATAACAAGCCTACTGAGTTAAGCAGTAGCGGGAAAAAATTATTGGTAAGTGATGAATTTATTATTGTGTTTGACTTTTTAATTTTGTGTGATATTTGATACAATGGAGTTCACAACAAGCCTACTGAAGTAAGCAGTAGCAGAAACAAATTTTTGGTGGTAATTGATGAATTTATCATTGTGATAAACTTTTTGTTTATCAGTTTTATTTTGACATATCCTATACTCCCTTTGGAGTCTCCTGGATGCAAAAAAAAACTAAACTTGGTTAGCCATTCAAAAATAAATCTTTATAATGCATCCTGCAGTTTGAAATTAATTCTATTTTGTATAATAAATTTCACTAACTTTCTTTTAAACTGTGTCAACTTTTATCTTTACTTCTTTACTTACACGTGTTACGGTGGATCCACCATCATCAGATGGTTCATCTTCAGTCGAATTGTAAAAAATTTTACATTGGTATGACTAGTCGTAATTTTCAAGTGAGGTATAATGAACATAAAAAAACACTGAAATGTGACTACATTATATCTAACTATACCAATCATATAAAAGAGGAAAAACATGAATTTGGTAAAATAGATGAAAATTTAATATAATAGAACAATGTAATGTAGAAAATAAAAATAAAATTGAAAAATATGAGATGTTCTATATTTATAAATATTTAAAAGAGCAAAAGCAGGACATTTTGAATGAACAGGTCAAATTTAGGAATGATGAAGTGATACTGACTATTACTGCTGCTATCTACAGTAAATATGAGAAGGGATAAATTAAAAGAAGTTAATTTTAAATCGTTTTTATACAAATGACTGAAGATGTATCATCTTCTATACTGTAAATTTTAAATAAGTGAAAAAAATTTTCAGTTTCAAATTGTGTTATTTACTCTGATGATGGTGGATCCACCGAAACACATGTAAGTAATGAAGTAAAGATAAAAGTTGACGCAGTTTAAACGAAGGTTGTCGTTGTTTAGGTCATCAGCCAAAAGGCTGGTTTGAACCTGTAGAGGTTTTACTAAGTAAAACGAGGAGTGAGGTGGTTTACCATTGCCTTCCTCACTGAGTGGGAAAGTACGATTATCAGCATGCTGGGCCCTCTGAAAAGCACATATTTTCCACTCTGCAAATGACACCGTCACTTCATTCACCACAGGGTCTGGCTGTATAATGAAATTCATTACTTTCAGAGGAGATAACTCTGATTAGTGTCTTTTACACCTCTACCTCTTCTGTTCTTAAATGATTCAGTCATTTAATTGGTTGACCATGTGTTAAGAAACAGAACTATTTATTTTAGCCCTGCAACGAACAGATTGAGTGTAAATAATTTGACACTCTACCTGTCTGTTATGGGCAGAAATGAAGGTTAGTGAAATTTATTATATAAATTCATTATATAAAACAGAATTGGTTAGCTATATTGAGACAGTAGTATGTAACATGCAACTTTAGATCCTAGGGGATGAATCGATCAGAGCTAATATCACAGACTGAAAGAATACCCTTTTGGGGCAAATGCAGGGAAGCCGGACACATTTTCCCTGCACCTATCTATTTTGCCCTCCCTACATACGCAACTGAGAGGAAGGAAAGGCACCCGAAGGTTATCGTTTACATCCTTACTGTCGCATCTACCCAGCACTGTTAAATCCACCTTCTATTAGCAGGCTAAGCGTCACACCTCCATGGATAACAAACCATTACTGTTTATTTAAGAGAGGACTCCCAATCCGAACCCATTTTAATTAAGGGGAGCACTATACCTCAAAAATCGAAAAAAATCGATTTTTCTAATTTTAGCACCATTGCCTTCTGTATCTTTCTGCCGGCCGCATTGGCGATGTTGGTAACGTGCTCGCCTCTCATCACGCGGTCTTGGGTTCGAATCCCACTCGGGCATGGCATTTTTTCATATGTTACAAAAAATTCATTTCATCCTTCACCGTCTGCATTAGCAGGAATTTGCAAAACAGTCGGACGTTAAACCAAAAAAAAAAAAAAAATGTATCTTTCTGTGTAATTACATATAAAAATTATAACTGTACAATAGAAATTACGGAAGCTATGCAGATTTTTTGTTAAGTAATGTTTTCACCAGAATTTCTTTTAATTGAGTTAATCTATGGAAACAAAAGAGTTGCGATATTCAAAGAACACTGAAAGCTGAAAAGGTAATGGAAAGTGTGTCAAAAGATGCAAGACGAGAGAAAAAGAAAGGAAATTATTTCAGAAAAAATAAGTCTGGTGATGATCAATATTATGGTGCAGGCTGATTTTAGGGTAAGTAAAACTTTACAGCTCATTTCCCGCAAATTCACTTTTTTCCATAAAGGTACAGTTTTCTCAAAAACTATTTGACTTTGACGGTTGAAATTTTTTGAGCATGTTTCCCGGTATAATTGTGACATATGGTACTAGAATTATAGCAGTATTATGACTAAGTTCGAAATAAAATAAAAAATTCTACAAAAAAAATTAAATTGCTTTTGCATTTTTCAAAAAAATTTCTCGAAATGGTATCGCTAGCTCTATATTAATAATTCTAGTACCAGAGCTTAAAAAAATGTCATTGAAAAGTCACAAAAAAATTAATTCCCTAACTCTAAACGGTTTCTTAGAAACGTGTACCTTAAAAGAGGTAAATTTAACATGGGTTAACCCACCGGGTTGGTCTAGAGGTAAAGACTTCGCCAAAGTCAGCTGTTTAACAGCTGATTTTCAGAGACAAAGGTTCCTGGTTCAAGTCCTAGTAAAGGTAGTTTTACTTTTATATGGATTTGAATACTAGACAGTGGTTGCTGGTGTACTTTGATGGTTGGGGTTCAATTAACCATACTGTCTCAGGAGTGGTCGACCTGGGTCTGTACAAGACTACACCTCATTTACACGTCATACACATCATCCTCATCTCATTGGGTTATAGGGTTGCTTATTGTTCTGAATTGAACAGATTGCAACGTACACATATTAGGAATAAAAAAAAAACATGGGTTAAATAGGAGGTATAGTGCTCCCCTTAAGGTCATAATGTGACAGGCTAAGATTTTTTTTTGGTTTAACATCCAACTGTTCTGCAGTTACTGCTAATGCAGACGGTGAAGGATGAAATGATTTTTGTAACGTATGAAAATATGCTGTGCCTGAATGGGATTCGAACCCAAGACCGCATGAGGGTAAGATGACTAATACCAAATTATTTGGTGTCCATTTGTTCAAATGATTCACAGAACAGTCACACTGGGAAAATAATGAATAAAAACATTTAGATTTTGGAATTTTCTACCTAAAACTGATCATCCTCATCTTCATTTAGCTATTTGCTTAAATTCATTTATCTAATTTTTGAATTCTAAGCTACGTATCTGACATAAAACCAAAAATAAATAAAAAGCTACCAGATATTTTTAAGTGGTAACTTACTGTTGGCATAAAACACTTATTACAAAAGAAAAAGCTGTGTGAAGCAGATCTCTTTTGTTGGTATTATTTTAGTGTAATTAAATAGGCTTAGATTTTTGTTTTGTGTTTATGATATAGTAAATTAAATTGTGTATCATCATGTAGAAAAAATATAAATTTAATAAGCACTGAAAATTAAATTTTTCTACTGACAGCTGATGATTGTTTCAAAAACCACAGTAAAAAAATTCAATATTGCATACACATGAATCCACGACAGAAGGAAAAATTTACGTGTGGTGAGTACAAGATCGTAATTTTAAATTCTGTCTTTCAGAAAATTGAAAATATTATTAATTTGTTATGTATTTACGGTAGTCAAGCAAATATATGTTGAATATTTTAAAGATTATCAGTGTGTTTACTAACAGTGTTAGTTTTCATTTCTTATTTGAAGAGACGCGGTTTTGGTTGCCGCCCAATGCGTACGTAATTGTCGGCTTTGTAGTTCCGGTTCAAATATAATTGTATTTATTTTGGACAAGTCATGTGCGGTATGTATGTAATAATAATATTGAATGAGTAATTTTAGTTCTAATATTTCATTTTATATATCTAAGTTTTTTTTTAAGATAAAACAAATTGTGAAACGGAACGCTGTGACATTAGGTGTTACATGTATGTATGTTCAGTGTAGAGTTCAGTTACTTCAACAGCAAAAGCTCGATAAAAACGGCTGTTGCAGGCCACATTTTCTAGGTGTTTCTTCGGTGTTAAGGCTGAGAAATCATTTTACTGTTTTATTTCCTTATTCTGCAATAAGTTGTTTTGGTCGTCGGTGACATCGATTTGAATTGATGCCAACAATATTTAGGAATAATATTTTATTTTTATAATTGTGTAAATAATAGTACATCCAATGGCGTGTACCACAGGCGGTGTAGGTGAGTGTATGATAATGTTAATTTTACCAATAAACTTCGTTAAAGTTGTAAATAAATTTACGAAATTTAGCTGTTTGTTAACTAACTATATCGAGTTTTTAAGTGTATTACTTATTTGAATGTAGTTATTTGTGGTTATGGCCGACCGCTATCGGCATGATGCATATAACATCTTCATAATTATGTAGTTCTGATTATAAAGATGAAGTATTAACAGTAATTCTTAGTAGTTATTAAAATTTTGGAGATTTGAACTCCTATTTTTGTTTACAGGCGTATTTTTTCAATCGCAATTATAAGTAACTATAAATTCAGATTGGTCGATTGGGACTAAAAATGAGTTCGTTAGTGTTCTGTTAGGTGTTTAATTTAATTGAGAAAGTACTAGTTTTATTTTGCTTGTAATGTTTATGAAAGTGAGTAAATTGTAAAAGTTAAACTAGATTTAAACGTGTACATATATAATTGTGTTTTTCCAAAAGTTATTTAGTTATAATTTCATCTTAAAACTGAAAATTGTTAGTTTAGTAAATGGGTAGAACTTTATATACATGATATTTGTTATTACCTTAAATAATTATCGTATTAATATAAAATTCATATTATATTTATGTCTTATGAAAAACCTGAATGTGTGGTGTTAAATCAATAATTATTGCTATAGAAAACAATATCAATTTACAGTTTTATTATCCTTAGAAATTTTGTTAGTTTAAAATGAAATAGCAGTATGTTTTAATATTTATATTTGTTTATTAATTTTGAAAAAGATATTAAAATTATTTTTTAAACAATAATTTTGTGCTAAGTTAGGTAGGATCATATTTGTGTTTTTAATTTGTAGGCCTAAAATTATGTTTTTCAAAGAAAAGAAAATGTTGAAAAATATTCTGGTTCATTTTTAATGTAGAAATTTTTAATTATAACATATAACGCGAAAACAATTGAATTAAATTAACAGATTTGTTTCAATGTTACATTACATAACCTCCAAGATTTTTTAAGTGTACTGATATAAATGTGTTTATATGTTAGGCCTAACCTTAGTTTCAGTTTGACACAAAATTAAAAATCAGTTTGTGATAAATTTATGAAATTAATTGCTAGGAAAATTTTATAAAGATAATTATTTTATGTGACCTTGAATTTAGTTGACATTGATGTTTTGATTATCTAGGTTAATCCTTAGAGATGCCTGTAATAGGCTTGCATGATAAACACATGGTTGTTTTATTCTTTTTATCTATGCTTCCAATATTATCTTGGTGGGGTGGTAATTCTTTAAAGACAGGTGGGGTTCATTTGAACCCCAAATGAATATGTTATGGTTGTGATTAGAACCACTAAAATACTGGTTCAGTAAACTGACACCGGCAAGTCTATAGTCTGTCTACGCTAAGAGTACTCTGACGTAGGCAACCTGCAATACAAGTGAGCATGCGCATTAATTATAAATACCCACAGCATGAGCAAAAACAAAATTTCATACAACACTGATAATTCACTCTAAGCTTAATATAATAAAAACACGTTAATTCATTTGTTAGAAAATGTTTTATAAATCTAACATTAGTTTACCATTTTTTTTTTTTTTTTTTTTTTTTTTTTTAGGCCCTCATTGGAGCAAAATTAATCGATTTATAGAAGATCCCTAGTTATTCCTCTTATTTGCCCAGTAGTTCTTCATCCTTTGCGACACTCTCGCCCTATCCTCCACAGTCCAATGTCTGTTTGTCTGCCTTTTAGGTACTTCTGGAAATTTCGTGTTTGGATTTTTGATCTTATATCCTTCTCTGTTCAAAATCTGTGTCTCTGAGATATCCAGGTCCTGCAGATCCTGTTGAACTTCCTCAAACCAGGCGTACTTGACTTTGGTTTTCAAAAAGAAATCCAGAACCTGTCTGGTAAATCTGGATTCTGCCAGTCTCCTAAGATGTCCAAAGAACCCAACTCTTCTCTTCCTCATTATCTCGGAAATTTCCTCATTTTCCCTGTATAGAACCGAATTTGGCAACAACCTATACTCATTGTCTACTCTGTGCTTTTTGTTTATTATTGTTCTGAGGATTCTTCTCTCTGTCTTTCTAAGGTCCTCCATCTTCCCACAGTGCCTCAACCTGCCCAAAGTCTCACACGCATACATTACCACAGACTTCGTGACCGTATTGTAGTGCCTCAATTTGGATTTTATGGACATTGACTTCCTCTTATAGGTGGACCATGTCAGTCTTTGAGCTCCCTTGAGTTTGTTAACTCTTGATTCCATGTTTATTTTTTCGTTTAGATTATATGTGATCACCTCTCCCAAATACTTAAATTTTTTAACTATCCTAATTTTGTGATTGGCTGCCTCCAGATATCTTCTTCTATATTCCGACTGTCTGGTTGTCAACCATGTGAAATGCAAAGCATTTCGAGTTACAACTTTGGCTGTGAGTCAAAGAGGTTGTGTTATGTTTCATGTTTGTTTTCTCTGTGGTAAGTAGCCTATATGTAAAGTTAGGAAGGCTACCTCCAGCTGGGGCCCCAGGCGCGCCACGTCCCGTACTCTCAGTATGAGAGCCCCCTGAGGGGATTAGTTTATTATTAATAACTGAAATTTTACTATTGCTACTCTTACATTGTTATTTTTCGTTACATTATTTGCTATTATTACATTATTATGATTAGTAGGTTTTTATTATAGACTCAGTTTTATTTTATGTATGGTCACAAGTAATATAAGGCTAATGCTCTTGAATTGTAACAGGAGAGTAAACAATTCCAAAGATTTGTTGTTTATCATTTCAGATTGTTTATTTCATATCATGAAAATAATTAATGTCTGTGACTAGTTTAATACAACTGTTTGCACTTTCCTGTGTTTAACTCATTTTTAGTTTCATCAGTTATCTTTTGGAATTGTATCGGTTCGTTTCGATTTTCTTCGTAGACTGAAGTTGAAAAGTTTTGTTAACATGCGTGATAGTGCATGTGTTGAGTTTTTGAAACATAAAAGCGGCAAATATTAAAAAATAGACAAAAATTGTTTTGTTAAATGTAATGGTTAAAATACTTTATTAAGGAGTCTCTTTATGAAACTACAATAATTACAAGTAATCTGAACGGTATAACTGAAAACGCTTAAGGGATAATATTTATTTTAGCTGGATGTAGATATTTTTATGATGGAACGTAGTGCAAGATAATATTGTCAGGCGGAGAGGTAGATACGCGCCAACTAGTGCAGAACTTTTGTTTACAACCTATAGGCGCTTGCCTCGCGCGGAGTACTCTTACAGTAGTTAGACTATCGACATGTATCTGCTATTGTGCACAAGTAAACGTTGAAACCGACATGTCGGAGATCGCAAAATTGCTAGATATGCCGCTTGTGATAAGATAACTCGTAATTAGATAACTTTGTATCTGGAGCCGGTGTGCGTGAAAACACCCTACAGTTCAGCCGTTCTTAGTTTGGTCCTACTGTCAACAAACAAAAGCCACCTACTACAGGGTGCACACTAGAGTCTCCGACGTTACGGATGTCGTATTCCTATTAAGTTAACTATTTTTCCTTTCTCTTGCCTATATGAATATATAGGAAGGAAAGTATTGTTTTCATGTCGATTTTTCGAAATCGAGTTTTCACCGGATCTATACGTTTTCAGACCCCCTGAACCCAAAAAACATGTTTTTAGCGATTGGTCTGTGTGTGTGTGTGTGTGTGTGTCTGTGTGTGAACAGAATATCTCAAGAACGGAACATCGTACGAACTTGAAACTTGAAATTTAAGTTACATACCACTACCGGACCCGACACGAACATTTTCTTAAAAATCGGGCAACCGGAAGTAGTAGTTTATTCGTATAATTTTTCACTTTTTTGCGATTTTCTCAAAAACTGGTCCTACGATTTTTTTTAAAATCGCCTGGTTTACTACATTTTTTATGCTCTACAAGATAAGGTAGGCGCCATGTTTGCTGAAATTCTGGGTGAGGCTGTTTTCACGTAAAAACATTTTCTTTTTAAGATTGCGGCTTTAATATGCATTTTAGCGCAAAACGTTATATAATAAAAGTTGTAGAGAATTTAAAATTCTACAACTTTTATTTCAAACATTTTTTTGTATAACGCTTAGTTTAGCGGTAATTTGCAATTTTCTGTTTTTTCTCACGAAAACGTGAGAAAAATCGATTTTTTAAACATTTCGGCCTTAGTATGCATTTTACGACAAAAGTGTATAGAATTAAATTTATAGAAAATTAAAAGATCTACAACTTTTATTTAGAGCATTTTTCTCTACAGAGCCTAGTTTAGAGAGAAAGAGTGATTTTCCGTATTTCTAAGCCAAAATCAGGTTGATTTTCATTTTGCGTCTTTCACTCATGATTAAAATTAGGTTATGTTTTTGAGGTTAGATTTTGTTTATTTCTAATATTTTATTAATAATGTTAGGTTTATTGTTAATTATTTGCATTGGCAAGAGAAAGTTGTGTGAGTGTTTCACACCAGATTTTTAAATTATAAGTACTAAAAACATCAGTCATGATATGATGTAGGCCTAACAATTTCATTTATAAAAATACTTTTAAAAGTATTTTGTATGTAAATACTTTTGAAAGTATTTTGTATGTAAATACTTTTGAAAGTATTTTGTATGTAAATACTTTTGAAAGTATTTTGTTGTTACTTTTTAATCAGCGTGTACACATTTTGATTTAATGTGCATGCTCAGTGACGTCATTATTTGTTTACATTAAGAGCAAACTAAGAGAGGCTGGACTGTAAGTATGCGTTTTAGAGCAAAAGTTTAAAGATAGTATAACTAAAGTTATAGAAAATTAAAAGAACTTACAATTTTTATTTCAAGTGTTTTGTTCTAGAACTTAGTCTGGTGTCGATTAGTGATTTTACATAATTTTAAATGCAACAGAGGTTGAATTTCATTTAATATGCTTTTCACGGCTGATGAGCTCTGCTGTTTCACACGTTTAGACCAATCAGAACGTTTGCCAGCATTATCAGATTGTACATGACAAACATTACACGCGTATGCATATAAGAGCCGCAATAATTCACTCTCGTCTTGCATCTCGTACTGAACACATCGATTATAGAGCGCGTTAACATGCAATACTTTATGATATAATCAGCTAATTGTAGGTTTATAGGTTATCTATATATCTAAAATTTGATGTATGCGTGTATGTTCCCCTTCATCACCTAAATTATTGAACTGATTTTCATGCAGTTTTTTTTAATGTTGAAACTATGATGCCGAAGCAGGTTTTAGGCTATTGAACCCTTAAAAAGTTAGCCCTAAAGGGTTGAAAATAATATTTATATCCTACATTAAGGCTTTTATGAGGTTAGATAAAAAATGCTTGCAGCGAAATCTACCGAATATTTTGTGAACTATGTAGAAAAACATTGAGCCGTGTTAGAGGTTATGTTTTTGTTAATGTACGTGTACTTTTTCGTGATTTAATTGGTGAAAATTAAATAATTTATGTATTTATACTCCAAATAAAAGTACAAAGAATATTGTTTATCCATTAGCATTAATTTAAATAAAGCAAATTAATTTCACAGTTGTCATTAATTACATGTTTTAAATATTGCCGGTGGCGTAGCAACGCATGCCGGGTACTGCTAGTAATTGAAGGGTTCAGTGGATGAAGGTGACATAAATGCAGTTCTGAGGAATTGAGTGTTAAAGTTCAAAAATGCTTGCAGCAAAATCTACCAGATATTTTGTGAACTGTGTAGAAAAACATTGTTTCTATGCTTGCAGTGATATCTACCGAATATTTTGTTAACAGAAAAATCAGAAAAACAGAAAAATTTGTTAAGAAAAATCTGGTGTGAAACACTCACGCAACTTTCTCTTGCCAATGCAAATAATTTACAATATAATTTAACATTAGTAATAAAATATTAGAAACAAACAAAAAACTAACCTCAATAAACATAACCTTATTTTAATCATGAGTGAAACACTCAAAATGAAAATCAACCTCAGTCTGGCTTAAAAATACGGAAAATCACTATTTCACGCTAAACTAGGCTCTGTAGAGAAAAATACGTTAAATAAAAGTTGTAGATCTTTAAATTTCCTATAAATTTGGTTATATATACTTTTGTCGTAAAATGCATACTGTTTGTCTGTGACTTGATGGCCCCTCGCAGAGGGGAGCAATATGCCGATTGTAAAACCATTTCAGAAAACATCTAATTTTTTTTAGGTCACTGAAACTTTTCGGAAATGACGTATTTTTATAAAACAAAGTATTTCGCATGTTTTATGTTCTATAAAATTATTTCGAAAAACACACGCCTAATGAGATTATGTATAATTTAGTAAAAGTTTTGTTTTTGAAGAAAAACCCGTATTTTTTCAAATACATCGTCATTGTTCAAGAACTATTCCACCGATTACCGTAAAATTTGGCAGGCTTGTTCTGTAATAATTATGAAAAACGATGATGCAATAAAATTTAACAGAAAATCAATACTTTTTAAGTTACAAGGTATTTTCATAAATACATTTTGTAAAATCGCGAAACACGACATAAAAAAGTCAGCATGCGAGAAACTTTTTTGTCTTTAAAGATAACTGTACACTGTAAGCGAATGAAATAAAGAGAAAATTTTGAATTAATTTTTAGTGAAAGAATTATTTAAATTTGACGAACCGTATAGGAGTTACAAGGATTTAAAAAACGCTGTACTTTGATTGTACTGATGTAAAGTATAAGAAAAAACGATAATATTTTCGAGCGCGGTTTTGAAAAGTTAATATCGGGAAAATTTTTCTGTCATTCGAAAAAGTGCACGCATGAAGTTTATAAACAGAGCTTAAATATATTTTGTCTAAAAAAATCATTCAAATCGGATCATCCATTTTAAAATTAACACAGTTCAAATTTCGCAACTGCGCGGCGTGTATTGCATGATAATAAACTGCCCTGGTATTCTACTACTACCATTACTTATTACCAATATTTATTTGAACGAATAACTGTATTGGAATCTTAATTTAGGGAAATTGTTAATTACAGCTCCTTGCGTAACTTTCTGTAAAGGAAGACTAAGTAAATTAGTAACCCATTCTTCATCTCAACGTTTAGTGACATTGTTTATTACATTTCTTCCATCACTGTGAACGGTTTGCCCATGTTTCCGTTTTGCATCCATATTTGTTTACGGTTTTAATATATGTTATAAACCATAAAGGCGTAACTGAAACTAACATCTTCCTAATTACCTAAAGTATTGGTGAATATATGAAACTATTATCAAACACACATGACCCGAGCAAGACACAACAATTGAAGCACTATTCACAAGTAAATGAAATGTTAATGTAGTGTTCATGTAGTAAACGTAATGTGTATGTAATTTATAATATTTGTTTAGCAAAAGTAAACGATAACCTAATATAAATGATAAAATAGTTACGACTACAATATGTAACTTAAATGTATGCCCGGAAAGTAAAAGTTACGTCCGACGCACTGCAACGATACTACAGAACTGGTTGAAAAAAAGACAACATGCTTACTGAAGTATTCGGAAATGGTTTCTTGAAAATAAAAAAAACAATATTTTACTTTTTACAAAAGCGTTGTCAAAACATAAATTTTACGTGACAGAACAGATAAACAATAAGGGTGTAATTTTATACATGTACTAAAATAGCCCATAATACTATTACGTAGGCCTACGCCTTTCATGCGCTTTGGATGCGTGTGGTTGTAATTGATGGTATACTTAAATCCTTGTAACTCCTATACGGTTCGTCAAATTTAAATAATTCTTTCACTAAAAATTAATTCAAAAGATGTATTAGATGACGTATTTGAAAAAATACGGGTTTTTCTTCAAAAACAAAACTTTTACTAAATTATACATTATCTCATTAGGCGTGTGTTTTTTGAAATAATTTTATAGAACAAAAAACATGAGAAATACTTTGTTTTATAAAAATACGTCATTTCCGAAAAGTTTCAGTGACCTAAAAAAAATTAGATATGTTTTCTGAAATGGTTTTACAATCGGCATACTGCTCCCCTCTGCGAGAGGCCATCAAGTCACAGACAGACAGTACTAAGGCCAAAATCTTAAAAAAATCGATTTTTCACACGTTTTCGTGAGAAAAAATCAGAAAATTGCTAATTACTGCTAAACTAAGCGTCATACAAAAAAATGTTTGAAACAGAAGTTGTAGGTTTTTAAATTCTCTACAACTTTTATTATATAAGTTTTTGCGCTAAAATTTATATTAAAGCCGTAATCTTAAAAAAACAACGTTTTTACGTGAAAACAGCCTCACCGAGAATTTCAGCAAACATGGCGCCTCTCATCATGCGGTCTTGGGTTCGAATCCCATTCAGGCATGGCATTTTTTCATACGTTACAAAATATCATTTCATCCTTCACCGTCTGCATTAGCAGTAATTGCAGAACAGTCGGACGTTAAACCAAAAAAAAAAAAAAAAAAAAAAAAAAAAAAAATACCCCATCTTGTAGAGAATAAAAAATTGAGTAAAATAGGCGATTTTAAAAAAAATCGTAGGACCAGTTTTTGAGAATCGCAAAAAACTGAAAAATTTAATGAATAAACTACTACTTCCGGTTGACCGATTTTGATGAAAATGTTTGTGTCGCGTCCGGTAGTGGTATGTAACTTAAGTTTCAAGTTCGTACGATGTTCCGTTCTTGAGATATTCTGTTCACACACACACACACATACACACACACACAGACCAATCGCTAAAAACATGTTTTTTGGGTTCAGGGGGTCTGAAAACGTATAGATCCGGTGAAAACTCGATTTCGAAAAATCGACATGAAAACAATACTTTCCTTCCTATATATTCATATAGGCAAGAGAAAGTAAAAACATATAACTTATGTAACTTATTTAACTGATTTCAGAAAGTTAAATTTTTGGTGTCAATGTACAACATACAGAGAGAATTTATTTAAGTATTGTAAACCTTGTCTATTTTAGTTTTTAAAATAAATTTACCCCATTTTTGTGTAGATAACACCCCTTCTTTCGTTTAAGTATTTTTTAATAAAATGTTTATTTTTAAATTGAATGTAGGTGTTAACTAACTGATATATAACAAAAAATGTCAACACCTTCATCGTCTAGTATCTTCTTAATGGAAGCAGATAGAGATTTCTGTGTTAGTGCTATTGAAAAATATCACATAACTACTTTTTTTTTTGTCGGTCTCTCGACTGGTTTGATGCAGTTCTCCAACCTGTTCTATCTTGCGCAAGTCATTTCATATCTACATACCTGTAACACCCTACATCTTTTGTAATTTGCTTTATATATTCTAATCTTTGCCTCCCTCTACAATTTACTCCCTCAATGTTACCCTCCATTATTGATAGCCCAATACCTGGATGTCTTAGGATATGCCCCACTAGCCTATCCCTTCTTTTGGTAAGATGCTTCCATATACTTCTTTTTTCATCCACTCGCCTAAGAACCTCTAAATTACTTATTTTGTCCACCCACCTTATCTTTAACATTTTCCTATAACACCACATTTCAAAAGCTTCTATCCTCTTCCGTTCTACAGCCCCTATCACCCACGTTTCACTTCCGTATAAATGCTACACTCCAAACATAATGTTTTAAGAAATTTTTCCTAATCTGTAAATCAATGTTTGTAGTCAGTAAGCTGTTTTTCATTTCAAAGGCTTTTCTAGCTTGAGCAATTCTACTCTTGATATCACTCGTGCTTCTACCATCCTTTGTTATTTTACTCCCTAGATAGCAGAATTCCCCAACTTCCTGTATGTTTTCGTTGCCTACTTTTAAATTTCCCATCTCTTCTAAACCACTCTTGCTGCTGCACAACACTTTCGTTTTGTTCTTATTAATTTTCATGAAGTAATCCTTCCTCAAACATAATGATCTCATCCATTCCATTTAAGGCATCCTCTAGTTCATTCTTTGCCTTGGCTAATATTACTATATCATCGGCGAATCTCAACATTTTTATTGTTTCTCCTTGAATTTTTATTCCTACGTCAAATTTCTCCTTCACTTCATTTATAGCCTCTTCTATATACAAGTTAAAAATTAGTGGTGACAAAGAACAACCTTGTCGTACACCTTTTCTTACAGCAGCCTCTTTTCGTACCCCTCGATTCTCAAAACAGCCGTTTGATTCTTATACAGACTGTAGATAACTTTCCTTTCTTTACACATAACTACATGTACAATAAAAACTCAATATTTTTGAAAAAGTCAGTTAACACCTTCATCCACTGACTCCTTCAATTGATATTAAAAAATCTGGTGTGAAACACTCACACAACTTTCTCTTGCCAATGCAAATGATTAATAATATACCTAACATTATTAATAAAATATTAGAAATAAACAAAAACTAACCTCAAAAACATAACCTTACTTTAATCACGAGTGAATGACGCAAAATGACAATCGAACTCAGTTTGGCTTAAAAATACGGAAAATCACGCTTTCACGCTAAACTAGGCTCTGTAGAGAAAAATGCTCTAAACAAAAGTTGTAGATCTTTTAATTTTCTATAACTTTTATTATATATACTTTTGTCGTAAAATGCATACTAAGACCGAAATGTTAAAAAAATCGATTTTTCTCACGTTTTCGTGAGAAAAAAAACAGAAAATCGCAAATTACCGCTAAACTAAGCGTTATACAAAAAAATGTTTGAAACAGAAGTTGTAGGTTTTTAAATTCTCTACAACTTTTATTATATACGTTTTTGCGCTGAAATTTATATTAAAGCCGTAATCTTAAAAAAACAACGTTTTTACGTGAAAACAGCCTCACCGAGAATTTCAGCAAACATGGCGCCTACCCTATCTTGTAGAGAATAAAAAATTGAGTAAAATAGGCGATTTTAAAAAAAATCGTAGGACCAGTTTTTGAGAAAATCGCAAAAAACTGAAAAATTATACGAATAAACTACTACTTCCGGTTGACCGATTTTGATGAAAATGTTCATGTCGCGTCCGGTAGTGGTATGTAACTTCAGTTTCAAGTTTCAAGTTCGTACGATGTTCCGTTCTTGAGATATTCTGTTCACACACAGACACACACACAGACACACACGCAGACCAATCGCTAAAAACATGTTTTTTGGGTTCAGGGGGTCTGAAAACGTATAGATCCGGTGAAAACTCGATTTCGAAAAATCGACATGAAAACAATACTTTCCTTCCTATATATTCATATAGGCAAGAGAAAGTAAAAATGGCTGACAAAATATTTAACAGAGCTAGAAGAGCAAGTATTGGCAACGTTGCTGGCAAGTGATTGGCTAGCTATGAAGTGGGTGGGGGGCAATGCATACGTTAAGAGAGCTCGTTGTTTAGGTCATCAGCCGAAAGGCTGGTTTGGTACTTTAGAGGTTTTACTAAGTAAAACGAGGAGTGAGGTGGTTTACCGTTGCCTTCCTCACCGAGTGGAAGAGTACGCTTGTCAGCATGCCGGGCCCTCTGAAAAGCACATATTTTCCACTCTGCAAATGACACCTTCACTTCATTCACCACAGGGTCTGGCTGTATAATGAAATTCATTACTTTCAGAGGAAATAACTCTGATTAGTGTCTTTTACACCTCTACCTCTTCTGTTCTTAAATGATTCAGTCATTTAATTGGCTGACCATGTGATAAGAAACAGAACTATTTATTTTAGCCCTGCAACTAACAGATTGAGTGTAAATAATTTGACACTCCACCTGTCTGTTATGGGCAAAAAGAGAGCTCATCAGCCTAGAAAAATAGTATAGTGTCATTTTCAACATTGTTAAAATTAGGTTATGTTTATCCTTATTAACATTGGCCAAGAGAAAGTTGTTTTTTTTTTTTTTGTTTAAAGCCACATAGGACTACATAAGTTCATCAAACTAAAAAAGCTCATTTCAAATTTTGCGGTTAAATTTTTCAGTTTTTGGAGTCCTATCCTTATGTTTCCTTGCTTGAACTTTCTCCAGTATTCCTTCAATCCATCCGATCTTCTCTGCCGTTCCTTGTCAGAATACACAACTTTCTGTCGTTTTGTTGGTTTCTGCTGTTCAAGTCTTGTGGTCTTCAGCCTTTGGTAATTTCTGGATTTTGTTTTGAGGTCCTCAAGTGAGATTTGGAGTCCGTTTATGTCCTCCTTAATTTCCCTGATCCAGTGTGGCTGAGTTTTTCTGTTTAGGAAAAAGTTGATGATTTGTTTTGAGATTCTGGAAGAGTCGGTCCTCAAGAGATGTCCAAAGAAGGAAATTCTCTTTTTCCTCATCTGGTCTGCTAGAGGTTCTGTATTTCTGTATACTTCTTCTTTCTAGATGGGTTTCCATATCCCATCAGAGAAACATCTTTTGTTCAGGCATCTCCTGATGATCCGATGCTCCAATTTTGAGATTCTGTGCTCCGTGTTTATCTTCCTGAGACTTTGTTTGTTATTTGCGAGTTTGTTGAATCTTTCTGTCCAGTTAAGTTTCTCATTGTTATTTCATGTGATGTTTTCACCCAGATATTTGAAGTCTTGACTAGATCGATTTACCGATCTCAAATTTTTACCCTAGAAATGCAGACAGGAAAAGTTGTGTTTTATATAAAAAAAAATTTTAATTCTTAAATTTTGTGGTTTGTTTGATTTTTAGTGGTGCCACGCAACTTCCGCCTTTTGGAAGAACTTGAGCAAGGTCAGCGTGGTGTAGGCGATGGTACAATTAGTTGGGGATTAGAAAATGATGATGATATGACATTGACGCATTGGACTGGCATGATTATCGGCCCACCTAGAGTAAGTAATTCAATCTTAACATCTTCAGTGTAATCTTGTTAAGAATTTTATCCTATACTTGTATTCACATGTGAATATTGTGTGTGTTGTTAAAATCATCAGCCGAAAGGCTGGTTTGTTCCTCTAAAGGCATTATTAAGGTTTTTTTTTTTTGCGCCTGGGGGGGACTCCAGGAGGAGTATAGGACATGTCAGCTATAACACCTAAAATATATATAAGAATCACACAATGATCAACTATCAAGAAAGAAATACTTGTACGCTATAAAAAGTTTCACCGATCAAGTAATTTTTTAGATTCCTTTTAAAGGAATTCAAATCCTCACAACATTTTAAAAATTGGGGTAATTTATTCATGAATTTTCTTCCTGCATAAGTAGGTTTTTGTTCAAACAATTTTGTGGAGTGATTAGCCACGTAATAATAATTTCTGTTTCTCGTATTATGATTGTGAACATTGAAATTCTGCATGAAATTATTTTGCCTAACATACATAATCACCTCAAAAATGTATAGAGAGGGAACTGTAAGCAATTTAAGCTGCTTAAATAGTGTTGTGGATGAGGTTAGCTGGTTAGCTCCCACCATACACCTAATAGCTTTCTTTTGAATTTTAAAAACCCTATTCATATTACCCATGCTAGAATTACCCCATAGTAAGATACCATAACGGATATGAGACAGAATGAGGCCATGATAAGCTCCCATTAGTAATTTTTTGTCATTTAATCCGGCAATTTGTTTTAATGCAAATACCCCAGATGATATTTTACTACAAACTTGACTGGTATAGAAATCCCAAGACAAAGATCTATCTAGAGATACACCCAGGAAGTAAAACGAGTAGTAAGGTGGTTTACCTTTGCCTTACTCGCTGAGTGGAAAAATATGCTTATCAGCATGCCAGGCCCTGTAAAAAGCATCTATACTCGGTTCATCGTAAGAAAGATATGTTGAGTAAACAAACAGCGGTTATCGAATCAGCTGCTATAGTCGTGAGAAAGGAATTCCCAATCCACTCCACATCACGTGTAATACTAGCCGAACCGCATAACAACGGCAGCTTGAACGCTACTACTCAGCCTGATATTATTAGCTACTATTATAAGAAATTAAAACCCATGATACATCAGGTCCCTCTTTCACTTTCCGCTCAAAAAAACTTTATTACACTATTAATAATTTCACGACTTTGACTACGCAAAACTAGACCTTTTTTGCCGACTTTATTTTTTTGCTATTTCACTCATTTTATATGAACTCAGAACTGAACCGAGTCAACGAAAAAGTAAACAGCTTTTTGAATAATATAAGACACTACATTAAAAAATAAAATCCGATAAATAGCAATATAGTAAACGATAAAAATAAATACATGAGATAGAAAAACGAAAATAGATTATAACATTTGTGTAGAATAACACTTCACTTCAATAACTAACTAATTAATTACTTCAATACACTAAAATTAGAACTCAACTACAAAATTATCAAGTAGCACTACTCACGCACACCTCTCTCCTTATTAAATGGACTTTTCCATACAGACTACTCCCACCAGCTTAGACTGGCCCAAGACACTGTGACGTCTCTTTTTCCTTTTACTGAATATTTTCACTATACAACGGTGACTTCAGAAAAAATGCAACACTTTTCATGAAAACATCACAATGATAACTGATATGCGCTTTTAACCATATACAGAAATAAATTATGAATAGAAATTTTTTTTTATAATTCCTAATATGTGTACGTTGCAATCTGTTCAATTCAGAACAATAAGCAACCCCATGGACCCAGTGAGATGAGGATGATGTGTATGACGTGTAAATGAGGTGTAGTCTTGTACAGACTCAGGTCGACCATTCCTGAGAGAGTATGGTTAATTGAACCCCAACCATCAAAGTACACCGGTAATCACTGTCTAGTATTCAAATCCGTATGAAAGTAACTACCTTTACTAGGATTTGAATCAGGAACCTTTGTCTTCGAAAATCAGCTGTTAAACAGCTGATTTTGGCGACGACTTTACTTCTAGACCAACCCGGTGGGTTAATAAATAGAAATAATAAAAAAAATACAAAATATACTATAACACAAAATTTCTAATTGAAAATAAATTATACTGCACGTAAGAATGATGCTTGACTATACGATGTCAAAACCGAACTGGTAGCATATAACGATGACATGTTCGTTGTCGGAAATGTGGTGAGAGATTTATGGGCTTGGATTAGTCATCGTCAAATTCAGTTGTGAAATAACGAGTGACGAAACTAATATTAGATGATTAATCATTAAAATAAAAATGTTTACTTTTTAAGTTCTCTTATTTCATTATACAGATCCGGCAGTAATACGTATAACTTGTAACCTTATTTATTACTTTCTCTTGCCTATATGAATATATAGGAAGGAAAGTATTGTTTTCATGTCAATTTTTTGAAATCGAGTTTTCACCGTACCTATACGTTTTCAGACCCCCTGAACCCAAAAAACATGTTTTTAATTGAAAATCTCTGCTAAGTAATGCAGAGTGAACTTTATTTCCGCAACTAGCCTACGATGTGTCAGGACATTCCAGAATCTCTAGCCCTAAGTACATAAAAAACACAAAAAAATACAAAAAACACATAAAAAAACGTACAATAAATTATACAAGTTTATAACTATAGTTGAATCTTAATATTTTAACACGTTTAGTAATCCAACAGAGGTAACTGATGATTATGGAATGTAAACAGTAGGCACTCTCACTACCGGTGCCTTTGCTGGATATGCGAGAGAAAAATACAGTATTAGATAGCGAGAAAGTGTGTGTGTGTATACTGTAAATTTATATATTAAATCGATGTTAATTGTAATATTAATATGTAATTATATTTATTTGATGTTGATTAAGCTTGGGTATCATTTTAGAATAAATTTTTAATTACATTAATTAAAAAAGAAATACTAATAGGTTAGCACTTTTAGGAGAAAATAGGAAAAAACTACAAAAAATACTATAACTATAGTTATAACGAGTGACGAAACTAATATTAGATGATTAATCATTAAAATAAAAATGTTTACTTTTTAAGTTCCAGTAATGCGCGTTTGCAGTCTATGTAGTTTTAAAAATAAAATATGCAAATTAAGGAACTGTGAAAATAAAGTACTAATAAATTTAATCCATATCATGATTACTGATTGGTTTATTTTCTGAAAGTAAATAAAGATAGAAACGATTATTTGTGCTACCGCTTAAGAATTTATTAATTATTTAGTAGGTACATTTAAAAATTATCTTACACGTCTGGAAAATTGTGTGGTTCTACTGTGTACCTGGTGGTTGTTACGTAAAAAACTGATATTGATTTATGTTCCTTTTATTTTGCAGACACCTTATGAAAATAGGATGTATAGTTTAAAGATAGAATGTGGACAAAAATATCCGGATGACGCACCAACGGCCAGATTCGTTTCAAGAATAAACATGACATGCGTAAATAGCTCTACTGGTTTGGTAAGTACTATCGGTCATTCTAAAAATCTTTGTATTTTTTTTTTTTTTTAAAGAATTTGCTTTCTATCAAATCATACGTATGACAAAGATATCAACTGCATCTACAATCTAAGTCTGCAGAAGTGATCACATAAAACTCTCTTGCAAGGTACGATTAAAATGTTTTAAAACCAGTGTCACCATTGTTCTACATAAAGAGCAAGGTTGCCCACAGGTGGGGGAAAAGAAAGTATTGTTTTCATGTTGGTTCCCACTCCCGGCAAACTCTTCTGAAGACTCAACAATAGGCATATCCCTTATTCCATTCTTTGAAGATGTGCTCATACCACTATAACCGTTTCCTTTCAATATCCTCCACAATAGTTTCAGTTTTACCCACACTCTTCAAAATCTCGTCATTTCATATTGTGTGGTCCAGCCAAGAAACTCTATAAATCCATTCGATATCCGTCTCTGTAGCTAATACCTTGTCATTCAACACGACAGGTTATCACACTCTTCTATATTGCATCTCCAATTCTTTTTGTCTCCTTCCAGATCGCTTTTGACCACAGCATTGGATTCTACAGCTGGGCAACTCTTTTCCTTTTAATAATTCTGTTCTTGACTTCTTGCTGATTATCACTCACTTTACTAAGCAACGTTTGCAGATATTTTTATTCTTAACTTACTTTAGTAGTTTTTCCCTTTGTTTACAAATTTCAGCTACGTATGTTAATTTGTAGAGACATTAGTA
The DNA here is from genome assembly GCA_035578175.1 of Catonia carolina. NCBI lineage: Eukaryota > Metazoa > Arthropoda > Insecta > Hemiptera > Achilidae > Catonia > Catonia carolina. Next base: position 9,500,085 of record JAQMRL010000016.1, read on the forward strand.
GCTCAATTATCCGGGGTAATAGTGCGGAGGAAGGAGGAAGGCCCACGGTGAGCCGCCGGCAGTGATGACTAAAGCTATTTAATCACAGTACTGCATGATACAGTACCTATAATTTATTAGGCCTACCTGTTCAAAGTGGATGTTCTGCACTTGTTTATATTAGGAAATGAACACTTAAAATCTATTATGAATGTTAGTAATCACAAACAAACCCAGTTAACGAAATATAAGTCCAACACTTACATTTACAGACACAACACAATTTTTTTTGTCATCAGTCTCTCGACTGGTTTGATGCAGTTCTCCAAGCAGTTCTATTTTGCGCAAGTTGTTTCATATCTACATACCTGTAACACCCTACATCTTTTGTAATTTGCTTTACATATTCTAATCTTTGCCTTCCCCTACAATTTACTTTCTCAATCATCATCATCATCATCTGAGTATCCTTCCAGCAGGCCGGGTAGGATTTGAGTGGACGATATGCCTCCATCTATCTCTATCTTGATATACCCTTTGTATTCTGATATCCCGTAGCGTCATTCCCTTTGTTAAGAGATCATCCCTTATTTGGTCAGTTCATCTTCTTCTGGGACGTCCAACGGGTCTCTTTCCAGATACCTCCATGTCCAAGTACTGTCTGGGGATATGTGCCTCTGGCATCCTTTGTACATGTCCAAACCATTTGAGTCTTGCGGTACGTAATCTTTCTTCCAATTTACTTACTTTCTCAATATTACCTTCCATTATTGATAGCCCAATACCTGGATGTCTTAAGATATGCCCCACTCGCCTAAGAACCTCCAAATTACTTATTTTGTCCACTCACCTAATCTTTAACATTTTCCTAAAATACCACATTTCAAAAGCTTCTATCCTCTTCTTTTCTACAGCCCCTATCACCCACATTTCATTCTCATATAATGCTGCATGTTCCAAACATAATGTTTTAAGAAATTTTTCCTAATCTGTAAATCAATGTTTGTAGTCAGTAAGCTGTTTTTTTTATTTCAAAAGCTTTTCTAGCTTGAGCAATTCCACAAGTAAAACAACTAAATAAAATTATTTAATATGCCACCTCTGCTACGTTAGCCTACAACGCAGAGGTCCTGATTTCGATTCCCGGCTAGGGTCTGGAAACTTTCACAAGTTAAAACCCACCGTAGTTGCAATAACCAATCTATTGATGCGTCTTTAAATAACCTAAACAAAATTATTTTATAGACTACTGAAATAGTCTGTTATTGTTTTCTGCTTCGTTGCTTCTTCTTTCTTCTTAAAATTGAAGATCGGAGTTTGTGTAGCACTAATTTGACACACAATAGCCTGTCGGTATGTACACCATAATACACACACGACACAAAAAACAATGTCAGTACTACTCTTGTACTAAACTAAAAGGGTTGCGATTCATAAAAAAATTATCTCACATAATTTTAGAAAGGAACGTGAAAGTTGTGAATTGGGTTGACGATCTTGTAAAATAGACTATGTATGACCTTCAGTCGGGAGCCCATTTGCCACTTTTGAACAAACCCTCATATTTTTTCACCTTTGCAAATAAGCATAGTGTTACCTGACGCACGCTCTTCAATTTTTTAAATTTCTTTGTTTGGTAAAATATTACCCATTAGATCTAAGAGTCTAAATGCGTTGCCTGTTATTTTTAATTGCAAATTCAAAATTTTAATAATATCTTCATTCAAAAATAAATCTTTATAATGCATCCTGCAGTTTGAAATTATTTCTATTTCATATAATGAATTAATATAATAATTTCACTGACCTTCTTTTTAAACTGCGTCACCTTTATTGTAATTTCTACTTACAAAATTGAAACTAAAAAATTTTTTAGTTTCAACTTTTCATTTACTCTGATGATGGTGGATCCACCGAAACACGTGTAAGTAGAAATTACAATAAAGGTGACGCAGTTTAAAAAGAAGGTCAGTGAAATTATTATATTAATTCATTATATGAAATAGAAATTCAAAATTGAATAAATTTTCGTAAAAGTGAACTTCTTTAGTCATTTTTACTGGTTTTGTCCCAGTAAATCTTTTTAAATTTATTTATTTCACCACCCCGTTTAATCCGTTCCCAGAAAACCGAGGTATTACTGTATTTAGTTTTGTCAAAATTTATGCTTGAACCTAATTTCTTGTAAATCTGTCTGTTTCTTTATGATTTAATCGTAGTCATACTTGTCAGATGCCACAACAACCCTAATCATCTGCAAATAACAGGCTACGCAAAAATTCACCGTTAAATATCCACTCCCGTGACTGCATAATTAAAATGATAATTTTAATGATTTTTATTTTTTAAGATAATTTTTGTTTTATTTTTAACTTTAAAGGCGATTGTAAAATAGCAGAGGTCATTTATTGTATTTGTTATTGTAATTTGTGGTCAATCGTTGCATATTTGTGGAAATAACATTTAAGATTGTTAACCCCATTGCATGTTCCAGTTCAAATACGTATGTAGAGGTGATATTATGCAGTTATTGATGAAGCCATACATGGCGTATGGTGTGTTCAGTGTCATTCATTTTAAATGCCCTCATTTACTTTTCTTACTGTTGTTTTCTTCTTTGTTTGTTATTATATCGTGTGTAAGTTTTTATTGCCGGTTTTATTTTAATTAATATAAATACTTAAAAACGATTAAATCTTTTAGTATATGGTGCATTCTCTGTGACTTTTTTTGTGATAGCCCAGTGTAACAACTATAATAATAGTAATAATTTCTAATTTAACCCACTTATGTTTTCATCTGTTCTGTCTAATTAGCGTTTATTAATTAATACATTCAGAGCGGCAGACATATTTATGCGGTTTATTGAATATTACTAGGTGACTGGCAGATGAAAAAATGCGGCCAGTTTGTACATTTTATTATCCCTTTTTTCTACGCTTCAAGTCAGGGTGAATAGGATTTCTGTTATTGTGCAGTCGTAGAAAAAGGTTCATTCTGTCAGGATACGATCACTTCTTGAAGAGAGGCGTACGGGTTTTTTTTTGACAGAATCTTAAAAACTGTTATATTTACAACTCAGTTTAAGTTTTCCGTAAAATTTTATTTGTTATTTATAAATTACTAGCAATCCCCACTCGCTTCGCTTCATAGCAGCTAATGTAGGCCTCATTAAATTATTTTAAAACCTCTCTATATATAATATTTGTGGTTTTGTTGCCCTGTGGCAGCAAAATAAATTGTTTTTCTGCACTTCCAGCTCTAGAAAGTCCGACATAAAGTTGTCCATAAGTGAAGGAAGCACTCTTGTCTCAAATCGATGCCCATCGTTTTAAATGTTTGTCCCTGCAATTTAACAGAATTGAATAGTATACGTAGAAGAATACCGATGGAAAAGAAAGAGACAGTTGATATATGACTGAGATAAGAGACAGTAATAAGTGGGTGCGGTACGCAGAGTAATTGGAAATCTATGACTCATTCGCTACCTGTCGATTGAAAACAAATATATGAAATACAGTACAAAAATAAAAATGTTGAATATTTCCTAATTTTTAATGTTTTTGGAATCGAATGTTATTCTTCACATTTTTTTATGAAATATAAAAGTTGATTCGTGCTTCTAGCCCAAAAAATACACCATCCAGAGGACTTAGAAAAAATAAAAGTGCTATGCACTCGATAAACTAAAACATGCGACATCGTCATAGTTTAAGTTGCTTAACTCACTTAATTAAAGTTACTTGAAGTTGCAAAATAGCCTATATTGATCAGGAAGCTCAAAGCTGTGCAACAATGAAAGATTTTTTGAAATCAGTTCAGTGGTTTCTGAGATTACCTCATACAAACAGACGTTTCTTCTTTATTATATTAGTATAGATTAGTTTTAAATGAAATATTTTTTGTATTATTGATTATTGTTAGGCTACGTGTAAAATTACAGATATTGGTTTTATTTTGTGTACATTCTTATTATAATCACGAAGAAAACTAGAGCGTTTACACGATTTTTCTATGTTTAATAGTCATAATAATATGATAAAAATTTATTTCATGACATTACTTGCGTTAAAATTACTTCAGAATTAATATTCTAGTAAATATTAAGAATGGCAGAACTAATTTTTGCATACGAATATAATGGCGTCAGGCCAGTTTACCATTGAAGTACTGCTCCAACACTGCGAAGGACATGGGTCTACCAGGCCGCGTTGATTGTTTTAAACTATTTAACACTTACATTTATTAAAAAAAAATTTGTTAAAACATTTTTTTCACAGTATTATTGACCCTTAATTTGAAATTATAATAAATTAGGAATTACCATAATTTTGATTGTTAAGCTATTGTGCATCTTACAAGGTACAATTTAGAAACTGTGCTCTACACTTGCACCCTCTACACTCCTGTGTGTAGTAACAGGTGATGGTAACCACCTTGGTTTTTACTTTCTCTTGCCTATATGAATATATAGGAAGGAAAGTATTGTTTTCATGTCGATTTTTCGAAATCGAGTTTTCACCGGATCTACACATTTTCAGACCCCCTGAACCCAAAAAACATGTTTTTAGCGATTGGTCTGTGAGTGTGTGTGTGTGTGTGAACAGAATATCTCAAGAACGGAACATCGTACGAACTTGAAATTTTAGTTGCATACCACTACTGGACACGACACGAATATTTTCATCAAAATCGGTCAACCGGAAGTAGTAGTTTATTCGTGTAATTTTTCACTTTTTTGCAATTTTCTCAAAAACTGGTCCTACGATTTTTTTTAAAATCGCCTGGTTTACTCAATTTTTTATTCTCTACAAGATATAGGGTAGGCGTCATGTTTGCTGAAATTCTTGGTGAGGCTCTTTTTACGTAAAAACGTTGTTTTTTAAGATTACGGCTTTAATATGCATTTTAGCGCAAAAATTTATATAACAAAAGTTGTAGAGAATTAAAACTTCTACAACTTTTATTTCAAACATTTTTTTATAGCAGTTTAGCAGTAATTAGCAATTTTTCTTTTTTTCTCACGAAAACGTGTAAAAAATCGCTTTTTTTAAGATTTCGGCCTTAGAATGCATTTACGATAAAAGTGTATATAATAAAATTTATAGAAAATTAAACGATCTACAACTTTTATTTAAAGCATTTTTCTCTACAGAGCCTAGTTAAGCGTGAAAGAGTGATTTTCCATATTTTGAAGCTAAACTGAGTTTGATTTTCTTTTTGAGTCTTTCACTCATGATTAAAATAAGGTTATGTTTAATGAGGGTGGTTTTTTGTTTATTTCTAATGTTAGGTTTATTGTTAATTATTTGCATTGGCAAGGGAAAGTTGTGTGAGTGTTTCACACCAGATTTTTTCCTATAAAAAGAAATACGTACAATTTGTTGTCGCTACCGGCTTGTTGGAGCACAATCTGTAGAGTTGTCATTGGCCGGAACGGCGTGGCATTGGTGGTGTCGTTCAAAAAATAAAGGAAATGGTTAGGGAAGCCTTCGCCGCTACCTCAAAGAGGAGCAGCTGCTGGCAAGCGAAAGGGAGGTCGTCTTTACTGCTACCTAAACGATTAGGAGGAGTCGCCGATGCAGCGAACACCTTTTACCACTGCCTCAGAGAGGAACAGTCGCCAGTGAAGCGAGGGGTAGGGAAGAGAGGTGTAAGGAGCAGAAAGAAAAAGACTCGAAGTTGAGCGGCAATTCTTCCGTATCGACCTTTGATTGTGATTGAATCGATACTGCTTGGCCACCTTCAACTATCGCATCTGCCGGTACCTTAGATACATCGTGCCACTTGGCACATGCACTGCGAGAGGTGTGACCGCTGGCGCTATCTATCGGCAGCAGCAAACCCATCACAGCGCCAACAGTGGGCAAAATATGAACAACAGTCCGGCGTAAAAGCAGTACAGTATCATCGTTTAGTTTAGACGTTGCGGCTTAATTTCGGTATATTATTTTGTGTTTTTTGGTTAATTGTGTTAATTCGGTTTGTTTTCGTTTTTACCAGGTTGATAACAGAGCTGTACCGGTGCTTGCTAGATGGCAACGAGATTACACAATCAAGTCCGTACTTCAAGAATTGCGCAGATTAATGACACTTAAAGATAACATTAAACTTTCTCAGCCGCCAGAAGGAAGTGCATTTTAGCTATCACCACAAAATTCAGTTGTCCTTATACTTTTATTACCTTATCTAGGCTAACCACGAACCATCGGTTTTATGGGTCATTATTATTATTATTATATTATAATTAATTCAACCGTTATATTATGTTCCCAGATATATAAAAGAAAAGAAAAATAATATTTTATTATTATTATTATTATTAATCAATAATAATAATCGTTTGTATACAGTTTCTGTAATTATTTAATGTTTAATTAACAATTTATTTTAATTTAATGAAAAGCATTGTTTTCTTTTCCTCCCATGTGTATATTAAATAAAACTATAATATAAATGTAATGCAGATAATTATATTATTATTATTATTATTATATATGATAATAATATATTATAAATAATAATAATTAATGAAATACATAAAATTAGTGAATTTAAATTCAGTTTAAGAGAAATATATATATACATAAAATTTTAAATTGTCTTATCTATCCTTATGTATTCATATACAGTAAAATCTCTATAGCGGAATTGAAGGAACCATGAGGTACCGCCGCTATAAAGAGAGTTCCGTTATAGAGAGAGCGAGTAATTAACGGTGGGAGGGAAGTTGGAGTACTAATTTTTCTGTACAAAATAACTTATATACGTATGTAAATGGTGCATGGAATAAGTTTTTGAAAAACTACTGAATAGATAACTTTATGACGAATGTTTAATACAGTAGATTACTTCAATACAGTGAGATATTTAAATTAATTACATAAAGTGTAGGTTATTAACTTAACAAGAAATTTGGATACAAAACTGGTTTTATTAGATGTTGTGTTACTAATGTTTAACAATAGAATTTCGCTTTTCGTATTGAACTTTTTTCAATAATCTTTCATACAGTACATACCGTAATAGATAGCCTAAAATTAATTAGCACTGATACTCGTTTTTCACTGAACAGTAATAAACATAGGATACATACAATTAAAATTTCCTAAAACATAGGCTACACAAACACAAAAAAATACACAGTAGGCCAACAGTAAGCTATATATTTTTTTCGTTATTAAGGAAACAATGACTGTGAAGTACATTTCATTTCGTAAAATAAGTTTTAAATTTTATTTCGTTTTCAATTCATAAAACATGTCTTCAATCTCATTTTCAATGTTTAAAACTTGTAAATTTTCATTTACATATTGGCAATGACAGTACGTGTAAACAACAAGAATAACGTCTAGTGCCTGTTTACTTGAAGGGACAACATTTCTGTTTCCATTTCATCGTCATCTTCACTTTCTTCTTCGTTGTTTTGGGCTAAGACATTTTCGATTATTGCATCATCGCCAACATCTGCTGAAGTGGCTAAGTCATTGTCTGCTCCTACATAGGCGTCTAAATCCATATCCTGAAGTTATTGTTTAGCCGCTATAGAGAGATTTTTGTGCCGCTATAACGAGAGATAAATACATTATCGTAGTATACGAAAGGGTCGGGGTTGGCAAATAATGCCGCTAAAGAGAGATTTCCGCTATATAGAGTTCCGCAATAGAAAGATTTTACTGTATACAGTAAAATCTCTCTTTTGCGGCATTATTTGCCGACCCCGACCCTTTCGTATATTACGGTAATGTATTTAACTCTCTTTGTAGCGGCACAAAAATCTCTCTATAGCGGCTAACAATGAGTCAACTTTTAAGCTCCCACTCCCTCGCAATCGTCGGTGGGGAATACCTATAGCCCAAAACAATGAGGAAGAAAGTGAAGATGATGATGAAATGGAAACAAAAATATTGCCCCCCTCAAGTAAACAGGCACTAGACGCTATTCGTATTGTTTCCACGTACTGTTATTGCCATAATATAGATGAAAATTTACAACAACAAGTTTTAAACATTGAAAATAAGATAGAAGACATGTTTTACGAACTGAAAACCAAACAAACAAAAATGACAACTTATTTTACAAAATGAAATGTACTTTACAGTCGTTGTTCCTTAACGAAAATATATATACTGTACTGTTTTTTTTTTGTGTTTGTGTAGCCTATGTTTTATGAGATTTTAATTGTATGTATGTATTTTAAGTAAGTAATTTAAATATTTCACTGTATTGAAGTAATCTACTGTATTAAACATTCGTCGTAAAGTAATCTATTTAGTAGTTTTTCAAAGTAAACTTATTGCATGCACCTTTCACATATGTACATGAGTTTTTAGTACAGAAAAATTAGTACATCAACTTCCCTCCCCCCATTAATTACTTGCTCTCTTTATAGCGGTGGAACCTCATGGTCCCTTCAATTCCGCTATAGAGAGATTTTACTGTATATATTATTTATATATATTTTTTTAATAACTTTTTTTTTGTTTTTCAGTTGCTTGTATGCGAAATATTATCCGTTTTACCACGTACTATTATTAAAATTGCAACTAATTAATTATTATTTGATAATTGATTGTTTTTTATTTATTTATTATGAATCTTATTATAATTGTATAAATTATAATGTTATAATCGTTTAAATTATAATATTGTGATTTACGTTATAATTATAGTAAGAAGCATGCTAAGCATGTATACATAATATCGTTATAATTATAATTAATTGTAATTGCTTATGAAAACATTTATTGTAATAATTAATAAAATACCTTATAGTTTATAAACAGACGGCATATTTCAATAATTGTTTTTTTTTATTGTTTTAATTTATTTATTTATTTTTTCGTGATTATTTACAGTTTTTTTTAATCCTTTTTATTTTTCCTGCCATTTTCTTTTGTGTAAAAATGAAATAAATTTATTTTATATTTTTATATAATGTTGGATTAATACCTGATAGATTTTTTGAGTATTTTATAATCGAGTACGGTTGTTAATTTATCTTGTTTTGTTTTTGTAAGTGTGAATCAAAGTGCTGTTGGTACGAGGTACGTTCGTAAAGTAAGTTCTGTTTTGAAATACAGTAAAACCTCACTAATTCGAACTAATTGGGGGGAAGTGAAGTCCGAATTATCGCGAATATTTGTTTACATCTAAAAATTGAATAATTTAGGCAATTAAAATTAAAACATAAACGTTACTTGTCTGAAATATCGATGTTTAATTAATTTACAGTACAGTATATTGATAAACAACAAAGTTAAAAGTAAAGAAATAAAAATATTTACGTCAGTAAAAATATTGTTAAATAATAAATGTCCAGTGTAAAATGATATTTAATTAAAACACTGTACTTACGTGCCGATTATTTGGCACTTATTGAAGTAGAGGGTTGACAAATATCCTCAGGGATCATTTGAGGTTGCTTAGAAAGAAAACTTGTTATTTTTTTCTGTGATTCTTTGCTACACTGTTTTCTTATAACTTGTTGGTGCATCTCTCTTAGAACAAGATAATATTCATTGAATTCCGGATTGAAGTCTGCAAATTCAATAAGTTTGTCTATGTGGTTTCTCACTTCACTAGCTTAAATTGTGGAACGTTTTCTTCACTGAGTAACCAACAATGTATTGCAGGATGAAACAAATTTTATTAGACAGTTAAAAGCTATTATTTTTTGAAGTAGCACTTAATTAATTTTTAACTAAAAAACTTCTAAAAAAATTAAAAAAGCTGCTCTTCTTGGAGTAGTCCGAAATATCGTGAATTCCGAATTAGTGAGGTTTTACTGTAATAAAAGAACAAGTACAGATACAACAATGAAATTTATTTCATAAAAATTTACAACTCTTAAATTTTTTTTTGACATAACTCCCGTGATTTTCCAGGCATTTGTAATAGCGTGGTACAAGCTTTTGTGTACCCTCTTCATAGAATGCTGCCGCCTGTGTAGTCAACTAAGAGGTATCATGTTCTTTCAGCTCTTCATCGCTGTTCAACCGCTGACCGCCAAGAAAAGACTTAAGATGCAGAAACAAATGAAAGTCTGTAGGACCAAGGTTAAGTGCTGTACGGAGGATGGTCGAACAAGTCCCAGTCAAAGTCCTGAAAGATTCTTTGTTTCATTCGCAGTATATGGTCGGGCATTGTATGAATGAAAACTACACCTTTCATGAGCATTCCTTGGCGCTTGTTCTGTATTGCGCGGCGCAGTTTCTAGAGAGTCTCGCAGTAAACTTCTTTATTGATTGTTTGACCTTGCAGAAAAAAATAAATCTGTAAAATTCCTTTTCTGTCCCAAAACACTGTACACATGACTTTCCGTCATTCTCCGTGATAGCGCTGCAATCGCAGTTCCGTGCATGCGCGGCTGTCACTCTGTGTCAAGCAGAATGAAGTGATATCATTTTGAGGTTACTAATTGTTGTGTGCACTTAGTAGCACTTGTTTGTAATTGCTGAGTTTATCAAAAATCTCACCGCTTGTGAAATTCGATCGGTGATTCGTTTTCTGAATGCAAGAAACGTTAAACCAATTGATATTCATCAACAAATCGGCGAGGTTTACGGGCCAAATGCGATGAGTGATTCAATGGTGAGAAGATGGGTTTGACAGTTCTAAGAAGGGCGTGATACAGTGCACGATGAAAATCGAAGTGGACGTCCATCTGTGGTTAGTAATGAACTGATTCGTGCAGTTGATGAGAAAATACCTCTTGGTTGACTACACAGGTGACAGCATTCTATGAAGAGGGTATACAAAAGCGTGTACCACGCTGTAACAAATGCCTGGAAAATCACAGGAGTTATGTCAAAAAATAGTTGAAGAGTTGTAGATTTTTATGAAAAAAATTTCATTGTTTTATCTGTCTTGTCCTTTTTTTATTTCAAAACTGAACTTACTTTACGAACGTACTTCGTAAATAGCACTTAATATTCTATCACCAGATGGCTACAGTTAGTCAGTAACATTTAAAGTATTCTGACCCTATAAAGGGCTGTGTGGATATTTTATTGCAAGCAGACAGTTTGTGACAGCCAGCTGCCGTGACTGTTGAGTCAGTGGTTACAACGGTGTCTCATAGTTAGTTTGTTTCCGCTTGCAATCAAATCATATGATTTTTGTTTAACCTTTATGACTATCTGGTTGGAAATAGATGGACCTCTGGTCTTTCTTAGTCATAAATTTCCGTATAACCAACTGCAAATTTTCAATAGTATGGGATGAATTAGATCGATTTAGGAATGCCTTTTGCATAATACTGTGCTAACTAATTGGTGGTTTTGTCAACTAGGAGCTTCATTATAAATGGCTGGCAAAGCATAACAGCATTCGAGTGAGGTGAGCACAGATATAATATCTGAAATTGGGAGACACATTAAAGACTACAGTTTTGTCAGCTGTCGCATGAACAGTTTCCCCTGTTTTAGGAAGTGTTACCCTCATATGTAATTTATGAAGATATACATAATTTTTTACTTCCATTATTTAATTCTTGGCTAATAAATTGTGTTAAAGTAATCATCACATTTATACTGCACAACAAAATTGTATATTTAAACGTCAATAATGGAAATCAGAATGTATAACTTCTGCCAATAAATCTTCCCAATCGCCCATTTTCATAATGCGATAAAATTTTAAATTTTACTTTCATTTTGGAAAACATTGTAGGTACTTACTGTAGAGATTTTGCTTAAAAGTACACAAAAACAGTGTCCAAACTGACAGAACTACAGAATGGTTTCATTAGTTGTAAAAACAGCCATGAGGTGTGGGTATTAAGTTCCAGGAATTTGTCATAAAACAAAAGCAAAATTTTCCTTCACAAGAAACGTAATTAATTTCTAATCAAAGTTGCTGATCACAACACTAAATTGTTTGGACAAAAACCTACTTATGCAGGTATAAAATATATCAATGAATTACCACAAGTTTTAAAAATTTGGTGTAAAACAAACACACAACTTTCTTTTGCCAATGCAAATAATAAACAATATAACCTAACATTAGAATTAAAAAAAACGCATCACCTTATTTTAATCATGAGTTGAATGATGCAAAATGAAAATCAACATCAGTTTGGGTTAAAAACACAGAAAATCACTCACGCTAAACTAGGTTCTGTAGAGAAAAATGCTCTACACAGCATTTTTTTACAGAGACTTTCATGTTTACAGAAAAAAAGTTGTAAATCTTAATTTCTTATAAATTTTATTATATACACTTTTGACACAGAATGGCTGAAGTCTTAAAAAATAGATTTTTTACACATTTTCATGGAAAAAAATAGAAAATCACTTATTACTGCTGAACTAAGCAGTATACAAAAATTGGCGCAGTTGGTAACGTGCTTTCCTCTCATAATGCAGTCCTGGGTTCAAATCCCACTCAGGAACGGCATATTTTCTTACAAATATCATTTTATCCTCCATCGTATAATAGTTACACCCCAACGTCGTTGCTAATGACCGTTGTAGTTGATGCGACATTAAATAAATGAATTTAAAAAAAAAAAATTGAAATAAAAGTTGTAGGATTTTAAATTCTCTACAACTTTTATTACATACATTTTTGCGTTTAAATGCATATTAAAGCCACAATCTTCAAAAAAAAAATTTTTTATGAGGAAACAGCCTTTTCAAAAATTTCAGCAGACATGGCACCTACCCTATCGTGTAGAGCATAAAAAATTTAGTAAGTTAGGTGGTATTAAAAAAAATCTTAGCCGTTTTTGAGAAAATTGCAATAAATTGAAATGTGACGTGTCTAATGCAATTAATTTTATCAGCTGAAAATTATAAATTTATTATAAAAAATTTATTTCACTCAAAAGCTGTGATCAGCTGGTTCTGTTAAAGTTATTGTTGGGACCGTTTTATTTTCAGTTCTTTCAAGAATAAAGCATTATTGGAAGTATAATTCAATTTGTGCAGTATTTATTAGTTTGCGACGAGCCAAATTATTTATTTTATTTATTTTTGTTGTTTTTTACTCTCTCTTGCCTATATGAATATATAGGAAGAAAGTATTGTTTTCATGTCGATTTTTCGAAATCGAGTTTTTACCGGATCTATATGTTTTCAGACCCCCTGAACCCAAAAAACATGTTTTTAGCGATTAGTCTGTGTGTGTGTATACAAAATATCTCGAGAACGGAATGTCGTACGAACTTCAAACTTGAAACTTAAGTTACATACCACTACCGGACCCGACACGAACATTTTCATCAAAATCGGTCAACCGGAAGTAGTAGTTTATTCGTATAATTTTTCACTTTTTTGCGATTTTCTCAAAAACTGGCCCTACGATTTTTTTAAAAATCGCCTGGTTTACTCAATTTTTTATTCTCTACAAGATAGGGTAGGTGTCATGTTTGCTGAAATTCTTGGTGAGGCTGTTTTCAAGTAAAAAAATTGTTTTTTTAAGATTACGGCTTTAATATGCATTTTAGCGCAAAAATTTATATAACAAAAGTTGTAGAGAATTTAAAGTCCTACAACTTTTTTCAAACATTTTTTTGTATAACGCTTAGTTTAGCAGTAATTAGCGATTATCTGTTTTTTCTCACGAAAACGTGTGGAAAATCGATTTTTTAAGATTTCGGCCTTAGAATGCATTTTACGACAAAAGTGTATATAATCAAATTTATAGGAAATTAAACGATCTACAACTTTTATTTAAAGCATATTTCTCTACAGAGCCTAGTTTAGCGTGAAAGAGTGATTTTCCGTATTTTTAAGGTAAACTGAGGTTGATTTTCATTTTGCGTCTTTCACTCATGATTAAAATTAGGTTGTTATTAAAGTTAGTTTTTTGTTTATTTCTAATATTTTATTAAAAATTAGTTAATTATTTGCATTGGCAAGAGAAAGTTGTGTGAGTGTTTCACACCAGATTTTTTTACTTTTTAAAAGTTTTTTTCTGTGTTTTAAAAATGGTTAATTTTTAAACATCGCTTTATAATGGTTGTACGTTGGTCATTGACTAAAATGTGTGAGACTTCATTATGCGCTTCAATGTATTATTACTACAAACAAATTGGATATCTTTTCCCTTCGTCTTTCAGCATTGCCTTGTATATAAGTACACGGACTAGACTATATACAAGTAGAAAATAATGCAAGTTTAGGTCGTACAAATATAAAGACGAAGTAAGAACTACAATAATTGTAGTTCAAATGTGATTGTAATTACACGAATTCTGGTCGTTCTAACAACGTCTTAAGTCTTATGTGATGTGGGTAACTTTATACGTTGTGCAAATACTTTGAGAACGCGATATGGTAATACTGCTTCAATGATCTTGATGCTCAAAATTATGTATCTTATTTAAGTTTTTTTTTAATTTATGTGGAAATCATTATACATAATGGAATATAAGTTTCCATTTAATATTGTTTAATTTAATACGAAAACATAGTATAAACTTTATACAAAACATAAAATAAAACACACTTATTCAATAAAAAAATATTTTAATGCAAAAAAATTTTTGTCATAAATCCGGGTTTTGAGGCATTTTTTAGTCATATCAGGGTACAAGAGAGGCTGTTTGTCGAATCCGTTTCAAGTGAGGCTTTTTTACTTATTCCAGATGCAAGAGGTGTGTGAGGATTTCTGTTATAAATCAGGATTGTGATGTGATTGATAATAGAAGTTTGGTCATAATCGGTGGTTTAATCACAATCAATGGTTTGGTCACAATCGGTGGTTTAATTGCAATCGATGGTTTGTCAAAATCGGTGGTTTGAACAAAAAATACATTCTAATTTAAACGACTGCGGCGACCTGACTGAAAAATATGAAAATAAAAAACCAGATTATTAATTTATCAGTTCAATTAAGTAGTTACTGTGTATAACCTAAGGTGTTGGGGTAGGAAATAATTGTCTTTGTGAGTGCACACAAGGAGATTATAAAAATCTGGTGTGAAACACACAACTTTCTCTTGCCAATGCAAATAATGAACAATATAACCTAACATTAGAAATAAACAAAAACTAACCTCTAAAAATATAACCTTATTTTAATCATGAGTGATTAAAATAAGGAAGAAACTAAGCCCAGTGAACAGACCAACATATCTTACGTAGGGGTCTTGAAGAAGAGTAAGCATATTCTGTCGTTTTGTCTATTAACTGTGAACAGTGAATGAGTGAGTGAATTTGTTCACTAGTTTCTAAGGTAAAGAATTCGTTCTCTCTTAAAAGTGACAGTGAACAGCGCATGAGTAAGTAACTGATTTTTGGAAAAGTGATTGAAGGAACGAGAGGTCTGGTACTCTTCTACCCGTAGAATTACAGTCGCCGTGTCGTCCTGCCTTAAACAGTGAACAGAGAATGAGTAAGCGATCTTTGTAACAGTGACTGGGGAACGAGAGGTCTGTACTATATTGTAGAAGTACGGTGAACATTGCCGTGAATCCTGTCTTCCAGTGACAGAACATTAAGCGATCTATGTAACAGTGACTGGGGAACGGTTACTCATCTATCTGAATAACTGTGGTCACCGTGAATTATAAGTAACAGTGACAGTTCTTTTGTCTATTCTCTAATATTGGAACGAAACTTTTCAGTTGTACCAAATGAACAACGGAGATTCTAAAAAAGGGCAGAACATGGCGTACGCCCGTATTCCATAGAGCTCCTAAATTTCAAAATATACTACTGTAGTATTGAAATATTTTTTTAAATAGTTGTATATGAGGTAATGTCCAGAACAGTGGAAAAAATATAGTAACAGCTTAAATGAAATGATTTAAAACAAAAATAATGATGTATAATCTAATAAAAATGATTAATGTTTCATTATTTACGGTTTTCAAATTATTTTATAATATTCAATGTAGTTTCAATAATAAAATACCACAGCAAAACAATCATGTTATACAAAAAAAACAATAATCACACATTTGTGGTGCTTAACCCTTTCAATCCCAATTTTTTTAACTATACACAAAAAATATCTGTACATTATTTCATACAACAATATGAATATGTAAAATTATGTACAGGCTTCGTAAACAAAATTATATTCTCTTATTTAGATTTGTAGCAAAAAAATTAAATATGATTTTAATTTTAAAATCATCATTTAAGACAAAATATTTTACAATTAAAAATATTGATAAAATCACTTTTTACAAACAGTCTAAAAAATATACTTGTATGTACGTAGGCTACGACATATTCGAAGAAATGCTACTTTATTTTAGTAAATGAACACGAGTACCTATTAAAAACTAAAATTAATTTTTAAAAGAAACTAATTAATGGTCACCTCCGTAGTGCAATGGTCAGTATGGTACACTGCAAAGCGGAAGTCTCGAGTTCGATTCCTAGCTAGGGTACAGAAAATTATTAAACTTCACACCCAGCGTTCCTAATCCAAAGTAGTCACTAATAACTAAAATTTTGATGTCTGTTATTTCACTCCAGTGTGACTTCTTCGCCACACTGGGTTAGAAAGGGTTAAAATCAGCTGTCATAGCCTCAGAAAAAGGAATGCCACAACCACAAGGAATATGATATCGAAACGAAACTTTTCAGGTGTACCAAATGAACAATGGAGATTCTAAAAAAGGGCAGAACATGGTGTACGCCCGTATTCCATAGAGCTACTAAATTTAAAAATACATTACTGTTGTATTGAAATATTTTTTTAAATAGTTGTATATTAGGTAATGTCCAGAACAGTAGAGTTCTGTATCTTATGTTGAAAGAGATATGGAGGTAACCACCATCCAGTTATTTCACCTGATTAGCTCAGCTAAATTTTTTTTTTCTCTTTAATTCTTTATTTACAACTGTAAAATTTTACAACAAGCCAGTGTGATGATTATGATAATGTAAATGACATGAGAGGGGTAGGGCTCCCATTGGTGCCTCCCCAAGATTGAAATTTGTATATCAAACAGATGCCCAAAACGGGCAGGTGGAGTGCTGTTTTAATTGCACTCTATCTGTTTGGTCCAGGGCTAAAAAAATAGTTCTATTTCTTATCACATAGTCAGCCACTTATATGACTGAACTATTTAAGAACAGATAGGTAGAGGTGTAAAAGACACTAGTCAGAGTTATCTCCTCTGAGAGTAATGAATTTCACTATGCAGCCAGACCCTGTGGTGAATGAAGTGAAGGTGTCATTTGCAGGGTAGAAAGTGAGTGCTTTTGGAGGGCCTG
Organism: Catonia carolina; assembly: GCA_035578175.1. Lineage (NCBI taxonomy): Eukaryota > Metazoa > Arthropoda > Insecta > Hemiptera > Achilidae > Catonia > Catonia carolina. The sequence goes on from JAQMRL010000016.1 coordinate 9,517,247, forward strand.
GCATGCTGATAAGCATACTCTTTCAACTCAGTGAGAAAGGCAATTGTAAACGACCTTACTCTTTGTTTTTAATTAGTAAAACCTATAGAGGTTCAAACCAGCCTTTCGGCTGTTGACCTAAACAACAACAATATATCAAATTAGCAGGTCTATACTCCAGTGTCTTTTAAGGCGTCTAGGGGGATTATCAGGTAAATGGACGGTGAGAAGTGAACGCACCAGGGGGTTCTCGTGTTCGTGTGACTTGTCGTGAAAGCGTTTGTATAGGTATTCAATGGAATTTTGTTCAAGTGGTGTTTTCAAATCTGTATGTAAGGTTTTGTTGCTAACGTAAAGAGGTGCATTTGCTATAAGGTGTAATATTTTTGACTGGAATGCTTGAATTCGTTTCAAGTTAAGAGGGTTTAGTTGAACCGTAAATTTGGGACCCTTGGATCCACATAGGTTTCAAAAGAGAACAATATATGTGTAATTTTTGTGCCATTGGTAATTTTGATCGTTTGTGAAGTAGGGAATATAGAAGTTTAAGTCGGGAATTCAGTAATAAATGTTTCCATTCGCTATGTGTGCTTCAAGTTAGTTGTTTATTAAAAGTCAGATCGAGATACTTGACCGTATCTCGGTTGAGCTAAAAATGAGATTGGAAAAACTGGCAAACCCAAAAATTTCTGACATAGCTCAGTAAAACGGTAGAGTCTACAATACTTAATTTTCTGCGAAGGTTAAGTTGAAAAACCTCTTGATTCTGAAAATAACTCATTATTTAGATGCACAATAATATAGGAATGAACTTAAATTTAATTAACCATATTAAAATAATTAAGACACAAAAATAATGTCAGAATAAATCTTTAGTTCTATCATTACACCAAATATAATGAATTTTTCTGAAAAATTAACTTCAAAAATAATTTTAACAAACAAAAGTAAATAATAAAACCAAAATTAAATGAAAATGACTGAAAAATTAACCTAGTCTCTTTTGAACAATAAAATAATGAAATTTAAACAATCCTTATAAAGTATCTACAACTTTAGGTTTTAAACAAAACGATAATCAAGCGCAGTAAATTATATGAAAATTAAATGATTCTTAAAGGAAAAATAACTTGAAAAAATCTGGTGTAAAACACACAACTTTCTCTTGCCAATGCAAATAATGACCAATATAACCTAATATTAGTAATAAAAGATTAGAAATAAACAAAAAACTAACCTCAATAAACAAAACCTAATTTTAATCATGAGTGAAAAACGCAAAATGAAAATCAACCTCAGTTTGGCTTAAAAATACGGAAAGTCACTCTTTCACGCTAAACTAGGCTCTGTAGAGAAAAATGCTTGAAATAAAAGTTGAAGATCTTTAAATTTCCTATAAATTTGATTATACACTTTTGTCGTAAAATGCATACTAAGGCCGAAATCTTAAAAAAAATTGATTTTTCACTTTTTGTGAGAAAAAAACAGAAAATCGCTAATTACCGCTAAAATAAGCGTTAAAAAAAGTTTGAAATAAAAGTTGTAGAATTTTAAATTCTCTACATTTTTTATTATATAAATTTTGCGCTATAATACATATTAAAGCCCGTAATCTTAAAAAAACAAATTTTTTAAGTGAAAACAGCCTCACCAAGAATTTCAGCAAACATGGCACCTACTCTTATCTTGTAGAGCATAAAAAATTGAGTAAACAGGTGATTTTAAAAAAATCGTAGTACCAGTTTTTGAGAAAATTGCAAAAAAGTGAAAAATTACATGAATAAACTACTACTTCCGGTTGACCAATTTTGATGAAAATGTTCATGTCGGGTCCGATAGTGGTATCTAACTAAAGTTTCAAGTTTGTACTATGTTCCGTTCTTGAGCTATTTGGTTCACACACAGACCAATCGCGGGTTCAGGGGGTCTGAAAACGTGTAGATCCAGTGAAAACTTGATACCGAAAAATCGACACGAAAACAATACTTTCCTTCCTATATATTCATATAGGCAAGAGAAAGTAAAAATAAATGAACGCAATTAGCCTCATCAAATAAATGGATTTACGAAGAAACATACTCATAGATGACTTAGTAATCTTATATTGAATTAAACACAAATTGGGTTAAAGAAAATTCAAAAATATTATAATTTAGTAATAATTAACAATTTAAGCTTAACGTTGCTTGAACTAAAACAGAGAAATTGTTAATTAATTGAATGCCCTAAATTTGTTTGTGAAGAAAGACAGGATTTGTGGAAATACCATCTTTCGGAAAGAAATGTATTTATCCATAAATACTTTTTAAAATTTTACTTGGATAAAAAATATTAGATTTTAACCTAAATGTATTAAATTTTTCCTGATCTAGAAAAAAAGCTAGATTACTAAGAATAGGCCTACACGTTATGCTAACAATATAAATACTAAAATCTCAAAGTAGTAATATTATTAAAAACGCTAATAATTATTTGACAAAAAAATATTTAATCATACTGTAAACCTACAGAAATACATAAACCTTATATTAAATTTTAAGAAATTGAAATGTAACATGATTTGAATATTTATTTACCTGTAAAATTTTAATAGAAGAGTGTAGCTTGAAGAACCAAAAAGTAGACAGCTAAACTGATAAGTTTAAAAAACGAATACCTTTACCACAGGCATTTGAAGGAAAAACTTTAAGGGGTAAGGATGCAATTCAGCAAGATTTATTTAACAAACGAGAGAGATACATTGTTAAATATTCTCCGCTGATTCAATGCATTAGAGAGAGATAAAGATATAGTGATCACATGGTAAACTGAATAAAAAAAAAGATCTAGCAATGGAATTTTTTACAATAATTTGACTCCGTATGTCCTATTGAAATAAAACGTTCAATAAATTATTAAAAATTACGTTAATAAAATAAAATAATTGTTCACATGTGAACCAAAAGTCCCAATATTTACTTAAATAAAACAATAAATACAACAATATTTAACTTTGTTTATTGTATTACTTTTTATACATTTAGTTATTGTATTACTATTATGTTATGGTATTTACTTAATAAAACAATAAATACAACAATCTTTTAAAAACCAAAAATTTATAGTTTAAATCTTAAACAGAATTCGGAGATATTTAAAAAGGAACTTTTGAAATACTTATTATGACACTACGTACAGGCGTTACTTTTAAAAGCTTCACCATTTTTTAACGTATAGCGCTAAATAAAACCAGTGCTGACTACTTCGCCATAACAAAAATGAGAATATGGTATACGCGGTATTTACTTTTTACTTTAAAGTTATCTGATGAGAATTTTGAATATGCCACCAAATATACATTATTTTCGTAAAAATCATATTTTTTGTATCTTTAGAGATGCTAACAATTGTATTCTAGTGAGGTATTGTTTTAAATAAAACGCAAAAATGAAGACACTTTGAATCATATTTTGGCTAACCTGTAATGTTATTTTTTATGATCTGCACAATACAAGAAGCATTAAATATCGTTTTATAAAATAATTTTAATTTCTTTTGATTAGTTAATTTGTTGTTAGTTTACATACACCAGTTATAAAACCTATTGTAAAGTATTAATTAGGATATTTATTTCAATCATTGAAGAAGATTCGTGTTTATGATACCAACGTGAATTCTCGTTTCACTTTATTGGTGTTTTCTAACTTTGGATATTTTGCAACGATAAAAGGGTAAATAATTTTAAGCCTGTTTTTTGAAAGTTGAATATGAATTTAAAAAGATAAATTATGTTGTATGTAGTTTGATATTGTATTTGACGTAAATTAATAGAAACCTGGCAATTTTTTGAGATGTTGCCATATAACCTAAAAAACTTTATTTTGGCACGAATTTGACTAAATTCAGGTAAAATTTGAAAGAAATATTTGGTTATTCTCTTATAACTGTGTTATTTAAATTAAATTTAAGTATACTTTTTTGTTATATTAATCAAATTTGTATAAATTTACATTGTAGGTCGGTCGTTAAGATATGAACAGTGTTGCCACAGAAGATATTCTCGCTTTACTAAATATAACGCCTGTAGTAGTTCCTTTTGAAACACAAAATCAAAATGTGACCACTGATGATAACTGGCAAAATTTAAATGCTAAGGATGAAGTTGTTCAGACAATTCCAATTGTTATACTGGATGATGGCCAAATTGCACTTCAGTGTAATGGTATGTATTTATGTACCAGGTAATAGTAGTTATTTATTTGTATTTCTCATTGTCTTTGTGTTAAGATTGCTGAATTTAATTAAACATGTAAACTTCGAGCCCTAGCTTGATTTCATATGAGTTAATATTTATGTATATCAGTTGATCGGTTACCTATTAGGCTATATATTTGAATAAATTTTAATTTAATTAAAATCAGAGCTGTAAATAAATTAAATTTATTGAACATTACATTTTATTCAATCATGTGAAAGATTGTTGTATTAAAAGAAATAGCTAGATGAAAGTATTTAATATGCCTAATTATAAATGGATATTAACTAAACTTCATAAAAACAATGTTTCTATGTAAAGTTTCTGTACTCCTTGCCAAGAAAGAAGTTCATTGTGTTTGAACGTATCATTTTCAGAAACTACTGAACAGAAACATATCAATGATAAACCTAATTAAAACTTGTTAAAGTTCAGCCTCTCTTAGTTTGCTCCTAATGTAAACAAATAATGACGTCACTGAGCATGCGCAGTATATCAAAATGTGTACACGCTGATTAAAAAGTAACAACAAAATACTTTCAAACATATTTAAATTCAAAATACTTTTAAAAGTATTTTTATAAATGAAATTGTTAGGCCTACATCATATCATGACTGATGATTTTAGTACTTCAAGTACTTATAATTCAAAACATAGCTAACTGAATAGGAATACGACATCCGTAAAGTCGCAGACTCTAGCGTCCACCCTGTAGTAGCTGGCTTTTGTTTGTTGACAGTAAGAGCAAACTAAGAACGGTTGAACTGTATATTTGTCAATATAAATTGGAAAAGTTATAATGGGAATAACAATGTTGTAAACATGTATAGAGTACTGTGTAAAAATTATTTCTGATCTTTTTATGAAACTGAGACATTAACTTATTTTAAAATAGCCGCCATATTAAAATGAACCATCGAGTGTTAATTTCATATTATTACATTATAGAAAAAACTGTCATCTTTAATAAAACTGTCCAATTTTTTTTAATATTCAGTCTGGACAAAGTTTACCTACATTTTAGATGAAGCTTATGTTCGGAAAACCGCCTAAAAGTACTTTGTATTCGTAAATTCCTCTAATTAATAGACCTACTAGTTTTTAAAAGTATAATTTCAGTCGTAACGAAAGAAGGTAAAAAGGTCAAGATTTTATTTGGTGTATTTGCAATTTTTCCCTTTGGTAGTTCCTGAAGTTTAGAGATTTCAGACACAACAGACTTTTTTTTGGGAGGACGTAGTACCTGAGTGTTATTACTTTCTCTTGTCTTTTATGAAATAGTATGGTTAAGGAAAGAAGGAAAGTATTGTTTTCATTTCAATCTTTTGAAATCAAATTTTTACCGGAAATATATATTTTCAGACTCCCTGAACTCAAAAACCATATTTTTACTAATTTTTCTGTGTGTGCGTGTAAACAAAATATTTCAAGAAAGTAATATTTTACAAAGTTGTAACTTGGTACTTAGGTTAGGTACCTTGATGAGTTAGGTACACGAATATTATCATGAAAATCGGTCATCGAAGATCATGTAGGTAACAGTTTATTTGTACAGTTTTCATTATTTTTAATTTTCTCAAATACAGCTTGTATGTTTGTCTTTAAAATTATCTTATTTAGTACATTTTTTATTCTCTAGATAGGATAAACAACATGTCTGCGGAAATTCTTGGGTGGCTGTGCTCTCGTAGGAAATAATGTTTTTTTTTAAGATTGTGGCCTTAATATGGATTTAAGGGCAAAAGTTTATAAGCAGTATTTAAAATTATAGAAAATTAAAAACCTTACAACTTTGTTTTGAAGCGATTTTAGCGTCAATGATTTTGCGTATTCTCCTCAATACTAATTTTAAGTCAAATAGAGGTTGATTTCCATTTAGCGCCATCCACTCCTGATTAAAATTAGGTTATGTTTTTCATTATTTAAATTACCAACAGGAAGTTATGTGTTACACCAGAATTTTTAAAATTTTCTTTATTTTTCCCTGCTTCTTAACTTTTGAAATAAGTATAAAACACTCTAGCTAAATTAAAAAGGAATTATTTTGGCAAGAAATTGAATGCGATTACTATGATTTTCCCATATGTATGTGTCTCTAATGCTATGTGTTCAATACAGACACACATACCTTGTGGGGAGGGGGGCTTGAGAGGCTTCATCCCCCCCCGAACGCGAAATGAAAATTTCATACCCGACTTATATATCAGAGGTCCCTGGTTCAATTCCCAGTCATATCTAGTATTTATTAATTGCTCGATTTCATTGGTCATCCTTCATTAACCCTAATAACAGCCCGATATAAAACTAAAAAGAACTTCAGATTCAGGCCCTTGAACCAAAATCCTGCGTACATACCTGAATACAGAAACATTCAATATACAGATTAACTTTTGTGAAAACATAACTTTTTTTTATTGAACTGCAAATAACTTTGTAAACTTTAAGTGTGTACCAACTATTAATAGAAAAGGTTAAAACAGATGACAAGCTGACATAGGGGTTAACTTTGTATGAATAGTCATTTCTAAAGAATAGAAAAGGTTAAAGCAGAAGACAAACTGGTGTAGGGGATTAAATTGTATGGATGGACATTTCTAAAACAATATTTTGATGTTTTTAATTAGTTATGGAGACAGTAAAACAAAAAAGCATTTTTGTTTGTTTTACGTCCATTTGTATTACAATTACTGTTAACGTTGATGTTGAGGAGGGTGATAGATGCAAATAAGTGATGGAAAAATGCCAAACCTGACCAGAAATCGAACCTGGAACCCTGGAAAAGAAACCAGTTGTCCTGACCAATACACCGTGGCCTGGTAATATAAGCTTATGAAAATATAGTGATATATTTAAATGAATACAGGTGATACATTTTCCATAAATTAAGGAATGGATATATTATTTTAACGGTAAAATCAATAAATTGTTATAAATTTTTGTGTGAAGGTCAATATTTTTTAATGAGTGGAGTTCAAGGAGAAGAAGTTGTTGAGCCCGGTCTACAGAACACAGCTGTTCATCTGAGTTCTTGCGAAACATTACCAGCTGCTACCACACCATTAGTTTCAATACCTGATGATACTATTAATGGCTCCGTCACTGTGGCAACCAGCGAACCTATTAGGAATAGTAGTTTGAATGATGAGGTAAGGATTTATGGTTTAAATTTTTGATGTCACATTTTTTCCCCCCCATACCAGGCAGGAGGAGTGTTAAATTACGAGGGCTGTTCAGAAAGTAAGTTTCTTTGGTTAATAAAAAAATGCAGAATATACTTACAGATTTTTTATTACACACATTTACACACAAAGAGCAACTCTTACACTATTTTTCAACATAATTACCAAAATTATTTAAACACTTATCATATCTGGTTACGAGCTTCGCAATACCCGCCGCGTAGAAGTCTGCCGCCTGTGCACGTAACCAGCCGCTAACGGAGTTTTTCAGTTCTTTGTCGTCTGTAAAGCGCTGAGATCCCAGCAATTTCTTCATATTGGGAAAAAGGTGAAAATCGCTGGGCGCCAAATCTGGACTGTAGGGGGGATGTTCAAAGATGTCCCAGCCAAAACTGTTCAAAAGGTCCTGAGTTCGGGCAGCTGTATGCGGCCACGCATTGTCATGCAGGAGAACAATGCCCGAAGTCAACATTCCCCGCCTACGATTCTGTATAGCCCTTCTCAGTTTTTTGAGAGTGTCGGAATAGACTGCAGCGTTTATGGTTGTCCCTCTTTCCATGAATTCCACTAGAATAATCCCTTTTTGTCCCAAAACACTGTTGCCATAAGTTTTCTTGGCGAAAATGTTTGGCGACATTTCACGGGTTTTCTTGGCGATGACGTGTGACCCCATTCCATCGATTGTCTCTTTTGTTCGGTATTCACATAGGAGACCCATGTCTCGTCACCTGTCACAATCTGACTAAGGAATTCTTCACCTTCTTCATGGTAGCGCGAAGGAAAGGTTAAAGCGGATCCCATTCTCTTCTTTTTGTGCTCATCAGTCAAAAGTTTAGGGACCCAACGAGCACAAAATTTGTGAAAACCAAGTCTCTGTGTCACTATCTCATACACTAGAGTTCTTGAGATGTTAGGAAAAAACTCAGAAAGTTCTGTAATCGTGAATCTGCGATTTTCCCTAATCTTGTGGTCAATGCTCGCAACAAGGTCGTCAGTAATGACAGATGGTCGGCCAGATCGCTTTTCATCGTGGACATTTGTGCGTCCATCATTAAACAATTGGCACCATTTTCTCACGGCAGTGTAACTCATTATGTTTTCTCCATATACCGAACACAACTCACGATGAATTTCCACTGGTGGCATTTGTTTTGCCCACATGAATCGGACAACCGAACGTACTTCACAGTCGGCGGGAGACTCGATAATGGCGGCCATTTTAAAAGCAAGGTTGCAGCACAACAAATAACGTCACGACCTTCACAGCGGCACTGCCAGACGCGCACTAAACGGAACCACACAGCGCTACTCGGATCATGCCGCTACCCCCACCCGTTCGCCAACTAGCCGACAAAGAAACTTACTTTCTGAACCGCCCTCATATTTGCACTTGATCTGCTAGTTGCGGCGCTACAAAAAATTGTTCTGTTTCTTATCAGATGGTCAGCTAATTATACGACTGAAGCATTTAAGAACAAAGGGGTAGAGGTGTAAAAAACACTAGTCATATGACTAGACTAGACTTAGTTTAAACCCGTTATTTCAGGACGAAATTATCGTACTACTGTGGTTTAGTCGTTACTTACAGTTCTTCTAAGTTCTTTTGTTGTTAACACTTTGCGTGCTAAGCACGTAATTATACAGAACGGTGATACGTTTACAGCTTGCGGATCATGTAATTTTACGGAATTCGTATTTACGCTGTTATACTATGTAATAGCACGTTCTTATACAGAATTCGATCATTTATTCTGAATTTACGTACATTTTAGTACAAAAGTACACCATTGAAGCGCTAGTACGTTTGTGTTTTATTCACTTATAACGAAACAGCTGTTGGAACAGTAAACAGTGAGGTTATACACATGAGTTTTGTTTTTCACAAAATAAATTTTTGTGTTTAGTTTGTTTTTTTTTTAAATTCAATAACAAAGTTTTGTTTATAAAGTATTATAAAGGTGTAGAATAGTTTTTTGTGAATAAAATTGTATAATAGTTCAAATAAATTGTTTAAACAACATGCAAAATGCAGTGTAAAAATTCTTGTTTTTTTTTCTAAAAAATCTGGTGTGAAACACTCACACAACTTTCTCTTGCCAATGCAAATAATTAATAATAAACCTAACATTATTAATAAAATATTAGAAATAAACAAAAACTAACCTCAAAAACATAACCTTATTTTAATCATGAGTGAATGACGCAAAATGACAATCGAACTCAGTTTGGCTTAAAAATACGGAAAATCACGCTTTCACGCTAAACTAGGCTCTGTAGAGAAAAATGCTCTAAACAAAAGTTGTAGATCTTTTAATTTTCTATAAATTTAATTATATACACTTTTGTCGTAAAATGCATACTAAGACCGAAATGTTAAAAAAATCGATTTTTCTCACGTTTTCGTGAGAAAAAAAACAGAAAATCGCAAATTACCGCTAAACTAAGCGTTATACAAAAAAATGTTTGAAATAAAAGTTGTAGAATTTTACATTCTCTACAACTTTTATTATATAACGTTTTGCGCTAAAATGCATATTAAAGCCGCAATCTTAAAAAGAAAATGTTTTTACGTAAAAACAGCCTCAAGCAGAATTTCAGCAAACATGGCGCCTACCCTATATTGTAGAGCATAAAAAATGTAGTAAACCAGTTGATTTTAAAAAAAATCGTAGGACTAGTTTTTGAGAAAATCGCAAAAAAGTGAAAAATTATACGAATAAACTACTACTTCCGGTTGACCGATTTTGATAAAAATGTTCGTGGCGGGTCCGGTAGTGATATGTAACTTAAGTTTCAAGTTTCAAGTTCGTACGATGTTCCGTTCTTGAGATATTCTGTTCACACACACACACTCACACACACGCACGCACACACACACGCACGCGCGCGCGCGCGCACACACACACACACACACACACACACACACACACAGAACAATCGCTAAAAACATGTTTTTTGGGTTCAGGGGGTCTGAAAACGTATAGATCCGGTGAAAACTCGATTTCGAAAAATCGACATGAAAACAATACTTTCCTTCCTATATATTCATATAGGCAAGAGAAAGTAAAAAATGTGCTATGAAAAAGTGATAGTTTTATTATTTTATTAAAACAATTTAACAACTTATACTACACCGTTCAAAAGTAGAAGATTTGATGTTTCCAGCCGCCATGTTAGTACCATCTTAATATTCCTTATAATGTTATTTTTACAATATTTCAAATATTGACAAAAATGACCAGCATTCTATAAACGTCCACGTGTTTTATCCGTAGCAGTCAAAGTGTTAAATCACAGTATTTAAAATGAAATTCATCACCTTACCTTTGATTGCTTTTTACTCTCTCTTGCCTATATGAATATATAGGAAAGAAAGTATTGTTTTCATGTCGATTTTTTCGTATTTTTAAGCCAAAGTGAAGTCGATTTTCATTTTACGTTTTTCACTCATGATTAAAATAAGGTTATGTTTTTTGAGGTTAGTTTTTTGTTTATTTCTAATGTTTTATTACTTAGGTTACATTGTTCATTATTTGCATTGGCAAGAGAAAGTCGTGTTGAGTGTTTCACACCAGATTTTTAAGTTTAAAAAACTTACGCACGTTTCGGTGGTACCACCTTCTTCAGAGCATATTATTAAAATTAAAAATTAAAATTCAGAACGGTGTTTCCATTCAGTCATTTAGATCAAAACTCAGTTTTAATAATATGCTCTGAAGAAGGTGGTACCACCGAAACGCGCGTAAGTTTTTTAAACTTAAAAAGCAACCAAAGGTAACGTGATAAATTTTATTTATACTGTGATTTATTTATAATAATGGTTGGCAGGATGCATTTCAAAAATTTATTTATAAAATAAGTTAAATCATTTATTTAATGATAAGGGTTTGAAACCCAAGAAGATTGTGCATGGGTCCACTATGTCAAGTTCCTCTTAAATTGTATTTCTGCCGCCTGCATTGTACACTTTGCCTTTCTTTCCCCCGTACATGTTTCTATTGGATAAGTTAGTATTGGCACAAAATATGCATTTTAGATAATTTCTTTCAATGCATAGGAACTAGTTGTTTTTATTTATCTATAATCTGGTAAAACAGCTATCAAATGACTCTGGAACTAATTTGTAGCTGTTACTTCGTAGAGCATGAGTGTTAATACTTGAATTTTTCTCAAGGAACCAGATTAGATGGTTTTTGTCTTGAGTGCTAGTGATTCACTCAATGTGTACTTTGCTGTAGAAGAGTTTGTAGAGCAATTGAAGTCATACACAGCTGGCATTTGGCAAAACCACTCTTCTGAGTATGTTTTGTTGGATTGCACACCAGGAGTTTTGCTGTTGCGTTGTCTGTTGGTGTAGTCTTGACGTGTTTTTTTCGGTGTCCTTCCAAGATTGCGCTGCCCTTTCTCAAAACTTCTATTTTCCATTTTGATCTTCCTTCCTTGTGTGCCGTATTTCTTATCATCAGCTGATACATCCAGCGATAATGCTTAACACTTTCTAACGACAACCGTACGTGATACGGCCGTGATGATATACACCGAGTGACGGCAAATGTATGTCATACGGGCATGGCAATATACATCCCTAGATGGCAAATGTATCTCGTACGCTTGTACTTTCACATTGTTATAAATGTGGCTACCCGTACGCTATCCGTTTCCCGTTTTCACTATTATTTAGTTCACTTTGTTCTCCGTATACCTACAGCGATAGTTGACCGAATCGATTAGTATTTTCGGATGTATCGACAAAACTATCGACCGCTACTTAATGCGCGGGATCAAACCGTGGCATCTACTACCGAGTACCAACGTAGCAGGTTCAAGGCTTCGTTGTTTACGGTACATGAGTAAACGATGCCTAGAGATCCATTAGATTGTTTTGCAGAAGATTCTGGGTCGGAATTAGATGACACGGACATTGATGAATCATACGACCCTGCGGAGAATGAAAGCGATTTTGATATAAGTTTCATATTAAATTTTTCGGAAATATGAAAATTAGAGTGATTGTAAATAGTATTATTTTATAAATAACTTAATTATTGACTTACTAAATATATGGTTAAAAAGAGTAAATTTCAAACTTTATTTTCATATAATACCCTTGATGATAAGAACTGAGGTGACTGCACACTGATTTTTTGAAAAAGTTGAAAAAACGTCAGTCTACAGTGCAAGATACGTGTAATTTACTTTAGTCTATAGTGCACAGTCGTGAAAAAATGGTAGACTGGAAAGTGTTAATAAGTCTTTAGTGAAATTTTTCCAACTTTACTGTCGCTTTTAAGAGGCTTGTTCACACCACAACTCTTTATATACTGGAACTGAAACTCTCCCAAATCAATTCCCAGGTTACTGCAGAAAGAATTTTTGGTACAAAAGTTGTAGAGTTTTTTAGATTTTAATATTTTGTTCAAAGTAATTTCTATCTCAAATATAACGTTAAACTTGTTTTAATGAACGAATGATTTGAAGTGAAATTAACTTTTTTCAGATTAAATTTGTCGATTGCAGTAAAGCGGCTCACGTAAATAATGGCAATACAAACGCCAACACTAATGAGTGGGTACCAGTTGAGTGTTTAAAAGATGTTTTTCCACCGGTGTCTTCATTTCGATGCCTGTCATGTAATTTTACGACGCAAATCCAGGAGGAAATCAATGCGCACCCTCATACGGATTTTGTTATCGTTTCGCAAACGGTACGCTTAATTCTTATAATAAATTTGTTTTATTGTATGATTTATTTAGTTTGTAATAGTTATATCAGTTTCTGTTACCAAGGCGGTACCAAATATCCTTCTCCTTGAAGATCTTGAGGAACTTGAGCTGTTTATCGAACCAAGATCTTAGATTCCAGGTACAGATATTAACCACCTTAGAGCCTCTGAACAGGCACTGGGTATCTCTCAGAGACTCACCTCTAGGTTTATCAGATCAATGAAGCTCATGGGAAAAATTCCTCTACTTTCCTGACTATTAATCAGTTTTCATCTGTAACTCCAGGTAGGGGCTTTTATTTGGTACTGCTATTCAGGCTAGATGGACTCTTTTAATGTGTTTGTCACTCCTGCCCTCTCTTTTAAAAGCCCCTAAGCTTGCAGTTGGTGGTATTAAAAACACGATTACTGTAGTTTCACTGGTGGAAAGAGTCTGCAACTGCAGAAGGCAGTGATTAGTAAATTTCATTATAGTCAGACGCTTTAGACAATGAAGTGAAGGTGTCATTTGCAGGGTGGAAAGTAGATGCTTTTTAGAGGGCCTGGCATGTTGATAAACGTACTTTTCCATTTAGTGAGGAAGACAGTTGACACTCCTCGTTTTACTTAGCCTCTAGAGCAGAGGTTCCCAAACTGTGTGCCGCGGCACACGAGGCCGGCCAAGTGAGCCGCGGAACTCAAGGAAAATAAATTAAATTAAATTTAAACGGTCCAACAAAATATGCCTAGCCGATGACTATAAGAAAGTATGTATAAGTATGATATAAGTACCTTTATATCAAGTACTTAAGTTTAATCAATAGCATAAAGTAATAGGTGTGCCGCGGCTATTAGCCGTTTTTTTTGTAGTGTGCTGCGAGAAAAACAAGTTTGGGAAACACTGCTCTAGAGGTTTAAACCAGTCTTTCGGCTGATGACCTAAACACAACACACACAAAGAAAATTTATGAAGTTCAATTTGTTTTGGTGATTCTGTTACAGGTTCCTAACCAAACAAGTATTAACAGCGATGAATTGTTAACAAGTGACAGAGGTAATGTATATCTTTAATTATTTTAATTAGTGATGTGACAGTACCAATATGTTTCATTTCTCTATATCGATTCCAATACCAAGAAACAAGAAGTCTATTCTCGATTCTAATACTGAAAATCTAAGTGTAAAAAAAATATTAGGTAATGGAAATTAAAAATGCTGCCACACTGGCGTAGTTGGTAACGTGCTCGCCTCTCATCATCATGCGGTCTTGGGTTCGAATCCCATTCAGGCACGCATATTTTCATTTTATCCTTCACCGTCCGCATTAGCAGTTTGCAGAACAGTCGGACGTTAAACAAAAAAAAAAAACCTTTTTGTCAACAAACAGCTCCGACTTTTTTAAAAATTGTCTCATTAACTACGTTTTTTATTCCCTTGAAAATAAGGTAAGCGCCATATCTGCTGAAATTATTGGAGAGGCTGTGGTCTAGTGTTAAAAAAATGGTTTTTTTTTAAAGATTGTGGCCTTATTATTCATATTAGGGCAAAAGTGTATACATCGAAGTTGTAGACAGTTAAAAAAAACTAACTAATTTTATTTCAAACATTTTTTCTTTAATGGAGAGTTTAGCATCAAATAGTGATTTCCTGTATTTTTCTCGTCAAAATCGGTAAAAAAAATTGAAATTTTTAAGATTGCGGCCTTAAAATTATGTGAGTGTTTCACATCGCATTTTTCGGTATTGCGTAAGCAAGAACAATTGCAGTTATTAAGAAGAGTGCAAAAAAAGTCGGATTAAATGTATCGTAAGAAGTTCTATACACCTCTATTTTAACTGATTTTCACATTCTGTTACCCCCTGAAGCCAAAAAGTGTTCTGAAAAAATTTAAAAAAATCTTAGTGTATTGGTTGTGGAACGGACCAATTTTTAAAATTTGTCTTTCTTGCTAAATACGAGTTGCCTATAAAGTTGTTCTATGTAATTTCCTGTTGTTTCGGTTTCAGATATCCAAGAGAAGTTTGTGTATCTTTGTTCTCAATGTTCCGATGTATTTGCATCGTTAGACCAGTGTCGAGATCATATGATCAAGGTATTTTGTAATTTATTGTGTTAAGAGTTTTTAGATTGTAATTTTTGTTGGATTATGTACTGCTTGTGTCCTAGCTCTGTGCAGTTGGGAGGAATGACGAAGGCAGCCGGGCGCCCTGACGGCAAAGACCGGGGCCTCGCTGCGAGAGACAGCCCGCTGCGTTGTTATAGTAGTGGGAGAATGAATGAGTGTATCAATGAATTAGCAGTGTTTCACAGTTGCTGCATTTGTACTGGTAGCATGTACTAACTAGACTAAAAACATATTCTTATCATCCGGCGCATTAATTTAACAAATACCTACCGGATTATTAACTTGATCGGATTCATAATATTTAACTTACCATTTTATATCAAAACATGTAAATAAATAATTGTTATAAATACAAACAAATATATTGAATACGGAAAATTTGAAAACGAATGTTTAGTATTGGAGTAATACAACAGTCGTTCTCCCAGCATGCATCACTCATTCAATATACCTCACCCGTACCCTTCACCCTGCAACTACATGGAGCTGGGACTCGAGCAGTATTAGAACTACGGTTCTCAGACTTTTTATTTCAAGCTCCTCTTATTAGTGATGGTGCTTATTTAACATAACAGGTGTAAAGCGATGAACGAATTGTAATTAAGAATTTCTGTACCTTCATTAATTACTTGGTTGGATACTTAAATCCGAAGCCATTTGCGACGTAATGACTTAAACGTGAAACGGTGGAATTATTGTAAGGAACACATTTGAGGCGGGAAACAACAATAAATGACATAATTAACAAGCATATAACATAGTAAAGTACTTACTTTATTTAGTACCAGTTCACAACAGCAGTAATTGTACATAACACTTGTAGAAGATAATGTTCACAACGTGGTAACAACGGCTTGTGGAAAAACGGCTAAAATCACTGAAGAAACTCTTGGAACACATCGGCATACATAATAGTCATTACACACAAAGTACTAGCAATGATATACACAAATATAATCAGTCATTTTGAGGTAAACAACAAGGATTCAAATGGATGAACAACAGCGTCGGTATGGCCCAACAGCCGTGCGGATAGCAATGCAACAAGTAGGGAACATGACGGAAACGATTGGTGACATATGAGGAAACAGGTTGCAAAGAGGTTAGAAAGTGGCGCGCTAGCAGAAGGCGCAAAATACAGATTTAAACGGATGTAGTACTGAACAACAGGATTAATAACATGGTCACTGGATTAAGCCAGTTATCATGATAACAGGTTACTAAAAACACCGTGATCCAAAGCCGTTTAATAAACTGATGTACGAATGACGCTTGTCCGACTGTTATAACAGTAAAGGTGTGGTTTCGTTTGTGCGATCGTCACATGCGATTACTGCATACAGTAATCGCATGCAACTGACGCATAGGTCAAGTAGTTTCGTTTGTGCAGTGGAACGTGCGATCCAACTGCACATCCAGGTTATCTGAAACATCAAAAAATATTCAGTGTTTTAAATGTAATTTTTCTACAAATAACTGTAATAAAATAATAAATAATAAAAAATGTGAATTGTATTTCTGTATCAGAATACTGTTTAAGCAAACTGAACTGTAAATTATAGCACGTAACATATGCCTACATGACATTCAGCACTGCAGACAGGATTTTTACCGATAACATGAGTATTTTCCTTAGAGTGGTAGCCTACTACTAGGCCTACTACTTATTATGGCTACATCATCTTTGCTGTAAACAGTTAAGTAGTACTGTATTGTGGTTGAATGGGTATGGTAGTGTCTTGGCCTTAATGTAGTTTTAATTTTGTTTTGTGGCTAATTAGTGTTACGTACCGGTAGTGGAAGTAAAATGATATTTAACAATGTCGTGTAAATGTAAACGCGTGGTCAAAACCATTGAAGTGATGCCCACTGATGTACTTTTAGTTAAACGTTGGCAGGACATTTCGGTAAGAAAACTGATAAAAAATAAAAATAAAAAAAAAATTTCAGACTTTTCAAAAAAAGAATTAAAATGTACGGAAAATATTTGACAATTAAATCGTACGAATAAAAGTTTTCAGGACACAGTAATATTTTTTTTACAATAAAACACCATTTTCTTGTTATTTAAAAAACCCGGCTTATCCGAAATCGGCTTACCCCAATTATTTCGGATTAGCGGGAGTTTACTGTATCTATTAGACGATGAAAGCAAGTTTGAAGGATTAAATAGTTGTAGTTTTTCTGCAGCTAACTCAATGAGTTTTGCGTCATCGTCTTTGGAAAAACTCATTTTCAACTTCCAGACGCATGCGACTACTGCAGGTGACTAGTTCCCAAAGGAGTCGATGCAGCCAACGCATGCGATCTCTTGCATCAGACGCATAAACGGAACCACTTGTTAAGAAATCCATTTGATGAGCAGCGGCTGCATGCAGTAATCGCATGCGACGATCTCACAAACGAAACCGCACCTTAAGGACTGTTTTAACTAAATGAAGTTATTAATAACCTTTTCGTCTAATAACACCACTTTTAAGTTTAACCACGTTATACAATACTGTTATTAATACAAACACAAGGGTGGAAAATCTCACTGAGTCTCTCACAGACACAATGTTATGACAAACAGCACAATTTCCTGTAACCAAATACAATCACGGTAAACCAAATGTATTTTTTGGAAACATAAGGGTGGCCAGTCGTGCTGAATCTTTAATGAACACACAGCAAGGCATTATAGTTATTATACAGGATTATTCTAAATGATGCACCCAATTTTATAAACTCGTATTTATTTAAGCATAAATTCAAAATGAACAATGAATACACAATTAGAAAGAGGAAGTTTCAAAGTTTTTTTTACACACTTATAAAATGTTCAATGTGTCCCCCTTGTGCTGCATGGCAAACATCTGAACAAAATCGAAACTCGCCCTACATACGAGAAAGTGTATCGCATGTTACTGAGTGCACCGCGCAGTGATACAGTTTCGCAGATCGGCCAGAGTTATTGGTAGAGGTGGGACGTAAACAGCTTCCTTGACATAACCCCATAAGAAATAATCACATGGTGTGAGATCAGGAGATCTCGATGGCTAGTAGTGTAGAGCCAGGTCTTGATTTCCCCTGCGTCCTATCCAGCGTAGAAGAAGGGACCGATTCCAAAAGTCTCTAACATCGAGGTGGCAATGGGGCGGAGCTCCATCTTGTTGGAAAATGAAGTCCTGTGAATCTTCCATAACTTGGAACAGCCATTGTTCCAGCATGTCCAGGTATGTCATTCCAGTCACAGTTCTTTCCGCGAAAAAAAATTATCCGGTAAACCTTTGTAAGAGATAAGGTCAGAACACATTTATCTTGAGCGAGTCTCTTTCATGTTTCAATGCAATGCCGGCTGGCACCCCATTGGTGCGAGAACTCTAGTGGCTGTTTCTGCAACTACTACCGCCCAATTCAGGGAGCCGATCTGCGGAATGTAGGGCGAGTTTGGCTTTTGTTTAAATGTTTGCCATGCAGCACAAGGGGGACACATTGAACATTTAAAAAAAAAAGTGTAAAAAAACTTTGAAATTTCCTCTTTCTAATTGTGTATTCATTGTTCATTTTGAATTTACACTTAAATAAATACGAGTTATAAATTGGGTCCATCATTTAGAATAACCCTGTATACACTGAGCCGAGAAGTCAGCAGCCATTCATTTATAAAGGGGGCGGCAGGATGAAAGCAAGTCAACGCTCAAAACGAACTGCCCAGCGAGTCATGATTTCACCACCGGACGGTTTCTTTTGACTACCATTTTTTGTATCAGTAAATCTTCGTACAAAAAATTTACCTGTTGGTGAATAATAATTCAGTTCACTTCTTTTCCGCTTATGTCATGCTATTACCTATTATTCGACTACATTGTATTGTAGGCTGGACAATAACAGTGTTATTTTAATAACAGATTATAGAATCCTGTTATTTGAACAGGCTGTTATGTTCAGTAACTTGTTACCAAAAAATAGTGTTATTTCCAATCACTACCCCCTATATGGTTTAACTGTAAGCCACGCCCCCTTGTATGTATATAAGTGTACATTTTTACTTTCTCTTGCCTATATGAACATATAGGAAGGAAAGTATTGTTTTCATGTCAATTTTTCGAAATCGAGTTTTCACCGGATCTATATGTTTTCAGACCCCCTGAACCCAAAAAACATGTTTTTAGCGATTGGTCTGTGCATGCGTGCGTGCGTGTATGTGTGTGTGTGT
Source organism: Catonia carolina (assembly GCA_035578175.1). Taxonomy (NCBI): domain Eukaryota; kingdom Metazoa; phylum Arthropoda; class Insecta; order Hemiptera; family Achilidae; genus Catonia; species Catonia carolina. The sequence continues at coordinate 9,536,664 of JAQMRL010000016.1, forward strand.
GCGTGTGCGTGTGTGTGTGTGTGTGTGTGACTTGACACGAACATTTTCATCAAAATCGGTCAACCGGAAGTAGCAGTTTATTCGTGTCATTTTTCACTTTTTTGTGATTTTCTCAAAAACTGGTCCTACGATTTTTTAAAAAATCTGCTGTTTTACTAAATTTTTTATTCCCTACAAGATAGGGTAGGCATCATGTGCGCTGAAATTCTTGGTGAGGGTGTTTTCTCGTAAAAACGTTTTTTTAAGATTACGGCTTTAATATGCATTTTAGCGCAAAACTTTATATAATAAAAATTGTAGAGAATTTAAAATCCTACAACTTTTATTTCAAACAATTTTTTGTATAACGCTTAGTTTAGCGGTAATTTGCGATTTTCTGTTTTTTCTCACGAAAATGTGTAAAAAATTGATTTTTCTAAGATTTCGGCCTTAGTATGCATTTTACGACAAAAGTGTATATAATTAAATTTATAGAAAATTAAAAGATCTACAACTTTTATTTAAAGCATTTTTCTCTACAGAGCCTAGTTTAGAGAGAAAGAGTGATTTTCCGTATTTCTATGCCAAACTGAGGTTGATTTTCATTTTGCATCATTCACTCATGATTAAAATTAGGTTGTGTTTATTGAGGTTAGTTTTTTGTTTGTTTCTTATGTTTTATTACTAATGTTTGGTTTATTGTTAATTATTTGCACTGGCAAGAGAAAGTCGTGTGAGTGTTTCAAACCAGATTTTTTTAATAACACTTATACTGGTAATTCTTATTTAAGTTAGATGTTTAAAGCCTATTCCTATTGAGATAATGGGTTTATTTTTGAAATAATTAAAAATATAATTACAAATAGATCAGGACATGTATTTTTAATAAGTACATATTGCTAAATATAAAGCAAAACAAAGATTAAGACTACTAATGTGATGGATTAGCCAGTTTTTTTCTTAGCACAAAGCTTTCTGAAACGTGGAGTCAGCTGCGACTCTTTTAAGTTTTCTTGTCACATCTCATCTTGCTCACGATATTTGCTGTTCATGGCAGTTAGTTCCAATTAACACTTATATGGAAACATGTTTTTTATAAGTTAATAGAAACACCCAGTCTGACAGACCGCCATTTCATTTTTGGCAATTTATTTGGGAATCAAAGGCAAAGAAACTCAACTAGATCTGTTTAACAAAAATTATATTATTTTACTATAGTATAATGATTGAATTGACATTGGTATAAGATCTGGTTATCGAAAAACAATTGTTTAAATAAAAGAAAAAGCCAAATTATTTATGGTATTAACGACTTAATTTTTAAAATTGATAACATACTTATAATGCTTTTTTCACTCAGGTTAAATGTATTATTTTAATACATATGTAATCACATACTTAAATTTAAAAGAGCAAAAATTTGTATAAAAGAAACATAACTCAAAAGTGACTACTTATATATTAGGGATTTTTTTACTGACATTTGTTTTTTGTACAATCAAGACACAGTTTTCTACTGCACTCTAGGCAAATAGCTTTCTTGCAAGTGATACGTCCGAGTCATCAATTTCATCACAAATAGAACCTTCCGAGTCACTGTCATCATTTCCAATAATCTACGAATTCTGTCACCATAGTCGGGATCGCTTGTACTAAGTGGTCGAGCCATTTCACAAATTTACAATTAAATAATAAAAAAAAATAATTAAAATATATACAAATAATTAAAATATAAACCCGTAAAGGAAACACCCGTCTTACAGACCGTTAAATACAGTAAGGGAAACACACGGTTCCACAGACTGCTACATGAAATACACAAAAAGAAACACGCGGTATCACAGACCGGTATGATTTTTAAGAACGATTTACACTTCCGCAACGATTCACGTGAACTGAACCATATTTCACTATGAAGTAGATAGGAATGAGGGAGGAAGCTATTATGACGGTCAGCACCAACCCTAGCTCAGGGAACCCAGTGTGATGTAAACAAATCACCCTTAGTGCCTGTGAGACCGATGTTTCCATATAAGTGTTAATGGGATTATTTTATACCATATTAATTTTACGTTTTTAATTTCAGGATCATAACATGATTCTTTCGGATGAATCCGTTGTGGAGACTGTTGAAAATTTAAAATCGTCTTTGCCGCTAAAACCGATCGATATAAACAGTGGAAATACGGATAAGAGTAACAACGGCAGTAATAATAATAATAGTAATAACAGTAATAATAGTAGTACTAATAACGATGATAATTGTAACGATTCTGTTGACAATGAAACGCGTACGGAAACTAGCAATAATAAATCAACTGCGGAAAATGTCGAACAAAAAAGTAAGAATAGCGGCAAAAATAAGATTAAATCTTTAAAAGTCGATCCGGACTATGATGTACGACCTTTCAAGTGAGTGGAATTTATTGAAATATTAATTTATGTATTTAATATTTATGCGCGAATAACAGGCTGGTGGAGTTTTAAATTATTTGCACTCGATCTGCTAGTTCCAGGGCTACAAAAAATTGTTCTGTTTCTTATCAAATGGTCAGCCATTTATATGACTGATGAATTTACGAACTTATGCGTATAACAGGCAGGTGGAGTGTTAAATTATTTGCACTCGATCTGCTAGTTCCAGGGCTACAAAAAATTAGTTCTGTTTTTTATCATGGTCAGCCAATTATATGACTGATGAATTTACGAATTTATGCGCATAACAGGCAGGTGGAGTGTTAAATTATTTGCACTCGATCTAAAAAATTAGTTCTGTTTTTTTATCAAATGGTCAGCCAATTATATGACTGATGAATTTATGAACTTATGCGCATAACAGGCTGGTGGAGTGTTAAATTATTTACACTCGATCTGCTAGTTCCAGGGCTACAAAAAATTGTTCTGTTTCTTATCAAATGGTCAGCCAATTATATGACTGATGAATTTACGAACAGAAGAGGTAGAGGTGTAAAAGACACTATTCACAGTTATCCCCTCTGAGAGTAATGAATTTCATTATACAGCTAGACCACGTGGTGAATGAAGTGAAGGTGTAATTTGGAGGGTGGAATGTGTAGAATGCTTTTCAGAAGCCCTGGTATGCTGATATATATTTTTCCACTCGGTGAAGAAGCCACCTCGTTTTACTTAAGTAAAGCCTCTAGAGGTTCAAACCAGCCTTTCGGCTGATCACCTAAACAACTGGAATATTGATTATTAGCAATATGTTAATTAACTATTAATGTTAAGTTATTAATTAATATATACCTAATATGTACCTAATATGTACTAGTATGTTATTAATATGTACCTAATTAAATTAAGAGTCGTATTTTATGGAATCTTGTTTTACAAGAACATAAATAAATAAGATGATATTTTAATGGTTTAAATCAAATTTTTTTAAATTTTTTGCCTACTTTGGTTGCAGCTCTACCTAGACTGATTCAGGTCATTTTTTTGACCTTTTTTCTTTATGTGCATATTTGCCATCACCTGTTATTATTTTTTCGAAGCTGCTGATGAAAGTAGAAAATTAATGGTTTTTTGTAACTCAGTTTCTTCAATATTTACTATGCTGAAGTGTTGCTATTTTGCGGATGTTTTCTCTGTTTCCGATGAAACCATACAATTTTAAAAAAATTGGAAATCTTTAGAGCTGTTAGTAAACCCATTCTAGACTGAGAAAAGAAAAGTGTCTTCATGAAGTGCTTTCATGCTAAAAAGCAAAAATGAAGTGTCTTTATTTTTGCTTCTGTATTTATCATGATAATTTTTTAATATTCTATTTTGTGAGCGCAACTTTCAAACAATACTGTTAAGATATAAAACAGGAAACCAAAATGTTTTTTGTGTGGATTCCTCTTACAATATTAAAGTACACATGCGTGTGTGTTTTGCGTTGATTTTATTATTAAATTTTGTTTGTTATGTTTTTCTAGATGTAAACATGTGTCATGTGTGCAGAGATTTAGATCAGGTGAAACGTTAGCACAGCATACGGCTTGTCATAAAGGACCTAACAGACATGAATACGCATGTTCTCAGTGTGGCAATAAATTTGATGAATGGAGGTTTTGTTCGTTACATCTATGGACCGCTCATAAAATAGACGTTGATCTCTATACATGTGGGGTATGTACTTTAAAATTTGTTTCTCTTTGATTGATTTCGTTTATTTCTGACGCGTATATTTGTGAATTGTTGTTCATCAAATGGAAAATTAGAAAAGAGTTAAGTAAAACGGTGCAGAAAGTATCGAATAAAACTTTTTATTCGAGTTCGACTGTTTTATTTGATATGACTGAATGGAAACACTGTTAATATTGCTCTTAAGAAGGTGGTACCATCGAAACACGCGTACGTTTTTAAGATAAAGATAAATTTCATTTATATGGTGATTTATATTAAATGGTTGGCAGGATGCATTTCAAAAATTTGTTTGTGAATAAAAATATATTCCTTAGATTTTTAATATTCTAAACAGATTTTTACTTTCTCTTGCCTATATGAATATATAGGAAGGAAAGTATTGTTTTCATGTCGAGTTTTCACCGGATCTACACGTTTTCAGGCACCTGAAACCAAAAAACATGTTTTTAGTGATTGGTCTGTGTGTGTGTGTGAACAGAATATCTCAAGAACAGAACATCGTACAAACTTGAAACTTGAAACTTAAGTTACATACCACTACCGGACCCGACACGAACATTTTCATCAAAATTGGTCAACCGGAAGTGGTAGTTTATTCGTGTAATTTTTCACTTTTTTGCAATTTTCTCAAAAACTGGTCCTACAATTTTTTTTTAAATTACCTCATTTACTAATTTTTTTATGCTCTACAAGATAGGGTAGGCGCCATGTTGGCTGAAATTCTTGGTGAGGCTGTTTTCACGTAAAGAAATTGTTTTTTTTATGATTGCGGCTTTATTATGCATTTTATCGTTTTAGAGAATTTAAATATCTACAACTTTTATTTCAAACATTTTTTTTGTATAACGCTTAGTTTAGCGGTAATTAGCAATTTTCTGTTTTGTTCTCATGAAAACGTGTGAAAAATCGATTTTTTTTAAATTTTGGCCTTAGTATGCATTTTATGACTAAAGAGTGTATAATAAAATTTATAGAAAATTAAAAGATCTACAACTTTTAAGTAAACATTTTTTTGTACAGTGCCTAGTTTAGCGTGAAAGAGCGATTTTCCGTATTTTAAGCCAAACCGAGGTCAATTTTCATTTTGTATCTTTCACTCATGATTAAAATAAGGTTATGTGTTTTGAGGTTAGTTTTTTGTTTATTTCTAATGCTTTATTACTAATTTTAGGTTATTTTGGTCATTATTTGCATTGGCAAGAGAAAGTTTGTGAGTGTTTTTCACACCAGATTTTTAATATTCTAAACAAATTTTTCTGAATATGTATTTTTGTGTTGTTTCAAATTAGGTTTGTGGAATCCACAAGGCAACATCGAGGCTAAATCTAGAAACGCACATGAAAATCCATAGGGATATAAGAGAGTATCCGTGTTCTGAATGCGGGAAAAGGTTCAAACAAAAGGCACAGTTGCGAAATCACACAATAACTCATATTAAGAAAAAAGATAAATCGTTCACAGCTTCACAACCACCTAGATGGTAAGTTGCGTATACCAATTACCGTATTTGCTAGTGTATAAGATGGAATTTTTTCTTTCAGTAACTTGTCAAAAAAAAAAAAAATCAGCTTGTATCTTATACAACGGATGGGAATTTTCTGTAACTGTTTTATTATTTACTAAATAGCGTTACGAAAATCAAAATACTGTACTGCTTGAGTCCCAGCTATGTGTAGTTGGGAGGAATGCAGTGCGTTGCTATAGTAGTGGGAGAATAAAATGAGTGTATGAATGAATTAGTAGTATTTCACCTGCTGCATTTGTAGTGGTAGCATGTACTAACTAGACTAAAAACATATTCTTATCATCCGGCGCATTAGTTTAAGAGATACCTACTGGGTTATTAACTTGGTCGGATTCATAATATTTAACTTAACATTTAATAGCAAAACATGTAAATAAATAATTGTAAAAAATACAAACAAATATGTTAAATATGGAAAGTTTGAAAACAAATGTTTTGTGTCAGAGTAATACAACAAAATTGTTCTCCCAGCATGCGTGACTCATTCAATATACCTCACCTGTACCCTTCACCCGCAACTTCATGGAGCTGGGACTCAAGCAGTACGAGGTCTGTCCAATAAATATGCGAACTGAGCCCATAAAAACTTTATTTTGCAAAATTTAGTCTACATGAATTTTGTCCCCTTTAAAATACTCTCCATTTGTTGTTATGCACTTATTCCATTTTCTTTTTCACTGTTTAAAGCACCCTTGGAAGTCCTCAGCAGTTAGGCTTTTTAGTGTTCTCGTCGTTTCTTGCTTTATTGTGTCCAAATCTTCCCAGTGATGTCCCCTCATCACATTTTTGCATTTTGGGAATAAGAAAAAGTCGCAGGGGGTGATATCTGGCGAAGAAGAAGGATGATCACGGATGGTGATTGAATTTTTCCCAGAAAATGGCGAACAATCAATGCTGAATGTGCAGGTGCATTGTCATGGTGAAGGATCCATCCATCACCTTGACAAATGTTCGGTTAAAATAGTGTGCACTGTTGATTTTCCTAGATTCAGTTCGTCAGCTATCATTCAGACAGTTTTTCGACGATCAGTAAGGACAAGGGACTGCACATGATCAATGTTGTCGTCCAACACAGGTGGTCGAAGGTCGTCCCGGCCTTGCATCATCCGTGGCGTCTTGTCGGCCATCTTTAAAATGCTTAATCCACGTGAAAACTGATATTTTCTTCAGAGCATTATCACCGAAAACAGCTGTAAATATTTCAGTAATTTCTTTATAACTTTTACCGCACTTCACCAAAAACTTGATATTGATTCGTTGCTCCGTGATTCCGTCAGTTTCCATTTTCGACAAACAGTAAAAACAAGGACAACAGAAACTAACATAACTAGCACTATAGGCACAGTTCGACGATCCGCCAAGCACTGACGGCTCATTGGGAATCAGGCAACTAGGACCGCCAGTTTGTCGGACTATAGTCCGCGTCATGGGCGCTAGCTCGCACAAGTTCGCGTATTTACTGGACAGACCTCGTATACATTGTTTCCATCATAATGCTATTCAACTGATTAACCTTATTCAGAAAAAGTGTTTCCATTGTAAAAATTCCTAGAATATCATATCAATTCAGTAACAAAATACATGGTTATTATCTGTTGACAATGATTCAACAATCAATTATTGTATATGAAATTACCGATTGTGTCATCGCGGTCTGGTTAGTCATTTCTTTTGAAATGCTATTTACGGAAATTGCATTCGCTTTTTTATCTGTTGTTAAGTATTCAGTTGCATTAACACGTTGAGGCCTGATGTTCCCCAAAGGCGTCAGATCAAGGCTCTTCTCAGGGCGGAATGACACAAGTTTCTATAGTTTTTGTTCAATTGTTGGCACACTGGCAATGTTAGTAAATGGTGTTCAGACATTCAGACCGATCCTTCTAGCACTACAGTGAATGTCGTCTTTTTTACCTATTGCCAGGAATTTTTGAACAAATTTTAAAAGTGTTGTCTAATCGGACTTCCTAGTGCGGTTAATTATATCACTCGCCTCGACTGCAGCGCAAAGTGTCACACTCATTTTGAGCACCCGCCACAGGGATTAAGTGGATCAAAATTCATAAGTGGATCAGAACAGTCAAACTGCGTGCACTGCGCGCTCGCACATAGGATGAAGTTCTTTGTGTTACTACGAGAACTCGCGATTTCTGTGTATTGTATTTCTCATGTACTATACATAATATAATAATAAATTTAGTATTATAATCTCATTCATGAAATAATTTTTATGAAGGGGTACCATGAAAACCTGAATAAACCGAGAAAACTTAATGGATTGAACCAATTTCAGACAACTTCAACTTCCATTCATTCTATTTCAGACAAATTTCAAGAGCTTCTATGAAAATTAAAAACATAACACTAGGTGGTCAGAAGAAAGGAAAAACATTCAGTGAACAAATCCTGAGAATATGAGCTGCAGAAAGAGTTTCCAGAAATGTCTAAGTCACATTACGTGATCTAAAATTGGCCCTATGTGGAAGGGAAAGTTTTTTTAATTTCATTATAAAACAATAAACTTGATAGAGTTTATTGTAGTAACATGTGTTTTGTTTATATAGGTATATGACACAAAAATGCAATATCTGTTATAAAACGTACGCAGATTCAAAATGTTTAAAGAAGCACATTCAAGCAGTGCACAGTAAATTAAAGCCGTATGTTTGTCATGTGTGCGGCCATTCTTCAGCTCGTAAAGCTATGCTTCAAGCTCATCTGAGACAACACACTGGAGAAAAACCGTATGCTTGCCCAAGTTGCTCTTTCAGAACAGGTATTGTAATTACTAAAATCTTTTACTTGTTCTCGTGTAAAAAGAAAATGGTTTTTTTTATTGTTTAGAGTCTTTTTTTTAGGTTACATTCCATAAAAAAGATCATAACCTAATGTAGCATCTCTTGAACTTTATATGGACTTGTATACTTAAATACCTGTTACGTAACGATTACAAGGGCTATTCAAAAAGTAAGCTCCAAATCGCTGTAGCTAATCAAATATAGCGCGAACATTCAAACCTGCATGCGCACCAACTCACCTGGCATGCCTCGCTTGTTAAACGATGCCATTTGCATTGTTATTGTTGCAGTGTGCTGTTTACAGTCTCAGTTGAAAATGTTAAAACAATGTTCAAAAGGTAAATTTGATCACCCCCCGACTATGAAATTTGGTTTTTGTCAGCAAGAAACGTTTCAGCTGTGTAAATTCATTGACAGGTAAATGAAGTGTATTGCCTCAGTGCTTTGAGTGACAGCAAGGTACATAAGTGGGTGAGAGCTTTCAAGGATGGATGGGAAAATGTCCATGATGAATTACGATCAGGGCAAACTTTCAGTGATCACAGAAGATTTGGTCAATGCCGTGGATGAAATGATTCTTGAAGACCGGCGATTCACAATTTCAACTTCAGCATTAAAATTCCCAAATATGTTCAAAACAATTTTCTGTTTATCAGTGGCAAGTGCTTTGCTGCAGATGACGAGGTGAATGAAGTTAAAGATTGGTTATCCTCATAGGCGGCAGAAGTCTATGACTTAGACATACAAAAGCTTGTAGAATGTTATTAAAAATGTTTGAACTAATGTAAAAACTATGTAGAAAAATAAAGAAACATGCAAGGAATTATATAAAAAAAGTTTTTTGAAAAAATCTGCATTGGTTTGTTTTATAAGAAATCGGGACTTTACTTACCGAATAATCCACGTACTTCATTTTTATGAAGGCAGTCTATTTCATTCCTATCCGTGCTCTTATATCTGGTGTTTGATCATAATTTTCATTTATTATTGCCCCTTATTATCTTATTGTCTTTATTTCTCTTTACTCTTGCGAAGTTCTCTCTTGTTAAGTTCACTGTTTTTGTTTTGTTTCGGACACGACTATGAATTGCTATTGTATTTTTGTTTTACTGAAACATATATATTTTTAATTCTGTGAATTTCACTGTGTCCCGTGTAATTAAATAAAATTATTCAACTAATCTTAAAAAAAACATACGTGAAATTTTTATTCTTGATGTCTTGTTATTCCTAAACTGTCTGAACGGTAGCGAATGAATGTACATATACTGTTTGTAAACCTTTAGTAGTGTAAGTGAAACGTATTAAAAAATTCTGGTAAATTTATTTAGGTTGGTTTTTTTTTTTTTAGGTGATCACAATTCTTTACGTCGTCACATGATGAGGCACAGTGGAGAACGGCCATATAAATGCCCGCACTGTTCTTACGCCTCGATTCAAAGTACTTCTTTCAAAAATCACCTGCAGATTAGGCATCCTGGTAAAGGAGGTGCTTTCTCTTGCGTCCGATGCACTTTCTCAACTGTCAGCCATGCGTCGTTTGTTCAACATATATCGGATCACAAGAATAATTTAATTTTGTCTGATCAGTGTAAGTAAATATCGTTACTTTAGTGCCTGCCACGAAAGAAGTACATTGTGTTTGAATAGCTATAGTTCAGAAACGACGGAATGGAAATTTTTTTAACACTACAGCAAATTAAAGCTTATTCTTTCCTGCGTTCATCCGTTTAACTTAAATTTTTTTATTTAAAAATTTGTCGGAGATACAGCAATTCTCGCATAAAACGTACCCAGTTCTTAGTCGGTTTTCTGTGAGTGTGCTTCTTAAATGTCTGTTAGTTTATCCAGACTTAACATAAAAAAATCGGGGTTTAAGTATGTTAAACATCACAGTTTTTTCTGCAATGTGAATTTTTAAAAAGTTAAATCTCATTTTCCGTTTTAATTTGGCGGTTATTTAAAAAAGTGCTATTTTGGGTCCATCTGAAGATTGAGAAATGATTTTCCGACTGATTTATGCATTTTTTACAACAGTATTGTGGCAATTATAGTAGACTCTTGCATTTATATATTACAAATAAAACAGATATGAAATTGTGATGGAAATTGAAAATTTTATTAATTGGTTGATGGACAAGTGGTCTTGACAATGGACTTCTTTCGTGGCGACCCCTATATCAATCTCTATCACTTTGTATAGCCTGATTTTCATAAGGAGAGCGCTGGGCAAAACGTGCGTCTGCATTAGTATAGTCTTATATGTACTGCAATAGTGCAGCGTATGTAATGAACAATGGAACAGCATGCCTACAAAATACAACGGGAGTTGTTAATTTTTCTACAACACTCTGACTGTACATCTAACTGTAGGTCAGAGAGGTATGGGAAGTCGAAGTCAAGTATATGCGTGCGTAGTCCAGCGCTCACAGCAGTTGGCTTGGCCTTTAGTAGACTTACCAATTATTGGCAGTGTGAAGTATTACTAACAGTTATGAAGAAATGTTTTTCTGGTACAAGTTATTTTATAAACATTACAACAGAAAGATAAAAAAAAAGAAATATACTCTATGTTTTAGTCCAATTTAACAGAGAATATTGTTTTGAAAGTGGTTTCATAAAGAGGGTGTCCTTAGTCAGCCCTGTACAGTTTGTACACTGCTGATTGAGGATTACAACTAGCTTTACTCTAATTTTTAAGCTTTGTTAATTTGTCAGACTAACTTAGAGTAAGCAACGATTTATGATCGATTGTACAGAAGTGTTTTAATGTCAGTTTCTTGTTTGCAGCTGATGATGTTGAAGTTTTCCCGGAAAACGTGGCCGCTGCGCAATTAGTTTATCACTGCCTGGGAGCTTGTCCTGGTGATGGTTCTCGATTTCAAGCTGATATCACTGCTAGTTCAACTTCCGATGATGGTAATTATTAACAAAAATTAAATTTAAATTAAGTGTGTGTGTGTGAACAAAATATCTCAAGAACGGAGTACCCTACAAAGTTTGGAATTGGAACTTAACCCTTGGGTTTGGTTCTAGAGGAATCATTCCCATATTTACAGAACAACGTCTCCGTGCCCTAGGAATTTATTCTGAAGGTTTAATTAAGACTTTACTTTGTGCCTTCAGTCGTCTCGTCTCTTTATATAGTCTTGAGCCATATAGACTAATGATCATTACCTTTTATCTTGGTCTTGGTCTTTTTACTCTTTGTAAATTAATTTTGTTTTACTAGGCTGGCCCGTGGTGTAGTGGTCAGCGCAACTGGCTACTATGCCGGCATCCCAGGTTCGATTCCCGGTCAGGTCTGGAATTTTTTTTCATCTCTAAATCACTACGTATCATTACCTACGCACAAGCCCAAGACTTATGTAGGCATCATCAAATTGAAATTTTTTTTTTATTTATGAGTAACATAAATACAATTTGTGAATTTAGAGGAGTAAAGAGTCTCTTTTGGAAAGGAGAAGCAACCCCTTTTTTCAAAATTAAAATTTTTCAGCCATGAGACTGATTGAAAGAGTCTCTTGAAAGGGATTTTTCATATTACATTATTTATTATACTTAAGTTATATTGTTCATTATTTACATTGGCAAGAGGAAGTCGTGTGAATGTTTCATTCCTGATTTTTTGTTTGTTTTGTGTTTATTTTTACAATCTCTTGCCTATATGAATATATAGGAAGGGAGTATTGTTTTCATGTCGATTTTTTGAAATCGAGTTTTCACTGGATCTACACGTTTTCAGACCCCCCTTGAACCCAAAAAACATGTTTTTAGTGATTGGTCTGTGTATGTGTGTGTGTGTGGACCCGACACAAACATTTTCATCAAAATCGGTCAACCGGAAGTAGTAGTTTATTTGTGTAATTTTTCACTTTTTTGCGATTTTCTCTAAAACAAGTCTTATGATTTTTTTTTTAAATTATCTCATTTACTACATTTTTTATGCTGTGTACAAGATAGGGTAGGCGCCATGTCTGCTGAAATTCTTGAAGAAGCTGTTTCGCGTAAAGAAATTGTTTTTTTAAAATTGCAACTTTATTAATATGCATTTTAGTGCAAAAATGTATAGAATAAAAGTTATAGAAAATTCAGAATCTTTAAACATTTTTTTGCATAACGCTTAGTTTAGCGGTAATTAGCGATTTTCTGTTTTTTTCTCACGAAAACATGTAGAATTCCGATTTTTTAAAGATTTCAGCCTTAGTAAGAATTTTATGACAAATATGTATTTAATCAAATTTATAGGAAATTAAGAAATCTACAATTTTTATTTAGAGCATTTTTCTCTACAGAGCCTAGTTATAGCGTGAAAGAGTGATTTACTATATTTTTAAGCCAAACTGAGGTTGATTTTAATTTTGCGTCTTTCATGCATGATTAAAATTAGGTTATATTTATTGAGGTTAGTTTTTTTGTTTATTTCTAATGTTAGGTTATATTGTAAATTATTTGCATTGGTAAGATAAAGTTGTGTGAGTGTTTCACACCGTATTTGTATTTTTTTTTTTGAACAGGTACTAAGCAGACTATCACAATCGAGATCCCGACAAACAGCGAAGTCCCTACAACCGATGATGAAGACACTGCAAATTGTTTTCTCCAATCGGATGATGTGGATACCGGTGGTATTACAATACCGGCGGATCCTACAGAACCAATTCTAGTCGATTATACTTGAGTCTGTTGTTAATATATATTAATTGTTATTTTAGTCTAGTAAAATTAGTCTAACATTAACTGATAGTTTTTTTAGTGTTAGTTTTGTATGGTGCAAACTGTTTTCACTACTACTATTATTATTGTGTTTTAGTTTATTTATTTAATAAATAAATTAAATATTTATTTGTAAATAAATAATAATAGTAATAATAATGTTTAAATAAATTGAAGAAAAAAGTGATTTTTTATGTATTAAGAATGTTTTTTTTTGAGTTGTACTAGATTATAAGGATCTTTTCTGGTAAGTGTCAAGAAAGTTACGGTTATGCCTAATTTCTCAATTGAAGGTGTTTTATACAAAATTGTTCTGTTGGAATTGATAACGGACTGTTAAATAAATCGAAAATATTTATTAATAAATAAAAAGGGAATAGAAGTATTAGTAACTTAATAATAAAATTATTAATTAGTCAGCTTATGTATTTCTAGTGATGACTCATTATTATTTATTTATTTATTTGTTTTATTTAGTTTAATATAATACAATATTGCTGTACTAAGCTATTTACAATATTTTTAACTAAATATACTTATGCCCAAAAACTCTTCTTCACAAAGAGTTCTGTCCGCGCATAGGAGTAAACAAAAAAAATTATTTAAACAAATTTATTTATACTAATAACTACTATAAAAAGTACTATTATAAAATCTTGAAAGTGTACAAGAAATACATTAATCATTTTTTGTTAAAGGCATTAAAAATAAATGATAAATACCATTAAATTTACATAAAAAATAATAATTATTATTATTATTATTATTATTTTAATAACAATAAAATTTTTTAAAATTACCTTAGATTATGTACAATAATTGTATTGGAGAAAAAACTTCTTTTTTCAATAACTAAAACTACTTTACAATAATTTTAGGGAATATATGTGTATATTTTTACTTATGAGAATTAATTCAATTAATGAGCACAGAAACAAAACAAAAACTACTGCAATGAGGAAAGAAAAAAATAATCAGAGAACAGTTATTTTAAAACTAGGAAAAGTTTCTCAAGTTCTTGTTCGTATATCAATAGGATATGATATGATATTATAAACTCCAACCTGTATAACATAACTGAAATATTAACATATTTTGTTTGTAGACAATATTCGTGATTATTGGGGTTCACAGTAAAATGCAAGTCATTTTTTCTTTATTTGAATATAATTAAGGAAATACTAAGTAAGGTATAAATAAAGGATAATCCGTTTGAAATTGATAAAAAATTTCGATTTTATTAATAATAAATTAAATATTTAACAGTAAGTTATCAAACGCCTTGAAGAAGTTAACCATACCCGCAACTTTCTTGACGTATAACGGAAAAGATTAAATTATAATATGTAAGTTTGTAGAATATTAACATATTGTTTTTATGATAGTTTTTAGCTTAAAAATTTTAGGTTGCAGTATTATTTATTAGTTAATTTATAGTTCAATACTTTTTAAGTGATAGTATTTCATTTGAGTATGGTTTTTAGGTCTTCGTAAATAATTTACCAGTTGGTCATACATTATTGAGTGGTTTTCACGGGTAAATAAAAAAAAGTAAACAGAACTAGCGTGCTTACTTTTGTTTTAAATATTTGTGTAGGTATTTGTTTTTCCGATGTTCTTTAGCTAGGAGAAAATTAGGACAACTACAAAGTGTGTTTGGGATGTAGCACGATGTAAAAGTCCACACGTGTAGAGTGTGTGGATTCATATAGTGAGATGTTGTTTTTGAATGACTCTTGATTAACCTCATCCAAAAATGTAAACATAAGGTGAGAAATTTTGGTGTTTGAGAGAATCTGAAAAATATAAAATATGAGAGGGAGTGGGAGGGAGAGAAAGAGTGAGATGACAATTAGGTTATGTTGATACGGATTATAAAGGTGTATTTTTAAAATAATATTTGAAAGTGAAATGTGAAATGAAGTTAATGAATAGAATAAAGAAATAAATGAATAAATTTTGAACTAGTTAAACGGTATTTAATGATCGAATTTGAAATTACTTAAAGATAAAATTGACAAACTTGATTTTACAAAAATGAATATTACTGATCTTGATTTTAATTTGATTTTATTGATGATATTTATGTTATAATTCTAAATACAGTAAAACCTCTCTAATTCGTCACTCTCTAATTCATCACCTTCTATAATTCGTCAGCCCTCCCCAGTTCAACCATTGTGTGTGTGTGTGTGTCTGCGATACGTGTTTGCGCCGTAGTCACGTATCAACGCTGCTGATGACTAATAGCCTCCTGTTTACACTGTTAATCTTGAGTAATATACAAGGAAAACATCCTGTGCAAGTTGTATTGTACTAACGAACTTGGGTATGAGATTTTAAGTGACAAAGAAATTGTGGCCTACGTTCAAAACAAAGATTCACCTGTTGAAGAAGATAGCAACGAAGAATATGTTTCAAGCCCTGAAAATATTGGTACGTATCGAGAAATAGAAGGAATGCTGACGAAGTGCATCGAATGGTATGAAAGACAGAAAGAAGCAGAGTTATCAAAATTAATTGTAATACGACAAATTCGCCAGTTGGCTGTGGAAAAAGAAAAGAACTCGTTGGTACAAAAGAAGATAACCCACTTTTTCAAGAAATAAATTTGGCATTTTACATACATATTAGTATAATTAAGTAACGTTTTCTAAATTTTAATGTGATTTTTTTGTAGTGTTAAGTGATACATAGTTAAAGATTCGTTTCATCGATTTTGCAAATTTATACTTTTTCGATTGTAATTTTATATTCGGTAACGTGTACTGTGTTATGCGTTCTACAAATTAGAAAATGTAAGTACAACCATATACAGAATTTCTGAAGTAGTATAAAACTAGATACGTAGACTAATACAAATTTACTGTAGTTATAGGACTTAGAATTACTTATTGTGTTTATCGTTAATGTAAGTTTCATTTATGTAATTCGACTTTTATGGAACTAATATACGTACGAGTATGTTATTTATTAACCGTTCATAGCAAATTCCATAATTCGTCACTTTCTGTATTTCGTCACTCCTTCGGTCCCGAACGAGACGAATTAGAGAGGTTCCACTGTATTTAATTAAGTTATGATAATTATAAAATATATTAAATTGATTAGATATCTGCCTACTGAGCTCAAGAAAATTTAAATATGATAAATTTTAATAATTACGAGTTAAAGTTGTAGTAGTCTCTGCTTTGCATGTGCCACGTACCATTGATCTTGATCGAATAGGGGACCGGACCATTGTTACAATCTGTTTTACAGTTTTAATAGATTCCTTTTAAAAATTTTATTTGTTGGTTTTAAAATCGTTATTATATTTAATTTAGTTTCTTAATTCATCCATGTTTTGATGTTCTCATTCTCTTTTATAAAAATTCATTTAATTAAAATTATTTATTAAAATTATCTATTCATTTGTTTTTCTGAATGGTTTCACTTGAATCATCTGGCTTCTGGAATTTATTATTAACATTAAATATTTTTTATAAAATTTTGGTTTCATATATTTAATTCCTGCTATGGAATATTAAGATAGTAAATGAAAATTATTTATCTTGACGTTTAATGATTTATTATTATTTAAAATATTTCTTTTAAAATTCAACTACTAACTCTTACTCTTGTCTTTGATCTACGATGTTATGTAGAATAGATTGCTATTCTACAGGGCACATTAAAAGAATAATCAAGGAAAGAATACAGAGGAGCTGGAGGTTGGTGGAAGAAGATGGTGTGGGCATCCTGAAGTAAGCTAGAAAGAGGTAATTAAGTACAATGTAGAGAGAAGGGAGTACATGTTTCAGCAGGTTGAGGAGGGGAAGTGGTGGTGAGATTGAGGAAAATGGAGAGGGCTTGTTAATGACCAGACCTGGAGTTGTTAAACAGTCATGAAGCCAATATATTTATGAAAAATTTATTATAAATTCATGGATGTATATCAAACACTGTTTTTTAATAAAATGTCTTCTTTCTTATCACACTTTTTAAGCTTTCTGACAGTCGTCAAAAAAATCACCCTCCGGAGTTTTGATTTCCACCTCGTTCTTAATTTTCAAAAATCAAGTAATTTTAAGTAGTGATGAATAATATTTTTTTTATAGAAGCAAAAGAATCACCAAAACACTTCTAATGTTTTGGATTGACAGCAAGAAAGTAAATATCCAAAATTATTAAAAATTACATATTACATTAATAACAGGTGTACCTACTTAACAAAAATAAAATTGTATTGGTTGAATTTAAAAGAGTTATAATTTAAAAATTCTGGTTATTTTTTGATAAATCTCGTATTTAAACTTGTCAAGAATTGCAAAGAATTGTTTGAAATTGCCTTTTCAATTTTTTTTTTCACCTATGAAATTCATTCAATAATATATGACTACCCAGGGTTTTAATCAATGATGAAATGTATTCTAATACAGTTTTTAGTTTTAATTTTATTATAAGATAACATTTTAAAATGACGTTATCGTCAGAATTTTAATGTTGAGAAAAATTTGTGCATGATTAATAATTGTGATAATAATTAACCTTTTCTAGAGGTTTAAAACAATGGAATTTTCTATGAAAAAAAAATTCGAGTCATTTTGTTGGTATAATTTTCATAATATTTTATGTCATTGTCTTCCAATTCATTATAACTTTTTTTTTATTGAAATTTTTATTTGTATAAATTGAAAAAATCCAGTTTCACCATGATAATAGTTAGTGGCGTTCAAAATTCAGATTGGTAGCCCTGGAAATAGGAGTTTGGTTGTTCTTCGGCTGAGGCAAGTACAGATACTGAAGTCACGAGATTGCCTTTGTGTATGTATCGGGTGTGAGGAAGGGCAGTGAAATATTTGCAGTGCTGCGAACCTCAACAGTGAGACACTACTCGTACATTTTTTTCATTACCGTACAGTTTCTTGTTACATTTTGTAAGGTGTGGTTTATTCCGAGAAAATGTTTTCTTCATAAACCTTATAACAAATAAATATGACTAGTAATATTACTTAAAGCTTAATTACACAACTAGAAATGTTAGATTTACTGTAATTATTAATGAATCGCCTTCTTTACTATTGCTTTCATTGGCGTTTTCATTATCAGTCTCTCTAGTATCTACCTAACCGTTTTCTTTTTTTACCAGGTGTCAACAAAACTCTTAAAGAATAGCTTCTTCACGTCCTTAATTTCCTTCTTTATTTTTCGAATTGTGGAAAGCGAAACATCACAGTAGTTAGCCGCTCACTCACGGCTTTGTTAAGAGGCACGGATAGGCATTTTTGTTTAACTTCAACTTCACAACATTTTATTACATTACGGTCAGCACTCTGAATAGTTCGACCACATTTTCGAGAAACCAAAATTTGTGTTTACGGTAACAAACAGTTATATTCGTACAGTTAACTTACAAAAGGTTCCGCGATATACTGTATATACTCTGGGTATAGTATAAGTTGTTATGTTTGTCGTACTGAAATTAAAGCAGTCGCGCATACGTACTGATGCTTTTCCCCCTTTTCCCCTCGTTGCAAACAAGGGGAAACTCGTGACTCATGTGACTATAGATAAAATGGGGAAGCTGTGATGGACTTAGCTCATTGTCCAATTGGTTCATCTTTTATCATCATTCTTTCACAGATTTGTTGGGTTCAGGACATCCCATTTAAACGAGGTGAGCATTTCCTTCATGGCGTTGGCCGTGTGTGGTCTGGCATTGTCGTGCAGCTGGCAGACTCCTTTTGTCACACAATGTCTGCAATTTTTTTAGGGTCTCATAGTATCTTGCAGAGTTGATGGTCTCCCCTTGAGGCATGTATTCAATTAAAATTTTTCCTTGACAGTCCCAAAACACGGATGCCATGATTTTCTTGGCTGAAATTATGGTTTTAAACTTTTTGGTGGAGGTTGAAGAGGTATTGAGACTGTCTTTTGGTTTCAAGCATGTAGTGTGCAGCTCAACAATCATTATTGCTTTAAATTTTGACTTGCTCATTCGAGCTTTTTTGGCTCTCTGTGAAGTTCGGCTTTCCAGTGCATGAGTTGGCGCTTCGTTTCCGGATCATACGTAAAAACCCCGTTTCATCACATGTTATTATCATTTCAAAAAAATTTGGGTCATTTTCAATTGCGTACAAAGTGTCAGTACTAACATTTTTGCGAGCTTCACTTCAAACATTTTTGAGCGGCACGTGTCCTGAAGTAGCTGACTGAAGATGACTTCCAGCACTGTTTCCAACAATGGAAAATTCGCATGGAGCGTTGTAGGGATAGAGAAGGAGTGTATATTTAAGGTGATAATAAGTGATTATGTATAAAATAAAAGTAAAATTTTTGCAACGTCAGTCTCGTTATTTAATAGCCACACCTCGTATGGGAAAAACCCTGATAACATAGTTATCTATTTCTACTCAATATAATTTTTGGTATTTCATTACAATCTAACGAAAGTGTTCATGCATTTATGTTTTATTATTCATGAATGTGGATAACATAATATCAGAAAGGACCTATTGCCTTTTTCTGAATCGTGTGAGTCATCGATTGTGTATTTGTTGGTTTTTTATATTGTACAATTCTAAACAATACAAAGGAAATGTTTTATAAAATCAGGTTATTATGTAATATGAACTTTTAAACTGTTGTGATGTGACTAACAGCATTTGATTTTAATTTAATATAAATTTGAAATTTTCAATAAATGTATACAATTTTTAATATAATGAGTTAAAGTTTTTTTAAAGAAATATTTAAAAAATTTATGTTTATTTTGCCTAATCTTAAAAAAAATTAGGTAAACATTTTTTATGTATGAAGTGTACAAGTGAATAACACATGTTTAATTTGTTTGCACTTTAATATTTATAGATGGTTGCTCAAATATAAATAGTATTTATTTAAGAATTTATTAAATTATTTTAAAATTTATTAAATTGTTCGGTTTTTAATCTTTCTTGAATTAATTTAATTTATGTAAATTTCATGTAGTGTATGTCGTGGGACTGTGTTTATCAGAAATTAATTTTGTGGATTGGCTCCAGCTCAGATACCTGAAGATTTGGAAAATACTGATCGTTTTGGAATTGAAAGTCAACCTTTGAATACCAGCACTCGTTTTTGTACTGCATTTTATGTTTTGTATTTAATTTCTTTCTCTTCTTTAGATGCCAATCCGATTTCATGTTGATGATCATCATCGCTGTTGTTGTTTAGGTCATCAGCTGAAAGGCTGGTTTGAACCTGTAGAGGTTTTACTAAGTAAAACGAGGAGTGAGGTGGTTTACTAGTGCCTTCTTCACTGAGAGGAAAAGTACGCTTATCAGCATGCCGGGCCCTCTGAAAAGCACATATTTTCCACTCTGCAAATGACACCTTCACTTCATTCACCACAGGGTCTGGCTGTATAATGAAATTCATTACTTTCAGAGGAGACAACTCTGATTAGTGTCTCTTGCACCTCTACCTCTTCTGTTCTTAAACGATTTAGTCATTTAATTGGCTGACCATTTAATAAAAAACATAACTATTTATTTTAGTCCTGCAATGAACAGATTGAGTGTAAATAAATTGATACTCCACCTGTCTGTTATGGACATCATCGCTATCTGCATCTTATTCATTGCAATTCTGAATAGTTCAGCCAAACTCTCGTCAAACCATGTGCTGAGGTTTGCCAGCCAGGATATTCTTCGTCGTGGTGCTTTCCTTCCTGTGATCTTACCTTTGAGTATTTGTTGAAACAATATATATCTTTTTTCATTTCTCATAATGTGACCCAAGTATAACAGTTTTTAGGATTTAATTGTGTTGATGATTTCCAAGTTTATGCTGATTCTTCGCAATACCCGTTCATAGTTCATCACCCTTTGCGTCCATGGTATCTTCAAAATCCTTTGGTAGAGCCACAGTTTAAAGATTTTAATCTTCTTTGTAATTGTTTTATTGAGGGTCCATGTTTCCACCCAATACAGAAGTACCAAGCCATATAGCAATTTACACGACTGAAGGTTTTAAGAACAGAAGAGGTAGAGGTGTAAAAGACACTGCTCAGAGTTGTCTTCTCTGAGAGTAATGAATTTCATTATTGTACAACCAGACCCTGTGGTAAATGAAGTAAAGGTGTCAATTGCAAGGTGGGAAGTTAATGTTTTTCAGAGGGCCTGGGATGCTGATAAGCATACTTTTCTACTCAGTGAGTGTTGGCAATGGTAAACCATCTCACTCCTTGTTTTACTTAGTTAAACCTCTAGAGATTCAAACCAGCCTTTTGGCAGATGACCTAAACAACATTTTATATAGGATGGAATAATTTCAAAAGCTTCTATCCTTTTTTTTCTACAGCCCCTATCACCTATGTTTCGCTCCCCTACTATGCTACACTCCTAACATCGTGTGTTAAGAATTTTTCCTAATTTGTAAATCAATGTTTGTAGTCTGTAAGCTGTTTTTCGTTTCAAAGACCCTTCTAGATTTAGCAATTCTGCTCTTGATATCATTTGTGTTTCTACCATCGTTCGTTATTTAACTCCTTAGATACCCAGAATTATTCTATGTTAGTATCAATATCCAATAGACAGGTGTTAGATTAAAAAAAAAATTTGTGATGATGAAAGGTACTGTATTTACAATATCACTGCATGATTTTCTGAAAATAATTTTTAAAAATGACCTCAGGTATCACTGTCCTACTTATTTTGATTGTATATTAATTTGTTCTATTGTTTTGGATGTTCTTTTATTTTAAAGTTATTATATATTTTGTTTTGTAAACAAATAATTATCTATTTGAATAAGTTTTATAGATTGTTGCTTTTTGTTTTAATTCGCTTGAGTTTTTCTGTTGGTCTAACCGATACTTTTAAATTATTTTATTTTTTGTAGGCTTACGATTTATTTTGCTGTGATTATTTTTAGTTATTTTTTTGTTTTGTTTTTAATTTTAAGTTAGTCGATTTGTATTTTTTTGTTTTAATGGTAGTTTTAATTGATCAAGAAGTTATGTAGTATGTTTGCATTTATTATGTAATTCATTTTATTAAATGAGGGGATAGTAATTAAAATTTTTTTTTTGTTAATTTGAAATGTTCATAATCTGTGGTTATGGTAGATTATTATAAGTACAGTACTGTCAAACTTGTTTAATTTGAAGTTGAAGTGACCAGATAAAAAATTTTAATTACAGAAGAGCATCGAAAATACTAACTAATTGGGACCATAAGATAGTGTAATGTTGTATTTTGAAAACGAGGAAACGACAAAATATGTAAGGTTAATTTTGTGTGAATTTTTAAATATGTTATTTAAAATTAATTGCATTTACTTGTATTTGTTTTACAATTATACATATTTATTGTTAAGAATTTAATATTCTGATCTCTATGTATGTGAGATCGTAACCAAAAAATACTTTCACCATTTGAAGAAACTAAATGGAAAATTGAAATAAAATATACATAACATTGGAATACTACTACAAATTTTTAATTATAATGTATCAATCTGAAATTTCACAATCAAATATTCAAGAAATATAAACTAATTATTATCATTATATCATTACATATTCCCCTTTTACGAGGGTCATTCATAAAGTAAGGTCCGTTTTTGTATAAAAAATTAACCACAACAGATTAGATCAAAAACCTTGTTTTATTTAATTCCTGATGTCTTAATCTATTTTTCTACATAGTTTCCATTTTTTTTTAAACATTTATCATAACGTTCTACAAGCTTTTGAATACCAGTGTCGTAGAACTCTGCCGCCTGCGGATATAACCAGTCATGAACAGCTTCTTTCACCTCGTCATCAGAGTTGAAGCGCTTACCGCCGAGAAACTTCTACTGTTCTACTCACATTTGAGAATTCCAATGCTAATGATGAAATTGTGAATTGCCGATTTTCAC
Organism: Catonia carolina; assembly: GCA_035578175.1. NCBI lineage: Eukaryota > Metazoa > Arthropoda > Insecta > Hemiptera > Achilidae > Catonia > Catonia carolina. Next base: position 9,559,719 of record JAQMRL010000016.1, read on the forward strand.
GAATCTTTTCTTCAATGGCTTTGACCAAATCTTCCGAGATCACTGATGGTCGGCCAGATCGCGGTTCATCATGGACATTGTCCCTTCCCTCTTTGAAAGCTCTCACCCACAAACAAGATAGCAAGCACAAACGTTGCTTGCTATCAAAAAATGAATCACTGACCGTATTTCGTAGTCTGTGGGATGATCAATTGTCTTATACATCTTAAAGATGCACAGTAAACAGCACACAACAAAGATACTACTGCAAATGGCGTCGTTTCGTACGCAAGGCATGCTGGGAGTCGTCGCGTTGCGCTGTTTGCTCGCCATGTGGCTAGTTACCGCGATTTGGACCTTACTTTACGAATGACCCTCGTATTTAGCGCTTTATTAATGTTAAAATTCTGCAGAATTTATTCACAAATACCTGTAATCACTCGTTAAGATGTAACTTGATGTAACCATGAGTTGTCTTGTAGTCCTGTTTATATGTAGTAGAAATCCATTTGAAAACCATTGAAGAATTAATTGTCCTACTACTTTACTTTTTTTTTTACTTTACAACCAGGGCGTTCAGGCTTCTGCAGCCCCTCCTCACCGCGACCTAAAAGATCTTTTGTGTTTGCCCCTATTCCTTATTTATGCAAGACCCACACTTTCGATAAAGCACAGGATCTGCCTAGGATCTAGTGCACTTACCTGAGAAGGTATGAACACGTCCTTACCCATCAGCGCTCTTCTTTTGCAGCCAACCACTTTGCAACTGCATAAAATATGCTCAGCCTTCTCTTCTGCCTCATGACAGAATCTACACAGGCTCTCTTTAGCAACTCCTATCTTGGATAAATGATACCCAAGATTACAATGACCAGTCATCAGGCCCACTACCCTCCTCAAGTCCTGTCTTCCTAGTTTATTATATATCCCAGCCTTTCTGCTGGAATAGGCAATGAATTTCTTTGCCTGTTCACAGCCTGGCACCTTCTCCCAATAGGAGGTTTTAGCCTCCTCTTCCCAGGCCCTAACTATACCTCTATAATAGCCTTCACCAATTCCACAGAATGGCTCTGGGCCTATGAAGTGAGAGGCTGCACCTTTCTTTGCTAAGGCATCCGCTCTCTCATTTCCAGGCACTCCCTGGTGCCTCGGCACCCAACGCAGCGTCACCACGTTACGCTTGGCCACGGCATTCAAAACTTCCCGACAATCATAGGCCAATCGCGACTCAAAAGTAAAAGAACTCAAAGCCTTGATGGCCGCCTGACTATCGGACAAAATATAAATGTGCGACCCACTGAGGCGCCTTTCAATACACCTCTCCGCACAGACCTTAATGGCCAATATTTCAGCTTGGAAGATGGTTATGTTACACCCAAGGGCCAGGGAAATCTTTCCCCCGGCCCCCCAGGCCCCCAATCCCGCTCTTCCGCTCATCACTGAGCCGTCAGTATACCAAACGGTAGCCCCTTCCGGTATCACTGGCTGTCCCTCCGCCCACTCCTGACGATCAAAATTGTCCTACTAATGATTATCTCTGCTTCCGGATGTTGTGGTTTGACAGTTAATACTCTCGGCCATAGAGTATATTTTATTATATTGTAAATTATTATGTAACAGTAAATTTTTTATCAATTAAATAGAATTCACTCATTTATCGCTTAAGTTCACATTTATACACTTTATTAAGTTTATTACTTTTAAACTTGTAATTTTACTACTCATAATATGTTGCAACTTTTAATACAAAAATAACACATTAATGAACACGTCTGTCTAGTTTAATCTTTGAGTTTAGACTAACTGAATTTTCTGTACAAGGATGCAGCTATTTTTTGGGTAACCTCGCTTTTACCGCTTCAATTCCATTGTCCAATCACATTATTTGTTTCACACTTATCCACCAATGAGAATGATCTCATACCCAAAACATACAGATTACACAATCTCCTTCAATTTACACGTGTCATTTTAAAACAGGATGTTATTTTAACAGAACTCGTAAATTTAATTTAAAATGTCTTATTATGACAGCGGCCTACAGCTCGACAATGGTGTGACTGATACTAATAAATGACCCCTATTAATTTTACCAATTAGGCCTATATTGTCACATTATTACTTTCTCTTGCCTATATGAATATATAGGAAGGAAAGTATTGTTTTCATGTCGATTTTTCGAAATCGAGTTTTCACCGGATCTATACGTTTCAGACCCCCTGAACCCAAAAAACATGTTTTTAGTGATTGGTCTGTGTGTGTGTGTGTGTGTGTGTGTGTGTGTGTCTGTCTGTGTGTGAACAGAATATCTCAAGATTGGAACATCGTACGAACTTGAAACTTGAAACTTAAGTTACATACCACTACCGGACGCGACACGAACATTTTCATCAAAATCGGTCAACCGGAAGTAGTAGTTTATTCGTATAATTTTTCAGTTTTTTGCGATTTTCTCAAAAACTGGTCCTACGATTTTTTTTAAAATCGCCTATTTTACTCAATTTTTTATTCTCTACAAGATAGGGTAGGCGCCATGTTTGCTGAAATTCTCGGTGAGGCTGTTTTCACGTAAAAACGTTTTTTTAAGATTACGGCTTTAATATAAATTTTAGCGCAAAAACTTATATAATAAAAGTTGTAGAGAATTTAAAAACCTACAACTTCTGTTTCAAACATTTTTTTGTATAACGCTTAGTTTAGCGGTAATTTGCGATTTTCTGTTTTTTTTCTCACAAAAACGTGAGAAAAATCGATTTTTTTAACATTTCGGTCTTAGTATGCATTTTACGACAAAAGTGTATATAATTAAATTTATAGAAAATTAAAAGATCTACAACTTTTATTTAGAGCATTTTTCTCTACAGAGCCTAGTTTAGCGTGAAAGCGTGATTTTCCGTATTTTTAAGCCTAACTGAGTTCGATTGTCATTTTGCGTCATTCACTCATGATTAAAATAAGATTATGTTTTTGAGGTTAGTTTTTGTTCATTTCTAATGTTTTAATACTAATGTTAGGTTTATTGTTAATTATTTGCATTGGCAAGAGAAAGTTGTGTGAGTGTTTCACACCAGATTTTTTTTCTATTTTGACAGTTCCATTAATTTTCTATTTTTACAAACAAATCCCTTTTTTCATGTGTTACAACAGTTCAGATTATCGATTCATTCGGAATTTTGAGTGACTTTAATATAGACAGTGACTCACAAGAATGCCTTTTTGCGTATGGATGGGATGTGAGGAAGGGAAATTTGACAGTGGGACACTATATTTTACTACCGTGCAATAATTGCACCGTTAGTTAACCACATGTTGCCTTTCAATTAATATAATTCGTTGTGACTGACACTTTTTCCATTTAAATCCCATTTCCTTTAAAATTTTTCTTAACGTATAAAGTTTCCAACTAAAATTTAGCCTTTCTTTCAAAACTGGTAATAACGTTTCACATGTCTGGATCACTTTCTTATTGATATAAATTTCCTTTTTTTAACAGGTGTCAAAAAACCTGTTTATGAAATAATTATCTTCTTCAAACTGTCTTTAACTTCCTGGGGGCACGCCCCAGACCACACAGAGCGTGCCCCAATCCTCACCTACTTTGAGGTAACAGGCGCTGGCCGTAGCACCTCCGTGTGCTATTCGTAGTACACGGTTGTGCGCAGTACATCCATGTGTGGTAGAGCCACGTGCAAAGCATTAGCTGCGTAATGAGCTCGACAGTGACTCGTCCAACGTTTACACGAGTACTGAGGGGAGTGGGGCACCCTGCGGACATGACCACACTCACACATTTGGGTTGGCCTCTCAGGGGTTGTGGGTTCCTAGGTAGTGCTTCGGAGCCACTAGGCTGCTTAAATTCCTTTGGAATGGGCGTAGCTGGCCGAGAGGTGTACAGAAACGAATAGGTAAATACGCATTTCTTTAACTTCCTTCTTTATATTTCAAATATTGGAAAGCGAAACGTCACAGTAGTTAGCTGCTTGCTCACGGCTTTTGTTAAGAGGCATGGAAAGGTATTTTTGTTTACAGCATTCAACTTCACAGCATTTTATTACATTGCATATTAGATTTTGTTCAGCTCTGTGAACAGTTCAACCGTGTTTTTGTGAAACCTATATTTCCGTTTACGGTAACAAACAGTTATATTCGTACAGTTAACCTACAAACGGTTCCAAGATATACTGTATGTTTTCTAAATATAGTTTACATTGTTGTGGTGGAGAACTGATACCAAAGCAGTCGTGTATGTGCACTGATCCTTTCCACCTTTACACCTCGTTAAAACCACAGTTAAGGCAAACATGTGACTCGAGTATAACAATAAATTGCCGTTACTTAAAATACTAAAAAAGGAGTGAAAAATATATGCTGATATTTAAATATATTGCCATATTGAATTGTCAAAATAAAAATGCATTTTTGTTAAAGGTCAAAACTTTTCTGAGCTGTTCAGTGATATAAAGTGCACCAAATCACGACAAAAAATGAATACTTGAGGATACAGTAAATCACAAGTTAACAACATAGTAGATTAATTTTATTATTTTTAGAATTCCCTTGAAAAAAATCATGAAGGTGCGGTTTCGTTAGTGGGATCGTCGCATGTGGTTACTGCATGCAGTAATCGAATTTTTTTGTTTATGTTTTCATTGTTTAAATTCTCAAGAGAATTAGGTAGAACACTTATGTGAGTGTTTCACACCAGATTTTTACTGTGAAAAGGTTTTTTTTTATTATCCTTAATGTGTGTACGTTGCAATCTGTTTAATTTAGAACGTTTAGCAACCCCACACCCCCAATGAGATGAAGATTGTGTGTATCGCATGTAAATGAGTTGTAGTCTTATACAGACCCAGGCTGACCATTCCCAAGATAATATAGTTAATTCAAACCCAACCATCAAAGTTCACCAGTAACCACTGTCTAGTACTAAAATCCGTCTAAAAGTAACTACTTTTACTAGGATTTGAACTTGCAACCTTCACCTCCAAAAATCAACTGTTGACTCAAAAAAAAATAGTTGACTCATTGCAACGACTCTACCTCTAGATAAACTATGAAGTTTGAATAGCAATTTTGGAAAAGTTTTACAAGTTCAAATTATTCAAGGTATAGTACTGTAAAATAAAATTTCATGTTTGTTTTTTAATTAATAAATTTAAATATTAATATTTAATTTATAAATATAAATAGTAGGTTTGCATTATTAATTTTTCTATAAATTATTTTCTTATTTCTTAAAAAATGTAATTGATATGGATGGTCGGTATTCAAATAAATGAATTTTTAGTGTGATTAAATACAAAATTTTGGAAATTCATCGTTTTTATTCTTATGTACCAAAATAGTTGTTGTTTTTTTTAATAATTAACTTAATTGCTCATAACAGGCAGGTGGAATGTTAAATTATTTGCACTCGATCTGCTAGTTCCAGGGCTACAAAAACATAGTTCTGTTTTTTATCACATAGTCAGCCAATTATATGACTGAAGCATTTAAGAAGAAAAGAGTTATAGGTGTAAAAGATACTATACTATTTTTCAAGGCTAATGAGCTCTGAATGTTTGCATTGCCCCCTACCCACTTTATAGCTAACCAATCAGCAATGTTGCCAATACTTGCTCTTGCAGCTCTCTTAAATATTTTATCAGACTTTTTTTGGTCTTTCAATAACAATTATGACCTATAAACATACAATCAGCTGATTATATTTTAAAGTATTGCATGTTAACACGCTCTGTAATCGATGTGTTCAGTATGAGATGCAAGATTACGAGTGAACTACTGCGGCTCTTACATGCATGCGCGCGTAATGTTTGTCAGGTACAATCTGACAACACTGGCAAACGTTCTGATTGGTCTAAACGTGTGGAACAGCAGAGCTCATCAACCGTGAAAATCATATTAGTCACAATTATCTTCTCTGAGAGTTATATAAATTTCATTCATTATACACCCAGACCTTGTGGTAAATGAAATGAAGGTGTCATTTACAAGATGGAATGTAGATGCTTTTCAGAGGGCCTGGCATGCTGGTAAGCATACTCTTTTCACTCAGTGAGGAAGGCAACAGTAAACCACCTTACTCCTCGTTTTACTTAGTAAAGCCTCTAGAGGTTCAAATGAGCCTTTCGGCTGATGACCTAAACAACATTTTTAGTTCTAAAATACCAACCATACCTAAAGTCCAGCCTTTCTTAGTTTGCTCCTGATGTAAACAAATAATGACGTCACTGAGCATGTGCATTATATAAAAATGTGTACATGCTGATTAAAAAGTAACAACAAAATACTTTTAAAAGTATTTTTATAAATGAAATTGTTAGGTCTACATCATATCATGACTGGTGTTTGAAGTACTTTAAGTACTTATAATTTAAAACATACAGTATTGTGCGAATTAATGTGAACAAACAGAAATAATTTGTAAATATGATTTATTTAGGACAAAGATACATTTAGGTACACTTACATGAGATAATTTCCATTAACTAGTATTTAATGTGTCCCCCTTTTACTTTAATGACTTCCTGGAGTCTTCTTGGCATGGAATCCACAAGTTTTTTGCAATTGTTTGTGATGGCTTCATCTCTAAACCAAACCTGAATCACTGCTTCCACCAGTTTTGGTTTTGTCGTACAGTCCAATTTTTGTAGCCTAGCCTTACATATTGCCCACAAATTTTCTATAGGATTAAGATCAGGTGAATTCCCAGGCCAATCAAGAAGGGTAATATTATTATCTGGCACGGAGCCGAGTCTTGTTGAAAAATTGCGGTCCCTTCGGCCTGTACTTTATTAAGTTCTATAGCTAAGCGTTGCCCTAGCAATGCTTTGTATTTTTCACTATTCATCATACCTTCAATTGGAATAAGTGTGCCAGTACCTGAGTATGAAAAACAGCCCCAGAACATTTTTTTGGGGGGATGTTTGACTGTTTGGTTAACCAACTTATGAAAACTGAAATTTTGTCTCTGTTCACATTAATTCGCACAATACTGTAGTTAACTGAATAGGAATACAATATCCATAAAGTCGTTGACCCTATCGTGCACGCTGTAGTAGCTGGCTTTGGTTTGTTGACAGTAGGAGCAAACTAAGACTGCCTAAACTTTACTTAACAAGTTTTCTTCTCTGTTAATCCTTCTTATCTATATGAATTATAACGGGTGTTTTTTTAGAGGTATAGAACTGTAAGTTGGCAGTACTGATTTCCATGGCGGCCATTTTGAAAACTGTTTTGTAATTTATGTTCAGTTTGGTTTGCCATTTTATAATGAATAGACTGACGCTTGAACAACACTTGCAAATTGTGCAGATTTATTTTGAAAATCATGGTTTGGTTCGTGAAACTTATCGCGCATTACGTCCGTTTTATGTTCGACATAATCGTCCATTAGAGCAAATAATTCGCTCAACAATGAAACGTTTTCGGTCAACATTTACTCTGAATGACAACACACATCCTTTGAGATGTCATACAGTCCGTACTGAAGAAGCTATTGCTGCTGTAGAGCGTAGCATTGAGGAAGACCCGAATGAGTCCATCCATATACGGCCCCAAATTCTGCAAAAAGTGGTCACAAATTGGACATCTCGATTGGACGTCCGAGTCAGCCGCGGCGGCCACATGCTGGAAATTATTTTTAAATAAAAATGGCAAATAATTATCTTTAAAATAAAACCAATTCCACGTCAATTGTTCAATTATTCTGTGTTTTATTTCATTTTAAAGTTCTATACCTCTAAAAAAAACGCCCTTTATTAAAATACCGATACGAATTTTACACAAATGATTTTAATTAAACTGTCTATTTTTATCTGCGTTACAATGTGATTCAGCTACATAATATGTATGATTATTTTTGTCCCACCATGTAGGTTGTATTTTAATTAATAATCTATTCTAAACTTTTAAGTTAGAAAAATTTGTTATTTTATAGTTTTATTTATTTTACCAAATATTATTGTAGGATTGTTTTAAATATTTTGCTTAATTTTTATGTGATATGCTTTAATTTTTTTGCAATTGTGTTTTTTTTTGTTAAATTTTGCTTTAATAAACTTTTAATTATTATATCTGTTTATTTTATTTAACCTAATGAACCTTGCAATGATTTTAGGTAATTTTTACTGTGTTTAGTAAAAAATGTTTACCGGTTTTGGAGTTTTAAGTAATTTTGGGTGTTATTTATTTAATGTATATTTATCCTCTATTTACTTTTACTTCCCCTTTATGAACATACAGGGGAGGAAAGTATTGTTTTCATGTCGATTTCTCACCGTATAACGATAACCATTTTCAGATACCCTGAAAAGATATTTTAAGTTATTGATCCATTTTATCTGTGAACACAATTTCTCAAGATCAGAATATCATACGAAGTTGAAACTTGAAACTTAATTTAAGTACCATGACAGGAACAGACCGAAGATTTTCATCGAAATCGGTCAATTGGAAGTAGTAGTTTATTCATGAGATTTTTCACTATTTGGTGATTTTCTTGAATTAACTCCTATGATTTTTTTTAAAAAATTGCCTCATTTACTACATTTTTTATGCTCTACAAGATAGCATAAACACCATGTCTTCTGAAATTCTTAAAGGGAGGCTGTGCTCGCATAGAAAAAAAAATTGTTAGATTGCGGCATTTATGCATTGTAAGGCAAAAGTGTGTATAAGCAAAGTTGTAGAACATTTCAAAACCTAAAACTTTTATTTTAAACATATTTTTGTACTACGCTTAGTTTAGTGTCAATGAGTGATTTTCTGTTTTTTTTTCATCAAAATTTGTAAAAAATAGGATTTTTTTAAGATTGTGGGTTTAGTATACATTTTACAATAAAGTATTTATAATCAAAGTTATGCCCAAAACGGGCAGGTGGAGTGTTATTTTAATTGCACTCTATCTGTTTGGTCCAGGGCTAAAAAAAATAGTTCTGCTTCTTATCACATAGTCAGCCACTTATATGACTGAACGATTTAAGAACAGAAGAGGTAGAGGTGTAAGACACTAGTCAGAGTTATCTCCTCTGAGAGTAATGAATTTCACTATGCAGCCAGACCCTGTGGTGAATGTGTCATTTACAGGCTGGAAAGTGAGTGCTTTTCGAAGGGCCTGGCATGCTGATAAGCATACTCTTTCAACTCAGCGAAGAAGGCAAAGGTAAACCACCTTACTCCTCGTTTTTACTTAGTAAAACCTCTAGAGGTTCAAACCAGCCTTTCAGCTGTTGACCTAAACAACAACAACAATCAAAGTTATAGGAAATTAAAAAACCTACAACTTTTATTTAAAGCGTTTACCTGTGCAGAGCCTAGTTTAGAGGCAATTACCGATTTTCTGTATTTTTATTACTCTTTTGAGAGGAACAAGGCTTGCTTCTCAAAAGAAGTTTTTGATACCAGGATAGTATGAAGTGGTAAGATGTAGAAAGTAGCAACCAACTGTTACCAGTGTTTCATTCACCACATTACTTTTATACAATCCTGATATCGAAAATCTCATTTAACTTCAGTTACTCTGCACCCTACGATTTTTATTTGTTCTATACAGCAGCTACTGTGCCACCTACAGGAATTCTCTTTAACTATTTAGCTATTTTCTTACCCCGCTATTATGAAAGGTGTTGCAATCATGAAAAAATGTTTACTTTCTCTTGTTTAAGATTGCAACCTTAGTATGAATTTTATGACAAAAGTGTGTGTAATCAGCATTATAGGAAATTTTAAAAAATTTACAATTATTATTTAAGCATTTTCCTCTGGAGAGCCTAGTTTAGACGAAATCACTGATTTTTCATATTTTTAAGTTCTACAACTGTTGATCTTACTTTAGCATCATTCACTCATGACTAAAATTAACGTATAGTTTTTCATTTTACATTTTTTACTCACAATAAACGTAGGTTATTTATAGTTCATTATAATCATTCATTGGCAAGAGAAAGTCATGCAAATGTTTCATACTTGATTACAAGATTTAAGTCGAAAGGCTATTGTATAAATCTATAAAATTGAAATTAGTCATTTAATTTTAAATGCTTAGCTTAGGCTTCTATTCATTCATCCGGATGAGGAAGATTGGTGAATATTCTTGAGTACCACAATCACAATATACAGGGTTATTCTAAATGATTGATCCAATTTTATAAATTCGTATTTATTTAAGTATAAATTCAAAATTAACTATGAACACACAATTAGAAAGAGGAAGTTTCAAAGTTTTTTTTACACACTTATAAATGTTCAATGTGTCCCCCTTGTGGTGCACGGCAAAGATCTAATCGAAAGCCAAACTCGTCCTTACACGAGAAAGCGGATCTCCTGTTACTGAGTGCACCGCAGCAGTGATACAGTTCCGCAGATCGGCCAGAGTTATTGGTAGACGCGGAACGTAAACTGCTCCCTTGACATAACACCATAAAAAATACTCACATGGGGTGAGATCAGGAGATTTCGGTGGCCAGTAGTGTAGAGCCAGGTCTTGATTTTCCCTGCGTTCTATCCAGCACAGAGAAAGGGACTGATTCAAAAAGTCTCGGACATCGAGGTGCCAATGGGGTGGAGCTCCATCTTGTTGGAAAATGAAGTCTTGTAAATCTTTGATAACTTAAGGGAACAGCTATTGTTCCAACATGTCCAGGTATGTCATTCCAGTCACAGTTCCGCGAAAAAAAATTATTCACAAACCTTTGAAGAGATAAGGCCAGAACATGTTTATCTTTGGCGAATCTCTTTCATATTCCAATGCAATGGTGGCTGGCAGCCCAATGATGCGAGAATTCTAGCGGCCGTTTCTGCAACTACCACCGCCCAATTCAGGGGGCCGATCTGCAGAACCGTATCACTGCTGCGGTGCACTCAGTAACAGGAGATCCGCTTTCTCGTGTAAGGACGAGTTTGGCTTTCGATTAGATCTTTGCCGTGCACCACAAGGGGGACACATTGAACATTTATAAGTGTGTAAAAAAAACTTTGAAACTTCCTCTTTCTAATGGTGTGTTCACTGTTCATTTTGAATTTATACTTAAATAAATACAAATTTATAAAATTGGGTCATCATTTAGAATAACCCTGTATTTTTAAATCCTGTTCCAAGAAAGATCAAACAAACAGATCAGTTGATCGTGAAATCAGCTGTTCTTACCCACAATGTTCTCAGCTGGACTGAGCCTTTTCTCACAACAAATCTGACAGCTTGTTCTTCCCACAATGTATTCATTAAATTAACATTGTTAAAAAAATATTAAAAAAACAAATTTTGAAAAATGGACAGCCTGTTTTTTCTGATGTCTTCAACTGGATCATAACATTGTGTTCGGGTTCAGTGATTAAAAACTTCTGATTATCAAAAAGAAAATATTTAATAAAAAACATATTTACAAATATCACAAATTGTTAGTTAAAATTGAGAAAACAAATGATTATTTTTCTTTTGGAACATTACTGATAATTGGTTTAGGTCTAGTTTTAAATAATAATTTTTTCTTAACGATAGCATTAACAATATATTCCGTTTCTTGTTGATCACCAGTCTGTTTTCTTTCTCTTCGAAGAACAGCAAATGGTTTCTCCAAATTAACTACTTTACCATGCAAAAGCTGATGACCAATTATAAGAATAGGAGTTCCCTGAAATGTTAAAAAATTACATTATTTAATGATTATTCCATAAATTTTAAATTCATAATTTATTGACTTAGTGGCTAAAAAAATCAAATAGCTCATCTACAAAGCTGGTTGTTTAATTTCAATTTCAGATAAGGTTGTGGTATTTTTATTTACATTATAACAATTTGAAGTTGGCCATGTCTATACTGGAGTCCATAACTACACAAATGATGTTGATTGCTGGTTAAATGAAATCTAGGGATAAACCAAGGTTGGAGGTTTCAAAGATGACTGGTTCTGAAGGTCATGCAATGTCTCCGAGTGGATCATGTAAGAAATGAAGACATAAGCCAATGAGAACTGGTTCTCAGTATACCATCCATAGCAAATGGAATAAGAGACTAAACATTAGGTATGGTATGGGCATATCCAAAGAATGACAACTGACAGATGGCCCCAAAGAGTTTTTCCATTTTGGTAATACAGTAAAAGAAATTACCCTCAAAAACATAGATATAGGGAGTCCAACACAATGGGCAGTTGGATATGGGAAGCAAAGAAATCTGAAAGAACCCTACAAAAAGAAACAAATTTGTAAGATGTTCAATGATATTCTTGCTTCTGGGAAGCAAAATGTGTAAATACAGTAAATTTTTTTTTTTTAATCCTTAATGTGTGTACGTTGCAATCTGTTCAATTCAGAACAGTAAGCAACCTCATGACCTAAATTCTAGTATAAAAATGAGGAGGGCAACTACTATAATGGTTTCGAGAGGAATTAGCAAAAGTGGTGATAAAGGCAAACATCCGTAAGATAAGAATAACTATTGTACACAATATAATTTTATTAACCCACCGGGTTGGTCTAGAGGTAAAGTCGTCGCCAAAATCAGCTGTTTAACAGCTGATTTTCGGAGATGAAGGTTCCTGGTTCACATCCTAGTAAAGGTAGTTACTTTTATACGGATGTGAATGCTAGACAGTGGTTACCGGTGTACTTTGATGGTTGGGTTTTAACTAACCATACTCACTCAGGAATGGTCGACCTGAGTCTGTAGAAGACTACACCTCATTTACACGACATCATTCTCATCTCATTGGGTCATGGGGTTGCTTATTCTTCTGAATTGAACAGATTGCAACGTACACAAATTAGGGATTACAAAAAAAAAAATCTATTTTGATCAACAAAATCACGCTAACGTGAATTCGTGTAAGTCCAAGGTCTTACTGTATTCAAATCCGTATAAAAGAAATTACCTTTACTAGGATTTGAACCAGCATCCTGCGTATTGCCTTTCAAAAACAAATATTTAAGGACAGCTCGATACTTGATCTTGTCCATTTTCGAAGCAACATTCGCATTGACTCACTAAAACAATTGTCAAACAACAACTGAGCGTCCAAAATGGCTAAAATTTTTGTGAGTACATTTCAACGCATGGGCGTTAACAAGTTCCACAACAGTATTTGATGAGTGGTGTCATCTTCATATTGAGGTTGGAAATTTTTCAGATAACCCTCGTATTGATAGCTCTATACTCTGTATGATAAGTTTGTTGACATGAAGCTCGCGGAGAGGAATGCTTTACAGTAACGGGAACTTAATGGGTGAGAGGAAGTCGGCTATCTCTTTCCAACCGGTTACGAATACAACACGCTACTAGCAAACCTGAAAAAATTTTACTTACCAAAAGTCTATGACTTTTCGATTGAATTGAAATACTAACACTTAACCAAACCCACTCACAATTTTAACAAACTGCACAAAATAAAGTTACAAGAATTGAGCCAACTGTGTTTACTACTAACTAGCTAGATAAAGATTTAAGGATAAACAAAATTGTAGCTATGTATCTTAATGTATGATCATATTCAACTTGAATATGTGATAAACTATTGCTTGGTTTGTTTATTCTTTTAATGTCAACAAATTCTAAGACTACTAACAATGAAATACAGAACCGTAAACTCATATCTTTGTTACGATTCATTGTTTATTTAGTCTGTTATCTACCAACCAACGTTCAAAGATAGAGTAAGTGGAGCAGGGATCTCCTTTCCTAGAAATGGTTATATGCTATTAATAAATAAATAAATTAATTAATCGATGAATTATTAAGAAGTAACTAAATAACATGTCAGTGGATGGTGCTCTCCATCCACATCACTCAAGTCATTTCATTCATTCTTCCACCGTCATATTCACTAGTTGTTTATTTTGTAATAGTTGCGAATTTCATTAATAAAGTTAATTAAAAAAAAAACTTATTCTGTTTCAAGCGCATAATGTTTTCAGTTTTTGTTTACTGCAGCTGTTACTTGGACAATGTCAGTGGCAGAAATGTCACAGCGGGCATCCCCGTCTTTACAAACTGACTACCGTGAAGAATTTTAAGTGGAGGAGCAAGCGTCACGTCTAAATGTCTTGACTATACATGTATTGCTTGAGTCCCAACTCCGTGTAGTTGGAAAGAATGCAGTGCGTTGTTATAGTAGAGGGAGAATGAATGAGTTAGTAGTGTTCCACAGCTGATGCATTTGTAGAGGTAGCGTGTACTAACTAGACTAAAATAATATTCTTATCATCCGGCGCAATAATTTAACAAATGCCTACCAGTTTATTAACTTGGTCAGATTCATAATATTTAACTTACCAATTTATATCAAAATATGTAAATAAATAAATGTAATAAATACAAACAAATATGTTAAATACAGAAAGTTTGAAAATAAATGTTTTGAATCAGAGTAATACAACAATCGTTCTCCCAGCATGGGTCACTCATTCATTATATCTCACCCATACCCTTCAGCCCGCAACTACACGGAGCTTGGAACCACACAATATACGAATTGCTAAAAAATTTTTTTTTGCAATAATTTGTAAAAAAATTTCCACTGAATCTGTATGACATGATGAAATATAAATTAATGCATGGTATGGTTTTTCATGTGCAAGCATGTGTTACTTTTCATTGTGTGCGTTAAGAAGAAGTGCAAAGTCAACTACTATAACAGATGAAGGTAAGAAGGATGAGGCAAGAGTATTGATACAATAAATAGTCACTACAGAAGTCTCTATTCAGTTGGTTCTGATTCCTAATCAACACACTCCCTAAATTGAATATTTACTTTCATCCCCTTGAAAAATTCTCCTTAATTTGTTAATTAAATTACCTCTTTCATTTGAAATATTCAAGAATTTCATGGGCATATTAATTTTATGAAAACACTATTTGAAAAAACAGATAGATTTAGACAATTTAGATTTCAGACAATGTAGTATTAGATCAAGTATCTCACTATAACTATCTGGGCTGCGATGTGAACTTTGATAGGGACTTGGATGTCGAAAATAAAATGAATAAATTTTAAGCTATTTGTGGTACCATTAACAGGACACTGGGTAACAGAGCTAGAACAGAGACAATAGTGAAGTTCTATAAGGTAATGGCAGCCCCAGTCCTTTATAGAAGTGAGTCATGGGTTACCACAAAACGCCAAGAAAGTAGGATCCAAGCAGCTGAAATGAGGTTTTTAAGAAGGGTGAAGGGCTGCTCGAGGCAGGATCTAATACATAACGAGGAAATTAGATCCGAGTTGCGTGTATTTAGCTTGAATGAAAAAGTGAAGGAGTACCAGAATCAATGGAGCCAACATTTGGAACGGATGCCAGAGGAGAAAATACCTCTAAAAGTGATGTAATATGTTCCAGTTGGAAGAAGGGAGGTGGGAAGACCTCGAAGAAGATGGCAGTAGTCGAGATGTATGATGTTTGTGAAGACGTACAGGATGGTTTATGAGTTCAGAACAAGCTTATGCCTAATCCTTGATAGTAAGAAGAAGAAGAAGACTATTTGAAACATCAAAAAGAATTTACATACTGTACATGATTTCTAATGAAGTAATTACTAATAATTGAAATTTCCACAATTCAATGTATAACATGTGTTAATTCTAAAACTGTGAGGCTTTTGAATTTTATTCTGCACTGTACTGTAAAAATATGTGCTGTATTTAAATATTAAATAGATTGTGTATTTAGTGCATTATTGAAGATTGAAAATGCAGTTGACTTTCAAGTCTACCAGAAGAAAACAAAAAAATAAATTATATAATTTTTCAATAAATTATTAAAGGTCGAGCAGATGCCAAATAAGCTTATTGCGCAGCAAATAGCTGCGCAACAATTCGGATTCAGTCGGTAGATTTCATGTCTTAGTACCGAAATGCCTATTAAATCACATCGCTAAATGATGTAAATTATATATTGTCGCCACCGGCTTGTAGTAGCACAATCTGTAGAGCTGTCATAGGACAGCCAGAGCGGCAGGGCATCCGGCGGTGTAGTTCAAAAATAAAGAAAGGTGGTTGGGGAAGCCTTCGCTGCTACCTCAAAGACGAGCAGCCGCTGGCAAGCGATGGGCGATCGTCTGTACCGCTGCCTAAACGATTAGGAGCAGTCGCCGACGCAGCGAACACCTTTTACCGCTGCCTCTGAGAGGAGCAGTCACCAGTGAAGCGAGGGGTAGGGAAGGGAAGAGAGCAGCAAGAAGAAAAAAACTCAATGTTGAGCGATAATTCCTCCTCCGTATTGATCTTCTCTACAGATGGAATCGATACTGTCTGATCACCTTCTACTATCGCATTCGC
Organism: Catonia carolina; assembly: GCA_035578175.1. Lineage (NCBI taxonomy): Eukaryota > Metazoa > Arthropoda > Insecta > Hemiptera > Achilidae > Catonia > Catonia carolina. Next base: position 9,575,966 of record JAQMRL010000016.1, read on the forward strand.
TGGTACCTCAGATATATCTTGCCACTTGGCACTCGCACTGCAAGAGGTGTGTCCGCTGCGCTATCTATCGACAGCAGCAACCCCATCACAGCATCAACAGCGGGCAAAATATGAAGTAGTACAGTATCAATATATTAGCGGCATTAGAAACATTCAATTGTAAACATTGTATACAACAAATAACACCTACCACATACAACACATTACAGACTAATGTTTTCAGGTTAGCTGATAAAGAACGTTGTGAGAGTGACGTGACTCTGATCACAGCTAGTACAGCACTAGCCCCCACTACTCGCTGAGGCAACCAAGCATGCCATTAACAAAATAAACCTTCCGTGCAGTTCAGAAAACCAACAACCTTATTTGGCATTCAATCTTTGTTGTCTTTTCTTTTTTGTTATTGCGGGTCGCATTGGCGTAATTGGTAACGTGCTCGCCTCTCATCATGTGGTCTTGTCCCAATCCCATTCAGGCACGGCATATTTTCATACATTACAAAAAATCATTTAATCCTACACCGTCTGCATTAGTAGTACTTACAGAACAGTCGGATGTTAAACCAAAAAAAAAAAATCTTTTTGTTATTTATTTCCTGTCAAAATTGGTAAATTTGTTTTTCTGCTGGCCACAGTAGTTATCCGAGTAGAAAACAATTCCCTTTCATTAGATGCATCTTTTATAAATCTCACGGCTGGTGGTAATTTTGAAAAAGGCTTACTTTTGTTTTATGGTAAAAACCATTAGTGATTTCTCTATCTACTCTTTAAGAGAAATTGAATGACAGTATTTTTGTTTCAAATTTTGACTTTGGTTTCTTAACTTCTGGTCGAAACTGAAACTTCAAATTCAATCCAGGCCAACTAATTTTTGTGTAGATTACGAATCCATTTGTTGATATCTCTGGTAGTTTCTGATATCTCATATGACGGACAGGTAAGTGATAGGTGATAATTTTAAAAATTGCCTCCAGTGACTAGAAATCTGCCTATCAAGAAGAATTGGACAGACAAATCTGAGATGGTTTGGTCATATAAGTATGATGGAGGAGGGAATACTGGTAAAAAAGATGCGGTACTTGGAGATGGAGGGAAAAAGACCAATCGTGAAGTGGGTGGGTTCAGTTAACCCTTTCTAGGTCTGTGGTAGGTATACTTACCACTAGCAATAAGGTTGATTTTTTTAAAGAATAAGCCATGTAGTTGAACCCTATTGGCATTTTTTGGTTTTATAGATGTTCTCTGGTAAGTAGGCTATCTACATTTTGAAATTAGCGCGCAGCGACCATTTGCTTTGTGAGTTACACAAAGGGTAAGGATTTACCCTTTACCTTACACTGGTAAGGATTCATACTAGCGTACGCTACCATGTTGTTTTGTTGTTACTTTAGTACAGTGCTTAGAAAATTCCAGTTTTTTACGGGAAAGCAAGCATTTGTTAATATAAAGTAGAAATAAGTTATTCTACACATTTTTTTGTTATATAGGGCTACAAGTTGTTTTAATAAGCATTCTTACCACTAAATATTATGTGATTCCCATTTCAGTAAACGTTCCTTGGTAAGTACACTTACCAGAGCTTGACATAAAAAAAAGAAATATCTTACTGTTCTAGCACTAGAAATACACTACTCAAGCCCCTGTAAAACAAAATTTAACATTTTACAAGTATATTTTTCCCCGTAGTACTACTCTATAAAGGGTTAAAGATGAACTGGGAAAAAAATGTTATACCAAAAGAATAACAGAGGAGAGATGGTTCATGAATAGAGAGAGGTGGACAGGTGTTGTGCTGGACACGAAGATCCGAGGAAACTTGGAAGAAGGATACAGAAGACTATGATGATGATGAAATTACGTACAATACCTCAAACTAGTTACAACATACCTCTTTAGTGAAATGCAAATCTCCAACGTATTGTCCTAACAAAGAACTTCCTGACCTTGAGAGTAAATCTCCTTGAATTTCTATAAGTCCCCAAGTGGGTAATCCATCACTATCTCTCCTGTAACAAACAGCCCTTATAATTATTTTAGTTAAAGAATTTTTTTATCACTGACAATAAATGCTTTATAATTGAAATATATAAGATTTAGACTATGCCCATAACAGACAAGTGGAGTGTCAAATTATTTACACTCAATCTGTTAGTTGCAGGGCTAAAATAAATAGTTCTGTTTCTTATCACATGATTAGCCAATTAAATGACTGAATCATTTAAGAACAGAATAGGTAGAGGTGTAAAAGACACTAATCAGAGTTGTCTCCTCTGAAAGTAATGAATTTCATTATACAGCCAGACTATGTGGTGAATGAAGTGAAGGTGTCATTTGCAGTGTGGAAAATATGTGCCTTTCAGAGGGCCCGGCATGCTGATAAGCGTACTTTTCCACTCAGTGAGGAAGGCAAGGTAAACCACCTCACTCCTCGTAATACTTAGTAAAACCTCTACAGGTTCAAACCAGCCTACTACAGGGTGATCACATAAACAACAACACAAGATTTAGACTATAAAATTTATTTTACAAAAACAAAATAATATGAATGTAAATGATAAAGAAAATGAAAGTAATCGATTTAATTTATGTGGAATTTATAAAATTAAATGTAATGAAATATATATAGGTAAAACCACCAGATCTTTTAAAAAATGGTTTGCAGAACACTATTCAAACGATAAAATAGGAAACCGAAAATTCTCCAATGTAACTGAACACATGATCAAAAATAAACATACTATGTCAAGTATAAAAAATAATCTAGATATATTAGAAATGAATAACAGACAAAATGAAATTGAAATTTTGGAAAAATATTATATTTATAAATACAGTAAAAGGTGAACACACAGATTGAATATGACAATCAACTGATTAAGTTGGCAAGACTGTTTTAGATGTAAGAATCAACTATTCCTTATCTACCATGATAGGAGTACGAAGTTTTAAATTTTAATGTGAAAATTTTTTTTTAAAGAATTTTAATTTACTGAAGATGTGTAAAAGACACACGAAAGCACTATAAACATTGGTACGTGTTTTCTGTTAACGTATTCTGGTGGTTAAAAATATATATTTCAATAATTTTAAATAATACGGCTGTTTATAATCCTACATAGGATGTTTGATAAAATAAATGCTTTATAGTGTAGAATTTATATCATAAATTCATATCTATAATGCAGTTAGTAAATTTTTCTTGTTTATTTAAAACCCCATCAACAGCTTGGCCACTGTGGGTTTCAGTACTGTAATGTTGGATTTTTTATTTATTAAAATTTCCAGACCCTACCCCGGAATCAAACCCGGACCTTCTGCTTTGTAAGCTAGCGTGCTAGTGACTACGCCATGGACATGGCCACATTCAATAAAATGCGTTGATAAAACTTTGTGAATTTACGTCAGCTGACTGCACACATGTTTACTAAATTGAGCTGTATAACTACAACATATCACCAAAAGAGAAGAACAAGTTCGTGTTTTAATAGTTAGGTTAGATAAGTACCATTTATTATATACTTAAGATTGATGTTTTGTTCCAAATAAGTAACAAAATTAGATATGTAACATCAAATCACCTCAGCATGTTTAGGTAACATCTACTTATCCTAGACATACTCTTTTTGCTATTTAAATAATACAATAAAACTAGCATTTACAGGAGTATAGATTATTTTATCATTCATATTAGGTGTAATGAAAATGTACGAGTTCTTGTAATTTATCAGTGAATACTTCAATACATGGAACAGTGTGAACTGCCCTGCAATATATTAATTGCAGGGTAGTAAATATCTTTTTTATTTATTCTGAGGCCTACAACAAAAGTAATGTACGATCTTGTAATTAGAATTATCATTAGCATATCTATACGTCTTAATAGTCCCTAAAGGCTAATAAAATATACCAAAATTGTAACCATAAATCTTTAGCTTAAAACTATTTCAATAATAGTTTACATAAAGATTTTCAATAAGTAAACAAAATTGGCGGGTGAATACATAACCTAAAAAAGTTACAATTTAATATAAAATACTATACAATTTACTAATACATAAATAAGAAACCTCAATACCAACAAGAGTGCTCACATTTTAATAATAATACTCATTTTTAATTATTCGCATAAACTAAAAACAATAAACAAATTACGATTGATGATAAGAAAGCAGACTACGCTAAACAACGCCCGCGAGAGATATCAGTATCAAATCATTCATACAACCGATTTGAAATACCAGACGCCCCAAAAGTAAATTGACAAGTTTTTAAAACCCTTTAGCAATAACCACTATAATTTATTTTAACCACAAAAATATTGCCAAAAATTTATATTAAATATATCTTTTTAATAACGTAATCAGATTATGTAATATCGATTCTGTTACCTGATTTGTTTTTATATATACTTCTATATTCCTGCATTATTATGTAAATGTAGTAACAAAACATCGCAGTATTTTTGCTATAACGATAATTACTCACTTGGATATAGTCGGGTGTAGATCATAGTATTAATAAAATGACTCATCTAGCCCATTTTAAAAATAGATTATTCTGAACTGAATCATTTCATTACCTTTGAGTTGGTAGTATGGCAGATTTGTGTGTGAGCGGATGATCATGGCGGCGTGTTAGCTTGCCCACGGAATATGCGTTGCTAAATTCGTTGCATCTGTCGTGGTTTCGGTCAAAATTGTGGTATAAAATTTTTTTCTGTGCGGATTTCTTTACGGTTAACATAGTGGTTTCGTTATCATGACCGCAGAACAATTTTGCTTACGTTGGAATAATCACCAAAGTACCTTGGTTTCGGTATTTGATGGTCTCTTTGAAAGTGGAACTCTAGTTGATTGTACTCTAGCAGCCGATGGACAATTTTTAAAAGCACATAAGGTCGTTCTTTCGGCTTGCAGTCCATATTTGGAGGTAATTTTAGTTTATTATTTAATATAAATATTGTTAGACTTAAGGTGTATGTACTTGGCACTCGATCGGTCCTCTTGGTTAGACAACTTATCAAGTAATTTAACAATTGTTTGTACTTGTAAATAATTGATGCTCAAATGTTTTATAAATGTAAAGTATGATATTAACGGTTGTATAATGAATACTTCGGTTTATTTACGAGTACAGTGCGATATTGAACCTTAAAACCCTGATGTTTACTTTTGCACTGTTACTGATAATTTCATAATGTTTACATTTATACGCTATCGAAATTGTCGAAGTTAGAGAAACATTGTGGTTTTCTATTTTGCAATATATTTGTTTAATGTACAGACCTCCTCTGATTTTCATTTTTTACTTAGAATTGGCTTTAAAATTAAATCCATGTAGTACTCTTTTACTGATCTTTTTCTGATATGTTTGTTTCAAATTTTATGGACTAACGATTTGAAAAACGATAAATTAATTCATCAGTTACATTAAATTGTAACGTACTTTACTTTTTTTACATAATTTTGAATGACCAGTGTATATTTTTTAGGTGTTCGCTTCCTAACCTTACATTTTACCACCATTTTGAACAGGAGGTATGTATGTGTAGAAAAAATTTGTAAACTTTGCTGAATAGGCCTATTTGTTTTCATTTTTTTCTTGTTATTTGTGAATTAAATTTATAATTATTTTTGGATTACTTAATTTGTTAAAATTGTTTTTATTAGTTAGGTCATTTGTGTTAGGTAACAGTTTACTTAAAAATTGCTTACAATGTGTTATAATTCAATAAATCTTTTATATTTTATATCAAAAATTGGTATAATTTATTACACTTTTATTACAATTTTAGCTTAACATGAAAAAAATATGAATTGTAAGTAAGTGAATTGTTTTAGATATTACTTTGAGAAAATGTTTAGGTGTTTGCCTAAATATTTACAAATTAATTATTTATCTAAATCATTTATGGTCATATTGTGTGTTATTTTAATATGACTCAACTTTTGGCATTTTGGCGTTGTAAATAAATTATGAAATTTATTAAATATTTACACTAATACCCTTGTAAAACTCTCATTTTATGAAAAGTTCTAGTGAATTGGATTTATTTACATTGAACTTTGAAAACTATGTTCGTTTACGTATTTATTTATGGAAATAAGTAATTACTCTAAAAAAATCTTTGATTTCTTAGTTTTTTATGAGTTAGGTCAACATAACCTCAAATCTCTCATTCAGTTGGGCTTTATTAATGGACTAAGCTGAATTTTAAAATTGAACAATTAAATCAGCTTTCATTTAAATCAAAATATACTGGTCCATTAACTTGTTTGTGGTTTTTATTTTTTTTTTTTTTGTAAATTAAGCATAAACACAACTCTTTATAATTTAACAACATTGTTTTATTAATTTATAGTTTAGGTTAGCTTTAGTAACTAATGTTTTTCTATTTTTATTATAGTAAACAATTTTGTTAATGTTTTTATTGTTTGCTTTCTGCATATTTTATGATTTAAGTCCATTTTTATTGGTTTATCATCTGGAATTATTTTGTTACTACGGTTGAAATGTTTAATATTTTACTGTTTGTAATGGACTGCCATATGACAAGTTGGTAGGTGAACTGAGTAGCCTACCAGCGTTATTAAGTCATATATAGTCCAGCCTCTCTTAGTTTGCTCCTAATGTAAACAAATAATGACGTCACTGAGCATGCGCATTGTATTAAAATGTGTACACGCTGATTAAAAAGTAACAACAAAATACTTTCAAAAGTATTTAATTACAAAATACTTTTAAAAGTATTGTTTAAATGAAATTGTTAGGCCTACATCATATCATGACTGATGTTTTTAGTACTTTAAGTACTTATAATTTAAAAAATAGTTAACTTAATAGGAATACATCATCCGTAAAGTCGCAGATTCTAGCGTGCACCCTGTAGTAGCTGGCTTTGGTTTGTTGACAGTAGGAGCAAACTAAGAACGGCTGAACTTTACAACTCCTGTTTTGATACTTGTTATTTTACTTGTCTGTTAGCTTTGTGGTTTTTCTCGTTGTTGGTGTATATATTCTTTCTCCCTCGAGTTTCTTTAAGTTAGCTTTCCACACTTTAGGTGTGGTATCATTGACAATCCCTGCACAAGTTTACTTGCCTATATGTAGTTGATAGTATGCCTCGCGGAGCTTCACATTCGAAACATGTGTAATAATTTTTTTCTAATTTATGTAGACATACATTACATTTTTATACTGTTACATGTATGTAACATACTGTTACATTTTTATAATGTAACAGAAATTGCGTAACTGCTAAATCGATTGTTTACTCCAATTTACTCACAGACACACACACACAAAAGTTTTGATACATTCCCCGTGCGTACATCTCTTGATTGTCTTTATACATAGTACTGTTTTCAACAATATTACATACGCACACACACAGACACACAACGTTTTGAAAATTCCCCCCCCCCCGCATATGTTTCTTAATTTCATTAAACCTCTTCATCAACTTCAATAGCAGTACATACTCACATGTAACTTGCGTACACACACATATTTTATGAAAATCTTCATTAGGGACTTTAGCGTTATCATTTTGAAAATTAAAAATTAAAATGTTGCTGTAAATATAAATACAAATACGCTGTCAAAATTTCAAAAAAATTGTTCAGTTGTTTTGGAGCCTGCGAATCACCTAATTTACTACGATTTTTATGCTCTACAAGATAGGGTTGGCGCCATGTTTGCTGAAATTCTTGGGAAGGGTGTTTTCTTGCAACAAAATTGTTTTTTTAAGATTGCGGCTTTAATATGCATTTTAGCCCAAAAATGTATTAACAACAGTTGTAGATAATTTAAAATCCTACAACTTTTATTTCAAAATTATTTGTATAACGCTCAAGTTTAGTGGTAATTAGTGATTTTCTTCTTTTTTTTCTCACAAAACGTGTAAAACATCGATTTTTTAAAGATTTCAGCCTTAGCATGCATTTTACGACAAAAGTGTATATATAATCAAATTTATAGGAAATTAAAAGACCTACAACTTTTATTTCAAGCATTTTTCTCTACAGAGCCTAGTTTTGTGTGAAAAGAGTGATTTTCCGTATTTTTAAGCCTAACTGAGGTTGATTTTCATTTTGCGTTTTTCACTCATGATTAAAATTAGGTTATGTTTATTGGGGGTTAGGTTTTTTGTTTATTTCTAATGTTTTATTACTAATGTAAGGTTATATTGTTAATTATTTGCATTGGCAAGAGAAAGTTGTGTGAGTGTTTCACACCAGATTTTTTTGTTACTTTCTCTGACTGTATATGAATACACAGAGAAGGAGTTGCTATTTTGAATAGTACAAAAATGTAAAGACCAAATCAGAGCAATGAAAAACACTCATGGACCATTCAATCCTGCTTCCCTGTTGGTTCATGGAGGTTGAGATAGCTGTAAGGAGTGAATGGAGGCCATCATAATATGTTTTACACAAACAGAAATGTACCAGAGATGTAAAATATGTTAAAAAAATAGCATTTAACATAGAAAGATAGTATTTTGGAAAGAAATTTGGGTGCTACTATAGTACATGGCCTACCGCGTTATGTTTAATGAAATTTGTATTTCTTGATGCGATAGCACTGTCCACTAGCACTTTTGGCGCAAAAATATTCACATATTTTACAGGTTTGAATACAGGTAACCTAATGTAATTCACATAATTTGTTAAATATGTAAATATTTTTTAAAACCTAATATTTACACGAGCTTACATTAGGTTACCTGCATTCAACGGTTAATCATCAGTGAAATTATGTACATCCACAAACAGGAGCCAATGCACAACCAATTGAGAGATCATGGTTGAACGCAAGTAAACATTCTTAAACAAAAAAGAGGCGTCCCGAAAGAATTATTTATTTCCACCTCGACCATGTATCATGGGCAATTATGAGAAAAGTTGAACTTGATTCGTTTGTTGCTTTTCTCAATGATATTCACGGTGTTTACCGTGTGCAGACTGACTAAAAATAACAGGGTGAATTTTTATCGTATTATTAAATTATAGTATTATTTGTTATTGTAATTTTTACTTTCTCTTGCCTATATGAATATATAGGAAGGAAAGTATTGTTTTCATGTCGATTTTTCGAAATCGAGTTTTCACCGGTTCTATACGTTTTCAGACCACCTGAACCCAAAACACATGTTTTTAGCGATTGGTCTGTGTGTGTGTGTGCGTGCGTGCGTGCGTGCGTGCGTGTGTGTGTGTGTACAGAATATCTCAAGAACGGAACATCGTACGAACTTGAAACTTGAAACTTAAGTTACATACCACTACCGGACGCGACACGAACATTTTCATCAAAATCGGTCAACCGGAAGTAGTAGTTTATTCGTATAATTTTTCAGTTTTTTGCGATTTTCTCAAAAACTGGTCCTACGATTTTTTTTAAAATCGCCTATTTTACTCAATTTTTTATTCTCTACAAGATAGGGTAGGCGCCATGTTTGCTGAAATTCTCGGTGAGGCTGTTTTCACGTAAAAACGTTGTTTTTTTAAGATTACGGCTTTAATATAAATTTTAGCGCAAAAACTTATATAATAAAAGTTGTAGAGAATTTAAAAACCTACAACTTCTGTTTCAAACATTTTTTTGTATGACGCTTAGTTTAGCAGTAATTAGCGATTTTCTGATTTTTTCTCACGAAAACGTGTGAAAAATCGATTTTTTTAAGATTTTGGCCTTAGTATGCATTTTACGACAAAAGTGTATATAACCAAATTTATAGGAAATTTAAAGATCTACAACTTTTATTTAACGTATTTTTCTCTACAGAGCCTAGTTTAGCGTGAAATAGTGATTTTCCGTATTTTTAAGCCAGACTGAGGGTTGATTTTCATTTTGAGTGTTTCACTCATGATTAAAATAAGGTTATGTTTATTGAGGTTAGTTTTTTGTTTATTTCTAATATTTTATTACTAATGTTAAATTATATTGTAAATTATTTGCATTGGCAAGAGAAAGTTGTGTGAGTGTTTCACACCAGATTTTTTTGTATGTAATATCATAATAATTAAAAAAGTATACTATTGTAATCATCATATGTAATTTGTCCTTTTTTCGTAATATCACATTACATGTAAAATATGTAAATGTTTACACATCAAAAGTGCTAGTGCACAGTGCTACCACATCAAGAAATACAAATTTCACTAAACATAATGTAGTAGGCCATGTACTATAGTAGCACCGAAATTTGTTTGTTTGTTATGTGATGTGGTAACCATTTAAATCCGTTTTTTGCTCTGATTTGTTGTTCAATCAATTGGCTTTCCTTGATATTTAGCTTTGTGGCTGAGCTTTCTTGTTTGAAATGTGTAGTGTTATTTTATTTATTAGCAAGATAAGGTTACGGTTGTAATGTAGAATAGGTTATCAATCTGTAAAATAGGTTAGGTTTTCGTTCGTGCGGTTGTATTTCAACACCTTAAGAAGAGAGGGTTTAAAAAAACTTCACTGTTAGTTTAGTGAAGTTATTCTGTAAAAAATGATATATTTATTTCGTTAATTACTTTGTTTTTTGCAAATTAATGTATAATTTCAGCAAAATCAACTTTTTTTTTAAAATTTCACGTTTTACATACTTTTGATGTACTCAACCAAATTTCTGGGTTTAATTTTTTAAATGACTCATATTCTGTTTTATAGTCCTGTGTAAAGATAATATTGTTTTGAATGTTTTTTCAAAAATTGTTTGATTTCCTTGTTGGTCAAAATTTTTAAAGTGAATATTGCAGCCTACATTGTTCTCTAGAACGAGATTTTACCGTTACTTTCATGTAAATTGGCGAAAGTTCTTCGTGTAATTGGCCCATAAATCATACTGCTAATGCAGACTGTGAAGGATGAAATGATTTTTATAACATATGAAAATATGCCGTGCCTGAATGGGATTTGAACCCAAGACCGCATGATGAGAGGTGAGCACGTTACCAACTACGCCAATGCGGCCGGCTTCTGCTATCTGATGTTAGATTATTTGGTACGGACTATTTTACTGCCACATTGCCTTTACATAGGTTGTAAAAATTTTGTTTGTTTCCCTATTGATTCTTTGATATACAGTGTAGTAATATTTATGTATATTAATGATTATTTTTTCTCCTTTGTTGCAGGCATTGCTGAGTCAACATTACAATCAGCACCCCATAGTTATTCTGAAAGATGTGAAGTTTGAAGAACTAAAAGCTATGTTGGAGTACATGTACCGCGGAGAAGTCAACGTGACGCAAGAACAGTTAGGCAGGTTCCTGAAAGCTGCGGAAACGTTAAAAATCAAAGGCTTAACCAATCATGATGTTAGTCCGAGTGGTGGAGGAGGACAGATCACTTCCGCCTGTCTTCCTACTACAGCGACTACTGCTGTTCCTGTTACCACGACCACTCCAGTTACCAATCTGGGTGGTGCCGGCGATGCTCGCGAAGTTCCGATGAGAACCAGACAGGATTCGCGAAAATCAGCTTTGCCCGCCCAACAACCGGTTCAACCTCGTTCGCCCATCTTGGGCAATCAGACGAGTCTAGTCGAAACTTTAAAGAATGCTCCGGCATCGTTGGTCATCGATATTCCTCCGATAAGCCCCGTTAACTCGAAAGAAGGAAGTGTTTCACCGACACCCAGAAAGCGTAGGAAACGAAAACAGTCACAGAATGACGAGTACGTTTCTAACATTAAAGAAAATAATAAACAGAAAATTAATTCCGATATCCACCCCTCCAACTTTTCGGAAAGAAGTAACGAAAGTCTTGATGTTGATCCCTTAACGATTTTGGAAACGGGTCTAGTGAAACCAGAAGTGAAAATGGAATCTGGTGGTGATAATGACGACGATAATTCAGAAGGCGATCTCACTATGGATGAAGACTACGACGGCAGTTCAAAAGCAGGACCATCAAATGGCTCCAGCATCGCAGCAGACTGTAAGTTTCAAAATATTCTCGTAGTTAAAACTGCTCTAATCTGTAATAAATGTTATAAAGAAGTAACGTTTGTTTGTTTATATGAGTTAATCTCAGAAAATGCCCAATCGATTTAAAAAATTACTTCCTTTCAATATTAAAAGCTTAGAGATCCTTAGTAACAGGAGGTGTATTTGGCATTATATCTGTAGTGATAGGTATAAAGCCCTTAACTTGAAAATAGTCATTTTTCAGGAGAAGCAAATGAAAATTTGGGACTTTATAATAATTATTATTATTATTTCCGTATATTCCCCTTAAGGAGAGCGCTAAAAACACAAAAATCTAGCTCTTGGTGGTGGCTCTGTTCCTCCTTTTAGCTTCCCAAAAACCTTTCATCCTCTCACTTTGCGCTTTTTTCTCTTCGTCTGTCCATTTTCGCCCACTTCTTTTGGCTTGCGATCTGAACTGAATTTCCTGATTTCTGATTTTTTCTCTACAAATTTTGCGGTCGTGAATGTCTTCCATTGTGATGCATAATTCTTGCAGGTCTTCCATAGTTTCTTTGTACCAAGAGGTGCCCAACTTTGAAGTGGAAATTATGTTTAATATTCTTTTTATCAGTCTAGTGTCACTCATTCTGGCTATATGTGTAAAAATCCTCACTCTGTGTTTTCTGATGAATGTCGTGATGGTTTCAGTATGCCTGTATAGTTCTTCTGTGGGTCTTTTTTGGGACTGTATAATATATATATATATATATATATATATTTTATTTATTATTTAAGGTAAGTTTTTGCGATTGTCTCTACCAAAAATTGTTTTTATAATTTTTTGTACATTTCTTTTGTTTTCTACTTAACGAAAATAAAATCCCTTTTACGTCTACGCTGTGGCCCTTTTTTCGGGGGGTAATTCACGACTTCGAACCTTTATACCGTTTACAGTGTAACTTAATACCTTTTGACCTGGTAAATTCTTACTTTAGTTACTTAAGTCACGAGTTTGCTTATCATTCTTCATTCTTGTCATTTCGACCTCATTAATTCGTTTTTTCCCCAGTTGATCTCAGCAATTGATATTGGTGAAATAATAAACTAATATTGGTATAAAGGTTTACTCACCTTAAGACCTTTTGTACAACTAAACAAGACTGAGAAACTAAATCTAAAGGTATCATTTACATTAAGACTTTTATACCGTTACGGGAAGAGAAAATTTTTATAAAGCCATTTTAGACCAGTCAACATAATTCATTTAAGGAGTTAACTAAACTTAAGCCCTTTTTACCAATTGAAATAGAAAATTTTTCTAAAGCCATTTAGACCAGTCAACATAATTCACTTAAGGAGGTAGCTACACTTAAGCCCTTTGTACCAATTGAAAGGAAAATTTTTATAAAGCCATTTAGACCAGTCAACATAATTCACTTAAGGAGTTAGTTACACTTAAGCCCTTTGTACCAATTAAAAGGAAAATTTTTATAAAGCCATTTAGACCAGTCAACATAATTCACTTAAGGAGTTAGTTACACTTAAGCCCTTTGTACCAATTAAAAGGAAAATTTTTATAAAGCCATTTAGACCAGTCAACATAATTCATTTAAGGAGTTAACTAAACTTAAGCCCTTTTTACCAATTGAAATAGAAAATTTTTCTAAAGCCATTTAGACCAGTCAACATAATTCACTTAAGGAGGTAGCTACACTTAAGCCCTTTGTACCAATTGAAAGGAAAATTTTTATAAAGCCATTTAGACCAGTCAACATAATTCACTTAAGGAGTTAGTTACACTTAAGCCCTTTGTACCAATTAAAAGGAAAATTTTTATAAAGCCATTTAGACCAGTCAACATAATTCACTTAAGGAGTTAGTTACACTTAAGCCCTTTGTACCAATTAAAAGGAAAATTTTTATAAAGCCATTTAGACCAGTCAACATAATTCACTTAAGGAGTTAGTTACACTTAAGCCCTTTGTACCAATTAAAAGGAAAATTTTTATAAAGCCATTTAGACCAGTCAACATAATTCACTTAAGGAGTTAGTTACACTTAAGCCCTTTGTACCAATTAAAAGGAAAATTTTTATAAAGCCATTTAGACCAGTCAACATAATTCACTTAAGGAGTTAGTTACACTTAAGCCCTTTGTACCAATTAAAAGGAAAATTTTTATAAAGCCATTTAGACCAGTCAACATAATTCACTTAAGGAGTTAGTTACACTTAAGCCCTTTGTACCAATTAAAAGGAAAATTTTTATAAAGCCATTTAGACCAGTCAACATAATTCACTTAAGGAGTTAGTTACACTTAAGCCCTTTGTACCAATTAAAAGGAAAATTTTTATAAAGCCATTTAGACCAGTCAACATAATTCACTTAAGGAGTTAGTTACACTTAAGCCCTTTGTACCAATTAAAAGGAAAATTTTTATAAAGCCATTTAGACCAGTCAACATAATTCACTTAAGGAGTTAGTTACACTTAAGCCCTTTGTACCAATTAAAAGGAAAATTTTTATAAAGCCATTTAGACCAGTCAACATAATTCACTTAAGGAGTTAGTTACACTTAAGCCCTTTGTACCAATTAAAAGGAAAATTTTTATAAAGCCATTTAGACCAGTCAACATAATTCACTTAAGGAGTTAGTTACACTTAAGCCCTTTGTACCAATTAAAAGGAAAATTTTTATAAAGCCATTTAGACCAGTCAACATAATTCACTTAAGGAGTTAGTTACACTTAAGCCCTTTGTACCAATTAAAAGGAAAATTTTTATAAAGCCATTTAGACCAGTCAACATAATTCATTTAAGGAGTTAACTAAACTTAAGCCCTTTTTACCAATTGAAATAGAAAATTTTTCTAAAGCCATTTAGACCAGTCAACATAATTCACTTAAGGAGGTAGCTACACTTAAGCCCTTTGTACCAATTGAAAGGAAAATTTTTATAAAGCCATTTAGACCAGTCAACATAATTCACTTAAGGAGTTAGTTACACTTAAGCCCTTTGTACCAATTAAAAGGAAAATTTTTATAAAGCCATTTAGACCAGTCAACATAATTCACTTAAGGAGTTAGTTACACTTAAGCCCTTTGTACCAATTAAAAGGAAAATTTTTATAAAGCCATTTAGACCAGTCAACATAATTCACTTAAGGAGTTAGTTACACTTAAGCCCTTTGTACCAATTAAAAGGAAAATTTTTATAAAGCCATTTAGACCAGTCAACATAATTCACTTAAGGAGTTAGTTACACTTAAGCCCTTTGTACCAATTAAAAGGAAAATTTTTATAAAGCCATTTAGACCAGTCAACATAATTCATTTAAGGAGTTAACTAAACTTAAGCCCTTTTTACCAATTGAAAGGAAAATTTTTATAAAGCCATTTAGACCAGTTAACATAATTCACTTAAGGAGTTAGTTACACTTAAGCCCTTTGTACCAATTGATAGGAAAATTTTTATAAAGCCATTTAGACTAGTCAACATAATTCACTTAAGGAGGTAGCTACACTTAAGCCCTTTGTACCAATTGAAAGGAAAATTTTTATAAAGCCATTTAGACCAGTCAACATAATTCACTTAAGGAGTTAGTTACACTTAAGCCCTTTGTACCAATTGATAGGAAAATTTTTATAAAGCCATTTAGACTAGTCAACATAATTCACTTAAGGAGTTAGTTACACTTAAGCCCTTTGTACCAATTGATAGGAAAATTTTTATAAAGCCATTTAGACTAGTCAACATAATTCACTTAAGGAGTTAGCTACACTTAAGCCCTTTGTACCAATTGATGAAAGGAAAATTTTTATAAAGCCATTTAGACCAGTCAACATAATTCACTTAAGGAGTTAGTTACACTTAAGCCCTTTGTACCAATTGATAGGAAAATTTTTATAAAGCCATTTAGACTAGTCAACATAATTCACTTAAGGAGTTAGTTACACTTAAGCCCTTTGTACCAATTGATAGGAAAATTTTTATAAAGCCATTTAGACTAGTCAACATAATTCACTTAAGGAGTTAGCTACACTTAAGCCCTTTGTACCAATTGAAAGGAAATTTTTTATAAAGCCATTTAGACCAGTTAACATAATTCACTTAAGGAGGTAGCTACACTTAAGTCCTTTGTACCAATTGAAAGAGAAAGTTTTTCTAAACTGTGTAGTACACTTAACTCAAAACCGACAATTTCTGACTTAAGACCTTTATACCTATCACTACAGATTTATGATTTCTTAATTTTGTAAAAAATGAAAATGAAGTCTTTTCTTTGTTTTGGTGGTATGTTAGTTATTTTATTTATTGTTATACCATCTATTATGAGAATAACAGTATCTGGGTCATGTAATAAGAGGGCAGAAGTACAGCTATTCCAAGTGGTAATCCAGGGGAAAGTATTGGGTAAAAGAGACCGAGGTAGAAGACGCAAATCATGATTGGTCAACTTGAGAGCGCGATTCAGGTGCAGCTCCACTGATTTTTTTTCAGTTTTTTTTAAGTTTCATTGACAATCAACAGCTTGGTCATTAATGACTACTGTGGGTTTTAACATGTTAAAATTTCCAGACCCAAGCCACAAATCGAACCCGGGACCTTTTGCTTTGTTGGCTTGTCCTCTGTAGTCCGTTTTTTGTTAGTTGAGTCCTGATGTAAACAAACTGCTTATGTGTTAGTCCCTGTAAATACACAACACACAAACACGCGTGGCCTGGGGTGAACCCTCTGCAAGCTAACCAGTGATCTAAAATAACACGCTCTCATTACATTTTTTCAATTCAATAGTCATTGGTATAATGTAATAGGCCTAATAATAAAATTATAATGGTTTTGTCATTTTTATACACAAATTATTTTCATTTCACATGACATCATCAATTTTTTATAGATTGGTGTAATGTAATAACAAAATAAATCTTGTAGTATATTAGTCAGTCACATTTTGGAATACGTGGTGTGATGTCTTCATATTTAGTGTGCGATTTGATGTAAAATTGTATTTATTTTCATCAATTTTCATAGTTTTTCTTACTTTTTTGGTGTTAGTGCGTGGTTGTGCAACAACACATGTTTAGACGATGGCAGACGAACATTTTTCTTCCGGATAACGTTAAACATAAAAAAGGGAAACCTTTACGAAGTGGAGAAAAGACAATTGCAATTAATGTTTTCAATAAGTTTGCTAATAAATATCGTAACCTAGAAATTAAAGAGATAGAATCACTTACTGCTGAATTTACCTGTATCTTGTTCAAGTGTTCACAGTGAACAAAAAGAATTTAAACAGAGTGATGTTTTAAAAACCTCAGTTAAAAAAAAACGTAATACGCCTGCTTTAGACAAATTTGACGATATCAACAAAACTGCTTTAAGACTATTGTTTAACAGCTGATTTTTGAAGTCGAAGGTTCCTGGTTCAAATCCTAGTAAAGGTAGTTACTTTTATACGGATTTGAATACTAGACAGTGGTTACCGGTGTACTTTGATGGTTGGGGTTTAATTAACCATACTCTCACAGGAATGGTCGGCCTGGGTCTGTACAAGACTACACCTCATTCGGTCCACTCTTCATAAACTAATTCTATCCATGAATCACTTGTTTTAGCTAAGGTTGATTTTCATTTAGCGTTTACAACTTACGATGAAATTAGGTTATGTTTTTCATTAGTTATATTGGCAAGAGAAAGCTGTGTGAGTGTTTCACTGTAGATTGTTCCGCTTGTTTGGATTTGTTATTTTAGTGAATTCTGATATAGATGGGTTTTGTTTGTTTCAGCTGCGGCATGGCAGGGTGCTGTTAGCGATGACGGAGAAAATGCTGAGTCGTCTAAAGGTAGGACTCGTCTCATGTTATTTGATGACGTACTATTTCAATAATTGCAGTTTTCCTTCTGTATTTTTTACCCCAACCCCTTTCCCATGTAAGTGCGGTGTTCTCAAGTGATCGTAAAAGCGTTGTAAAATTTATTGTGCGTGTAATGTTCATGTTTAATTTTTTTCCGGTGCGTTTAGTTTTTTTTTTGTGATTTACGGTGGAATGTTATTTGAAATGGAAGGAATTCTGCATGTTCATGATTGTGTACGTCGGCATCCAAACTCTTATGCCTGGTCTTTTAAGTCTCACAATTTTAGCGATGCCATATTTCAGGTTTGGAACTTCGAATTCGGCGTGTGGTGACTTCGATGTCCTCCCATCTCCTCCCTTCCCCACATTATATTATACTATTAATTTATTTTGTTTAGTTATTTTTAGTATTTAATTTCTTTAAATTTTATTATACTTTTTAATTTGAAATATTTTTATTTTGTAAATAATTTGTCTTTTTGTAGGCCCCCTAGCTGCAAAACGTTTTAAGCAAACGATGCGGTGAAACACACTTAATTTCATGCGAATCTTCAGCATTATTTCATATTTTTATTTAGCCGATTTTAATGTTGTATAATAGTCTAATAATGAATAATTGATGCTACAACTTTAGTTTTTAAGCTAATTACTTTCATCAAATGAAAATTGTTCTGCGTTTCGACCATTGAGGATCCAGTTCACATAATTTAGATTTGTTTCTGTTCTTCTTTCATTCACTTTGTTGTTTATTGTATTCTTCTGTCTATTTTAGTAATTCTTAGTATCTTTTCTATTTATCTATAAATTTTGCTGTCAATTTTTTCCTAAAATTTTCCCCGTCTTTGAATAGTTTTTGAAGTATTCAATAGTGTTTTACTCTTTTTCAGTTTGTTTTTAAATCAAGTTTTTTTTATTATTATTTATTCTGTAGATTTATGTATCTGTAAATAATTAAAAGTTTCGTTTTCTGATTATATATAATTTTCCATTTTCTCACAATCGTTTTTGTCCTCTTCGCAATTGTACATTTAATGTTACAATAATTTTTCTGGCATCATTAAGTTTATCTTGTTACTTTATCTGTATTTTTTTGTCATCAGTCTCTCGACTTGTTTGATGCAGTTCTACAAGGTGTTCTGTCTTGGGCAAGTCGTTTCATAACTACATACCTGTTACATCCTACATCTTTTGTAATTTGCTTTAAATATTTTAACCGTTGCCTCCTCCTTCAATTCACTTCTTCAGTGTTACCTGTATATAGGGTGCAATATTTCAAAAGCATCTATCCTTTTCCTTTCTACAGCCCCTAATCACTCACGTTTCGCTCCTGTATAATGCTACACTCCTAACATAGTGTTTTAAGATTTTTTTTCTCTGTAATTCAATGTTTGTAGTCAGTAAGCTGTTTTTTATTTCAAAGGCGCTTCTAGCTTGAACAATCCTGCTTTTAATATCACTTGTGCTTCTACCATCTTTTGTTATTTTATTTCATAGGTATCAAAATTCTCCAACTTCCTGCATGTTTTTGTTGCCTACTACTTTTCGTTGCTACTGCACAACACAAGTCGTTTTGTTATTATTCATTTTCATGAAGTAATTTTTTTTATGATCTCATCCATTCCTTATAATCTCAAGACATTCTCCAGTTCTTTCCTTGGCTCCACTAACACTACAATATCATTGACGAATCTCTCCATTTTATTGTCTCTTCATGAATTTTTATTCCTGCATCATATTTTTCCTTCATTTTATTTGTAGCGTCTTCTATATACAAGTTAAAAATTAGTGGTGACAATGAACATCTTTGTCGTACACCTTTTCTTACAGCAGCTTCTTTTTCGTACCCCTCAATTCTCAAAACAACCGTTTGATTCTTATAGGCTATACAGACTTTAGACAACTTTCCTTTCTGTGTATCTTATTCCTAGCCCTTTTTAAAAGGTTTTAAAGATTTTACTCAAGTCCAGATTATCAAATGCTTTCTTTTAATCTACAAATGCCATACTAATAGTTTTGTTTTCTTTATCCTTTTCTTAATAATTAATCTTGGTGCTGAGATTGCATTGCGAGTTTTCATTCTCCTTTTAAAATCCACGTATATCATCTTCCAATATTTCTACTCCATGTTCTATTCTCATGTATATAATTCTTGATAGGATCTTGGATGCATGACACTTTAGGTTAATAGTTCTATAATGTAGAGAGGTTTGCAATGAATTATCTTCGGCATCTGGTTATTCGTAATGATATTCATCGACTTACTAACTATTTCTCCATTGCTGCTAATTTTGCTTCGCATTGCTTTTCTGATGCTTGTAATACTTGCGTGTAGTCTAAAGTAATACTTTTCAGATAAACATTTTCATGTCTCTACGGTAGGCTTATATGAAAATTCCTTACGTATCAACTGTCTTTTTATCGATCTGATTTTTTTTAAACTTTTCTCTTGATTTTCTCTTCTAATGTTAATGCTTTTATTTATTTTATGAATTTATATTTGTACGTAAATGAATGTGTTATTTTTATGGCTTAACAGTTTTTTCCATGTTCCATTTTTAAAAGCATCATTTATTTTTGAATTTTATTTTGAATCTTAAATCATACGTAATACCATCATTTCCTTTTCCAGTAGGCTGTTCAAAGAGTTCTGTATTTATGTATAATAGTATAAATTTTATTCACATTTAATTTATTACATAATTAAGTAAAGTTTTTCAGATTATTTTAGGTTTTATAATTTAAAAATTATAAATTTATTAATGTATTATTATTATTTTATTCATAATTAAGTAATTTTATACTTTATTAAACATTAATAATATAGTAAAGTTTAGGGTTTTTAGCCATTTATTTTTATAATAGGTCCTTATAATGTCCCTTGAGCTTCATCTACGGAGATCTGCTTTGGCGACACCAGGTATTTAAATGGCATGTGCTAAAATCTAGTTGGGATTTTAAAAACTAGGTGGTGCTATTCCTATTCGTGTTTTATTACAATGTATTTTTGTTATTTTAACGGATTTATAATTTCAGAATAGGTGATTTATATATTTTATCTTAAATATCACGTGTATATATTTTGTTTTGTTTTAGATACTTTATTATTGTTTGTTTTCGTTTATTTTAATTGAATTTTTGATTACGTGTAAAAGTATTCTATAGGAAAATCCATTTAACTGTAGAGTAAACGTCAACAATACCGTTCTCTCTCTCATTGTTTGGAACTCGACCCAGATTGCTTAGTGTGACCCACACCAATTTTATTGTACCTAGCATTATTTTTTAACATTTTTTTTTAAACGCTTAAAAAGAACTCTCTGTCGTTCGGATTTTCATTCCTTCACGATACAAAAAAATTTCTTATTACCAGTTTTTCTTCACTTTTTAAAGGGTTTCCTTACAAAAGGTTACTACATAAGGTTTTTCTTAAGTGTTTCACTACAGATTTAGCCATGTTATTATGTAATGGACATTGTTAATACTGCACATATAAAGTCCCTAAATTGAACTTAAAACAGCAAAAAGAACCACTAAAGACCATAGATTGCTGAGCGTGACTCATACCAATTTTATTGTACCTATTTTTAACATTTTTTTTTCTGAAAACACTTAAAAGGAACTCGCTACCGTTCGGATTTTCATTTCTTAACGATACAAAAATTCTTGTTACCTATTTTTCTTCAATTTTTAAAGGGTTTCCTCGCAAAAGGTTACTGCAAAAGGTTTTTAAAGGTTTTCCTCGTGTTTCACTACAGATTTAGCCATGTTATGTAATGGACATACTGCACGTACAAAGTCCCTAAATTGAACTTAAAACAGCAAAAAAAAAAACCACTAAAGACCACAAAATCCACGTTACAATTTCATTAATTTGAAGATTAATTCTCAATTAAACGGATGTAAGTTAAGTGCAGAGTGAAGCAGAATATTGTTGGTATTTTTGAAAAATTAGCCCCCTGTCACGCACGTTGCAGATGCGTACTGGAGGTGTGTATTTCTAATAGTACATTGGTTTCCGGTTATAACGCGGATGTGGGGGAGTCCATAACAGACAGGTGGAGTGTCAAATTATTTACACTCAATCTGTTTGTTGCAGGGCTAAAATAAATAGTTCTGTTTCTTATCACATGGTCAGCCAATCAAATGACTGAATAATTTAAGAACAGAAGAGGTAGAGGTGTAAAAGACACTAGTCAGAGTTATCTTCTCTGAAAGTAATGAATTTCACTATACAGCCAGACCCTGTGGTGAATGAAGTGAAGGTGTCATTTGCAGAGTGGAAAATATGTGCTTTTCAGAGGGCCCGGCATGCTGTTAAGCGTACTTTTCCACTCAGTGAGGAAGGCAATGGTAAACCACCTCACTCCTCGTTTTACTTAGTAAAACCTCTACAGGTTCAAACCAGCCTTTCGGCTGTTGACCTAAACAACAAACAAAAACGTGGGGGAGTCATTCACTGACCTCCGTTGTAGCACCTACCGCGGTATAAACGAAATCAGGAATTTCGTACTTCATACAAAACGTACTTTGCACCTTTGAGTGTTACAACAGCCAATATCATAAAATTGTATTTAGAAAACCCTAAAACGATGTATTGCGTACAACTTAAAAACTACGGAAATTTAGGTGCAATTTTAAAGTATGTAGCTAAAGAAAATACTGTACTCAATACTCAATTTACACAACTTTTATGTATTTTTTTTTCATGACTCATTACAGGACGTATTCAAATAAACAAAAATAACATTTTATTAGAGTAATAATAATAATGATAGTGCGTTTATTTCATAAATAATATAAAGTCATACATCTGTTACTCGAAAAAAATTACAAATATTTGTAAATTAAAACATATAACATCCCCAAAGTAACATGTTATTTCCGTTCAAACCAGCATGACCATTGGTCGTCTCCCAGGTTAGGAGGTTCAGCTATCAGTAATATTATTCTAGACAAATAAATGAATGAATATACCCCATTAATAATGAAATAATAAAATTAGAATAATATTTTATTTGAGTGCATAAAGTATTGCAATAGAAAATGTAATTTGTTTGAAAAGAATGCACAATGTAGGACACTAATTTATAAAAAGTCACTGGTTTTTTTCTGTAAAAGCGTAGTTTTAATCGACGCTAACTGGAGAGAGCTTAGAAAGTTTCAAAAATTTATGTATTTTTTTAAAAACTAATTAAAATTTTGCGGGAACATAATTCGAACCGTGTTATATCCGAAAGCGCGGTATAACTGATGACGTTGTAATCGGGGACCACTGTATTTATGAAGTAAATAGAGCGAAAATGATGTAGGCTGGTGTGAATCGTGCCACCGTCAGTCCATTGTGTTTGTTTATATCAACTCTGTAGTTAAATGGTTTTTACTTAAGATTCATTTTTGATAAAATTAAAAATCGTATGTTTTATATTCATGGTGTTTTTTTGTAACAGAAACGAAAAGTTATAAATTATTTTTATTCGGTTGTTGTTTATGTCATCAGCGGAATAACTGGTTTGAACCTCTAGAGGCTTTACTAAGTAAAACCAAGAGTGAGGTGGCTTACCATGCCTGCCTCACTGAGTGAAACCCCACCTTCCCACTGTGCAAATGACACCTTCATTTCATTCACTTCAGGGTCTGACTGTTTAATGAAATTAATTACTCTCAGAGGAGATAACTGAGACTAGTGTCTTTGACACTTCTACCTCTTCTGTTAAATTCTGTAGTCATATAATTGGCTGATCGTGTGATAAGAGAGAGAACTATTTTTTGTAGCCCTGGAACTATAGCAAATCGAGTGCAAATAATTTAACGCTCCACCTGCCTGTTATGGGAAAATTCGGGTGTTATCAATTGTACGATTAATTAAAAATAAATTTGCAACATTGTTAAATTGTCGCAGTTTTGGAGACAGGTTCATTGTAGCTTTAAAGATCTTCATGTAAAAATTTTATTTTGTATGGTCCTTAAAATGATGGGTCATAAACGCCCTTTTGAGTGTTACGGCTGATCATTTTGAGTGTTATGTGAAGGCTGATCGTAAATTAAATTTTCCTGTGTTGTCAAAGTGAAAAATTATTAAAGATTCCAATATTTCATTGACACCCCGTAGTGTGTAGTAAATTTTTCTACGTATCTATGATTTTTCTTTTTGATAATCGTATTTAATACTCGTTTAATGAAGAGTATATTTCAGTTTGATCAGAATAACTTTTCCGCCCCCGAAATGAATTAAATCAGAATCAGTCCAGTTTAAAGGGATTTTTTTTGTTCTTTTTATTTTATCATCGGGAACTGTACATTGACAACCACCCAATTTGTTTGCTGTATTTTGACGCGGAATAGGTTTGAGTTTAAACAGGGACGCCCAGTAGAGTTTGTTCACGATCACCATACAAAGTCGTTTTTCTAACCGGTGTTACTTAACAAATAATAACGCCTTTCTATTAGCTGACTAATTGGGCTGGCCCCAAGACTTTAAACGGGTTTTAAATACATTAATGAGGTCAAGTCAAACAATTTTAAAATTTGACATTTTCCATTTTAACTCTTTATTGTAATCTGTATAAAATTACCACCGCTCTTTTGATAATATAATTGATATGTAAAACTCGTTAAATTCAATCCCTGATACAAGGGTAAAATGGTGAATGTTTTGTGTCCCATTAATTTTTTTTTTTTTTGTTTTTTTTTTTGTTTAACGTCCGACTGTTCTGCAATTACTGCTAATGCAGACTGTGAAAGATGAAATGATATTTTGTAACGTATGAAAATATGCCGTGCCTGAATGGGATTCGAACCCAAGATCGCATGATGAGAGGCGAGCACGTTACCAACTGCGCCAATGCGGCCGGCGTGTCCCATTAAAATGCTTTCAACTTTGTAAATACAATGTTATCAACGTTAAATACATTGTTCGTACAACGATGTTATTAAAAGTGTTTTTATGTCAAGATTTATCTCATATTTGGTTTTTGTTGTCAATTTTACTGAAAATATAATATTATATTAATTGAAAATTAATGTATAATTTTTTTTTTCATAATTATTAACCACGGCTGGCCCGTGGTGTAGTGGTCAGCCGCAACTGGCAACTATACCAGGGTCCCGGGTTCGATTCCCGGTCAGGTCTGGCATTTTTTCATTTGTAAATCACTACATATCATTACCTACGCACAAGCCCAAGACTTATGGGCTTCACACTACACATCATCACTCAATTTAAAAAAAGAAGATTATTGTTACAATTTTTCTGTAAAATTTTATAAAAATCTAAAGATTTTTAAATGTTTCAAGTCTTTTAAGTTTATTACTGTAGTATGATTATTATTATTGTTATTAAATGACTGAAAGATAAAATCGGGTTTCTTGATAAAATTTTATATAAGTCCTAGGCCCAATGAAAAATGGAATCTTTAATAAATTTTTTTTAAATTTATTTAACGTCGCATCAACTACTACGGTCATTAGCGACGACGTTGGGGTGTAACTATTGTACACTGGAGGATGAAATGATTTTTGTAACGTATGAAAAAATAAATATAACTTAATAAATAAAATATAAATAAATAAAAATAATATAAATTTTTGTGACGTATGAAAAAATACGTATCGAAATCAATCGATTTATTTTTGTTTAATATCGAAATCAATCGATCTTCATCAATATTCGGTATTAAATTAATAATTTATACAGGAATATCCCGTAATGGAGTTTGGATGTTTTATTTTTTGCATGCTTATTGTTATATTCTATATGTTTATAATTTATTCATGTTTGTCTTTTTTTTTGAAACGCGTTTTCGTTGTCTTTTTAAATGTCCGTATCCGGGATATTCGATCGTTTTGAATTTCCTTTGATTGTTATAAAATCGGTTTGACAAATGTGTTTTGGTTTGAAGAATAAAAGAAGATAATTTTTTTTGGATTTTTGAAAAGTATTTTCAATGTTTTTTTGTGAAAATATTAAGTGTTGTAATTCCAGGTGAGTAAGTGGTAAGTGTTATTATCTTTGTAGATATAGAATTTTCTAAAATAGGTCTATTTTTTATTATATATTAGTATTTATTATTTTTTGATAAATATTTATTTTAATTTGTTTACTTTTTAAGGTTATTTAAGGTTAATTTTTTATTAACCTTATTTTTTTTATTGTTTTTAAATTTTATTCGGGTTGTCGTTAGTTTTTTTGATATATTTTTAATAGTTTTCGGTTTTTCGTTTTATCTTAATTTAATTTTCGTTTAAATGTTCGTTTGATGTATTCAAATCGTGTTGTGTGAAATTTTTACCGTTAATCAAGTATGTCCTTGTTAGTTGTACACTTAACAAGTATGTTTTTGAGTGACGGTAAAATTTTGAAATCAATGGAAGAAGAAGGTTAAGTTATGTGTGATGGGAAGTTTTATCGTCCGGTAATTTGGTAACCAATCGCAGTACCAATGTAAGTATATTTATTATTGTTCATAAATAATTTTTATATTTAGTTTAGTTTAATAAATTTTTAATTAAATTAATGAATTTATTTATTTATTCTATTTAAGTGTAAAAAATATGTGGTTTCACAATTTATCTCGAATAATTGGCTTTGATTTGTTGTACAAATAAAATATACAATAGTTGCAATTTATAATCTAAGTAAAATTTGTAAAAAAATCTGTGATTTTTTTTGTTTTATTTGATGGTTTAAAATGGTTTTAAACTTTTTCAAAATTGGTCTGTAGTAATTACTGTGTGTTAGGGAACGATGGTTTTTTTTAACTAAGACTTTAGCCGGGAATTGAACCCGTAATTTTTCGCTTGTATAGACGTACGCTGACCACTGCGCCGTGGATATGGTTTTAACAACTACTGTGTTATGAAGTAATTAATATAAGAATCGGTTTTCTTTAGTGGATAAAGCCTATTCAAAGTGGTAAAAATTACTTGAAATACAGTTTCGGTTGAATATTTTCATTAAGTACGTTTTTTTATTATTTTTTACTGTTAAAATATTTTTGTGTTTTTTTTATTTGTTCAACATCTTGGCCTCTACGAGATCATTTGTCTTAAGTTTATTAATGTATAATTTAATAATGAATTGTACATAAAAGTTTTGGAGCTTATATTTTAAACATTTATTTATAATAATATTATACAATATATTTTTGTGTATTATGTTATTTGTATTTATATAATATAATTATTTTACTATATTATTTATTGGTGTCAAAAAATGTCATTGTTTATTTTATTAGTCTGTTTAAACAATGTGTGTATGTATTTTAATTTTGTTTTTATTGAAACATCTAAAAGATCAGATGTTTTATTTTACATTTCAATTAGAATTTTATATGCAGATTTTTAAAAGTAATTTAATAATAATATTTTAATCAATGGTATTTTTTGTCGGTAAGTTGTAATATTATAAATTTGTCATATACTGTAGTAGATACAAAAAAAAAATATGTTTTTTTCGCGTAATATAAACATAATTTAAAGATTTGTCGTTCAGAAATAATATGATTATTTGACGTACACGATTAATTCGGGGGGTTAATGTCAAACAACACTATCTACAAAAACCTAATTTTTCAGGAGAGCCATCACCATTTATATACCTTTGTTGTTGTTTAGGTCAACAGCCGAAAGGCTAGTTTGAACCTCTAGAGGTTTTACTAAGTAAAAACGAGAAGTGAAGTGGTTTACTATTGCCTTCCTCACCAAGTTGAAAGAGTATGCTGTCAGCATGCCAGGCCTTCCGAAAAGCACCCATTTTCCACCCTGCATATGACATTACACTTCATTCACCACGTGGTCTGGGTGTATAATGAAATTCATTACTTTCAGAGGAGATAACTCTGATTAGTGTCTTTTACACCTCTACCTCTTGTTCCTAAATAATTCAGTCATAATTGGCTGACTATATGATAAGAAACAGAACTATTTTTTGTAGTCCCTGAACCAACAGATCGAGTGCAATTAATTTAACTCTCCACCTGCCCGTTATGGGCAAATTTACCATTAAGAAATAAATTCAACAAATTAAATTATACTAAATTTATAGTTGATTACATTATAAATAAATAACTGACATAATAGGAAGAGAATCAGATCAGTAGTTTTTTCGCTCTCTTGAAAAATATTAAAAAAATGGGGTTTTGTAGATAATTTTGTTTGACATTAACCCCTCGAATTATTTTATAACAGTATACACATTTAATTAATTAATTAACTATTGGTATATAATTAAAAATATATGTATTATAATGGTAAGTAGATGGTAAGTTGTGTGGTATAATAGGTAAATGGTAAAACGTTATGGTTCAATGAAGATCCATCATCCAGGAGTCAATTTCCAGGAGATCTAGGCGTACCATAATCCCATGGAATTATGGGTAGTATATAGATTGAAGGGTGAGTGAATAAACTAAATTACATTGTATTAGTTATTTTATTATTATTATTATTATTATTGATAACAGTTGGTGGTGTAGCGTTCCGTATCAAGTTTCTCACGTAAAGTTTAATTCTTCCTTCGGTGTCGTCTCCGATAGGAGGTTGGTGTTTGTAATAGCAATTCTTTTTCTGCCTTTCAAGAATTAGACATCTCTACCTGTTCTGAACCTCTCAAATCGGCCCATCTCTTTCTCGGGCGTCCTCGTTCTCTACTGCCCTCCGGCTTATAGCTAATAGCAATTATTCATTTCAATATTGATTCTCTACATAGTTTCTCTGAAAAAGTTTTTTTTTTTTTAATCCCTAATGTGTGTACATTGCAATCTGTTCAATTCAGAACAATAAGCAACCCAATGACCCAATAAGATAAGGATGATGTGTATGACGTGTAAATGAGATGTAGTCTTGTACAGACTCAGGCCGACCATTCCTGAAAGAGTATGGTTAATTGAACCCCAACCATCAAAGTTTACCGGTAACCACTGTCTAGCACTCAAATCCGTATAAATGTAACTACCTTTACTAGGATTTGAACCCGGAACCTTCGTCTCCGAAAATCAGCTGTTAAACAAGTGACTGGCGGCAACGATTTTACCTTTACAGCTATTCGGTGGGTCAAGGTTATTATTAAGCATAAAAATATTGCTGTTGATTATTGGTCTGTTACGTGCGTAAAGATTGCTACAATTTTTTATAATTTAATTTCGGTTAATTATGCTACACCACTAATTTATTATCAATTATGTTAACGTCTTAAATTAAATCTAAGCTACCTATAGCCTACTATTTAATCGGTTATAAATTTTATGTTTTATGGTATTTTTTTAACTTGCGTGACAAACAAAAGTATTAAAGTAATCGGGTGTTATTTAAAGTACAATTAATTTTTCCAGTTTAATAAAATATATTTTAATTTTACTGTAAAAAATTGTCTATTTACAAACAATTTTAATAAATCACATATGGGGTGTGATCTGTTAGTAAAACTTTTTCGGGTAAAGTTTAATAATTTTTTTAAAAATTAAGTTTTAAATGAAGTTGACAATTTCAGTAATTTTTTAAGAAATTTAAAAATTTAAATTTTTTTATTATTAGGCCTAATGCTGAATCGTTATAGGGTACTGGGATCCACCGTGCTGTTCATTAGAATTCATTATGTACATAGTACACAGTTTTCCCTAATTCTTATTATTTTGTTACCATTTAAAAATTCTTTTAAGTACGTTCTAAAACATTTTTCAATGAATTAAGGTTTATTTAGTTGTTTATTTTAGTTTTTAATGGGTTTAGCGTCAATTTTTTTGATAGGTCTTAAAAGTATTATTATTATTTATTTTTGAATATATATATATATATATATTGTATTTAAATAGTATGATTTATATTTAAAATTTATATTAAAATCAGTAAGCGCCGGTTATTGTGTTCACTGGTTTATACGATTAGTTGTAAAACAACGGACTCTTAATTCATAAAATTATTTGTAGATTTTTTTGTTTGTGTGATCTCGTATTTTCGCCGCTTATTATGTTTCAAAGCTGTTAAAGTATATACATTCTTATATTCATCTAATACAAAATTATTAAAGGGAGGTTGTTTTACTTAATTTATTTGTTTAAAGACGTCATTTTTACAGAATCGTTTTGGAAGAATGAAGTGCATAAGCTATTCGGTACAATAAACATTCTAGGATAGTATCCGTTTTTACGTAGATGAGTTGACACGAATAAAGAAAACTGTATAAAAAATATGAATAAGGGTTTTCCGTAAAAATGTGGGGCTTAACACGAAACCTACCCTTAATTTGCGATCGTGTTTTAGTTTACCTGTCAGGTTATTATTGCCGCAATTCTTAGATATTATAATAGCCGGTTAGTACGATCAAAAAAATCAGGTGTTTATAGTAAGCAACTTTTGAAATCCGGAAAATTATTAAAAAGTAATTTTTATACAGTTCATATTCTTTAACAACGCTTGTTGATAATTTCGGACTGTTGTTTAGGTCATCAGCCAAAAAGCTGGTTAGAACCTGTTGAGGTTTTATTAAGTAAAACGAGGAGTGAGGTGGTTTACCATTGCTTTCCTCACTGAGTGGAAAAGTATGCTTATCAGCATGCCGGGCCCTCTGAAAAGGACATATTTTCCACTCTGCAAATGACACCTTCACTTCATTCACCACATGGTCTGGCTGTATAATGAAATTAATTACTTTCAGAGGAGATAAACTCTGATTAGTGTCTTTTTTACACCTCTACCTATTCTGTTCTTATATGGTCCAGTCATTTAATTGGCTGACCATGTGATAAGAAACAGAACTTATTTATTTTAGCCCTGCAACGAACAGATTGAGTGTAAATAATTTGACACTCCACCTGTCTGTTATGGGCAGAAATTTTGGATAATAAATTGTATTTCCTTATATGGTTTTTTAAGGTATTTGTTTCGTTTTCGGTACGCAATTTTTTCTGTTTGATGAATTACGGTTTGGAATTTTGGAATTATTTTAGAATGAATCTTCCAATTTCCCGGAATGTTTTTTTTAAATTTTTTGATCGGTGTGATAGTGGTTTTGTTAATTTTGCTTTTTTAAGTATCAGTAATTTTTTAACCAGTTTTTTTCGTCACAGTTTTTTTTTGTTGTTTTATAATTATGTAAATTATTTAATTTTTCCGGTTCTAATTCGTTGTGGTTTTCCCTGTACAGATCCTATGATTATGGTGGCCAGTTATTTCCATCCGAGTCGAGATCGTCCGTTCCGATGTGACCGTTGTGGAAGACATTACGCCGTCTCCTACACCTTGGATCGTCATAAGAAATACGAGTGCGGCGTCATCAAACAGTTTCGATGTGAACTCTGTCATCGTTCTTTCAGCCGATCGGATACGTTACGCGTTCATCAGAAAATTTGTTTCGCCAAGATTCCGGCCAACGATTAACCAGTTTTGTGATATTAAAGTGTATTTTTTTTGTTAAAAAAAAATAAACAGTTGATAAAACTATTTAAAAAAATAAATAATATAAAATTTATTTTCTACAATGAATTTTTCGTATTGTTTTTAAATTATTCCAAAACTTTTTATACAATCTTGTGAGTATTTTTTTTTAGTTATTTTACTGAAAATTAATTACTTTTATTATACGATTGTCATAAAATTAATTATCAATATTTGCGCATAAACTACATTTTACAGATGATTTGTTAAAAAAAAAAAATAAACAGTTGATAAAACTATTTAATAATAATAAAATTTATTTTCTTAAATGAATTTTTCCTATTGTTTTTAAATTATTCCAAAACTTTTTATACAATCTTGTATTTTTTTTTTTAGTTGACTGAAAATTAATTACTTTTATTATACGATTGTCATAAAATTAATTATCAATATTTGCGCATAAACTACATTTTACAGATGATTTGTTAAAAAAAAAAATAAACAGTTGATAAAACTATTTAATAATAATAAAATTTATTTTCTTAAATGAATTTTTCCTATTGTTTTTAAATTATTCCAAAACTTTTTATACAATCTTGTGAGTATTTTTTTTTTTTTAGTTATTTTACTGAAAATTAATTACTTTTATTATACGATTGTCATAAAATTAATTATCAATATTTGGGCATAAACTACATTTTACAGTGATTTGTTAAAAAAAAAACAGTTGATAAAACTATTTAATAATAATAAAATCTATTTTCTTAAATGAATTTTTCGTATTGTTTTTAAATTATTCCAAAACTTTTTATACAATCTTGTATTTTTTTTTTTTAGTTATTTTACTGAAAATTAATTACTTTTATTATACGATTGTCATAAAATTAGTTATCAATATTTGGGCATAAACTACATTTTACAGATGATTTGTTAAAAAAAAAAAACAGTTGATAAAACTATTTAATAATAATAAAATTTATTTTCTTAAATGAATTTTTCCTATTGTTTTTAAATTATTCCAAAACTTTTTATACAATCTTGTGAGTATTTTTTTTTTTTAGTTATTTTACTGAAAATTAATTACTTTTATTAATACGATTGTCATAAAATTAATTATCAATATTTGCGCATAAACTACATTTTACAGATGATTTTTAATTAAAAACATTATTTGTAATTTAAAATTTAATTAATTAATGTTCATGTTGTACTAGATTAATTAAAATGTAATTGTTTTTTTAAAATATAAAAATATTTTTTGTGTTTTTGTGTCGATAAACGATTTTGAGTAGAAATAAACTTTTAGGATTGTTGAACGGAAGGTTTGGTTCCTTTCCAGTTATAGTCTGAACTAAGTAGGGCTATAGCGTTTAACGAAAGGTAATTGATCTGGATGGGAGACGATTCTTAAATTTTTAATTTAAAATGAAAAAATATAAATTTTGATTATTTATTTTATTTATGTTTTGTTAAACATTTTTTTGTGTAAATGTATTTTATTTACTATTATTTACAAAAACATTTACTTTTAAATTACCAATGCTTTTTTTATCACATTATGATTTATAAATTAATTTTATCGTATGAATAATAAACTTTTCGGTACATATTATAATAATGGAAAAGTAAATAATTTATTTACCAGAAATTATAAAATGAACATTTTTTTAAAAAATATTTTGTGAAATTTTAGTTGGTTATGAATTTATATGTTTTTGGTTCTGTTAGAATAATGTAATACAATATTGTGAGGTTTTAAAGATGTAATAAATTTGTTTGTGAGATCAATGAAGTAACTTTAAATTTTCTTTTTATTAATTTTAATACGTTATTAGATAATTATCTGATATTTTAAATAATGTTTTTAAATGACTGAATAAATACATGTTACTTTTCGTATTACATATTTTATGTTACAAAGAAGACTTAAGAAAAATAATTAGTATTTTGTGTTTTATAATTCAATTGACAATCTTACATTGTAGGTTTTTTTATAATAAGTTGTTAGGACATTATGAAGTAATTATTTTTAACGTTTGCAATTTCGACTTGTAAAGAAATCTTCAATTTTTTTCGTATTGATCAATTTATAATTAGAACAGTAGGCCTATTTCATATTAAAAAAATATATTGGATCTTTAAAAAAAATTATATAGTTTTTGAAAAATTTGAATTCATGTTTTTGTAAATTATTGGGGAATAAATGGTTTTTTAAAATGCGTACTATTTTTAAAAAGATATCTTTTTAATCCTGTTCATAAAAAAAATAGACTCCCCTCTTAGTTGGTTTGTAGTTAATTTAGTAATTTTATAATAATGTTCATATTACCGAATTTTAATTTTAAAGGATGGTGTTTGTAATTATATTTTCACAAGTTCTGTACCAATTTTGGTAAAAATTTAAATAAGACTGTTATAGAAATTTAAATGAAATTATTTATATTATTGTATTTTTTATGAAATTTTAATCGTTGTTAAAAATATAATAAATATTTAAAAAAATGTTTGATAATATTTTTATTGTTGTTAATTTGGTTTGTAGTTTAATTATTATTGTTGTATTTTAATGTATATAAAAATTATTACAACATTTATTATTGTTTTTCGTTTATTTTGTTAGTTACAAAAAAAATTGTAAATATTTTACGTATCGTTCATTGTTATCCGTTGATTCAATATTACAAATTGTGTTTTTTTTTAATAAATTGTATTTAATTATAATTTATTAATTATCTATTAAAGTTGTTTTCGTATAGTGTTTATTCTTGTATAATTTTTTTCAACAATAAAATAATAAACAATCCTTAATCTGAATATTTATTAGTAAGCAGGCCAAAACTATTTTATATACTACAAAATTTTCGTACGTTGATAAATTTTATTATTATCGATTTGTAATACAGTCGAACCTCGATATATATCGAAATCGAGAGTCTCAGAAAAAAATTAGTTAAGTAGAGGTTATTCGGTATTCTATATCGAAGTGACGAGAATTTCTTTATTGGTTGTTTCTGTAATTTTTTTGCGATTTAACTCTGATGTCCATTCATCGAGTCAACCGATCTGCTTTCTCTTTCTTTTTCTTTCTTTCGGCCGCATTGGCGTAGTTGGTAACGTGCTCGCCTCTCATCATGCGGTCTTAGGTTCGAATCCCATTCAGGACGGCATATTTTCATACGTTACAATAAAATCATTTCATCCTTCACCGTCTGCATTAGCAGTAATTGCAGAACAGTCGGATGTTAAATAAAAAAAAAATTCTTTCTCTTTTTTGGGTTAACTACTTCGGTGGACTTAACTTTCAAACAGAAAATTCGTTCCCTGAATGGGTCACTCGTTCTCTGTTATTCCTTATTTTGCATTCTCGATTTTCTGGTTTTGAAGGATTCCAGGAATTGATAATGAACCTGTAATTTTTTTAATAATTTCTTTTTCTACCTTTGCTCGTCCATTCTAATCATGTGTCCGAAAAATTTGGCTCTTCGTTTTACTGTGGTTTCCAAATCTTGATAGTGTTTCTCGTTGGATTCTTTCTTTAGCGTTACTCTGTGCCATTTTTCCTTCGGATGGTCCTCTTATTTTCCTGATAATGTTTTGTTCTATTATTTTGAGTTTGTTGATTTCTCCTGTTTTATAGTAAAGTGTTTCGATCCCACAAAATATTACTGGTTTTAAAACCGTCTGGTTGTTTCTTAATTTTGAGTTTATCGTTACGTTGGACTCAGTTTTTGAGTGATTGTCGTTCTAAATAATTTCCGGTAGATAATTACATTTGTCTACGGTGCTAATTCTACCGTATATAAGTAATGTTTAATGATTTTTTTATTCTTTTGTAATTATCTTTACTTAATTTGTATGTTTTTTCGTGGTCCTATGGATTTTTCCATTTCCCGCGCCCTACTTTCTTTCCGTCTTTATCTTCCCAGTTACTCTCCCTGAGATTCCTCGCTACCGTATCTTCTTGAACTTTCTGTATCCATATTTTCCGAGAGTGACCTCTTCTTCTATTTTATGGATGGAAAATATATGCTCTTTGGGGCCATTAGTCCGATGCAATTCTTGGGACATATTCTTGGGACCGAGGATAATTCTCGGTCCTTAAAATCGGTCCGTTGCCTTATTCAGTAATATTAATTAGATCGAGTTAATATTTTGTAGTGTTGAAATAGTTTTGGACTGGGTGGCGGTGGGATTATTACCCCTTAAAAAGGGTATTTTATTGATTAAATAAAAAAAATTCCCCAGAACGTCTTTGGGGAAGTTTTTATTAAACCAATAATTTATTACGGATTTGTGTAGAAAACAAAATAGTTTAAATTGGCAGTGTAGTACTGCAATAATTGTTGGTAGGTATTATAGTATTTATTAATTGATTGCACAGTTTTTGAAGTCGCACTTTCCGCACGTTACTTGTTTTAATAGCAATAGCAATTGTGCACTATTGACTCTTTGAACTTAATTCGTTGATTCACGTTTTATGAAACGTTCCAATTACAGTAGAGAGTCGAAAATTCGAAGCAATTGGGACCATAGGTAGTTCGGATTACCGATTTGTTCACATTTTTGAAAAAAAACCCTAGAAATACCGCCTAGGGCCATAGTTAAGCATTTTAAAAAGGGGTTTTTTTTTAGCTTTTATTTGTTATCGGGAACTGTACATTGTTGACAACTACCCAATTTGATGGCTGCTTTTTGCTGTATTTTTTTTCGACGTAGATTGAACATGAGCTTGAACAGGGACTCCCAGTAGAGTTTGTTCATGGATGGCTGTCAGCTGGTCACCATTCAAAGTCGCTTGCCCAACCGGTGTTACTTAACAAGTAATAGCGACTTTCTACCAGCTGACTGACTGGGCTGGCCCGAAGGCCTTTTAAAAAGGTTGGAATGAATAAAAACAAAAATTTCTCTGTACTTACTATAGCCCTAAATTTAGTTGCGTTTAATGACCAAACTAAGCCAAGTTTGTTCTATGTAGCAATGCAGAGGTAGAGTAAAATAATAAAACTAGTCTGTATTTTACTGTATATGCAGTATTATACTGCATATTAAATTGAAAACAAACAAAAAACTATGTACATTTAAACAAAAGGTTCACTATAGACCTAATTAAATCACTGAAATCTTACGTAAAAAACTTTCGAATTTTTGATTGCGTGATTTGTTTAATAAGCCTCGCTCATTCGTTTACACAACAAAAGTTTTAAAATAAAAGTTATAAAACATGTGTTACCTTTCTCACGCAAATAAAAATATCGGAAAAATACTCAGATGGCGTTCGGATTTTTGACGTTTGGATTATCGACGCTCTACTGTAAATAAATAAAGTGTTACCAGATAGCAAGACAGTTTGGTTAGAATTGGAAATTGATATGAAGAAATGGTAGAGGGAATTTTTGAGTGCGATTATTCAGTCAGTGTTACATCTAAAGTTTGCATTTATTAAGAACCAGTAGAAACATATCGCACTGCCAGTGAAGTAATATATTAACTCAGAAATCAAATTTTGAGGAATAGTTTCTAAGAGGAGAAGAAAGGAAGTTTCTAAGATTAAAAATTGTCAGGTGCTTGTCAAAGCCGTTCAATATAGTAACATTTTTATGATGCCCGTAACGGACAGGTGGAATGTCAAATTATTTACACTCAATCAGTTCGTTGCAGGGCTAAAATAAATAAGTTCTGTTTCGTATCACATGGTCAGCCAATTAAATGACTGAATCGTTTAAGAACAGAAGAGGTAGAGGTGCAAAAGACACTAATCGGAGTTATCTTCTCTGAAAGTAATGAATTTCATTATACAGCCAGACCCTGTGGTTAATGAAGTGAAGGTGCCATTTGCAGAGTGGAAAACAGAATTGCAGGTTGGGGTAGTGCACTATTTGTTATAAACTATAAATCTTTTGATATTAGTTAAGAAATTGATTATAAAAGTATTGTTGCTTAGGTCGTCAGCCGAAAGGGTGGTTTGAACCTCTAGAGGCTTTTTGTAAGTAAAATGAGGAGTCGGGTGGTTTACAATTGCCTTCCGCACTGAGTGGGAAATTATTCTTATCATGCCAGGCCTTCCTAGAAAGCATCTACTTTGCACCCTGCAAATGACACCTTCATTTCATTCACCACAGGGTCTGGCTGTATAATGAAAAACTTTCAGAGGAGATAACTCTGATTAGTGTCTTTTACACATCTACCTCTTCTGTTCTTAAATGATTCAGTCATTTAATTTACTGACCATGTGATAATAGAGAATACTATTTTTCGTACCCCTGGAATTACTAGATCGAGTGCAAATAATTCAACGCACCACCTTGCCTGTTACGGCGAATATAAAATTGGTAAAAAAAAATTGCCCCGATATCCGTCTTACCAGGTTTTTGAAGAGTGATGAACGTCAGGCAATTCTTTGTAAGAAATTTGGAAGTTACATGAGAGTGGGATCGAACTTTGGTACTAGAAGCTGTAAGTACTTACCAAGGAGAAAACTCACGAACTGTGCTCACTTGGCTTCCAAATTGCGTAACTTACTTCCTAAAAGTATTACAGACAAAAATTTAATTTAATTTAAAGATGAATTGTAAAAGTGGGCTATTAATGTCGTAAAGGATGTCATAGAAATAATGGTAAGTAAAATGTAAAAAGTTTTTTAACTGTGAAGTTACGTGGTGAAGATTATTAAAATGCAAGAGCTTTAGTTTTTCTGGTTAACCTCATAAGTAGGTACAGACGTGCCAAATTTCAGCTCTCCAAATGATTTTAAGCCTACAGTTAGAGAATTAGCATAAGTGAATGATTGAACTATTGAAAGAATCAGTGAATGAGGTCCCCAGCATCTATATGTACGAGGTGTGGCTATTAAATGACGAGACTGACGTAAAAAAATTTATTTTAATTTTATACATAATCATTTATTGTCACCTTCAATATACACTCCTTTTCTATCCCTACAAAGCTCCGTGCGAATTTTCCATAGTTGGAAACAGTGCTGGAAGTCATCTTCTGTCAGCTCCTTTAGGACACCTGCCGCTCAAAAATATTTGTACTGACACTTTGTACGCGATTGAAAATGACCCAATTTTTTTGGAAACGATAATAACATGTGATGAAACGTGGTGTTTCACTTATAATCCGGAATCCATGCACTAGAAGAGCCGAACTTCACAGAGAGCCAAAAAGCTCGAATAAGCAAGTCAAAATTTAAAGCAGTGATTGTTTCTTTTTTATATCCATGGGATTGTGTACCTTTACTGGGTTCCTAAAGGTCAAACAATTAAACAATATTACTACCTTGAGGTACTTCCTAAACTACGTCAAAGAGTAAGGAAAAAACGCTCCGAAATGTGTAAGGACAAATCATAGGTTCTCCACCAAGACAACGCGCCAGCTCATTCCGCGTTATCTGTCAAAAGGTTCCTAGCCAAGTACAGCATCTCAGTGTTAGAACATCCACCTTATTCACTAGGTCTTGCACCATGTGACTTCTACCTGTTCCCTAACGTGAAATCTGCATTAAAAGGGACAAGATTTGAGTCTGTGGAAGCTGTAAAAGAGAAAGCAGCACGTGTCCTGAAGTAGCTGACAGAAGGTGACTTCCAATACTGTTTCCAATAATGGAAAATTCGCATTTGAGCGTTGTAGAGATAAAGAAGGAGTGTATATTGAAGGTGACAATAAGTGATTATGTATAAAATAAAAATAAAAATTTTTTACAACGTCAGTCTCGTTATTTAATAGCCACATCTCGTATACTCAAATTGAAGTAAGAGTGAAAAAAAAATTGTGCGTATTTCAGAAATTATGTACAATCTGATTATTCAAAAATGTATAATGCATTCGTTAAGAGATGCCAATATACATGGCGTTAGAGATTCTTACTCTACGCCATGCACATTACTATCTAATCATTACTAGTTCACTGGCGGCTCTGTTAAAAACACAATGTACAGGGTGTCCCAGGAGGATCTGTTAACTTTTGCCGGTGTGTTCCTTTTATTAAAAATAATTAATTATTAAAATAATGAAAAGAGTTGGTATAAATATATATGAAAAGCATCTACGTTCCATTTTACCAGTCTTATCCGAGGCTGCACCGTGATGTTCGTCAGTAATCCCAAAATCCTCTGGCTGGGTTACCGGTGTCGCGCAGATTAAGCCTGATGGTAGGGCTGCTACCTTCCTTGAAAGAAATACGCAGAAATGAGTTTTTTGCGATCAGTAAAAGGATGCTGAAGGGTGGACCACATAAGAAGTGAGGACATAAGAGAGGAACTACAGGTTGTTAGCGTACATAAGAGAATCATAAAGTAGAAGGAAAGATGGAAGGAAGGAACATTTAAATAGAATGACGGATGGAAGAATACCGAAGCAGATGTGGGTATATAAACCACAAGGCAGAAGAGCTCTGGGTAGACCGAGGAAAAGATGGAGCTGAAGCGAGTGATATCGGAACAGGCCAAGGCGTAAACCGTGAAGAGAAGAAGAAGATCTACGTTCCATCCTGCAAATGACAAGTTCACTTCATTCACTACGGAGTCTTGGCTGTGTTGTTTAGGTCAACAGCCGAAATGCTGGTTTGAACCTCTAGAGGTTTTACTAAGTAAAACGAGGAGTAAGTGGGTTTACAATTGCCTTCCTCACTGAGTGGAAAAGTACGCTTATCAGCATGCCGGGCCCTCTGAAAAGCACATATTTTCCACTCTGTAAATGACACCTTCACTTCATTCACCACAGGGTCTGGCTGTTCAATGAAATTCATTACTTTCAGAGAAGATAACTCTGATTAGTGTCTTTTACACCTCTACCTCTTCTGTTCTTAAATGATTCAGTCATTTAATTGACTGACCATGTGATAAGAAACAGAAGTATTTATTTTAGCCCTGCAACGAACAGATTAAGTGTAAATAATTTGACACTCCACCTGTCTGTATGGACAGCTTGGCTGTGTAATGAAATTCATTACATTAAGAGGAGATAACGGTGACTAATTTCTTTTTCACCTCTAGCTCTTCTGTTCTTAAATGCTTCAGTCATATAATTGGCTGACCTTGTGATAAGAAACAGAACTGTTTTTTGTAGTCTTGGATCTAGCATCTCGAATGGAAATAATTTAACACTTTACTTGCCTCTTATAGACAGATAAGTTCTCTATTCTGTTTATTAAAATTTATTATTTACCTTCTTTTAAGGCCCCAGCAGATGGACGAAATGTTGCAAGTACACGGATTCATTCAATTTGATGAAACTATAGAAGTTTATCGCGTGGTGAAATGAATAATTCTTTATTTATTCAAGAGTTCTGAAGTACAAGGATTAAATATCTTACTAGGTT
Organism: Catonia carolina; assembly: GCA_035578175.1. Taxonomy (NCBI): domain Eukaryota; kingdom Metazoa; phylum Arthropoda; class Insecta; order Hemiptera; family Achilidae; genus Catonia; species Catonia carolina. Next base: position 9,616,408 of record JAQMRL010000016.1, read on the forward strand.
TTCAAATAATCGAAGTCAGTAATATTTTATGTATATTTGTATATTATTTTCTTTATTAATTATATGTTTTTAAAAATTATTTGAAATTGGTAAGGGTGCACTTGTAAATTAATGTTGGTATCCGCACAGTTTTGTTTTGTAGTTGTTTTTTATTTTTATTTTGGATGTATTGTTTGCGTAGTTTTTTTTTGAAATGTCATCTCTATCTAGCTGAATCATTTTTTAAAAATCTTGGTATTTTTTCCATGACGTCTCAGTTATTTGTAATAGTGTTTTTTTTCATGTCGATTTTTCGAAATCGAGTTTTCACCGGATCTATACGTTTTCAGACCCCCTGAACCCAAAAACATGTTTTTAGCGATTGGTGTGTGTGCGTGTGCGCGCGCGCGTGCGTGCGTGCGTGCGTGCGTGTGTGTATACAAAATATCTCAAGAACGGAACATCGTACGAACTTGAAACTTAAGTTACATACCACTACCGGACCCGACACGAGCATTTTCATCAAATCGGTCAACCGGAAGTAGTGGTTTATTCGTATAATTTTTCACTTTTTTGCGATTTTCTCAAAAACTGGTCCTACGATTTTTTTTAAAATTCTGGTCGTAGTTACATAATATTATTTAGTGATCTGGTTTGAAAATTGATAAATCGGTTCCGGTAGTAATCGTAATTCTGAAATTGTTATGGTTCGATGTATTTGCTAGGTTTATTCCAATTTTTTGTCTCGTATAGGGACCCATTTTAGATGACGTAAGGTGACTTAAGACGTTTCTGGAAGCTATTTTTACAGCCTTCATTTTCAGCATTTGCTCACTATAGGCTTTTTTCTTTTTTGCTGTCCACCCGGTGTTTTGTTTTTGCTCCTCATGGAAGCTCTTAAAGTCCGTAATTAGTTGTAATCGTAATCTGAATTTGGTTCGGTTCATTAAGTTTTGTAGGTTTATTCCAAATTTTTTCTCGTATATGTCCAATTTTAGGCCACGTGAGGTGACTTTAAAGTTTCTGGAAGCTCTTTTTGCAGCCCCCATTCTTAACATTTGCTTACTGTAGACTTTTCTCTTTTTTCCTGTCCACCCAGTGTTTTGTTTTTGCTCCTTATGAAAGCCCTTTAAGTCCGTAATTAGTTGTAAACGTAATCTGAATTTGGTTCGGTTTATTAAGTTTTGTAGGTTTATTCCGGCTTTCTCAATATTCTTACTGATTTCTTAAAATAATTTATTCCAAATTATTGTAAGTTACTTTTATTTCGTTTACTAATTAGCCACTAGAAGACGTAGATGTTGTTTAATGTTTTAGAAATTTATTTTTCATACATTTTATTGTAAATGCCCTTGAAATTCCAATGTTCATTCTTCGAGAATTATCATATACGTAATAATTTTGTTTGCTTACAGTGATTTGGAAACAGTAATTAATAACCCAACAGGAAGGTTGGGCCTGTATACATTTATTTTGGTATTGGCACATTTTTCGAGAATTTGGTTGAATAAAAAAGTCTGGTGTAAAACACTTTCTCTTACTAATGTAATAATGATACATTTATGTAATTTGTATTTAATCATGCGTGAAGGTCGTCAAAGTAAGATGTGCAGTATAACGCTTGAAAAAAGTGGTAACTATTAATTTTCTACAACATTTTGTTGTATAGTAAGGCCACAATCTTATAAAACCCCATTTTTACCGATTTTTTTGAGAAAATACCGAAAATCACTTATTTACACTAAACTAAAATAAGCGCTGTAGAAAAACAATGCTTGAAATAAGAGTTGTTTTTTTAATTTTCTACAACTTTGATTATGTATATGCGTTTGCTCTAAAATGCGTATAAAAAGGTCGTGATGGTACAGAAACAGTTTTTATACCACGAGAGCACTGCCCCAATAAATTTCAGCAAAAGTGGGCTTACCCTATCTTGTAGAGCTCAAAAAATTTAGTTAATATGGCGATTCTGAACTAATCGGTAGGAGCCATTTTTTGTGGAAATGTTCGTGTCTTGTTCCCCTTGTATGTAACTTAAGTTCCGAATTTCAACTTCGTACGCTATTCCGTTCTCAAGTTCACACCCACACACACAGTCAGACCAATCGTTAAAATCATGATTTTTGGGTTTCAGGGGCCTGAAAACGTGTGTTTCCGGTAAAAACTCGATTGGGAGAATTCGACATAAAAACTTTTCTTCTCTACATATTCGTATACGGCAAGAGATAGAGACATTAATGTATTCACATACATTAAATGTATGTGAATTTATTTACAGTTTCCATTTTTGGATAAATATGTTGGACATTTTATTGATATATATATATATATATATATATATATATATATATATATATATACTCGTATCTTAAAAGAAAGTTAATTAAGGCAAGCGGGAAAGGCCTGTAGTCTGCTTCCTGTTTTAAATTCACCAATCAAGCTAAATTTTTCTCAAAAAATCTGGTGTGAAACACTCACACAACTTTCTCTTGCCAATGCAAATAATTTACAATATAATTTAACATTAGTAATAAAATATTAAAAATAAACAAAAAACTAACCTCAATAAACATAACCTTATTTTAATCATGAGTGAAACACTCAAAATGAAAATCAACCTCAGTCTGGCTTAAAAATACGGAAAATCACTATTTCACGCTAAACTAGGCTCTGTAGAGAAAAATACGTTAAATAAAAGTTGTAGATCTTTAAATTTCCTATAAATTTGGTTATATACACTTTTGTCGTAAAATGCATACTAAGGCCAAAATCTTAAAAAAATCGATTTTTCACACGTTTTCGTGAGAAAAAATCAGAAAATCGCTAATTACTGCTAAACTAAGCGTCATACAAAAAAATGTTTGAAACAGAAGTTGTAGGTTTTTAAATTCTCTACAACTTTTATTATATAAGTTTTTGCGCTAAAATTTATATTAAAGCCGTAATCTTAAAAAAACAACGTTTTTACGTGAAAACAGCCTCACCGAGAATTTCAGCAAACATGGCGCCTACCCTATCTTGTAGAGAATAAAAAATTGAGTAAAATAGGCGATTTTAAAAAAAATCGTAGGACCAGTTTTTGAGAAAATCGCAAAAAACTGAAAAATTATACGAATAAACTACTACTTCCGGTTGACCGATTTTGATGAAAATGTTCGTGTCGCGTCCGGTAGTGGTGTGTAACTTAAGTTTCAAGTTTCAAGTTCGTACGATGTTCCGTTCTTGAGATATTCTGTTCACACACACACACACACACACACACACACACACAGACCAATCGCTAAAAACATGTTTTTTGGGTTCAGGGGGTCTGAAAACGTATAGATCCGGTGAAAACTCGATTTCGAAAAATCGACATGAAAACAATACTTTCCTTCCTATATATTCATATAGGCAAGAGAAAGTAAAAACCATTTAAGCTAAGTAGGCAAGAGAAAGTAAAAACCATTTAAGCTAAGTAACTAAAATTTTGTGTATATTGTTGACAAGAACGAATGTATCTAGTTGGTACATTAAAGGAAATTATTAAAAATTTTAATTCTTAGATTTTTTTACAAGTGGTTTAGAAATCTTAATTTTTTATTAGGATAACCCACCGGGTTAGTCTAGAGGTAAAGTCGTCGCCAAAATCAGCTGTTTAACAGCCGATTTTCGGGGACGAAGGTTCCTGGTTCAAATCCTAGTAAAGGTAGTTACTTTTGTACAGATTTGAATGCTAGACAATGGTTACCGGTGTACTTTGATGGTTGGGGTTCAATTAACCATACTCTCTCAGGAATGGTCGACCTGAGTCTGTACAAGACTACATCTCATTTACACGTCATACACATTATCCTCATCTCATTGGGTCTTGGGGTTGCTTATTGTTCTGAAGTGAACAAATTGCAACGTAGACTAATTATGAATTACAAAAAAAAAATTAAGGATTAGGTGCGTGATGAGTAAATTTTTTTCGATTTTCCTCGATCCGGTCTGTTCTAATTCTAGGCTTCCTTTGAATTAGTGTTGGATCTGCTTCATCTAACGTTCTTCTTAGAACTGTTTGAACCAATTTTTTGTCCAGTTAGTTGTCTCTCTATTTTTTTCTCGATAAAATGTTTCCCTAGTTTGTTGGTTATCATTAACGGTAATATTTTTCTCAGTAACAATACTTTTTAGCTTGTTTATTTGGGGGTGACATTTTAAAAAACTTTTTTGTATGTATTTATCATATGGGGGTTATCTGTTTGTATTTTTGTTGTAGAACCTTTTTAAATTTTTGTTTTCAGTTTGTTAGTTTGTTGGTTTTTCTTTTACTGTTAATTTCTGAAATATTAGTTTTGTTTTTAAAATTTTAAATATTACTCTTTATTATTTAAAATGAATTTTATTTGTTCTTAAACTGTTGTCAGGTGTTGTTCATTCGTCAACTTTCCGTTTTGAAGATAAGCCGTACTTTTGCTACGATTGTAATCGAAATTATAAGAAGCTGTCTTCGTTAAAACGCCATTTGAGATACGAGTGTGGCAACGCGAAGAAAAGTTTAACTTGTTATATCTGCGGTCGAACTTACACTAGACCAGATACTTTATCAGAACATCTTCAAAAACATAAATCAAAACAGTTTCATTATTAATACTGTACATTGTTTATATTTATTTATTTATTTAACAAATTTATCAATTTTTTTTCTTAACTAAGTTTTTGCTGAGTGCGTTGTTATTATCAATTATTTTTGTTAAATAAATTTTTAATATACTTTTATTTGTTTATTTTCCGTGTTGGTTTTTTTTTACAGAATAGCTGAGTTGATAAATGTATTATGTGACATTTTCTCAAAGTCTTAAATTATCAAAAACTACCCTTAACACACGCAACAATCTGTCTTAGCTGCGTTCAACATTCTTCAGTAGTGAGTCATCTACTAGGCGCTTGACTGCAATACTACAATTTTGGTTGTAATTATCTTTATCAAAATTTTATAATAATTTTTAAAATGTACGTATTATTCCTTGAAAAATGAGTCCAAACACGGTTTCATTGTGACAATCCTAAGCATTTCCTGTGCTATTTAATTTTATAAAAACAATATTGTTAATCAAATATTATGTTTTGATAAGATTAACGAAATGAGATATATAATAATTATTATATCTATAAAAAAATAATATTAATTGTTACATTTCTAATAATAATTGTTAAATTTATTAACATTTTTGAACAACAGAATAAAATCCAACAGCGGAAATGCTTAGTTTTGTCACCGTGACACCGTATTTGGATTCATTTTTCAAGGAATAATACGTAGATTTTGTAAATTATTATACAATTTTGGTCAAGATAATTAAAACGAAATGGTAGTATTTTAGTCAAGCGCCTAGTAGGTGTCTCACTATTAACATTGTAGAACACCTCTAAGGCAAATATAGGGTCGCTGCGCGCGCGTGTAAGGGTCGGTTTATGACTTAGGTTCCACGGAACTGAGGGTAAATTATAGTGAAGTTATTTTATGATTAAGTTTTATAAAATAGCAACATTTATTTTTTTATACTTAAGTTTTACTTAATTTAACTTATACTAATCTAATTTTTTTAACTTATACTTTTAAATAATTATAAGTAACTTTAAATTAAGTTGCGTTATTAAATAATAAAAGTTAAGTATACCTTTTAAATATACTTAAGTTATTTTATTTATAAGTATGTTTTTAAGTATACTTAACTGTACTTAACTTTTGTTAAGTTTTATAAAAACAACTTAACAACTATAAAATTTTTTTTATAGTTTTATAAAATAATTAAGTAATTAATTCAAGTTTACTAAATTTGATCAAGGTCCTTTTAAATGTTTGATGAGTCGGGCCACAGTCCGGCCAACTTTTTAATTAGGTCTACTTTGCCAACTGTACAAATTTAGATATGTATATCTAATATATCATGCTAACTCTTAAGATTTAGCATGACTAATAATTACTAATTGGTAATTTTTAAAAGGTTTGAGTGATAAAATGTAACAATGGTTTTAAACTACTGTGTAGTCTTTGTACAAAAGTTTTAATTATTTTTTCAGTATTTTTTAGTGCTTTCAGCCTGAAAATAACCGTAAAATTGTCCAGAGAGCATCAATTCTCTTCAGAGAAACTTGGGTATATGTCATGTTGACATCACCACTTGCTCTTAGCATTCACACGCCCTAAAAGTAAAGAATTCACACCATGCACGAAAATAAAATCTGCATATTACTAAAAAAAATATTCTCTAGAGCTCCCGGTCTCCAAAATATGAATCGGCGGTCTGTTAGTTGGCGAAAACTATACTAGTGGATGCAGCTATGCGCTGTTTAATTATATTTTTGTTAATAAAACATGGATAAAGGTGTTTAGATCACTTTACACCTTCCTCCACCAGAATGCACTACAATCTTAAAACCATTATCGGATTACATGGTTTATCCAATGAGTATCCGTACTGAGTATGTTGTTGTTTAGGTCATCAGCCAAAAGGCTGGTTTGAACCTCTAGAGGTTTTACTAAGTAAAACGAGGAATGAGGTGGTTTACCATTGCACAACTCACTGAGTGGAAAAGTACGCTTATCAGCACGCCGAGCCCTCTGAAAAGCACATATTTTCCACTCTGCAAATGACACCTTCACTTCATTCACCACAGGGGCTGGCTGTATAATGAAATTCATTACTTTCAGATAAGATAACTCTGATTAGTGTCTTTTACACCTCTGCCTCTTCTGTTCTTAAATGATTCAGTCATTTAATTGACAGACCATGTGATAAGAAACAGAACTATTTATTTTAGCCCTGCAACTGACCGATCGAGTGTAAATAATTTTATACTCCACCTGTCTGTTATGGGCACTCATGCACTCATATACTGAGTATATAAAAAAAATTATTGCAGTTATTTTACAGCGATTTAAAATTTCAAAAACTCTCCTTTGATATCAACACGCCCCGCTGCCAGCAGTTTTTCCGGTTTTTTGGTGTGCGTTCTGGAAGTCCTCTACTGCTATGCTGATGAAATGTCGCGTCACAGCCCTTTGATTGAATCGCCTTATCAAAAAACAATCCAAAAAAAGTTCCAAAAAAACAATCGTTGATATTGGAAAACGTACAGAAGGAGCACACTTTTGGCCATTTTTCCATAAAGGCGGACGAAGCTTAAGTCTTGTGGTTGGAGATTTTTTTTGTATGTTATTTAGAGAGCAGTTAGGAGTGATAGAGTGTGGGGAAGGGAAGGGAGCGAGATAGGAAAGGGAGGGATGGATCAGGGGGAGAGAGAGCGAGAGAGTTTGCCAATTTTTGAAACTGTATGAATTATTTAAACTTAAAAAATCTGAATCTCCCAGACTATAGTTCTTATTTTGTGGAGATTTTTATAAGTAGCCTGAATTATTCTTGTTTCAAAATAAAGAAATTACTATTATTATTATTATTATTATTATTATTATTATTATTATTAAAGGGGGATATGAAACGTGTACTTGTTGTTTGTTTAGTAATATGACACTAGTATTTTTTCTTGGTTTCAGGGGGAAATGATACCGATCTAGAGGATACAACGTTGAATTCCTCTTTAGAATTTACACCATTTGAAATTCCACCGTTCGATATAAAAGTAGAAATCGATGATATTGAAAACAATAGTATCGATAATCGGGACGGTGGAAAATTTGACCCTACAATTTTATTATCGAGTAAAGTAAGATTCGTGAAAAGAAATTCGGATGGCACCGAACATGAAGTGGATTATGAACATCTAAATAATTGTCGCGTTTTAAAAATCGATTGCACGGACAATGTTGAAAATTATATTCCGTCTTCTGAAATTTTAGTTGACGATGATAGGAGGAATACGATCGTTGAGGAAATTTTTGAAGAAGAATCGTCGAATTATTCGGTGAATAATAATGATGACGATGACGATATTCAGGTTGTGATGACAAATGATAATAATAATGACGTCATTGTTTTAAGTGATTCGGTCGTAAAATCGTATAAAAAATTTAAAAAGCCCAACAGAAGTACAAGTAAATTTAAAAACGTCGCCAGAAAACGAACTAAGTCTAAATCTTCTTCAACGATTAATAAAATCAGTGCTAAAATTTCTTCGCAAAAAAATTATTCAACGAGATCTAAAAATTATTTGAATTTTTTCGGTGATGATATGTATATACGTAATGCTAAAGTTGTTATTCCGAAATTAATTACAAAAGATGATAAAGTAATTAGAAAATCTTCGGAAAACATCGATGGTAATAAAGGACGAATTGATTCTGAAGCTTCTATGTCTAATGAATGTAATAAAATTATAGATTATGAAATGTTACCTGTCATTATGGACGATGGCACTGTTCAGTTAGCTAGAGTTTTAAAGGATTAAAACTGTAGCGTTTTAAGCTAGTGTTTAAGCTTTTAAATTAAGCTAGAGTTTAAGCTTTTAAAGCTTAATTACAATTATTTTTTGTTTGTAGAAATGAATTTTTTTCTTACCAACTGAGGTGTAAATGTATTTGTACATATTGTATTTATTAATAATCATTTTAATCATAAATATGAAAAAACTCATCTGAAAACATTAATATTATTTTGTACTGGTAACGCGCCAAAGTAGACGATTTCGCCTATCATGCGGAGGACAGTATACTATCTATCCTACTAACATCGGCCAACCCGAAAACATAAGACATGTATCAAGTGTGTAACTCAAAATGTAACCACCACAAACACGTAAAAAGTAATAAGTAATGTAATTATTATTTAAAGAAAGTGAATTGTTTAAAATTCAATTGCAATTTAACATAACTTTACTGAAAATAATGAAATATGAAAACCCTAAAAATACAATAACATTTTGAAATTACCGTAAAACTAACTAGTATTACTCACGATAATAAACTCGCATCGACGGAACTCATGGACTAAATAGTCTATCACTACAAATGTCAGAGTGCAGTAATTCAGTTTACTGCTGATGACCAAAAAGGATACTTAATAAATGTAGCTTAGGTCTAGTATTATGGCTTATTTAGAATGAATGTTTATTATTTAGGATAATTATTAAGAATCAGTTAATAATACAATGGGATGTTTATAAAACGACATAGTTGTAAACATAATAAATTAATGTAAAATCAGAGTAATGTAAAATAAAAAATCTGGTGTGAAACACTCACACAACTTTCTCTTGCCAATGAAAATAATTAACAATAAACCTAACATTAATAATAAAATATTAGAAATAAACAAAAAACTAACCTCAAAAACATAACCTTATTTTAATCATGAGTAAATGATGCAAAATGAAAATCAACCTCAGTTTGGCTTAGAAATACGGAAAATCACTCTTTCTCTCTAAACTAGGCTCTGTAGAGAAAAATGCTTTAAACAAAAGTTGTAGATCTTTTAATTTTCTATAAATTAAATTATATACACTTTTGTCGTAAAATGCATACTAAGGCCGAAATCTTTAAAAAATCAATTTTTCACACAATTTCGTGAGAAAAAAAACAGAAAATCGCAAATTACCGCTAAACTAAGCGTTATACAAAAAATTGTTTGAAATAAAAGTTGTAGAATTTTCAATTCTCTACAACTTTTATTATATAAAGTTTTGCGCTAAAATGCATATTAAAGCTGTAATCTTAAAAAAACAACGTTTTTACGTGAAAACAGCCTCACCCAGAATTTCAGCAAACATGACGCCTACCCTATCTTGTAGAGAATAAAAAATTGAGTAAACCAGGCGATTTTTAAAAAAATCGTAGGACCAGTTTTTGAGAAAATCGCAAAAAAGTGAAAAATTACACGAATAAACTACCACTTCCGGTTGACCGATTTTGATGAAAATGTTCGTGTCGAGTCCGGTAGTGGTACTTAACTTAAGTTTCGTACGATGTTCCGTTCTTGAGATATTCTGTTCACACACACACACACACACACACGCACGCACACACACACACACATACACACACACACACACAAACACACGCGCACATACACACGCACACGCGCGCACAAACACACACACACACACACACACACAGACCAATCGCTAAAAACATGTTTTTTGGATTCAGGGGGTCTGAAAACGTATAGATCCGGTGAAAACTCGATTTCGAAAAATTAACATGAAAACAATACTTTCCTTCCTATATATTCATATAGGCAAGAGAAAGTAAAAATAATCAGAGTAAAACTACAATATGTCATGGTTAGAGCTGTCGCTGATGTATTTAGAAAAGCACATATAGTAGCACTTCCACCCCCCCCCCCATCATGCATACTCTTGTCTTACGCTCGCTGACGATCGTCAACTTATATTGCGTTACCAGTAAGTGTCTTGGCGGCACACTAGCTGAATAATGTTTTTTTATAAGCACATATTTTGTGATCATGTACACATTTTTCATATTTTTAATGATTTGTATTTGGTTAAACGAATTATTTGTTAGGATTTTTTACTTATCTTTATAAAGTGGCGTGAATAGCTTAAAATTTGAAGTTGTACTCCATTGGAATCATAAATATAGAAGAAGTATGCAGCTAAAACTTATTGTTGTAGATTCAATGGAGCACGATTTCAAATTCTCAATAGTTTTCCCACTGGAGATAATGAACTTTGAATAAGAAAATGACTCGAGCTTGAAAGTTGGTTGACTTTGTGTAGGTATCTTTGCAATAAACAGTTATGGTGGATTTCCATTCCTTTCCTTTTGTTTGGACGATTGGCGTTTGAGTAACCATTGTATGATTGGTAGAATCCGAGATAATCATATTGTATCAGTGAATCTGTGAAATCGTAACAAATGGCTGATTTAAAAACACAAAATGCCCACCATAACTAAAGTATTTTTTTTAAAATAAAATAAGTACGGTTTAATTAGCCAACACATGCAGAAACGAAACATGTAGAAAATAATAGTTAATTTTAAAAACGGGCTAGCTTGTTTTTAATTAACTTTTACTACTGTAAAACGTCCTTAGAAACTTTTTAATAAATTTTTTTGTACGTTACTTTGTTACATAAAATTGTGCTTTAACAAACAATTCGTTTATTAAACTTTTTAATAATCATTGAATACTGTATTTTCTAACACTACATGGAAAAATGTTAAGAAATTAGTTTTGATTTTTTGTTCCGTTATTTTGATATCAAAATATATTCAGTTGATAATCCTCAAATAATAATTTGTCAAAGATCTAGGTTTGTAAAATCAGGACTACGTTCAAAGTTAAATTTGAGTGTACAGGAAAATGTATAAAATTTAAACCGGTTTGTGAAAACTTTGTTGGTTTTCTTTCTCCACCGTAGATTTTCGAGTGTGTCTTCGTTTTTGGAACTTTGTTAAGTGTTTTAATATTTTTTAAAAATAACTAATTATTTGACGCACTGATATTTGACACAGAATTTGTCAAAAACACTTTAATTTTTTTGTGATACACATTGTGTTTGGTTTGTAATTTTCAATGATTAAGGTGATCTGTAATCGGAAGTTTTTTTTATTAATATTCTGAAATTTTCTGCGTAATAATTGTGTATTTTCTATTAATGTATGATTAATAACATTTAAAAAAATCAAGTTAAGGTTGCTAATTTGAGGAATGTCATCCGTGGCTCGTGGAAGTTCGGCCTGAATTGTGATCATCTTATGTGGGAGTTCTGCCTGCCTTGAATCGAGCGTACCTCTCAAAAACCTGTATTCTGTTTAGTAAATGTTCTTTAAAAGATTCTCGAAGCATTGTAAAAGTTTCAGTTGATGATTTATCGAGTTAGAAATAAACAAACAAAATTTGAAGGGAATTTAATCTGGGAAGGGGATATTTTGTTCTTATTACATTTTGCAACAGTGATTTTTTTGAAGTATAAAACTGAGATTAAGATTCCCCCCCACTATATAACTGACCCATTACCTCAGAAATCGTTGGAGGTATGAAGCTCTAATTTTGGGAGCGTAATATTTACATCCATTATTAACTACTTATATTTCGAAATATTACAAATTAATTCTTTTTCCGACATAGTATTGATAACAGACTGCCCATAACAGACAGGTGGAGTGTCAAATTATTGTCACTGAATCTATTTGTTGCAGTTCTAAAATATGTAGTTCTATTTCTTATCACATGGTCAGCCAATTAAATGACTGAATCATTTAAGAACAGAAGAGGTAGAAGTGTAAAAGACACTAATCAGAGTTATCTCCTCTGAAAGCAATGAATTTCATTATACAGCCAGACCCGGTGGTGAATGAAGTGAAGGTGTCATTTGCAGAGTGGAAAATATGTGTTTTTCAGAGGGCCCGGCATGCTGATAAACGTACTTTTCCATTCAGTGAGGAAGGCAATTGTAAACCACCTCACTCCTTGTTTTACTTAGTAAAACCTCTACAGGTTTAAACCAGCCTTTCGGCTGATGACGTAAACAACAGTATTGATAAATTAAGACATTTTTGTTGATTTTTTTCAGTTTTATATCTAAAAAATTTGTATATCATAGAAATGAATAATTTTTAAAGCCGTTTTCTAATGTTTCCGCTTCCTTCCGGAGTAGTTTACTCTGCAAGACCTTATCTGCCTTTCGTATTCTTTACTTGTGGAGATTAGATAACTCTGATTAGTTTCTTGTACACCTCTACCTCTTCTGTTCCTAAATGCTTTAGTCGTATAATTGGATGACCATGTGATAAAAAACAGAACTATTTTTGTAGCCCTGGAACTTGCAGATCGAGTGCAAATAATTTAACACTCCACTTACCTGTTAAACGGGTACCTTACTGATTAAACTAATCGAGAGTTCAAGTAAAATCTTTTGAAGTCTGCCTAGGTATCGATTACAGGTCACCTTATAAAGTGTATTTTTGTCAGTGTTTAATTAAATTATCACAGCGAAAACCTTGAAAAAAAATTCTAAATTTTGTTTTCGGCACTGGTTTCTTTTGTTTGAAGTGGATTTGTTTATGCATTTTAAATTTTATTTTTTACTGACTTAGGCTATGTTTTCCGTTTCAGTCTGGAGTAATGACGAACGTAAACTTGTGGAAACTTTGAACTGTCGTTCGGAATTTTATTTTACGCCTTTTGAAATACCAGATTTCGAGTTTGGTATTAAGTTGGAATCGGATGAATTGTATGATGATAAAGAAATCGAAAACGATAATCGATTGTCGGAACAGAATGAAGTGGTTGTTGTTGACAACGATTTGGAATTAGATACTAGTTCAGAATCGAATAGTATCGAAATGGTTTGTGTCGATACGGTCAGTAATTTTCAAAATAATAATGTAAATGTTGAAAATTTAAAAAATTGTCATAGTATTTTTGAAGGGGTTCCTTCTGATAATTTAAGTAACGATTATAACAAACAGGTCAGTTCGGAAATTGTTAATAAAAGTACTGAAGAATCTATCTCGTCCGCCAATTCACCGGAACAAAATGATTTGGCCTCAAATACCGGTTCAAATAACAGAATAAAATATCATTTACGTGACAGATTTAAAATCAAATCGAATATATCGGAACAAAAAAATCCGGCCCGTAATTATTTAAGGAAAAACACTCCTGGTAATTTACATAATCTTAAAGTTATCGTACCTAAATTAAGCACTGCTAAAAATAAAAAAGTTTTATTGAATTCTGATACTATTTGTAAAAAGAAAAAGGATTCGTCAATCGATCGTAGTCACACTGGTAAAGGTTTAAAAGCAGTCATCAAAATGATGCCTGTCTTTATGAAAGATGGTACTATTCGAATGCGAAATGTTTTTGTCAATACGTCTGATAATTAAATTATTTTTCAGTTTTGTTTGTTTATTATTTTGTTTTTAGTATTTGACAGAGTTCATTTCATTCATTGTTTTTTGAAAATTTTGTTTCATGATGGTGATATACCTTGGACAATTCGAATTGGCACAAGCAGCTTCGGTATGCAACGACGGTACAGTCACAAAAGTATTGTGACTGTAAAGTGACTGTAAAATATTTACTGTGTGCCATAATTACTAATGGCAGCTTATCATGGCCTCATTCTGTCTCATATCCGTGATGGTATTTTAGTATGGGGTAATTCTAGCATGGGTAATATGAATAGGGTTTTTAAAATTCAAAAGAAAGCTATTAGGTGTATGGTGGGAGCTAACCAGCTAACCTCATGCAGGCCACTATTTAAGGAGCTTAAATTGCTTACAGTTCCCTCCCTCTACATTTTTGAGGTGATTATGTATGTTAGGCAAAATAATTTTATGCAGAATTTCAATGTTCACAATCATAACACGAGAAACAGGAATGATTATTATGTGGCTAATCACTCCACAAAATTGTTTGAACAAAAACCTACTTATGCAGGGAGAAAATTCATAAATAAATTACCCCAATCTTTAAAGTGTTGTGAGGATTTGAATTCCTTTAAAAAAAATCTAAAAAATTACTTGATCGGTGAAACTTTTTATAGCGTACAAGAATTTCTTTGTTGATAGTTGATCATTGTGTGATTCTTATATATATATTTGAGGTGTTATAGCTGACATGTCCTATACTCCTCCTGGAGTCTCCAGGGCGCAAAAAAAATGTGTACAATCGCTACTGTAACGCACTGTCACTACGCTTGTTTTCACTGTTGTTATTAATAATTTGTCAGACATAATGATGTGACTGATTTGGGATTCCTGATTTGTTTTCACAAATGATTTTCTGTTCATTATAAATATATTTTGACCAATTTGTTTTAATTACTTGCGTGAGTCTGTAGAGTATAATTTAGTGAGTTTTTGCAATTTAGTTCTTGTAATTAATAATTTAAATTTTTACTGGGACAAATTAAATACATTTTTTAAAATGAAACAATTATTTGTATGTTTGTATATTGAAATAAGGTTGTAGGCATTTACGTACATTAAAATTTTGATACCTTGTTGAAAGAATAGGTTGTGGACATACTTCATGTGGAACTGTGTGTACACGTAGAGCAAGAGTTGTGCCAGTTCAAATTGTCCACTGTATACTTGAAATTAGTAAGTTACTTGGATTTTTAAGTGCTTTAATTTAAGAAATTCAAACTAGTTTATTTATTTATTTTTATTTTTTGTTAAGATTAGATCTAGGAAAATTTGAAACTAGGTTTTTTTAATGTAGTATATTTATTTAATATTATACTACATATTTATTATTATTAGTATATTATTATTATTATTATTATTATTATTGGCGAATTCTCCTTGGATAGAAGACGTTAAGCATCATGACTCAATTTCGTCATTTGTTTTTCTTATTGGTCCAGTAGGCCTTCATTGTTTCCGAGAAAGCTTTTTTGCGGTTTTCAGACCACTTTGGTCTAAACTGCTTCTCTCTTGAGGGCTCTGAAACTTTCCACTTGTCTACCTTGTGACGGAATAAGTTTTTATTAAAAATTTCAGTTTGATGTATATTTGCGCTTTTTAGGTCCTTACGAATTTCGTCCAGCCAAGTTGTTGAAATTTTAAGTTTTGTAATATATTCAATTATTCTTTTTGTTAGCCTATCCTCCTGCAATCTGTTAAGATGTCCAAAGAACTTCAACCGCCTTTTACGCATGTCAATTTCAATGTTTGAATAGCTCTCTGTTGTTTTGTTGGATTGCAGCCTATACCCATCTTCTGTAAGTCGAGCCCCTAGAATTTTTCTAATAATTTTTCTTTCCTCCTTTTTGATTTCTTCGATTTCGTGTTTTCTGCTAAGTACTAGTGTTTCGCTTGCGTAGAGGACCATTGGTTTAATAACTGTGTTGTAGTGCCGAATTTTAGTTTGTTATTAGTATATTATTATTATTATTAATATTAGTATATTTATTATTATTATTATTATTAGTATATTTATTTATTTTAATTTATTTAATGTTTGTGTAATCATACTCAGGTTTTTGTAAATGTACAGATGGGTGTTACAAGACAACGGCCTTGTTGATACAATTTTTTTCACCAAAGATATTGTTAATTTTGAAGAAAGTAAATTGTTTAACTCTGTATTGTTTTGTTTTTGTTTGTCATTTTTAACGCATTGTTTTATGTTTAGTGTGTAAGAACGTACAAATTGTCTCAATTATTGTATATTGTACGAGAGGAAATAATTTATGTCTTAATTGGAAATTAGTACAAACTAGACTAGTACGTACATATAAGATACCTAGATTATGTATTACTATATAGAATAGATATTATATTATTTAGATTTAGACATATATCTCGTACTTTTATTGCAGTGACTGTTGCCCTAACTCACCCTCGACATCTCTTCCACCAGTTTCTTAGTTTTTAGTGAAGTCACAAAAAATAATGTTTATTTAAATCGAAGTATGTTTTGGTCTTGAAAACGTTTGTGTTTACGCGTGTGTTTGCGATTTGTTTGTATTTTACTGATTCATATATTTTGTGAAAATTAAAAACAATAAAAATATTGTTTGAATTAGAAATCCGTCTATTACTGATTGTATTTCTAGTATGGTTTTTTAAATTTTATTAAAGCGTAGTGTAATTAGATTTGTCATGTTGGTACGATTTTAGTGATAGGAGTGGTGTTATGGAATAAGGAGTCAACCCACATTAAGCTATTTTTGAGAAAACACATTTAAAGTTTGTGAGCAATTATTAATTTAACCACGACAGATTTGTACATGAAACAATGTTGCTCTTTTATGTCTATTACTTGTGAGTACTGCACGAATGTTTTTGTTTAAATTTTACTATTTTTAGGTCATAAAATAATTAAAATTGTAGATTAAATGCTTTTTGCTTAGCAAGTTTTTCATTATGTTTAATTTGCAAAAAAACATTTAAACCACAGTTTAGAACTCTATTTACACAGTTTAACTCTATTTTACATTTTAGAACATTAGAAAATAATCTGCAAACTTGCGTAGAATCAGCTGTTTCTTCAAACTTGTAGAATCAGCTGATGTGCGTTGACTCCTGTTGGTTGAATTCTTATTGCAAAAAACACAATGGAATTAAACAAATGTGGGATAAGTGTTTATTCATTCAAGAAAGGTTTTTAAGAGGGTTGAGTGTTAATTACATAATTCCAAATGAAAGATTGTGTAAATGTGGGTTAACACTTTTGCCACTAGAGGTCTCTTAAACATACTTGAGGGTGAAATCATTTTTGCTTAATGTAGAATAGTACTTATACATGGGTTTAGTGTGGATAACTCATTTTTTCAAAATGTGTGGGTTGACTCCTTTTTGTATAACACCACTCTTAAGGATGTGATGTCGGGTCCGGTGAGTGTAGTAAAACTCTAGTCAATTTTTTTTTATTGTAGATTTACTGCAATACTAGTTACTTGAAACTAACAAACAGTTTTTCTTTAGCGATATTATCCCCCCCCCCCCACTATGTATATAATCATGCAGTCACCCACTGGTGTTAGCACTTATTTTCTAATGACACTTCACAGTGTTCTATAAACTTATTAATTTATTAAATCGCTAACTTAATCCTATTGTTAATTTAGACATTAATTTGGTAACTATATGACTTAAAAGTAGCTTAATATTACTTGTAGCTAACCATTCGTTTTAGTAACTTATATTATATACTTGACTTAAATGTAATTATCTCTTATTTATAGTTTAACAGTACTTTTATTAGTCTTTTTCTTAGAACACTAAATCTACTGGCTTAGTTTTTTTTTCACTCGCTACACTATTACACTAAAGTAATCTTATTTTAACACACTCTAGTCAATTGAAGTTGTTGTTTTTTGAACAGCACAGGGTATTTTTTCTTAGTGTTACTGATATTTTAAATTATGAATTATTAAATACTGATATAATATTTGGTTCAGTGTGTTTTTGTAATTAAGAGTGATTTATAATGCGTTTTTTACTGAAGTAAGAGTGCCTTATTATTATTATTATTAAATAGCAGATATGTGGAATGATTCAGCGCACATCATGCTCAATATTGTGTTCCTATTTGAACAAATTTAGTTTTTGTTATTAATTTAAGATTTAAACGCTGTACTCTCAGTAATCTGATCCGTATAATTATTCCTCTGAAATCTTTGTTTATTCGAAATTTATGGTACTGTACCGGTTTCTCGCATATATTAACCGGATTTCCAGTTTTTCACCATAATTTATACGTCAAGACATGACATTATGTCGTTGAAAAACAATGAAAAATCACAACTAGGTGATCCCAAAAGGTTTGCAATGTACAAATTTGGAAAAATGTTTTTCCCATTGGGAAGTTGAATTTATAGCTGTCAAGTCAATAGAAAAAAATTATGCGTGGTAGAAAAATTGATTGACAGAGTTTGAATGATTTTGGTTTCACCCCAGAATTACAAATATCAAAAAATTTACTTAACAGTTCATGAATTTTTATGGCTGTTGGCGTAGTGGTTAACTGGATTCTACGCCGGGGTCCCGGGTTTGATTCCCGGTCAGGTCTTGTATGTTTTCATTATTCATCTTTTTCTAATCATACTTCTTACAGTCTACATTAGCAGTAGTCTGGTCGCAAAGCAGTCGTACGTAAACATTTTTTGATTCAAAATTTTTAATTTTGAAAAATTTAACACCTTTTGGTTCACTTGTAAATAAATTTCTTTCCTTTATCGTAAATATATATTGTTATCACAATTCAATCTTATAGAAATTTTGTAGAAATTTTATAGAAATCTGGGTCTGTACAAGACTACACCTCATTTACACGTCATACACATCATTCTCATCTCATTGGGTCATGGGGTTGCTTATTGTTCTGAATTGAACAGATTGCAACGTACATAAATTAGAAATAAAAAAAAAATTAGATCAGCTGGACCATAAATATTTGTAAAATAAAATTGTAAACATTTAAGGTATGACCAGACGTAACAACATACGACCGGTTTTAAATTCGCCGATATCGGTGGCGCAGTCGTCTCGTTGTATCTGACAAAACAGACAATTTTTGTTTTTATAAATACCGATATCGGGGCCGACAATTCGTATGAAAAGTATTGAACGATTGTCGGTATCGTGTCGGCTGTAACTCCGAGATCGGCGACGATATATCGATATCGTATAGATTAGTGAAAAATCGACCTTACGGTATATCGATTTTTCTATTACACAGTTCTTTGTTAATGATTGATCTCATTGAGTGGTCTATTTTAATAAATATTGCAAGTTGAGTGTACTAATTTTGTTTTATGGTTTTGGTTTGATTAAAATTTTATGTGTGTTATATTTAAATTTTATGAACTTTTATTGTATTGTTCTGCATTATGATTGTCTAGGTTTACGGTTAATTAATGATCTCTGTTTAGGTATAAGTATTGCTACTCAACCAGCCGAATTATTTAATCGTTAGCAGCATTGTTTTGTTTCGGTGATAAATAGAGATGGAAATGTAACCATAATACTTTTCCTTCGGCTTCTTATTAAACTAATCTCCGAGCGTTAGAAGTACGGTGTGATGTAAAGTAAAATGTTACGTATTAATTTTAAAAAAAAAACTTTTTAAAATTTGTATTTTTATTTATTTTTTGATTCTTTTACAATAATGTTGTTGTTTATTAATTAGGTCATCAGCCGAAAGGTTGGTTTGAACCTGTAGAGGTTTTACTAAGTAAAACGAGAAGTGAGGTGGTTTACCATTGCCGTCCTCACTGACTGGATAAGTACGCTTATCAGCATGCCGGGCTCTCTGAAAAGTACATATTTTCCACTCTGCAAATGACACCTTCACTTCATTTACCACAGGGTTTGGCTGTATAATGAAATTCATTACTTTCAGTAGAGATAACGCTGATTAGTGTCTTTTACACCTCTACCTCTGATCTAAATGATTCAGTCATTTAATTGGCTGACTATTTGATAAGAAACATAACTTTTTATTTTAGCCCTGCAACGAACAGATCGAGTGTAAATAATTTGACACTCCATCTTATGGGCAGTTACAATAGTGTACAAATTATTTCTCAGTTGATGTGTTAGTATGTTTACTTTGGAACCGTACAAACGTATCTGGCGCAGCGAATGTCGTACTATATTGCAACGTGGCAAGGTATTGTTAGTTCTTAATACTGTCGATTAAATACTTCGCGCGGTTTGGTAGTTTTTATGAATGATTTTCATAGTGTCTTTAAATGTATTAAATCGTTACACGTGTAAACCAATTCCGGTTTTTTATTGTAAATTTTTTAAATTACTTAATGGTTTTTATGGGATTTTGCCATTTTACTCAGGGAAAGTTTTGAAGTATAAATTTGGAAGTTTGGTAAAATTTGAAAATTCGAAAAGTGAAAAGTTCTTAACTGTTGAAATTATCAAATTTCATCCGTTTTAATAGGAAAATTTCAAATTTTTATGTTAGTTCCGTATTATTTTCTAATAGACTTTATAAATTTTTTGCCGTGAAAGAAAGTGTTGTTTAAAATTATGGTAGTAGAGCAATGACAATTTTTAATTCGTTTTTGTTTTAATCTGTACAGTTTCGTAATTAAATAAATAATTAAATTAATCGTTAAGGAATGTGAAACTTATTTGTCAACTTTTACGGGTGTTGTCAACAAAATGAACGTTTTGTGATGTTCTTTGACCAACAGGGAAATTAACATTGGACAATGTACTAACATTTATCTTATTATAAGGGTACAATCTGCCCATAACAGACAGGTGGAGTGTCAAATTTTTACACTCAATCTGTTCGTTGCAGGGCTAAAATAAATAGTTCTGTTTCTTAACACATGGTCAGCCAATTAAATGACTGAATCATTTAAGAACAGAAGAGGCAGAGGTGTAAAAGACACTAATCAGAGTTATCTCCTCTGAAAGTAATGAATTTCATTATACAGCCAGACCCTGTGGTGAATGAAGTGAATGTGTCATTTGCAGAGTGGAAAATATGTGCTTTTCAGAGGGCCCGGCATGCTGATAAGCGTACTTTCCCACTCAGTGAGGAAGGCAATGGTAAACCATTGCTTTCCACCACTCCTCGTTTTACTTCGTAAAACCTCTACAGGTTCAAACCAGCCTTTCGGCTGATGACCTAAACAACAAGGGTACAATCTTACTTTTATTAATACATTCGTTTGATAACAGAATAAAAATGAGTCTACAAAAGATTTTAATAGCTGATAACTATTTAATATTAATAAATGAAGAGAAAAATGTATTCAATTTCAAGATAGCGCGGTACTTACATAAAACATTTCGCACTTTTTGTTGTCTAAACATTAGCCGCACGTGTTGAGTTGACAGTTGATATTTCACTTTTAATATTACAGTACAAAAGACCGTGAGTTCGAATCCCACACACTATTTAGAATTATTTTTTACTAAATAATTGTATTAAAAATATTAAATTATTTGTTAACTTAATTAAAAAAAAACCATTTAGCTACTAGTTAGTTACATTTTATTGAATCAAAAATTACGATTATAATTTCATTATCATTAATAATAAATAATGATCTATTAACAAATAAAACTGGAGTAAAAAAATGTTTTAACTTGAAAGACTCGAACTCTAGTCCTCTCGTACGGTAATATCTAAAATAAAATTAAACTGACCATTTTATACTCACGGCTATTGAATGGAGAAAACTTTAGGTTTGAAATTTTTCTCATGTAAGTACCGCGCTGTATCGAAATAAAATACATTTTTGTCTTCATTTATTAATAATTAATTATAATTATTAGCTATTAAAATATTTTGTAGACTCATGTTAATTATGTTTACAAACGTTGTTATTGTTGTTTAGGTCATCAGCCCCTTTAGGCTGGTTTGAACCTGTAGAGGTTTTACTAAGTAAAACGAGGAGTGAGGTGGTTTACCAATGCCTTCCTCACTGAGTGGAAAATTACGCTTATCAGCATGTCGGGCCCTCTGAAAAGCACATATTTTCCACTCTGCAAATGACACCTTCATTTCATTCACCACAGGGTCTGGCTGTATAATGAAATTCATTACTTTAAGTAGAGATAACGCTGATTAATGTCTTTTACACCTCTACCTCTTCTGTTCTTAAATGATTCAGTCATTTAATTGGCTGACCATGTGATAAAAAACAGAACTATTTATTTTAGCCCTGCAATGAACAGATTGAGTGTAAATAATTTGACGCTCCACCTGTCTGTTATGGGCAGGTTTACAAACGACTGGAGTAATAAAAGTAAGATTACATCCTTTTGATTAGGTTAATGTTGACAGTAAATTGTACAATGTTAATTTCCTTGTACGTCAAATTCGTTGGTAAGCACAGTATATTAACTTTTAAAGACCTTATGAAAAAATTTATTTCTTTATAGTATTTATATTGTAATGACAATAGAAAATTGTGAATCTATTTGTTGGTTACCATTATTTACTTTTAAATATTTACGCCTAGTCGGTTTTTGAAATGTAACAGCCTGTTTAAGTAAGTACTGTCCTAGGCATCTCAGTTGAATACAATGGAGATTCGACCGTGTACAAGCAGGTTGTATGCAAAATATACCTTCCATCCGCCGAATAGAATTGTTACGTACTTTTTTAATAAATAGTAATATTAATAGAAATTAATTTATAGTAATTGTTGTTGTTTAGGTCAATAGCCGAAAGGCTGGTTTGAACCTCTAGAGGTTTTACTAAGTAAAACGAGGAGTGAGGTGGTTTACCATTGCCTTCCTCACTGAGTGGAAAAGTACGCTTATCAGCATGCCGGGCCCTCTGAAAAGCACATATTTTCCACTCGGTAAATGACACCTTCACTTCATTCACCACAGGGTCTGGCTGTACAATGAAATTCATTACTTTCAGAGGAGAGAACTTTAATTAGTGTCTTTTACACCTCTACCTCTTCTGTTCTTAAATGATTCAGTCATTTTATTGGCTGACCATGTGATAAGAAACAGAACTATTTATTTTAGCCCTGCAACTAACAGATTGAGTGTAAATAATTTGACACTCCACCTGTCTGTTATGGGCTGTTATAGTAATATAATTTAATAGTAATATTAATTTGAATAAAAGTAATAAATAGAAATTACTAATTTAATAAATAGTAGGTAGTGTTTAGGTCATCAACCAAAAGGCTGGTTTGAACCTCTTAAGGTTTTACTTAGTAAAACGAGGAGTGAAGTACTTTACTATTGCCTTCCTCAATGAGTGGAAAAGTATGCTTAACAGCATGTAAACCCTCTGAAAAACATGTATCTTCCACCTTGCAAATGATACCTTCACTTCATTCACCTTAGGGTCTGGCTCTATAATGAAATTCACTACTTTCAGAGGACATTAACTCTCACCTAGATAAGTACATTATATCTAGGAAATACTGCATCTAAATCAATAATCCATGTACTACCTCATCAATAATAAAACCGCCCACGTCTACGTCATCACCCCTGGAGGAGTTCATATACAGAACTTCATGAGTCCTTCACGACGCCGGTCAACACTCTGTACAGCCAGCTGTCAGAGAAATCTACACGACATTTCGCCCGCCACAAGTAAAGATTAAACGACCATTCCACGATTTTTTATAGACTCCCTACATATAAACATCCCTATAAATATTTACTACTAGTAAAGAACACTCCCGACTAGAAAAAACTTCCCTTCCCGAGGCGATGTTCTAGTTGTTTTCCCGATTCCGAGCCCATATTTCCCCCAGTTATTCATCTGTAATTCCAAATAAAAAAATTTCAAAAACGTTCCTCTCATTCAATTCTCCGAACGACAAGGTAGCCTAGCTGCGACGTCGTCATCCCGAGCGCAAGCTCACTTCTTTCAGGTGACTCGAATCACTTACCGTATGTTGTCATAGGGCATGACGAGCGGTAGAGTAGGGATGCATCTAATGTCCTCGCTAATAGGTAGACCATAATGTGCACGGTATGTGTGGGGAAATGGGGGGAATGCCGTCAGTTTTCCTAACCACCAACGACTCAAATGCCTAGGACAGTACGTATTTTGTTAACATTTATTTATTTTGTGTTTTGTTTGTTTCGATACAGTGAGTGTTCACCATGAATTTTATGTTTTAAATTTTTATGTGCAATGATTGCAGTGATATTTTAAGTGCTCAATTTTGTAAGTTTTTTTGTACACGTTATTTTTTTACTAAATAAATATTTTTATTTATTAAATTTTTGTTTGTTTTTTTGTATGGGGGGGGGGAACTAACCTAGAATATGGATCGATGAATTGTCAACGATATTATTAATGTTTCATTAATAAATGTGTGATTTAATGAGGGTTTGTAGAACATATAAGTTTAAAATAAAATAAAATTATTTTTGACTCTTACCATACAAAATGAATTTTGTTGTCTAGGTCATCAGCCGAAAGGCTGTTTGAACCTCAAGAGACTTTACCTTAGTAAAGTTTTTCTATAAAAAGAAAGTTTTCAAAAAAGTTATAAAAACGTTTTGTAAGTTTTACTTATAAAACGAGGAGTGAAGTTGTTTACCTTTGCCTTCCTCACTAAGTTGGAACGTATGCTTATCAGCATGCCAAGCTTTCTAAAAAGCATCTACTTTTCACCCTCCAAATGACACCTTCATTTCTTTCACCATTGGGTCTGGCTGTATAATGAAATTCAGTGCTCTCAAAGGAGATAACTCTGACTAGTGTCTTCTACAGTTCAGCCGTTCTTAGTTTGCTCCTACTGTCAACAAACCAAAGCCAGCTACTACAGGGTGCACGCTAGAGTCCGCGACTTTATGGATGTCGTATTCCTATTAAGTTTACTATATTTTAAATTATAAGTACTTAAAGTACTTCAAACATCAGTCACGATATGATGTAGGCAAAGCCTAAAAATTTTATTTATAAAAATACTTTTAAAAGTATTTTGTATTTAAATATATTTGAAAGTATTTTGTTATTACTTTTTAATCAGCGTGTACTCATTTTTATATAATGCGCATGCTCAGTGACGTCATTATTTGTTTACATTAAGAGCAAACTAAGAAAGGCTGGACTGTACATCTCTGCCTCTGTTTTTAAATACGTCAGTCATATAATTGGCTGACCTTGTGAAAAGAAACAGAAGTGTTGTTTGTAGCCCTGGAACTAGCGGAACGAGTACAAATATTATAACACTCCTCCTGCTTGTTGTTGTTTAGGTCATCAGCCAAAAGGCTGGTTTGAACCTGTAGAGGTTTTACTAAGTAAATCGAGGAGTGAGGTTGGTTACCAGTGCCTTCCTCACTGAGTGGAAAAGTACACTTATTAGCATGCCAGGCTCTCTGAAAAGCATATATTTTCCACTCTGCAAATGACACTTTCACTTCATTCACCGAAGGGTCTGGCTGTAAAATGAAATCCATTACTTTCAGACGAGATAACTCTGATTAGTGTCTTTTACACCTCTACCTCTTCTGTTCTTAAATGATTCAGTCATTTAATTGGCTGACCATGTGATAAGAAACAGAACTATTTATTTTAGCCCTGCAACTAACAGATTGAGTGTAAATAATTTGACACTCCACCTGTCTCCTCCTGCCTGTTACGGGTAATAGTCTATGTACGTGTATATGTGAATGTAAAAAGATGACTACTGTATAATTGGGTAAGTACCATTTTGGATTTGAAGTTTTAGTTTAAAAGAAATACTGTATTAACTTTTAGCATTATCCTATTCAGTGCTGGTTTCAGCTGTTGTATTGTTGTATCATTTTTATAAAATTATTAGTTATGTCATTTTTTTCTGAATATTAGATTCAATTCTTTCATTTTTTACGCATAGGTAAGACTTTTAAAGGTGCTGCAAATTTTTATTGGAACCAGTAGTTGAGTATTTACTTAATTTTTGTTATTTTCTAATACGTGAGGGTTTTCTTCTGAAATTTCAGCTTAATTAATGATAAGCTGCTCTTGAAAGAAACCGTTGTATAGTACATTTGTTTTAGGAAGAAGTTTGTAAGGGGAGGGCGAGTAGGTAGAGTAGGGATAGTTTCAAGGGGCAAGTGTTGTCTCCTTCTCACTTAATGATCATTCCCTCTCTTTCTAACTGTATACTACTGTTACAACTACGTGGTGCTTCCCCCACCACTAAACAGAACAGCACAGCGGCACAGAGCGTTGGAGGGAGAGCTTCTAGCTAGAACAAATGACCTATACGTGTATTACATGTAAAGTCGCATTAACAGATTTGATGAAAAATTAAATGTAGCTATGTCTATCAAATTTTTAAAAGTATTAATGAAAATTTGTTGTGGATTCATATAGCTATATACAAAGTGTCAGAAAAATTTATGCACGTATTGAACGGATAAGTTAATTTAAAGAGAACACTTAACAGCTTTCAAACCTGCATCAGCTGATTATTTAAAACAACTGTTTTTTAACAGTGTAACTCATTGTCATTATTTTGTTCATTTTGTGTGAGATAAACAAGGCTGAAGTTTTGTTGTTTTTTGATCAAATTAATACTGGGTACTGAAATTTTGTTGATGTAAGTGTGAAATATCTGTGGAAGGGGAGAAATACGACCTGAAAATTACTGAATTTGTGTTGTAAGACACCTGAGCCAAATGTCACCACCTTAACCCTTTATAGGACGGTACTACGGGGAACATATACATGTTGTAAATTTTTACTTTCTCTTGCCTATATGAATATATAGGAAGGAAAGTATTGTTTTCATGTCGATTTTTCGAAATCGAGTTTTCACCGGATCTATACGTTTTCAGACCCCCTGACCCAAAAAACATGTTTTTAGCGATTGGTGTGTGTGTGTGTGTGTGCGCGCGCGCGCGCGTGCGTACGTGCGTGCGTGTGTGTGTGTGTGAACAGAATATCTCAAGAACGGAACATCGTACGAACTTGAAACTTAAAACTTAAGTTACATACCACTACCGGACCCGACACGAACATTTTCATCAAAATCGGTCAACTGGAAGTAGTAGTTTATTCGTATAATTTTTCACTTTTTTGCGATTTTCTCAAAAACTGGTCCTTCGATTTTTTTAAAAATCGCCTGGTTTACTACATTTTTTATGCTCTACAAGATAGGGTAGGCGCCATGTTTGCTGAAATTCTGCGTGAGGCTGTTTTTACGTAAAAACTTTTTCTTTTTAAGATTGCGGCTTTAATATGCATTTTAGCGCAAAACGTTATGTAACAAAAGTTGTAGAGAATTTAAAATTCTACAACTTTTATTTCAAACATTTTTTTGTATAACGCTTAGTTTAGCGGTAATTTGCAATTTTCTGTTTTTTTCTCACGAAAACGTGAGAAAAATTGATTTTTTAAACATTTCGGCCTTAGTATGCATTTTACGACAAAAGTGTATATAATTAAATTTATAGAAAGTTAAAAGATCTACAACTTCTATTTAGAGCATTTTTCTCTACAGAGCCTAGTTTAGAGAGAAAGAGTGATTTTCCGTATTTCTAAGCCAAAATGAGGTTGATTTTCATTTTGCGTCTTTCACTCATGATTAAAATTAGGTTATGTTTTTTGAGGTTAGTTTTTTGTTTATTTCTTATGGTTTATTACTAATGTTAGGTTGATTGTTAATTATTTTCACTGGCAAGAGAAAGTTGTATGAGTGTTTCACACCAGATTTTTTTATAGGGACTTGAATAAGGTATTTCTAGTGCCAGAACAGTAAGATACTTCTTTTTCTATGTTAAGCCCTTATAAGTAGGCCTATACTTACCAGGGCTTATTGTTAAAATGGAAATCACATAATGTTTAGTGGTTAGACTGCTTATTAAAACAAATTGTAGTCCTATATAACAGAAAAATATGTAGAATAACTTATGTCAACTTTATATTAGCATGTGTGTGTGTGTGCTTGTTTTCCCGTAAAAAACTCGAATTTTCTAAGTACTGTACCAAAGTAACAACAAAACAACACGATTGCGTACGCTGGTGTGAATCCTTACCACATTCGTGTAACTCATGAAGCAAATGGTCGCTGCGCACTAATTTCAATATGTGGATAGCCTACTCTTATCAGAGAATATCTGTTGTTGTTGTTGTTGTTGTTGTTGTTTAGGTCAACAGCCAAAAAGCTGGTTTGAACCTCTAGAGGTTTTACTAAGTAAAAACGAGGAGTGAGGTGGTTTACCATTGCCTTCCTCACTGAATTGAAAGAGTATGCTTATCAGCATGCCAAGCCCTCCGAAAAGCACTCACTTTCCACCCTGCAAATGACACCTTCACTTCATTCACTACAGGGTCTGGCTGTATAGTGAAATTCATTACTATCAGAGGAGATAACTCTGACTAGTGTCTTTTACACCTCTACCTCTTCTGTTCTTAAATAGTTCAGTCATATAAATAGCTGACTATGTGATAAGAAACAGAACTATTTTTTGTAGCCCTGGAACCAACAGATCGAGTGCAATTAATTTAACACTCCATCTGCCCGTTATGGGCATAGAGAACATCTATAAAACCATAAAATGCTAATACTGCCCTACTAAGAAAGAAGGCAGTAAGTGCAAAAAGCTGAAGTGTGGGAAAATGGCCTTATAGTATTTTCGACAGCTGTAACACAATTATTACCTAATGTAACATAATTTTGTGATTATATGGTAAAAAGGGAAGTTTTTTTTAATTAAAAATTGAAAAAGTTAGTTACAACAATTAAAAAAGCAGATACTGCTTTTTTGCCTGGTAAACATACCTGGTTGGTTGGTAGGAGAGGGAAACAGTTTAATTTATTTAATTTTTTCAAGCTCTACAGGCTGCTAAGGCTGGTGCCCAATATTTTTTTATAATTTTTTAAAATCCATATTCAAGAATTTGTCCACAGATCAATATTTAAGGAGGTGCAACCTTAAACTTTTATGAATAATCGACAATGATATACAAAACAGTAAATGAATTCAGTATCAAATTCTACTATTTAAAAAAAATCAGTATCTGTAGCATACTAAGAAATAAGGCTAGTAACTATAGTGCAGATACTGCCTTTTCTCTTAGTATCTGAATATACTCTTCTTTTCCTTTGTAAGCCTGGCAAAAACATGTAGATAATGCTTTTGAATACCTCGATATCTAAGTAACCGTTGTAGGTAGGGCTTTTTTAGTAAGTTCACTAAATTCCTTGTGCTTCAAAAAATAAGAATACATATAAAACTCAAAATTGAGAAATTTGCAGTTACTGCCTTTTTTCTTAGCAGGGCAGAATAGAGTTCAACTCCATAGCTTATTCTTAAAAAACTCAACCTTATTGCCAGTGGTAAGTATACGTACGAAAGACCTAAAAAGGGTTAAGGGGAGACTGTGCTTTGTATCCCGCCAATGTTAATTTTTGCTATGTTTATTTACATTTTTCATAGGATTGGTAAAAGATAGGGAAATTAAACTTTACACACACCACAGGTTTCTTCTCGAGCTACTGACATTTTTTTCAATTTTATCTTTGGACCATACCATTTTTTAAAAATATTACGAATAACATAAAATTGTTACAAACTGTTTTCTACGTTTTTTGTGTATTACTAATTTTTGGAGAACCTGAGGAAGTCATAAAAATGTCTGTATATGTGGATTTACAAGATAATTTACTGGTAAAAATTTCAGCCTGGTAGGTTTATTGGTTTCTGAGAAATGTACCTGGTGTTAAAAATCTAAATTTACGGGAAAACGCAAGAAATAAGAAGGCACAAATCAAAAACAAAATGTACAAAAACAAGTCAATTTCCCATCAACAGTTTTGTTTAGAAAGTTGAACAAACAGCTGAGTGATACAGTGATACTAGTGATACAGATATTTTAAAAACTAAAATTCTCTTTGCACTACGAGCAGTATAAAATTGTAAAAAATATTTTTTTGACGTAATTTAATGGTTTTTTCTGGTAGATCTTGGCCTAAACTATTGAAAAATATAAAAAACCAAAAATCGAAATTTGAGTTAAAACCATCGTGCCATAAATTTTTTTTTATTTGAAAAAACCCAATTTTTTTTTCAAATTCTTATACATTCAGGCTGTATCAGGAACACGTGATCCAACAACTACCTGATAATTTTAGGAAGTTATCCACGTATATTTCATATTTTATTGATTATTTCAGTGAATTTTTATGATTATAAGGTTAAAACATCTATAACATATATAAACATATATAACATATATAAACGAGAAATGGGTGTAGTTAGAAGTGGAAGAAAGGAGGAATCTGCCTGCATCCAGAGGGGTGTGCGACAAGGGTGTTCCCTATCACCATACTTGTTCAACCTATACGTGCAGAAAGCAATTGACAGAGTGAGAGAAGAAATGAACCTAGGAGTGACAATTCATGGGGAAAGGATAGATATGCTCAGGTTTGCGGATGATATAGCAGTGATGGCAGAAAGTGAGGAGGACCTACAAAGAATACTGAATAGGATGGATGCAGTAATGGATGAGGAATTCAGCATGCAAATAAACACCCACAAAACAAAAATTCTGGTATGTTGCAGAAACAGAGAAAACAGCACAGCGACAACATTGAGAAATGGGGTGATAAAGGAAGTGAATGAGTTTAATTACCTGGGCAGTAAGATCACAAATGATGGAAGGATTTACAGGGATGTCGCAAGCAGGATTACCCAGGCTAAGAATGCTTTTAATAAGAAGAAGAGCTTATTCACTTCTAGGAATGTTAGTCTTGATGTAAGGAAACGCATGCTGAAGACGTATGTGTGGAGTATTGCAGCTTACGGGAGTGAAGCTTGGACACTTGGTGTGAGGGAAGAGAGAAGATTAGCTGCATTTGAAGCCTGGTGCTATAGAAGGATGTTTAGGGTCAGCTGGAGAGAAATGATGACGAACGAACAAGTTTTCAGTAGAACGGGGGGGGGGGGGGGAAGGAGCTTCCTAAAATGGATCAGACAGAGAAGAGCCCAGCTAATAGGCCACATACTCCGACATGACAGTATGTTGAAAAGAATAATCGAAGGAGTTGTGGAGGGGAGAAATTTCCTGGGAAGACCCAGATTGGAGTACATGAAGCAGTTACTAGAGGACATGGGATGTGCTTCATATTGCGAGTTGAAGCGGAAAGCAGATGACCGAGGAGCATGGAGAGCAGCTGCCAACCAGCCTTATGGCTGTTAACTAGAGAGAGAGAGAGAAGGTTAAAAAATGTTTACATTAAAACAACCGATGTGCTTCTAAGATTATTTTGATTAATCGTAGAATTAAATGAGAACTGATCGATTTCTTACAGTTTTTTTTAAATCTTAAAATTAGGTGAGAAGAAAATGGCACACGCTGCACATACCACAATCACACACACGCACACATTGTCACAGAATGCCAAAATACACATTCTACTTGAACAGTAATTAACTATTGATAATAATTTAAGAATGCGTTTGGTAGAGAAAGAAACAGTTAAGAACACAGTAAATTTTTTTCGACTTAGAAAAAATACCAGATTTAATGTAATTATAAGAAAAACACGTAACTTATCATTTTTTTCATTTTATGTTGTCTAAATTTTCATCGAATCTTTGTTTTTATTCTTTGTTTTATCGATAATCTCGTTGTATATACAGTTGTATATATGTGTCGTTTAATATTTTTTTAAATAATTAAAATTCTATATAGACTATAGTGTGTAAGTGCTTTCAGGCTTGTTACTGTACCAATGTACCATATTCAGCATATACTGTAATTAAAATAATTTTTTTGTCATTAGTCTCTCGAGTGGTTCGATGCAGTTCTCCAAACTGTTCTATCTTGCGCAAGTCGTTTCATATCTACAGACCTGTAACACCCTACCTCTTTTGTAATTTGCTTTATATATTCTAACCTTTGCCCCTCCCCCTTTAATTCACTCCCTTAATATTACCCTACTAAAAAATATTAATATTAATTAAAATTATGTTATTAATATTATTAAAATATTAATAGTCTACGTAATTAAAATATACTTAAATAAATACAATAGGTTCAGTACTTTTCTCTGCAGCCAATAGCTAAGCTAAATGCAACGTACAGTTCTGTATTAACCTATGTGGAATTTTCCGTTTTTGTTATTTTTGTTTTAAGCTCTTCGGGATTCGAGTATAGAAGTTCGACTGTATCAGTGTTATATTTGTGGTCTTTTTGTTATTTGGTGTGTAATAATGTAAACGTGTTTGCTAATGATACAGTAATCGACGCGATCTTAAATAACCAATTTAAAAAAACAAAGATTAAAAGATGACTTTATTACACCAATCACAATTTTTTTCTAAAATTTAAAAATTACGTAAATTTAAAAATTACCTGTATAGTGTATTTTACTCGGGAAGCTGTTAGCTTTTCAACTGTGAAAGAATTTTGTGAAATCTGTTTGGTACTTTTTGAGATTATCTCGTAAAACCAAACTTAAATTACTTCTTTATAATACTTTTATTAGTATAGATCAGCTATTCCCAACCAGTGTGCCACGGCACATTTGTGTGCCGCAAGGCATACGTAGGTATGCCGCGAAATTTCACGTAATCTTGTTTACGTGTAAAATTTTATCTCGCCGCTTACGTATACCACGCTCAACAGTTAAAATATATATTTGTGTTTGTATTAAAATGTAGTTATTCATTTCATTGTTTTTCCTTAGTAAACCTCCCCACCATTTCTAATTATTTATTAGCCGTGTCTTGATGTTTATAGACGACAAAATATATATTTATAGACAAAACAACCTACATACTTATAGTTAATTACGAAAATAAGTGTATCAAGTATGCCGTCTGGTTCAAATCCTAGTGAAATTAGTTACTTTTATACGGATTTGAATACTAGACAGTGATTGCCGGTGTACTTTGATGGTTGGGGTTCAATTAACCATACTCTCTCAGGAGAGGTCGACCTGGGTCTGTACAAGACTACACCTCATTTACACGTCATACACATCATCCTCATCTCATTGGGTCATGGGGTTGCTTATTGTTCTATAAATTGAAAAGATTGCAACGTACACATATTAGGAATTAAAAAACAAAAGTATGCCGTAACTAATATGGATTCCAGTTAGTGTGCCGCGAGGTAAAAATGCTTTGGAATCGCTGGAATGAATTAAACGAATCTTAAATTGTAAAAAAATTATTATTGTATGCCAATATTTTACGTTGATAGATACGTTAGTAAACTGACAGATATGGTATAGAATTTTTTCTAATTAATTAATATTTTATTTACAGGAAATATTGAAGGAAAAATACCTGTGGATTATTTCGTATCCGATTCTGTAAATTATAATCAGTTACAAAGAGTTACAGGACAAAATATGTGTCCTGATTGTGGAAAATCGTACGTATGGAAACAAGGTTTAGATACGCATAGAAGATTGCATTGCGGGAAAGAACCTCAACACAAATGTCCTTACTGTCCTAAACGTTGTTACCAAAAAGGAAACCTTGTTACTCATGTCAGAAGCGTTCATTGCAATTACGATTTTAAAAAGGTTATTAATTTTTATATAATTTATTTCTCATAATTTTATTAATTTACTTTCTCTTGAGTATATGCATATAAAGGAAGGAAATAATTGTTTTCATGTCGATTTTTCGAAATTGAGTTTACACCGGATACACACGTTTTCAGACCTCCTGAACCCAAAAAAAAACATGACTTTAGCGATTGGTCTCTGTGTGTGAACAAAATATCTAAAGAAGAGAACATCGAACAAAGTTGAAACTTGAATCTTAAGTTAGGTACTACTAGAGGACCCGACACAAACATTTTCATCAAAATCGGTCAACCGGAAGTAGAAGTTTATTCATGTAATTTGTCACTTTTTGCGATTTTTTTAAAAATCGCCTCAGTTACTACATATTTTAAGCTCTACATGATAGGCCAGGCGCCGTGTCTACTGAAATTCTTGGGGAGGCTGAAATCTCGTAGAAAAAAATGGTTTTTGAGATTGCGGCCTTGATATGCATTTTAGGGGAAAAAATATATATATTCAAAGTTGTAGAAGATTTAAAAACCTACAACTTTTATTTTAAAAATTTCTTTGTGTAACACTTAGAACTATTTTTTGTAGCTCTGTAACTTAGCAGATCGAGTGCAAATAATTTAACACTCCGCCAGCCTGTTATGGGCGAGGTGAATGTAACAGTGAAATTATTTGATTTGATTCGACAACTGAATTATTCAGAATCTGTAAACTGCGGTTTATGAATAGTTTATTCGTTCAAATTAATTAGAGTATTTTTCAAAATAGTCGAATAATAGATATTTATTCGAATATCCCATCACTAGCCTGAGGTAACTTCAGTGAAGTGTATCATTTCACTGAAGTTATTCATCGTATCCTTGGATGAATAAACGTAACACAGCCAGGCTTCGTTGCTGTGTTAAGCTTGGTGTTAATAAATAATAAAATAGCTGTTACTTACCACAGTTTGTAGCACTTGTATGTATGATTTTAACCTCCATTATTGATAGCCCAATACCTGGATGTCTTAAGATATGCCCCAGTAGCTTATCCCTTCTTCTGGTTAGATGCTTCCATATACATCTTTTTTCATCCCTTCGCCTAAGAACCTCTAAATTACTTATTTTGTCCACCCACCGATCTTTAACATTTTCCTATAACACCACATTTCAAAAGCTTTTATCTTCTTCTTTAGTACAGCTCCTATCACCCACGTTTCACTCCCGTATAATGCAATACTCCAAACATAATCTTTTAAGAAATTTTTCCTAATCTGTAAATCAATGTTTGTAGTTAGTTAGCTGTTTTTTTTATTTCAAAGGCTTTTCTAGCTTGAACAAATTCATTATTTCTTTGATAAGACATTTAAGAAGAATACTTCTTAAAAAGATGATTTATTTTCTTTACAAAATTGTAACCAATGGGCCTCACTGCCATGTGTTAGTATTGGGACAGCCAATGTCTTATAGAACTTCATTGGTGTGCTAATTCGGGCACTTCCCGTCCAATTTCGAAGGGTTTTCTAGCTGGAGAAAATTCATGATTTCTTTGATAAGACATTTAAGAAGAATACTTCTTAAAAAGATGATTTATTTTCTTTACAAAATTGTAACCAATGGGCCTCACTGCCATGTGTTAGTATTGGGACAGCCAATGTCTTATAGAACTTCATTGGTGTGCTAATTCGGGCACTTCCCGTCCAATTTCGAAGGGTTTTCTAGCTGGAGAAAATTCATGATTTCTTTGATAAGACATTTAAGAAGAATACTTCTTAAAAAGACGATTTATTTTCTTTACAAAATTGTAACCAATGGGCCTTACTGCCACGTGTTAGTGTTAGGACAGCCACTGTTTTATAGAACTTCATTAGTGTGCTAGTTCGGGCACTTCCCGTCCAATTTCGATGTATTGTACCACAAATCCTATTTAATTTTTGAACTTTTTGTGGTACCTCCGATGTACCTCTTCATATGACAGATCACATCCCAAAAAGACAAAGTGGCTGACATGTTTCAGAATCATTCTATCCTGAATAATTACTTGATCGTCAGCATACAGGTTTGAGTAACCTAAATAAAACCTAAAACCATAAATGAAATTTTGTTTTGTTTTAATGAATGTTTAATTTGTTTACAGATATTAAATCAGGAAGTGAAACGGTAGTGAACCGGAAATGACAGACAATTATGGATTTGACAATTAACGGAATGTGATTTTATGAAGTTAGAAGTACTGCCTAAAGTTACTGCAACTAGCACGTTACATTTTGAATTATTATGATGTTTACATATCCAGTGCTTCAGATTTTCTTGGCAGTTTATGAATGTGATTTGAAACTTAAGAACTTTTCTATTTTTTATGTTGTGTTTTATTTTTACAATAAAAAATATATTTATGTATTTCCGTTTATGTAGTTTTATTATTGAAAAATATTAAAAATTTGTTAGAAAAACGGATTTATAGAGTTTTTTTAATGTGTTACGGGGTAACAATGTAAATGATATAGGGTAGTTTACAATTTATTACTATTTTAATTCGAATTTATAGATTCGGATTGGATTCAGTTGTGTACTGTATTGTATGTTTAACTTCCATGTAGAGTGGTTGATTACTTAACTCACCGGAATGCCTTTGATTTTAACGAGGATAAAGGGTGAAAAGCATTAGTGCGCATGCGTGACTGCTTTGGTTTCAGTTCAGCCAACACAACAACGTACACTATACCCAGAGTGTATAAAAGTAGTGAGTCGAAAAGTATGAGCTAGGCCCTCTGAAAAGCATCTAGTTTCCACCCTGCAAATGAAACCTTCACTTCTTTCGACACAGGGTCTAACTGTATAATGAAATTCATTACTTTTAGTGGCGACAACTGTGACTAATGTCTTTTACACCTCAACCTCTTCTTTTCTTAAATGCTTCAGTCATATAATTGGCTGACTATGTGAAAAGAAACACTATTATTTTCTGTAGCCCTGGAATTAGCAGATCGAGTGCAAAATTTTTTAACACTCCACCTGCCTGTTTTGCGCATGTTCCTTGTTTATTAACTAAATATATTAAAATTCTAAAATTAAACGTTCTTCTGTTAGCTTTTCTGTGCGTAACTTAGAAATTCAGTGTCAGAGTTGGGGGGGAATTGTTAAATTTTCATTTAAAACTGCAGGGAATGTGCTGTATTTATGTTCACTGCGTAAACTTAGCCGAAGTTCATTTTAGTACTTTACACCACTGTAATGTAATTCAGTTTCATATTTAAGTTTGTTGTGTGTATTTTTATTGGAACAGTGTTCTGTTGCTTGTATGGTATTCATAATTGAAATAATGTTTATATAGTTCTGTTTCTATTCTATTCTATTAGTAATAGTTCTGTTTCTTATCATATGTTCAGCCAATTAAATGACTGAATCATTTAAGAACAGAAGAGGTAGAGGTGTAAAATACACTAATCACAGTTATCTTTTCTGAAAGTAATGAATTTCATTATACAGCCAGACCCTGTGGTGAATGCAGTGAAGGTGTCATTTGCAGGGTGGAAAATATGTGCTTTTCAGAGGGCTCGGCATGCTGATAAGCGTACTTTTCCACTCAGTGAGGAAGGCAATTGTAAACCACCTCACTCCTCGTTTTACTTAGTAAAACCTCTACAGGTTCAAACCAGCCTTTCGGCTGATGATCTAAACAACAACAATTGAAATTATATGTATGGAACCGGGTTATTTAATGTTCCTGCCATACTTTAACGTGTAGCACAGTGTTTTGTCAACCAGTGCGTTGCGATCCCATGGGGATCGCAGGACGTGTGTCAGGGGTCTTAAATTAGTTGGTAAAAATATTTCTATGTAGTAGTAATTTTATTAATAAGCGATTTTATCTTAAATATACAGATTTTTTACGTTCTTTTCAGATGAATATCAACATATGTTCGAACCGAATGTCGATTTCTTCGTGCTCTCCAATTATAACGAACAACAGACACAATACGGAGACGCAAAAGTTTTCAAATGTGAAAAATGCGGTCGAAGCTACAAACACAAACCGAATCTTTATGCGCATATCCGTTTCGAATGCGGTAAAGAACCGACTTTTCAGTGTCCGCATTGCCCTAAAAAATGCTATCATAGAGGAAATCTTACTAGACATATGGTAAATGCACATCTGAGTAAAATTTAATTGCGTACGCTTTTCACGAATCAAATTTAAATTTCATCGAAATTTGTATATGAAAAAATTGTATGTTTGGTGTAAATTTTGGTGTTTGTTATATACTTTGTAAAACATTTTGAACGTTCACATTTATGTATTAATTATGTTCCTGGTAATTTAATATTTGTTTGTAGATAAGGTAGCAATTTTGTTGCTTGAAATACAATCTTGTACGTCTTCTGTGATTGGTTGTATTGTTAGTGGGGTGTTTTTTTATATTTTTATAATGTAAACAGCGGTAACTCGTAAAGATTGTCAATATTCGTAACGGTGTATGTTTAATTTTTTTTGTTAAAGTAATTAAATTACCTAAAGATAATTTTATGATACTCTTCGTGTATTCTGTTATAGTACAGTTTTCTTAATTTTTATAGAACTATTGTAGACTATAAACGTTATGTATGTTTTCATTTTTTTAGTTTGGTGTTTATATTAACTTTATATTATATTATATAATATATTTATTTGTACGGTAGATGATTATCATTGTTAATGAATTAAATGTTTATTTATTTATTTATCGTATTTATATATTTTCTTATTTATAAAAATTGTATTTAAAGTATTAATAGAGTATTTATTATTTTATATCTGTACAATTTTATTGTAATTCGTAAAAGTTGATGACTATAAAATAGCGCAGGTTAACTACTGATCAATTTCACCAAAATCGGTTAATCAATTCGGTTTTGGTTTCGTTTCGTAGACTTACCGCGGATAATTAACCCTTACAATGCCAGCGTCCTAATAGTAGGACGTCAAAATTTAGACTAAAAAATGGCCGGCGTCGTCCTTTTATTAGTACGTTGACTAAAACGTTCATAGAATTTTTATTTTTCACTCAGTGTTTAAAGACAACGTATGAAAATAATCAGTAAGAAATGTAAATTGAAAAAAAACTAAAAATTTGATTTTTAAATTTTCTATCGCAGTATTTTTATTTTTTGCAATACATAAATGATTTTTTTGTAATAACTTAATTAAATTATCTTTAAAGTAATACAAGTGAAATTCATTAACACAATTTTTTTTAGTGATTTGTTTTTTTAATTAAAAAGGAAATTTCCACAAAAAAATGACTACGCATCATTTTATTTTTTAATTGTAAGAAATTTGTTCGAAATTGAATGTACCCACCGGGTTGGTCTAGAGGTAAAGTTGTCGCCAAAATCAGCTGTTTACAGCTGATTTTTGGAGACGAAGGTTCCTGGTTCAAATCCTAGTAAAGGTAGTTACTTTTATTCGGATTTGAATACTAGACAGTGGTCACCGGTGTACTTTGATGGTTGGGGTTCAATTAACCATACTCTCTCAGGAATGGTCGGCCTGGGTCTGTACAAGACTACACATCATACATATCATCCTCATCTCATTGGGTCATCGGGTTGCTTATTGTTCTGAATTGAACAGATTGCAACGTACACAAATTAGGAATAAAAAAAAATTGAATGTCATACAGGATCAATTTATTACTTTCTCTTGCCTATATGAATATATAGGAAGGAAAGTATTGTTTTCATGTCGATTTTTCGAAATCGAGTTTTCACCGGATCTATACGTTTTCAGACCCCCTGAACCCAAAAAACATGTTTTTAGCGATTGGTCTGTGTGTGTGTGTGCGCGCGCGCATGTGTCTGTGTGTGAACAGAATATCTCAAGAACGGAACATCGTACGAACTTGAAACTTGAAACTTAAGTTACATACCACTACCGGACGCGACACGAACATTTTCATCAAAATCGGTCAACCGGAAGTAGTAGTTTATTCGTATAATTTTTCAGTTTTTTGCGATTTTCTCAAAAACTGGTCTTACGATTTTTTTTAAAATCGCCTCATTTACTCAATTTTTTATTCTCTACAAGATAGGGTAGGCGCCATGTTTGCTGAAATTCTCGGTGAGGCTGTTTTCACGTAAAAACGTTGTTTTTTTAAGATTACGGCTTTAATATAAATTTTAGCGCAAAAACTTATATAATAACAGTTGTAGAGAATTTAAAAACCTACAACTTCTGTTTCAAACATTTTTTTGTATAACGCTTAGTTTAGCGGTAATTTGCGATTTTCTGTTTTTTTTCTCACGAAAACGTGAGAAACATCGATTTTTTTTAACATTTCGGTCTTAGTATGCATTTTACGACAAAAGTGT
This sequence comes from Catonia carolina, assembly GCA_035578175.1. Lineage (NCBI taxonomy): Eukaryota > Metazoa > Arthropoda > Insecta > Hemiptera > Achilidae > Catonia > Catonia carolina. The sequence continues at coordinate 9,656,052 of JAQMRL010000016.1, forward strand.
ATATAATTAAATTTATAGAAAATTAAAAGATCTACAACTTTTGTTTAGAGCATTTTCTCTACAGAGCCTAGTTTAGCGTGAAAGCGTGATTTTCCGTATTTTTAAGCCAAACTGAGTTCGATTGTCATTTTGCGTCATTCACTCATGATTAAAATAAGGTTATGTTTTTGAGGTTAGTTTTTGTTCATTTCTAATGTTTTAATAGTAATGTTAGGTTTATTGTTAATTATTTGCATTGGCAAGAGAAAGTTGTGTGAGTGTTTCACACCAGATTTTTATGAATAGATATATAAAATGCTTCAAATCACACAAAAGTAGGCTGGCATTTTTCGGTAGGAACTGACAATACTCTCCCGGCACTGCAAGAGTTAAACCAAACCTATATGGCAATAAAGAAAGCTATTCTCGTTGAATTGCAGAACTTAATAATCTTCTTCCTGTCGAGGATTATTCTCCTGGCGTGCGGAACTCACTTTTATATTATTATATGTTGTGTGTTGTTGTTTAGGTCATCAGCCGAAAGGCTGGTTTGAATCTCTTGAGGCTTTACTAAGTAAAGCGAAAAGTATTTACGACAAGGTTTATTTTTGCTTTTCTCACTGTGTTGAAAAGAATGCTTATCAGCACGTCAGACCCACCGAAAGCATCCACTTTCCACCCTGCAAATGACACCTTCACTTCATTCACCACCAAGCCTGACTATATAATGAAATTCATTACTCTCAGAGGAGATAACTGTGACTAGTGTCTTTTACACCTCTACCTCTTCTGTTCTTAAATGCTTGATTCATTTAATTGGCTGATCATGTGATAGGAAACAACAATTTTTTTTGAGCACTGGAACTAATGAATTGAGTGAAAATAATTTAACACGCCACCTTCCTGTTATGGGTATATATACAGTATAACATGGTATAATTACCATGTTCAGCGGTTAGCTATATATTTTGATTAATTCAATCCTTATAGATTTATCACATTTTCGGTAATTTAACTACTTCCATCTTCTCCGCGGTCTTCCAATGTCTCTTCATCCATGTGGTCTGTAGTTCTTCACTTGCAAGGGTATTCTCTCTTCCGGTATTCTCTCCAGACGCTGTTACCACTTACCACGATTAATTTTTATTTTGTCGTAAAAGCTATAGACATTTTAATTCTGCTCTTATTTTTTTTATATTCTTATATGGTCTTATCTTGTGCACGCTTTTGTCCGTAGTAACCTCACCTCTACCCCCTGAATTTGGCTCTCTTGTGACTTTGTAGTGATCTTGCTTCCATTAAAGACAACGGGAGTAGCTATCACTTTGTAAAATTTCATTTATGTTTCTCTTCTACCAATTTGTTTTCAGTGTGTTCTTCTGATGGTGGTACATATAACTTTAAAATTATTAATTAAAAATATTATTGATGGTTTTAGTACATAATGATTAATTTACAAATAACGCAGTTCTGGCTGTTACGTTAGTGTTGCCATCTCGCTAAAAAAAATTCGTAAACGCTTTCCTTTCTTACGAATTAAAACCAAACTGATAAGCATTCATCTTTTTTTTTTTAATTCAATTATTATTTAAAACCTTGGGTTTTCAGTATCACGTAGGTTTTCGTATACTCACGACAAAATGGGGTGATTTTTCCTAGATGTTTAATTAACAATGCTTTTTCTCTTTCTTCGTTTTTTTCTACAATCAGATGGCCTTTTTATACTAACTATTGAGAATTTTCTCGTAAACGTAGTATTTTCTATAAAAATTTTAAAGTTAAATTTACTCTCACTTTTTTGTAGTATAATTGTGCTTGTTTTTAAGCATTATACTTGTTTTGTTTACATTACTTATAATAATTATATGATATATATTCCTGTTAGTTTTATAATATTTTTCGTACATAATTTTTGTTATTATTTCTATTAAAAATTTACTTATGTATTTATTATAATCAAATATAGTTTTACTTAATGTTATTTAAAAGAAAAATTATTTATTTTTAGTATTTTGCACTGTCAGTATTATCAGTTTATTTATTTTAAGAAATCCACTGGAAAAAAGAGTAGGTATATTTGTGAAGTAAATCAAAATGGAATTCTAATTTTAAGTTTCGTTTATTTAACATTTCATTTATTGAGAAACTATTATAATGTATTCAAATACATTTTATATTTTCTTCATTATTGATTGCTGCTAAGTATGATTGTGATCTACTAAGTATTTGGAGTTGTATCGTGTAAATGAAGTGCAATCCTGTACAAAATCAGGTTGTTCATTCTCATACAGTACCGTTAATTGACATGTAATTGCTACATGTAATTTTTTAGTGGATATATTTATTTTATTATTAATTATTAGTTTGTTTATGATTGGTGATAAAAATAATTAGTATTTTAAAGTATTAATAATTTTTTACTTATGGTGTTAGTGAAATTATTATTTAAGTTTTGGTGAAATAAATTTATTTGTAAAACAAAATTTATTGGTTACATTTTTGTTCTCTGAAGTTTTAACATAAGTGACTTAAGTTGGTTGTATTACAATTTCGGTGGTTTTCTATGTGTTCTTATTAACTAGATCGAGACGGGAATTAAATCTGGGAATTTTCACTTCACAGTTAAGCGGTTTTTCTTGTTAAGTTGATGAACTATCTCATTTTAAGCATAAGAAATCTTTAAATTTAGCGAACATTTTTTACATTTTTGGTGATAATTTTTTCGTTTTGGTAATAATGTTACAATTCAATGAAAATCTAATGTTAAGCGTATTTAAATTTTTATAAGCTCTGAATATACAGAACGAATAGATATTTCAAATGAACAAAACACTCTAATATCCGAACTAGGCCCAGAGAAAAAGGTACAAATGCGGTAAAAATTCCTAATTTTCAAAACAGTCATTTAAAATAAATAATACAATAACTACTTACTTACAATTATTTTAGAAATGTAATATTTACACAATTTTTTAGAGGAATTTCAAAGTGCATTATGAAACAACATAAAATCTTAATTATTAAATTTTTTCGATCCGTTATCCTCTTAAGGGGGTTTGGAAAGCAATTTTTGTCAAAAAATTCAAAATTTTGATTTTGCCGCCATATTTTTCTCCTGTATTTCGTGTTTAATTTGACATAAATAACATTAAATTCTGTTTGCTATTTAATTTATTATGATTTTTTTAAATTAACAGCTGTAACGCATTTCATGACGTGTATAATGAGTATAATGGTATTGTTAATTTTCTACTGTTTTACTAATAATATATATTTAAATGCGTTTTTCTCTCAAGAGTTGTATTTTTAACGTAAATGTTCCTTTTTCTCAGGAACGGTTTGAGATATTAGCTTCAAATTTACAACACATCTTTTTCAATTCTTCTTACATAGTTTAACACAAGGGATTTGTAATTTTTACACTAACTCTTTTTTTGTCTTCTCAAAAAAAGTACCTAAAGGTACTTTACAAATAATTTTTTTTTTAAAAGTTATATCAAATCTCTGTGTTAAAGTTGTAAATGCCCAAAACGGGCAGGTGGAGTGTTATTTTAATTGCACTCTATCTGTTTGGTTCAGGGCTAAAAAAAAATAGTTCTGTTTCTTATCACATAGTCAGCCACTTATATGACTGAACTATTTAAGAACAGAAGAGGTAGAGGTGTAAAAGACACTAGTCAGAGTTATCTCCTCTGAGAGTAATGAATTTCACTATGCAGCCAGACCCTGTGGTGAATGAAGTGAACAACGTGTCATTTGCAGGGTGGAAAGTGAGTGCTTTTCGGAGGGCCTGGCATGCTGATAAGCATACTCTTTCAACTCAGTGAGGAAGGCAATGGTAAACCACCTTACTTCTAGTTTTTACTTAGTAAAACCTCTAGAGGTTCAAACCAGCTTTTCGGCTGATGACCTTAACAACAACAACAAAAAGTTGTAAAACATAATGAATAAACTGTGTTCAAAATTTGAACTGATTATCTCTATCCATTCCTGAGAAAAAGGAACAAACATTATCATGGCGGAGATAGGGCTTTCCGAACCCCCTTAATTTAAAATTATGTAGGCGCAGGTGAAACTATATCCCGTATGTTCCCTTATCACACTCGTTTTGTAGCTCTATAACTCTTGTTGGGCTTTGGTCTTCGTTCACAATCCTCTTCTAAAAACGGTTCTTCTTTTTTATTTTGTCTAGCCGTTCCTCTCGTAACATTTCTAATATAATTCGTAGATAACAAAAATACCGGGTGTCCATTAAGTCTGGAAACGGCTGAATTACAGAAAAGTGAGCGTGACTAGGTAACCAGAATGACTTTCATTGCTTGTTGCACCAAAAAAACTATTTTGGGTGATATTTGAAATTTTTGTCCGCCATCTTGGATCCGCCATATTGGATTTAACTTTCTTAATTTAAATAGGATGATGGTCAGATGATACATGATTTCGATCTAAAATTTCAAAATAAATGCAATGGCGAAAACCGGAAATCGATATCTTTTTTCGTTTTTGAGATATTATCATTCAACTATCCAGATCGGGGCAGAACGGCCATTCCTCCCTCCTCCGTCTTTGAGCCTACATAGACAATTTAGATAGCAATTGAACGACTTCACATAAGATTATTGAAAATAATAAGTTTTTTAATATCTTCACTCGTTAATTAATAGAAAATTATTGTCATTAAGAAATACGGAAAAACAATTTAACGGCTGATTTATTGCATTTTTAAACTACAGTATTTAATTTGTTACCAGTTAATACTTATTTTTTGTTATTTTTGTAAATGGTAAGTGTTTATAAGGAAATAATTGTGAAAATAAGTTACATATTTGAAAATAAAATTACCAAATATTTCTTGACTCAAGAGTAGTTGTTCAAAGTGGCCACCTACTTATTGACAATATGATGTACGTGCGTAAAAACTAGTTACAGCATTACGAATGAATTCCCTTGGGATTCCAGCAGATTCATTTAGAATTCTTTGTTTGAGTTCATGCAGACTGTTAGGTTTCGTTCTGTAAACTTGTTTTTTAAGTACCCCAAAAGAAGTAGTCTAATGGACTCAAATCAGGTGATCTCGGATGCCATTCAATTGCTCCTCTCCTAAGTATTAACTGGTAACAAATTAAATACTGTAGTTTAAAAGTGCAATAAATCAGCCGTTAAATTGTTTTTCCGTATTTCTTAATGACAATAATTTTCTATTTATTAACGAGTGAAGATATTAAAAAAACTTATTATTTTCAATAATCTTATGTGAAGTCGTTCAATTGCTACCTAAATCGTCTATGTAGGCTCAAAGACGGAGGAGGGGGAATGGCCGTTCTGCCCCGATCTGGATAGTTGAATGGTAATATCTCAAAAACGAAAAAAGATATCGATTTCCGGTTTTCGCCATTGAATTTATTTTGAAATTTTAGATCGAAATCATGTATCATATGACCATCATCCTATTTAAATTAAGAAAGTTAAATCCAATATGGCGGATCCAAGATGGCGGACAAAAATTTCAAATATCACCCAGAATAGTTTTTTTGGTGCAACAAGCAATGAAAGTCATTCTGGTCACCTAGTCACGCTCACTTTTCTGTAATTCAGCCGTTTCCAGACTTAATGGACACCCGGTATAAAATTATGCCTCTACGCTCACGTTATAATACTACTACTAATATTAATGTTACTGGTAACGCAATATAAGTGAACGATCGTCAGCGAGAGAAACTGGACTATGTTTATTATTTAGAATAGACTAATTATTAAGAATCAATAAATAAATACAATGGGATGTTTGTAAAACTACTACATGATGTCATGGTTAGAGCTGTCGCTATAATGTATTTAGAAAAGCACATATACGTGCTTTTCTAAATTTGTATATTTGTGTATTTAGAAAAGCATATAATGAGCTTTTCTAAATACATTATAGCGACAGCTCTAACCATGACATCATGTTGTAGTTTTACAAACATCCCATTGTATTTATTTATTGATTCTTAATAATTATCCTAAATAATTAACATTAATTCTAAATAAGCCATAATATTATGCCTAAGCTATTTAGTATCCTTTTTTGGTCATCAGCAGTAAACTGAATTACTGCACTCGTGACATTTGTAGTGATAGACTAGTTAGCCCGTGAGTTCCGTCGATGCGAGCTTATTATCGTGAGTAATACTAGTTTTTACGGTAATTTCAAAATGTTATTGTATTTTAAGGGTTTTCATATTTCATTATTTTCAGTAAAGTTATGTTAAATTGCAATTGAATTTTAAACAATTCACTTTCTTTAAATAATTACATTACTCCTTACTGATTTAGTGCGACGGGTCATGAATTGAATTTTATTTCTTAAGTGTTTGTGGTGGTTCCATTTTGAGTTACACGCTTGATACATGTCTTACTTATGCCTTCGGGTTGGCCGATGTAAGTAGAAAAGATAGTATACTGTCCTCCACATGATAGGCACAATCGTCAACTTATAGCGCGTTACCAAAACAATAACCTATATTTTCCTTTCTTGAACAAGGTATTGGAAGTTCAAAGTTTTTTTAGAATTAGATTAAATGTTATGTACCATTTTGTGTTCAACCCAATTACATCTACAAAAGTAGCGAGTTTGGATTTAAAAGATAATACAGTAGACTCTCAAAAATCCGGATCGCGCTAGTCCGGACGATGATTTTTTTTTTTACTTTATTTTCTGAAAATTTACACCTTTTAAATTAACAACCAGTAAAAAGTTTTCATGGATTGGCCCGATGAACGATTATGCGATTAGCACTATAATTTGTGTGTATGTACTTTTTAATAATAATTGCATTAAATGACATTTTTTGTCATTTAGGGCCCACAGTAGTTTGCGTCGTCGGGAGCTCTGTGTTTCAGTAAAATCTATGTTTATGATTTTACGAGACACTTTATTTAATCCCAGAACCGTACTTTACTAAGCACAGTACCGTACTACAGTACATTTAGATTTTATTTAGTTGATCGTATAATTACTCTATAATTGAGACATATATGACATTCATTGTTATATGTTTGAAATCCGTAACTTGCACATCTTACAAAGGGTGCAATCGAATCTTATTACGGTACAGTAGCGTTAAGTTTAGTCAATGTTTGTGCTTTGTATATTGAATAATTACAGTACCAGTAGCCTACTGTAATTTATTAGGCCTACAGTGTTTTAAAGTTTTTTTTCAGAAGCTCACTCTTATATAAGCAGATAAACGTTAATGCTTATTGTCATAATTATTCGCCATAAAGACGAATTTGCCAACCTCCGGGAAATCCGGATTTTTCGAAATTCGGACCGGCCGTCCGCCACATTAGTCCGGATTTCTGAGAGTCTACTGTATTATGTTTTAAAAGGTAGACTTCACCTTTAAGTTAAAGATTGTTCTCAAATGTGGAGAAAAATTTATATAAATCTGTTGGTAATCATTAACATTTTATTTTATTTCTTTACAGCATCCGGATTTAATGTTCCACCAACGAGTAGCAATAAAATGAAATCCGAAAATAACTATTCTTGCCGTAATTGTGGACGCAGTTACAGGATCAGGAAAAGCTTGTATTCTCATATAAAATACGAATGCGGCAAGGAACCTCAGTATCAGTGCCCGTTTTGCGAAAAACGGTGTCATCAAAAAGGAACTTTAAAATGTCATGTTTATTTAAAACATTATCATTTAATTACGAAAAATAATTAAGAGCAATCTGAGAAAATTATCCACCGGGTTGGTCAAGCTCAGTGGTTCCCAACCCTCAGTGGTCTGCGGACCACTCAGCCTGAAAGTGAACTATCATGGACCACCCATTACATTATTGCATATATCTTTATCAGTTGTAACCAAATTAAAAGGTGATTAAAAAAAAACAAATTTTCAGAAACAAACTATTATTATTATTATTAATTTAGAAACTATTATTACAAACATATAATTGTTATTTTCAGAAAGTAGGGCACATTGAACATCACAAAAAGTAAAAATATTTTAATTGTAAATTGTCTTTTAATAAAATAAGCAATTCAGAATTTACTTAGTCGTAAATAACAATGAAAATTAAAAAATGAAATGAAAATTTCAATGCTACTTTTGTGCACGAATCTTTTCTGACTAGCTGAGGAATTCTAGGTTTTAGGCTCTTGCGAAGAGCTACTCTTAAATCACTCCTTACACTTAGCCGATTTCGTTGTTTGTTTTTAATTAACAATAAACTAGAGAACCCCTGCTCACGCAAATTGGTTGAAAACATCATAAGATACCGCAAAGCTACTTGCCGAATCTTGGGGAAGCCCAGGGCTTTCTTACACCACAACTCTTCTACCTTTACTTAATCTGAATCTTGAATGTATTTACTTAATCTTGTTCAATGAAAATCGTAAGTTTGATTTAATCACGGGAAAATATTACTTTTTTATAAATAGTCACTGGAATTTCACGGACCACCCCGAAGGCTCTCACGGACCACCTTTGGTCCGCGAACCACCGGTTGGGAAACACTGGTATAGCTAGAGGTAAAGTCGTCGCCGCGAGTCAGCTTTTTAACAGCTGATTTTCGGAGACGAAGGTTCCTGGTTCCAATTCTAGTAAAGAGTTACTTTTATACGGATTTGAATATTAGACATAACCACTGTCTAGTATTCAAATCCTAATTCTAGTATTCAAATACTAGACAGTGGTTACCGGTGTACTTTTATGGTTGGGGTCTAATTAAACCATACTCTCTCAGGAATGGTTGGCCTGGGTCTGTACAAGACTACACCTCATTAACACGTCATACACGCCATCTTTATCGCATTGAGTCATGGAGTTGCTTATTGTTCTGAATTGGACAGATTGCAACGTACACTTTTTAGGGATTAAAATAAATATTAGAAGATTGTTTGTGTATTTAAGAAAATTATTATTGTAATATGTAATACATTGAAATATTATCGTTAAATAAAATATATTTTATCATATGATTACTCTAGTATTCTTTAATGAAAGATAAGTTGTATAAATTGTTTCGGTTACCTTATTTGACATAGTTTTGATCGTTTATTTGTGTTTCTATTCGGTTTAGTCCGTTGAGATTTATTGTCAATTTTTTTATGTCAAAAGCATAATCTGAAGAATAACGGCAAGGTCGACTTTTTGAGAGCTTTGGGAACTTTGATGCTATTTTTGTAAATGTCTCTTTATTTTTCGGTGAATACTATACATATTTTTTAATGGATACTTAAAGTTAAACAAAGAATACTGCAAAGGGTAGAATTGTAAATGGAATTATGGGTATTCTTAGTGAATACAAAACGGGATGGGATGTTGCTGGTAGATGTGTCTTTGATGTTAATTGGTTTGATGGTATTTCCTCCGCTACCTCCTCCCGATTGGTCGTCCGAAATCATGACCCGGAGGCCGTTCCGAAGAGTTTTTATGAAAACATGTGATTGCCGACTGTCACATACTTGATAATAATAATAACAATAGTAATAATAATAAAATGTTTCAAGAATGAGGGTGAGGCAGGTCAGCAACTTGGGGATGCTCTTATAACTTGCTCTCTCGCCTCTCATCAGAAGATAAACTTTATTATAATAAATTACGTGGTATGGCTATTAAATAACGAGACTGACGTTGTAAAAAGTTTAATTTTAATTTTATACATAACCACTAATTGTCACATTCAATATACACCGTCCTTCTCTATCCCTACAACGCTCCATGCGAATTTTTCATTGTTGGAAATAGTGCAGGAAGTCATCTTCTATCAGCTCCTTCAGGACACGTGCCGCTTTTAATTTTAAGATTTTCAAAAATTAACTTGGTCATGAGGTGGGTGGGCGCTACTATCCAAGTTGTCAGGTTGTTTATAGGTATCAGATGAATTAATGCCCCATAGCCGAGCGAGTGAGATGGAGATATGTGGCATAACTACGCATGCGCTCAAAGGTCTTTATCGTTATAATCCAAATCTGAAAACATACGACAGTTATTATCTTGTTTGTTAGTTTACACATCAATGAGTAAAATTATACAATGTTATTGGAATAGCGCGTATGGCTTGTGCGAGTAAGAGCGTTATGCGTTCTCTCACTCCTACGGCTAGGGGACTTCAATTCATCTGAATACTGTACGTGACATTCTGCCGGACTGTTTACCTGATAGTAGTGTGCACCCCGCATGGCCCAGTCTATTTTTTTTTTAATTAAAAGAATTCTACCTCGATACATGCTAATTAATATTTCATGTTATTAATAGCCTATATTTCCACTATTTTTTACTTTCTCTTGCCTATATGAATATATAGGAAGGAAAGTATTGTTTTCATGTCGATTTTTCGAAATCGAGTTTTCATCGGATCTACACGTTTTCAGACCCCCTGAACCCAAAAAACATGTTTTTAGCGATTGGTCTGTGTGTGTGTGAACAGAATATCTCAAGAATGAAACATCGTACGAACTTGAAACTTAAGTTACATACCACTACCGGACCCGACACGAACAATTTCATCAAAATCGGTCAACCGGAAGTAGTAGTTTATTCGTGTAATTTTTCACTTTTTTCGATTTCCTCAAAAACTGGTCCTACGATTTTTTTTAAAATCGCCTGATTTACTAAATTTTTTATTCTCTAAGAGATAGGGTAGGCGCCATGTTTGCTGAAATTCTCGGTAAGGCCGTTTTCACGTAAAGAAATTGTTTTTTTAAGTTTACGGCTTCAATATGCATTTAAGCGCAAAAATGTATATATTAAAAGTTGTAGAGAATTTAAAATTCTACAACTTTTATTGAAAGCATTTTTCTCTACAGAGCCTAGTTTAGCGTGAAAGAGTGATTTTCCATATTTTAAAGCCGAACAGGTCGATTTTCATTTTGCGTCTTTCACTCATGATTAAAATAAGGTTATGTTTTTTGAGGTCAGTTTTTTGTTTATTTCTAATGTTTTATTACTAATAATAGGTTATATTGTTTAAATTACTTGCATTGGCAAGAGAAAGTTGTGTGAGTGTTTCACACTGGATTTGTTTTTTATACTGAATAAAACGACAGTTTGCTCATGCCGATCGGTTACCAAGATAGCAAGGGTTCAGAATATGGTTAATAAACAAACATTTAAGTAATATACGAATTTGAAATTTTGTACACTGTGTAAAAATAAAATTCGCTCTGTTTTGTTGCAATTTTAAACTTGTTGGTCAAATAATACTCGGGGGATACGCCTCTAAACGCCTGAAATTCTTTGCGATATCAAAACAACCGAGGCTTTTTGTTTTCCAACCTCGATATGACAATTTTTAAACAACATATAAATATATGACTGTTACGGGTAAACAAAGAATAAAATGAGCTAAATTTTGATGTAAAGTATGTTGAAATCCGACTTATGGTTTGGGAGATGCTTTGGGTTCAAACCCGGGTATATATAATTATGAAACCGATAGTAGATAGTAGTTCGGATTATTAAATGTCAACACAACGTCGAACCAGCGAGTGCTCGTTTGCCTATTATTATTTGGTGTGGGGGTCCGGAAGATAAGGCTGTCTGTATTATTCTCAAGGAAATATTTATTTTGTTGTTTTTATTTGTCTTGTTTTATGATTTAATGTAATAATTAAGTGTCTTCTTTTACAGCTGATCGACAGCCGGTTATTAACATTTCACGAACAAAACTGTTGAACGAATATTCACCTGAACATGATTATACTTGCTGTAATTGCGGAAAAAGTTACCGAATTAAAAATAGTTTATATTCGCATCAAAAGTACGAATGTGGTAAAGAACCGCAGTTTAAATGCCCGTTCTGTGAAAAACGGTGCCATCAAAAATCTACTTTAAAATCTCATGTCTTTACTAAACATTTTCATCTGTTGTCTAAGAATGAAATAAAAATATAGTATGTTTTGTAATTTTATTGTGTAATTTATATTGACCTTGTTTATTGCAGTAACTTTTGGAACACATCAATTACAGGATCTTTAAGGAGGCAAGCTTCCGTTCAATGTAAAAAAAAATCCCATTGTAATAATGTTTGTGTACTTTTTCAGGAAAATTGTATATGTATTTGTATTATTTATTACTATCCAAAATTTCAGCCCCTCCTCCTTCCGTATTAGTTTTTCGGGAAAGAAAAATCGCTAGTTTGCTAAATTTGTTTAAAGCTAACTAATAATGTAGTCATTTTTTAACCTTCATTAAAAAAAATGTTGTTGGAAAAGTTTACTTATGTAAGGGAGAGGAACCAAATATAAAATACCATTTTCATTTTTTGATTTTTCTGGGTTTCTATAACTTTTTTGAAATTGCTTGAATTTTATATCAATAGTAGAAATAGTTTATTTCACAACTAGAAAATACAAAATCTGAAATTTACAAATATAATTTTTTTAAAATATTTTTCCTTTAGCGACATGATTTATTACAATTCACAAAATAGGATCTTAATATGGAATACATTGGGTTATAATTTGGAATACTTGGAATAGATACATAATTTGCCTACATAGTTTTTAAAGCACCAACGTATTAGTCCAGTCAGTTTATTTACAGTAATCGCAGGCAAAATACAACCTTTCAGCACTAGTGCATTGTTCATTATATCAATTATTACACCTCGAGCATTGAATCCACTTTCCACATTTTTTGTCTTCATTATAATCACCTTGACAAAACACGCTGTATTTGGTCTGTTTGAGTCCGGTAGTTGTTTCTGTAGGTGTAACCAATGGTCCGAGAAGATCAGGATTTCCAACGACCTGTCTGGAAAAACACTAGTATTCCATAATAAGACCCTATTCCATATACTCCCTTCCCCTACAAGTTTCAGCGATCTTTTTTTATTTTGTTTATTTTTTTTGTATTTATTTAACGGCGAATCAACTGCAAGGTCATTAGCGACGACGTTCGGGGTGTAACTGTGCATAATGAGGATGAAATTATATTTTTGTAACGTATGAAAATATGCCGTGCCTGAGTAGGATTCGAACCCAGGATCGCTTGATGAGAGGCGAGCACGTTACCAACCACGCCAATGCGGCCGGCGATGATGTAATATTTTTTCTTTGATTTGGAAAAACGTGCAAAAAATTGAAGCACTTCCAAATTTTGAAACCTAATGTAATTTGTTTCACTAAAAGTGACCAAGTATCCATGTAACACGTTGTAGAAAAATAAATTTTGTTTCTTAATATTGTCAAAATTGTAAAATTTTGGAAAAAGGGTAGGAAAAAGTAACTCACATAAAACACATCGTAGATTTGATTTTTTTTTCAGAATCGTCCTGCACCACAGGCGACTTTCATAATTAGTTAAATGGTTTTGCACGTTCTGCTAAATGTTTAAAACAGGAATTGGGCCGATCAGGAATGAGGCAGGATGGTTTCTCTAATATTAGTTTTTTTTTAATATTTAGTTTTTAATTGAGATTTTATTGGGTATTTCTTGTAATAATTGCCGTTACTTTTTGCAGTAAATCAACAAGCGTTTGCAAATGCGATGTCAAGTAATGGTGAATATATTTGCGTTAATTGCGGCAAAAGTTACCGGCTAAAAAATAGCCTGTACGCTCATCAAAAACGAGAATGTGGAAAAGAACCGCAGTTTCAGTGCCCTTTCTGTAGTAAACGTTGCCATCGGAAAAGTACTTTAAAAACTCATATGTATTCGAAACATTTCGATGTGTTGTGCAAGAATGATATGCTATTGTAAATTTTTTTAAATATTTGTATTATGTTCGGCAGTTCTGTTATATACTGTGTGTTGATATTAATTTTACATTCAGAACTAATACCGGTATATTCAAAGAAATAAAAATCGTATGGATAGTATCAATCCGATTTCTATGTGTCCATCTTTTTATTTTCTCCTTTATTGTTCTTTGTTTTTAGTTTTCTTTAGTTTCAATTTGGTTTTTGGGTCAGCCCAGTCAGTCAGCTGGTAGTAAGTCGCTTTTATTTCTTAAGTAACACCGGTTGGGTAAGCGACTTTGTATGAAGACCAGTTGACAGCCATCCGTGAACAAACTCTACTTGGAAGTCCCTGTTCAAACTCATGTCTTAATCACGTCAAATGATACAGCAAAAGCAACGATCAAATTGGGTAGTTGCCAATAATGTACAGTGCCCGATAACAAAGAAAAGCTAAAAAAAAGTTTCAATTATAATTGAGCGTGTCATAGGAAAATGATACGTTGGTAAATTAAATTAAAACGAGATTTTTGTACGCTATAAAAAGTTTCATCAATCAAGTAATTTTTCTGATTCTTTTTAAGTGAAAACGGATGTTCGTAATGTTTTTTTATTAGGCATTGTTCTTTACTTTAAAACGCTACGTATTTAAATGGTGTAGTGTGCGTATACACAATATTGAAATTGAGTAATCACCAAATTAAAAAAAATGTTTTTCAAATCCGTTTCGGTTAAGCGAGTTTCAGATAATCGGGGGTTTTACTGTAAATATTTCTCTATGGATTTATATTTGCTGTTGACGTATTGTGTGTGATGATTTAACCCGTAATTTCTACTTATTCGTATAAAAAAATTATATAATTTTTCGCCACTCTAATTGTAGTCTCTCTGTGCCGTGAAGGCAAATAAGTTTAGTTTTAGATAGAAATATAATTGTTTTATATAATTTATATTGTTGGTTATATGTTTTAATTCCGTTTTACAGCATATGAATGGAATCTTTCTTCACGATCAAATATGCCAACAACAACATGCGATAGTGCCACAAGTGAGAACCCATTCGTCTGTGATAATTGCGGCAAAGGTTTCAGATTGAAAAATAGTTTGTATTGTCATCAAAAACGAGAATGCGGCAAAGAACCACAATTTAAATGCCCGTTTTGTGATAAACGTTGTCATAGAAAATCTGCTATACAATCTCATATTTTCTTAAAACATGGCAAGAATAAAATTGCCTTTCAATTTTAATTATGTAAAATTAATAAATAAACGAAATTTTTTGTATGTTTTGTTTTGTAAATTCCTTTACATGTTATGAAAGTGTGAAAAATTTATTATGAATTAAAATACCATGTAAGAAGCGATACAAAAAAAATCGAGACAACCATCACGTCTGTAGAGATTCTTGGTATAGGTACTTGAGTCACGAGTTTGCCCTTGTTTGCAACGAGGAGTAAAGGGGAAAAAAGCATCAGTGCGCATGCGCGACTGCTTTAATTTCCGTACAACAAACACAACAATTTGTATTATACCCAGAGCATGTACAGTATATCGCGGAATCTTTTATAGGTTATTTGTACGAATATAACGGTTTGTTACCGTAAATAGAAATGTTAGTTTCTCGAAAACGAAGGCAGAATATTCATACTGCTGAACGAAATCTAATGTGCAGTGAGTGTAATGAAATGCTGTGAAGTTATAGCTTCACAAAAATGCATTTCCTTGCCTCTTAACAAAAGCCATGAGCGAGTATCTAATTTCTGTGTAGTTTCTCTTTCCACAATTCGAAAAATAAATAAGCAAATTAAAGACGCGAAAAAGCAGTTGTCAATAGTTTTGTTGACATCTGGTAAAAAAAGGAAATGGTTAGAAATATACTAGTGGGACTGCTAGTGAAGACGCCGGTGACAGCGGTACTAAAGAAGACGATTCATTCATAGAAAATTTTGTTTCAATAGAATAAGGTAATTACAGTAAATCAAACATATCTAGTCATGTAATTAAGCAATAGGCCATATTGCAGGTCACATTTATTTCTTATAAAAGTTTAGGAAGAAAACATTTTCTCGGAATAAACCACAGCTTACAAAATGTATGCAGACACTGCACGGTAGTTAAATATACAAGTAGTGTCTGACTGTTGAGGTTGGCAGCACTGTTAAATTGTCACTTCCCTTCCTCACAGCCCATTCATACACAAAAGGCAATCTCGTGACTTCAGTATCTATTGTTTATAGGTATCGACGTAAAGAATGGAAGGCGGTCTGTTCTAGAATTCTATTACAGAAATTTCGGAAATATTTTCTTTTTTAACGAATTTCTAGAACTCTCAAATGGTACCAGTGTTAAAAAGTTAATTGCGGGTATTTTTGTTCTGCAAAATTTTAATTTACTTTATATAAGCTTGTAGTAAGGACTCGAGCCGGTGTCAAGCGAAAATCCTAGTAGTTTGGCCAAGGTTAACCAGTTTTTCCACCCGCTGCCTCGCATTCATTGTAGCTGTGACCGACCAATACACAAACACGGTATATATCCTCACTCTTTACATGCCGTTTCTAAATTTGTCTCTTCCACTGACGGTGACTGACAAACACACGGTCACATTCTGAAATGACTACACTGTTAATTGTGCTTCAAATGAATAAATAAATTGTGAAATTTTTTTTAATGTTTTGAGATAAATTGTAAACAACATTCTGGTCAATATGAAATACGAGTATGTCAACCCATAATTGCGTGAGTGTGCTTTAGGAGAGGTGCGGACAACCGTAACCGATTTGATGGGATGGAGGAGCCAGGTGGTACTGCAACAAGTAGGCGCTTTAAAAGTTTCTTTCAGTTGGTTAATTTTAAGAGTAGCTTTCTTTCTGTTTTATACATTATTTCGTTGCCCAAAACGGGCAGGTGGAGTGTTATTTTAATTGCACTCTATCTGTTTGGTCCAGGGCTAAAAAAAAAAGTTCTGTTTCTTATCATATAGTCAGCCACTTATATGCCTGAACTATTTAAGAACAGAAGAGGTAGAGGTGTAAAATACACTAGTCAGAGTTATCTCCTCTGAGAGTAATGAATTTCACTATGCAGCCAGACCCTGTGGTGAATGAAGTGAAGGTGTCATTTGCAGGGTGGAAAGTGAGTGCTTTTCGGAGGGCCTGGCATGCTGGTAAGCAGACTCTTTCAACTCAGTAAGGAAGGCAATGGTAAACCACCTTACTCCTCGTTTTTACTTAGTAAAACCTCTAGAGGTTCAAACCAGCCTTTCGGCTGTTGACCTAAACAACAACAACAACATTATTTCGGGTACATATAGATGGGAGCTCACTTGATTGCTAGCGTAAGGAATTCGGGTGGAGGAGGATTGTTTGTACGATTCCCCTCCTCCAATAACCTAGTAGTAGTAATACCATTAGTACGCGCTCTTCTAAAAATATTTTTCATAACTACTGTAGTACCAGGCCCCCTTGTACTTCATCCCCCTTGCACTAGCAAACAAGTCAGCTCCCAACTATAGACGGTATGTGCTGGCCAAATTGTTAGTTAGGGAGCGTGAACTCAAAACAAAACACTGACTCTGAATTTGACATTGTTTTATGTTCAATTATGGACATGAAAGATTTTCTTTAGCACAGAATTATTAAAATTGCTTTTTAGTTTCGAAAATTTTTTCTCAATATTGTGAATTTTTTAAAACACTGACTTCATTAATTTTCATAGAATCAGTTTCAGTTTTACTTAAGACCAAAGGGTTGGTCTAGAGGTAAATTCGTCGCCAAAATCAGCTGTTAACCAGCTGATTTTCTGAAACAAAGGTTCCTGGTTCAAATCCTAGTAAAGGTAGTTACTTTTATATGGATTTAAATGCTATACAGTGGTTACCGGTATACTTTAATGGTTCGGGTTCAATTAACCATACTCTCTCAGGAATGGTCGACCTGAGTCTGTACAAGACTACACCTCATTTACACGTCATACACATCATCCTCATCTCATTTGGTCATGGGATTGCTTATTGTTCTGAATTGAACAGATTGCAACGTACACAAATTAGGGATTACAAAAAAAGTGTTACTATTTAACTAACCAAATACTCATGTGAAAAGAAACACTTTGTGAAAATTTGACAAAATTAGTCAAATTGTTTTGCGTTCTTTTTTTAAAAACAAACGAATTGCGAAAAATAAAAAAAAGTTAATGAGGTTCAATGGTGTATTGTCTTACTTTTTTTACTTTGAAAAATTTCCATGTTACTTAAAAATTTTCTTTGGTCATAATCTGGATGTGGTTGTTCGTTATCCTTCTGCCACTTTTCTAAGTTTCCTGTATTTGGGTGTTATTAGTACGTTTTCATGCCTATTTTAGCAGCTTTATTCTCGGAAAAATTTGGTTTTTGAAGAATTTTTTTAAAAATTATCAAAGGCCTCCGGGCCAGCCCAGTCCCAAACATTGTTTTATGAGCTGGTAGAAAGTTGCTACTATTTCTTAAGTAACACCGGTTGGGCAAGCGACTTTGTATGGTGACCAGCTGACAGCCATCCATGAACAAACTCTACAGGGAGTCCCTGTTCAAACTCATGCCTAATGCACTTCAAAAATACAACGATCGAATTGGGTAGTTGTCAAAAATGTACAGTTCCCGATAACAAATAAATGATAACAAATTATTATCAAAAATTCAATGAAATATTAATAATGTATATCAGTATAAAGAGAAAAAATACCGAATGCTATAAAAGACCAAACTATGAATAAATTTTATGTTTTTTTTTGTACTTTTTAATGAAGTTTAGCTTAAAATAATTGAATTGAGTAATTTCTTAAGTTGTCCCGACTTAAGAATTATCCTATCAAAAACAATATTTTCGTTACAGGTTAAATTTCAAATTAAATATCTTCTCGGGATATTTTTTGTATAGATTACTTTTAGGTGATAAGATAATAGAATTACTTAAAACTTAACAGTTCTATTTCTGTAGACCGGAGGTGGCACCAAGTCCATTTTTTTCTAAATTGACTTATTTACATGGTTGTATATAACTTTTCGTGCTGTTTTCAGAGGTATTCTACACCTAATAATACATGGTTTAGCTAGTAGGAAAAGGCACTAAGTC
This sequence comes from Catonia carolina, assembly GCA_035578175.1. Classification (NCBI taxonomy): domain Eukaryota; kingdom Metazoa; phylum Arthropoda; class Insecta; order Hemiptera; family Achilidae; genus Catonia; species Catonia carolina. The sequence continues at coordinate 9,674,814 of JAQMRL010000016.1, forward strand.
CCATTTTAATACCAACGTAAAGAGCATTATATGGACATGTAGCTTTTTAGTTAGCATTATTAATTATTTCTCATACTTATGGGTTACCGTTTTGGGGTTCAGCTGCGAAATCGAATCTTGCTATCATCCAACGATTCCAGTTGAAAGTTTTACGGATGTGAATAGCAAATGCTCCATGGCACGTGACTAATGATACATTGCATAAGGACTTATGTGTCAACACCGTAAAAGAGGAAATCACGCAGCTAAGTTCAAAATATCAAGAAAAATCTGGTGTGAAACACTCACACAACTTTCTCTTGCCAATGCAAATAATTAATAATAAACCTAACATTATTAATAAAATATTAGAAATAAACAAAAACTAACCTCAAAAACATAACCTTATTTTAATCATGAGTGAATGACGCAAAATGACAATCGAACTCAGTTTGGCTTAAAAAAACGGAAAATCACGCTTTCACGCTAAACTAGGCTCTGTAGAGAAAAATGCTCTAAACAAAAGTTGTAGATCTTTTAATTTTCTATAAATTTAATTATATACACTTTTGTCGTAAAATGCATACTAAGGCCGAAATGTTTAAAAAATCGATTTTTCTCACGTTTTCGTGAGAAAAAAAAACAGAAAATCGCAAATTACCGCTAAACTAAGCGTTATACAAAAAAATGTTTGAAATAAAAGTTGTAGGTTTTTAAATTCTCTACAACTTTTATTATATAAGTTTTTGCGCTAAAATTTATATTAAAGCCGTAATCTTAAAAAAACAACGTTTTTACGTGAAAACAGCCTCACCGAGAATTTCAGCAAACATGGCGCCTACCCTATCTTGTAGAGAATAAAAAATTGAGTAAAATAGGCGATTTTTAAAAAAATCGTAGGACCAGTTTTTGAGAAAATCGCAAAAAACTGAAAAATTATACGAATAAACTACTACTTCCGGTTGACCGATTTTGATGAAAATGTTCGTGTCGCGTCCGGTAGTGGTATGTAACTTAAGTTTCAAGTTTCAAGTTCGTACGATGTTCCGTTCTTGAGATATTCTGTTCACACACAGACACACACACACACAGACACACACACAGACCAATCGCTAAAAACATGTTTTTTGGGTTCAGGGGGTCTGAAAACGTATAGATCCGGTGAAAACTCGATTTCGAAAAATCGACATGAAAACAATACTTTCCTTCCTATATATTCATATAGGCAAGAGAAAGTAAAAATTAGCAGATCACCCGAATTCTTTGGCGCTTAATTTACTTGATAATAGCGAAGACGTGACACGACTGAAACGAATAAAATTGCTTGACCTCCCGTTTAGATTTACCGACTAACCTACTTTTTTTTGTAAATAATTGAAGTCCATATCAACATCAGCATCATCTCTAATAATATCATCGTTATTAATTTGGTTACCTTTTCTGTTAATGTTATTCATCTTTTATCTTGTTAATATTTTTTAAAAATTATACATAATTTTTTTTCGTTTCCGAAGCAATATCATTGGGTATTGTCTTCGTCATGTGAACCCGTACATGCTATTACTTATAGTTTTTGTTTTTAAACTGATTGTAAATGTTCTCTGATGTTAGAAAAAAAAAATTAATTCTCAGGCATCATGTGCACATAATGCTTTATACCTCTGATATTGTAAAATGATACCTATCGTTATTACACTTTCACTAGCACCATGTCCATAGTGCGTTTCACCTCCTACATTGTAGTATGACTCCACGAAACATTTTATTTTATTATTTTTAACGAAATTATAATTTTATTTTTAACGAAACAGTTAATTTTTTTCACTACAACCCCAAATATAAGGGTGGAAGGGGGAAAATTACATTTTTTTATTTGCTTATAATTTAGTTAATTTTAGAGGTACAGACCTGGTTTTTATGTCAAAATAATCAGACAATTATTTTTTAAAATATTTTCCCCAAAAAATATAGATATGGTCATTATTTTTTATTTTTTTAAAAACTCCTATAATAAGTTTCAACAATGCCAATCCTATAATAAGTTTCAACAATGCCAATCAAAACAACAAATAACAAATTTTTGTAGTATTTATTGTAGGCTAATATTCAACGTTATTGTTTACAGTAAACCATCGAGCTTTTTAATAAAAGTAATAAAAGAGCAATAAATTCTGAATACAGTGAAGAAAACCTGAAATACTAAATGCCGAGAAAATTGAATGTAAAGTTTCACTTACAATTACACTTACACTTAACACCGATTATATAAAATAATGTTTTACAAATTTCTAGTTATCGTACATAAAAACAAAATATATAGCTGGATTAAGAAATTTTTGAAGTTTTATAATCAACAAAAAAATTATTTTGATTATTTTTTAATTTATAGTGATAAAACTGGGTAGACTCCCCCTTAAAGAGCCTTAAATTATTAATAAAATCGCATAAATTAAGTTTAAAAAACATCATTAAAAAAATACTAGATAAACAAACATGGTAAAACATTAATTATTTAGCTCTCCTGTAAAATTAGCTAATTGTGACTTGGTGCCCTTTACCTCCGGTGTACAGATTTATTTCTTTTTATACAACAAATTTTTGTAGTATTTATTGTAATATTCAACGTTATTGTTTACAGTGCTTTGCCAGAAAGGCATGAATAATTTAAAAAAAAATTTATTGCTGAAGTAAAAGGCACTAAGTCCAGTAATTCAAAAGGTATGAACAAAATTAAAAATTTGAGAAATGGGTATTAAAGAGTCTTAAATTATTAATAAAATCCCATAAATTAAGTAAAAAAACATACTTAAAAAATACTAGATAAAACATGGGAAAATATTAATTTAGCTCTCCTGTAAAATTAGCAAATTGTGACTTGGTGCCCTTTACCTCCGGTGTACAGATTTATTTCTTTTTATACAACAAATTTTCTCCTGTAAAATTAGCAAACTAAGACTTGGTGCCCTTTACCTCCGGTGTACAGATTTATTTCTTTTTATAAAACAAATTTTCTCCTGTAAAATTAGCAAACTGTGACTTGGTGCCCTTTACCTCCGGTGTATAGATTTATTTCTTTTTATACAACAAATTTTTGTAGTATTTATTGTAATATTCAACGTTATTGTTTACAGTAAACCATCGAGCTTTCATTAACATCTCACGGGTGAAGAAAATGACCGATGATCCGACATCTCCATATTGCTTTGTTTGTAATGATTGCGGCAAGAGTTATAGGCTGAAGTACAGTCTGTATTCACATCAAAAACACGAGTGTGGCAAAGAACCACAATTTAAATGCCCGTTTTGTGATAAACGTTGTCATAGGAAATCTGCTATACAATCTCATATTTTCTTAAGACATGACAAGAATAAAAATGCCTTTCAGATTTAATTATGTAAAATTAATTTAATAAACGAAACTTATTCTTTGTTGTGTATAATTTATTTGTTTTCTGTCGTTTGAAAGATTCGCAATTTTTGTTCATCAGACGATATCTAATGGCTGGTGGAAATTTTTAAAATGTCGTAAGGGCGTACGTTTGATTTATGACAAAAACCATAAGTGATTTCTGTATCTACTCTTTAAGAGGAATCGTGAAAAAATTATTTTCCGCATTTTAAGGGGGTAGTCAACTTAAGAAAATGATTTTTTTTTAAATTTCGATTGTTTTTTTTGCTTTATTTGTAGTTTAAAATTTTCTGAATCACTACATTTGTTTATTTTGTACGTTCACAAAAAGTTTTAAAAACATCTGTTTAAAATAAAGCTCACTAGCAAGGCGAAAGAAATTATTCCTTCAACTTTAAGTTTTCCGGGAATGTGGTTTTTGCATGATTGTAAATTCTTGGGAATTAAATATTTTGGTTTGTATTGGAGATAATTGTATGACGGTTTTTTCAAATGTTCATAATTTCTTGCTCTATTATCTGTAGAATGATTATTACAAAAACCTTAATAGGAATTTAGTTAAAAAATAATTTGTGAATACATAAAATAAATGTTTTTGAAAATATAGTTTTTCTTCAATAAAATCTTGTAAGAAAAATTACGTACAAGCGCATACAACAGAAAATAGACAGGAATTTTCTGTATTTTGTAGTATAAGAATCATGTTGATATCTTTCTTGCTTCCTGAGATATTTGATTTCCCGTAAAAGCCCGCTTTTCCAACCTCACCCTTATATTAGGGGCTGTAATTAATTTTTTGGCTTGGTGCAAATGGTAGATCATTACTAGTAATTACTCTTTCATTTAAAATAAATAATGATAAATTATAGCCAGAAGTTTTGATTTACATTTTCTTGGTTGACTACCCCCTAAGCGAAACTGGGGTTGATTTTCATTTTACTTCTTTCACTCATGGTTAAAGTTAGGTGATGTTTATTGAGGTTAGTTTTTTGTTTATTTCTAATGTTTTATTACTAATGTTTGGTTTATTGTTAATTATTTGCATTGGTAAGAGAAAATTGTGTGAGTGTTTCACACCAGATTTTTCATTTTTCTTCGAAACAAATATACGACTACTTAGATTCACTGTCAGAGAATCTTTAGAGATGTCTAATTAACTGTGGTGTGAACAGATTAGCACGTATCTTGAATCGGTTGAACCAGCTTTGACTTCCTGTATATTTTATCGTTGAAGATATTTGCTATTCTTTTACTTTAAAACGTTTCTCTGAAGGCATCTTTGTAAGTCGTGGACGCCCTACATGTAACATTATTATTGATAGATAACCCTGATGTTTTTACATGTTGTAAAAAAGTAAAAATGTAAAGAAACTTTGAAAAATTTTCGACTCTGTGTATCCCGAAATGAATTTAAGCGAAAATTATTGAAATTAAGTAAGTATTTAAGGTTCTCGATTTTATTTTTGTCAAATAAGTTGGTTTTGCGATAGGAACTATCTTATATAGATTTTTAATTTCTCTGGCCTAAATGAATATGTAGGTAGAAAAGTATTGTCCTCATGTCGATTTTAAGAAATCGAGTTTTCACCGGATTTACACGTTTTCAGACTCCCTGAACCCAAAAAAACATGTTTTTAGCGATCGGTCTATATGTGTGTGCGTGCGCGCGCGCGTGCGTGTCTGTCTGTCTGTGTCTGAACTATCTTCTGTAGATTTTTACTTTCTTTTGCCTATATGAATATATAGGAAGGAAAGTATTGTCTTTATGTCAATTTTAAGAAATCCAGTTTTCACCGGATCTACACGTTTTCAGACCCCCTGAATTCAAAGCACATGGTTTTAGCGATTGATCTGTGTGTGTGTGTGTGTGTGTGTGTGCTTGCGCGCGCGTGTGTTTGTGTGTGTGTGTGTGTGTGTGTGTGTGTGTGTGTGTGTGTGTACAAATATCTCAAAAAACGGAACATCGGACGAACTTGAAACTTAAGTTACATACCACTACCGGACCCGATACGAACATTTTCATCAAAATCGTTCAGCCGGAAGTAGTAGTTTATTCGTGTAATTTTTCACTTTTTTGTAATTTTCTCAAAAACGGGTTCTACGATTTTTTTTAAATAGCCTGGTTTACTAAATTTTTTTATGCTCTGCAAGATAGCGTAGGCGCCATGTTAGCTGAAATTCTTGGTGAGGCTGTTTTTACGTAAAAAAATTGTTTTTTTGAGATAACGGCTTTTTTCGCGCAAAAATTTATACAATAAAAAATTTAGAGAATTTAAAATCCTACAACTTCGATTTCCAACATTGTTTTTTATAACGCTTCAGTTTAGTGGTAATTAGCGATTTTCTGTTTTTTCTCACGAAAACGTGTGAAAAATCGATTTTTTTAAGATTTCGGCCATATACATTTCACGACAAAGGTGTATATATACAAATTTATAGGAAATTAAAAGATCTACAATTTTGTTTAGAGCATTTTTTTCTACAGAGCCTAGTTTAGCGTGAAAGAGTGATTTTCCGTATTTTTAAGCCAAACTGGGGTGAATTTTCATTTTGCGTCTTTCACTCTTGATTAAAATAAGGTAATGTTTTTTTGATGTTAGGGTTCTGTTTCTTTCTAATAATTTTATTACTAATGTTAGGTTATATTGTTAATTATTTTTATTGGCTAGAGAAAGTTGTGTTAGTGTTTCACACCAGAGTTTTTTTTGTATAGATTACATTTTGGCAAGACAATCAAAGAAAGGTGTAATAGTTCTTATTTAAAAGTTACCAGTTTTACTTCGCTTTATATTACACAAAATGTTTTTGGTAGTATAAATTGTAATATTCAACGTTAATGTTTGCAGCGGACCATCGAGCTTCGATTAAAGTCTCACGGACCAAGAAGGCGACCGATGATCCGACTTCTGAAAATGGGTTTGTTTGTAATAATTGCGGCAAGATTTACAGACTTAAATACAGTCTTTATTCGCATCAAAAACATGAGTGTAATAAAGAACCTCAGTATCAGTGTCCGTTTTGTGATAAAAGGTGTCATCAGAAATCTGCTCTTAAATCACATGTCTATACGAAACATTTTCATTTGGTAGCTGAGAATAATGTGGTCAAGTTTAATTAGTAATTTTGGTTAATTTAAGGGGAGCAGACCATTTTCATTATCCCTATACCTGCAATACTAACTTAGGTAGATTTTTTGTAGGAACCCTTAAAGCTACAAAGCTGAACTTTGGCACACCTATCTGCAGTACCCGTTTACAAATTTTTACCAGAGCTTTTTCATTTATCTTTATCCAATCTAAAAATGATTTTTATTCTCAAAAAATGTTCAATGTAGCCCACATTTTTTTAATGAAAAAGACACCCAAAAAATAAAAACCCCAAAATTTTTGAAATACCTCTGGAGTAAATACACACCTTGGTACTAAAATATAGTGTGCAAAATTTCACACTCCTAGGTGGGATGGTTCCTGAAATAAGTGTACCTTAAGTCAAAAAATATAATATGCGGAAAATGCGGATGTAGTAAAAGCATAATACCGTAACAAAAACACCTATTGGCAATTGGAATTAACTTCCAAACAGAAACACACCAATATTTATCTTGCTTTACAGCTGATTCCTATGCGTTATAGAAATTATTGTTTTTATGTGAACACGATCTCTGTAATGTTATAGCAGTAACAGTATTATATTAATCTCAATTTACAAGAATGAAAAACGTGAAAAATATCGAAATAAACACTACGTACCCCATCAACGTAAAAACATAATACATATTTCTTAATAGAAAAAGCAACGAATGTCGTGTTGTATAATATATAAATATAAATTGATATATTATATCAATTTAAATAGGGGAACGCGATCTGTCTATACATGGTAAAATTGAAAAATCAATATTTTTTATTAAAATCAGTTTGCTCTCCTTAATATTTTTATGATCAATTTAATTACTTTTTTAAATTGTCTTATGTATTTTATACAATTTACCATTTTAAATAATCGTTTCATTTAGTATATTTTACTCAGTTATACAAAATTTAATTCAGTTTTTTCTTAAAAGTGTATTTTTAAAATAAATAAAATATTACAAATGTACTCTTGTAAAGTGTAAAACGTTTCTTCAATCAAGGTGTACTATTGAGGTTGGAAGCACTGTCAAATTTTTAATTTCCTTCCTGATAGCCCATCCATACGCAAAAAGAAATCTCGTGACTTCAGTATCTATACAGAAGGAATGAAAAATTGATTGCTGTATTTGTTGGGCGAGTGAGTACAGTTAGGTTAAAAAAAGGTTTCCACTTCGGCCAAGAGACCACTGATTTCGCTGTTGAAAAAAATAAAAAATAATACCTGAAAAGCGGCTTATTACTGTTACATGTGAACATGTTTTTTTTTAATAAAGAATTTTAGATAAAGGTAAATAGTTTTTCCCCATGTTTCTGGGTCTATCACATCTAAAGATACAAAAGTGTGTGAAAAACTATATTGATAAGAAATTGTCGCTTCTACAAGTTTGAATTTCTGTATGAAACCTTAAAACATTGTGATAAATGTTTCTGCAAAGTTTGAACTTGATCGGACAAGCCGTTTTGAAGATGTAAACTGACCAAGTTACCTCTTTAAAATTATACCCGGAAAAATAGGCTTCTTTTTAAATATTTTTTTAAACGAAACAATCTAATTTTAAGTTTCAAAAAATCTAAGCTAACCAATAGACGTAGAGTTGAATAGGCAAAATGTTAGGGTGAATGTTGTAAAAATTCGACTATAGTCCATGTAATTTCAATAGAAGCTTCCGTAATAAGTATTTTCACTCCCACACATGTAAAGTGGTTGCAGCAGTTTGTATAGTGTGCTGCAAAACGTACTACTACTTCCATACTCTTGATTATAAACAAATGAGTAATAGGCACAAATCACCATCTATTTTTAATTTTTACTTTTATTGATATATTACTTTAATGTCAAAATAAATACTTTATAAATCAGAATGTCAAATTCTTTTAGTTAATTAATTACAGATTGTATTATACATTAATACATTCTGCAGTGTTTGCTTTTATAACTGTCAACACAAAATGTAAGGCTGTTTATATTTTAAAGACATATAAAAATATACATAGCCTTTTATAAGTGTATATGATTATATTATAGTACAAATAAATTCACCAGTTCAGTTTGAGTTTCCGTTCAGTGCACAAGAGACTAACGTGTACGCAGTACCGGTCAACGATGAGTGAAAAACGTGATTTACGAAGCCAATCCAAAAACATTATTTACAGTGTGTATAATTTTTTTTTTTTTTTGTCATCAGCCGAAAGGCTGGTTTGAACCTGTAGAGGTTTTACTAAGTAAAACGAGGAGTGAGGTGGTTTACGATTGCCTTCCTCACTGAGTGGAAAAGTACGCTTATCAGCATGCCGGGCCCTCTGAAAAGCACATATTTTCCACACTGCAAATGACACCTTCACTTCATTCACCACAGGGTCTGGCTGTATAATGAAATTCATTACTTTCAGAGGAGACAACTCTGATTAGTGTCTTTTACACCTCTACCTCTTCTGTTCTTAAATGAATCAGTCATTTAATTGGCTAATCATGTGATAAGAAACAGAACTATTTATTTTAGCCCTGCAACGACAGATTGAGTGTAAATAATTTGATACTCCATCTGTCTGTTATGGGCATTGTGTATAATTACTTAAAAAGAATTCAATTCATACGAAAGTATTAAACACTGGTAACAGTTTAGAGGCATACTTTTCTAACAACCAGTACATATGCTGACTACTCGGAATAAACGGAGGAGGAGGCAAGTAGAGGGAGAGGGAATGGTACAGTGCAAGCCTCTATTGAAATTACATGGACTATAGTAGTTAGAGAGTTGTTCTCAGAGTCGACCTATTTGTCTGGTCGAATTATGGTTACTGGTTACATTCTCAAATAAAGGTTCACAATTTAACTATCCGTGACACTGCAGGGAGAAAAGACTAAAAACAGTACATCTACTAAACTTATCTAATTGTGTTAGTTGTACTGCTTTTAGTCGTTTTATCCGGCAGTGTCATTGATAGAACGTTGAACCTGTTGAGACAATGCAACCAATTTAATACTGATTTTTACTTTCTCTTGCCTATATGAATATATAGGAAGGAAAGTATTGTTTTCATGTCGAGTTTTCACCGGATCTACACGTTTTCAGACCCCTGAACCCATAAAATGGATTAAGCTGTTAGTACTCTGCCGCGTTTGTAGGTTATGTTGAGAAAATACGCAATGAATTTAGGGTTTTTACGTGTATGTAAAATTTAGAGATGTTGTTAAAAAATTAATTTTTCAATCTATTTGTGTATTTGTAGTATTTTAATAAAGTGCATGTATGTAATCGATGTAATTATTAGTTGATGATTTTCTTTTACAGTTGATGATTATTCAGTTACGGATATTTTACAAGTGAAAAAAATGAGCAGTCGAGTACGTGGCAATGGTTTGTACGTATGCGACAGTTGCGGCAAAGGTTATACGATTAAAAACAGTTTATATGCTCATAAACGACGTGAGTGTGGCAAAGAACCTCGGTTTAAATGCGAATTCTGTGGTAAACGGTGCTACCAGCTTGGTACTTTAAAATCTCATGTCTATACAAAACATTTTGAAATGTTAAAGCAAAAAACTAATTTTTGAAAAATGTTTTTAAGTTTATTGTCTATTAATTAAAATTAAGTTACCGTTAATAAAGGAAATTATAATTGTGAAGGCATACGAAGTGTTTTTTGTTTTTTTTTTCAACACCTTTAAAAGTCCTTGTAATTCCATTCATTTAATATAATATTTATAAAATTAAGCATATGGTGAAGAGTGTTAAGCTGCTAAATTTATTTTTAGATTAATATTCTTATTTTGGTATCAGTGGAAGAAGGAAAGTGACGTATATACCCTACTATCAAAGACTATCAACTCCAATGAGTATTTAGGAAGTCATGTATCCCTCTTAGGAACAACGTAAGGTAAACATTTTAATTTTTTTTGTGTTTTTGGCTAATTCTGTTGTTCGCATTTTGAGCATAAGAATTGTTTAAATTGATGAAGTCTTTTACTATTTTTTTTTCTTCGAAAAACCTTTTGGTAAAAACGTGAAAATTTAACAACAAATATATATATATATATATATATATATATATATATATAAACATATTTAAGGGGAGCACTATACCTCGAAAATCGAAAGAAATCAATTTTTCTAATCTTGGCGACATTCCCTTCTGTATCTTTTTCTGTGTAATTGCATATAGAAATTATAACTATACCATAGAAATTACGGAACCTATGCAGATTTTTGTTAGTAATGTTTTAACCAGAATTTCTTTTAATTGAGTTAATCTGTGGAAACTATTAAGAGTTGCGATATTCAAAGAACACAGAAAGCTGAGAAGGCAATGGAAAGTGTGTCAAAAGAAGGACGCAAGAGAAAAAAAGGAAATTATGTGAGGAAAAAGAACAGTCTGGTGAGGATCAATATTATGGTGCAGGCCGATTTTAGGGCAAGTAAAGCTTTACAGCTCATTTCCCGCAAATTCACTTTTTTTCATAAAGGTACAGTTGTCTCAAAAACTATTTCAATTTGAAGGTTGAAATTTTTTGAGCATGTTTCCCAGTATAATTGTGACATGTGGTACTAGAATCATTGCAGTATTATTACTAAGTTCGAAATAAAATAAATTTTTCTACAAAAAAATTAATTTGTTTTTGCATTTTTCAAAAAAAAAAAAATCAATGATATCGCTAGCTCTATATTAAAAATTTTAGTACCAGAGCTTAAAAAGATGTCTTAGAAAAGGCACAAAAAAATTAAAGCCCTAACTCTTAACGGTTTCTTAGAAACGTGTACCTAAAAAGAAGTCAATTAAACATGGGTTAGATAGGAAGTATTGTGCTCCCCTTAAATTTTTAAACGTTCGGAATAAGTAGAAAGAGTAGGTCTTAAGGTACAAATGTGGTAAGAAATACGAAATTTACGGAAACGGCCATTTAAAATATGGATTTTCAGGTGTTGACCTGAAAATCGTTATCGTTATTACAGTAGCTACTTATTATATAATAATAGTAGTTGGACCGGCTGTAGAGGTTATCGATAAAAATATTTATAAATATAGTAGAAATGTAATATTTACAGTTTTTTTTAGAAAACTTTTAACTTTATTATGCAAAAAAATCGTAATTTTTTAAAGTTTTCGATGTGTGACTCGTTATATTCTGACAGTCTTTTCTGCCATCTCCATGGGAACTAGACGAGTTCCATTTAGTTATGTTTACTTTTGTAAATTTATGAGTTACTCCTGTAAAGTTTTAGGAGATTGAGGTGGCAGGTTAACGCTCTTCACCAATGATTTTCTTTTTTCCCTTATTGCCTAACTTGTAACACTTTACTTGCTGCGCTTTGCGGCAAACTAAAATTTAAACCATTTGATATGTTATGCTACCTTACAAAATGTAAACCAGAATCCCAACTGTAAAAATAAAATCAATTAGTACTGGAGACCTGAATTTCGTTTACATTAGAATTAATCGCTACAGGATAGGAAGCATACGACCTGAGATCAACTGATTTTTTAAAATTTCTCTTGCCTATATGAATGTATAGGTAGGAAAGTATTGTTTTTATGTCTATTTTTCGAAGTCGAGTTTTCGCCGGATATACACGTTTTTCAGACCGCCTGAACAAAAAAACATGTTTTCAGGGTTTGGTTTGTGTGTGTGCGTGCGTGTGGACAAAATAGCTCAAGAACGGAACATCGTACGAAGTTTGAACTTGAAACTTAAGTTAGGTATTTATTCGAACATTTTCAGCAAAATCGGTCTATTGGGAGTAGTAGTTTATTCGTTTCATTTTTCATTTTTTTACGATTTTCTCAGAAACTGCTTTTACGATTTTTTTAAAAAATCACTTTAACAACATTATTTTTGTTGTACAAAATAGGGTAGGCGCCATGTCTGCTGAAATTCGTTGTAGAAAAAATGTTTTAAGATTGCGGTCGTAATACGCATTTTAGGAGAAAAGTGGTGTATATAATCAAAGTTGTTGAAAATGTTAAAACCTGCCACTTTTATTTCAAACATTTTTTGTATAACAAAAGTTTAGCGGAGCTTAGAATCAGCTCCTCGATATCTGGACCTTATCGATCCTAAGTCATTTTCTTGCAAGAGAATAAACGCCTAAATCTTCAGCTTAAAAATATTTAAATAATGTAAGCACGTAATGTAGTTTTTGAGTCTTAAAAAATACTTTTTTTGATGTAGTAGTAGTAGCAGCTTATTGGTGTTTATTTCAGTAACTTGTTTGCTTTGTACGTATCAATTTGAGCTTTTCATTCTAAAAGTTTTTTTGTAATGTTTGTGTAAAAATTAAAAAAAAAATAGAATGATAAAACATTCTTATAATGATGTACGCTTTTAATTATAAACCATGGGTTACTAAATGCCGAGAAGAAAAAGGAACATAGGTCTATAAAATTGTAAATACAAATTTTTGTGTATTAAATAAAATCGTTAAAATGATTTTTATTTTGTTTTACAGTAGTTGGGCGACAGATTTTAAAACAGATAAGCAGTCGAGTGACCGGTACTGGTTTGTACGTTTGTGAAAATTGCGGAAAAGGTTATACATTAAAGAATAGCTTGTACGCGCACAAAAACCGGGAGTGTGGAAAGGAACCTCGGTATAAATGCCAATATTGTGATTATAAATGCTTCCAAAAACATCGAGTGAAAACTCACGTGCTTAATAACCATTTCGAATTGCATAAAACAAAAATTTCGTAAGTAAACACTCTTTTAATTGAGCTGGTAATATTAATATTTTAATTGAGCTGGTAGGATTATGAAAATAAATTAACATCCGTGAATTATTAACTTAGTTTATTCTTCCTAACTTAAGAATTTAATCACGTCATCAGCCGAAAGCTGGTTTCATCCTCTAGAACCTTTACTAAGTGCAAGCTTATCACCACGCCCTCTGAAAAAAAAACTACTCTCCATCCTGCAAATGACACCTTCACTTCATTCACCATAGGGTCTGACCGGAATTCATTACTCTCACAGGAGATAACTGTGAGTGTCTTTTACACTTTTACCTCTTTTGTTCTTAAATACTTCAGTCATGTGTTTGGCTGACCTTGTGATGAGAGAGAGAACTATTTTTTCTGGCCCTGGGATTAGCAGATCGAGAGCAAATAATTTTAACATTGTTTGGGCTTTAGAATATATTGTTACCAAATGATTTATATAATATATAATTACCAAATATATATTACAGGATGTCCCATAAAGAGTTGCTATTTTTTAGTGGGTCAAACTAAATCTTAAAAAATAAAAATCCGTTAACACAATGTCTAATACCGACTGAGTGTATTAAGAGATGAGAAGAGAGATCACTCACATCCTGCATGGTTATTGAACATGGCTATGGAGAGGTAAATGTTGGAGAACCGCATTACATTACGCTGTATTACCGCTACATTGTAAACGAAATTTACTCTTTTTCATTTCGTAAAATGAAGCTCATATTAGCATTTCAAGTTTGGAATTTTTGGGCAAATATGGAAAGAATACTTTTTTAAATCGGGTAAAAATGATAAAAATCCGTTTGGTAGAACTGTGTAATTAGGAGTTAATAGAATTCCTTTTTAAAATACCTTTGCAGAGATTTTGCGTTTTAAATATATCGATTTCAGTACTCGTGGTAGATAATTACAAATCAGCAGGGACGTAGCCAGGGGTTTTAGTTTAGAGGGGGTTGAGTCTGGAATGTTTTTTTTTCAGGGAGACTGAATTTGGAGAATTGAATCAGGGACCCGCAGCTTATTAGCTTTATTTAAAATTTGAATTTTTTTTCGGGGGCCTGAAGTCCATTCCTCGACTTCTTACCCGGTGATGAGTATCATAATCTTTTAAGCGAATCAAAATTTAATAAAGAATTTAATGTGTTATTTTTTTTAGTACTATGTATTAATGTGAATTTCTCTCGTTGTTACAGTTGGATTTCTGCATCAAAATCTCCCGTTATTTAATGTGAATAAAATGCAACCGTTTTTACATCAGGCTGATGTCAGCATGTACAGGTGTGATGATTGTGGCAAAAATTACAAGTACAAAAGAAACTTGATGTTTCATAGACGAGTCGAGTGCGGCAAGGAACCTCAGTTCAAGTGTCCTTACTGTGTGTACAGGTGTCATCAAAAACAAGCCATGAAATCTCACCTGGCCAGTAGACATTATAAAGTACTCAGCAATTATACTGGGACTAAATAACATTTCTTTGAAAATTTATCTGACGTCTAATTAAGGGGTAGTCAACCGAAAAAATGAAAATGAAAACTTCTGGCTATAATTTATCATTATTTATTTTAAATGAAAGAGTGATTTACTAATAATGATCTACCATTTAAACCAAGCCAAAAAAAGTAAAAATTAATTACAGCCCCTAATATAAGGGTGAGGTTGTAAAAGCGGGCTTTTACGGGAAATAAAATATCTTAGGAACCAAGAAAGATATCATCATGATTCTTATGCTACAAAATAACAGAAAATATAAAATGTCTATTATCTGTTGTATGCGCTTGTATGTATTTTTTCTTACAACAATTTTATTGAAGAAAAACCATATTTTCAAAAACATTTATTTTATGTATTCACAAATAATTTTTTAACTAAATCCGTATTAAGGTTTTTGTAATAATGATTACAGATAATAGAGCAAGAAATTATGAACATTTGAAAAACATTATCACCAAATTATTTATATAATATTTGTAATTACCAAATATATATTACAGGGTATCCCATGAAGAGTTTCCTATTTTTTTGTTGGTTAAACTAAATCTTATAAATAAAAATCCGTTAACACAATGTCTAACTAAGATTGCTAAGATTGTTTTGAAACATCTTCCAAATACCTCAAGTACTACAAACCAAAATATTTAATTCCCAGAATGTACAATCATGCAAAAACCACATTTCCGGAAAACTTTAAGTTGAAGGAATAATTTCACTTGCCTTGCTAGTGAGCTTTATTTTAAACAGATGTTTTTATAACTTTTTGTCAACTTGCAAAGTGAACAAAATATGTTGTAATTCAGAAAATTTTAAACTTGAAATAAATGCAAAAAATAATCTTCTTGAGTTGACTACCCCCTTAACTGATATTGATCTTTTTGGTGCAAATTTACAGTAGAAAAATAAAGATGTTATAAATTTTGTTCTAATTTTCGTTTAATTTAATATATAATTTGAATTTTGGTGTACGATATTTTATTGAACGTTGTTACTGTACACCCAATATATAGTATGACTTGGAAATAAGAAAATTTTCTATTTTTGTATTTTACTTTAATTTTCAAACCGAGGAATGTTATGCAATAAATTATTTTCTTTTGTAAATACTAAATTTCAGATTTTGAATTTTTTTGTGAGTTGAATTAGTTAATGTTAGTGTTATTTGATTCTCCGTATAAATATGATACGAGTTTTATTTAATTGTCAAATCGTATGTAAATTTGAAATCCCTTTACTTAGTCGTGTTAAATTTTTTTTAACGAAAGCGGGTACCTCGTCCAATTTGTTGGCTCGAGTTGAAAATTGTCCCCTAATAAAGAGGAAATAATACGTTTGATTGGTTGGCTGTGAGGTTTCAGCTGGGAGACATTGTGTCTGTAATTTCTTTTCTTGTTATGGCGTACAGCCGTAGCCTTTTCTATCCGTCTGTCATATCCAGTTGTCAGAAACTACATGATATAGCAACAAACGGTTTTCGGATTCGTAATCTACTCAAAAAGTTATTGGGTTTGAAGTTCTGGTTTTTACCGGAAATGGCCCAAAAACCGGAAGTCAACAAAATAAATGTCGGGATTTGGAAACAAAATAATGCTATTAGATTCCTCTTAATCTGTAGATACAGAAATATTTGAGTTTGAAGTTCCGGTCTCGACCGAAAGTCAAGAAATCGAATTCAGAAATTACAAGAGAAAGCAACCAACGGTTTTCGAATAAATAATCACAAAACGTTAGTGGGCCTGGAATTGATTTGAAGTTTCGGAAGTGGCCCAAAACTGGAAGTGAAAAATACAAATTCGGAATGTGGAAAGAAAAATAGTGTCATTCAATTCCATTTGAAGAGTAGATACAGAAATTATTTCTGGTTTGTTGCCGTAAGTCAAAGGTAAGCGTTTGATAAGAGTTGCCACCAGGTATGAGATGCGTCGTCTCATGACAGGGATTTTGCCAGGGTTTTTCCAACACATTTGACATTGTAATTACAGGAAACGTTGAACGTTAAAGCAGCTAATTAAAAAGAAGTGGGTAAGCAGATAAAAAAGATCAGGTAACCATTAAAGGTAAGAAAGTGAGATGTAAAGTTGAACTGAACTCTTGAATTAAGTTTTGTAACCACTAAAATTCTTAACCAGTTTGCTTTGTGGGCACGGATTTTCTGCACTAATCGATATCAAAACTATAAAGAGACTGAAACTGACTTCCCGCGATCGTGAAGATATCTTCTGTTTGAGCCTTTCAACAATCCGACCTAGAATTTCTAAAATTTTCAAAAAAACATCAAGGACAAGTTTCTCATCTAATTGCAAGTTATTTTATTTTAAATACTTATAAATAAAAATTAATTATAACTTTATTAAACTGTTCAAATTTTTATTTAAATCTAGTAACCAATTGTCAATATAATATTAGGGGGTGTGTTAAGAGTACCGTTAGGGGTTAGTTCCTTTAGTAAGGGTGTCGTGATGAAAAAAAGAAATGCGCACTTCCGGTTTATAGTATGGTTTTGCATTTATAAACGTACAGTTCAGCCGTTGTTAGTTTGCTCCTACTGTCAACAAACAAAAGCCACCTACTACAGGGTGCACGCTAGAGTCTGCGACTTTACGGATGTCGTATTCTTATTAAGTTAACTATGTTTTAAACTATAAGTACTTAAAACATCAGTCATGATATGATGTAGACCTAAAAATTTCATTTATAAAAATACTTTTGAAAGTACAGTATAATACCGATTATCCGTGGTAATTGGGGGGATAACTATACCGGAAAACACGGATAATACAACCCAATTCGGTCGAGACCACTTACGTCATAAACAAAACCACCAGTTACGCGTATGTTTTATTCTACTGATTAATACATGTTAATACTATCGGATATCGGAAATAAATAAACAAATTGTATTGAAATAAAAATATTTACTACATAAATTTATATAAGTCTTACCTTAAACTAAGTACCAAAAAAAATCACAAAAATCTGTTATTTTACTTCGTTTCATTTTATGCCGCAATATTTTTTATTTTATTTTTCTTATATAACCACGAATATGTAAAATGTCCATGTAATCTGTGTCATCCTGATTTTCCATGAAAGTTAGTAATGTTTCGGCACCGGTTAAAGCTTCTCTGCAACTTATTTTAGGAGCTGGTAACGTGCTCGCCTCTCATCACGCGGTCTTGGGTTCGAATCCCACTCGGGCATGGAATTTTTTCATAAGTTTCAAAAAATTCATTTCATCGTTCACCGTCTGCATTAGCAGCAATTAGCAAAACGGTCAGACGTTAAACAAAAAAAAAAAAAAATTCTAGTGATCGCACGGTTAATCCAAACCCCGGTTAAACGATCCACGGAAAATCGGTACTCTACTGTATTTTGTATTTAAATACTTTTGAAAGTATTTTGTTGTTACTTTTTAATCAGCGTGTACAAATTTTTATTTAATGCGCGTGGTCAGTGACGTCATTATTTGTTTACATTAGGAGCAAACTAACAGAGGCTGGACTATAGATTTAACCTTTCAGTAGCAATGGTAGTTCATCCCGGGGTATTGAATTTATTAAAAAGTTAAATGTGTGTTGTCCATACCCGTAGTGATGTTTGTAAGTTATGCTGTAATTTATGTTTAGTGTTCGATAGAATTAATGTATGTTCACTAATGAAATTTTACTAATTAATGTTCACAGCATATGTGCCCAACAGTGGTGGTAAAAAGTATTGTGTTTTAAACGAAGCGTACGAAGTGAGCCAGATCGAACAAATGTTTCCTGAATTCAAATGCGACAACTGCGGCAAAGTTTACAAGTACAAACAGAGCTTGAGGCTTCATCAACGAAGAGAATGCGGCAAAGATCCGGAATTCAGTTGCAGTTATTGCGAGTATCGCGCTTATCATAAAGCCTCTCTTAAAATGCATCTTTTTGCTAAACATAAAGTAATCATGAAATAAATTTATGTTTATTTATTGTAAAACTCTTACACAAATTATTTAGAGTTAGAGCAACAGTAAAAGTTGGTTTTTTTTAAATATGTGAGGTGTAATTATAAAATTGTACGACTACGTTTTTCTTTTTACACCTAAATTTAGGTCCGTTCGGGATTTGGGTATGATTAATAAAAAATTAAAGACCGCCTCCGTGTTCCGGCGGTTAGCTTGTTTCGCTGCAAAGAGGAGTTGTCGGGTTGGATTCCCGGCCAGTGTTTGGAAAAATTATAACATGTTCAAATCCAACGTTCCTCAACCCAATGCATTCGCTAATAACTAAGATGTTTTTAAACTTTTAAACAGGTGAAATGTCTGATTTAAACTTTTAATAATTAATTAATAATTACAGATTATGTTTAATATTAGCCTACTAACAAATATAATTGAATCAATTACAAAACTTAAGCTCAAATCAAACTCTACTAACAACAGAATACTGTCCTTGAGAAATAAAAACAATTAATTTACCTGTCCACAAACACTTGTTACCACTCGTACGTACTTATACTATTAACGTAGTTCAGAATTGTTCCCATAACGACATTATTTGGAATGATCCTACCCATTTTCCATTCACAATTCACGTATTGACTTGATTTGACTACTAAGACGCTAACGGTTTTTATAACTGCAGTCTGATAGTTTACACTATCACTAGTAGTGGTGTAGTTTACCACTACACCACGGCCGGCCCATGGTGTGGTGTAGTGGTCAGCGCAACTGGCTACTATGCGGGGGTCTCGGGTTCGATTCCCGGTCAGGTCTGGCATTTTTTCATCTGTAAATCACCGCATATCATTACCTACGCACAAGCCCAAGGCTTATGTTGTAGGCATCATCTCTCAATAAAAAAAAAATTAAAAAAAAATTTGAGAAGTTTTTTAACAAAATCTTATATATTCTTGAACGTGAAAGAAGAAATCAAAATAAAAACTAACTTTAGTACTACTTTCGCCTTCCTAGAATTCTTATTCAAAACATTCATCGTAATTCACTATCCTTGTTCAACATACTCCAACTCTATACAATACACAATTTTTTTACGACGAATAATCTATTCCTTGAACCATTTAGATAATCACGTTCTGTTACTATGTTACAGTATTTTAAAAATTGCTGTACTTCCAGGCTGTTTTGATGAATCTTAATCAAGGCAGTCTTCTATGACTGAACACACCGACTCTTTCGGTGTTGGTAAGCATTTTTTTAAAATTTTTCTCTCCTTTCCTCTGTTGTTGTTGTTGTTGTTTAGGTCAACAGCCGAAAGGCTGGTTTAAACCTCTAGAGGTTTTACTAAGTAAAACGAGGAGTGAGGTGGTTTACAATTGCCTTCCTCACTGAGTGGAAAATTACGCGTATCAGCATGCCGGGCCCTCTGAAAAGCACATATTTTCCACTCTGTAAATGACAACTTCACTTCATTCACCACAGGGTCTGGTTGTACAATGAAATTCATTACTTTCAGAGAAGATAACTCTGATTAGTGTCTTTTACACCTCTACCTCTTCTGTTCTTAAATGATTCAGTCATTTAATTGACTGACCATGTGATAAGAAACAGAACTATTTATTTTAGCTTTGCAACGAACAGATTGAGTGTAAATAATCTGACACTCCACCTTTCTGTTATGGGCAGTCCTTTCCTCTATATCCCATATATTTCAGTCTCGCTCTTCGTCTTGCGGCGCGTCCCTCCATCACGTTTTCAAGCAGGTTGGTTCAAAACTGATTTTACGGTTTTAATCCAAATTTGTCGCTGATCGTTCAACATGTTTCAAGGACAAAACCGGTTTCATCTTTTTTTCAACGTTGAAACAGTGGCGACATCTATCGTAAATCTTTTCAATCACACCTCATATCGTTTATTTTTATAGGCATTTTTTAACCCTTTCAGTGCCGAAATAATATTTAAAAGTTTGATCCTGAAGGGCCATTTAATTTGTATGAGTTTGTACAAAAAATGCTAGCCCTATTTAGAAAACTTGCTATTGCCGACCAAAATTTCAACGTTTCACAAAAATAAAATTTCTTGTTAAAAACATTAATTTTTATTGCGTTCATTAAAAAAAAATCGTTCTAACACTAAATATATTTAAAATAGTTTCTTTTTAGTTTATTTTTTTTAGTCGCAATTAGTCATTAGCGACTACTTTGGGTTTTCGTACCTTAACGATGGTTTTAACGTGTTAAAATTTCTAGATCCTAGCCGGGAATCGAATCCAGGATTTTTCGCTTTGTAGGCTAGCGCGCTAGTCACTACGACACGAAGGAATACATTGTTCCATACATACTACAATATAATACATTAATATATAATACATTGTTCCATTAATTTTTGTTCAAATGTTTTTTTTTTGTGAATGTTGGGTTATCCGGACGTTGGCACTTTATTCATAACTTACGGACGTCCGGTAAACCGGTTGTTATCACTACGTAAAATATATCGACGTCCTGTTTGTCGGACGTTGGTACTGAAACGGTTTTGCCATGCAATTTTTTTATTGCATGTACCGGTGTACTTTGATGGTTGGGGTTTAATTAACCATACTCTCTCAGGAATGGTCGACCTGGGTCTGTACAAGACTACACCTCATACATATCATCCTCATCTCATTGGGTCACGGGGGTTTCTTATTGTTCTGAATTGAACAGATTGTAACGTACACACATTAGGGATTAAAAAAAAAATACAAAAAAAACTTTTGAACATCAATATGTTCAAAAACATTTCAGTATTTAGTATTGTCAATGTTATATTTTATTCATGGGTTTACACTTCAACGTTTATATTAGCGACAAATAAATTTAAGATTAATATTATGGTGTTCTAATTTTTTAAAATATATTATTCCTCCGTTAATTAAATCTTTTCCGGAGTTTATAATTATCAATTTTATATGTTCATATATAGAAATTACCATTACTATGATGTAGCGGTTAGCATGTTAAAGTTAAATAATCTGATAGGATTATGGCAGTAATTTATCCACCGAGCACCATTTACGTTATTGTTTCGTGTGTACAATTTTGTGCCATAATTATTTAAGTTTTTTTTTTAACTCTGATAAAATTTTGTGTGCAATTGTTGTTCCTAAAGAAAATAGTCGTAAATTTTAATGTTTTAATATTTAAGATTATTAATAAGCAATGATAGTGTTGTATATAGTACATGCGAAAAGTGGTGAAACTGTAGGATGACGGCTTAATGGTATAGTATTCAGATGAACTAAAGTCCCCTAGCCGTGGGAGTGAGAGAATGCATAACACTCTCACTCGCACAAGCCATACACGCCATTCCAATAACATTGTACGAGGGCAGTCCAGGAAGTCTGTCACGTTTTGATATAAAAAAAAAACTAAGTACAAGAAAATAATTTTATTATATACATTTGAAAGTGTAACTAAAATGCTATTTTCTACGTAATCACCAAACAAATTAAGACACTTTCCATAGCGGTGAACTAATTTTGAAATGCCGGCGTCATAAAAGTCTACCGGCTGTGATTTTAACCAGTTAGTCACATCCTCCTGCAGCTCCACGTCGTCTTCAAAGCGCTGCGTCGCAAGCCATGTCTTCATGGTCGGGAACAAGTGATAATCGCTGTGCGCAAGGTCCAGACTGTATGGCGGATGTGGGAAATCCTCCCATTTGAAAGCATCCAGGATTTCTCGTGTTCGATTTGCCGTGTGTGGTCGGGCGTTGTCATGCAAAAAGAGAATTTTTCCAGTCAACTTTCCTCTGCGCTTGTTTTGGATCGCTCTTCTTAACTTTTCAAGTGTTTCACAATACCTCGCAGAGGTTATTGTTGTGCCACTTTCCAAGAAATCGATAAGAACTTCTTTCCTGTACCGACCGTACTTCACAACTGGGGGATTTTGAATTGCGGCACACAGTTTAAATTGTTGTTGAAAAACAACGAAGAGCGATAGAGACCTCTCGCTAGCACGGCTGGATAGCCACTGAACGGAGAAATGCCGCTGCACCAAAATGGCCGCGATAGCTCCGCCCCTAGCGGCTACAACGCAAAACGTGACAGACTTTCTGGACTGCTGTCGTATAATTTTACTCATTGTTGTGAGCAAGCGTTTATGCACGCAGTAAACTAACAAGCAAGATAACGGCTGTAGTACGAGTATGTTTTCAAGATTTGGATTATAACGGTAAAGACCTTTGGGCGCATGCGTAGTTATGCCACATATCTTCCTCTCACTCGCTCGGCTATGGGACATTAATTCATCTAATATCCGTAGGCTACTGAAGTGTTCTGTTTGAAGGATTTTATATTCATACTTTTAATCAAATACATAATTCCTTTGTCTTATAGACTCTCCATTCCACTTTTTTTGAGGTGTTTAACTTTTCAAAATAAAAAGTCCCTTTTCGAAAGTAAAATTTCCCTTATAAAGTATTTTTACAAAATACATACAAAATATTTATCTTTATATAAAATTTCTTAAAACATTATGATTGGAGTGTAGCATTATACGGAAGTGAAACGTGGGTGATAGGGGCTGTAGAAAAGAAGAGGATAGAAGCTTTTGAAATGTGGTGTCATAGGAAAATGTTAAAGATTAGGTCGGTGGACAAAATAAGTAATTTAAAGGTTCTTAGGCGAGTGGATGTAAAAAGAAGTAAATGGAAGCATCTTACCAAAAGAAGGGATAGGTTAGTAGGGCATATCTTAAGTCATCCAGGTATTCGGCTATCAATAATGGAGGGTAATATTGAGGGAGTAAATTGTAGAGGGAGGAAAAGATTAGAATATATAAAGCAAATTACAAAAGATGTAGGGTGTTACAGGTGTATAGATATGAAACGACTTGCGCAAGATAGAACAGCTTGGAGAACTCCATCAAACCAGTCGAGAGACTGATGACAAAAAAAATATAGGTAATATAAATCTTTGTTTTGCAATTTTGAAAATCACATGCAATTAATTATTTACTGGAATTTGTTATTGTTGCATTCAGTAACTCGTAAATTCAATAACATCATTCAAACTTTCGAATTTGAACGGTTCCGGCCGAGCGAAGTTTCACCACTTTTCAAATTTATTTTAGATAATTATTCTTATGTGTGACGTCATATCTTCCTGCTTTTGTATTTGTTCATAAATATATGTTCATTTGCTTTGTGGGCTAGGATTGTTCTCGCCCTTCATTTTTCATCCAATTTTTTATCTACTTCTTTCTTTGTGACACACATATGTGAGGTCATAATTTAGTTGTGTTTATTACCAAAATATATGTAGATTTTATCAGTGTACTTCAGAAATGACTGTACGTTTTTATCAGTATTATAAATTAAATTGTTTGGTATATTTTTATTACCTATTGTTTTGTAATTAAAATTATTTAATAAAAAGCATTTATTTTGAATTGTAGTGTTTTGTGTTTATTTCAACAGGTAGATTTTCTAATTAAGGTCACACTCTTGACCTAATTACTTAATAATAATCCTTTTAAATTCTATTGATCTTAAAGGGTCTTTTCCGTTTTCTGTATGCTATTATCAAATCCGTCCCACCGGGTTGGTCTAGAGGTAAAGTCGTAGCCAAAATCAGCTGTGTAACAGCTGATTTTCGGAGACGAAGGTTCCTGGTTCAAATCTTAGTAAAGGTAGTTACTTTTATACGGATTTGAATACTAGACAGTGGTTGCCGGTGTACTTTGATGGTTGGGGTTTAATTAACCATACTCTCTGAGGAATGGTCGACCTGGTTCTGTACAAGACTACCCCTCATTTACACGTCATACATATCATCCTCATCTCATTGGGTCATGGGGTTGCTTATTGTTCTGAATTGAACAGATTGCAACGTACACATAAGCTATTAGGAATTAGGAATTATCAAATCCGAATTTCCTGAAGGGTTACACAATTCTCCAACTCCTGCGTCTAGCGTGCCAATCTAACTAGCAACATTCCTGCGTAATGTCAACCACTCCGATTTCACAGTTAATTACTGCAAAGTCTGCAGAGTTCCTTTCGGAAAGGGAGTTATTGCATAATCCCGGAAGATGTGACAACTAAAAAAGTCTGTGTGAAACACTCAGACTTTCTCTTCCCAATGTAAATAATTAGAATACGTTAAAGTAACATGTAAATAAAGAATATAAAATAATGTTGATTAGGTCATCAGCCGAAAGGCTGGTTTGAACCTGTAGAGGTTTTACTAAGTAAAACGAGGAGTGAGGTGGTTTACCATGCCTTCCTCACTGAGTGGAAAAGTACGCTTATCAGTATGCCGGGCTCTCTGAAAAGCACATATTTTCCACTCTGTAAATGACACCTTCACTTCATTCACCACAGGGTCTGGCTGTATAATGAAATTCATTACTTTCAGAGCAGATAACTCTGATTAGTGTCTTTTACACTTCCACCTCTTCTGTTGTTAAACGATTCAGTCATTAAATTGGCTAACCATGTGATAAGAAACAGAACTATTTATTTTAGCCCTGCAACAAACAGATTGAGTGTAAATAATTTGACACTCCACCTGTCTGTTAGGGGCAGAAATAAAGAATATAAAATAATAAAAAACTCAAAATAAAACATCAGAACGTGTAAGGTGTAACATAGTATTTTTTACTATATACTGCGACTGGGAAGGACGTATGTACGCGTGCGTGTGTCTTGTCTCAGTTTGAGTTTCAGTAAGGCAGTGAGTGGGAGAAATGAACACTTGTGCAACCCTTCAGGGAATTCAGATTTGATAGTGGCTTACAAAAAACGGAAAAGACCCATCTTAAATTAGAGATGGTAAAAATGAGAAATACTGAAATTCATATGCAGGGAAACCTTTTTGTGTTGACCATCCATGGTTCCAACAAAATAGACAACACATAGAGTGTGGTCAGTTTGTAACTCACTACTTAAAAAACTTGACACCAATTTATATTGCATAAATTTTGTGATTAACCCTTTGTGGTTTCCTGTCCGGCATTGCAGGCCACGGTGTTCTGTCCATGCATTCTGATTTTGTATTGGGTAGTTTGTCCATTCACTCTCGTGTCCTGCATAGCAGGCCACAGTTAAATATCTCTACAGCTCTTATTTTAGTTAACCTAGTTCCGCTGCACAACTCTTGATTTATTTTACCAGCGCATAGTAAAACTGGTGTTAGATGCCTAACTTTAAGTTCATGTCATTTATTTATTTTGTAATTTTGTTAAGTTTCTTCTCTTCGGCCAACCGGCCTATACCTCCACACTTCCTTAGGTATACGCCCATCAGGCATTCTTTCCAAATGTGCCAGCCATCTCTGCCTGTTTTCTATTATTCGGTCTTCCAACTTGAAGATGTTTTAATTCCTTACGCTCATCTTCATTATATAATCTATCCACTCTTGTACAGCCCTTTACTGAATGAATTTTCCTTAATTGTTTCCGACTCTTCACCCATTTTTCTGAACCATACAGTAATGTTGGTATTGCCATCACCTTATAAAATTTTAATCGCGTCTCCTTCCTAGTTTTCTTGGAGAGCGCTCGTCGAATGGTTACACACACCGACTGGAACTTACTAAGTTTGTAGTCAATGTCTGTATCTATATCATAAGTGATGTCGCAACCAAGATATCGGAAATGGGACACTTGTTAAATATTTTTATTGTGAACAGATATTTTCGTACTTACTGGGTATTTACCCCAGAAGGCCATGGATTTTGTTTTTTCTAAGGAAATCCTCATATTGTAGGCTGCACAAACCTTTTCTAGTTGGAATATCGATCTCTGCAGAGCTTCCTCACTTTCCTGAATTATTACTTGATCATCAGCAAATAGTAGGGTATTCAAGTTCACCATCTCTCCCACAGCAATTAAGTTAAGTTTCAATAAGCTAATTTTATAAATTGATAATTTTTTTAAGATGATTAATAAAATTATGCAGTATCTGGTTTTTGTATAATTTAAACAAAAATAATAAATAACAAATGCTAAAAACAAGTTTTGAAAATAAACTTTTCATGAATCAACTTTTTAATGTTCTAGGTGTTATTTTATATACTCGTATATAAAAAACAAAAAAAATAGGTTAGAAAATTTTAATAATTTTTACTGAAAATAAAGTTTAACAATTCAAAAACATTAAATACAAATTAACTTTTTTGTTTCCAATGTGTTGATAAAAAAACATGACACGAACTAAATAATATAATTATAGAAACTATCAAATATTTTTAATGTATTTTATTCGAGTTATTAACACAACTGCATGGATGTCATAATGAAACTAAGTAAATATCAGATTTGGTGAGACTATATGGAAAGGAAATTCACACGTTAGATAACTCATAGTGGAGAATGCTACCATAATATTTATTATCAAATGAAAGATAGTTTTATGAGTAAATAGCCAAGAATATTAATTTCAGTAAACATACAATTAACAGCAGTTTATCTTATCAGTGTTTCAGTAGTGAATAAAATTATAAAAAAAAATTTTTTTTATATATAATAACTTAATAATACGTCATACCAATGAAAAAAAATTGTTTTGACTAATTAGACTGAAGTTGTGGCAGGATCAGTTCTCAGAATGACTAATTAATTACATTATGTCTCTGAAAGATAAATAATCTATACTAATATAATAAGGAAGAAACGCCTGTTTGTTTGTTTGTATGAGGGAATCTCAGAAACTACTGAACTGATTTAAAAAAATCTTTCATTGTTACAAAGTTTAGAGCTTCCTGATCAATATAGGATATTTTGCAACTTTAAGTAACTTTAATTAAGTGAGTTAAGCAACTTAAACTGTGACAAAGTCGCATGTTTCAGTGTATCGGGTGCATAGCACTTTTATTTTTTCTAAGTCCTCTGGATGGTGTATTTTTTGGGCTAGAAGCACGATTTAACTTTTATATTTCATAGAAAAACGTGAAGAATAACATTCGATTCCAAAAACATAAAAAATTCGGAAATATTAAAAAATTTTATTTTTGTACTTTATTTCATTTATTTGTTTTCATTCGACAAGTAGTGAATGAGTCATATATTTCCAATTACTCTGCGCACCGCACCCCACCCACGTATTATTGTCTCTAATCTCAGTCATATATTTTTCTTTTCCATCGGGTATTTTTCTATACATTCTATTCAATTCTGTTTAATCACAGGGTCAAACATTTTAAACGGTGGGCATCGATTTGAGACAAGAGTGTTTCCTTCACTCATGGACAATTTTATGTCGGACTTTCTAGAGCAGTGATTTTCTGGAAGTGCAGAAAAACAATTTGTTTTGCTGCCACAGGGTAACAAAACCACAAATATTGCATATAGAGAGGTTTTATTGTATAGAGAGGTTTTAAAGTAATTTAATGAGGCCTACATTAGCTACTGTGAAGCGAAGCGAGCAGGGGTTGCAAGTAACTTATAAACAAATAAAAGTCTGTGTGTATGTGTCCAGCATTGCAGGCCAAGAGAGCGTTCGCGGAAAATGAATTCGGTCTGCAATGCAGGACAGGAGAGCTGTAAACAAAAGTTATGATAAATTAAATCAGATCTGCTGGAGGAATGATTGTGGGCTGCATTGCAGGACACAAGAGCTATGGGACAGTTGAATAAAACTCATTAGAGAGCACAAAGGATTAAAATTAGTGTGGTTACTCAAACATTTTTGGTTGCATACCAAAATACCTATTTTAAATACGAGGGGGCCCAAAAATAACCGGACTAAAGAGCGCGTTGCCATTTTTAGACGTAGTAGACAGTTCTCCCGCTAGATGGGGTTAGTAGTGACTTTCAACAAACAACTGCCCAGACGGCGTCAGTTTGTAAGTTAACGTTTGATCGTAGTGTTATGTATCACTTATTGTTGTCATGTTCCATCTGCGACATCATTAAGCGTCAAGCTAATCTTCCACTGGCTTGACGCTTGCTTGGTTTCTGGGTCATACCTTTTATACCGACTCTCATCACCTGTTGTGACTTTTGTAAAAAAATTTGGATAACTTTTAATCTCGTTTTTCAAGTCCTGATTCAAATTTAATTGAAAGTTCTGTTGATCATGTTTGAAAAAGAGAGAAACAAATTTTAGCAGCAACTCGTCTCAATTGCAAATCCTCAGTAAAAATCCGCTGGCTCTAGCTTCAACTCACGCTTATCTCTTAAGAAATTTCGTAGATTGTGAAACTACGGTTCTCATTGATTTTTTGGCGGATTTTCCCAAGTTTTCATCGTTTCGAGGTGTTAAAGGGCGCCCAGAACGAACATAACATGACCTTCAATACTCATCTCACCACTTTTAAAGCACCCAAATTATTCAAAAACTTTTGTGCGGCTCATAGCATCCTCCTTGAAAGACTGTAAAAGCATTTGGTAAGCTTCTGTTGTCGATTTTTCAAGCAGGAAACAAAATTTCAAACTCAGTATTTGTTCTTTGAAATTTGCCTTAACGACTTTGCTGACGGAACACTACAACATTAAGAGAAACACAACACTATAATCAAACGTTAACGTACTAACTGACGCCGTCTGGGCAGTACTTTGTTAAAGGCTCTATTTGCTCCATCTAGTGGGAGACCTCTCTACTATGTCTACGAATGGCAGTGCACTGTAAGTCCGGTTTCTTTTGGGTCCCCTCTCGTAAATATAAATAACTACAAAAGAGTCCCATTGACTAACAGAAATGTTTTGAACATTTTGACATAATTGAACGTGAATTTAAAAATTAATACCGTCATTTTTCTTCTTCATCAGCGTCCACTTGCTTTTAAGATTACAGTATGATTGCTAAATGTTGCATTTATTTATTTATTTATAAGGAATGCATGTATATTTCCCATCTTAACAGGTTGACAGCTATGAGACATATATTTATGTCTCAGTTCACATTGCCAGAAACACTTTGAGACACATATCTGTGTACTTCTGCCATTGATATATCTTTAAGTGTCCAATTTTCATGTTGTTTTTTATTTATCTGATAGTAAAACTTATACTGATTTTAGCACGCATTATTGCACGTTTTTTGAATTATGATTTATAATCGTTATTCATTATAAGTTACAATAATTTTTCTTTCATAAGTTGGCAGCATAGTTATTTTGTAATGAAACCGTTTGATTGTTTATAGCAGTTGCTTCTATAAAAAAAACATTAGTGTCCGCCTCGCTTGGCATACCAAGCTAGCCTACCGAGCGAAGGGTCCTAAGTTTGATCCCCGGCTAGGGTCTGAAAATTATTACTTGTCACAAATCATTATTTCATATCCCAAAGGTAGTCGTTATTTTGTTTTGTCATAATATTTATTAAGAATTCTTCTTCTTCTTCTTCTTCGTCCTCCTCCTCCTCCTCCTCCTCCTCCTCCTCCTCCTCCTCTTCCTCCAGGGCATAGGCGAAACGCCTGTTCCGATCTCAAAGGGTTTATTTGTTAAATGTTGTTACATGACCATCGCTTCCTTGGTCTTCCAACAATGAAACGAACAGAATACACCTTTTTTGTTTTAGTTTACGTATAAGTTATGTTTCGATTTTTGCTGTACTATACTAATTATAACTAGAAAAATAGTAACCGATTTTAAAATTAATCATACTACTCGTAACTCGAATAGCAGTCAACCTGTTATATCTGTTAGCAGAAATGTTATATCTGTCAAAAAGTTAAAATAATTATTATTTTATAAGTTTCTTCCATAAATCTATTTTAATAATGATATGATTTTACAGTATTTTGCCAACGTCGTCAACCGTATCCGTTTTCTGTTCTAAACGACGCTTACGAAGTTCAAACAACTGAACATTTTGAAAATGAACAGTTCAAATGTGAAAATTGTGGTAGAAATTATAAATATAAACGCAGTCTAAAACTTCATCAACGCTTGGAATGCGGGAAGAAACCTCAGTTTAAGTGCTCCTACTGTAGTTATATTGGCTATCATAAGGGTAATTTAAAAATTCATGTTTTTACTAAACATTTCGATGTAGTCAAGAAATGTAAACAAGTTTAAACTTTTTGTTATATTAGTTTGTTACATGATATTATGTATTTTTTATTCTGAATAATTGAAATAAATTTATTATAGTTTGATACAAATTGTCGTTAATGTTTTGTTGTTTAGGTCATCAGCCGAAAAACTGGTTTGAATCTGTAGAGATTTTACTAAGTAAAACGAGGAGTGAGGTTTACCTAATCCTTCCTCACTTAGTGGAAAAGTATGCTTATCAGCATGCCAGGCCCTCTGAAGAACACATACTGTCCGACAAGTTTCGAAATAGGATTCCCTCTTTCCGCACTTCATCCGCGCCAACTCGCATTACGCACCGTCCCAAAAACATTAGCTCGGATAGTCAGCTCATTACTACAACAGTATTTATATTCATACTTAGTATTACTTTATTATTTATTATTATTTGCACTTATTTAACCTGTACCTGTTTAAATCACAAATATACACTTACACTGTATTTGTTTAATCGAAACAAATCTATCTGAATATTAAACAACCAATCAAACCCAAAACATAATAAAACTGGACTGACTACAAAACCAATATTTCACGTTCGCTAACACTGTAGAACTGAAGTAAAAGCATAGTTTATTTTAGCTGCTCTCAAGTAAATAAAGAATAATGCTTACTCCATTTAATAATTAAATCGTATCAATTAATTAGATTAACAGTCAACGTTATAAATTAAGAACTTGCTGAGTTATATTATGACTACACTACCTAATAGTTAACAAAAATAATGGAAACACTAATGAATTTCTTCGGCTCGTAGTCACATCTGTACAAAATGTTTTGGATAACAAGAATCTAATATAAGTGTTATTCATATTAATTGCTCATTTGTGTTTTGCGTACCAATGTATTCGATCCGGCACGTAGTGCGAACGGGAAAGGAAGAAGAGGGAAAGGGAGGGAATCGTATTTCGATCGTTGTCAAGCAGTACTATCCATTCTGTAAATGACACCTTCGCTTCATTCACAGGATCTGTTTTTATAATAAAATTCATTACTTTCAGAGGAGATATCTGTGATTAGTGTTTTTTACGCCTCTACCTCTTCTGTTCTTAATTAGTTCAGTCGTATAATTGGCTGACTATGTGATAAGAAACAGAACTATTTATTTTAGCCCTGGAACTAACAAATCGAGTGCAATTAATTTAACACTCCATCTGCCCGTTTTGGTCACGTCAAAAATAAACATTCAAATATCTTGGCCAGTGTTTCTTAACCTTTTAAGACACCATGACCCCCTTTTTTTGGTTAAGTATTTTTCTGACCCCCTCTAAATAATTTAAAAAAATTTAAATAATCTACAAAAGTTGTATTTTTCTCTTAAAAATATGAGTTTTTTTTTTTTTTTTTTTTTTTGTTTAACGTCCGACTGTTCTGCAATTACTGCTAATGCAGACGGTGAAGGGTGAAATGATATTTTGTAACGTATGAAAAAATGCCATGCCTGAATGGGATTCGAACCCAAGACCGCATGCTGAGAGGCGAGCACGTTACCAACTGCGCCAATGCGGCCGGCATTGCTAAAATGCTGAGCTAAGTATTTGTCTTCATGATGTAATGTATTATAGAGCTATCAAGTGATCAGGCAGTGTAATTAGCCTAATTTTCAACAATGCTTGTGGCGACAAATTTTGGATTAAGTATATAAAAAGGAATACCCACAACTTTCCAGAATAGCGTTGGAAACCATTTTCCACGTCATACAACTGTAAACAAGAAGTTTCCATAATGGTGAATTTGAAATTTAAATGAAAAAATCGTTTGGAACCCTCGAAAATGACATCGTTTTGTGTGTTATAAAAATAAATCCAAACGTTCAAAAATTGGTTAATTCCAAACAAGTCCAAGTTTCGCTTTAATTAAACTGGAAAAAGTTGTAGAATTTTTGCCTTTTTTTAAAATAAATAACTATAAGAATAATTATTTTTAATTTTTTCTCGTATTTCGCGAGCCCCCCAGATACGTCCTGCGACCCACAGGTTGAAAAACACTGATCTAGGCTATGTAAAAATTTTGGGCCTACTTAATGAAAAATCTCCTTTACAGCACAACCTCGTTTATCTGGACGAACTTGAACCAAAGGCCTTCCGGAAAATCAAAAAATTTTACAATCTGGGTAATATAGACAATAATGAAAATAAATCCTTAAATAAATAGACATAAAGGCCAAGCCGATTGCTGTGAGCGCTGGGCTACGCATGCGCATCTTGACTTGAACCCTGCATACCCCTCCGACCTATAGTTAGATGTACAGTCAGAGTATTGTTGAAAATTGACAACAACCATTGTATTTTGTAGGCATGCTGTTCAATTGTTGATTACATACGCGCTGCACTATTGCAGTACACACAAGACTATACTAATGCAGACGCACGTTTCGTCCAGCGCTCTCTCTACGAAAACCAGGCTATACAATTTATTACTATAAAAATCTGTTTTGTAAAAAAATAACTTATCACATCATTTTGTAATAAAGGAATTGGTTCAATGTCTTCTGTTTCAAACATGTCGTATTTGAATAAAGCATGGTCACGCAAACATTTTATCATTAATATAGTCGGAGTGACACTGTAGTAATGCTTTCTTTATTTTTTACTCCTAATATGTGTACGTTGCAATCTGTTCAATTGAGAACAATAAGCAACCCCATGACCCAATGAGATGAGGATGATGTGTATGACGTGTAAATGAGGTGTAGTCTTGTACAGACCCAGGTCGACCACTCCTAAGAGAGTATGATTAATTGAACCCCAACCATCAAAGTAAACCGGCAGCCACTGTCTAGTATTCAAATCCGTATAAAACTACCTTTACTAGGATTTGAACCAGGAACCTTCGTCTCCGAAAATCAGCTGTTAAACAGCTGATTTTGGCGACGACTTTACCTCTAGACCAACCCGGTGGGTTTCTTAAACTTAAGCTTTCTTAAACTCTATAAAAAGTGTTTTATTACCATTATTAATTGTACAATCTATGCAGGAACTGTACATATTTAATCAAAATAAAAAGCGAATGTTTTACGTTCTTGTTATCGTAGTTACAAATTATTATTTAACAATATTAAATATGGGTTGCAATCTGTTGAATTGAAGACCAATTAGCAACCGCATGATCTTTCTGTCAGACGTTTGCTGATATTTTCTTGGTTTCCTGGGAGAGTTTGTGTGTCGTAACATTTTTTGTTTGTAAATGCGCTATTTAAAAATTAATAGATATGTCCACACTCGTGCAGTTTCGCTTGCGTTAAGCGCATGCGTCGACGCAAGGGACGCATGCGCTTAACGCATGAAGTTCCACCAGCCTTGGATTTTTTGTGCGTTTCAACGTTCAATTTGAAGTGTTTTATATTGCGCGCAATGTAAGAAGTCCTTTCTGCTTGAAGAGCTCTATTTAAAAAAACAACCAAATTGAAAATTTTGAACCCTACACCAAATTAAAGCCTTTTCTTTTCTGCGTTAATTGATTTGACTTGTTTTATTTAGAAATTAGTGGGAGATACAGCAATTTACACATAAAAAGTACTCAGTTTTTAGCCTGTTTTTCGTTAATATACTTTTTAAATGTTTGTTACTCCGTCTAGCCTTTATACAAAAAAATTGGCGTTTTAAGTATGTTAAAAATAAGAGTTTTCTATATAATATGAATATTTTAAAAGTGAAATCTGATGTCCCGTTTTAATACCCCGTTGTTTTTTTTTTAAAAGTGACATTTTGGCTCCACGTGAAGGTATGGAAATGATTTCTGAACTGAACCATGCGTTTTTACAACAGTTAGTAAACCTTGATTTCACACGTTTATTTACTTGGTAATCACTAAATATGCAGCATTGATTCCTTCTAATAGAATAATATCATTTTCATCCATCTTGAAAACACAACAAAAGTGAGGACAGGTGAATTGTTGTTTAGGCCATCAGCCAAAAGGCTGGTTTGAACCTGTAGAGGTTTTACTAAGTAAAACGAGGAGTGAGGTGGTTTACCGTTGCTTTCCTCACTGAGTGGAAAAGTACGCTTATTAGCATGCCGGGCCCTCTGAAAAGCACATATTTTCCACTCTGCAAACGACACCTTCACTTCATTCACCACAGGGTCTGGCTGTATAATGAAATTCATTACTTTCAGAGGAGACAACTCTGATTAGTGTCTTTTGCACCTCTACCTCTTCTGTTCTTAAATGATTCAGTCATTTAATTGGCTGACCATGTGATAAGAAACAGAACTATTTATTTTAGCCGTGCAACGAACAGAGTGAGTGTAAATAATTTGACAATCCACCTGTCCGTTATGGGCAGGACAGGTGAATGGCATGCCTTATTACATGTTGAATTGAACGTTGAAAGACAAGTTAAAAATGAAAACGCACGAGTGTGGACATAGCTGTTGGGGTCTTTTCTGTTTTCTTATGATTAAGAAAGGTTTCATAACGTAAAAATATATCCAATTTTTGCTTTGTTGAAAGAAAGAGCTTTTGCAAATTGTATAATATTTAATTAGGAGTATTAGGTTATTTGTAGTAATAATGTGTATGCAAAAATAATTTTCCAGTGCTTGAAGACATCGATGGCCTTTCTTATTATCTTACATCTGAAACAACCAACAACAACAACAACAACAACTCTCAGCCAGGATCTGTTGTCGATAGACATGTCTGCACCAATTGTGGGAAGAGTTATAAGTACAAATGGGGTTTATCTAGTCATCAGCGTTTTGAGTGTGGGAAAGATCCTCAGTTCAAATGCACTTTTTGTAAATATACTTCTTATCATAAGCGTTACTTAAAAGTTCATATGTATACTAAACATTTAGATATGATGAAAATTTAAATTTAAATTCACGTTTTGTTTGTCATCACGGATATAAATAATTGTGATAAATTCTTGTTGTAATTGTAGTAAATTATGGTTTAAGAAATTTTTTTGTTTATTTTTATTTTTTTATTTATTTAACGTCGTATCAACTACAAAGATCATTAGCGACGACGTTGGAGTGTAACTGTATACAATGGAGGATGAAATGATTTTTTGTAACGTATGAAAATATGCCGTGCCTGAGTGGGATTCGAACCCACGACCGCATGATGAGAGGCGAGCACGTTACCAACTATAGTCCAGCCTCTCTTAGTTCGCTCCTAATGTAAACAAATAATGACGTCACTGAGCATGCGCATTATATCAAAATGTGTACACGCTGATTAAAAAGTAACAACAAAATACTTTCAAAAGATTTAAATAGAAAATACTTTTAAAAGTATTTTTCTAAATGAAATTGTTAGGCCTACATCATATCATGACTGATGTTTTTAGTACTTTAAGTTCTTACAATTTAAAAATAGTTAACTTAATAGGAATACGACATCCGTAAAGTCGTAGACTCTAGCGTGCACCCTGTAGTAGGTGGCTTTTGTTTGTTGATAGTAGGAGCAAACTAACAACGGTTCAACTGTATGCCAATGCGGCCGGCATTTAAGAAATTTATTTACTATAAATTTAGTATTATTAGATACTGTACGTTCTATAACGAAAACGTTCGCGGAGTATTTTCTGGAGACCAAAAAACTTCCCCTTATTTTTTGTTTTTTTTTTTGTTGAAGCTTCAGATGTGTTATATTAATTCATTTATTATTCTCAGTCGTTAAATTTATCCTTTGATTCATTTTTTTTTTAAATGTCATGTGGATAACTTTGTCCACAATTTGTTCTGAAAAAATGTTTTAGACAGTTTTAAAAATGATTTTGTTTTAAAATTAATATTATTATTATAATTGAGTGTGGGAATTGGATTTAAGTTTAAAGAAATTTCGTTGTGGTTAAAGAACCTAAGTATTGGACATATTTGACGATTTTAAGAAAAAAAATCTAAATATGAATTATTTTCTAATATAACTAAAAGTGATCGAATTAGTCCAACTTACTAACTTGATAACATTATGAGGAATAGTTTACAAATTTTCTACTAATAAATTTATGGGATGTTACCAAAATTATTGAAATTTGTTCTTCTGTTCAGTTTTACCATTATTATTTTTTATTGTTTTTTAACGTCCAACTGTTTTGCAATTACTGCTGACGCAGACGGTGAAAAATGAAATGATTTTTTTTAACGTATGAAAATTGCCGTGCCTGAATGGGATTCGAACCCAACACCGCATGATGAGAGGCTAGCACATTACCAACTACGCCAATGCGGCCGGTTTTACCATTAGCGGCACATAATTTCATGCTAATAATAATCATGAATATAATATTCAAAAACAAAAAATAGTTTCTGTTCTAGTTTTTTAACATATATTTTTTAAAATTTTTGTTTCTATTACAAAAAAATCGGTGTAATGTTTTACCCCGGGTTACCCTACATTTTTGTGATTTATTTTTAGCATTCCATTGAAGTTTTCCACGAAATCTTATTAAATATACGTGTGTAAATATAGTGTAAGTTAGAAAAATCATCTGTTTTTGTTACCGTGAAATTCTATTTTGTTGAGTTACCTTTGTTATTTTTGATTATAAAGAATTCAAAATTCTTATATTATTGTATGTTGTTAAACATTAAAAATATAATTTTTGAAAAATTATTTATTTATTTTTGAGTATTTTTTTTTGTTTCAACCCCTAATGTATGTACGTTGCAATCCATGACTCAATGAGATGAGGATGATATGTACGATGTTTAAATGAGGTGTTGTTGTTTAGGTCAACAGCCGAAAAGCTGGTTTGAACCTCTAGAGGTTTTACGAAGTAAAACGAGGAGTGATGTGGTTTACCATTGCCTTCCTCACTGAGTGGAAAAGTACGCTTATCAGCATGCCGGGCCCTCTGAAAAGCACATATTTTCCACGCTGTAAATGACACCTTCACTTCATTCACCACAGGGTCTGGCTGTACAATGAAATTCATTACTTTCAGAGGAGATAACTCTGATTAGTGTCTTTTACACCTCTACCTCTTCTGTTCTTAAATGATTCAGTCATTTAATTGGCTGACCATGTGATAAGAAACAGAACTATTTATTTTAGCCGTGAAACGAACAGAGTGAGTGTAACTAATTTGACACTCCACCTGTCTGTTATGGGCAGCTTAAATGAGGTGTAGATGTAAATGAGGTGTGAGTCTACAGACACAGACCGACCATTCGTGAGACAATTAGGTTAATTGAACGCCGACCATCAAAGTACATCGGTAACCACTGTATAGGATTCGAATCACGGAACCTTCGTCACCGAAAAAATTGTTTTCAACTAGAGAAGAGAAAAAAAACTGTCACTGTGAACGAGTCGCAGTTACTTATAAGTCACGGTGACTACAGAGTTATTCAGATAGGTGGGAAACCGTTCCCCAGTCACTGTTACAAAGGTTACAAAGTTACTTATAAGTCACGGTGACTACAGAGTTATTCAGATAGGTGGGAAACCGTTTCCCAGTCACTGTTACAAAGGTTACAAAGTGTTACAAAGTTACTTATAAGTCACGGTGACCACAGAGTTATTCAGATAGGTGGGAAACCGTTCCCCAGTCACTGTTACTAAGGTTACAAAGTGTTACAACGTTACTTATAAGTCACGGTGACCACAGAGTTATTCAGATAGGTGGGAAACCGTTCCCCAGTCACTGTTACAAAGGTCGCTTACTCTTCTGTCACTGGAAGACAGGACGACACGGCGAATGTTCACCGTACTTCGTTCGCTCCCTCTCTCAGTCTCTCCTTTTGTTATGTTTCTCACAAACTGGCCTAAACAAAACGAGGGTAGTTCCTTTACATTTCTGATCGCGGTAACATAATTACATTACAGTGTTATTTTTATTGCTCGCCGCGTTCTACCTAGCTATTTCATTTATATTGTGCGTTGTTAATTTTTCCAGTTGTAAATTGTTTCTTGTACTTTCTCTTTTTTATACAAAATGTTCTTTATATTACTAATTTAGGATACCTTGTGTTAATCTGTTTTTGGCTAAATTTTTATTTTAGTTACATATGCAGCCCATTTTTTTAATTTATCAAAACTGCAGTTGTTATCATGAAATAACAACTGAAATCATAATTATTATTATTTCATGATAACATCTAAAAAATATACAAGTCTATACACAGTTATTACTAAATCACTAGTAACTATTAAAAGTAACTGTGAACGCTCTTCACTATTTTAAACAGCTGACTCAAGGTCCAACTATTTATTTTAGCCCTGAAACTAACAGATTGAGTGTAAATAATTTGACCCTCCACTTGTCTGTTATGGGCAATCATACAATATACTATTTCTTTTATCACCGCACAATGTTACTATATCTTTACTTAGCAGTGAGCATTACATTAATAATAATCTATTTATTTGATAATATATAGCATAAGTCAACAGTCCCTTTTTTATTTATAAACGTGTGTGTGCCACATTAGGTGGTACACGTATGTACATTTTTATTACCCACACGTTCACATTGTGATACTATACTTCAAAATAAATTATGAATAACGAATAGAATCATTTAACTATTATTTTTGTTTAAAGTTTAACTTACACGAACGACAATTCAAGTACAAGATGGTCGAAACGGACTGCTTTCTGACGAAATTTTTGTCGTCGGGGAGACGCTGTTCAAGTCCGTTCAAACGACAGTACAACGACACCTACAATTATTATACGAAATTTATTAAATTTGTAATCAGTACTAAAATGGAATGTGAAAAGGAAGTTTTTTTATTGTTTCTTTTATTGGGTGCTAGAGAGAGATTGTTTTGGGTTCATTCCATAATAGAAAATAAAAATGAGAGCCAATTTAAGTTGCTGTTTCATTCTTTAAGAAAATATGATGACAAATTTTTTGAATATTTTAGAATGAATAAAATGTACTTTCGACTACATTTTATTGATGTTCTACCATTTTAGTAATGAAGGATAACATAACTAACTAAAATACAAGTGAACACACGGTTGAATGTAATTGACAAGTGTTTGCACTTGGAAGTACTACTTGTGCTGTAATGTACTGGGATTTGAATGAGTGAAGTGAGCGCTGGGGATTTGTCGTGTGTGTGATTTGGTTCTGATAGCAAGCAACGATATTTTTGTTGCTGGCTTTTGCGGGCAATACCAACTGTTTCTCTTTTGCCGTTGACCGTGAGTGCACTCTCATACGTGTCGTATTTAATCCCATTACATTTTGTTACTATCCGCAATCGGTGACAATCTAAACGTTGAATTGTCGCTTTATTGACGTTCGTGTGAGTTGAGCTTTAGGATAAATTTTAAAACAAAAACTCTTTCACATGAGGTAGACGTAAGAAGCAGACATAAGCGGCAGACATATGCTAGGGATAGAAATTCCATTTATTTAGTACTAGCTAAAGTACCCGTTCTTCGAACGGTTTTCTTGGTGCTGTGGACGGTCGGCTGGGGTACCGAGTTCGATCCCTGTCAGGTCTGATATTCTTTAAATATTCATTGTTATCTTTTTCCTTTCAACGTCATTATTACTATTTGTTGTTGTTTAGGTCAACAGCCGAAAGGCTGGTTTGAACCTCTATGGAAGTTTTACTAAGTAAAAACGAGAAGTGAAGTGGTTTACCATTGCCTTCCTCACTGAGTTGAAAGAGTATGCTTATCAGCATGCCAGGCCGTCCGAAAAGCACCCACTTTCCACCCTGCAAATGACACCTTCACTTCATTCACCACAGGGTCTGGCTGTATAGCGAAGTTCATTACTTTCAGCGGAGATAACTCTGATTAGTGTCTTTTACACCTCTACCTCTTTTGTTCTTAAATAGTTCAGTCATATAATTTTCTGACTATGTTATAAAAACAGAATTATTTTTTGTAGCCCTGTAACCAACAGATCGAGTGTAATTAATTTAACACTCCTCCTGCCCGTTATGGGCATTATTATTATTTATGAAAAAATATAGTTGAACGTAAAATAAAAGCGAGATCTTGGTGTTTTTAAATTAAGATATGCAGCGCTTTATTATTTTCATAATAAATGAATAATAATCACAATAGGAACACCACGATAGTGACAACTGATTGATTCAACTGACAGACGACTGCTTTATTTTTGACAATGTGACCGAGAAAATGTGTATAGGGCACTAATGGAATAAGTAGATAGGTAACTGACAATGAATGCGGGTTTTACCGGCGCGTAGGCCTATGTTTATTTTGTATGTTAATATTCTAAAAATTTTGGTTTATTTATTTTTTAAATTGGTAATATCTCCGTTATTATGCATGAAAATGAAAAACTTTACATAAACAAACTTATTTATCTTAAAACGTTTCGTAATTTCGATTATATAATATTTTTTGATACATTGACTTTTAACGGAGATATTCGTAGCTTTTTGTTTACTTTCCCTCAGAACTCCCCCATCCATTCGTGATATTAAAAAAATTATAGCCTATTTTCATTTCGATATGTCCAGAACCTAGATATCGAAATTCATTGAATTTGGTTCAGCGGTTCTTGCGTGATGCCGTAATATACAAAGAGATAAACAGACAAGCAGACAAAAATTCAGCTGAATTTATTTTCGGTGTTAACATGGTACATATGGAGTAGAAACAAAATTTAGGACATTTTGAAAAATTGTTCAGACAAAATCAAAATTTTATTTATATAGATACCCCTGTTCCCAAGGTCACATGGGAGAATCAAGAGAGGCAGACGTCTGCCATTTCGTTCTTTCCCCGACAGTAGATTCAACTCACCGGGCTAATCAACGCCTAGTATCTGTTCACACGCGCACACGTCTGCTTCGTTGCAATGGAAAAAGTAATCAGCACTTTTGATACCGTGGCCTTTATTGATGAAATTCGCTAACGTCCGGCTATGTAGGATTTTTTACCTTAAAGTAACCGCCAACTTTCAACTGTTAGACTGCAGTTCATCGAAAGAAGAAGTCGACATTCGAAAATAATTTAAAAACGTATCGTTGTCATTTCTTAGTTCCTGAAATAAAACAGCAAAACTACCTGTTATAAGTCTGACGCTTATTAATGGGTGAACCCAAAATTTCCTGTTTCTCCGTTGTTTTTTTTTATTTTAAATTAATGCTATACCCAGTATTACCCATAACGGGCAGGTGGAGTGTTAAATTATTTGCACTCGATCTGCTTGTTCCAGGGCTACAAAAAAAAGTTCTGTTTCTTATCACATAGTCAGCCAATTGTATGACTGAACTATTTAAGAACAGAAGAGGTACAGGTGCAAAAGACACTACTCAGAGTTATCTCCTCTGAGAGTAATGAACTTCACTATACAGCTAGACCCTGTGGTGAATGAAGTGGAGGTGTCATTTGCAGAGTGAAAAATGTGTGCTTTTCAGAGGGCCTGGCATGCTGATAAGCATACTCTTTCAATTCAGTGAGGAAGGCAAGAGTAATCCACCTCACTCCTCGTTTTTACTTAGTAAACCTCTAGAGGTTCATACCAGCCTTCCGGCTGTTGACCTAAACAACACATACCCAGTATAGCAACAGCTTCTTCGGGTTTAATCATAATTAACATAAATTAATAGAAATTCTTTTAAAGTGAAGGAGCTACAAAAAATATCTACAGTTTTTTCACTTCACTTTTCAACTTCACCAACACTAGTGAAGAAGGCCAGGGACGATAGCTGAGATTAGATACATGTGCGCATGCGTCTGCCTCATGTGAACGAATTCAAGTGGACGTCTGCCGCTTATATCTGCTTCATACCTCTCTTCTTCTTTAGGTGCCGTCTTCGTTCCGAAGTTTGGCTATCATCAAAGCTATGCGTATTCTTGATACTGCAGATCTAAACAGCTGGCAGTTGTTGCAATTGAACCATTCTCTTAAGTTCTTCAACCATGAATTCCTTCTTCTGCCTATGGATCTTGTGCCAATTATTTTTCCCTGGACAATAAGTTGCAACAACTGGTATTTATCTCCCCTCACAACATGTCCCAAATACTGCAATTTGCGCTTCTTAATCGTTAGTATCAATTCTTTCTCCTTTTGCATCCCTCTCAAAACCTCCACGTTTGTCACTCTCTCTGTCCACGATACTCTCAG
The DNA here is from genome assembly GCA_035578175.1 of Catonia carolina. Taxonomy (NCBI): domain Eukaryota; kingdom Metazoa; phylum Arthropoda; class Insecta; order Hemiptera; family Achilidae; genus Catonia; species Catonia carolina. The sequence continues at coordinate 9,717,505 of JAQMRL010000016.1, forward strand.
TATCCTACGATACATCCACATTTCGAATGCCTCTACCCTCTTGGTGTCGACCTTTTTCAATGTCCACGCCTCCATTCCATAGAAAAGAACTGAGAGCACGTAGCATCTCACAAGGCGAATTTTAAGCTCAAGGCTTAGATCTCTTCCACAGAACACCTTTTTACTTTTCCATTTTCATACGTCTACCTCATGTTAAAGAAGCCATTGTGCTAATTTTTACGAAGTAATGTTAAATGTATCAATATGTGATTGTACGAGGGGTGTTTAAAGAAAATAGTAAGAAATGATCTAGTAAGAAACACCAATAGAAAATAATATCTATTCATGCATGTAGCTACATTAGGGTAAGCGCACAGTGAACGCTGGTCGCTGGTACTGATTCACGGTGGCGAACGCTCATAGTGGGAGCATGTAACTACGTGCTTATCCTTCTTTCATTTGTCGGTATTCAACATGAGTTCCAGTACCAGCAGTGTTGAATTATTCCTAATGGAAAACGTTTCCACGAAATTATTATCATTGTAAAGCTGTACATACCGTTAGTGACATTAATAAGAACAGAAAATTGTTCGGCATAATCATCTCTTTCCGCAATTAAAAAAATCTGGTGTGAAACACTCACACAACTTTCTCTTGCCAATGCAAATAATTAACAATAAACCTAACATTAGTATTAAAATATTAGAAATGAACAAAAAACTAACCTCAAAAAACATTAGAGAAATACGCTAAATTAAAATCGACCTCAGTTTAGCTTAAAAATACGGAAAATCGCTCATTCACGCTAAACTAGGCACTGTACAAAAAAATTCTTAAAATAAAAGTTGAAGATCTCTTAATTTCCTATAAATTTTATTTTATACACTTTTGTCGTAAAATGCATTTTAAGGACGAAATCTTTAAAAAATAGATTTTTCACACGTTTTCGTGAGAAAAAAAACAGAAAATCGCAAATTACCGCTAAACTAAGCGTTATACAAAAAAATGTTTGAAATAAAAGTTGTAGATTTTTAAATTCTCTACAACTTTTATTATATAACGTTTTGCGCTAAAATGCATATTAAAGCCGCAATCTTAAAAAGAAAATGTTTTTACGTAAAAACAGCCTCACGCAGAATTTCAGCAAACATGGCGCCTACCCTATCTTGTAGAGAATGAAAAATTGAGTAAACCAGGCGATTTTAAAAACAATCGTAGGACCAGTTTTTGAAAAAATCGCAAAAAAGTGAAAAATTATACGAATAAACTACTACTTCCGGTTGACCGATTTTGATGAAAATGTTCGTGTCGGGTCCGGTAGTGGTATGTAACTTAAGTTTCAAGTTCGTACGATGTTCCGTTCTTGAGATATTCTGTTCACACACAGACCAATCGCTAAAAACATGTTTTTTTGGTCCAGGGGGTCTGGAAACGTATAGATCCGGTGAAAACTTGATTTCTTTAAATCGACATGAAAACAATACTTTCCTTCCTATATATTCATATAGGCAAGAGAAAGTAAAAAGATAGAGGCATGCTTTTTAAATGCATGACAATGACTCTGGCAACGTTTAATTTTATATTGTCTAAAGTAGAACTCATTTTCAAAAACAATGGTGCAACTTGCACAAGCAACCAATATTACCAGAAGAAAGATTTGTGATTACTTTGAACATTTTAAACGTATTTTGAACTTTTTGACTACCGATATTCAATATTACGTATAGAGAATTGTTTGGCCATTAATAATCTTTGAAAGTTAGTTTTATAAATCTATCTTATTATACTTAATTAACAAGTTTTTATTGTTTATGAATACGTATTATACGACGCCAAGTACTGTACTGTTTTGCCGGTCGCGTTGGCGATGTTGGTAACGTACTCGCCTCTCATCACGCGATCTTGGGTTCGAATCCCACTCGAGCATGGCATTTTTCCATACGTTACATAAAATCATTTCATCCTTCACCGTCTGCATTAGCAGCAATTTGCAAAACAGTCGGACGTTAAACCAAAAAAAAAGTACTGTACGCGCGCCAGCTCATGATCTCCGTCGCCTAGGGAAGTGGGGCGGACGGAGAAGTAGAGTGAGCGGATGTTTCTAACGAAAGTGTTTTTTATTTTAAAATAGAAAGTGTGTTAACGTGCTATAAGTTATTTGTTTCGTGTATTTTGTGTAAACTAAATTTCAACGTGTACTTATCATATGTTTTGTTTTAATGTAATATGTCTACTCGGAAAAATAAATCTGTAATTCATTCACAAGGGCGACACAAATTATTGCATCAGTTACAGAAAACTGTGATGAAAAATTGTGTAAAGGAGCATACCTGCATCCCGTTTAAAAATGAAAGAAAAGTAAAAGAATAACTATAATTTTAGATTAAATTAAAAAAATAAAAGTAAAGTTTGCTTTATAATGATTGGAACATTATGTAAATGTTTTTTAAATGAATAGTACAATCTTTTATTTATTGCATGCCGTAATAGAAATTCCTCACGCGGATCACGAGCTGGCGCGCTTACTGTACATTTAGCAACCTGCCAGCAAGCAGCAGGCAGGTTTATATAAAACAAACCAGTGAGCTGATATGCGCATATGATCAGCGCGCAGCTTTCTCCACCAGCGTTTACTGTGAGACGTCTGATTAAAATATAATGGCCTATTCCTACTGGCAGGCTCCTGCTTGTAAGCGACCAGCGTTCCTGTGCTCTTACCCATAGATGATGACATGGTGGGATGGATGCTGGGGGTAGTGGTACGGATAAGTAGAAGCGTAAAAGTCTATAATACATTAATATCGTTCCTCGCATTACTGCGGATAATCGAAAGTTTATGCATTGTTTTATTGAATTTATGATGGAATATTCACTTTTAACAATATTTATGTTATAAATATTTGAAATTTTTGTATTAAAATTGTTTTTTTAATTTGACTGGTTATTTTTCAGTACATCATCATGCTGTTCACCAACAGAACATATCAAAAAACAAGAATCGAAATAATCAAGCCGTTGATAATAGACATCTTTGTTTAAGTTGTGGCAAAAGCTACAAGTATAAGCAGGGTCTAAATCTTCATCAACGTTTTGAATGCGGAAAAGAACCTCAGTTTAAATGCTCTTATTGTTCTTACATCACTTATCATAAGGGATCTCTCAAAGTACATTTGTTCACTAAACATCAAGCTATTTTAAAATAATCTTTTTTTTGTTTTAAATTTTGTTTGGTTAATAAGAAATAGTTGATCTGAATTCCAAAAATAAATTTTATGTATTGAGAAATATATTAAAATTATTATATTATAATTTATTAGAGTATTCATCTGTTACTCCGAAGTTATGAATAGATATGTATTACACAATAATCTTGGTAATCCGAACTGATTTTTAAGTTTTTTTAGTATTCTTTTCACCTATAAAACGTGTTTTAAAATAAAAATTAAGTAATTTGCCTACGAAAAAGTATTTTTAATTGCATTCTAAACATAGAAATTAAATTAAAAAATTTATTAACATATTTGTGAGAAGAAACCAAATTTTTAATACACGATATACTTACAATATAAATGGTTGTTCTTTTTATCGTTTTCTCGCAAGACTGAAATTTTTTTATTTAAAAATTGGTAGGAGATACTGAAGTTTACCCAGAAAAAGTACCCAGTTTTTAGTTAGTTTCTGTTTTATGCGTTCTTAATACTTTGTATATTACTTGGTTTAGAATTAATATAAAAAAATTGGTTTTCCAGGATATTAATGATCTCAGTTTTCTCTATAGCTTGGGTATTTTAAAAGTAAAATTCAATGTTTCTTTTTAAATTTTGCGGTCATTTAAAATTTTTTTTATCTCGGCTCTACGTAAAGGTAGGGAAATAATTTTTAGAGGTACTTATGCACTTTTACAACACTAATATGCCAAGTATATTTTTGTCCATTTATGATAACAAAATAGAAATATGAATCGTCAGGAAATTTTTTGTTTAAATAGGCACTAAAAACGCTGGTATAACGTTTTATGAAAAAGAGTTTTTCGACTTCAGCGGACTTCTTTCTTACCACGCAATATAGTTTATTAGCAGTTACAAGAATACTAAACATTCACTACTGCTTACCTACACAAAATCACTAATTGTTGTTTAGCTGTCGTAATACTGAAAACCTTGACGCAATATTTCGCCAATGCTTCTTAAATAAGTTGTCCGTGTGCAAATCAATTTTGTGATGCTCAACGTATTTTAGTGTTATTTCGATTTCTTTTGTTGCTTCTGAAAGTGAAATAAACAGCTCCGTGGTATATTTATTTTATTAGTTTTTCTTAATACTTGATTCTATTCTACGTATAGAAGCGGTGAGTACAATAAGGGCCAATCTATAAAAAACAGAATTTTTCAGCAATGACCAAAAAACTGTTTTTCAAGAAATATATAAATGATAAAATTTTAGGAAAATAATCCCTTGATAGACCATTGCAAGTGCACACACCCTGAACAGAAAAATTTAAAAAAAATTCATTTGAAATTTTTTATTTTATATTTTTAGGCCCTTTTTCCACTCACTGAGGAAAAGTTAAGGAAAAAATGTTTGAATGAATCACAAGTGTAATAAAATTGTTTATTTGGTGGTACACATTACTTAAATACATTGAAATATGTAACGGCACAAAAATAAAATGTCTTCATAAAATCAAATTTGCATATTTAAAGAACATGTCACTAACAAAAAATATAGTTTTCTCTTCAAAACAATTTATAACCCACTATCTTTACTATCCATTATTAGAAGAATGTAATAAATATCGCAAAATATTTACAAAATCTATACCAAAATGTTAAGTATTTAAACACGTGCAACAGCACAGCATGGACAAAAATTTACAAGTTACGTACGATCAGCTGATATAGTGGCACATTAGGTGGTGAAAAAATAAAATATGTTTGAAATTGCCGTATTTCTACACAGTTTGTGTTATTCAGGTCCTTGTTGCATTCACCAGCTGTATCTTCATAAAATGTACACAAAACCGTTGAAAACTCGTTTTTGAAAAAAAATGTAGAAGGCTCTTGTTTCACTCGCCGATTCTTATATATTGTCTTTCCATATAATTGTACACAGTTGGCAAACACCGTGATCATATGTTTTGCTGAATGTTAAATACAATTATTTTTGTAATATGTTTTATATTATGGCACATTTTTTAAGGTAATCTGAACAAAAATCCCGGTCTCAATTGGTTCGGATTATCGTGGTTGTTGTGTGTTTTGGTTTTTTTACTTAGCTTTATTAACTTACCGTTATATGTTTGTATCAGATAAGACTCGTTAACCTTCTCTATTGTTAAAAAAAAATTTTTTGTTAACGTCCAATTAAAAAAAATTATATATATTGAACAACCAGAGTTCCTTTAGTAAGTAATTTAGATTGAATAATAATTTATTAATGAAATAATTTTTGTACTTTTTGTTCGTAATTTTTTGTTTTTGTAAAGTGGTTTTTCGTTGTGAATTGAATGATTATATTTTATATCTGTGTCAAATAAAATGTGTTGATTTTATTTCTGTAGGCCTAAATTGTTATTTGTGTGTCTGTAGTAATCTAAGTCAACATTTTCGTGAATGTTTGTGTTTATTTACCTAATTTATGTTAAGTCTTTTAATTTAATCTTTTAAATTTTTTATTTTTGAATATTTGTAGAATGCTGTTATACTTAATTAAAATTTAAAGTTTAAAAGTTTCTGATCACCTTTCCATGGTGATTAGGGTTCAAACTAATTAATTTTAGTCAAAAATCATGCGCCATAGAAAGTCTGTTCCTTTATTTTTTCTTCTTTAATAGACTGGACTGGATAGTTATATAGGTATAGTTACATGAGTTCCGGAGTTTGCAACTAGGGGTAAAGGGAGAAAAGCATCAGTGCGCATGCGCGACTGCTTTAATTTCAGTACAAGCAACAACTTATACTGTACCCAGAGCATATACAGTATATTGCGGAACCTTTTTTAGATTAACTGTACGAATATATTGTGTTTGTTACCGTAAACAGAAATGTTAGTTTCTCGAAAACGTGGGCAGACTATTCACAGTGTTGAACGAAATATTATATGCAGTATAATAAAATGCTGTGAAGTTGAAAAATGCCTTTCTCTGCCTCTTAACAAAAGCCATGAGCGAGTGGCTAACTTCTGTCATGTTTCTCTTTCCACAATTAGAAAAATTAAGAAGGAAATTAAAGACATGAAAAAGCTATTTTTTGTCTACACGTGGTAATAAAAGGAAGCGGTTAGGTAGATACTAGTGTTACTGGTTGTGAAGACGCTGGTGACAGCGATAGTAAAGAAGGCGATTCATTCGTATAAAACTTTGTTCCAATGGAATAAGGTAGTTGGTAATTACAGTAAATCAAACATTTCTAATCATGTAATTAAGGTTTTAGGCAATATTATTGGTCACATTTATTTCTTTTAAGGTTTACGAAGAAAACATTTTCTCAGAATAAACCACAGCTTACAAAATATGCGTAGAAACTGCTCAGTAGTGAAATGTACTAGTAGTCTCTCACTGTTGAGGTTGGCAGCACTTTCAAATTTTCACTTCCTTTTCTCACCGCCCATCCATATGCAAAAGGCAATCGCGTGACTTCAGTATCTGTGAACTCCCAGAGTTGCTTCAAAGCTATTCTCGCTATGTCTAGATATTGCCTTTTAGCTTTAAACAGAACTGGATGAGGCCTGCCTCTTTAAAAACATGTTTTAATACTGTATCATGAAAGTTCAATCAATGAATCTTCAGCTAGTTTCAAATTCACGGCTTTTAAATGGTTTTCTGATAAAATTTGTGACAAATTTAACTTAATTCTATAATTTTGATTGGCTCCCGTGACGCACTAAAATTTCTTTTGCGACCCCACAGGTTTTTTTTGCGTCCTGCAGAGTCCAGGAGGAGTATCGGACATGTCAGTTATAACACCTGAAATACATATAAGAATCACACAATGTATAACTACAATCAAGAAAGAAATTCTTGTACGCTACAAAAAGTTTCACCGCTCATGTGATTTTTCAGATTTTTTTAAAGGAATACAAATTATCACATTTTAAAAATTGGGGTAATTTATTCATGAATTTTCTCCGTGCATAAGTAGGTTTTTGTTCAAACAATTTTGTGGAGTGAGTAGCCACATAATAATCATTTCTGTTTCTCGTGTTATGATTGTGATCATTGAAATTTTGCATAAAATTATTTTACCTAACATACATAATCACCTTAAAAATGTACGAGCAAGAACTGTGAGCAATTTAAGCTCCTTAAATAGTAGCCTGCATGAAGTTAGCTGGTTAGCTCCCACCACACACCTAATAGCTTTCTTTTGAATTTTAAAAAACCCTATCCATATTACCCATGCTAGAATTACCCCCATAGTAAGATATCATAACGGATATGAGACATAAAGAGGCCATGATAAGCTCCCATTAGCAAATTTTTATCATATAATCTGGAAATTTTATTTTAGTGTAAATACCCCAGATGATAGTTTACTACAAACTTGATTGGTATAGAAGTGCCAAGACAGAAATCTATCTAGAGATACCCTAGGAACTTCACTGTTTCTACATGCTCTAAACTATTATTATGAATAAATATATCCACGGTTGGGAACCGCTGCTTTAGAACAAAGCTCTAATGTATAAACTAATTACCCTCCGCTATTCGTGCAACCGATTCGAACTGTCAGATAAGCTGTACCTCATTGTGTGTCTAGCTCATCGCCATTTCAGTAAATGATTTACGATCATTAATTTAATTTTCTGGCGAATGTCCTAATTCCACACTTGATCTGTTTTAAGGGGGTAGTCAACCCAGAAAATGAAAATGAAAACTTCTGGCTATAATTTATCATTATTTATTTTAAATGAAAGAGTAATTTACTAGTAATGATCTACCATTTGAACCAAGCCAAAAAATTAATTACAGCCCCTAATATAAGGGTGAGGTTCGGAAAGCGGGCTTTTACGGGGAATCAAATATCTCAGGAACCAAGAAAGATATCAACATGATTCTTATGCTACAAAATACAGAAAATTTCTGTCTATTAACTGTTGTATGCGCTTGTATGTATTTTTTATTACAAGAAATTAATTGAAGAAAAACGATATTTTGAAAAACATTTATTTTATGAATTAACAAATTATTTTTTAAATAAATCCCTATTAAGGTTTTTGTAATAATCATTTCACATATAATAGAGCAAGAAATTGTGAACATTTGAAAAACAAATCATCCACATATCTTCAATACTAACCAAAATACTTAATTGCCAAGAATGTACAATCATGTAAAAACCACATTCCCGGAAAACTTAAAGTTGAAGGAATAATTTTACTTGCCTTGCTAGTGAGCTTTATTTTAAATAGATGGTTTTTATAACTTTTTATCAACGTACAAACAAAGTAAATGAATGTTGTGATTCAGAAAATTTTAAACTTCAAATAACTGCAAAAACCAGGGATAAAAAAAATAGTTCTGTTTTTTATCAAATAGTCAGCCACTTATATGACTGAACTATTTAAGAACAGAAGAGGTAGAGGTGTAAAAGACACTAGTTAGAGTTATCTACTCTAAGAGTAATGAATTTCACTATACAGCCAGACCCTGTGGTAAATGAAGTGAAGTTGTCATTTGCAGAGTGGAAAGTGAGTGCTTTTCGGAGGGCCTGGCATGATAATAAGCATACTCTTATCAGGAAAGCAATGGTAAACCACTTCACTTCTCGTTTTTACTTAGTAAAACCTCTAGAGCAGCGGTTCCCAAACTTCTATCTATTACGTCCCCTTTTGCCAAAAAGAAAACTTCTGACGCCCCCTTACACAATTTTATTGGGCAATGAAAAATCACGTATTTCATTGAATAATCATACATTTATATTTTTATTTTTTGTAGCATTAGAAGTTGCAATTTAATTTTAACAAGAGAGACAAAATAAATCAGTGGATGGATGACCTTGCTTTTTTTTTCTAAAAAAAGGTTGATTATTAGAAAGTACACAACGTAAATCATTGATAAAACCAACATTGCACCGATGCTTTGTTTGTTTAGTGTAACAAGTGCTGAAAACAGTTTTTCGCACAGATAGGTGCTTGATAAAGATAATTACAATTACTGCCGCTTGCTGTTATATACTGGGGTAAACTTGGTAATACTTAACCCAAAGTGATGTTATGTCAATTTTATCGAAATCGTTTTCGCAGCAGAATTATTTTTTATTTTTAAAACTTGTTTTTTAAGTAATTCGGGCAGGAAGTCTATGTTGACACTGAAAGGATCCGTTATGGAGGGTAAAGCTATCTTGAAGTCCCGCGCCCCCCTTGACGTGTCTTCACGCCTCCCTTGGGGGGCGCGCCTCCCACTTTGGGAACCGTTGCTTTAGAGGTTCAAACCAGCCTTTCGGCTATTGACCTAAACAACAACTGCAAAAAAACATCGAAATTTAAAAAAATCATATTTTGGAGTTGACTACTCCCTTAATATACATAATTTTTGTGCTTTGTTTCTATGGTGTTGTTGGTTTCACTTGTTTTTAAGAAAAATATATTATATTGTATTTGCAGTATATTGTAAATTTTTTCAATACTTTAGTTAATTTAAGGTTAACAATAATAAATATTTAGCAGTAATTCAATCAGTAATGGTGTCCATTTTACAGAGCATCAAGATAAACAGTCATCGTTCTCCAGTATATTCAACAATCAAAGTTTTGTAAGATATAATTGCGACAAGTGTGGTAAAAGTTACAAATATAAACAGGGTTTAAATCTTCACCAGCGTTTAGAATGTGGCAAAGAACCTCAGTTTAAGTGTCCATGTTGTACTTATCAAACTTATCGTAAGGATTCACTCAAAAGTCACGTCTATGCTAAACATAAAATGATCATTAATAAGATTTCTTAATATTAATTTTAAATGATTATTGTTTAGGTTATTATTTATGAAAATAAAATTATTTACCATGTTTGAAAGCATTTATTTATTTAGTAGTAGTATTTTAAATAATAAAAAAATCCCTTTCATCAAATGATGCGTCTCATGGATGGTGGAAATTTTTTAATTGGCCAATCAAAATCATAAAGGGGAGATCGTGCCATCTCCCCTTTAAGGGGAGATGGCACGATGGTTTAACTCAAAATTTCGATTTTTGGTTTTTTATGTTTTTTTTAATAGTTTAGGCCTAGATCCACCAGAAAAAAACATTAAATTATTAAAAGATTTTCATTAATGGCAAAAACCATTCGTGATATCTGTATCTACTCCTTAATTCCTCTTAAAGAGTAGATACAGATAACACGAATGGTTTTTTCCATTAATGAAAATCTTTTCTACCCTTTCAGTACCAACGTCCGGAAAACAGGACGTCGGTATATATTACGTAACTATATCATCCGGTTTACCGGACGACCGTAAGTTATGCATAAAGTGCCAACGTCCGGATAACCGAACATTTCCAAAAAAAAAAATTTTAACAGAAATAAATGGAATAATACATTTTGAAACCGCCTCTGTGGCGTAGTGAATAGCGCGCTAGTTTACAAAGCGAAAGGTTCCGGGTTCGATTCCCGGCTAGGGTCTTAAAATTTTAACACGTAAAACCACTGTTAAGGTACCAAAACCCACGGTAGTTGCTAATGACCAAGCAGTCGATGCGACTTTAAATAAACTACAAAAACTATTTTGAATATTTTTAGAAGAAAATTTTCTTTTTTTATGAATACAATAAATATTAATTTTTAACAGGAAACTTTATTTTTCTGTAACGGCGAAGTTTTGATCGGTAATGGCAGGGTTACCTGCAAGTTTTCGAAATAAGGGCTGGCACTTTTTGTACACCCTTATTTAAATTAAATGGCACTTTAGATCAAACTTTTAAATATTGTTTCGGCACTGAAAGGGTTAAAAAATTTCAACAGCCATGAAGACGCGTCGTCTCATGAAAGCGATTTTTCTATATTCACTTTTAATTTATTTATGCCTTATCGGAGGTTAAAAAGACTCTATCTATCAACCCAGCCTCTCTGTCTATCAATCTCCAAAATTGTTAGAAGGATACGGATCATCATAATTTAATGCGTACTCATCGAAATAACTTTGTATTTGTAGTTCAATATACAAGAAATTATCATTAATTGTAAACAATACTATGTGTGATAACGGTTTTTGTTTACTAACAGGTTGGTAATAATTGTTTTGCAGTTTATAAAGAAGTTTCATCTTGCGATGGTTCTACGGACCAGAGTCTTAGACATCTTTGTGTTAATTGTGGAAAGAGCTATAAATATAGACAGGGTTTAAATCTTCATCAACGTCTCGAATGCGGAAAGGAACCTCAATCTAAATGCAGTTATTGCTCCTTTGTCACTTATCATAAAGGATCTCTTAAAAAACATGTGTTTTCTAAACATCAAGTGATTTTATAGTAATTTAATAATTATTTGTAAAAATTATTTGTTATTATTATTATTGCAATAGTACGACTGCGATTATCCGTTTCTTGATTATTCGAATATTTTTTTTATATTCGAACTTGATCTGGCCCCCAATAAATCTGGAATAATCGCGGTCCTATACTGTGTCAGTTTCAAATTGTAGTATATTATGATTGTGATTTATTTAGATTATGTTTTAATTTACTTGCGGCTTCTTTTGCGATCTTTATTAACCTTTACACTTTTTAGATTTATAAAAAATATAAACTTCAGTAAAATTACAAATTGTCTTAATCAACCATCTTATTATATATTAAACAAGAGAAAGAAAATGAGCAATATTTAATTATGTATTTTTTAAGTTCGAGGGAAGTTCGAACAGCAACGTCAGTTTCCTGTCTGCTGCCATTAGTACTGCTCTCATGTGATTTGTCAACGAGGTGGAAAAAAAGGTGTTTTGTCCTGCCCTGAAACCTCCAAAAAAAGAGGCGTCGTAGGTCTCAAAAGTATTATTCACTCCAGAGATAGCTCCTCACTTATCACTTAGTTTCTATCAATTTATTAATGTAGTTGTTGTGTTGTTTAGGTGATAAGCCGAAAGGCTGGTTTAAACCTCTTGAAATTTTTATAAGTAAAACGAGGTGTGAGGTGGTTTACCATTACCTCCTTCCTCAGTGAGTTGAAAAGTATGCTTATCAGCATACCAGGCCCTCTGAAAAGCATCTACTTTACACCCTACAAATGACACCTTCACTTCATTCATCACAGGGTCTGGCTGTATAATGAAATTAATTACTCTCAGAGGAGATAACTCTGATATCTTTTACACCTCTACCTCTTCTGTTCTTGTCCGTTTTAATGCAGATTTCACCTTAGGGAACTACTACTTAGGGAACTTTTTGTCGCTTGATGCTTTCCCTCCCTACCCCTCGTTAAAACCTGGAAAACTCATGACTCGAGTAACTAACTGTTTCCTAGAACTCTTATTCAAACACCTCATTCATCGCCATTCCCTATCGTCGTTTAGCATATAACGCTTAATAATATACACAATTCTTACAATAAACATTCTATTCCATCAACCATTTCCAAAATAATATTACTATATATTTAAGCGTTCGGCTGAAGCACTTCAGTTCACTGTTCCACTTGGTAACGTTGATTTTAAGAGGAGTCTGGTATTATTTCTTGTGTACACTATCCTCAAACTGCTTCAAATTATTATTTAAAAAAGTGAATGATTTTTTCAGTGTTTCAACGTTCCCAATCTTCATTATCGACTCAGGAAAGACATAACTGTGAAAAATGTGGCAAGAGTTACAAAACCAAATATGGATTATCGTTTCATCTGAGGGGTGGGTGTGGTGAAAAAATTCAGTTTAAATGTCCATGTTGCATTTATCAAACGTATCGAAAGGATTATCTCAGAATACATGCTTTTTCTAAACATCAAGTTATTATACACAAATAGTTTAATGATTTATATTTAAGTGTTATTCATTTTTTATGACGTGACAGCATCAGCTATACTTAACTTATGATTTTTTGTTAATCTCTAATGTGTGTAACGTGCAATATGTTCAATTCAGAACAGTAAGCAACCCCATGATCCAATGAGATGACGGTGGTGTGTATGGCGTGTAAATGAGGTGTAGATTTGTACAGACACAGGCCGACCATTCATGAGAGATTATGGTTAATTGAATCTCAGCCATCAAAGTAAACCGGTAACCACGGTCTAATATTGAAATCCGTATAAAAGTAACTACCTTTAGCTGGTTTAAATCCTTTAAACCAGGAACCTACTTACAATTTTGCAACATCATCATTATTAGAACATCCCTCCACTGTTATGCAGCAGAAATAAATATTACATTGTAATATTGAAACGATGGTATAATTCATGAGTTTTTGCTACTGTAGACAGAATTTTAGTGTGCATATAAACAGACTATACCAACGCTCTTCTGTTCGTCCAGCTGACACGAATTATCACATGTCTTCAGGCAATTTTAATTAATTTGTAAAACCTGGCTAATCCGAACTTAATAAAAACCACCACTGTTTGGATTACCGAAAAGTTTGAATTAGGAATTTTTGTCTAAAAGGCAATAATTCGTGTTTAAAATGAGTAAAATACAATATTGTATTGTATTTGTTTTGTACGTACAAAAACTGATCTTACTTGTTTTTTTTTTATACAAAAAAGTCACATTAAAAGTAATAAATTAACAATAAAAAAATTTGTAAATACAGAAAGTTATTTAAAATATGTAAAGTTGGTTATACTGCAATAAACTAATTCAGTAATAAAATACGTACTTTTCACTAATCTTTATTTTTCACAGAAAAGTCACTTCTTATTTTCTTCTGTTGGAAGTCAAACTTTGCTTGAATGCTTCGTCTGGAAGCTGCATAAGCAATTATATTTTCTGAAACTGCTTATCGGTTTCTTTATCCTTCTCTGTACACTTATTAAAACATGCAACTGCCAATAATTCATGGTTTATTTTATTTTCCGGTAGTTTTTCGTGATCGTCATCATCATTTTGAAGAGTCATGTTTACGATTTCGGCGTCAGATAACCATATTAAGCTATTTAAAAAATAATCGTACCATAGGAAATTAGCATCACTAAATAAAAACAAAGTTGTTTTCATAGTTCGGATTTTACATTATCATAAGAAATATGACTACCCAATTGCTACTCTTACTTTTAAAGAAACCCACCGGGTTGGTCTAGAGGTAAAGTCGTCGCCAAAATCAGCTGTTTAACAGCTGATTTTCGGAGATGAAGGTTCCTGGTTCAAATCCTAGTAAAGGTAGTTACTTTTATACGGATTTGAATGGTAGACAGTGGCTACCGGTGTATTTTGATGGTTGGGGTTCAATTAACCATACTCTCTCAGGAATGGTCGACCTGAGTCTGTACAAGACTACACCTCTTTTACACGTCATACACTTCATCCTCATCTCATTGGGTCATGAGGTTGCTTATTGTTCTCAATTGAACAGATTGCAACGTACACAAATTAGGGATTACAAAAAAAAACTTTTTAAGATTAGTATTTCCTATTTCTATTCTTACTTTCTGTATTAAATTTACCTAAGTAGACTGCAGCTTTATAGTTACTTACTTATTATTACATCAAGAAATAAACTAGTTACAATAAATAAATAAATTTAAAAAAATAGTTCGGATTTCTGGAGGGTTCGGATTTAAAGAGGTTCAGAATAGCGAACTTGTACTGTAACAGAAATGATAGAAATGTGTAATTTCTATCATTTCTTCGGTGTAATTTAATATTGTCAGAATTGTCACTTAACCGATTTATTAGATTAGTGAAGCTCTATTACCTGGACCGAATCTTTACTCTGATAGATAATCCTTGTTCATTTTCTTTATTATCAATCATATGAACAAGAAATCCAGTTATAAATATTCCCTTTTCTTAAATTTTTCTTTCGATTATTCGTTTTAATTTTCAAAAACACTGTTATTTTTGTCGACTCAGAAACATTTAAAATTTTATAAATTGCCTTCTGTTTCTTGACATATTTCGTTATAAAATTTATATTTTAAGTATTCTTAGTTAATTGCCACACATTTTAAAATTATTAATATTTAAAAATTGATTCTGAAGTGTTCTTAAAAAGGAGAATTTTATTACTAATTACTAAAAACTTCCAGTGTACGCTTTTGCTGTCATGTTGTTTTAGTATCAATGTATTATAAAATTAAGAAATAAATGTCGGCTGATTAAAATAATTTTTTTTTTTTGAAAAATAGCGTATTAAATTGTATAATTTTATTCATCTATTAAATGTGTCTAGTACAGTACTATTATGTTTCATATTTTGTATTACTCAATTTTTTTGTTAAAGAAAAATAAACTTATGTTAAATAAAATCACAGGTGTTTTTTTTTTTTTTTATTTAACGTCCGACTGTTTTGCAAATTGCTGCTAATGCAGACGGTAAAGGATGAAATGAATTTTGTAACGTATGAAAAATGCCATGCCCGAGTGGGATTCGAACCCAAGACCGCGTGATGAGAGGCGAGCACGTTACCAACATCGCCAACGCGGCCGGCGATGTTTACACACAGTTGTATGATTACTAAGTAGTAGGTATTTAATATTGGTAAACTAATTTAAATAGTTTATAAAATCTGTATTTAAATTACACCACGGCCCGTGGTGTAGTGGTGAGCGCAACTGGTTTCTATTCTGGGGTCCCGGGTTCAATTCCCAGTTAGGTCTGGCTTTTTTTCATCTGTAAATCACCTTATGTAATAAAGTTAAACATTAAGTAAGCCCAAGACTTATGTAGGCTTCCTCACTCAAAAAAAAAAAATCGATTTCAAATGTCATTTATTATTTTTTTCTATAGTAACATCAACAGCTTGTTTTAACAGACAATTTTGTTTTTTTCTGATTAAATGACCGTTTTCTCTGTTAAAATTTAACTTTTCACAAACTGTGTAGATCAAAATTTACACTATTTTTATTTGAAAATGGTAAATAAAAGTACTAACTCATAGATGTTAATGTTGACAGCGATTAGTGACTTTTTAGATAAAACCCCCAGTCTAGTAGTCTAAACGATTTTGATGCTTAACTTTTAATTATTACTACAAATAGTTTTTTGAATTATTATAAAATAATTGGAAAGAAAATCCGGAAATTACCACAAACTGAACAACAAAAGACTTGAATATAAGAAACCGACCAAACGACATAAAATAGTGTATTCCAACGAAGAACGCCAGAAGAGATCAGAAATATTGAAGGAATACTGGAGAAGAATCAAGGAGAGAAACATCAGGAAAAGTACTCCAACACAACAAAAATTGAAATATGTTCTTATTTAATGAACTTATGTTGTTAAAGAGAAAAATTAGAAAAACAAATTATTGGATGAATTGGATATATATACATATATACTGTAAAACCTCACTAATTAGGAATTCGCGATATTTCGGACTACTCCAAGAAGAGCCTGCCCATAACAGACAGGTGGAGTGTCAAATTTTTACACTCAATCTGTTCGTTGCAGGGCTAAAATAAATAGTTCTGTTTCTTATCACATGTTCAGCCAGTTGAATGACTGAATCATTTAAGAACAGAAGAGGTAGAGGTGTAACAGACACTAATCAGAGTTATCTTCTCTGAAAGTAATGAATTTCATTATACAGCCAGACCCTGTGGTGAACGTAGTGAAGGTGTCATTTGCAGAGTGGAAAATATGTGCTTTTCAGAGGGCCCGGCATGCTGATAAGCGTACTTTTCCATTTAGTGAGGAAGGAAATGGTAAACCACCTCACTCCTCGTTTTACTTAGTAAAACCTCTACAGGTTCAAACCAGCCTTTTGGCTGATGACCTAAACAACAACAACAACCAAGAAGAGCAGCTTTTTAAATTATTTTAGAAGTTTTTTAGTTAAAAATTAATTAAGTGCTACTTCAAAAAATAATAGCTTTTAACTGTCTAGTAAAAATTGTTTCATCTTGTAATACGTTATTGGTTACTCAGTGCAGAAAACGTTCCACAATGTAAGCTAGTGAAGTGAGAAACCACGTAGACGAACTTATTGAATTTGCAGACTTCAATCCGGAATTCAATGACTATTATCTTGTCCTATGAGAGATGCGCCAACAAGTTATAAGAAAACAGTGTAACAAAGAATCACAGAAAAAAATAACGTTTTTTTTCTAAGCAACCTCAAATGATCCCTGAGGATATTTGTCAAACCTCTACTTCAACAAGTGTCAAATAATCGGTACGTAAGTACAGTGTTTTAATTAAATATAATTTTACACTGGACATTTATTATTTAACAATATTTTTACTACCGTAAATATTTTTATTTCTATACTTATAACTTTCTTGTTTTTCAATATACTGTACTGTACTGTAAATTCATTAAACATCGATATTTCAGACAAGTAACGTTTATTTTTTAATTTTAATTGCCTAAATTATACAATTTTTAGATGTAAACAAATATTCGCGATAATTCGGACTTCACTTCTCCCCAATTAGTCCGAATTAGTGAGGTTTTACTGTATATTATGTATTATAGTACATATATTTATTAACAGTAATCTCAATTAAACATGTCATTGTTGTTGTTTGGTCATCAGCCGAAAGGCTGGTTTGAACCTGTAGAGGTTTTACTAAGTAAAACGAGGAGTGAGGTGGTTTACCATTGCCTAACTCATTAAGTGGATAAGTACGCTTATCAGCATGCCGGGCCCTCTGAAAAGCACATATTTTCCACTCTGTAAATGACACCTTCACTTCATTCACCACAGGGTCTGGCTGTACAATGAAATTCATTACTTTCAGAGGAGATAACTGATTAGTGTCTTTTACACCTCTACCTCTTCTGTTCTTAAATGATTCAGTCATTTAAATGGCTGACCATGTGATAAGAAACAGAACTATTTATTTTAGCCTTGCAACGAACAAATTAAGTGTAAATAATTTGACACTCCACCTGTCCGTTATGGGCAGAAACGTGTCACTAAGCGAGTACAAACGTTTAAAAGTTGAAAAAAAAAGATTTTATTTTAGTTATTTTATTTTATTATTCTCTATATGTATCGTGATTAATTTGGTATATAAATTTGTAGCTGTAGTGTTATTGTAAACCCTTGAAATTTAATGAAAGAAATGATCGTGCCCGCCAACTTTTCGGATTTTTTACTTGTTTATTGCTTACTTTTTGTTTCGTTTGAATTCTATTAGTATTATAGTTCTCTCCCTTACAGATGGAATCGTATGCAAGAATATTAGCTGTCATGTTGTGAATGCTTTGTTTGTGGGAAAGTAACCTAGAAATTTGTGCTGTATACTGTTTAGGTTTTAGTATTATTTCGTACTTATAGATGTTTGTATTCTTTTGAAAAACTGTGATTTTTTCGGAAATTGTGGTTTTTTTCCACTTCAGTACCATTTTCTCAGAGACTAATTTTAAGGTATCCTTTTTAATTTTTGGCCAGATTATCTTCATAACTTGCTTTATCTGGCATACCAATTAATTTGCTATTATATTCTTAATTTTCTGAGTTGGATGTGCAAAATATTTCAAATTTGATCAAGTGGAAAAAATATTGTTTAAAAAATACAGAATTTAAAAAAACTAAAGTATTATTAATATACACTAAAAAAACATAATTTAATAAATAAAATGATTTTAGTTTGAAATCTCTATCTATATTAGTATTTGAAAAAATGGTACCAGAAAATTACTAAATTAACATACTGAAAAACAAACGTCTGTACCCCCTTAATTATAGGTCACTATAAAATTATTATTACTACATTTTAGACTAATGAGAATAATTGTATATTAATAATTTTCCAGTTTGTCAAGAATCTCCATTGCACATCGTTGAAAATATTTACGGATTGGAACGAAATGAAACTGATTTATTAGAGAGATATAGTTGCGATAAATGTGGAAGAAGTTATAAATATAAACGCGGTTTGTCTATGCATCAACGTTTTGAGTGCGGCAAGAATCCTCAGTTCATTTGTCCACATTGCGACTACAAAACTCATCGGAAAGGCGCTCTGAAAATTCATATTTATAACAAACATTTATCAAATTAATCTACGTTGTTGTGGTATTCTTTGTTTTTCGGATGTGTCGTTATAAAAAACTTTATTGTAAACAAGATAAAATTAGTAAGGAAATCTAATTGGATTTCTTATACAGTGTAACCTCAGAAATCCGAACCCCTAAAATCCGAAATTTCGGATAATCCGAACACCAATTTTGCAATAAGCTAAAAAATTTTACTCTTGAAAAGTGATGGAAAGTTATACTAATTACAAATCAGACATGAATTTAATATTTATTTGAACATTTTAGTTGATATTTTATAATAAATACGTCACCTTAATTGGTTGGAACAAAATCGGTTATCTTCTTCTGACGCAAGGAAGTAATCCTGCTTGAAGCGGCGATATTGCGCCAGCGTCGCATAAACATCACGTCCGTCGGGGTAGTGGCAACATGCTGTTTTACGTAGCGCAGAGCAACTTTAAGTGCACTAGTGGCATCTGCATGTGAAATAACATCAGTCGAGACGTCCTCTTCTTCACTTTCTTTGACTGCGGCATTATTTTGGTCTTGTTCCTGGACCATTGAAACAATAGCGCCATCGCCTAAATATCGATTACCGGCGTCGTCATCTGCAAATCATTCTTGAAGACAGTTTTCTTCGGCTTCTTCGCATCCAGGAATCTGCTGAACGAGTGGATAAGCGATGCGTACAGGTCTGGGGTCTAGAAAGTGTTTTGTTTATATTTTAAACAGTTTATACTATACAATTGTGTGGGTTGGGACTTGATTCTGACCAACACAATTGTGCGGGCAGGGTCTGAAAGGGTTAACAGACCACCCACAATTCATAGCCTTCTTTATTTGGAATGGTAAAGGTAAATTACCAAGTGCCCCGCATAATCCGAATATTCCGGAATCCGAACGGGGGTCAGCCCCAATTAGTTCGGATTTCTGAGGTTACACTGTATTAGTTTTAGATTTAGTTTTGAGTACATTAAGATGTTCAAAAATTTTTTTGAGTAATGTCAAGTGACTCGGGTGGAGCGGAGCCAAAGTAATGCGTTCGATTTCTCTTACTACTTTTCTTGTTTACAATAGTATAGATATCAGACGAACTAATGTCCCATAACCGAGTGAGAGAGAGGGAGATATGTGGCATAACTACGCATGCGCTCAAAGGTCTTTACAGTTATAATTCAAATCTGAAAACATACTACAGTCGTTATCTTGCTTGTTAGTTTACTGAATGCATAAACGCTTGCTTACAACAATGAGTAAAATTAAAGACAATGTTATTGGAATGGCGCGTATGGCTTGTGCGAGTGAGAGCGTTATGCATTCTCTCACTCCCACGGCTAGGGGACATTAGTTCATCTGAATACTGTACATCAAAAGAGCTGCTTTCCTCATTGTACCGTACTAAACATACATAAAAAACAGTTTTTTTAAATATTGTAATTTGTTGGTCCGGTTTAAATTTAATAAATTGTCAATAATGTAGAAAAGAAATAATTTCCTGTAAAATTTGTAGAAAATTCTGATTATTTAGATTAAATAAGTAGAAACGAATTCAATTTTGTTTAAATTTAGTTTATTTTAAACAAAACATAACTGATTTTGGTACAGTGGTCCCAGCTGTTCTGTACTATGCACTACAGTAGATTCTTCCAAAGTTAAAGGTTCGATTCCGTACCTTCACCTATCGTAGTTGATAATTACGGGAGAAGAACCAAATATGGAATACCATTTCATTTTTTGATTTTTCTTGGTTTCTATGACTTTTTTGAAATTACTTGAATTTTATATCAAGAGTAAAAATAGTTTATTTCACAACTAGAAAATATAAAATCTTAATTTTACAAATATAATTTTTTTTTTCAATTTTCTTTAGCGACGTGATTTTTACAATTCACAAAATAGGATCTTAATATGGAATACATTGGGTTATAATTTGGAATAGATACACATAATTTTCCTACATAGTTTTTACAGCACCTAAATATTAGTCGAATCAATTTATTCACAGTAATCGCAGACAAAATACAACCTTTCAGCACTAGTGCATTGTTCATGATACAATCATTACACCACGAGCATTGAATCCACCTTTCACCTTTTTTATCTTCATTGTAATCACCTTGACAAAACACGCTGTTATTTGATCTGTTTGAATCCAGTAGTTGTTTCTGTCGGTATAACCAATGGTGCAAGAAGATCAGGATTTCCAACGTCCTGTCTGGAAAAGCACTAGTATTCCATAATAAGACCCTATTCCATATATGGCTCCCTTCCCTTACCGAAGAAGTTGATACGAATTTATTTATGTATTTTTTTTAAACTGGCAAATTTATTTATATTATTGGTGTGAATCTCTTACAAAGTTTAACATCTGTTTTTTTTTTTTTTTTTTTGGTTTAACGTCTTAACATCTGTTGGAGAAAGTGGCTCTGTAATGAATACCACTACCATGAAAACTAGAAAATGTATTTATATTTTATATTTTATTATCTTTATATAGTTAAACATAATTTTTATTTAAAATGTTTTTATTTTTTGTACTTTTTGTATTTAATTTCATATACTTGATGTAACTATGTATGTTAAATAATGTAAATAAATTTTTGTTTCAGTAAAAATAAAGTTTAAATATAAGTTTGATAATATTTGACTTTATTAGGTTGAAGAAACTTGTCAACTGAGTGTTTTATTGTTGTTAAATTTCCAGTTGATTTTAATACAGTTGTATTGTATACTGGATTTAGGTATTAAAAGTCTAGACCACAGTAAGCTCACATAGAAATCCTAATATTGGAAGTTGGGATAATTCCCATCTAAATTTTTTATAATAATAATAAAAACGATGATTATGATTATAGTATTGGTTTATTTAATGAAAAGTACGAAATTGTACAAAAACAAAACCTAAAGATGTTATTTTACATTTACAAACAGAATATTTACAGATATTTTTTATTATAGCGAGCGGCTGGTCTATAATACTAGGGCATTTACTTTTCCCCAAATTACCTGTCATTTCTCTGAAAACTATTTTCATCCCTTAAGTCCTCTCCATGGTCTTTCTCTCGTTATACCACTCGTCTACTCGTATCTACCCTTGAACATGGGAAAGTATAGTTGGGTGGATTATTTTTCCCACCACGATTTAATATAAATAAGTTTAGATTTTTAAAGTACAATTAAGAAAATTAATATTATTTTATATTGTAATGATAATTTTTGTAAGTAAAGGTGAAATAATTAAATCTGTGTCGTCTTCGCTTACACCATATAGCTCAGTGGTCACCAACCGGCTGACGGCGATTCATTTTTACAGAAAATCAACGCAGCTCTAGAAATTGTTTTTTTTGTATGTAGTTTGGTGCAAAAATAATTTTTTTACGTTTAAGCTGAGTTCATGCTGAGAGTAACTGGTGATGTCAACAAGCCGTTTCTCTGAAGAGAGTTGAGGCTCCCTGGACAAGTTTACGGCCGCGAATAGGCTGAAAGTAACTTGTGATTGCACCGCGCGACAGAATACAAAAAACTACTTCTTTTGTACATCGGCCTGCAGTAGTTTGAAAGTATTGTTGCACTGTATTGGTCAAATTTTTTCTAAATCAATAATTAGTATTAAGATTTAGTATGATTTCCATATCTAAATTCGTAGAGTCGGTAAGGTAGGGCTAAATAAAAAATGTGCGGGTCGTAGCTACAGTCTTTAAAAAATTTTAAGCGAATTTTGACCACTGGTATAACTGGAGCTTATGCTCCAGTTTTACAGAAAATTTGGCCAAATTTTCTGCGGTAACCTATTTTTCTTTATTATTCGTTGTTGACCGTACCAGACGAGTTGTCTTTCTTCACTTTTATCATCCCTAAAATATTTTTTGTCAACGCTCTTTAAAATTACTTCATCCGTTAGTCTATCTGGCACAGTTAGCTGACAATTTATTTTCCAGAAACTTATTTTTGTAGATTTTGTCCTGCTTTTTAATTTCAGTTGGAGAGTCCAAACCTCTTAATCATAAACAGAGGAGCATACTACAATAAAAAAAACTTGGGAAGAAATTTTTTTAGTACCACAAGATACGTGATTACCTACTTCATAAAACAAGATTTAACAAACTGGTGATGACCTCTGCCAATTTTTTTAAAAATATCATTGTCTCGTGTACCATCTGACGATAAAATTGTACTATATATTTGTATTGTAACACCTTAAGCCTAGATTAGTTCGGGATCTGGATATAATAAATAATGATGCGACTTACTAATTTTAACTTAATACAAATTTATTGACATCATAAATTTATTGAAGTTAACTTGTAACAAATACAGCTTAATTTACAGCTTAAAAATACAGCTTAAAAATCAGCTTAATTTACTCGTCCACAACCACTTGTTACCACTGTAACTACACTATTTCAAACGGCCTCAAAATACTTTCCATTCACAATTCAATTAACAATTGATTGACTTAAGAGACGCAAACTGTTTTTATACCTATGGTCTAATAGTTTTCCAATCAAGATACTTCTAACCAATTCGCTACTATTCTGGAACAATAGAAGGGATTATAATAAGAGGGAACGTTTTTCTATTATTATTTTACAACTTTAAAAAAGCTTGGAGGGCGCGGCTTGTTCTACTTGTACTGTTTTCTCCTCTCCTACTCGTATGGATCGGTACTATTTCCCCATTGTCGATCCAGCTTCCTCAATCTTCAGTTGGTGCATGCGCACAGGAATTTTTTTACTATGTTGTTCTGTTATTGTTGATTTTCTTGAACTCATTCAAAACATTTCATTCATCGCAATTCACAATTCTTGTTCAATAGGTACACAAATTTTATAATGAATAATCTATTCCCTCAAGCATTTCTAGAATGTCGTACAATGTTATAAAATTGTATGCTTGTGTACTAACAAAAACGAAATAGCATTATTCTGGTCGCTTATTTTTATTGTGTCTTGATCTTTCAAGGACCTTATTTATGTATTAGTTAAACGCTTAAAGGACTAACTTTAGAATATCTCGTATTTAATACAGTATGTACTACAAATATTTTATTATTACATAATATAAAGGTTGTCCTTTTTATTTTGTTGTTGTTGTTTAGGTCATCAGCCAAAAGGCTGGTTTGGACCTGTAAAGGTTTTACTAAGTAAATCGAGGAGTGAGGTGGTTTACCAGTGCCTTCCTCACTGAGCGGAAAAGTACACTTATCAGCATGCCAGGCCCTCTAAAAAGCATATATATTCCACTCTGTAAATTACACTTTCACTTCATTCACCACAGGGTCTGGCTGTATAATGAAATTCATTACTTTCAGAGGAGATAACTGATTAGTGTCTTTTACACCTCTACCTCTTCTGTTCTTAAATTATTCAGTCATTTAATTGGCTGACCATGTGATAAGAAACCGAACTATTTATTTTAGCCCTGCAACTAACAGATTGAGTGTAAATAATTTGACACTCCACCTGTCTGTTATGGGCAAATTTTTATTTTATGTACCGTAAATGCATTTATTAAGGCGTGTTAATGATAAATAAAAACTTATTTTTACAGCGCATCAATATCATCAAAACAGCACCAGATCACATAGCTTAGGTTTTAACACAGTTGAAGAAATGCAATCTTTTCGAAATAAATATTTTGAAATTTGTAATGGGTGTGGAAGAACGTATAAATACAGGAAAAGCTTGCTACTCCATCAACGGGTTGAATGCGGAAAAGAACCACATTGTTCCTGTCCATATTGTGACTTTCGAACACATCACAAAGGAACTTTAAAACTACATGTTTTTAATAAACATAAAATTACTATGTAATTTTGTTTTGTATTTTAAATATGATTGTTTTCTTGTTATTGTTTCTGTTATACGATTTTTGATGAATCTAAATAAATGTTCTTGAAAAAAATCATTTTTAAACTTATTTTGTTTGTTTGTAATATTTATTATTAATTATATTATGTCAGAAGATTTTGGTGTATAATACAGTGGAATCCGGTTTTATTGTGGGATTACGGTTTATTGCGACAGCCGTTTAAACGGGACATCTTCTAAATGATGAAAAAACTGTAATGGACTGTGTAAATGTACTTTAATTATAACGGACGAGTGTTTAGTTTATTTGGATCCTTGCGCATGAAGGAAATGCCACTGAAACAAGAAGGTTTAAATGGAGAAATAGTTCGGAAACGATGAGTAACTAGGAACGTAATGGAATAGTAAAAAACCTCTTTCATTAGACGACGTCTCTTGGCTGGTAGCACTTTTTAAAACGGCTTACCGTTGACCAATGGCAGAAACCATAAGTGATTTTTGTATATACTCTTTAAGACGAATCGAATGACACTATTTTCGTTTCCAACTTTGATTTCTTGATTTTCGGTTTTGGGCCGCTTCCGGTCGCAACTGAAACTTCGAACCCAATGTTTCTGTATCTACTCTTTAATAGGAATCGAATGACATAATTTTGTTTCCAAATTCCGACTTTGTTTTCTTGATTTCCGGTTTTGGGCCACTTCCGGTCGCAACTGAAACTTCGAACCCAATGTTTCTGTATCTACTCTTTAATAGGAATCGAATGACATTATTTTTGTTTTCAAATTCCGACTTTGATTTCTTTACTTCCGGTTCGGGGTTACGTCCTGTCGAAACCGGAACTTCAAGCCCAATCGAGGCCTACTAAAGTTTTGTGTAGATTACGAATCCGATTATCCGGACATTCGGATAAACGAGTTTGTATCGTATACATGTAAATATACATTTGTTGTATTATTTTAATGATGCACTTTAATAAATTGTTTATTTACTTACCCCTGTAACTGATTAATAATTAATATTTGTTTTTTAAATTTTATTATTTAATATTATAATGTTTTGTATTGACAATATGTATTATTTTTCAGTTTATCGAGATGAGTTGTTGGAAAAGAATCGCACGAAACTTCCAACTGATTGGTTACATCTTGGGCCACCGTTCATTTGCTATAAATGCGGCAAACGATACAAATACAAGACCGGTCTTTACAGACATATTCGTCTAGAATGTGGCAAAGAACCTCAGTTCAAATGCCCCTATTGTGATAAACGGTGCACTCAGAAAGTACATCTGAAATCTCATGTC
Source organism: Catonia carolina (assembly GCA_035578175.1). Lineage (NCBI taxonomy): Eukaryota > Metazoa > Arthropoda > Insecta > Hemiptera > Achilidae > Catonia > Catonia carolina. The sequence goes on from JAQMRL010000016.1 coordinate 9,743,669, forward strand.
ATTACCAACCATCTAAAAACGTTGAAGTCTGAAAAAAGACATATGTTTAATCAATAAAGTTTTTATATTTTTTTAAATAACTGAAGTGTAATAAAATCATTATTATTTTTTTAAATTTATTTTACCTACATATTTTAAACTATTAATTCTTTACCTCGGTTGTGGAATTTTACGTCAGTATTGTTATATAATTTTAGGAACAGAATTTATTGTCGCAAAAACCATGTAAAAGTCTTGTTGTTTAGGTCAAGAGCCGAAAAGCTGGGTTAAACCTCTAGAGGCTTTATTAAGTAAACCGAGTAGTGAGGTGGTTTACCTTTGTTTTTCTCTCTGTTTTCCAGGCACGTGTGCCTGCTTTTACAGTCCTTATTTTATTATGCTACGAGTGGTACAGGAAATATGTTTTGATTGGCTATTCTGTTTTTACGTTTTTGGCTACATTTATACAAATAAAAGTATTTTAATTCGTTAAAACTCATTCCGTTTTTTTTGTGCCTGTTTACTCACGTGTGCTTACGTGTATGCCAGGCAACGCTGAAAAGCATCTGCTTCCCACCCTGCAAGTGCCACCTTCACTTCATTCACTACAGTGTCTGGATGTATAATAAAATTTATTACTCTGAGGAGATACGTCTGACTATTATCGTTTACACCTATACCTCTTCTGTTTTTAAATGCTTCTGTCATATAATTGAGTGACCATGTGATGAGAAACTGAAATATTTTTTGTAGCCCTGGAAATAGCAGATCGAGTGCAATAATTGAACACTCCACCTGCCTTTTTTTATTTATTTTCCCATTACTTACAAATAATTATCATTACAATATTATGTAATGTAATATTATGCCAGGCAACGCTGAAAAGCATCTGCTTCCCACCCTGCAAGTGCCACCTTCACTTCATTCACTACAGTGTCTGGATGTATAATAAAATTTATTACATTACATTACATTATTAATATTACAATATTAATGTTAATTTTCTTAATTATTCTTTGAAAATCTAAAACTATTTATATTAATTTGTGGTGGTTAAATTAATCCACCCCACTATGGTTTCCTATGTTCAAGGGTAGATCAATTCAGTGTTTCTCTGTTCATTATACTACTGCAACTACTGCGTTTTTGGGTTTGGGTAGCTTGTAAAAGTAACTGAAAAAATATGTACGTCTTACAAACAGGTAACCTCGTTATGCGTAGTGTGAAGTTTTAGACTTCTGCGGTAGTGATTTTATTTTTATGGGAATTTCAATATTTTTTGTTAAAGCTGACAATACCAGTAGACCGCCTGTTTAAATTTTTTATATTGTTTTTTGGGTTTATACGAAATTCAGGATATTAACGATTTGTATAAAAATGGTTCGTTTTTGTGTGTAGTCAAGAATGGTTTGTGTTAGTAAATAGGTAAAATTTAATTTTGAAATAGTTTTCATAGAAGTTTTTACAAAAAAAAATAACACTGGATATACACTGCTCCGCCCATAACAGACAAGTGGAGTGTCAAATTATTTACACTCAATTTGTTCGTTGCAGGGCTAAAATAAATAGTTCTGTTTCTTATCACATGGTCAGCCAATTAAATGACTGAATCATTTAAGAACAGAAGAGGTAGAGGTGTAAAAGACACTAATCAGAGTTATCTTCTCTGAAAGTAATGAATTTCATTATACAGCCAGACCCTGTGGTGAATGAAGTGAAGGTGTCATTTACAGAGTGGAAAATTTGTGCTTTTCAGAGGGCCCGGCATGCTGATAAGCGTACTTTTCCACTCAGTGAGGAAGGCAATGGTAAACCACCTCACTCTTCGTTTTACTTAGTAAAACCTCTGGAGGTTCAAACCAGCCTTTCGGCTGTTGACCGAAACAACAACATACACTGCTAATGTAAGTTTGGCAACGTTGGTTGTCCCGTGGAAGCTGATATATGTTATTTCAACATTTAAGGTCTATTTATGGTCATTAGGTCATTTATGTCCACTAGGACGTAAATCATATTAGGACCGCAACCGTACCGACAAATGCAAATAAATATTCCGTGTTTAGATTAGCACATGAGAATACCCATTAGACCTTTCCGTCTTCGGCTAACAATGTAACGTGCCGTGCCCGTTTAATGAACAATTTCCAGGCCACAATATTTTGTAGGTGACGACGGCACACTCCGTGGATGATACGCTTTGTTGCTGAATTGCGCGTTGCTATCCCATTCTGACAAAACACTACATAGATTCCGTCTACGCTAAGAGTACTCCGACGTAGGCAACCAGCAAGACAAGTGAGCATGCGCATTAATTAAAAATACACACAGCATGATCAAAAACAAAATTACATACAACACTAATTATTCTCTCTAAGCTTAATATAATAAAAACACGATCAATTCATTTGTTAGAAAATGTTTTATAAATCGAATAAAACGAATAAAATGTTTTATAAATCGATTATGTAATGAGAAAATTGTGTGGTAACCCAAAGAGGCGACCTCCACTAGATTATGTAATGTGAAGACGAAGCCTCCACCAGATTTCGCATGGCAAAGTAAGGTGCTAGACATCAAACTAAGTAAGGAGGAATATCCACCGAAGTAGACGACAACCATCATACTAAGTAAGAGGTACAAGCACAGCGAACTTCACCATTAATAATACCATTAATAATTACCGTTTACCATTAATAATTAAAACTATTACTACTGTTACTCACATTGTTATTTTTCGTTACATTATTTACTATTACTACATTATTAATTATAATTAATAGGTTTTTATTATAGACTCAGTTTTATTTATGGTCACAAGTAATAAGACTAATGGTCTTGAATTATAACAAGAGAGTAAACAATTCCAGTGATTCATTGTTTATTATTTCATATTGTTTATTTCTGCCCATAACAGACAGGTAGAGTTTCAAATTATTTATACTCAATCTGTTCGTTGCAGGGCTAAAATAAATAGTTCTGTTTCTTATCATATGGTCAGCCAATTAAATGACTGAATCATTTAAGAACAGAAGAGGTAGAGGTGTAAAAGACACTAATCAGAGTTATCTCCTCTGAAAGTAATGAATTTTATTATACAGCCAGACCCTGTGGTGAATGAAGTGAAGGTGTCATTTGCAGAGTGGAAAATATGTGCTTTTCAGAGGGCCCGGCATGCTGATAAGCGTATATACTTTTCCACTCAGTGAAGAAGGCAATGGTAAACCACCTCACTCCTCGTTTTACTTAGTAAAACCTCTACAGGTTCAAACCAGCCTTTTGGCTGATGGCCTAAACAACAACAACATTGTTTATTTTGTATCATTAAAATTAATGTCTGTGATTAGTTTAATACAACTGTTAGCACTTGAATGTGTTTCAACTCATTTCTAGTTTCATCATTGATCTTTTGGTATTGTATCGGTTTGTTTCGATTTTCTACGTAGTCTGAAGTTGAAAATTTTTGTAAGCTGTGGTTTGTTAACATGCGTGATAGTGAATGTGTTGAGTTTTGAAACATAAAAGCGGTAAACATTAAAAAGTAGACGAAAATTGTTTTGTTAAATATAATGATTAAAATAATTAATTAAGGAGTCGCTTTATGAAACTACAATAATTTCAAGTAATGTGAACGGTATAATTGAAAACGCTTAAAGGATAATGTTTATTTTAGCTGTATGTAGATATTTTTAGGATGAAATGTAGTGAAAGATAATTGTCAGGCGGAGAGGTAGATACGCGCCAACTAAGTGTAAAACTTTTGTTTACAACCTATAGGCGCTGCCTCGCGCACGCGGAGTACTCTTACGGTAGATGGACTATAGTTCTTGCTGATAGAAGAGGACCGAACGAATAACAAACGGTAAGGTTATCATACTCGTCGTATACGGGTATAGAACGCTATTTATCCGTTGCAGTAGGCACAGTAGTAAACGGAGCGTTTTTATCGTGCCCAATACGGTCATGGTATATGATACATTGGAATGGGCAAAGAATTTTACTCATGTAATGCACTCCGAATCAGACTGTAATATAGTTTTTAGATAATTATTTTTTTTAACTTTTTATCTACTAATTAGAAATTTTTAATTATTAATTTTTTCCAGTACGTCAAGCAAGCCAACCGTGTCATGTCTCACAGATTGAGAATCAAAGTAAGCAAACCGTCGATGGTAGACATCAGTGTTTAAATTGTGGTAAGAGCTACAAATATAAGCAAGGTTTATATCTTCATCAGCGTCATGAATGCGGAAAGGAACCTCAGTTCAAGTGCAGTTATTGTCCGTACACTACTCATCAAAAGGGATCTCTTAAAGTTCATTTGTTCACTAAACATAAAATTATTATGGGTACTAAGATCCATAAAGAAATAATATAAACAATAATATTGTCGGTCATAAAAAACTGTCTGTTGGTCACCTTATGTATCACTCCACACTACAGGTGTTACTACGAGGGCAGTCCAGAAAGTCTGTCACGTTTTGATATAAAAAAAAAAACTAAGTACAAGAAAAAAATTTTATTATATACATTTTAAAGTGCAACTAAAATACTATTTTTCTACATAATCACCAAACAAATTAAGACACTTACCATAGCGGTGAACTAATTTTGAAATGCCGGCGTCATAAAAGTCCTACCGCCTGTGATTTTAACCAGTTAGTCACACCCTCCTGCAGCTCCGCGGAAAACTTAATTTTTCTGTAACAATTTCGTGCAATAAACTTTTTGAAATTTGTGGGAAAAAAAGCGATAGCTCTCGTATGGTGAATAGACGGTCTTCTCTAATCTTCTCATTGACTTTATTCACAATGTCATCAGTCACGAAGCTTGGCCGTCCACTTCGTTCTTCCTCGTGAACATTAGTTCGGCCATTTTTGAACTGAATGCACAAACGCCGTACTCCACTTTCAGAGTAAACATCGTGTCCATAAACTTCACAGATTCTGTTGTTAAATGATTCAATTATTTAATTGGCTGACCGTGTGATAACAAACAGAACTATTTATTTTTGCCCTGCAACTAACAGATTGGATGTAAATAATTTGACACTCCACCTGTCTGTTATGGGCAGATACTTCGTATATTATGACGTTATATCAGATGATCTTTTGCAACTTGCCCTTCAGTATATTACACGTTGCAATCCAAGCCACGCTCGACAAATAGCGCCAATAAAAAAACTTTTTTATTTAAAATCCTAAACAATGAAATCTGAATAAACCATGCTCTCCTTTTTATTTATTTACAAATTAAAAATTTTTCTTTGCTAATTTAAATTTTTTACAATTTAAATTTTGTAGAAAATAATGTATCTTGAATAACTTTTATATCCTGTTTTCTTCGTTTATTTATTTGCTTATTTTTAAAAAGTTGTGTTGTGTTATTATGTAATAAAATAGTATGTGAAATCATTACATTTATAGATGTGTTGAAGTTTTTTTTTTACCATTTTCTTGTTACTGTGAATTTAAGTTCTGTAGTGAGGAGATGAATATATTATTCAAAATTATCGGTAAGTCCCGATTTCAGTTTCTATCTGGGATTATTATTTTACCCATGACGACATTACATAAAGCACTGTAAATAATAATGCCATGATGACATTAGGTAAATCTATAAAAATGGTGGATATTGTTTGCCCTGTAATTTATTTGAAGTAGTTCAACATTTAGCAGTTTTAAAGATTGACGTTAACTATTAGGTAATTATTTTGCTTGTATTAGCTGGCCTCGCGAAACTTGCTGAAATAAAACAATTTTTATTTCCGGTTTACCTGTTGAATCAGGTGCTTATAAATTCCCTCCGCTTCGTCTGCTAGAGACGTCGCGCGTGTATTGCTTTTTCGTAATTTGAAGACTACACAGTACAAATACAATTACATATTGCTTGTGTGACGAATGTCGGAAGCAGTATATTATATATATTTATATACGAGGCGCGGCTATTAAATAACGAGACTGACGTAAAACATTTTATTTTCATTTTATATTTAATCACTTATTGTCACCTTCAATATACACTCCTTCTCTATCACTACAACGCTCCATGCGAATTTTCCGTTAGTGGAAACACTATTGGACGTCATCTTGTGTCAGCTCCTTCAGGACACGTGCCGCTTCCTCTGTTACAGCTTCCGCAGACTCAAATTTTGTCCCTTTTAATGCAGTTTTCACCTTCGGGAACAGATAGAAGTCACATGGTGCAAGATCTGGTGAATAAGGTCGATGTTTTAACACTGAGATGCTGTACTTGGCTAGGAACCTCTTAAAAGATAACGCGGAATGAGCTGGCGCATTGTATTGGTGGAGAACCCAACATGATTTGTCCTTCCACATTCCGGGGCGTTTTTTCCTTAGTCTTTGACTTAGTTTAGAAAGTACCTCAAGGTAGTAATATTGATTAATTGTTTGACCATTAGGAACCCAGTAACAACCCAGTACACAATCCCATGGTATAAAAAAAAAAACAATCATCATTGCTTTAAATTTTGTCTTGCTCAATCGAGCTTTTTTGGCTCTCGGAGAAGTTCGGCTCATCCAATGCATGAATTGGCGCTTTGTTTCCGGATCATAAGTAAAAACCATTTTTCATCACATGTTATTATCTTCTACCTGTTTACTAAGGTGAAATCTGCATTGAAAGGGACAAGATTTGAGTCTGTGAAGCTGTAAAAGAGAAAGGTGCACTACTATTTTACGTCGAGGTCGAGTGTCACCGGTGTGAGACTGGCCTAATTCGTAACGATACTGCTATGCAATTTCACATAACCTGCTTATTTCCTGTGTGTATTTGTGGTATTTCAGTTGATTTAAGTTTTTGGAAATGGTTTTTGCATTCTTCTTTTTAAGTTACTTTTTCGCATCATTATGCAGTTTTATTTTAATTTTTAATGTTCTGTTCTTTTTTCATTTGACTATAATTTTTGAAAATAGAAGACTTGTGTTAATTTTTTACAGCTTATCTAGAAGACTTGAAACTACATTCAAATTACTATCAACGATCTACTGGAACGAAACAAAAGAAAAATACTTTCGAATTTCCTTTTAAATGTGAAGATTGTGGCAAATGTTATAAGTATAAACAGAATTTATCTCAACATAAACGACTCGTTTGTGGCAAAGAAAGACAGTTTAAATGCAGTCATTGCGATAAAAAATTTAGTCAAAAAGTTCATCTACAATATCATACGTTCGCGTTCCATTCTGATAAGTATTGACTTGTTGAACGATTATCAATCAAATTCGATTACGGCTTTGGCACATGCCTTTTTTCCTGGAAATTTAAATATTGTATTAAAAATGTTTAAGTATTATTTTGTGTTCCTATGTAATTCAGTATTAAACGCAACTTATTGTCTGTAAAATCATAAAATTATGTATTGGTTATTGTATAAAAATCAGGGTTAGGTTCCTAAATGAGCGGAAAACGTAGCTTGTTGACTGCACGAATAGTGGGAGATCGTCTGTTCACCTATTTTTATACACACTAGAGATTGTTGTAGTATGTTTTGTGCGGTTCCAAGCTCCTTGTTGTGGGGGGAGGGGTGAAGGGTACGGGTGAGGCATAATGAATGAGTGACGCATGCTGGGAGAACGATTGTTGTATTACTCTGATACAAAACATTCGTTTACAAACTTTCCGTATTTAACATATTTGTTGGTTTTTATTACATTTACATTTATTTATTTACATATTTTGATATAAATTTGTAAGTTAAGTATTATGAATCCGACCAAGTTAATAACCCGGTAGGTATTTGTTAAATAAATGCGTCGGATAAGAATATTTTTTACTTTCTCTTGCCTATATGAATATATAGGAAGGAAAGTATTGTTTTCATGTCGATTTTTCGAAATCGAGTTTTCACCGGATCTATACGTTTTCAGACCCCCTGAACCCAAAAAACATGTTTTTAGCGATTGGTCTCTGTGTGTGTGTGTGTGTGTGTGTGTGTGTGTGTGTGGTGTGTGAACAGAATATCTCAAGAACGGAACATCGTACGAACTTGAAACTTGAAACTTAAGTTACGTACCACTACCGGACTCGACACGAACATTTTCATCAAAATCGGTCAACCGGAAGTGGTAGTTTATTCGTGTAATTTTTCACTTTTTTGCGATTTTCTCAAAAACTGGTCCTACGATTTTTTTAAAAATCGCCTGGATAACTCAATTTTTTATTCTCTACAAGATAGGGTAGGCGTCATGTTTGCTGAAATTCTGGGTGAGGCTGTTTTCACGTAAAAACGTTGTTTTTTTTAAGATTACAGCTTTAATATGCATTTTAGCGCAAAACTTTATATAATAAAAGTTGTAGAGAATTAAAAATTCCACAACTTTTATTTCAAACAATTTTTTGTATAACGCTTAGTTTAGCGGTAATTTGCGATTTTCTGTTTTTTTTCTCACGAAAATGTGTGAAAAATCGATTTTTTTAAGATTTCGGCCTTAGTATGCATTTTAGGACAAAAGTGTATAGAATTTAATTTATAGGAAATTAAAAGATCTACAACTTTTATTTTAAGCATTTTTCTCTACAGAGCCTAGTTTAGAGAGAAAGAGTGATTTTCCGTATTTCTAAGCCAAACTGAGGTTGATTTTCATTTTGCATCATTCACTCATGATTAAAATAAGGTTATGTTTATTGAGGTTAGTTTTTTGTTTATTTCTAATGTTTTATTACTAATATTAGGTTTATTGTTAATTATTTCTATTGGCAAGAGAAAGTTGTGTGAGTGTTTCACACCAGATTTTTTAGTCTAGTTAGTATACTCTACCATTACAAATGCATCAGTTGTGAATTGTGAAACACTACGAACTCAGTCATTCTCCCACTACTATAACAGCGCACTGCATTCCTTTCAACCATACGGAGCTGGGGCTAAAGCAATATTTATTGCCAGCACTTTTATATTGCTACAGTATATTCCTGATTTTCCGAAACCCGCTTAACCGAAACGGATTTGAAAAACTTCTTTTTTTTTAACTTGGTGATTACTCAATTTCAATATTGTAGTATATACGCACAGTGCAACATTTAAATAGGTAAAATCGTTAAAATAATTTTGTATAAATTACGAATATGAAGTTTCACCATTGTGGAATTTCGTTTACTTGTTCTTAACCTCAAGGACGTCCTTAAACGATGGCGTATTGTTACCGCAAAAAAACGGTTTCATCAAAAATTTCACACTTTGTTTTTAAAAGACTACTAATTTAAAAAAAGATACAGTAAATATAAATTACTGTACAGATTTTTTTTTCTGTTGAATTTTCTGTATATTTGTTTGTACATACTTATAAAAATCGTAACAAATACTGTGTAATCATTTTAAGGTCTTCGGGCCAGCCCAATCCGTCAACTGGTAGAAAGTCGCTATTGTTTGTTAAGTAACACTAGTTGGGCAAGTGACTTTGTATGATGATCAGCCATTCCTGAACAAACTCCATTGGGGGTCCCTGTTCAAAAATTCATGCCAAATCACGTCAATCCACCGGGTTGGTCTAGAGGTAAAGTCGTCGCCAAAATCAGCTGTTTAACAGCTGATTTTCGGAGACGAAGGTTCCTGGTTCAAATCCTAGTAAAGGTTGTTACTTTTATACGGATTTGAATACTAGACAGTGGTTGCCGGTGTACTTTGATGGTTGGGGTTTAATTAACCATACTCTCTCAGGAGTGGTCGACCTGGGTCAGTACAAGACTACACCTCATTTACACGTCATACACATCATCCTCATCTCATCGGGTCATGGGGTTGCTTATTGTTCTGAATTGAACAGATTGCAATGTACACATATTAGGAATTAAAAAAAAATCACGTCAAAAAAATACAGCGATAAGCAGCGATCCAATTGGGTGGTTATCAATAAAGTACAGTTTCCGACAACAAATAAAAGCTAAAAAATCATTTTAAACCCTAAAAAAGTAGAACTTTGCCTCCTATATTTTGGTTAAGCCGGGTTTTATTGCATTTATGTTATTGTTAAAATACTGACGGCGGTGTTATCTTATCGACAGTATTACATCATTTTATACCGTAATGATCACAAAAATGAGATATATAAGAAAATATATATAAAAATCTTTTGTAAAATTTACTAGCCATTCTTTGTTTTTTTTTTGAGTTTTAGTAATAAGGAATATGTGATATAAAATCTGTGAAGTCTAAATTGGCGGTCAGATCTAAAGCAGTTGGATAAAAGAGAAGCGGAGGTCTACAAGCTGATACTATAAAAATTACTGTCTGTTTATAACTTGATGGCCTCCCGCAGAGAAGAGCAGAATCGGCCCGCTATTGAATCGTTCTTCTCAATAACACTTCATTATGTACCAAGTCCAGTAATAGAGAGTATTTTGAAGGCGATAAGGTTGTTTTGTAAAAAAAATTGAAAATAAATAGCTTTTGAATAATAATTCCGGTTTCTTCGAACCTCCTATTTTTCTTACGTTGTTAATAAGACTTCACATTATTATAATAGCAAGTAAGAAATCATCAGTCGTTTAAGACATTTTTACTACTGCGTTTTGGTCGTCGAATCTGACAGCACCACTTGCGGTTGCGTTCAGACAGCAATTGCAATAATATTCATCGCGTTTCTGTTGCGGCGACAAAACCCTTGAATATGTCACCGGCCTAAAGAAGTTTTCATATTTAAAAGTTGCACGAATAGGATATTTTATTGGTTGACAATGTCTAAATATATCCAGCCGGACGAGTTGAGCAAGTTGGAGCTATGTCAACCGCTCTCCCACAGCCAGCTGATATGAGTGGATTTAAATCTTGTTCACCATTTAAATTACCCTCCTCCAAACTCTCTGTGAACGACAAATTTCTTACCATATATATGTTTACCCACGACACAAATCGCATGCATAAAAAGTTTCTCCTCAAGCGATTGTAGACGGTGGGCTCGAATATGAGGGAACAGAATCGATATCGTCAGTTTCTTCTAGCAGTTACAACTCAAATCAAATGCCCAGAACAGTTTCTGTGACGTGATTGTTGTATTATCAGTATTCTCAATAGTTAGATTTATAGGTGAAAATAAATATTTCAACATAGCTCCACCGCATTGGTAAAAAATTGTCTTTTCCATGCCTCGAATTACTCGATCTTAACTGACATTAGACCTGACCGTCGCTTTAGTTTTGGATGAATAATCCATAAAATGTACTAATAAGAAATTGTTTTTTTTTATGTAAGAGTTAAAATTATTTACTATTCTTTACTTATAAATTTTAAGATTTATTATTAAAATGTCATGTAGCCTTATAATGGTATAAATAAATTTATTTTATTGTTTTATTACTGTAATAAAAATGAGCATATTCCTTTTCGTTAATATCAATAGGTAAAAATTCCTATGAGTGTTAGTTTTAATTAGTACCTACTAAATCTTAGTTTTCGTCGTGGAATAAAAACGATATATCTAACACGTTGATCAAATATCTTGTGTGAAACATGTAAGGTTTGATCATTTATTCGTTTGCATTGATTGTTTGCGATTCTTGTCTAATTACTTGAGTCATGAGTTTGCCTTTGTTTTAACGGGAGTAAAGGGGGGGAACATAAGTGCGCATGCGCGCTGGTTTAGTATCAGTTCAGAGTACATACAGTACTATATCGTGGAAACTTTTGTAGGTTAACTGTACGAATTGTTTGTTACCGTAAACAAAAATGTCGGTTTCTTAAAAACATGGTGGAACTGTTCACAACGTTGAACAGAAATATCTTTCCGTGCCTCTTAACAAAAGCCGTGAGTGAGCGAAGGGCTAACTAATATGATGTTTCTATTTCCACAATTCGGAATGTTAAGAGGAGGTTAAAGGACAGTGAAGAAGATAATTCTTTATCAACAGTTTTTTAAACCTGGTAAAAAAGGAAACGGTTATATCAATAAGAAAGTGATGCGACATGTGAAAAATTATTACCGGTTTTGAAAGAAAGGCTAAATTTTTGTTGAAAACTATGTACGCTAAGTAATATTTTAAAGGAAATGGGGTTAAGTAGAAAAAGTGTTAGTCACAACGTAGTATTTTAATTAATGGTAACATGTGGTTAACAAACGGTGAAATTGCACGGTAGTAAAATATAGTGTTTCACTGTTGAGGTTGGCAGCACTGTCTCTACCTCAACACTTCTCATTACTTCTTTACAGCCCAATCATTTGCAAAAGGCATTCTCGCGACTCACTTTCTATACAGTTTTATCTTCCTGTTGAATTATATTTTTATCTTATTTTATTAGAGTACAAAAAATTAGTCAGTATTTTATTATTGCGGAAAAGCCAATATTTTTACGGACACAAAATAATGATGAAATTAATTGCTCATATTTTCCTGCTCTTTGAACTTCTTTTATTCTTTCTTTTACTCGCTTTGCGCAGAAATAACGGCTTGTCCATATTTTTTTGTAAACTGATCTCTGTTTAAATAATCCTGATATTTTTTGCTGTATTTATTATTTCTTTCAATGAGTCTTAGAAGTATTGTTCATGTTGATTAGATATCAGCTTAAAGGCTGGGAATTTGATTTGTACATCACTGACAAGAAGCCAGGTTTTGCACTCTTGTTTCACTATTTACGTATTTCATGGAAGATTTTATCTGACAACAGAACTTCAAAATTATATATATTATAATATATATAATTATAAATTATTATAATTATTGGTAGTTCCTGGCTCTCCGATGTGGCCTATTCCCACGACGCTAGTTTACTAGCTGCTACTACTAGCGGATCCTACTAGCGCGAAGGTGTCTGTTCCCACGGAGCTAGTTAATTAATACCAGTGCTCTAAAAGACACGTGAGTTGTGTGTGTATACGAGCTATTAAATAACGAGACTGACGTTGTAAAAATTTTATTTGAATTTTATACGTAATCACTTATTGTCACCTGCAATATACACTCCTTCTCTATCCCTACAACGCTCCATGCGAATTTCCCGTTGTTGGAAACAGTGCTGGAAGTCATCTTCTGTCAGCTCCTTCAGGACACGTCCTGCTTTCTCTTTTACAGCTTCCACAGACTTAAATCTTGTCCCTTTCAATGCAGATTTCACCTTAGGGAACAGGAAGAAGATAATAACATGTGATGAAACGTGGTTTTTTATTTATGATCCGGAAACGAAGCGCCAATCCATGCACTAGAAAAGCCGAAAAAAGCTCGAATGAGCAAGTCAAAATTTAAAGCAATGGTGATTGTTTTTATTTGATATTCATGAGATTGTGTACCTTCACTGGGTTCCTGAAGGTCAAACAATTAATCAATATTACTACCTTGAGGTACTTTCTAAACTACGTCAAAGAGTAAGGATAACCTCCCCGAAATGTGGAAGGACAAATTGTAAGGCCGAATGAGCGCCAGCTCATTCGGCGTTAGCTGTCAAGAGGTTTCTAGCCAAGTACAGCATCTCAGTGTTAAAACATCCACCTTATTCACCAGATCTTGCACCATGTGACTTCTACCTTTTCCCTAAGGTGAAATCTGCGTTAAAAGGGACAAGATTTGAGTCTGTGGTAGCTGTAACAGAGAAAGCGGCATGTGTCTTGAATGAGCTGACAGAAGATGACTTCAAGCACTGTTTTCAACAATGGAAAGTTCGCATGGAGCGTTGTAGGGATAGAGAAGGAGTATATATTGAAGGTGACAATAAGTGATTATGTTGTTGTTGTTTAGGTCATCAGCCAAAAGGCTGGTTTGAACCTGTAGAGGTTTTACTAAGTAAAACGAGGAGTGAGGTGGTTTACCATTGCCTTCCTCACTGAGTGGAAAAGTACGCTTATCAGCCTGCCGGGCCCTCTGAAAAGCACATATTTTCCACTCTGTAAATGACACTTTCACTTCCTTCACCACAGGGTCTGGCTGTATAATGAAATTCATTACTTTCAGAGGAGATAACTCTGATTAGTGTCTTTTACACCTCTACCTCTTCTGTTCTTAAATGATTCAGTCATTTAATTGGCTGACCATGTGATATGAAACAGAACTATTTATTTTAGCCCTGCAACGAACAGATTGAGTGTAAATAATTTGACACTCCACCTGTCTGTTATGGGCAGAAGTGATTATGTATAAAATAAAAATAAAATTTTTACAACGTCAGTCTCGTTATTTAATTGCCACACCTCGTATTGCTGTACAAAGTAAGTATTAAATCACATCTTCTGTTGGTGTAAATCGTTGAACGTTAAGACAAATGTTGAGGATGGAAGGACACGAAGCATGCCGGCGTGAACTGAAAAGAAAGAAACGCAGTGAGTGGGTCATTAGTTGAGAAAATTTGGAGCTTGTTTAAGACTTGTTAAGGAACTCTGTTTGGAAGATTAAACTTCCTTGCAAATGAGTGTCTTAACATTTTGAATCAAACCGGAATTACATTTTGACTACTACTTTTCGCCGGCTACACTAGAAATCTGTTGAAACCAGCTTATTAGCAAGTAGGAACGTTTCCAAACGTTCACAACGGGCTACATAGTTTACTAGCGCTGGTCAACGAGCAACTTGTAGCTACTAACGTCGTGGGAATAAAGCTATAGACCACTCTCACTCATGCGCGCGCACTTGATATTATACTACTCCCGTGTTTTTAGAACCGTTCATCATTATAGAGAAACAACAAAATAGTTTAGTAGTTTATTATAATACTTTAAAATTGCTTGTTTTTTAATTATCTTGAATTTTACATTTTAAATATGTGCATATAAATTGGTTGCTGATTTTGTGTGAAATGTTGCAGCTAATGAAGACGGCCGTTTTCATTGCTACAATTCAAACAGATCAATACACACGAGAGACAGATGTAGCGTCGGTACTTTCATGTGCTTCAATTGCGGAAAAAAATACAAATACAAAGAGAATTTAGCACGACATCAACGACTGGAATGCGGCAAAGAACCTCAGTTTAAATGTCCGTATTGTATGAAACGATGCCACCAAAAATCTGCTTTAAAATCTCATGTGTTTAGTAAACATGTAAATGAATTAAATGCATCGGAATTTGTACAGAAATGATTAGTTTATTAAGTATATATTTTTTATAATGATTGTAAATGACTTTTTATTTATATTCCTGTAGTACATTGTGTAAAACATACAAAGGGTGGTTAAAATTTCAACAGCAATCTATCCGTAGTTGATTGTATTGATAAGAATTACGAAAAAAAATCATATTTATATACATTAACCATACTCTCTCAGGAATGGTCGGCCTGGGTCTGTACATGACTACACCTCATTTACACGTCATACACATCATCCTCATCTCATTGGGTCATGGGGTTGCTTATTGTTCTAAATTGAACAGATTGCAACGTACACAAATTAGGAATAAAAAAAAATTTTACATTCGTCCGGAAACGCTTGGTTAACCAGTTAAGGCTGGCGACAGATTTCACCCAAAATACAGTTGTGTTTTTTACGTCATCAGTCGAAAGGCTGGTTTGAACCTCCAGTGACTTTACTTAGTAAAACGAAGAGTGAGGTTGTTTACATTTTCCTTCCTCACTGAGTGGAAAAATAGCTTACTCTTGTCAGCATGCCAGGCCCTCTAAATCCATCTACTTTCCACCCTGCAAATGACACCTTTACTTCATTCACCACAAGGTCTGGCTGTATAATGAAATTCATTACTTTCAGAGGAGATAACCGTGATTAGTGTCTTTTACACCTCTACCTCTTCTGCTCTTAATTGCTGCTGTCATATAATTGGCTGACCATGTGACAAGAAACAGAACTTTTTTTGTAGCCTTGGAACGACCAGATCGAATGTAAATAATTTAACACTCCAGTTGTCTATTATGGGTAAAAAATACAGTTATACCTTGGACAATTCGAATTGGCATAAGTCGCTTCGATGTTTTTCTTCTCCACTCTTCGCCCCTCATCATGGAACGACGGTACAGTCACAAAAGTATACAATCGCTTTGTCAAATCAAAAACTTAAATCTACGTTGAATAAAATAAAAGTCAAAATAAAATATCAAAGCAATTGATCACTTACTAATTAAAAGAAAATTAAAACAAATTAAAGAAACACGGAACTTTTCTTTTATAAAATACTCAACAATACAAAATCGTATCTACTGTAGCCTACATATTAAAATACAGTAAAATTATCATATGATGTTGTCACCAGCTGATCCTTAGCACCACGTCGCTGTTTGTTAAATCATAAGACTTTATTTATGACAAATCTTTATTTGAATCACATCAGCTGGTTTAAAAGCAGCAGATTATATTCTAACCTCATAAAAGCCTTAATATAGGACATAAACATTATTTTCAACCCTTAAGGGCTAACTTTTTAAGGTTTTCAATAGTCTAAAATCTGTACCGGCATCATAGTTACAACATAAAAAAAATTTCATAAAAATTGATTCAGTAATTTAGAGATAAAGGGGAACATACACACACACATACATCGAATTTTATATAAATATAGATTTCGTTCTTGAGAAGTTTTATTCAGATGTCCGCGCGTATTCACACACACAACAATCGATAGATTGTTTTTTTGGGTTCAGGGGATGTGAAAACTTGTACATCAGGGGAAAACTGCATTTCAATATTTTGTATTCGTATATATACGAGTCAAGACAACGTAAAAATTTAGGGTCGAAAAGAAAACATTTTTATTGTTTTATGTAATGTTAATTTGTTGAACGCGTAATGGAGTCATTAGTTTATTTTATTCAACAGGTGAGAAAATTATTGTAAAACCTACTCCGTAAGTAAAAAAATCAATTGCTATCAAGAATAGAATCGTGTGTGAGCTGTGAGTGTTTCACACAGCAGATATCATTAACCAGATATTTTTACCACATATCATCAACGTTTTTTTCATTAGCGACTGTAATTGGTTTGTGTGTAGGTGAGTTTTGATACCCATGTGAAAAATCGAAACCCGGGGTTGAAAAATATTGTATTAGGCTACTTTCTCTTGCCTATATGAATATATAGGAAGGAAAGTATTGTTTTCATGTCGATTTTAACAAATCGAGTTTTCACCGGATCTATACGTTTTCAGACCCCCTGAACCCAAAAAACATGTTTTTAGCGATTGGTCTGTGTGGGTGCGTGTGTGTGTGTGAACAGAATATCTCAAGAACGGAACATCGTACGAACTTGAAACTTGAAACTTAAGTTACGTACCACTACCGGACTCGACACGAACATTTTCATCAAAATCGGTCAACCGAAAGTGGTAGTTTATTCGTGTAATTTTTCACTTTTTTGCGATTTTCTCAAAAACTGGTCCTACGATTTTTTTTAAAATCGCCTGGTTTACTCAATTTTTTATTCTCTACAAGATAGGGTAGGCGTCATGTTTGCTGAAATTCTGGGTGAGGCTGTTTTCACGTAAAAACGTTGTTTTTTTAAGATTACAGCTTTAATATGCATTTTAGCGCAAAACTTTATATAATAAAAGTTGTAGAGAATTGAAAATTCAGACCCCCTGAACCCAAAAAACATGTTTTCAGCGATTGGTCTGTGTGTGTGTGTGTGTGTGTGTGTGTGAACAGAATATCTCAAGAACGGAACATCGTACGAACTTGAAACTTGAAACTTAAGTTAAGTACCACTACCGGACTCGACACGAACATTTTCATCAAAATCGGTCAACCGGAAGTGGTAGTTTATTCGTGTAATTTTTCACTTTTTTGCGATTTTCTCAAAAACTGGTCCTACGATTTTTTTTAAAATCGCCTGGTTTACTCAATTTTTTATTCTCTACAAGATAGGGTAGGCGTCATGTTTGCTGAAATTCTGGGTGAGGCTGTTTTCACGTAAAAACGTTGTTTTTTTAAGATTACAGCTTTAATATGCATTTTAGCGCAAAACTTTATATAATAAAAGTTGTAGAGAATTGAAAATTCTACAACTTTTATTTCAAACAATTTTTTGTATAACGCTTAGTTTAGCGGTAATTTGCGATTTTCTGTTTTTTTTCTCACGAAAATGTGTGAAAAATTGATTTTTTTAAGATTTCGGCCTTAGTATGCATTTTACGACAAAAGTGTATATAATTTAATTTAATTTATAGAAAATTAAAAGATGTACAACTTTTATTTAAAGCATTTTTCTCCACAGAGCCTAGTTTAGAGAGAAAGAGTGATTTTCCGTATTTCTAAGCCAAAAACTGAGGTTGATTTTCATTTTGCATCATTTACTCATGATTAAAATAAGGTTATGTTTTTGAGGTTAGTTTTTTGTTTATTTCTAATATTTTATTATTAATGTTAGGTTTATTGTTAATTATTTGCATTGGCAAGAGAAAGTTGTGTGAGTGTTTCACACCAGATTTTTTTATTGTTGTTTAGGTCTCAGCCGAAGGCTGTTTTGAAACTCTAGAGGCTTTACTAAGTTAAACGAGAAGTGAGGTGGTTTATAATAGCCTTCCTCACTGAGTGGAAAGGTATGCTTATCAGCATGCGCGGCCCTCCGAAAGGCACTTACTTTCCACCTTGCAAACGACACCTTCACTTCACACAGAGTCTGGCTGTAATAAAATTTTTTACTCTTGGACGAGATAACTGTGATTACTATCGGTTTCATAATCGTAGACACTGCCCATAACAGACAGGTGGAGTGTCAAATTATTTACACTCAATCTGTTTGTTGCAGGGCTAAAATAAATAGTTCTGTTTCTTATCACATGGTCAGCCAATTGAATGACTGAATCATTTAAGAGCAGAAGAGGTAGAGGTGTAAAAGACACTAATCAGAGTTATCTCCTCTGAAAGTAATGAATTTCATTACACAGCCAGACCCTGTGGTGAATGAAGTGAAGGTGTCATTTGCAGAGTGGAAAATATTATGTGCTTTTCAGAGGGCCCGGCATGCTGATAAGCGTACTTTTCCACTCAGTGAGTTGTGGCAATGGTAAACCACCTTACTCCTCGTTTTTGTTTAGTAAAACCTCTAGAGGTTCAAACCAGCCTTTTGGCTGATGACCTAAACAACAACAACAATCGTAGACACCCGAGTTTGAACCCTTGCATCTCCAAAACTATTAGTCGGATTTCAACATATTTTGCATCAAAATTTAGCCCATTTTATTATGCGTTGACTTTTAATGGTCCTATATTTTTAATGTTGTTTAAAAATTGTCATATCGAGGTTGGAAGACAAAAAGACCCAGTTTTTTGCTACCGCAACAAATTTCATGCGTTTAGAGGTGTGTTACTCGATAATTATTTTACCGAAAAGTTTGAAATTTTAAAACAACATAGACAATTATATTCTTACAGCGTGTACGAAATTTAGATTTTTTACGTTATTTAAATTTTGTTTTATTAACAATATTCTGAATCCTTGCTATCTCGGTAACCGCTCGATCGTTCGGCACGGGCAAACTATCGTTTTATTCAGCGTCAAAATCTTTGTACAAATATGTAATAACATTAACTATTGATTGGTCAATGTAGTAATAGAATTTTAAAAATTTTGAAAATTAGACTGGGTAATGCAGGGGTGGGCACTACTATCCATGTTGACAGTTTGTGTACGTGACATCCTGTCGGACTGACTACCTAAATTGACAGACTGCATTGTCAATCCAGGTAGACCGTCAGATTCAGGCAACTTGGATCGTAGTGCCCACCATTAACCAGTCTATTTTTCAAAATTTTTAAAATTCTACCACAACATTGGCCAATCAATATTTCATGTTATTAACATATTTGTACTAAGTTTTTTACGCTGAATAAAACGATAGTTTCCCCGCGCCGAACGATCGAGCGGTTACCGAGATAGCAAGGGTTCAGAATATTGTTAATAAATCAAAATTTAGATAACGTACGAATTTCAAATTTCGTACACGCTGTAAAAATTGTTGTTGTTTGGGTCATCAGCCTGTAGGCTGGTTTGATCCTCTAGAGGCTTTACTTAGTAAAACGAGAAGTGAGGTCGTTTACCTTTGCCTTCCTCACTGAATGAGAAAGTACGCTTATCAGCATGCCAGGCCCTCCGAAAAGCACATTTATCCACTCTGTAAATGACACCTTCACTTCATTCTCCACAGGTTCTGGCTGTATAATGAAATTCATTACTTTCAGAGGAGATAACTCTGGTTAGTGTCTTTTACACCTCTACCTCTTCTGTTCTTAAATGATTCAGTCATTTAATTGGCTGACCATATGTTAACAAACAGAACTATTTATTTTAGCCCTGCTACTAACAGATTGAGTGCAAATAATTTGACACTCCACATGTCTGTTGTGGGCAGAGCCTAGAACTAGCAGATCGAATTCAAATAATTTAACACTCCATCTGCCTGTTCTGTGCAAATTGTAAGTATGTGCGTATGAATTTGTTATTGATTTTGTGTAAAATGTTGCAGCCAATGAAGATGGACGTTACCATTATTATAATTCAAATCGATCAGCCAACACTAGAGATAGATGTAGTGTCGGTACTTTCATGTGCTTCACTTGCGGAAAGAAATACAAATATAAAGACAATTTAGCTCGACATCAACGACTGGAGTGCGGTAAAGAACCACAGTTTCAATGTCCGTATTGTGACCAACGATGCCATCAAAAATCTACTTTGAAATCTCACATGTTTACGAAACATATAAATGAATTAAGTCCGTCGGAATTTGTATAGATTCAATTTGTTCATTAAATTTGTTTTGTTACATTGATTGAATGAATGTTTTGTTTTTTATTTTACTGTAGTTGCCTCCGGGCCAGCCCAGTCAGTCAGCTGATGGAAAGTCGCTATTATTTGTTAAGTAGCACCGGTTGGGCAAGCGACTTTGTATGGTGATCAGCTGACAGCCACCCATGAACAAACTCTACTGGGGGTCCCTGTTCAAACTCATGCCTAATCCATTTAAAAAATACAGCGTAAAGCAGCGATCGTATTGGGTAGTTTTCAGTAGTGTACAGTTCCCAATAACAAATAAAAGCTTAAAAAAAATACTGTAGTTAAATGAAAATTTCTAGGAGGTTGTTGTATGTGTATTGGTTTAGGTAGTCAAAAGGCTGGTTTGAACCTCTATTCAGTAGCATGAGGATTGAGGTGCTTTACAATTGCCTTCCTCAATGAGTGAAAAAATATGCTTATCAATATGCCAAGCTTTCTAAAAAGCATCTACTTTTCACCCTGCAAATAACCTTCACTTTATCCACCCCTGGGACTGGTTGTTTATTGACATTCATTACTATCAGAGGAGGTAAATCGTGACTCGTGTCTTTTACACCCCTATCTCTTCCGTTCGTAAATGTTTTAAGTCTGATAATTGGTTACCATGTGGTAAGAAACAGAACTATTTCTTTTAGCCCTGGAACTAGCAGATTCTATTATTTAATTCACAGTTAGTCACATTAACGTGTTTGTTCTTTAGCGGCTGCAGTGGGTTATGAGGCAGGTGAGTTTCAGTTTTTTACAATTTCGAAACCCTTGCAATAAATTTTCTACAAATTTATTTAAGAAAGTACACCTTTTTTACCATTTATAGAAGTAATCTTACGTTAAACACAAAAATGTCTTATTTCTTTGCACCAATTCTTGTGTTTTATGTAAGATATCTCTGAAAGTATTGCATTTACAGCTCTGAAACCAATTTTATTCAATTTTTCACATTAAAAAACATAAGAAACAATCGTATTTGTATCTTTGTAACTACCTTTAACATTTTTATACGGCCTTACTTCACCGAGGGTACAGAGTTCTAGGTGAAAATTTTCGCTAGCCGTAACTCGCTAACTAAACGTTTTCAGGCATATGTTTATATGATTTTTTTTCTTATTGTTTGCTTTAGAATGAGATCCCAAGAGATTGCCGAGTTTTCTTTTGTTTAAGCATACCGTGTCTTATTATACATTCCTTATTCTCCATCGTCCATTCTCTTGGAGTTTATTCGCGCTTCCTCCTTTCAGTGACTCCACTTCCGCACTCTTCCAGATCATTTTCCTAACGTGGTCATATCACTGAAGTCTCCTTCCCTTCATATCAATTATAGTCCGTGTAGCTTCCATTCTCTTTCTGATTTCTTCATTGCTCACGTGTTCCAGCCTGAAAATTATGTAGCTTTTTCGCGGTACGTCCATCTTCACAGCTAACAGAGTCAGTCCTGTAAAATCAAATTTTGTCAAAAGATACTCTAGGAAAACTCGTTCCATTCCATTTTGCCCTTTCAATTATTTATCACTTACTACAGGTGATTGTAAAGAATAAGACGCATTGCATTATTTTAATTATAATTTCAAAATGGCAGTACTTCTAGACTCTGTTCATTTTCATCACTGATTCCAATCACCTCTTTCACTGGATTCCAGTCGCGTTACACATGTAATTCATCTCCCTGGAACTTAAAACGTCGTTCTCAATCCCCTTGTATCGTATATCCTCATTGGTACCTTGGTCCATTTTTGTCAGCCCCCAGCTCTATTTCTCTATTCATTTTGTTGTACCTGTACTTTCTAAATTAATCTACCATGATGCACGTTCAAAACGTGAGATTTTTGCCGAATTGTTAATGGAAATGCAGTATCTCAGCTAAAACCCGGACGGCCCGCCATGTATAGTGGTCAACGCAACTGGGTTTTACGGCAGACGTCCCTGGTTCGATTCCCGGTCCATTTTTATCTCATAGGCCTATCCTTCATCGTTTACGTAAACATTAGTGTTTAAGACAATTGGATGTAAAAAATATATATTGGCCGCATTGGCGTAGTTGAAACGTGCTCGGCTCTCATCCATGCGGTCTTGGGTTCAAATCCCACTCAGGCACGGCATATTTTCATGTTACAACCCAATGTCGTCGCTAATGACCGTTGCAATTGATGTGAGTTAAATAAATTTTTTTTAAATATTTTGGGATAAAATTAATATGTTTATCTGTTTAGGGAAATGTAAATATTAAAGAAAGAAAAAAGAAAAATCAATTATTTTACCCAAAATTGTGGGACGATCTCTCCTTAACAAAATGTATATAAGTTTCGGTGCGATTAATGAGTTTTGTAAATATTGTATAAACGTAGTTATGTTTGATGATTAGTGGAGATGTCTGTGCGGTTTGCCGACCATTTAAGTTTCTTAAGTTGGTTTTTCTTTGCGAGAGTCATTTAATATTTAAAAAGACAAATAGGTGTACAAAGAAAGTATCTACTGTGTATTTTTTTTAAATTGAAATTTTCGGTATTCCTCAACACTGGTGCAGTTTTCCCGACTATTAACTAATTTTTTAACATGATTTAGAGAAGTTTGTGTCTTGTTATTTGTGCTATTCTCTTACAAATTCTTTGATATTCTCCTTCTTCCCACGTAATGGATCCTTCAGTGGACCAACCAACAATTAAACGTGAGCTGCATGGGGATGAGGTAGTTTCCATGGTCCATTTATGGATGGTTTTTTGTACCTATTGATTGAGCTGTGTGACCTGTAATAATCGATAATCATGTGTTTTCTCTAAAATTTTCATAATTTCTCTCTTTTAGCGGACTGTACCTTGTTTATGATTATGTCTGAGTCGTGTCAGGTATAAAACTGTGTGTTCAACCTTTGTGACAGATGTTAGCCGGTATACATCTACTTCAATGTTTTATTTTTTCTTTTCGATACTGCTTTGAAATCATAAACCCAGCTTTCGTTACTCGTTAGATTTTTGTTGAGGAAAACCTCATATCATTCGTAAAGATCAGTTTTCTCTGTGCCCATTCTCTTGTCCTTGTTTTGTTGTGATAACTTTTGGTATTCGTCTTGCTCTTGTTTTGTGGTAGGTACTTAATCCCGTAACTGATAATTTTATTAAATTTTCCCATACTAACGTGATTTTTGTTTGCAATAAATTCGATTGTGATAATTCGGTGTTCACGAATAATGTTATCAATTCGAGATTCGATAAAAGAGTTAAACAACTCAACCGGCCAGCCAGAATGGTATTTATATAAATATATTTAGCGTATGGCTTTTCAAGACATTTCAAAATCAGCATCATAATTGTTATATATTGGGATCAAATATGACCCTCTGTCTATAAGGATGGGAAATAACATTAATGATTGTTTGGGTGTTCGCTAATCACTGAAGTTTGACCGTCTTTTATTTGGAATTGTTTTAGCGATTCGTACAAATTTACAATACTGTTTGGTCGTTCAAGAAAAAATATGTGTTTTTTTAATATTTTTACCTTGAGCAAATAAAAACTGGAACACTGTTAAGTTTTCCGGTTAGTGGTTTGTATTTATGCCAAATTCTACCCTTTCCGTTTCCCTAATTTGATAACCTAAATCCTGCCCCACATGATTTTAAATTTTCTCACATAACATACAAAATTTCTCCAACAAGTAAAGTACGCAAGCTGCCCCGCCGCCCATATCAACATTAATCCCACATTAAAATATAAAAGGTCACTGAAAGAAATGAAAAATGCAAAAGAGCCGCTCCTAATTGCACTTGTCCCTAAATATAAATTATTGCTACTCACCAATAAAATTTTTAAATTACCTCCACTAAAGTCCCACTCCCAATCCCCCAAGAAACATAATCCAATTTCCGAAATTAAATTCATAAAATTCCCCCTGAACCCCGAGGTTGCAATTACTCTGAAAAATTGTTCGTCGAGCGACCAGGTGTTACTTAGTACGATGTCGCCATCATAGGGCTTCTTAGCCCTCTCACCCGGATTCTGGATTCTGGTGGTTTGTCTAGCAAAGAAGGCGAGTCAGCTGTTTGACAGCTGATGTACAGAGACCTGTTCCGTGATTCAAATTCTTCTAAAAGTTGTGACGTTTATACTAATTTGAATACTAGCCAGTGGTCACCGGTGTACTTTGATAATTGGTGTTCAATTAACCATGCCTCTAAGGAATGGTCGGCCTTTTTCTGTACAAAACTACATCAAATTTACACTTCATTCATAGGGCCTATCATCCTCATCCCATTGGGTCATGTGGTTGCTAATTGTTCTTGAATTGAACAGATTGCAACATATACACGTTAGGGATAAAAAAATTAACCTGAAGTTCTAAACTTTTCCTACCAACCGTTTTTTCTTCAAAACAATTTGTTTTTTTTTTAATTAATTGAATGACTTTCGTATTTGGTTATTTGGATACATATTTAGTGCTTTACTTTTTAACTGTTTTCTAACATTTCTACCGTTTGGTTTTTGGAAATAATTTTTAACCTATAAAATGTTAGTTTTTATAAAAAATAATACATAATTATGTTGTAATTAATAAAGCGGATATAATTTTACAGCAAATGAAGACGATAATCGATTCATCAATTATGACCAGATCGTAGCTGTACCGTACCGGAAACCAAGAGATATGTCAAATACTGGTGAATTCATGTGTGGAAATTGCGGGAAATTTTATAAATACAAAAAGAATCTATCACGACATCAGTCTTTAGAATGCGGCAAAGAACCTCAGTTTAAATGTCATTACTGTGATAAAAGATGTCATCAGAAAACTTCGATGCAATCTCATATGTTCTCTAAACATTATAATCTTCATATGTCTAATATCGATGCATTCTTGTGAGAACGCTGTGAATGGAAAAAGAATTGTGAAATTTCAATAATTATTTTTTGTTGGAAGTTTATATTACATTCGAAAAATCTTGCCGTTCTTATTCTGTTTTAAAATACTGGGGTCGTTTTTTCCAACCTCAAATAGTCCGTAAAGAAAAGATAAATGTTAATAATAGAAAAATTGTTTTCTTACTAAAAGTTACTTACTTAAGGGAAGATTGGTTTTAACTCAAAATTTCGATTTATGGTTTTTTTGTTTTTCAATAGTTTAGGCCTAGATCTTCCAGAAAAACATTAAATTACGTCAAAAAATATTTTTTATGAAAAAATTTTAACACTAAAACCAGCTACTACAGGGCGCACGCTAGAGTCCGCGTCTTTATGGATGTCCTATTAAGTTAACTATATTTTAAATTATAAGTACTTAAAGTACTTAAAACATCAGTCATGATATAAAGTAGGCCTAAAAATTTCATTTATAAAAATATTTTTTAAAGTATTTTGTATTTAAAGTATTATCGGAGTTGATGAAAACGATCTTACATTTTCTAGATCGTTTTTTCTTACATATTAAGCTCTTTTAAATATTTTAATGGAACCAACTGGGTTGTCGTTGGGACAGGTATATTCGAACAAATTTTAAGTTGGGAGTAATATACAAGGTTGGTTCATGTTAAGTGTTTTATTTATTCCTAATAGAATAGGGGAAATCGGGGCGGGTTGATAAACTTCATAGTTATTTTACTTTTAATATTTTTATGTGTAAGTTTATGATTTTTGTCACAACTTTATTAAATTACTTTTTTAATTCACTACAAACTCCTCGAGGTTCTTAGTGGTTATTTTCATAACGTTATAATAAATTTTTAATGACAGTGTTTTATTGTATGAACTTAATCCTGACCTGGGGCATTTTGAGATGCTTCGGGAGTACATTGATGCAGGTTGTTTAGGTTAAAGGAAATGTATTTAAAGAATTTTTTATGTGAAAATTATTTTCCGACTAATATTGCGATCGTGCAGAAAAAAAATAAAAATTTAGAAAATTTTTTGACAGGACGTCATGATTGAACTAGTAAATTGAGATGAATGACGATCCAAAAACAAAAGCTAGATTTTTTTCTAGTTACACAAAGGGTGCTGAATGATTTCTTCTAAATTGCAAAAATCATTTTCAGCACTCCACTATTCCTAAAATATCATATCGTTCTTACTGTTCAGTATTGAAGGCTATTTAAAAATATATTGTTAAACGTAATTTTATGAACGTTTATCGAATGATGAATGCAATTTTTTTTAAAATACAGTCGTACCCGGTTATAACTTGGGTGTTGGGAGTCATCCACTGACCCGTGTCATAATTAGAAAACCGTAAAACGTATTGCGTAAAACTTAAAAAAAACTAAGGAGAATTTAGGTGCAATTTTAAAGTCTGTAGCTAAAGAAAAAATACTGTACTATATACTCAATTTGTGAGGTGGAACGGGAAAAGGGACCTCTTGTCGGAAGAAAAATGAGTTGTTACTATCGATACATCGATATTTGGATTTTTGTGTAGATTTATTTAGTTTACTTTATCCGGTTGTACTTTTAATGTAATAGCTCCTGTAGGAATGATTACGCAATAAAATATTTATTAAAAAATATCGGGGTATTTGGTAAAGAAGAATCCCGAGACCTTCCATTGGTTATTTTGAGCCCAAGTCAAAGCTACCAGACTCAGTTGCAGAACCACTAAATAAAAGTCAAGGCACTCATTTAAAATAACGTTCAGCTTTGTCAAATATCAAAATATTTTTAAACAGTTTGTATAATTTCTAAGTGTAATTTGTTTTTAAAATGTAAAATTTAGAAAAATGTGATGTAAAAGTTTAAAAATACATTTTAACACCAATTTTTTTAAATTAAAAACTTACGTAACTGACACAACTTTTGAGGGAAAAGTCTGAATTTTGCATGAAATTTTTCAGTATTTAATGGTAAATTTAAAAAGGTTAATAGCTCAAAACACACAATTTTCAACAATACGAGTCCCTTTTCGGATTCCGGCTCACATGTACTCAGCTTTTATGTATTTTTTTTCATGACTAGAAATGAATAGAAAATAATTAGTTTGGAAAGAATGTACGATTATTCAAAAGCACAGTAATATTTTAAAAAGGTGGGTAATTATTGTGTAAAAGCGTACTTTTTTATCAACGCTAAGTGTAAAGTATGATGGGTTGAATATCGTCTTGTCCTTCCAAAAATGCAATGACAATATCTAAACTTTGCTTAATGTGTTTCAAAAATATGTATTATTAAAAAATTTTGAAGTATTTAAATATTGGACTGTATTTTCATAACCGGGGACCACTGTACTTTTACGAGTATGTTATTGTAGGCAATTGACAACGTATTGGTTTTTCTATCGATGATAGTATCTTTTCAATCATTGGTCACGTGGTTAGGAACAATAATAATCATAGTATCTTGGTTCATAGTGTGATCTATCTAATGTGATTTGGGATTTTTTATGCTTATACGAATAGTAACTTAATTATGAAATAAAAAAATAAAATAAAAACGGAATTCATTGGCTATGCACAAAGTGAATTGCTGTTAATTGTATTTGTATTTATTTATTGTTAATAATTTGTTATTGAATAACTTTTTGTATGTATATTGTATTTTATATTTTTGATAATTTCAATAAAATTATTTATGTTTTTTTATAAAATTGGTTTTTGGTGTTTATTTTCTTGTAATCAAAGAGCAACCCACTTCCAAGAACGATCCATATTCATTTTTAAATTTTATATAATTCTTGTAGTTGATAACACTTTACTTTTTCCTGTGTATCCGAAATAATTAGGGTGAATCCAATTCGGATTTCTAATTTTGTCGTATAACCCGGATATAGCCTAACTAGAATTTAAGAACACCGCAGTTTAAACTACTAACAAAAAAATGTGTGTTTAATAACCATTCAGTAATCTACATTTTAACTGAAATTCAGTATTAGGAAATTAAATTAAAATTAACCAATAATAATTTTTTTACTGTATTTTTATAATTCGGAAATTTTCTTTTTAACCATGAAGTAACAATTCTTTCAGATTTATCCCTTTTACCTCGTAAGTTTTTCATCAATCGCCAAAACAGCGCGTTTACGTTTACATTCTGCTTAAAAAAAATTTTGGTGTAGGAACTTTTGTTTCATAAAGGTGCACTTTATTTTTATTTTATTCATGTAGTTAATGTACAGTATTACAACCTCGTTTTTCATTCGGACTAACTGGGACTAAAGGCGATCCGAAAAATCGAAAATAAGGGTAATAAATGGTGCACTTTATTTTAATTTTATTTATGTAACGAATTACGTACAGCTTAACAACCTCGTTTATCCGGACTAACTGGGATTAAAGGCGCTCCGAAAAATCGAAAATCCGGATAATAAAAGGTGCACTTTATTTTCATTTTATTCATGTAACGAATTACGTACAGCTTAACAACCTCGTTTATCCGGACTAACTGGGATTAAAGGCGCTCCGAAAAATCGAAAATCCGGATAATAAAAGGTGCACTTTATTTTCATTTTATTCATGTAGTGAATTGTGTAGGCTACAGTATTACAACCTCGTTTATCATTCGGACTAACTGGGACTAAAGGCGATCCGAAAAATCGAAAATCCGGGTAATAAGCCAAACAAATCCCTAATTGGCAGACTTACCGTTTATTACCATAAAAAAACTATGTTTTGTAACAAAAAAATTATATAGAATTATTTAAAAGATATTAAAAAATATAAAAATAACTTCACATGAATGAAGAACGGTCACGCAAACACTTTATCGTTAATAGTAAGGCCGGAGTGACACTATAGTAAAGCTTTCTTAAATTCGACAAAAATAATTTTATCAAAATTATAAGCGAATGTTTAAGAGTATTTCCTATCTATATAGTTAAAAATAATTGTCTACTACGTATCCGAACATTAAATAAAAAAAAAAGTCTACAAATCTGATCCAGATTATCCGGAGAAATTTATTGATTTTCGGTCCTTTCGGTTAACTGGAATTTTGTTCTGTTATGAATAATAAGAATTGTTTAACGGCAAAAGAAAAAAAACCGATCAACTTCAGGTTTGTATGAAGCAACATTGATTGTAATCAAGAATGTAACTCAATATTGTATTCGTTTGAGTGGTTATGTTCGGACGCTAACTGCTTCGTTTGCATGAATTTTGTAAAACACTATTACACCATTTTGTTGGTATTAAATGGTGTTGTTTAGGTTAACAGCCGAAAGGCTGGTTTGAACCTCTAGAGGTTTTACTAAGTAAAACGAGGAGTGAGGTGGTTTACCATTGCCTTCCTCACTGAGTGGAAAAGTACGCTTATCAGCATGCCGGACCCTCTGAAAAGCACATATTTTCCACTCTGTAAATGACAACTTCACTTCATTCACCACAGGGTCTGGCTGTACAATGAAATTCATTACTTTCAGAGAAGATAACTCTGATTAGTGTCTTTTACACCTCTACCTCTTCTGTTCGTAAATGATTCAGTCATTTAATTGACTGACCATGTGATAAGAAACAGAACTATTTATTTTAGCCCTGTAACGAACAGATTGAGTGTAAATAATCTGACACTCCACCTGTCTGTTATGGGCATATTAAATGGTGCGAAGTTAATGAATAAGTTGCATCAGCAGGTTGTAGCAATTTTGGTGGCGCACGTCTGGTTTGTGGTGCGCAGACGTAGAGTTCTAAGATTTGATGTACCGCCTCTTACTAAGTTTGTATCAGAGCGCAACGCGCAACGGCCATTTTGATCAAATAGACTACGCCCGGTAACCCCCCTCTCAAGGAACCACCCAATTATTTGTCACCTACCGTCGTCGTAAATGTTTATTGATTGTTTATGACATTGGACATGAAACCCACATACCAACGAAATAAACTGTTACAAATTATGTTTCTCGTCTCTTGTAAACCTACGGATCAGCTGAATAAATTAACGTAAAAAAATCTGGAATGAAACACTCATAACTTTCTCTTGCCAATGCAAATAATTAAAAATAAACCTAACATTAGAAATAAACAAAAAACAAACCTAAATAAACATAACCTAATTTTCATCATGAGTGAAAGACGCTAAATGAAAATCAACCTCAGTTTGGCTTAAAAATACGGAAAATCACTCTTTCACACTAAACTACTCTCTGTAGAGAAAAATGCTCTAAATAAAAGTTGTAGATATTTTAATTTTCTATAAATTCGATTATATACACTTTTGTCACAAAATGCATACTAAGGCGGAAATCTTAAAAAAATCGATTTTTCACACGTTTTCGTGAGAAAAAACAGAAAATCGCTAATTACCGCTAAACCAAGCGTTATACGAAAAAATGTTTGAAATAAAAGTTGTAGAATTTGAAATTCTCTACAACTTTTATTATATACATTTTTGCGCTAAAATGCATGTTAAAGCCACAATCTAAAAAAACAGTGTTTTTACGTGAAAACAGCCTCATCAAGAACTTCAGCAAACATGGCGCCTACCCTATCTTGTAGAGCATAAAAAATTAAGTAAATGAGGCAATTTTTAAAAAAATTGTAGGACCAGTTTTTGAGAAAATCGCAAAAAAGTTAAAAATTACACGAATAAACCTACTTCCGGTAGTGGTATGTAACTTAAGTTTCAAGTTCGTACGATGTTCCGTTCTTGAGATATTTTTTACACGCACGCACGCACGCGCGCACACGCACACACACATACAGACCAATCGCTAAAAACATGTTTTTTGGGTTCAGGGGGTCTGAAAACGTGTAGATCCGGTGAAAATTCGATTTCTAAAAATCGACATGAAAACAATACTTTCCTTCTA
Source organism: Catonia carolina (assembly GCA_035578175.1). NCBI lineage: Eukaryota > Metazoa > Arthropoda > Insecta > Hemiptera > Achilidae > Catonia > Catonia carolina. Next base: position 9,775,016 of record JAQMRL010000016.1, read on the forward strand.
TATATTCATATAATAGGCAAGAGAAAGTAAAACCATTACGTCGATACCTTAACATCGAAACTGTTCACAAATCAATAAAGAAACTATATCTCGCTTTGAAATCAACATACTGTAAGACCTCGACTTACGTGAATTTACGTTAGCGCGATTTTATTGAACAGAATACATTTTATTAGGTCAAAAAAAAATTATTTAGTCTTACGTTTTTTTCTTTTCCGCCAGTAGGCCTTCATTCTAAGCGATCGGACCAGTCTCACGTCATCTGATACGACTCTCGTTTTATATTGTTTAGTTGGAGGAGGTGCAAATTTAAAGCTTTTAATGATGTTTAGTTTTTTCGGATTTATTTTGGAGGTCTTCAATTTTTAATCCCATCTCCTCCAGATCTTCATTTATTTCTCTCATCCATACCGGTTTGAGAGCGAGTCCACAACAGAAATTCAATACCTGTTTGACATATCCATTTTCTGGATATCTCAATATGTGACCGACGTATGATATTCTCTTTTTCCTCATCGTCTCAGTTACTGGATCAATAGTTTTGTAAACTTCACTACTGGGCAAAAGTCTCCAGTGTCCTTCCACTTTGCACCCGTTACTAATTTTAAAGTATGATTTTAGGAAAAATCTCTTTTATGAAACGTCGCGTCTCATGGCTGGTGGTTTTTTTTTTTAAAGAAAATGGTGTCGACTTGAGAAGTGACAATGCGTGTTCACGTAATTCGGGGTTATCCTCCTCCTTCCTCATAAATAGCACTTTACTCATAAAGCCCACTTACCTTTTGTTAGAAAACTAATCTTTAAAAGGAATCAAATGACACCATTTATGTTTACAAATTCCTACTATGATTTTTTTATTTCCGGTTTTTGGCTGCTGTTGGTCGAAATCGGGACTTCAAATCCAATCCAGGCCCACTAACTTTCCATGTACGCTACAAATTCGGGTTCTTTTCCGTTTTCTGTATGCCACTATCAAATCCGAATTCTCTAAAGGGTTGCACACTTGTTCATTTCTCCCACTCCTTGCCTTACTAAATACTCATACTGAGATAGACACATTTACGCACGCGTATACACGTCCTTTCCAGTCCCAGTATTTAGTACTATGTTACACGTTCTGTTGTTTTATTTCATATTTTGATCGTTTTATTTTGCTATTACTACATTACTATTACGTTATATTTTTTAACTGAATTTTTTGCTATTAATTATTTATATTGGGAAGAGAAAGTCAAACCAGTGTTTAACACAGACTTTTTAGTTTTCACATCTTCTGGGATTATGTAATAACCACTTTTCCTGAAAGAACTCTGCAGATTCTTCCTCCTTCCGAATATTATTAAGTAACTCTACAAAATTCATAGCAGACTTTGTTGTAACTAACTGTGAAGTCGGAGTGGAGTTGACATCACACAGGAATATTACTAGTCAGATTGGCGCGCTAGACGCAGGAGTGGGAGAATTGTGTAACCCTTCAGGGAATTCGGATTTAGTATGGCATACAGAAAACAGAAAATACCCCAAATTCGGAAACCGTTTTTTTTTATATATTTCTTGCAGTTTCTGACCTTGCAGTTTCTGGATGTGATGGACGGATAGACATAAGAAAACGATTGATGGCAATTTTAAAGAATTGCCACAAAAAATGCTGTATTTTTAGTAGTATATTATGGATATTATGTTTTTTTGTACTGTTTTTAGTGTAATTGTAATTTGTGGTTTTCTAATTGTATGTTTTACAGATTGCTTTATAAATTTTACATTAAGCAGCAGTAATCGTCCGTATAAATGCCTGGATTGTGGAAGATGTTACAAAGAAAAGCGCTATTTGAATGACCATCGTCGTCGCCAGTGGTGCAGAGAACCTAAGAAAAAGTGTCCTTATTGCAATTACTGCACCCATTTCAATCCCAGCTTAAAAATTCATATATTTTATAAACATAATGGTGTTAGTGACCAAACCGATCTGTAATTTTGATAATGTTTTTGGTTTTTGTAATTGTAATGATGTAGGAATTCACGTGAGCCAAGTAACGCTACCTGTAGTTTTTACAGAAAAGAAAATACAGCGGACACTGCAACTCAGTTTGTTTCACGCGTGCGGTTTCTGGTTTAGAACGTGTCAAATTGAACGTTTTTGTTTAGTGTCTTTAGTGACGTTCCTAATTTTGTCAATAATATATTGTAGACTACGTATTTTGCTAACCAGAATTTTTTATATAATCTATTTACAATTTGTTTGACTGTAAAAAGTCAAATTTGTTTGGGGTGTAATTTTGAACAATGGAGTATGAAATGATTTTTTGTAACGTATGAAAATGTGCCTGGCTTCGGATCCCAATCAGGCACGGGGCATATTTTCATACGTTACAAAAAATCATTTCATCCTCCATTGTTCAAAATTACGCCCCAACGTCGTCGCTAATGACCGCAGTTGATGCGACGTTAAATAAATAAATTTAAAAAAAGGACAAAAAGACAAGAACTATACAAGGAACATGAACGATTAATCTAAACGCTTAGAAAAAGAATAAAATCTTTTACGGACAACGTTATAAAATGGATGATATACGTTTGACAAAGAAATGTTTTTTATGGACTAAACAGTATACGTAAGATGTCGGATAAATGGTTCTAAGAATTCAGAAAGGATATTGAGGAAACCGGACTAAATCGAGAAAACTTAATAAACTGAACAAAATTTAAGTGCTTCCATGAAGATCAAAAACAGAACATCGTGTAGAAAGAGTAAAGGAGAGAAACCTACAGTGAATCAATGTTAAAATTGTAGGCTGCAAAAGAGCTTTTAGAAACGTCTGAAGTCACCTCACGTGGTATAAAATTGGCCCTGTACGAAATAAAGCATAAAGTTTCATAGAAAGGGAAATGAAATAGCTTCAAACTAAAAATAATATAATCAAAATATATAGAAACAATAGAAGAACGATCACCTAGAGGATCTTTGGCATTATGCACGAATTCCGGAAGTAATAGGTACTGTGATAAACAACATAGAGAAATGATTCGGTATGGAATAAATCGCAATTTGTCGTTAACGAAATATATTTGAGAAAGAAAATTAATAGAGGAAAGGCACCAAAACCGACATACTATTTTGTTTTTGGTTGTACTTCAAGAACTGAATGGCACAAATTACATTTTGAATACATTAGTGTGTGGAGAATTTCAATTATAATTATTATCCGAGGTCAAATATAACGTAACAAAATTACATTTTTCAGGAAAAAAATTTTTATAACAATAAACCCAACTGGTGCGTATAAAAAATGGGTTCCTAAACCGATATACCACACACAACACTATAAAAATATAGAAGAAAACCCAGTTAATGTATATTTAATATTTTATTGGACACTTTTATTAGATAAATGATTATTGTTGTGATAAAAACGATATTTTAGATCAAAATAACAAAAGATAATATATTTTTTTACATAAAATTAATCTATTTACAAGTCAGAAATATAAATTTCATTTTCGTCGCCTGCACACAAATTGTGAGCCCACTCATTATACATGACACATTTAATCCAGAGTTCCCCACTTTGATCATCGGAAAAGCGTCTTTGACAGAATATACATGCATCTGCACCATCAGGGACAGTGAGTTTACTGTCTTCCGATGAACTATCTTCCCCACTAAGGTTGTCAGCGTACGGCTCTTTAAAAACATTTTCGTTTGTCTTTGAATTAGCACTTACCACTTCCAAATCCAATGTTCTTTTACGCGAAGTAGGATTTTCTCTTCTTTCAGTAGCGCCACAAGCTTCTTGGGGTGCTTTTTCACCTTCATTTTTATTTTTAGCATGTCTTTTCTCAATCAAAACATTTTTATACTGCGACGACGTTATAACGGTAGCCTCCACTGCTTTGCGGCCTCTATTTAAACTTTTCTTTTTAGATATGGGAATGGGAAGAATTTGGTAAGGACTAATATCATAAGATGTGGAAGGTCTTGATTCAAATGGGATATTTCATTTGGGTTTAGGGTACCATAAAAATAACGGTATGTCGGTTTATGCACTTTGAAACGCATGTATGTCGGTTTAGGAACACAACAATACCTTTACTTAACCTTAAATTTTACAAAAACTGAAGTAATGAGCGCCGTATTAAATATGTAGTTTTAATCCGAATTTAATGTAGAATAAAACTGTGTATTTATAAATATATTACTCATCTTCCAATAATCACGAAAAAATGTTCTTTTCGAAGTATAAAAAATTCTGAGAAGCCGCAAAAACAATATTCGCTCACAACAACCACAACACATTGTGAAATATGGCCAATGATGCTTGCAAGGCATCATGGGATTGCTACGAATGTATTTCACTAATTATCGCTAGATGACAGGACTAATTGCTTAAAATAACCAAGTGTGTCGGTTTAGGGAACCTATGTCAGTTTTGGAGCACTTCCTCTAGTATTATGACACAGTAGAGGTTCTTAAACGTTTGTACTTATAGAATCAAAGAATTTTTTAACTTACCATCTGTTAAATATCTCTACCTCTTCTGTTGTTAAATGCTTCAGTCATATATTTGGCTTACCATGTGATAAGAAACAGAACTAAATTTAGTAGCCCTGGAACGAGCAGATCGAGTGCAAATACTTTAACTCCACTCTTCTTTAACTTTGCTTTCCACTTGTCTGTTTTGGGCAAAATTTTAAACAAATTTGATAAATACACTGATTCAGGTTAAATGTAAAATTATTTATTGGTAATATTTGAAAAACGTGTTCTTCCTTCCTTTATTCATTATTCCGCAACGATGCAATGTTGTGCTATGAGTGTGTAATTAAATATTGAGTTTTAATTCAGTCCACGGAAGATGATCTTCAATGGGCGGTTCATGTGTTATACAAACTGTAAAGTTTTGGCTCTAAAATTTCCATTGATAAAACCATAATAATGGCTTTTAAGGGCAAATATCCCGTTAGTTCAGACGAAGTTGTGAACAATACCGGTATGGAGAGAGTATCTCACTTTCATTATTTAGGCCTCTTCTTATCGATCCACTCCATTCCACAGAAATGCTCAGCCACGCCACTCGCTATGACTCAGTGGAAATATGACTCATTCACTTCCTGTCCAATGAAAACAAATATATTAAATACAGTACAAAAATAAAAATTTTGAATATTTTCGAATTTCTAATGTTTTTGGAATCGAATGTTATTCTTCACGTTTTTTTAAGAAATATAAAAATTGAATCGTGTTGCTAGCCAAAAAAAATACACCACCCAGAGAACTTAGAAAAAATAAATGTGCTATGCACCCGATGGACTAAAACATGTGACATCGTCACAGTTTAAGTTGCTTGACTCACTTAATTAAAGTTACTTAAAGTTGCGAAATAGCCTATATTGATCAGGAAGCTCTAAGCTATGCAACAATGAAAGATTTTTTAAAATCCGTTCAGTAGTTTCTGAGATTACCTCATACAAACAAACAAAGTGGCAGGGAGTGGATAAGGTTTTTGTGTGTCCCAAGGTTGCAGAAGGTGGCAGCAATCGCTGTGGACCGTTAAGACAGCCGTATCTGCCGCTATGTATTTTCTGTGGTGTGGCGTGGCGTGGAGTGGATCGTTAAGAAGGGGGTTTAGAATGTAATGATTCTGAATGTGTTTGATTCTGATTTGTATATTGAGGAGAAATTGAGACAATTTGAGAGAACATGCGAGACTATTAGCAGAACTTTGGGTAATAGAGCGAGAAAGGTCACAAAACTAAAGTTCTATAAAGTTATGGCAGCTCAAGTTATTCTGTACGGAAGTGAGGCATGGACAACAACGGAGAATCCAGACGGCAGAGATGAGATTTCTGCGAAGGACTAAGGGGTATAAATAAGGAATGAGGAAATAAGGTCAGAATTGGGTATTTACAACTTGAACGAAAAGATAAAGGATTAACGCCAAAGTTGAGAAATCACATGGCAAGGATGTCAGATCACAGGGTACTTACGCAGGCACACTGTTATGCTCCAAAAGGTAAAAGGGATGTCGGTAGACCTAGAAGAAGATGGAGATAGATGATATAGTGTGAGTTCGGAACAGGCTGCAGCCTAATCATTAGTTGGAAGAAGAAAAATTTAGTCCACTTCTTTTATTCTTTCTATAAGAAAAGATTTGAGCTACGTTGAAAATTGTCGTGGCGTTATTTGGCTCGGGTACCTTAATTTTGTCATTTTAAACCTATAAGTTTTATTCGTCATCTTTAGATCCTAAATTTTTTGTGAGATATTTCTTGAAATTTCACATGTAATGTTCCTTATTGTCAAGTATATTTTTGTATTTTATTCAAGTATATTTTAAAAATTTGTCGTCTCAATAAAACTTGTCTTTTAATATTAGTTATTCTATTTAATGAAAACTTTTGATTAACAAGTATTTTGCTGCATCACGACATCTCTATACAACTACTGTGATAGGTTACCTTAGTATTATAAATTAAGTCTATTCGAAAAATATATTAAAAACAATTCCTGTCTGTCTTAAGTTAAAAAATAATTTAGTATTGAATTTACTATTGTAAACGTCCTTGTAGATTTTTAAGTAGATGAGTTACATCTGGTCATTTCATTTCCGTACATAATAATCATTTGTACCTGTGTACATATTATGATCACAAAATTTTCTTGACGGTATCCAAGAACGACTGTTTATTTTTGTTGGAACTGGTAAAACACAAAGTTCGAGAAATATGTTATCTGACGCTTAGTAGCTAAAATTAATGCTATACGAGTACATACTGTTTTTTTGATTGTTTGGTTTATAATTTTTGTTTTTTCAGCGTACATCCATTCTGTATATAGTACGTGGTAAGTCCTATTTCTTTTAAAATTGGGCAATTATGGGTTAAAAACCCTGTTTTATGTGTTGGTAATGATGTAAGGTAGGGTTAATACAAATATGAAAAGATGCCACGCACTACCGGGAGTCGAACCCGGGATCCCAGCAAACGCTGTATAGAGGCCTGTTTTGTTAAGGTCATCAGCTGAAAGGCTGGTTTGAACCGGTAGAGGGTTTACTAAGTAAAACGAGGCGTGAGGTGGTTTACCAATACCTTCCTCACTGAGTGGAAAAGTACGCTTATCAGCATGCCGGGCCCTTTGAAAAGCACATATTTTCCACTCTGCAAATGACACCTTCACTTTATTCACCACAGCGTCTGGCTGTATAATGAAATTCATTACTTTCAGAGGAGATAACTCTGATTAGTGCCTTTTACACCTCTTTCTTTTTCTGTTCTTAAATGATTCAGTCATTTAATTAGCTGACCATATGATAAGAAACAGAACTATTTATTTTAGCCCTGCAACAAACATATTGAGTGCAAATAATTTGACACTCCACCTGTCTTTTATGGGCAGGTATAGGGGCCTGTAGTATAATATTAGGTGCAACATTTAGAAGTGTATAAAAACCACACCCTTATTGGTTTAGGGGTTTCTACAACATTATTATGACAAATAAACCTTCAATAAAATGTGGTGGTTGTAAAAACAGTACCTCCTGAACTGTGAATAAAATTGCTTAGACAATAAATATAGTTTTTCCAGATTTATGCTTTTGAAAAAGTAGAATTTTAATTTAGTGCGTACTATATTTATAAATTGAAATAGGTAATAGGAAGGCAGCAGAAATAAAATCCAAGAAGAGATACAGCGAGAAATATCGTAATTAACGAATATGGGGATGGGCAGCTTAACAAGGAGGGTTGAAGAGACAACTCGACGAAAATTTGGGTTGATAATTTCAGTAGGATGGATGAAGGTAGATTGCCTAAAAGAATGGTGTAGGCTAACGAAGAGAAAAGACCAAGAGTTAAATTGATGGTTCAGTTATTTTTTTAAGCTTTTATTTGTTATCGGGAACTGTACATTATTGACAACTACACAATTTGATCGCTGCTTGCTGCATTATTTGACGTGAATTAGGCATGAGTTTGAATAGGGACTCCCAGTAGAGTTTGTCCATGGATGGCTGTCAGCTGGTCACCATACAAAGTCGCTTGCCCAACCGGTGTTACTGAACAAATAATAGCGACTTTCTACGAGCTAACTGACTGGGCTGGCCTGAAGGCCGGTTCAGTTATGAATGAATTTGGTAAACGACGCTAAAAGAGGAATTAAGGAGCAACGGTTCAGCTTTAGAGAGAGGTAATGAGAAGTTGTGTTGGGCACTATCCGAGGAAACTTGTAAAAGAGATTAAGAGGATGATGATTTCATGAATTATTACTTAATGATTTGGTTTTAGGAACGATAGGTTTGAACAGGTAATAATTTTCCACTCTTAACTGGGAATCTTACCCCGAACCTTCCGTTTTGAAGTGTACCATTAGAGTAAACTCTCTTAGTCAGGCACTCGAGTTCAGATCTAACAAAACATATAACCACATATTTTGCAGTAATATAAAACTTTTCCCAATCAAACAAAGCATACAATTCTGCAGAACTTTTAAATTTGTGTATAATTTGTAATGATTTTTTGAAGAAAAAATTAGAATCACGAGGGCTAAGAGACATACTTTTTATAAGTGAGGAAGGATATACCTAACCTACATCAATAACTGTAATACACATACAAAAATGTAAGTGTAATTAATTTGTTTTTAAATTTTAATTCTTTTCCTTTTTTTTAAGTACATTGTTATGTGTTTAGGTCAACAGCCAAAAGGCTGGTTTGAACCTCTAGAGCTTTTACTAAGTAAAAACGAGGAGTAAGGTGGTTTACCATTGCCTTCCTCACTGAGTTGAAAGAGTATGTTTATCAGCATGCCAGGCCCTCCGAAAAGCACTCACTTTCCACCCTGCAAATGACACCTTCACTTCATTCACCACAGGGCCTAGCTCCATAGTGAAATTCATTACTCTCAGAGGAGATAACTCTGACTAGTGTCTTTTACACCTCTACCTCTTCTGTTCTTAAATAGTTCAGTCATATAAGTGGCTGACTATGTGATAAGAAACAGAACTATTTTTTTTAGCCTTGGACGAAACAGATAGAGTGCAATTAAAATAACACTCCACCTGCCCGTTTTGGGCATTACCTTGTTATACTATGTATTTATATCTTGTTGTTGTATGTCTAATCTTAAAATAATTAATTTTCGGTCAAATCTACTTTACTGTGTTCTTAAGACAATAATAAAAAAATCAATTGTGAAATGAATTCAGTGTTCTTAATTCGTTGTGAATGGTTAAAACGTTTGTGGTGTGATCGGATATGTAAAATCTCCATGTATAATAAAAATACGCGTAAAATTGTAAATACAGTTGTATTCGGTTGACCGTTCGGGTTCGTAAATTGCCTGATTTATCCCGAATATCTTCAGTAAAATTACGCACATTTGGTAATCTGGAGAAATCTGTAATCCGGCATCACCCGATTCCCGAAAGTGCCGGACTAAAGAGGAGTTACTGTAATCAGTGCGCTATGAGATACTTTTTTTTGTTTAATGTCCGACTGTTTTGCAATTACTGCTAATGCAGACGGTGAAGGATGAAATGATTTTTTGTAACGTATGAATATATGCCGTGCCTGAATGGGATTCGAACCCGAGACCGTATGATGAGAGGCGTTAGCTATGAGATACGGTTAATAAATTATTGTCAACGGAAGTTTTTTTATAGTAATTATAAATTACACTAAATTATACACACTAATTATACACTATATTATTGTGACACTTTCGCTAAGGTCCGTTTCGGGATCTAGGTTATTAAATAATTAATACACTAAAGTTTACAATTACAAATATTTATTACACTACAAGATTTACAAAATAAATAAACTATAGGGTGATTCAAAAAGAGCGCCGGTTTTGATATATCAAATGAAGAGATTTATTTTATTGAAAAACTGAAAATAAATAACATCAACAAGTTCATCTTACCTTCCGATTTCATGTATGAAAAATGATGTCATGCATGTGTCCTCCTCTACTGCTCTGGCACGCATCAACTCTGTCCATGAAATTGGATATTACTGCACGACAAGTTTCGACTTCCATTTGCCCGATAACCCGTCGAATTTCCTCCTTCAAGTCATTGATGTTTCGGGGTTTATTGGCATACACCAATGACTTCAGATGACCCCAAAGAGGAAAGTCACAAGGCGTCAAGTCACACGACCTTGGTGGCCATTGATGGTCGGAATTACGAGAAATGATGCGATCCTGGAACCGTTCACGGAGCAACAACATTGTTTCTCGTGCAGCAACTGAATTTTATACGGGTGATATTGGAGATCGTACCGAAGAATTCTCCGTACAGAAGAACATCGTAAACCCAATTGTTGAGAACGGCGACGTATTGATTTTGCTGGGCTAACAGCCACACTGTCACGAACCAACGCAACGTTCTGCTCAGTTCGGCCAGAACGACGACGTCCAGAACTTTTAAGGTCGACTGTTGAACCCGTCTCAAAAAACTTTTTCATGAACCTGCGAACTGTTGATTCATTCGGTGCTTCATTACGTCCTAGAGTACCGTGAAGTCGCCTGACAGTAGCCGCATAACTCTCTCCACTCTGGTAAAATGTTTTGACGATTAACACTCGTTGTGCAATAGTAAACTTCTCCATGGTTAGACACAGACTGCGAGAGTACTACACTGCGAACAAGAGAAACTACAACTGAATCGTCAATCGGAATGTTCTCCGAAATAGAAATGAGGTTTAACAATGTTGCCAACCGATAAACAAAAATTTACCAGCCGTTTAAAAACCGGCGCTCTTTTTGAATCACCCGTTAATTATAATGAAGTAATATAATAAATAACTTAATAATTTACTTAGCACTACTTAAAATCGATTTTATAGAATACACTTACAAAATGAAACTGATACACAAAAACTGAATTTAATACAGATACACAATAACTTTTCACAATGCACACACAGTATAACAATCGTTGACCAACACAATGCCCAGAACGTCCTGCACTACGCCCGATAGCCACTCTTCAAAGATCAAACGAATACTAACTCACTGACCGCACTCGGGCGCTTTTTATATAGGTATTTCAAAAAGATAATTCTAGTAAAACAGAGAAATTCCATGTAAATAATAAAGTACACAAAAATAACCCATTATAAATGAGTGCTAGAAAAATCTATTGTAAACAAGTCAACTATAGATCTTATTGTAAATAGAATAAAAGTTGTTACAGGTCGACCTTTTCATAAATAGTTGTACAACAATAACCTTTTATAAATAGGTAACGTTTTATTGTTACTATTGTCCTATTGTTACTTTTTCACTATTATCTACTCTTTACCATTTTATGAACGTTTTACCATTTTACTAGAACTTTCGCGAACATGATCTTCGATATTGTCACAGTATGATGCATGTCATTTGTTGTATTTTAGATTGGATATTTTTGATATTATATTTGTGCATGAAATCATACATCTTTCTTAAAGTGGTACGTAGTGGTAGTAGGTAATTAACCTTGGGAGTATTGTGTTACAGTTATCTATCAAGATCAATCTGTGCCGCCTTCTTACAGAAGACCTTCCGAAACGTCGAACAGTTTATATGAGTGCACTGACTGTGGTAGAAAATATAAATATAAACCTGGCTTATTGAATCATAGACGACTTGAATGTGGCAAAGAACCTCAGTTTAAATGCACCTTTTGTGATAAACGGTGCCATCAAAAAGGATCTTTAAAACGTCATATGTTCACTAAACATTATGCTGTACTTGAATAAATCATTTATTTATTAATTCGTTTTAGAATATGAATTCTTGATATTTAAACCTCGATTATCAGGATTAATTAAGTAATTACAATTAGAGCTTATTTAGATCATCGTAATTAATCAAAGGGGCGTTTATAACTTTTTTAGCAGGTGGATTTTTTAAAATTTTTTTTAAGACCACACTGGATCACTTTAAGTTAGTTTAACATTTATTTAGTCTTACGTTGTTTTCTCTTCTTCCACTAGGCCCTCATTCTAAACGATCGAGCCAGTCTCACTTCATCTGATACGACACTCGTTTTATATTGTTTAGTTGGAGGAGTTGCAAATTTAAAGCTTTTAATGATGTTTAATTTTTCGGATTTATTTTGGAGGTCTTTAATTTTTAATCCCATCTCCTCCAGATCTTCATTTATTTCTCTCATCCTAACCGGTTTGAGAGCGAGTCCACAACAGAAATTCAATATCTGTTTGACATATCTATTTTCTGGATATCTCAATATGTGACCGATGTATGATATTCTCTTTTTCCTCATCGTCTCAGTTACTTGATCAATAGCAGGTGGATTTATACTAGAAATATTACAGAATTATAATGAAATTCAGGGGACCGGCATTATTTTTTCGTTTTTAGCGAATATGAGCTTACACACTGCAATATAAACGTGGGACTATTATCTTACATGCCCGGCCAATTACCGCAACTACGAATATTAGTCTAAATACTTAATATGAGTAAAAATTATGAAAAAACATCTTCTTCACCACCTCTGCGGCCGAACGATTAGCGACGTTTAGTCGTCAGCTGTTCTAGGCGTGAAGAAGGCAGCGGTTTCGATTCCCAATAGGTCTGGGCTGAGACAGTCAGGATAATACTGCAATTTACCGATTAACTCCCGAATGTGCCAAAATAGAGTAGTCGCTAATGACTGCAGATGTTGACGCAACTTAAAAAAGTCTTGTATGCACAGTACTTACTAAAAATCCGTGATGAGGTGATTCAACTTTATGTACGTACATACACGTAACATTAATAAAACTATTAAAAAAGGAAGAAAACTGAATTTAAAACAAGTTAAAAAAATTATATTCTCATAAATATATACTCATATTAATAAAATTGTTTGCTTCTCATTTCCCACAAAATATATATGTGAATTGTTATTGAAAAAAGGTGATTCGTTCGTTACAACGTGAATCCATTTTCGTTATATCAGACTTTACAATGTGTTAATAACATATAAAACTAACCAAATTTTCTATTTTCATTTGTTATTACGGGATTTCGTTACAACCGATTTTATTGTAACCGAATTTACTATATACATATACGAGGTGTGGCTAGGACGTTGTAAAAAAATTGATTTTAATTTTATACATAATCACTTAGTGTCACCTTCAAAATATACTCCTTCTCTATCCCTACAACGCTCCATGCGAATTTTCCATTATTGAAAACAGTGCTGGAAGTCATATTCTGTCAGCTCTTTCAGGACACGTGTAGCTTTCTCTTTTACAGCTTCCGCAAACTGAAATCTTTTCCCTTTTAATGCAGATTTCACCTTGGGGAACAGGTAGAAGTCACATGGTGCAAGATCTAGTGAATAAGGTGGATGTTCTAACACTGAGATTCTGTAGTTGGCTAGGAACCTCTTGACAGATAACGCGGAATGAGCTGGCGCATTGTCTTGGTGGAGAACCCATGATTTGTCCTTCCAGATTTCGGGCGGTTTTTCCTTACTCTTTGACGTAATTAGAAATTACCACAAGGTAGTAATATTGATTAATTGTTTGACCTTCAGGAACCCAGTGTAGGTACACAATTCCATGGATATAAAAAAAAACAATCATTGCTTTAAATTTTGATTTGCTCTCGAGCTTTTTTGGCTCGGTTACGTTCGGCCTTTTAGTGCATGGATTGGCGCTTCGTTTCCGGATCATATGTAAAAAACCACGTTTCATCACATATTATTATCGTTTTCAAAAAATTTGGGTCATTTTCAATCGCGTACAAAGTGTCAGTACAAACATTTTTGCGAGCTTCATTTCAAACATTATTGAGCGGCACGTGTCCTGTAGGAGCTGACAGAAGATGACTTTCTTCAGCACTGTTTCTAACAATGAAAAATTCGTATGGAGCGTTGTAGGGATAGAGAATGAATGTATATTGAAGGTGACAATAAGTGATTATGTATAAAATTAAAATTAAATTTTTTACAACGTCCTAGCCACACCTCGTGTATTATTTCATCACCAGAATATGCAACACAATTGCAATAGACACAAAGATTACTTACTTCAAAACTTAAATAAATAATTAAATTCAGGCTACTGAATAACAATAATCTAATAACAGTAACTAAAATAAACTTAAAACTTGTCCACAGCTTTTAAAAATAACGTTTCTGTTTTATTTAAAGAAACTACATTTATTTAATTTATTTTATTTTGTTTTTGAAATTAAGTTATTAATTATGAATATTCCACAGGATACGCATCACATGTTAAAACTGTAAAGGAAGAATATCCTTTTGCATGCGAACATTGTGGAAGACATTATAAGTATAAAAGAAATCTAGCTTCACATCAGAAACAAATTTGTGGCAAGGAACCGAATTTCAATTGTTCACATTGTACCTATAAAACTTACTATAAAGGAAATCTCTTTAAACATAATATCACTAAACATTTCTAATATTTTTCGGAATTTAAATTTATTAAATAATTTAAGTATTTGTACGTTTTGGTTTTTTCAAATTCTTTATTTACTTAATTATTTGTAGTAATATTTATTCGCTTCTGTGTTAAAAGATTTCTGTTTATTTATTTTTATTAAATGTCTAAAGGAATTCGTTGTATTTGTTTTTATTTGCAATATTACGGTTGTAATAAACTTTATCTGTAACTCAAGTCGATTGCACATTCACCGAAAAACTATTAAGTTCCGCGTTGTTCTGATTCTTAAGATTTAAATTACAAGCCGGTGGCACTCATTGTAGCACTAAAAAGTACTTACATATAAATGGACTTCATGTGTTTAATATTTGGATAAACAATGATTATTGTTAATGAAGAAATATTATGACCATTAATTGATTAATTATAATTATTTATCAAAGACATTTATTAAATTGTTGTTCAGGTCATCGGCCGAAAGGCTTGTTCGATCCTCGAGATGCTTTACTTAGGGAAAACGAGGAGTGTGGCGGTTTACAATTGCCTTTCTCACTGAGTGGAAGTAATAAACAAAAATCTTGATTTTTGACTTGTTTAGACATCACTAACAACATTGTAATATAAAAATGTTACTATATTGAACGGCTTTTGCAAGCCTCTGATATTTTTACTGTTAGAAACTTCTTCTTTGTTTATTCTCAAAACTTGATTTTTGAGTTAATACAGTACTGCTCTGGCAGTGCGATTACCTGTAGACCAGACCATACTACTTAAAGAAATTCTGCTTAAATAAATAATTACAAAAATTAGTTTTGTGTAACATAAATATCATTAATAATGTTACATGTTAGGTATGAGATATTTATGGTCAATTTCGGATTACTTAGATCCCTTTGAATATCCGACACCTTCTTTTATTGGAACTTTTTTTGATTTTAACTTTGTAGAATATAAGAAAGTTTCTGATTTGGGCCTATATTGTAATTGCTACTTTAGCGGTGTTTATGCTACATATGCATGAATATAATAAAGGTTAATTAATTTATTTATTTTATTGTGAATAATGACAGTAATGATTTATTATTTATTACAGTTAATCAACTTTTACGAACCTCTTGCGGTACTGATTTTAATCCGAATAAACCGTACGTGTGTACGGATTGCGGTAAGTCTTATAAATATCAATCTAATTTTTGTCGGCACCGGACTAACGAATGCGGAAAAGAGAAAAATTTACAATGTTCGTTTTGTTCTTATCGCTCTTATTATAAAGATGCTTTAAGAATTCATGTAAATAATAGACATCCGAATGCTGTATTTGTTAATAATATCTCTTTTACAAATGTTTAAATTAAATTTTTGGGTCGGAAGCTTAGAACACTATAATTATGTCCACAGTTCTGTGGAACCTACATCATAAACCGACTTACACACGCACGCGCGCTCAGGACCCCTTATATCTGCGTAGTGGTGTTGTACAAACTTCAGTAGTGAGTCACCTACTTGGCACTTGATTGCAATACTACCATTTTGTTTGTAATTATCTTCATCAAAATTGTATTATAAATTTCAAAATTTACGTATTATTCCTTGAAAAACTTTCCAAACACGGTGTCATTGTGATAATCCTAAACATTTCCGGTGTCGGATTTCATTCTGCTGACTGCCGTTGTTCAATAATATTATAATAAATTTTGCAATTATTATTATTATTATTATTATTATTATTATTATTATTATTATTAGCGAATTCTCCCAATAGCGGAAGACGTTAAGCAAACAGCTCAATTATTTTTTCTTTGGGTTCTTCCTGTTCTTCCAATAGACTTTCATTCTTTCTGAGAAAGCTTTTTTTTTAATTTATTTATTTAACGTCGCATCAACTACAACGGTCATTAGCGACGACGTTGGGGTCTAACTATTGTACAATGGAGGATGAAATGATTTTTTGTAACGTATGAAAATGTGTCGTGCCTGAGTGGGATTCGAACCCTAGACCGCATGATGATAGGCGAGCACGTTATCAACTGCGCCAATGCGGCCGGATTGTTTACGTTGTTTACGTAAACAAGCTTGTTTGCTTGTTTACGTTTTTTTGATCATTTTGGCTTGACTTGTTTTTGCTGTGGTTGCTCAGGTAATTTTATCATTATTATTACAAATGTAACAGTTAATATTATTTTTTTATACACGTCTGTAACAATATTATTACATCTTTATCCGTTAATGTTATCAAAACTTAAGAGACTACTTATTTGATTAATACTGTCAGTTTTATAAAATTAAATAGTACAGCAAATGATCGATGATTGGCACAATGATACTTGTTTAGACTTATTTTTTAAGGAATAATACGTAGATTTTGTAAATGATTATACAATTTTGTTAAAAATAATTACAATTACAATTTGCATGAGGAGTATGAAAAATGAGACCTCAGTATAAATGTAAAGAAAACTGAACACCTTACTGTTGGGGAGCCACGAATTGATATTCAGCTGGGTACGGTTTAGTAAAAAGCTGTGAAAGTTTTAAAATCTTTGATAGGTGCAGAAAAAATGCAGCGGAAGTAAACAGCAAGATTTCGCAAGGGCAAAGAGATAGGGCAGTTAAATTCTGTCCTTTGGAATGATAAAATATGGAAAGCGACAAAGATAAATATTTATCATGCTATCCTGGAGAGTGTGTGTACTTATGGTGTTGAAGTTTGGGTAATGACTAAGAGGCAGAAAGATCGCCTAAAAGCGGTGGAAATGTATTTCTGGAGGCGGAGATGTGGTGTATCGCGAATCGATCGAATTCCGAATTTAGGAGAAGAATCGGCGTTCAAGGATATACCATAAATACCATATCCTGGAAGCAGTTAAAATGGTTTGGCCATTTGCGGAGGATGGAAGATGATAGCTGGCCAAAGAGGGTATGGGAGTGGACGCCAGCCGGTAAAAGAGGAAGGGGTAGACCGGGAGTGACATGGTTGAATGGGGTGCAGGAGGCAATGTCTTTGTGGTGGCTCTCCGATGGCGATTGGCGAGACAGAGAGAGGTGGTGCTTAGGAAGCGAGATACGGCTGGGGCTGTAAATCCTCGCATGAATAATAATTACAATTAAAATTGTAGTATTGCAGTCAAGCGCTTTGTAGGTGAATCACTACTGAAGTAAGATAAGCTGCTGATTTGTAAATGTCTGATCGCATAGTGAGACAAACATTGCGTTATGATTTGAATTTTCATCCGTATAAAATGGATATTAACCAGCAGTTAAAAAGTTATCAACGAGATGGAACGCGTCCTCTTTGACCAACTTTAAAGCGCTGAGTAATGACGCAAAACTCACCACTTTTAAAAATTGCCTCGACAACAAACACTTGGTATTCACTTGACCACATCTCTATGGCTACTGTAATAGCGTCATGTAGGCGCATCATCGCGTCAATCCTCCCCTTTTACTCGCTTATCTGCACACCGACGAAAACGTCACATCTTTTTGCCGCTCCTTTTGTATAATGTTTCAAACATTAAGTACATAATCGAATTTAAATATCATGTTGTGTATAATATATTATTATACTAGAGAAGTTAATAATTTTTTTAAAAATTCGATTAGTATAAAATTAGATTTTCAGACATACTGTTTTATGCTTCCGACCCACAGAAATATTGTATTAATATTTTTTTAAAGGTATTTTTGTTACCTAATTAATAACATGACGTAAAATAGTTTTATGTACGTAGGTTTATTTAAAATATAAAATTTGTAATTATACATGTGCATTATTATTGTTTTCTTTTACCTGAATGAAGAAAATTCAATAGAAATGGTTATGCTTTTCACATTTTGTGTGTAAATTAACAAGGCAACTTGGTGACGATAATTACGTTAACCCTTTATAGGGCAGTACTACGGGGAAAAATACACAAATGTTGTAAAATGTTAAATTTTGTTTTATAGGGACTTGAATAATATATTTCTAGTTCCAGAACAGAAAGATATTGCTTTTTTTATGTCAAGCCCTGGTAAGTATACTTACTTCTTCTTCAGATGCCTTTTCCATTACGAAGGTTGGCTATCATCATGGTCAGTCGCACCTTGTCCACTGCTGCTCTGAAAAGGTCATGGGACGAGCAGTTAAACGCTTCTCTCAGGTTTCTTAACCAAGATATTCGTCTGCGTCCCACCGAGCGTTTACCAAAGAGTTTCCCTTGAATTATGAGATGCAGAATCTCATATTTAGGCCCCCTCATGATGTGTCCAAGGTATGTCAGTTTTCTTATCTTTACGCTCTGCAGGATTTCCATCTCTTTCCCCATTCTTCTGAGGACCTCCATATTTGTGACCCTGTCTGTCCATGGTATTCGAAGCATCCTCCGGTAGGTCCACATTTCAAACGCTTGTAGACGGTGAGTGTCCACGCCTCCACTCCATACAAGAGGATGGGAAAGACGTAGCACTTCGAGGCGGGTCCTAGTTTCGAGGCTCAGGTCGCGGGCCGATAGAAGAGGTCTCATTTTTAGAAATGCTGCCCTGGCCCTTTCAATTCTGATCTTTATTTCTGGCAGGTGGCTTGCACTGCAATTGACTCGGGTTCCCAGATAATTATAGGCTTCCACTTGTTCAATTCTGTCTTCCCCAGCAAAAAGTTGTTCCTGTGGATTTTCTCGCTTAGCAATGA
Organism: Catonia carolina; assembly: GCA_035578175.1. Classification (NCBI taxonomy): domain Eukaryota; kingdom Metazoa; phylum Arthropoda; class Insecta; order Hemiptera; family Achilidae; genus Catonia; species Catonia carolina. The sequence continues at coordinate 9,794,094 of JAQMRL010000016.1, forward strand.
CCATGTATTTTGTCTTCTTAGCGTTTAATGTGAGCCCATACTCTTCACTGGCTTTAATTATGTTGTTCAGCATTCTTTGCAGACCTTCTATGCTTTCGGTGAGCAATACCATGTCGTCTGCGTATCGCAGGTTGTTTATAGGAGTATACTTACTAAGGAATGTTTATTGAAATGGGAATCACATAATATTTAGTGGTAAGAATGCTTATAAAAACAACTTGTAGGCCTTTATAACAGAAAAATGTAAATGGTCGGTGCGCGCTAATTTCAATATGTGGATAGCCTACTTACCAGAGAACATCTATAAAACCATAAAATGCCAATAGGGTTCAACTGCATAGGTTATTCTTTAAAAAAATCTACCTTATTACCAGTGGTAAGTATACCTACCACAGACCTGTTGTTGTTTAGGTCAACAGCCGATAGGCTGGTTTGAACCTCTAGAGGTTTTACTAAGTAAAAACAAGGAGTAAGGCGATTTACCAATGCCTTCCTCACTGAGTTGAAAGAGTATGCTTATCAGCATGCCAGGCCCTCCGAAAAGCACTCATTTTCCACCCTGCAAATGACACCTTCACTTCATTCACCACAGGGTCTGGCTGTATAGTGAAATTCATTAATCTCAGAGGAGATGACTCTGACTAGTATCTTTTACACCTCTACCTCTCCTGTTCTTAAATAGTTCAGTCATATAAGTGGCTGACTATGTGTTAAGAAACAGAACTATTTTTTTTAGCCCTGGACCAAACAGATAGAGTGCAATTAAAATAACACTCCACCTGCCCGTTTTGGGCGTACCACAGACCTATAAAGGGTTAATTACCGTTAACGGACTCTTTTTTTTTTTTTTTTTTTTTTAACGTTGCATCAACTGCAACGGTTAATAGCGACGATGTTGAGGTGTACCTTTGTACAATGGAGGATGAAATGATTTTTTGTAACGTATGAAAATATGCCGTGCCTGAGTGGGATTCGAACCCAGGACTTCATGAGGAGAGGCGAGCACGTTTACCAACTACGTTAAAATAAAATTTTAGACAGTCTCGTATGTGCTCGTTGTTACTATTATTGTTATTTTGTACATGCTTTCTGCACGCCAGGTTGGGGTAAACAGGTATCGGTTAATAACTTTCGAGTCCTGTAAAGATCAATAATTAGAACAGTAAATAACAAAACTAGGAAGGAAACAAAGTTAAAATTCTACAAAACAATGGCTATTTCAATTCTTCTCATGTTTTTACCAGTTAATTACCATATACATGCACATTCACCGACATTGTTTTTACTTTCTCAAGTGCTAAAAAAATTAGTAATATCCAAAAAATGTAAAAAAAAATTGTAAAAATTTTATGTTATTCGTTATTCTTTTAAAAACTTTATGGTCCAACAGATTAAATTGAAAAAAATGTCAGTAACTAAAACCACCCTACAACTATAAGTGTATAAAGTTTCATTTTCGTATCTTTCACCAATCCTTTGAAAAATGTACCTAAAAATAACGGGTGTTTCAAAAAGGACGGACTTCGAAGTTTAAGGCTTAATATTTTCTGCATAGGGAATATTCCCCCCCCCCCCAAATAACAGATGGCACTACCGTACTCATTGTTGACCCATTGTGTATTACTGACTGTACTAGTGCTACCAGTTCCAGTTAAAATTTCCCAATTCTGAAGTACCTAATAACACCACAATATCGCATCTGATTAATAAATTTCGTGAGACTGGCAGTGTACAGGATCGAAAAAGCACAGGTCGACCATCAGTGTTAACAGAACAAGTTTTGGACGATGTGAAACAACGTTTGATTACCTCACCTGGAAAATCACTTAGAAAGTTATCTTCACGGGCTGGATTATCACTATCTTCCGCTTTAAGGGGTACAAAAAAATTAAATCTGCATCCTTACCGCATCGGTGTCGTTCATGAACTGAAAGAAGTTGACCATGGGAAACGTAAAGTGCGTCCTTTTTGAAACACCCGTTTGCAAATTTAACATTAGTGGGATACAAAGTACAGTCTCCCTTTAACACACCACATCATTATTTTATTTTGTATTTGCACATAAATTGTAACTAATCAAATTTATTGGTGTTAGTTGTACAGAACACAGTATAGCCTCGTTTAATCGGAATAACTGGGACCAAAGGGAATAACGGTAATAAACAGACTTACCGTTTATTACAATAAAAAAGTATGTTTTGTAATAAAATGACCTAGAATTGTTTAAAAGACTTTCAAAAATATAACGATAACTTTTCTCATCTTTTCTTTACAAAGAATTTGTCCATTGTTTTTGATTTGAAAGACGTGTGGCGTTTGATTGAAGCACGGTCACGCTAACGCTTTTACTTTTTAAGAGTTCAGCTGGAGTGACACTATTAAAGGTTTCTTAAATTCGACTAAAAGGATTCTGTTATCATAATTTATTAATTTATGCAGGAACTGTACATTTAATTAAATTAAAAAATGAATGAATCAGTTGTTATGGAAACATTATGAGTCACATTTTTTTTGAAATTGAGTTAGACATCCCGCCATGTTTTTATTATGTAGACGCATAGTTTAGTATGAAACTAACACGAGTTCTTCATCTCTATGCAATGTTATTGTGAATTAGAAATATCATATTTTATATACACATGCGCACACACACACAGAGAGAGAGAGACACACACACAGACCAATCGCTAAAAACATGTTTTTGGGTTCAACGGGGTCTGAAAACGTGTAGATCCGGTGAAAACTCGATTTCGAAAAATCGACATGAAAACAATACTTTCCTTCCTATATACTTATATAGGCAAGAGAAAGTAAAACTCTGTGGCACCTGATGTTTAGCAGTTTTTCAGGGAAACAGTTTTTTCATTTTTCCAAAAATATGCTTTTGTGGGCTCATGATGTTTTCATAACAACCGATTCGAATATTTTGTCTAGTTGTTACATTCTTGCTATAATAGTTAAAAGTTATTATCTATATGAACATTAAATTTAAGAAAGTAGTATACAAATCTGAACCGGATAAACGAGGTTATACTGTAATTTGAATAAAAAAATTCACATTATCGACTTGCATTTTAAATTGTAAATATGTAAATAGCTTTTTAATATTTAATAAGATTACAATATAACGTAATTACTTTATAAATTATGTTTTTTTTAAATAAGTTAATTATTTTTTTCAGTAATTTTGAATTTTATTGTTACAGACTACCAAGTTTTGAATTTTACGAATCGCATTGAGACAATCCTAGGGAATTCGTTCCAACAATCGAATAATCAAAATTCACCGACTTCATTGAATGTGAGACCAAACGTAGCGGAAAGAATTCGAGACGGACAATTTAAATGCGGCGATTGTGGGAAACGTTACAAACATAAGAAACATTTGAATTCGCATAAACGCAATGAATGTGGTTTAGAACCGCCGTTCAAATGTCCTTATTGTCCGCACAGTAGTCATCGTTCTTCTAATTTAAGAAAACATATCGTTAATAGACATGGCAATTTAAGTTTTGAATAATTATTTTACCATATTTATGTTTATATTTATTAAAATTTATGTTATTGTTATGATTATGTATTAATTAATATTATATGGGTATCAGTAATAGGGTTTTAAACGGGGTAGTTTTCTCTTTGATGTTGTTTTTTTTTAAATTTTATGATCTTGTTTTCTGGACTAATAGTTTAATAAATGAATTGTGATATGGTGGTTATAATTTTATTTATCGTATGTTTTTTTTAAATTTTATATCCCAATTACTATATGCCTATTCCTCAGTATAAATTGCCTTAGGGTGACCGGGCAGGGTGGTCTTTATAAGAAGCAAAGAAATTTGAGAGAAAGATACTCCTCAAGATAATGGGTGTGAAGATAGTTGACGGACAAAATAGGTGACGAAGTCAAGAAGAACCGTACAAAGAAAATGAACGGTTTATGGAAACGATTAGAAAAAAAAACTGAAATTTTATGGAGACCTGTATACAGATGGATAACAAACGGTTGACAGAACAAATGTTTAAGACACTAAACAATAGAACTAAGATGTCGGATTAATGATTTGAAGGGAGACTGTACTTTGTATCTCAGCAATGTTAAATTTGCTATTTTTCAGTACATTTTTCATAGGATTGGTGAAAGATACGAAAATCAAAAATTAAGCACTTATATCTATTTCATATAATGAATTTATATAATAATTTCACCAACCTTCTTTTTAAACTGCGTCACCTTTATTTTTATTCTTATTAGTATTAGTAAGTCTTACTAGTTTTAGTAAGAATAAAAATAAAGGTGACGCAGTTTAAAAAGAAGGTTGGTGAAATTATTATATAAATTCATTATATGAAATAGAAATAATTTCAAACTGCAGGACGCATTATAAAGATTTATTTTTAAATAAGCACTTATAGTTGTAGGGTGGTTTTAGCTGCTGATTTTTACTTTCTGTTGCCTATATGAATATATAGGAAGGAAAGTATTGTTTTCATGTCGATTTTTCGAAATCGAGTTTTCACCGGATCTATACGTTTTCAGACCCCCTGAACCCAAAAAACATGTTTTTAGCGATTGGTCTGTGTGTGTGTGTGTGTGTTTGAACAGAATATCTCAAGAACGGAACATCGTACGAACTTGAAACTTAAGTTACATACCACTACCGGACGCGACTCGAACATTTTCATCAAAATCGGTCAACCGGAAGTAGTAGTTTAATTCGTATAATTTTTCAGTTTTTTGCGATTTTCTCAAAAACTGGTCCTACGATTTTTTTAAAATCGCCTATTTTACTCAATTTTTTATTCTCTACAAGATAGGGTAGGCGCCATGTTTGCTGAAATTCTCGGTGAGGCTGTTTTCACGTAAAAACGTTGTTTTTTTAAGATTACGGCTTTAATATAAATTTTAGCGCAAAAACTTATATAATAAAAGTTGTAGAGAATTTAAAAACCTGCAACTTCTGTTTCAAACATTTTTTTGTATGACGCTTAGTTTAGCAGTAATTAGCGATTTTCTGATTTTTTCTCACGAAAACGTGTGAAAAATCGATTTTTTTAAGATTTTGGCCTTAGTATGCATTTTACGACAAAAGTGTATATAACCAAATTTATAGGAAATTTAAAGATCTACAACTTTTATTTAACGTATTTTTCTCTACAGAGCCTAGTTTAGCGTGAAATAGTGATTTTCCGTATTTTTAAGCCAGACTGAGGTTGATTTTCATTTTGAGTGTTTCACTCATGATTAAAATAAGGTTATGTTTATTGAGGTTAGTTTTTTGTTTATTTCTAATATTTTATTACTAATGTTAAATTATATTGTAAATTATTTGCATTGGCAAGAGAAAGTTGTGTGAGTGTTTCACACCAGATTTTTTTCAATTTAATCTGTTGGACCGTAAAGTTTTTAAAAGAATAACGAATTACATAACATTTTTACATTTGTTATCTACGTTTTTTTGCATATTAATAATTTTTTAAGCACCCGAGGAAGTATAAAACAATGTCGGTGAATGTGCATGTACATGATAATTACCTGGTAAAAATTTCAGTCGTAGGTTAAATGGTTTCTGAGAAAAACGTACTTAAGTGTTAAAATCTAAATTTACGGGAAAAGGCACAAATAAAAAACAAAATGGACACAAACAAGTTTAATTTCCCATCAACTGTTGGTTAGAAAGGCTGCACCAACAGTGGAGAATATTAAAAATAGTGAAGTAGATATTTAAAAAAAAAAAAATCGTTTTGCACTAAAACGAGCAATTTTATAAAAACATGAAAAATGTTTGTTCTTGGCGACTTGTTAATTTTTTAGGATAAACCTGATAAAAACTTTTTTCATTAAAATAATTTTTTGACGTAATTTAGTGGTAAATCTAGATCTAAACTATTGAAAAAACATAAAAAATCGAAAATCAAAATTTTCAGTCGAAACCAACATACAGTATTCCCTTAAAGAAAACAGAAAGGATAATGAGAAAACCGGAATAAACTGAGAAAAGCAATGGTAAACTATTTCAACACTAATGGGAAAAATGTGAATAGGAAATTATTCCGCCTTATCTGGATTACTAGATTTTTCTTTTCATATAATTGTCTTGTTACATTTTTTCTGTAGGTTTTTTTGTTTTACGTTCGACTGTTTTTCAAATACTGCTAATGCAGACGATGAGGAGAATGATAGATTAAAATGAGTGGTGAAGATATTCCAAACCTGACACGGAATCGAAACCGGTACCCCGGCGTAGAAACCAGATGCTCTGACCACTATGCCATGGAACGGCCTTGTCTGTAGGTTGGCTGAACCCCTAAATAATAGGTAATTTCTACATGATACAGATGTTTTTCTTTTCTCTTGCCTATATGAATATATAGAAAGGAAAGTATTGTTTTCATGCCGATTTTTCGAAATCGAGTTTTCACCGGATCTACACGTTTTCAGACCTCATGAACCCAAAAAACATGTTTTTAGCGATGGGTGTGTGTGTGTGTGTGTTTGTTTGTTTGTGTGTGTGTGTGTGTGTGTGTGTGTGAACAGAATATCTCAAGAACGAAACATCGTACGACTTTGAAACTTGAAACTTAAGTTACATATCACTACCGGACGCGACACGAACATTCTCATCAAAATCGGTCAACCGGAAGTAGTAGTTTATTCGTGTAATTTTTCACTTTTTTGCAATTTTCTCAAAAACTGGTCCTACGATTTTTTTAAAAATCGTCTGGTTTACTAAATTTTGTATTCTCTACAAGGTAGGGTAGGCGTCATGTTAGCTGAAATTCTTGGTGAGGCTGTTTTCACGTAAGAAAATACTTTTTTTTAAGATTACGGCTTTAATATGCATTTCAGCGCAAAAAATTATATAATATAAAATGTAGAGAACTTAACATCCTACAACTTTTATTTCAAACATTTTTTTTGTATAACGCTTAGTTTAGCGGTAATTAGCGATTTTCTGTTTTTTCTCACGAAAACGTGTGAAAATCGATTTTTTTAAGATTTCGGCCTTATTATGCATTTCACGACAAAAGTGTATATAATCAAATATGTAGGAAATTAAAAGATGTATAACTTTTATTTAGAGCATTTTTCTCTTCAGAGCATAGTTTAGCGTAAAAAAGTGATTTTCAGTATTTTTAAGCCAAACTGAGGTTGATTTTCATTTTACGTTTTTCACTCATGATTAAAATTAGGTTACCTTTAACGAGGATTGTTTTTTTTGGTTTATTTGCATTGGCAAGAGAAATTTGTGTGAGTGTTTCACACCAGATTTTTTTAAAAAAATTTATTGCGTCCATGATACTCCCGAAGATGTATAATAGATGTCAGTGTACCGGTTTTTTTGAGTTGTAAATAAGTTGTATACTTTGATACTGTTTTTAATTGTACGCCGGTCCGTAGTTCATATTTTGCCCACTGTGGAGCTGTGATGGGGTTGCTGCTGCCGTTAGAATGCGCCAGCGGTCACACCTCTCACAGCGCATGTACCAAGTGGCAACATATGGGTCTATGCACTAGCGATGCAAGAGTTGAGCAGGTGACAGTTTCGATATTCTCTGTGTTGCGAGAATCGATACGGGGAAGTTGACAACTCAACATTGAGTTTTCATTCCGTCATCTGTACCTCCATCCCCTTACCCTCGCTTCACCGGCGACTGCTCCCCTTCGGAGGCAGTGGTATAAGGTGCACGCTGCGTCGGCGACGCGCTCCTATTAGATTAGGCAGCGGTACAGACGACCCCGATTCACTTAACCGGTGACTGCTCCTCCTCGGAGGCAGCGGTGAAAGGTGGTCGCTGCGTCGGCGGCTGCTCCTAATCTTTTAGGCAGCGGCGAAGACGACTTCCCGTCCCTCCCCCTTCGATCGTTTTCATTATTTTGAACAACACCGCCGGAGGCCCGGCCGGTCCTGTGAGCTCGACGACTGCGCTACTGAAAGCCGGTGGCGACAACTTTATTATTATATTTTAGTATCAATTTAAGTATTTTAATTGAATTTAATGTAAAAATTATTTTTATTGCAGTTAACATAACCTCATATGAACTGGATGAAGTGACGTCATTTCGTCCTACGACAAATAAAGTCTGCCTCACTAATAACAGTAGTAATAATACTAATAACAATAAAGGCTCTTTTCGTTGTGATATTTGTGGAAGATTTTACCAACACAGGCGCACTTTGCACCGACATCAGCGTAATGAATGTGGAAAAGAACCACAGCATAATTGTCCTTATTGTTCCCATCGTTGTTATCAATATTATAACCTTAAATTGCATATTTTTAATAAACATCATGACTTAGATGTCAATATTGCTGTCTGATTGTAATGTTCTCAATAAATAAATTTACTTGTCTATTCACTTCAATGTGTGTGTTTCGTGTTATAATAATTTCTCAAAAATACACACTTTACTTTAGAAAAATATTTTCTTTCTAATACTTTTTTTTATGGAGTGATGATGCCTACATATGCCTTGGGCTTGTGCGTAGGTAATGATATGTGGTGATTTACAGATAAAAAAAATGCCAGACCAGATCGGGAATCGAATCCGGGACCCCGGCATAGTAGCCAGTTGCGCTGACCACTACACCACGGGCCGGCCAAAAATAACTTAATAAAAGTAAATAACGTAATATAGTTATTTGAGTCACGAGTTTCCCCTTGTTTGCAACGAGGTGTAAAAGGGGAAAAACATCAGTGCGCATGCGTGACTACTTTAATTTCAATACAACAAACACAACAATTTATACTGTACCCAGAGCATTATACAATATATCACAGAACCTTTTATATGTTAACTGTACAAATATAACTGTTTGTTACCGTAAACAGAAATTTTAGTTTCTCGAAAATGTTGGCAGACTATTCACAGTGCTAAACGAATCTAATATGCAGAGTAATAATGCTGTAAAGTTGAAGCTAAACAATAATGCCTTTCCCTGCCTCTTCACAAAAGCCATAAGCGAGTGGCTAACTACTGTGATGTTTCTCTTTCCACAATTCGAAAAATAAAGAAGGAAATTAAAGGACATAAAGAAGCTATTCTTATGCAGGTTTGTTGACATCTGGTAAAAAAACGGTTAGGCTATGTAGATACTAGCGAGACTGGTAGTGAAGACGCCGGTAACAGCTATAGTAAAGGTGATTCATTCATAGAAAATTTTGTTCCAATGGAATAAGGTAGTTGGTAATTACAGTATATCAAACATTTCTAGTCATGTAATTAAGCTATAGGAAATATTACAGGTCATATTTATTTCTTATAAGGTTTATCAAGAAAATATTTTCTCGGAATAAACCACAGCTTACAAAATGTATGTAGAAAGTGCACGGTAGTGAAATGTAGTGTCTCACTGTTGAGGTTGGCAGCACTGTGAAATTTTCACAGTGCAAAAAATATATATATAGTATTCATACGCAAAAAATCAACCTCAAAACCAAAAATATATATATAGTATTCATACGCAAAAAATCAACCTCGTGACTTCAGTATCTAAATGTGTACGTTACAATGTGTTCAGTTTAAAACGATAGCTAACCCCATGACCCATTGAGACGAGAATGATATGTGTGAAGATTTTAATGAGGTGTAATTTTGTATTGACTCAGGACGACCATTCCTGAGATGTATTGTTAATTGAACTCCAACCATCAATGTACACCGGTAACTACTGTCCGATATTTGAAATCCGTATAAAAGTAACTAAGAATTTGAACCGCGGAAGTTTAGAATTTACTAAAAAAAAAATCTATTTTTATAATACCTCTCAAAAATTAATTTTTTTCTTCTAATCCCTAATTGTACGTTGAAATCTGTTCAATTTAAAACAATGCGCAACCCTGTGACCTAATGATATGAGGATGATATACGAGGTGTGGCTATTAAATAACGAGACACGTAAAAATTTTTTTTTTATTTTACTTATAATCAGTTATTGTCACCTTCAATATATACTCTCCTTCTCTATCCGTACAACGCTCCATGCGAATTTTCTATTGTTGGAAACAGTGCTGGAAATCATCTTCTGTCAGCTCCTTCAGGACACGTGCTGCTTTCTCTTTTACTGCTTCCACATACTCAAATCTTGTCTCTTTTAATGCAGATTTCACCTTAGGGAACAGGTACAAAATAATAACATGTGATGAAACGTGGTTTTTTACTTATGATCCGGAAACGAAGCGCCAATCCATGCACTCGAAGATCCGAACTTCACGGAGAGCCAAATAAGGTCAAATGAGCAAGTCAAGTTTTATAGCTAATAGTAAGTCTGGTTTTTTTTTATCGTAACATTTCCCTAATTTGCCCGCGGAGCAGTCTTCTCTTACTGAAAGAGGTTTTTAGTTTTTCAGTATTTGAATAAGGATCTTCATTACAGTGTAGCTTGTAATCTTGCTCTTCTTTCATAGGTATCAATATTTTTCTAATGATCTTTCTTTATTTATTTTAATCTTGTTAGTTAGCCCTTTTCTATTGAACGGTATCCATTCTGCAGAATAGGTTTGATAAGCCGTATACTTTGAGCTCTAAGCTTTGCATTGATTGTTGTAGATTTCTGATTATGTACACCATACACAGTTTGCATGCTATTCACTGTTCGTGTCACCCATTCTCCGAGATGTTTAAATTTCTGCACTTTTTTGATGGTCCCGTTTATTATTTTTAACTTCCTAGTAGGCCTTCGGGCCATCCCATTCAGTCAGCTGGTAGAAAGTCGCTATTATTTGTTAAGTAACACCGGTTGGGCAACCGACTTTGTATGGTGACCTGTTGACAGCCATCCATGAACAAACTCTACTGGGAGACCCTGTTCAAACTCTGTCTAATCCACGTAAAAAAAAATTACAGCAAAAAGCAGCGATCAAATTGGGTAGTTGTAAACAATGTACAGTTCCCGATAACAATTAAAAAAATATATACTAGTACCTTCGTTTTTATTTAATATAATCATTCATTTTTTTTTCAATTTTATAGTATTTTTATATCTAAAAAATTGTTAAAAACAATTTTAACGTTGATTATTATTAAAAAATTGATGTTTTTTTTTCAGTGGTTAATCGACATCTACCCCGCCATACGCCCAGGAGTATGAATTTTGTAAATACAACAGGTGGGCCTGTTAATTTTATTGACAGCAATAAAAAAGGTCCTTATCAATGTGAAAATTGTACTAAATCTTTCAAACATAAATGCAATTTGTCTACACATCGCCGTAAGGAATGTGGAAGAGAACCTTCTTTAATGTGCCCATTTTGTCCGTATAAAACTTTTCATAAATCTAATTTGAAAGTACACGTTTTTAATCGACATGCATCAACTTAAATTGTTATTTAATCGTCTTGATTGATTAAAAAGCAATATGGCAGTTCACAAAAATTATAAAATAAAATCAAACCGTTTTTGAATATTCATCATCATTACGAGCTTCTATTTAGTGGGTTTTGGCTTTCCCCACAATCCTCCTTCGAACTTCCCCTCTTATTACCAGCGCCGTCTATTTTCTGAAATTAAAATCAATCAAATCATTTCTTCCTAGGAAGTTCCTTCCGTCTTCTCTTGTATAATCTTTGCAATCATCTCACAGTTCTACTTGGTGTGTTTTGACCTTCTTCACAATCCTCTTCGGAACCTCCTTTCTTTAGTTACCAGCGTCGTCCAATTTCTGAAATTCAAGAAAGTAAAATCACCTCTTTCTAGAACGATTCTTCTTTCTTCTTTTATGCAATTTTTCCAACAGTCTCAATGTATTGGCCTTTATACATTTTTCTCGTTTTGTACGTACTCTCCATTCGTTCCGTTTTCATATTTGGATGCCTTCTCCTATCGGAATTTGGCTAGGAATTAAGAATTCCTTTCACAATTTCAATCATAACAGTTAATTCTTGCTTTGGACACGTTTTTCCTCAATAGTTCCTCAGATAGTACCAGTCTCGTTTGTTTTTTAACCAAGATGTTCTTCATTTTCCTCCCCTCTTTTCTTTTGATATTTTTACCCTTTGTAAATAACTCCAGCACGTAGTACTTCTCACCCATTACATATCCTATGAATTCAAATTTTCTTCGCTTTATCGTGCTATTATTTCTAGATCTTTATGTATTCGTACGTTAAAGGCTTGAAACTTGTGTATTTCTCTTTTCGTGAAATCTCATGAATTTTTTTGGCTTGTACTTTAAATTTTTATAAGCGGGAATCCTACAGTTAGTTAATTCTTGCTTTGGACACCTTTTTCGTAAATAGTTCCATAGAGAGTACCAGTCTCGTTTGTTTTTCAACCAAGATGTTCTTCATTTTCCTCCCCTCTTTTCTTTTGCTATTTTTCTTCTTTGTAAACAGCTCGAGCACGTAGTACTTCTCACCCATTACATGTCCTATAAACTCTAATTTTCTTCTTTATCGTGCTATAATTTTTAGATCTTTATGTAAGTTATTCATACGTTAAAGGCTTAAAACCTGTGTATTTCCCTTTTCGTGAAATTTCATGAATTTTGTTGGCTTGTACTTCAAATTTTTATAAGCGGGAATCCTACAGCTGGTGCCGCATCCCGCACATCAATCTACATCTCGGTCTGTTCCACCAGTCCTCCTCCAGCCCTCTTAACCGCGTAGCCTCTCTCATTCCTTCTTCCCAAGTTCCGCAGGGTCTGTCTCTCTTCCTCCGAGCGGCTGGCTGGTAGTTAAAGATCCTTTTCGATCACTTTTTCTCTTCCATTCTACCCTCATGACCATACCAAACCAATTGTCTTTTTTCTGTCCTTTCTACAAAATTGTATCGCAGGCCTTAACTCGAGCTTTTACTTCTTCATTTCTCTCCAGCCGAGAGATTCTACAAGCTCTTCTCTAATAATCCATCTCTACTGCATTCCACTTATTCTTCTTTCTCCTACTAATTTTCCAACGTTCATTTCCGACATGAATGTTAGTACATGTAGATCCTTATTATATAAATTATGAATCGTCTTTTTAAAGATGCATATTTGATTTCTGGTGTTTAATCCATTATCAGTTATTATTGTCACAAAAATCAATTTATTCTTTCAATTTCCCCGTTACCTCTGGTTAATGTTTTTATACCGGTTTAAGAATCCTCATATGACAGCCATGGGTAACAGTAGAGCACAAACACATGTATGTTCTCGTGTTTGTATTTCTACTTAATTTATTTCTAAATTATTTTACATTGGTGTTAAAAAACATTTTGTAATTAATCATTTTCGTGTCTACTTTCCCTTTTACAACTTTTCTTGTTTGTTAAAAAAAATTATTTATTTGTATAATTATTATAATATTTTTGTGTTACCGACTTTACTTCTAAATGTTATTTTATATTGTTTTGTGATTATTATGTATTAACTTTTGCTACATTTTAGTATATTCTGATATGTTATTCTAGTAGCCTATATTACGTTGAAGATCAACAAAGAGCAAAAAACTTTATTCATTGTAAACTGTTGAATAAATTAAATCTCATGAAAATGTTTTGTATTTTATTTATGGTAAAATAAATCCTTTGTTTTAGTCTTGTGCAAATAGATTTAATTTTAGGACGCTGTACTGTAAAGAGAGATTAAAATTTTTTTCAGTATTCTTTGGGTCAGAAAAGTAGGCACTGACCGAAAATTATAATGTTCGTAAATACGTTATTTCGTTTTTCTTACAATATGTAAGTACAACTTATTTTTTTAAAAATACGTGGTAAATAATCATATTATATTGAAAATGCAAAATCGCTTCCAATGTGTTTTAACTAGGAATTCTATAAACTTCTAAATACAGTGTTTAACTGAAAGGATTTTTATAATTTTTAAATTTTTTTAAAGAGTATTTTTTCCTGATTTGCCCAAAAGTTTAACTTGAAATTCATGCTAATATGAGCTTCATTTTGCGAAATGAAAAAGTGTAATTTCGTTTACAACGTAGCGGTAATACAGCTTAATGTAATGCGTTCTTCCATATTTAGCCACATTCCTTAAGCATACAGGATATTTGTAATTCTTGTTCTCATCTCACAATACACTCAGCCGGTATGAGACATTATGTTAACGTTGTTTTTTTTTTAGTTTTAGTTGAAAACCGAAGACAAAGGTATTGGCATTTAGGGGGAAGGAGCCAGTCAGAAGATAGTAAAATTGTTATAGATAATAATATTTTGGAACAGATCTCCCACTTTCAGTATCTTGGTTGCAACATTAGGCTACATACCAACAGGATAAAGATGTTTACAATAAGTTGCACCGTTTTCGGCAAATATGCGGAACTTTCCACCGCACTTTAAAAAATAGCACCAGCAAAAACACGAGGCTGAGATTTTATAAAACATTAGCAGTGCCGACTCTACTTTATGGCAGTGAAACTTGGGTGCTATCAAAGTGAGAGGAGAGTAGATTGCAAGCATCTGAAATGAAATTTCGTCGACGTACTTATGAGTGTAGTAGAGAAGATCGTTACAGGAATATCGAGATAAGGAAAGAACTCAACATCTTTTCTATAAACAACAAGGTAATCCCAAAACAGAATGCAGTGGTTAGAGCATGTAAACAGAATGCGAAAGGATAGGATACGTAAGCAGACACTGGGCTATAAGCCGGAAGGCAGGAGAGAACGAGAACGCCCGAGAAAGAGATGGGCAGATCGAGGTTTGGAACAGGCAGAGATACCTAATACTTGAAAGGCAGAAGAAGAAGAAGTTTAAAACCGTTATTTTTTGTACCTACTACTGTGTGGTACTACTGAATAATTTTATTAGAATTACGGATACATTAGATTCCCCTAAGTTGTTGTCATAAGTCGTTACTCACCGTTCTTCTAAGAACGATTACTTTTGTTGTTAACTTAAATCATTTATTTAATGATAGGTGTTTGAAACCAAAGAACATTCAAAGATGAGAAAATCTGAGAATGTCCTTAGAATTAAAATACAAACCACACTCAGTTTCAAAAAAGACTTAACTGTGAACGAATATCTTGAAACACAAAGTTGTTAAAGTTGGTGATGGCGATGACGGTAAAAAGATGACGATGATTACTAGTTGAAGTAGAAAAGAAAAAAGAAATTTAGATGGTTAACAAAATCATAAAGGTAAGTTTAATTTTTTAAAACGTTTCAGTATACACCTTCGATGTGTTCGAGGAGGTTAATTGCTAATGAATTTTGATGGTCTTCTAGTTTTTGTAAATGTTTTTCGCTGTTTTTTTAATTTTTTTTTTATGAAGGGCAGGTTTAGATCTTGAGTAATATTTCATTGATTATGTATTATGGGGCTGCAGTGATCAGTCTCAGGAATTTTAATTGAAAGCGCTGCAGTATTTCTATATATGAATGGCTCAACAGAAAAACGTTGCAGTTGACAAAATTTACAAACGTGAGGTTTCAATGGAATACGTTCTATAAATCCCCTCTGCTTGATCATAATCGTGAATTTTAATAAGTAGAATTTTAACGAAAATGTCAGAAATTCTTGAAACGAAATCGCCATACAGTGAAAAATCGTTATACAGCTAAGAATTAATGGTATCTTTCACTTTCTATAAAAATTTGTTTTTGTTACTTGCAACGTTTTTCCGTTGACCCATTCATTTTGATGAACTAGCTACACGTCATAGTCTAACCCATAAGTCCCAACTGGTTTGAGTAGTAAGACCTCGACTTACGCGAATTCACTTTAGCGCGATTTTGTTGAACATAATTTATAATATTAGTCCTTTATTGGGCACAGTAGTTATTCTTATCTTACCGATGTTTACATTTATCACGACTGTTTTGCTAATGCCTCTCGAAACCGGTATCGTAGTTGCCCTCCCCATTTTTACACTGGAATTTTATTTTATCTTGATTTGCTTTTGTTATAAACGTCACTACTGTTTAGTGCATTAAAAATATCGATTGTGTAAGGTTGCGTAGATTTAATCGTGCTAAAAATTCTGTCTTTTATTTTTTGTTTTTTTGTTGTTACTTTGCGTACTGTATGAGTTTAAATAAAGGTTAGAAAATTGGAGAGCGATTACTTTACAGGAAAAGTTAGATGTCGTTAAAATTAACGAAAGGGGTGAAAAAACTGAGAACATAATTTTTTTTGTTTTACTTCTGTTTTGAAATTTCTACTAATGCAGACGATAAGAACATAAAAGGAACGACCGGGTTAGTGAATCAACAAACGCTATGGACAGCTAACGGATTTGAATGGTACGTAAAATTAGCGAATGTTTAAGGTTAAACCGAGTAATCCAAGTTACGCGATGACTTTACGGAACGCATCCCTCGCGTAAGTCGAGTTCTTACTGTATTTATATTTGCTGTTGTTGTTTAGGTCATCAGCCAAAAGGCTGGTTTGAACCTCTAGAGGTTTTACTAAGTAAAACGAGGAGTGAGGTGGTTTACCATTGTCTTCCTCACTGAATGGAAAAGTACGCTTATTAGCATGCCGGGCCCTTTGAAAAGCACATATTTTCCACTCTGCAAATGACATCTTCACTTCATTCACCCCAGGGTCTGGCTGTATAATGAAATTCATTTCTTTCAGAGAAGATAACTCTGATTAGTGTCTTTTACACCTCTGCCCTCTTCTGTTCTTAAATGATTCAGTCATTTAATTGACTCACCATGTGATAAGAAACAGAATTAATTATTTTAGCCCTGCAACGAACAGATTGAGTGTAAATAATTTGACAATTTAGCTGTCTGTTATGGGCAGTGATGTATCCGTATAGGCTATGTATAGAAGTCATAATATGAACGGTAGCAATTAATCTCACTTTTAATACCGTCGATCACTTAATCGCTTCTCTCAGTTTCTGAATAATTTTCGTTTATCTATTCACAGAACTTTTCTAAATTTTCGAAAGTTTCACGTAAACCTTTCACACGCAAGGGTGGCAGCAACTTGGACGTAGAAGAAGACGGGGTTGTGGTATTGCTTGTCTGTATTTCACAAATGCCTGTACTGCCGATAATCATATGGTGAGAAATCAACTTGTGCTTCCATTTATATGAGATCTACTGATATATAGAGTGATTCAAAACTATACGGCAATTTCTTGGGAGCTCATTCTATAGCTAAAAATAATAAAAAAAGTTCATATATAAATATGCCTGAAAACGCTTAGTTAGCGAGTTACGGCTAGCGAAAAATTTCACCTACAACTCTGTACTCTCGGTGAAGTAAGGCCGTATAAAAATGTTGAAGGTAGTTACAAAGATACAAATACGATTGTTTCTTATGTTTTTTAATCTGAAAAATTGAATAAAATTGATTCCAGAGCTGTAAATGCAATACTTTTATCGTACATGAAACACAAGAATTGGTGCAAAGAAATAACACATTTTTGTGTTTAACGTAAGATTACTTCTATAAATAGTAAATGAGGTGTATTTTTTCTTAAATAAATTTGTAGAAAATTTAATTCTAAAAAGATTCATGTGAATCACTAAGGAAAAAATGAATAATAGATATTTAAATTTCGCTTTATTTGAAATCAAAACAGACGCACATAAAACGCACATTCTTAACTGCATAAAATATTAACTAATATTTAGGTTGGGAGTAACAGCTGATCATTTATCAGCTGTTATTCCTTACCCAAGTGTAGATTCAAGTAATTAGTTTTTCATTGTAACTACATATAAATAATTGTGACTAATTGTATGTAATCTTAATGAATGTTGCAGATACGGAAATCGTTCATGATTTATATTCGTTTAGTAACCATTCTCTTCTGGATGATAGATCTCCGAATCCGTACATGTGTGGTGTCTGTGGCAAAACTTACAAATATAAACGTGGATTGATGAATCATAAACGTTACGTCTGCGGTAAGGAGCCACAGTTTGAATGCAATTACTGCAACCATCGATCGTACGAAAAGGGAGCTCTCAAGTGCCATATCATTAATAAACATTTTAAAAGTTTAAATAAATTCGCCCCGTTCTAAAAAGTCCGTTATCTGTATTAAAGGATTAAATTGAAATATCACACCGATTATAAAAGTTGAAAAAAATATTTTATTTTTTTACGAGAGAACGGCTTCCTCAAGAATTTCATTAGACATGTCGCTTCTAGTCACATGAGTCACGAGTTTGCCCTTGTTTGCAACGAGGGTAAAGGGGGAAGCATCAGTGCGCATGCGCGACTCCTTTAATTTCAGTACGACAAACATAACAGTTTATACTATACCCAGACCATATACAGTATATCGCTGAACCTTTTGTAGGTTAACTGTACGAATATAACTGTTTGTTACCGTACTCACAAATGTCGGTTTCTAGAAAACGTGGTGGAACTATTCACAGTGTTGACCGCAATGCAATAAAATGTTGTGAAGTTGAAGCTAAAGAAAAATACCTATCCGTGTTTCTACTGTGAGGTTTCTCTTGCCACAATTAGAAAAATAAAGAAGGAAATTAAGGACGTGAAGAAGCTATTCTTTAACAGTTTTGTTGACACGTGGTAAAAAAAGAAAACGGTTAGGTACTAGAGAGACTGATAGTGAAAAAAAAAACACCAATGACAGCAATAGTAAAGAAGGTGGTTCATTCGTAATTACAGTAAATCAAACATTTCTAGTCATGTAATTAAGCTATAGGCAATATTACAGGTTATATTTATTTATTATAAGGTTTATGAAGAAAACATTTTCTCGCAATAATCCACATTACAAAATGTACTCGTACATAGAAACTGCACGGTAGTGAAATGTACCAGTAGTGTCTCACTGTTGAGGTTGGCAGCATTGCAAATATTTCACTCCCTCCTCACAGCCCATACATACGCAAAAGTCAATCTCGTGATTTCAATAACTATACCCCATCTTGTGAAGCATGAAAAATATGATAAATGGGGCGATTTAAAAAAAATCTTAGTGGCCGTTTTTGGGAAAGTTGGAAAAACTATTGAAAATTAAAAAAGTAATATAAATTAATCGGTTTTTCTTTAATTGGTGTGATATTTCATTGTATTTTATTTTTTTATACGAAATTAATGTTTGAAAGTGTAAAAATGTAACGCTGTCTGAATGGTTTTGGAAGTGTATAATGAAATTACGGAGGATATTTCAAAATTTCTAGTCGAAATTTCAGTATTATTTTAATTTTCTAACACAAGGTATTCTGTGATAAACATGTAAATTGAGATCTTGTACGAGACAAAGAAAAATAATTGTGATTACATTTTTTATTTAATTTTTAATTGTAAATAAAATGTTTTAAAATATCAAATTTAAGTTTTTAAATGGATTAATTTTTAATTGTTATTGTTTGGTGAGTAATTTTTTAAGTACAAATTTGTTATATTGGTAGGCAGTATTGTTTAAAAACCTAGTAAATAGTACTAAAAATGTGTTTATAAACATATTTCTATAGTATTAATTATATTGTATTTTATATTTGTTTTAAATAAATCAAATTTATTACCTGACTTGTTATTTTATTAGTGAGGGGGGGGGCAAACCATTTTCATTATCCCTATACCCGTAATACTAACTTAGGTAGATTTTTTTGTAGGAACCATTAAAGCTACAAAGCTGACCTTTGGCACACCTATCTACAGTACCTTTTTACAAATTTGTACCAAAGATTTTTCATTTATCTTTATCCAATTTAAAAATGATTTTTGTTCTCAAAAAATGTTCCAATGTAGCCTACATATTTATTATGAAAAAGACACCCAAAAAATAAAAACTCTAAAATTTTTAAAATACCTCTGTTGTAAATACACACTTTAGTACTGAAATGTAGTGTGCGAAACTTTACACTCCTAGGTGGGATGGTTCCTGAAAAAAGTGTACCTAAAGTCAAAAAATGCAAATTGCGGAAAATGCGGATATAGTAAAAGCATAATACCGCTACAGAAACACCTTATGCCAAAATTGGAATTAACTTCCAAACAAAAACACACCAATATTTATCCTGCGTTACAGATGATTCTTATGCGTTCTAGAAATTATTGTTTTTATATGTGAATGCAATCTCCGTAATGTTAGAGCAGTAACGTAATTATATTAATCCCAATTTAAAAGAATGAAAAAATGTCGAAATAACCACTACGTACCCCACCAACGTAAAAACATAATTTTTTTCAACAGAAAAAGCAACCAATGTCATGTTATCAATTTAAATAAGGGAAAATGATCTATCAGTACATAGTAAAATTGGAAAATCAATATATTTTTGTTAAAATCAGTCTGCTCCTTTTAAATGTACTAGCTGGCCCTAGTGAGTGAATTTAAACAGTGAATCCAAAATTTAAAAAATTCCCGACAATAAAAAAACTTATAAAAAAAAGTAAATAAATAATTTATGAATTGGTCCGTTAAGTTTAATGTAAGAAGTAATATTTTAATCCAAGCTTTGTCGTCGTCGGCGGACCGCTAAGAAGCAGAACTTGGTGGGATTCAGTTATGTTAGTTAGTGATACCCCGACGCGACAACGCTTGGATCAAAATATTATTGCGGGCCTTTTCCGTTTTCTATATGTCACTATCAAATCCGAGTTCCCTGAAGGGTTGCGCACATGTGTTTATATCTCCCACTCCCTGCTTTATTGAATACTCTTACTGAGACAGACACACTCACGCATGCGTACACGCGTCCTTCCCAGTCCCAGTGTATAGTAGGTTACTATGTTACACGTTCTGTTGTTTTATTTCATATTTTGATTGTTTTATTTTGCTGTTACTGGGCTACATTGTACTATTACGTTAATTTTTTTAATTATTTGCATCGGGAAGAGAAAGTCGTGTGAGTGTTTGACGCATACTTTTTTTAGTTGTCACATCTTCTGGGATTATGTAATAACTCCTTTTCGTGAAGGAACTCTGCAGCATTTTCCTCCTTCCGAATATTATTAAGTAATTCATAGCAGACTGTGCTGCCCATAACTGGCCAGTGGAGTGTTAAATTATTTGCACTCGATCTGCTGGTTACAGGGCTACAAAAACAGTTCTGTTTCTTAGCATTTGGTCAGTTAAATATATGACTAAATTATTTAAGAACAGAAGAGGTAAATGTGTAAATGACACCACTCAAGAGTTATCTACTCTGAGATTAATGAATTTCACGATACTGCCAGACCCTGTGGTGAATGAAGTGAAGTTGTCATTTGCAGGGTGGAAAGTAGATGCTTTTCAGAGGGCCTGGTATGCTGATAAGCATACTCTTTTAACTCGGTGAGGAAGGCAATAGTAAACCACCTTTCCTCTTCGTTTTTACTTAGTAAACTTTTAAGAGGTTCAAACCAGCTTTTCGGCTGTTGACCTTAACAACAGCTGACTGTGTATTAACTAACTGTGAAATGGGAGTGGAGTTGACATTACCCAGGAATATTGCTAGTAAGATTGGCGCGCTAGACGCACGAGTGGGAGATGTGTACAACTTCAGGGAATTCGGATTTGATAGTGGCATACAGAAAACTAATACGACCCTATTATTACTTATATTATATTTAAAGGGCTAATATAAGTTTTTTTTTTTACTTTTTTACAGGTTTTTTCATTTTTTTATTTATAAAAATTTGCGTCCTACCCATACAAAGTGCGCTGCCGCATACAACACTCGTACCGTTCTGGCCAAAAAATTTGACGTATAGGGAAATTAACGTTGGACAATGTACTGTCAACATTAATCTTATTACAAGGGTTTCATCTTACTTTTATTACCCCAGATGTTTGGAAACAGAATAAAAATGCGTCTGCAAAAGTTTTAATAGCTAATAATTTAATTATTAATAAATCAAGGGAAAATATTATTCAATTTCGATCTTAACCCACCGGGTTGGTCTAGAGGTAAAGTCGACGCCAAAATCAGCTGTTTAACAGATGATTTTCGGAGACGATGGTTCCTGGTTCAAATCCTAGTAAAGGTAGTTACTTTTATATGGATTTGAATACTAGACAGTGATTGCCGGTGTACTTTGATGGTTGGAATTTAATTAACCATACTCTCTCAGGAGTGGTCAACCTGGGTCTGTACAAGACTACACCTCATTTACACGTCATACACATCATCCTCATCTCATTGGGTCATGGGGTTGCTTATTGTTCTGAATTGAACAGATTGCAACGTACACATATTAGGAATTAAAAAAAAAAAATTCGATCTAGCGTGGTACTGACATAGGAAAAAATTAGTTTCCATTGTTGTGTGAACGTTAGTCAGCGTGTAAAGTGGTCAATGTATTTTCATTTTTGATATGACAGTACGAAAGGCCGTGAGTTCAAGTCCTGCAAGGACTCGAATTCACGGTCTATATTAATTTTTTTATTTATTTTTTTTTTTTGTTAGTTGATCATCATTATTATTAATTAAATAATGAGAAACGTTTAAAAATATAATAGCAATTTTAAATTCAACAGAATATAACTTACTAGTAAAGTTTTTTTCATTTAATTTAGTTAACAAATTAATAAGTTAACAAATTTGTAATATTAATTTTATTACAATTATTTAGCAAAAAATAAATAAAAAGAACTTAAATAATGTATAAGATTCGAACTCTGGACTTCTCGTACGGTAGTATTAAAAGTAAAACTTGTTCACTATCCATCCCCGGCTAATTCAAACAACAATGAACGCGAAATTGTTTCCTTATGTAAGTATCGTGCTATAAAATCTTTCGCATACTAATTTATAAATTTATATTCTGTTTCCTAACGACTGGAATATTAACAGTAAGATTACACCCTTAAAATTTGATTAATGTTGACAGTACATTGTCTAATTTTAATTTCCCTGGATGTCAAATTTGTTGAGAAGCACGTTATACCAGTTGAATTCAATTCAATATTTTTTAATTTTGATTTTCTATTGTAGAGTTCACGTAATAATGAAGACAATGTTTATGACACGTCGCTTTTGTTGTAGTTTCTTCTTGAACTGTACTTCTTATATTTTTAACGTGACTGTAATAATTTTAAAAACAAAGATCTATGACATTGTAAATAATTTTACAGCACTTGAAGATTTGTGGTCGTCTACAGGCTCGGGTAACAACAAAAGTACGACGATGAAGATGAAATCGCAGTTGAACAAAATTTCTTCGTCTACTTCTTCTCCGGGAGGTGATTTACTGGAATGCAACGATTGTGGAAAACTTTATAAGTACAAGCAAAGTTTGTCACTTCATCAGCGTCTTGAGTGCGGTAAGGAACCCCAGTTTAAGTGTCCTTTCTGCGACAAACGGTGTCATCAAAAAGGATCACTAAAATCTCATCTGTTTACTAGACATTATGATGAAGCAAGACAAATGTATGGATTTCAATGAATTGTGTGCCGGTTTAATTAATTTTAGTTTAAAATTTATTTAATTATTTATTTATTATAAATGTGAATTTACTTATTTTCTAAATGAACATTTTGATATTTAGAAATATACGTTTTATTAACGAATGTAAAATTATTCAGAAATAGTAATGTATGTAATGCATGTACTATTTGATCAATTATTAGATCAATGTAGCCTATTTTGTAACTTTAAGTAACTTAAATATATTACTAATATAATAAAGAAGAAACGTCTGTTTGTTTGTATGAGGTAATCTCAGAAACTACTGAACTGATTTTAAAAAATCTGGTGTGAAACACTCACACAACTTTCTCTTGCCAGTGCAAATAATTAACAATAAACCTAACATTAATAATAAAATATTAGAAATAAAGAAAAAACTAACCTCAAAAACATAACCTTATTTTAATCATGAGTGAATGATGCAAAATGAAAATCAACCTCAGTTTGGCTTAGAAATACGGAAAATCACTCTTTCTCTCTAAACTAGGCTCTGTAGAGAAAAATGCTTTAAATAAAAGTTGTAGATCTTTTAATTTTCTATAAATTAAATTATATACACTTTTGTCGTAAAATGCATACTAAGGCCGAAATCTTAAAAAATCAATTTTTCACACATTTTCGTGAGAAAAAAAAACAGAAAATCGCAAATTACCGCTAAACTAAGCGTTATACAAAAAATTGTTTGAAATAAAAGTTGTAGAATTTTTAATTCTCTATAACTTTTATTATATAAAGTTTTGCGCTAAAATGCATATTAAAGCTGTAATCTTTAAAAAAAAACAACGTTTTTACGTGAAAACAGCCTCACCCAGAATTTCAGCAAACATGACGCCTACCCTATCTTGTAGAGAATAAAAAATTGAGTAAACCAGGCGATTTTAAAAAAAAATCGTAGGACCAGTTTTTGAGAAAATCGCAAAAAAGTGAAAAATTACACGAATAAACTACCACTTCTGGTTGACCGATTTTGATGAAAATGTTCGTGTCGAGTCCGGTAGTGGTACGTAACTTAAGTTTCAAGTTTCAAGTTCGTACGATGTTCCGTTCTTGAGATATTCTGTTCACACACACACACACACACACACACACACACAGACCAATCGCTAAAAACATGTTTTTTGGGTTCAGGGGGTCTGAAAACGTATAGATCCGGTGGAAACTCGATTTCGAAAAATCGACATGAAAACAATACTTTCCTTCCTATATATTCATATAGGCAAGAGAAAGTAAAAAATCTTTCATTGTTCCATAGCTTAGAGCGTCCTGATCAATATAGCCTATTTTGTAACTTTAAGTAACTTTAATTAAGTGAGTTAAGCAACTTAAACTGTGACGATGTCGCATGTTTTAGTTAATCGGGTGCATAGCACTTTAATATTTCCAAGTCCTCTGGATGGTGTATTTTTTGGGCTAGAAGCACGATTCAACTTTTATATTTCATAGAAAAACGTGAAGAATAACATTCGATTCCAAAAACATTAAAAATTCGGAAATATTTACAATTTTATTTTTGTACTGTATTTCACATATTTGTTTTTATTAAACAGGTAGTGAACGAGTCATATATTTCCAGTTACTCTGCATACTGAACCAATGTATTACTGTCTCTTATCTCAGCCATATATCAACTGTCTCTTTCATTTCATCGGTATTCTTCTATGCATACTATTCAATTCTGTTAAATCGCAGGAACAAACATTTAAAACGGTGGGCATCGATTTAAGACAAGAGTGCTTCCTTCACTCATGGACAACTTTATGTCGGACTTTCTAGAGCTGGAAGTACAGAAAAACAATTTATTTTGCTGCCACAGGCCAAAAAACCACAAATATTGTATATAGAGAGGTTTTAAAATAATTTAATGAGGCCTACATTAGCTGCTGTGATGCGGGCGAGTGGGGGGGGTTGCTAGTTTTTACTTTCTCTTGCCTATATGAATATATAGGAAGGAAAGTATTGTTTTCATGTCGATTTTTGGAAATCGAGTTTTCACCGGATCTATACGTTTTCAGACCCCCTGAACCCAAAAAACATGTTTTTAGCGATTGGTCTGTGTGTGTGTGTGTGAACAGAATATCTCAAGAACGGAACATCGTACGAACTTGAAACTTGAAACTTAAGTTACATACCACTACCGGACCCGACACGAACATTTTCATCAAAATCGGTCAACCGGAAGTAGTAGTTTATTCGTGTAATTTTTCACTTTTTTGCGATTTTCTCAAAAACTGGTCCTACGATTTTTTTTAAAATCGCCTGGTTTACTAAATTTTTAATTCTCTACAAGATAGGGTAGGCGCCATGTTTGCTGAAATTCTGCGTGAGGCTGTTTTTACGTAAAAACGTTTTCTTTTTAAGATTGCGGCTTTAATATGCATTTTAGCGCAAAACGTTATATAATAAAAGTTGTAGAGAATTTAAAATTCTACAACTTTTATTTCAAACATTTTTTTGTATAACGCTTAGTTTAGCGGTAATTTGCGATTTTCTGTTTTTTTTTCTCACGAAAACGTGTGAAAAATTGATTTTTTAAAGATTTCGGCCTTAGAATGCATTTTACGACAAAAGTGTATATAATTAATTTTATAGGAAATTAAAAGATGTACAACTTTTATTTAAAGCATTTTTCTCTACAGAGCCTAGTTTAGAGAGAAAGAGTGATTTTCCGTATTTCTAAGCCAAACTGAGGTTGATTTTCATTTTGCGTCTTTCACTCATGATTAAAATTAGGTTATGTTTATTGTGGTTAGTTTTTTGTTTATTTCTAATGTTTTATTACTAATATTAGGTTTATTGTTAATTATTTCTATTGGCAAGAGAAAGTTGTGCGAGTGTTTCACACCAGATTTTTTATATAAATTTAAGATTAGATTTTTGGTCGCCCTGTAAATTGCTTTTAATGAATTTTAATTGATTGTTTAATAATGATACAAAAGGATGAGATTCTGAACCGCCTAGTGAAAAAACTGGTTACAATTATAGACTCATTAAAAGAATGAATTATTGCGGTTTTAACACCTTTATAACATAACCAGTTATAACAGTTATAACCAGTTATAACACCTGAAATACATATAAGAATCACACAATGTATCACTACTATCAAGAAAGAAATTCTTGTACGCTATAAAACGTTTCACCGATCAAGTAATTTTTCAGATTTGTTTTGAAGGAATGCAAAATACCACAACTGTTTAAAAATTGGGGTAATTTATTCATGAATTTTCTCCCTGCATAAGTAGGTTTTTGTTCAAACAATTTTGTGAAGTGATTAGCCACTTTCATTTCTGTTTCTCGTATTATGATTGTGAACATTAAAATTCTACATAAAAGTATTTTGCCTAACATACATAATCACCTCAAAAATATAGAGAGAGGGAACTGTAAGCAATTTAAGCTCCTTAAATAGTGCCCTACATGAGGTTAGTTGGTTAGCTCCCACCGTACACCTAATAGCTTTCTTTTGAATTTTAAAAACCCTCTTTATATTACCAATGCTAGAATTACCCCATACTAAGATACCATAACGGATATGAGACATGATAAGCTGTCATTAGTAATGTTTTATCATTTAATCTGGCTGTTTGTTTTAGTGCAAATATCTTAGATGAAATTTTACTACAAACTTGATTGGTATAGAAGTCCCAAAACAAGTATTAAAGCTCTAAACAAGTATTATGAATAAATACATCCACCGCTCTACCAATTCTGCTCCCTTCTGCGCGCGGCCATCAAGTTTTAGACAGACAGTAGAATTTAGTGTTACAAATCGGAACAGTTTATTTATTTTGTTTTCTTTATTTTGGAAAAGGAATAAACCGGTCTTGTAAAAATGGAATAAAATATTGCTAAATTTATTTAATTAGCTTAAAAGAATTCGTTAATACTTAACATGTTCTTAGTATAGTAGCCATTATGAACTGTATTCTATTATAATTAGTTTAAATTATATTTTTGTATATGATAATAATTATTATGATTATAGTGTTTGTAATATTAATAGGCGTGTGATCGTTGCTTTTGCTGTAGTAGGTCCTTGATTTATCGTGGCTCGGATTTTACATGACTCGTTTGATTTAAGAGAAATTTCACCCCCACCCCTTCGTTTGTTTGATAATTAACAAAAATGTCTGGTAACTCTACAAATCAGTTAATTCATTACCAGTGGACAATTGATTATTGATAATATTTCCGTATTTATTCAGTAACATGTCTCTGTTATGATTAATGTACGTATGAAGTACATATGATCGTTGTACATACACGAATCCTCCTGTTTCCCCCAAACCATTTGTTGAAGATTGGGATTTAACAACAGTGTCCGACAAGATTTTTTTTATCCCTAATGCGTGTACGTTGCATGCTATTCAATTCATAACTATAAGCAACCCCATGACCCAATGAGATGAGGATGATTTGTGTATGACGTGTAAATGAGGTGTAGTCTTGTACAGATCCAGGACGACCATTCCTGAGAGAGTATCGTTAATTGAAACCCAACCATCAAAGTACACCTGTAACCACTGTCTAGTATTCAAATCCGTATAAAAGTAAAGGTAACGCAATATAAGTTGACGATCTTCAGCGAGAGTAAGACTGGTCTATGCGGGGTTGGAAGTGCTACTATACAGGGTGATTCATGAAGTTCTCCCCCCACTTCTACAGCACATTGTACTAGTAAAAATAATGAAAAAATGTTATATAAACATAGGTCCGAAAACGCTTCGTTAGCGAGTTACAGCTAGCGAAAGTTTCGCCTGGATTTCAGTTCACCAGGTGAAATGAGGTCTTCCTGGAATTGTGGTAAGGTAGATTAAGGGGCGAATTCAATCATTTCTTATGGTTTTTGATCTGATAAATTGAATAAAACAGGTCCCAGAACTGTAAGTTAAATAGTTTTTGAGAAAACCAGTGTCAAATGCAAAAAATGGAGTGAAAAACTTATTTTTTCATCTTTGGGCAAGGATAACTGTGTTATTTCACCAAGAAACAGTTAAAATTTTTCAATAAAAAATGTAGAAAATTTTATTCTGAACAAACCGGTGTAAATAAAGTACACAGAAAGCGAATAGTTTTTGAGAAAACCAGTGTCAAATGCAAAAAAATGGAGTGAAAAAAACACATTTTTTCATTTTAGTTTTTCCGGTTAATTTTACTTTGTACTCTTATGAATAAAAACTCATTTAATCAAACATCTATTCGCTTTCTGTGTACTTAATTTACACCGGTTTGTTCAGAATAAAATTTTCTACATGTTTTATTGAAAAATTTTAACTGTTTCTTGGTGAAATAACACAGTTATCCTTGGCCAAAGATGAAAAAATAAGTTTTTCACTCCATTTTTTGCATTTGACACTGGTTTTCTTAAAAACTATTTAACTTACAGTTCTGGGACCTGTTTTATTCAATTTATCAGATCAAAAACCATAAGAAATGATTGAATTTGCCCCTTAATCTACCTTACCACAATTCCAGAAAGACCTCATTTCACCTGGTGAACTGAAATCCAGGCGAAACTTTCGCTAGCTGTAACTCGCTAACGAAGCGTTTTCGGACCTATGTTTATATAACATTTTTTCATTATTTTTACTAGTACAATGTGCTGTAGAAGTGGGGGGAGAACTTCATGAATCATCCTGTATATGCTTTTCTAAATACATCTTAGCGACAGCTCTAACCATGACATCATGTTGTAGTTTTACTCTTACATTGATTTATTATGTTTACAACTATGTCGTTTTATAAATATCCCATTGTATTAATTAATTGATTTTTCATAATTATCCTAAATAATTTCATTTATTCTAAATAAGCTATAATACTAGGTCTAAGCTATATTTAGTATCCTTTTTTGGTCATCAGCAGTAAACTGAATTACTGCACTCTGACATTTGTAGTGATAGACTATTTGGTCCGAGAGTTCCGTCGATGCGAGCTTATTATCGTGAATAATAGGCTGCTAGTTTTACGGTAATTTCAAAATGTTATTGTATTTTTAGGGTTTTCATATTTCATTATTTTCGGTAAAGTTATGTTAAATTGCAATTGAATTTTAAACAATTCACTTTCTTTAAATAATTACATTACTCCTTACTTATTTATTGTGATGGGTCATGGACTGAATTTTATTACTTAAGTGTTCCATTTGTTACATTAGGTTTTTTTTTTTTTTTTTTTGCGCTCTGGAGACTCCAGGAGGAGTATAGGACATGTCGTCTGATATAACACCTGAAATACGTATAAGAAACACGCTATGTATCACTACTATCAAGAAAGAAATTCTTGTATGCTATAAAAAGTTTCACCGATCAAGTAATTTTTTAAATTTTTCTTAAAGGAATTCAAATCCTCACAACACTTTAAAGATTGGGGTAATTTATTTAAGAATTTTCTCCCTGCATAAGTAGGTTTTTGTTCAAACAATTTTGTGGAGTGATTAGCCACATAATAATCATTCCTGTTTCTTGTGTTATGATTGTGAACATTGAAATTCTGCATAAAATTATTTTGCCTAACATACATAATCACCTCAAAAATGTAGAGACAGGGAACTGTAAGCAATTTAAGCTCCTTAAATAGTGGCCTGCATGAGGTTAGCGGGTTAGCTCCCACCATACACCTAATAGCTTTCTTTTGAATTTTAAAAACCCTATTCATATTACCCATGCTAGAATACCATTAGTTCCATGCTAGGTGGTACCATTAGTTCCATTTTGAGTTACACGCTTGATACAGGTCTTATGCTTTCAAGGTGACAGATGTGAGTAGGATAGATAGTATTCTGTCCTCCTCCGCATGATAGGCGTAATCGTCAACTTATAGCGCGTTACCAGTAACAACGTTTGCTAGGATTTGAACTAGGAACTTCTGTCTGCTAAATTCAGCTGTTAAACAGCTGACTCGCGGCGATGACTTTACCTGTAGACCAACCCGTTGGCGACTAGATTTTAACACGGTAAATCGAAGACCTAGTCTACATTAATCTATTATAAAACAACAAGAAAGTTATATTTATCCAATTTTGTTTTTTAATTAACCCCTTTGTAGTTATAATGTTCAGGTTAATAAATATCTAAATGACGTGTGTCTGTTCACTATTCAACATTGTGACAATTGAAGGTTCATTATGTTCGTTCCGTTAATAGGTGCACTATATAGTCTAAATTGATGTCCTCACCTACAATAGTGAATACATTTTTTTTGAATCTGCGCGTTTCGTCTTTTCTAAGCTACACCTGTCTATTTAGTTTATAAGAATAGGGGTAAACCTTCGATAAAAGAAGTGTAATTTATGGCAAACATTTTAATGATAAATGAAATGAAAGTCAGTGAACCAATGCACTCACCCGCCTATCAAATTTACAAGGACTATATTAAGAATATTTGAACTTTAAAAAACTTAATTTTGTACATTTGTGTATTATTATTTGTATATGTTGCCTATGAATAAAATTTTAGATATATTTTTATTTATTTGCTCAATTATTTAAAGGTAACTGATGTATATAACCTAATCATGGTCATGTCGGTCAGACGAGGAAAAAAATTGTGCATCGTTGTGTTCCCTACCAAACTCGTTTTTTCACTTCACACCAGATAAGTTTTATGTTTAAGGTATATTTACTTAAGTCACGAGTTTGCCTTTTGGTTTTATCGAGTGGCAAAGGGAGAAGGCATCAGTGCGCATGCACGACTTCTTTGGTATCAGTTCGCCACCACAATAACGTAAACTATACTTAAAGGACACACAGTATATCGTAAAACCTTTTGTAGGTTAACTGTACGAATATTACCGTTTGTTACCGTAAACGGAAATATCGGTTTCTCGAAAACGCGGTCGAACTATTCACGTTGCTAACCAAAATATAATAAAATGCTGTGAAGTTGTTGAAGCTAAACAAAAATACCTCTCCGTGCCTGTTAGTAATACAAAAGCAGTGAGCGAGCGGCTAACTACTGTGATGTTTCTTTTTCCACAATTCGAAGTATAGAGAAGGAAGTTAAAGACAGTGAAGAAGATAATTTTTCAACAGTTTTTTTAACACCTTGTAAAAAACCGAAACGGTTATATCAATAAGAAAGTGATGCCGACGTGTGAAACGTTATTACCGGTTTCGGTAGTTTTACTGAAAGGCTAAATTATAGTTGGAAACTTTGTACGTTAAGTCAAATTGTAAAGGAAATTGGGTTTAAATGGAAGAAGTGTCAGTCACAACGAAGTTTATTAATTGAAAGGCAACACGTGGTTAACAGACTGTGAAATTGCACGGTAGAAAACTATAGTGTCTCACTGTTGAGGTTGGCCGCACTGTCAGATTTCTCTCCCCTTCCTCTCAACCCATCCATGTAAAAAAGGTATTCTCGTGTCTCACTACCTGTACCTTTGCAGTGTGTTTCAGGAAAGCAATTAAAAACGTTGTACCATCAACTGGTCAATTGTTCTTTCTCCAATAATTGGCTAGTGGGGTATATCTTAAGACATCCAGGTACTGGTCTATCAATAATGGAGGGTAGTATTGAGAGAGTGAATTGTAGCGGGAGGCAAAGGTTAGAATATTTAAACCAAATTACAAAAGATGTAGGGTGTTTCAGTTATGTAGATATAAAACGATTTGCGCAAAATAGAACAGCATGGAGAACTTTATCAAACAGTTGAGATACTGATGACGAAAAAATTTAATAACTAAAATTTACTTAAATATTTACTATTTGTCTGTGAAAAGAAGAGAGTTGGCGGAGAGGCGCAAAACTGGGTGTATTTTAAAAACAATTTTTTGTTTTTTTCATAATTTCTTTTTTGTAAATGCACTTTAAAAGTGTAATAGAAAAAATAGAAGCGTATATTTTTTGTCCAGTGAAATTTTGATAGGTATATTTTCGTTCATTTGATCAGTCGAGAGTCTGATGACAAACAAAATGATTATGGTGGCTCTGTGAAGTGGAACCAATAGAAATAGAAGAATGCAATAAAAGGTTGCGTAGTGGGTTATAGAATCCAGAATCCAGGTTGAGAGAGCTATGAAGCCCTATTATGGCGACATCGTGTTAAGAAACACCTGGTCGCTCGGGGAACAATTTCACAGAGGAATTGCAACCTCGGGAAATTCAGAGAGAATTTTATAAATTTAAATTAGGTAATTGGATTCTGATTCTTGAGGGATTGGGAGTGGGACTTTAGTGGAAGTAATTTAAGAATTTTATTGGTGAGTGGCAATAATTTATAATAAGGGACAAGTGAAATTAGGAGCGGCTCTTTTGTATTGTTCATTTCTTTCAGTGGCCTTATTTTATTTTGATTAGGGAATTCTGTTGACATGGTGTTGGAGGAGGCACCTTGCGCACTTTACTTGTTGGAGAAATTTTGTATGTTAATGTGGGAAACATTAACATACAAAAGAAACATCTTTTATTTCAGATGGAAAAGATGTGAGAGAGTTGTATGTAAATAAAGGAGTCAGACAGGGATGTCCCATATCACCTACATTATTTAATATATATATTGACGAGCTAATGACTGTTTGGCGACAAAAGGTTGACACAGGTGTAAATATTGGACAAGGCGTTTCCCTCAACTCACTCATGTTTGCCGACGACACCGTTATAATTCAAGGCAGTGAAGATAAGCTTCAAACAGCAGTCTATAAACTCCAGAATAAAGAAACTCCTAAGTAAAGAATTCAAAATGAAAATTTCGACCCAAAAATCCAAAGTAATGGCATTCCATGGCAAATGGCCAGTGCGATCGAAAATTGTGTTAGATAATGTGATTATGGAGAGGATGAGTAGTTTCAAATATCTGGGTTGCAATGTATCCTTCGATTGTGAGAGTGACATACCTCTGAAGCTGAATAAATTCAATGCGATATGTGGAACCATACATCGTACATTGAAGGGAAAAGCCAGAAAAGAAACAGAGTTGAAATTTTATAAGACAATGGCGATGTTTTTTTAAACAATGGAATGTTTTTTTATTTGGAAGCGAGGTATGGACCACAACAAAGAGAGACGACTCGCGCATACAAGCTTCAGAGATGAGGTTCTTGAGACACATTCAGGGATACACAAGGCTGGATCACATTAGAAACGAAGTGATAAGAGAAGAATGCAATGTACAGCCACTTGTGGATGTGATCAAGCAATATAGAAAAAGATGGACAGATTACCTGCTCCGAATGCCACACAACCGTTTGCCACTTCAAGCCTGGATGTCCAAAGCAGATGGTAGAAGGGATGTGGGTCGACCGAGGAAGAGGTGGAAACCGGAACAGGCTCAATAGCCTAAACCATGACGGATGATGATGATGATGATGAATGTGGGAAAATTTTAAAATCATAAGGGGCAGGATTTTAGGTTTTCAAATTAGCGAACGGAAAGGGGAGAATTTAGCATAATCACCGGCCTTTTAATTTCTAATCAGTTTATTGAAGTTCAATTGGCGGCTCTTTTCACCCGTAGTGGAGTGATTATGCATAGTATCAGGGGTTAAACTACTAACTCGGGGGGGGGGGGTCACACAAGTACTGTATGGATCTAAGCTTTGTGCAGCTGCGGGATGAGGGGGAAAGACGAAGTACCAGACTGCTGTTACATCATAACATTGTACTAATCATCTCATTCCTCTTCGCTGGGCAGTAGGCTGCCTAGTACGTGACATACGTGGGGGTTGTTTTGACTATTCGCTGTAGACGGCGACACACAATATATGTAGTTTGGATAGTACCCTTGACTACTACAAACATAATACAAATAAAACGTTACTACTACTAACGCATTCTCTCACAGTAGTAGTGACGTAATGCATACCTCTCAGCTGCACAAAGCTTGGGAACGGGCAGTAGGTGAAGGGAGTATGGGAACGCAGGAAGAATATGGGGCAAAATAAAAACGTGGCAACTCTAGGCTTTTTAGTTTATACTGTAATTTAGAATTTATGCGGTATTATGTGAATTTGATTATTATTTGTAAATAACTTTAAGTGTTGGTTTTTGTTGATATTTGTTCTTGATTTTCTGTAATGTTTATTTTATTTATTTATTTTTTGCTAAACGTAATTTTTTCACTATATTTTATTGATTTTATTAATATGCGGTTATTATTTTTCCAGTAATTCGACAGAGGAATACTACAATAATTTATCTAAACACTAATCGTTTATTTAACAATGAGAAGATTGGACAGGCTAACCAATTCGTCTGTGAGGATTGTGGAAAGCGTTATAAATATAAACGAGGATTAAGTCTTCATCGACGGCTTGAATGCGGCAAGGAACCTCAGTTTAAATGCCAATTTTGTGCGCAACGTTGTCACCAGAAAGGGACTTTAAAAAGTCATTTGTATAGGAAACATGTCAATTTATTAAAGTACCAAAATGTATTAATATAAATCGTGTGAAACGTTCGCACGACTTTTTTTTACCGATGTAAATAATGAAAATCATTATCCTATGTTTAGTCATTAGTAAACAATATAAAATAAATACCAAACCTATTGTGTGGTTCCAAACTTCGTGTAGTTGCGGGGTGAAGGGTACGGGTGGAGTACAATGAATGAGTGACGCATGCTGGGAGAACGATTGTTGTATTACTCTGATACAAAACATTAGTTTTCAAACTGTCCCTATTTAACATATTTGTTTGTATTTATTACATCTATTTATTTACATAGTTAAATATTATGAATCCGACCAAGTTAATAACCCCCGGTAGGTATTTGTTAAATTAATGCGCCAGATGATAAGAATATTTTTTTAGTCTAGTTTGTACACGCTACCACTACAAATGCATCAGCTGTGAAACACTACTAACTCATTCATTCTCCCACTGCTATAACAACGCACTGCATTCCTTCCAACTACACTGAGCTGGGACTCAAGCAATATGTTCCACTTGAAAATACGGAAAATTACCAGTCGGTGCTAAACTATACTCTGTTACTACTAACAGATTCTAACCTCGATTATAATGTACACTCGTGTAAATGACGTAATAAGGCTGCAATATTAAAAAAAATCCCGTATTTTACCGATTTTGATGAAAAAAATACAGAAAATCAGTTATTGCCGCGTAACTAGGTAAGCGTTGTAGAAAAAAGTGTTTTGAGATAAAAGTTGTGAGTTTTTTAATGTCTTACAACTTTAGATGTATGAAATTTTTCCCTAAAATTCGTACTAACGTCGCAAGCTTGGAAAACCATTTTTTACAAGAAAATCGCAAAAAGGTGAAAAACGAATAAACTGTTTCTTCCGGTTGATTTATTTTAATGAAAATGTTTTTGTCGGGTCTTGCAGTGGTACCTAACCTTATTTTCAAATTTCAACTTCGTACCATATTCCGTTTTTGAGATATTTAGTTTACACATACCAATCGCTGAAAACATGGTTTTAAGGTTCAGGGGGCTTTAAAACTGTATTTCCGGTAAAAACTCGATTTCGAATTATCAACATGAAAATAATACTTTCCTTCCCATATAGGGGAAGAGAAAGTAAAAATCTGGTAAATATCGCCAGATTTGCCAATTTAAACAATGAAACACATCATTTTAATCACAGGTAGATGAACTTAAAAAAAACGATTTCTGGCAGGTGGAGTGTGTGAATTATTTGCACTCGATCTGTTAGTTCCAGGGCTAAAAAAGTAGTTATGTTTCTTATCACATGGTCACCCTATTATATGACAGAAACATGTTTAACGTTAAACGTAAATTCACTTATTTTCTAAACTATTACCACAAACAATTTGATAAGTTAGCTGACCGTTAACTTTGCGTTCTACCTAGCATTACTTTCATGTTGTCATTAATTATCCATTTCTGCATTTATTTCTTTTTTTTGAGCTTTTATTTGTTATCAGGAACTGTACATTGTTGACAACTACCCAATTTGATCACTGCTTTTTGCTGTATTTTTTGAGTAGATTAGACATGAGTTTGAACAGGGACCCCCAGTAGAGTTTGTTCATGGATGGCTGTCAACTGGGGGTTCATACAAAGTCGCTTGCCCAACCGGTGTTACTTAACAAATAATAGCGACTTTCTACCAGCTGACTGACTGGGCTGGCCCGAAGGCCATTTATTTCCATTTTGTTCAGTTATTTGTTTAGGTAGCAGGTTATAAAATTTGGGAGTCTAGTGAGAGAATTGTCGCTCATACAACGCACTTCTCGCTTTATCTGGAAGAAGTAGTTGTTTGTTCCTTGTGTCATATTTATTATGAGATTTATTTTGGATGTTCGATTTACTCTTAATGCAGCTTTCTCAATATCTCTCTTACAAATAAATGTTTGACATTCATTACTTGAAAATCCGCGAAAAGTTGGTCTGGCGGATAAGGAGGAGGTTTCCTACTTGTAATTTTTAAATACAGTTTCTGTACTACTAACAGGGGACTTAAATGGCAATACGAAGCACCTCCTCAACCCACAATCCCGTAAGTCAAGTACAAGTATCACCTGGAAAATGTGATGTGGCAATACTGTGACTAAATACGAGGGCAGTCCAGAAAGTCTGTCACGTTTTGCGTTGTAGCCGCAAGGGGCGGAGCTATCGCGGCCATTTTGGTGCCGCGGCGTTTCTCCGTTTAGTAGCTATCCAGCCGTGCTAGCGAGAGGTCTGTGTCGCTCTTCGTTGTTTTTCAACAACAATTTAAAATGTGTGCCGCAATTCAAAATCCTGCCAGTTGTGAAGTACGGTCGGTAATACGGTTTTTGTTGGCTAAAAACAATAAACCAATTGAGATTTATCGCCCAAATCTGTGAAGTTTCTCAAATCTGTGAAGAAATCTGAAAAGTTAAGAAGAGCGATCCAAAACAAGCGCTGAGGAAAGTTGACTGGAAAAATTCTTTTTTGCATGACAACGCCCGACCACACACGGCAAATCGAACACGAGAAGTCCTGGATGCTTTCAAATGGGAGGTTTTCCCACATCCGCCATACAGTCCGGACCTTGCGCCCAGCGATTATAACTTGTTCCCGACAATGAAGACATGGCTTGCGACGCAGCGCTTTGACGACGATGCGGAGCTGCAGGAGGGTGTGACTAACTGGTTAAAATCACAGGCGGTACACTTTTATGACGCCGGCATTTCAAAATTAGTTCACCGCTATGATAAGTGTCTTAATTTGTTTGGTGATTATGTAGAAAAATAGCATTTTAGTTGCACTTTCAAATGTATATAATAAAATTTTTTTCTTGTTCTTAGATTTTTTTTATATCAAAACGTGACGGATTTACTGGACTGCCCTCGTACATCGACCTTTGTGTGCCCTGAATTGGTTCGTCACGTCGATTTGGCTGGTTTTAATATTTTAAACGGCGGAAAAAGGACTGGAAGGCAGTTTAAATTGTTGTACACTGGTGTGGGTGTCAATAAGAATGTTTAGGTGTTGGGGC
The DNA here is from genome assembly GCA_035578175.1 of Catonia carolina. Classification (NCBI taxonomy): domain Eukaryota; kingdom Metazoa; phylum Arthropoda; class Insecta; order Hemiptera; family Achilidae; genus Catonia; species Catonia carolina. Next base: position 9,831,754 of record JAQMRL010000016.1, read on the forward strand.
TTAGTAGAAGTGCTAACTGAAACTAAAATTAAATTATTCTGCTATACATCTAATTGGATATTTTGGTATTTATGCTTTGATCTTTTTATTCTTGGTTTCATCTGTCTGAAAAATGTGTCATTAAAAACCAATTTACTAATAAATTTAATGGTGTTTTACAGTAAACATTCCTGGCACATCATGGTATTTTGATTACAGTGCCAGTAAAACTATTTCTGCTGAAATTGGAGATGGCGTATTATTGGCTAATAGATTTATATGCCGTAATTGCGGCAGAAGTTACAAGTACAAAAGAGGACTGTGTCGTCACATTCTTCACGAATGCGGCAAAGAACCTCAGTTTCAATGTCCGTTTTGTGATAAACGTTGTTCTCAGAAATCGAGTCTAAAAACTCATATGTTTTCAAAACATTTCGATATGTTAGAACAAAATGTGCAAGTTGAATAAATTTTATGGTGATTGTTTAATTAAATGTTACAACAAGTTATGGTGATTTATCGAATAAATGTATAAGAATAATTTATGGTGATTGTTTGAATAAATGTATTTTTTATTTTGGTAGTTTTGTGTGTATGTATTTTTATTCACATATTCAATTGGATAGGGTTTCCTTTTTCAGCCTACGTCTCCTGTCCTTTTTTCAAGAGAAATTTGTTTATTAGCTTCAACATGTTTTCCGTAGGAGCTAATAATTAAATCAGTCATTTCAGAAACCTCATAAGTGAAAAAAACTAACTTTTGGAAAAATTAAAAAACTTGTAATTTATTATGTTTCAATTAAAAAATATATGAATTGTTCAAAGGGTCCCCATTTAATATAATATTATACTTTAGTCTTTTTTAAGACAAGCCAATTGTTTAAAAACAATTAAAAATTTAGACTTAAGTTGTTTCTGTAAAAAATTGGAGTAAAATGTTAACTTACTGTAAATTATGTTAATTTTTTGTAAAATATGTTGTTAGACCAGAAGCAAATTGTGTTGTATGCCTACAGAATTGTATTCATTTATTAATATCAGTAGTTTACAAGAAGTAATAACTTAAAATAGTTTTATGAAATAATAAACGTAATACTAATTCTTAACTTTAAGAAAGAAAAATGTTAATTTTCAGGCATATTCACGTTCTTCATCATTGTCATAAACAATAGTTATCTCCCTTAAAAAGATTTTTGGATAGAATCTTTGTATGGCCTCTTCCACTAGAAAGTAATGCTTAAGCTTCAAAACAACATGCACTTTCATTTATTAATTAGAAGGAAACACTTTATATCCTTAAGGATAAGACTTTTCTGAGTGTTATATATTACTAAAGGCAGCCAGACTTATGTGATTTTTGTAGGGATAGTGTGTTTACATTTAGTTAGTCCTAAAATGCAGTAAAGAAAATTTGTAAAATTTTGACTTAAAGGTTTTCTCAAATGACTTGATTCAATTATAGATTGATAGATGACTGTCTGTCATCGTCATCACCCGTTAAGGATTAGGCCCAGTGGTATATTTTGTCATCCATTTATTGTTGGGTCATCTCAAGTTTCGCTTTCCTCTCTCTATGTTTATATTACCATGCTTGGTAGAGGAAGTCTGTGTTCTGTCAAGAAAAGTAAATGGTTGGACCAGTTTCTCTTATGTATATTCTTAATTTTTCACACATTGACTTAACATTTATTTGACTCTGCGCTTATAGTTTCGTTATGTACTACTCTTATCTAACAGTACAACCTTTTGATTCCCCACAAAAATCTCATTTCAGTAGATGGATACGAGATTCGTTCCTCTTTCGTGACACCCGTGTTTCACTCCATAATGTTATAGGGTAGTGTACAGTTATTATTCTATAAAATTTCGTTTTAGTGTCCTAATGGCTTTATGTAGATTTTTGAAACCCTAATGTGTGTACGTTGCAATATGTTTAATTTAAAACAATAAGAAACTAGAATGACCCAATGAGATGAGGATGTTGTGTATTTGAGGTGTAGTCTTATACAGACTCAGGCCGACTGTTTCTGTGGGAGTATGGTTAATTCAACTGCAACCGTCAACTTACACAAAAGTAACTAATTTTACTACAATTTGAATTACGAAACACATCAGCTGTTAACCAACTGACTTGCAGCGACGGTTTTATCACTAGACCAATCCGGTCGGTTATTACTAATGGCAATCAGATTTTATAGTTGTTAGCGTGACGCGAATATTGTTTAAATGTCCATCAAAAGAAAAAGTTAAAAATAATTTCTTGAACGTTAACGTCACAATAAAAGCCAAAAAGGTGGTCACGAACTTAATGTACAGAAATCGTTTCTTTTATCCTGCACCTTCTCCTTTTCCTTCCTTGCTTCTGTTTGTCCTTCGTTAAATAGAGAACCCAGAAACACCCGTCTGTTGTGGGGATTATAAAAGTATACGATACATTATGAAGTTTAAAGAGGAATTACAGTAATGTCTATTCAGTGTTTGTAACCTCAAGAGTAAAGAAATGATTAGGTTTATATGTGTTGACAATCTGACATTTTGATTCAGGTGTTCTAAAGAAGAAACAAATTGACTTACCTGAGGTCATGTGAAACTATTGTTTTTTTTTAAAACTCCTAATATATGTACGTTGCAATCTGTCCAATTCAGTACAATATGCAACCCCATGACCCAATGAGATGAGGATGATATGTATGACGTGTAAATGAGTTGTAGTCTTGTACAGACTCAGGCCGACCATTCCTGAGAGTGTATGGTTAATTGAACCCCAACCATCAAAGTACACCGGTAACCACTGCCTAGCATTCAAATCCGTATAAAAGTAACTACCTTTACTAGGATTTGAACCAGGAACCTTCGTCTCCGAAAATCAGCTGTTAAACAGCTGATTTTGGCGACGAATTTACCTCTAGATCAACCCGGTGGGTCTAAACTATTGTTGGATAGAATAATTTTATCTTTTCGTACATAAGTTTAAAAGTAGAGAAAAACAAATCGATTTTGTCACTTCAATATGTCGTAAGCCACGAAATAGAAATTTTACAGAGCGCAGTTTTTTTGTTATTAAATTTTATATTTGTTATTTGTAATAGTTACGATACATTTATTTATTTATTTATATCGCACTGTGGCTTACAACATTTTGCTTGGGCCTATATTTGAGGTTAGTAATGCAGTAAAGCGCAAAATCTAGATTTTGACAGAAATGAGGGTTACGACATGTTGAAGTGACATGATCGAAATATTTTTAATAAAGTAGTAGTAATATAATTTTGAAGTTATACGAAGGCATTTGTAAATTAATTGTTATTTTTAATACGATAAATAGAACAGATCCATTTGGTTATACATTTTTGAGATGTGAGTGTTCTTCTGGTGTTAATAAGTTACCAGATTTTTTTAAAGTATACAGGGTGTCTCACGAGTGACCCGACAAACTTTTAAGGTGGTTTCCTCTCATCAAAATAATAAAAAAAGTTTATATAAACATGGGTCCGGAAACGCTTCGTTAGCGAGTTACGGCTAGCGAAATATTTCGCCCTGGGTTCAGAACATACGCCTAAATAAAGTCATCCTAGAAGTCTAAGAACCCAATTTTATGAGTAGATTTGATGGTTTCTTATGTATTTCGACCCGACAAATTGAATAAAATAAGTTCCAGAACCATATCTCCAGTAGGTTTAGCAATATCCAATGAAAAACTGACAAATCTGTGCATAAAAATACGTTTTTTAGGTTTGAAGAACAATAACTGTGTTAAATGGCCAATTATTGTGTAAATTTATTTAGCAAAACTTGTAGAGATTTTAATTCTGAAGAGAATGACGTAAAATAGGCCAATAATAAACAAACACAAAGTTTAAAAAACTTATGTTCAATTAATTCAACACATACGAAAAATAAGAAAAAAAATTATTTGCGGTTTATTTGCGAATACAATATGCAGTCAATTAAATAATTACAAAAATTTGTAAGTTATTTGTATTTGTAAGGTAAAGTATTTGTAAGGTAAAAAAACACCGTTTGTAAGGTATGGATATTGAAATAAAAGATTCAGTAATTAGGCTAAAATGTTTTGTGTTTACGAAGAACGTTAATTAAAAAGATATTGCATTTTCTGTCTTATTTTTCGTATGTGTTGATTTAATTGAACATAAATTTTTTAAACTTTGTGTTTGTTTATTATTGATATATTTTACATCATTCTCTTCAGAATTAAAATCTCTACAAGTTTTGCTAAATAAATTTACACATTTCTAGCCGTTTAACACAGTTATTGTTCTTCAAACCTAAAAAACGTATTTTTATGCACAGATTTGTCCGTTTTTCATTGGATATTATAAAAGCTACTGGATATATGGTTCTGGAACGTATTTTATTCGATTTTTCGGGTCGAAATACATAAGAAACCATCAAATCTACTCATTAAATTGGGTTCCTAGACCTCTAGGATGACTTTATTTAGGCGTATGTTCTGAACCCAGGGCGAAATCTTTCGCTAGCCGTAATTCGCTAACGAAGCGTTTCCAGACCCATGTTTATATAAACTTTTTTTTATTATTTTGATGAGAGGAAACCACCTTAGAAGTTCGTCGGGTTACTCGTGAGACACCCTGAATATGTTTATTATGTAAAACATATAATTTATAAAAATATAAAAATTTATTATGTGAATTCTGTTAATGGTTCCGTTGGAATATAGTCTTATTTTATTTTTTAATAATCAATAAAAATATTGACCGCTTATGAATTATGTTATTTTTTTCAGTTTTCAACCCACGGCGAGTTGAACAACTTGTCGGGCAGTTTATGCCTAATATCAACAAAAGGAATTATCAGAATGCCCGATTGAATAATGTTAACACTGCTGGCGGATTAGCGTTTGTTTGTGACAATTGTGGAAAAAGTTATAAATATAAATCGAATTTAAGAAATCATCAGCGGTTGGAATGCGGGAAAGAACCTCAATTTAAATGCCCGTATTGTGACAAAAGAACTCATCAGAAAGGCTCTTTAAAATCACATGTATATATTAAACATTTGAAATTGGGTATCCAATAAATTATTATGTATAAGTTGTTTGTAGGATATGCCTGGGATAGTCGTGGGACGAATAAGTAGTTTTCATATTCAAATAAATTTCCAAATACAGTTCCTAGCAGCTATGCGGTGCATAAATATTGTCGATACAGTGTATTAAATAAAAGTCCATTCAACTTTTCCCGTAATTTAAGCACCACTAGGACATTTTTTTAAAATTAATGAACTTATTTCACAAGTATCTTAGTATGTATTTTTAAGTGTAAGAGCAAACATTTATGTAATATAAAAAGTTTCCGTTTTTTAGACTATAGTTTGTTGCAAACCATAAAACATTTTGAGGTGAAGTGAGTGCAGTTGTAGGAGGCTGAAGAAGCAAACAAGTTGACGTGGTAAGGTTCCTAATTTTGTAGTACTACGCTATTTTTTTTCTAAAATATTTTATCAGTTTAGTGATTGCCTTGCCTCTTCTTCGTTTTAGCCTATTTAAACCTCCTAGTACAGTATAATCTCAGTAGTCGAGACCGAGAGGGTGCCGGATTACTGAAAATTCCGGATTACTGGATGTGTTGGAATTTTGGATCTATAAATTATAAATTTAAACACAAAATGAATATGCATTGATTTCTATGTGATTTTAAATTAAATTAACCAATTAAAAAAGGTTTGCTGAGTACTTCTGTAGTCATTGTACTAAACATAATTATCGGCTATTGACATCGTGTGGGAGTGTTGGTGTTCTGAGAATTACGTGTCGTTGTCAATTCAGCATGAAGTATAGAGTATGACCCAGTTCTGGGTTTTGGATAAAAGGCAAAAAATTATTCCATTTAACAATAATTAAGGTCTGCTTATTCATTTCTTTAATCAAATCCTAAAGATACAATATTATATTAAATCCGCCGTAATTAGGTCGAGTTGATTTCCCTAATTCAATTTAAATCTTTTACCAAAATCTGTCCTGGGTGAGGTTTCATAATTTTAGTCCTAATGTTTTAAGGGCCGGATTACTGGAGGTGCTGGACTACTGCACGGCCGGACTACCGAGATTCTACTGTATTACATTCCCTTTCCAAATGTTTTGTGATTTGCAATAAACGCTTAACAGATATTTTATTATTATAGTTATAATTAATGTTTGTATTAATGAAATTAAATTGTTTTGTAATTATCGTATAGTGTGGTGATATTTTTGTACGATAGTTTATTATAGCTTATGAGTAAAGTAATCGTTTGTTTTATATTCAGTTTTATTTAATTGTGTATATTGTTTCTATTTCAATTATAAATAACCTTGTTCAACTCCGCAACTCATTGGCGACTATTTTGCGTTTGAAATAGGCCTATGCCGCTTCTCTCTAAAGGTGTGGTTTCGTTTGTGCGATCGTCGCGTGCAGCCGCTGCATGCGTCACTGTCATTACTCATCAAATGGATTTCTTAAGAAGTGGTTCCGTTTATGCGTCCGACGTAAGCGATCGCATGCGTTGGCTGCATCGACTGCTTTAGCAACCAGTCACCTGCACCAGTCGCATGCGTCTGGAAGTTGAAAATGAGTTTTCCAAAGACGATGATGCAAAACTCATTGAGTTAGCTGCAGAAAAACTACAACTATTTAATCCTTCAAACTTGCTTTCATCTTCTAATAGATACAGTAAACTCCCGCTAATCCGAAATAATTGTAAAAATAAATTGCCCCGAACCATGAGTCGTGTAGAGGATAGGGATTTTTGAGACACTCTTACACTTTCGGTCACCTTACTTCCTTATTTGGTACCTTATCTAATCTGACGAACAACAGTACAGTAATCCCTTGATATCCGCGGACTTTGCCCGTAGGCCTAAAACCTTAAAATACGTACGTAATCTCACCTTGTATACACCGTACTTCGTGGGAGGTCGGGAAGTCGTACAATTTCGAAAATATGTATTTGAATAAATATTTTGGCGTTTGTCTCATGTTGAGATACGCACCAATATGGCGACGGCCGCTATGAGCCAAGCTAGATTTTCACGTACTGTACGTAGTACGCGCGTTACCGGGTGTTGGGCCCCGCCAGTACAACCCCCACTCCCCACCTCCAACCACCATACGTACGCCCAGGCGCCATACTGTACTTTCTGTCTACGTTTTCCTCCATGTGTCAGTCTTAACTTCTTCGTACGTACGTATAGTTCTTTATTTGTTTGACGATCCTGAAACGAAGCCAAGCATTTCTTCACAAACCATCAACGAGATCCTCAGCATGGCAACGCAGCTCACTGATTACGTGTTGGAGACTGATCCCGTCATAGAATGGGCCTTTCAATTTAAAAGAGGACTCCAGGGGCTGATGACACCATACGAAGAAGTCCACAAGGAGTTTGAAAAGAAGAAGAAGCAAAGAGCCATAACTAACTATTTTAAAGCAACTTACATTTTTTATACATACAGTACTGTATTTATTAAATATTCATAGATTGTTGTTGTTTAGGTCAACAGCCGAAAGGCTGGTTTGAACCTCCAGAGGTTTTACTAAGTAAAAACGAGGAGTGAGGTGGTTTACCGTTGCCTTCCTCACTGAGTTGAAAGAGTATGCTTATCAGCATGCCAGGCCCTCCGAAAAGCACTCACTTTCCACCCTGCAAATGACACCTTCACTTCATTCACCACAGGGTCTGGCTGCATACTGAAATTTATTACTCTCAGAAGAGGTAACTCTGACTAGTGTCTTTTACACCTCTACCTCTTCTGCTCTTAAATAGTTCAGTCATATAAATGGCTGACTATGTGATAAGAAACAGAACTATTTTTTTAGCCTTGGACCAAACAGATAGAGTGCAATTAAAATAACACTCCACCTGCCCGTTTTGGGCATATTCATAGATTATAATAATGGTAAAATATTCCTAAAACTATTAAACACTTAAAATAACTACAGGACTTTATCTTTAGAACCTAACTCTCCGGAACTTAACCCCCGCGGATAACGAGGGATTACTGTATCTACTCCATTTCTGTTGCTATTACTTCAGTGATCAAGTTAAATATATTGTGTTTTTATGTATTTTATTTTGTAAAAATGTATGTTGTATTAATGATGCGGAGTATGAATTATGTTGCAGTTGCTCGAAATCATCGTTCATTCGGAAATTACTCTTCAGGCGTAGAAAGGAATTCACAACCGACGTTGTTGCATCAATGCGATGGTTGTGGAAGGAACTATAAATATAGAACTAGCTTAATCAATCACCGTAGGTTAGAATGTGGCAAAGAACCGCAGTTCAAATGCAGCGCATGTGATAAACGATGTCATCAAAAGGCTTCTCTGAAAAGTCATTTTTTTTCAAAACACTCCCATTTGTTCAAAAGTTCAACTGCTCCGTCTGATGTCAATTTCTTTTTAAGTATGTAATCGCCTTCGGGCCAGCCCATTCAGTCAGCTGGTAGAAAGTCGCTATTATTTGTTTAGTTACACCGGTTGGCCAAGCGACTTTGTATGGTGACCAGTTGATAGCCATCCATGAACAAACTCTACTGGGGGGTCCGTGTTCAAACTCATGTATAATCCACGTCAAAAAAAATACAGCCAAAAGCAGTGGTCAAATTGGGTAGTTGTCAACAATGTACAGTTCCCGATAACAAATAAAAGCTAAAAACAAGTATGTAATCTCAGGGTATTCCTTTTCGAAATATATGTTTCTTGTTGTTGTTTAGGTCATCAGCCGAAAGGCTGGTTTGAACCTATAGAGGATCAAACGACGGTTTTTACTAAGTAAAAACGAGGAGTGAGGTGGTTTACCTATGGTTTCCTTACGGAGTGAAAAAGTACGCTTATCAGCATCCCGGGCCCTCTGAAAAGCACAAATTTTCCATTCTGCAAATCACACGTTGACTTCATTCACCACAGGGTCTGGCTGTATAATGAAATTCATTCCTTTCAGAGCAGATAACTCTGATTAGTGTCTTTTACACCTCTACCTCTTCTGTCTTTAAGTGACTCAGTCATTAAATTGGCTGACCATGTTATAAGAAACAGAACTATTTATTTTAGCCCTGCAACGAACAGATTGAGTGTAAATAATTTGATACTCCACCTGTCTGTTACGGGCACATATGATTCTTATTAAGTCGAATTCGATCTCAACCCGTTTGGTTTTTTGTATAAATTTTAATTATATTACTGCAAATTTAACCATACTACGACTGGAACCTTGTATTTGTGCTGTTATCCTGCTTTCACCTATTATTTTACTGTCCCACATTTAGATATTTCGGTGGATCCACCATCTTCATCATAATATGAGCGTGTTGGTTATGTCATCAGCTGAAACGGTAGTTTGAACATCAGAGGCTTTTCTAAGAAAAATTAGGATTGAGGTGGTTTACCATTCCCTGCCGCACTTTGTGAAAAAGTATGCTTATCAACATACCAGGGCCTTCTGAAAAGCATCTACTTTCCATCCTGGAAATCACACGTTGACTTCATACACCACGGGGTCTGGCTGTATAATGGTTACAATTCATTATTTTCAGAGGAGATAACTCTGACTAGTGTCTTTTACACCCCTACATCTTCTGTTCTTAAATGCTGCAGTCTTTAATTGTGTGACCATGTAATGAGAAACAGAACTATTTATTGTATACCTGTAACTAGCATATCGAGTGCAAATAATTTAACCCTCTATCTGCCTGTTGTTAGTAAATCTGAGTTTATAAAACATAAAAATTGAAATTAATTTTATTAAAACCTATCGGGGTGGTCTAGAGGTAAAGTCGTCGCCAAAATCAGCTGTTTAACAGCTGATTTTCGGAGACGAAGGTTTCTGGTTCAGATCCTAGTTTAGGTAGCTACTTTTATATACGGATTTGAATGCTAGACAGTGGTTACCGGTGTACTTTGATGGTTGGGGTTCAATTAACCATACAATCTCAGGAATGGTCGGCCTGAGTCAGTACAAGACTACACCTCATTTACACGTCATACATAACATCCTCATCTCATTGGGTCATGGGGTTGCTTATTGTTCTGAATTGAACAGATTGCAACGTACACACATTGGGGATAAAAAAAATAAAACTTTCAGAAGGTCGTATGTAGATGTATAGGTCTAATAATTGTTCTGTCATCATAATAGCCGGTCATATATTTTGTGCAGATTGCACCTGTAGTCAATATTATGTGTACTTCATAGCTTTTAAATTCTATTGGTTTTTTTAAAATTGCGTCTAGGGCAAAAGAAATTATGTTTGAAGCACTAGTACGCTTATACCGTAGACACAATAATATGTTAGTATTTTGGTTTTAGCATTTCACTGATATTTTGTAGTAAGTATATTTTGTCTCCTGCATTTATTGTTGTAGAATTTGATGCGTTTGGAACTATAAATTTAAAGACGATCCTGTTTCTTGATGTATTGTGTTAACCTGTTGAAAAGCGTTATATGTGTTTGGAATCCCTTCAAAGAATTAGTGATTGATATAAAATTTTTAAAAAAAATTAGTGTACGGCATATGTATTCACTTCTGTTTCACCACTAATGTTTTACGATTTGTTTCGTTTGAACACTTTTTTAATATTTTAGAAATTGTAATATTAATGTGTTATTTTATTGTTAGTTACTGTTCTAGTTAGGTTTTATTCCACAAGTTATTTTAGTTTATTTATATGAGTTTAAGGGGTCGTAAGAGTAAAGCGCTTTTGTTTATCGATACATTTTGTTTTTTGTTTTTAAATCTTTAGTTTTCTCTACCAGATAACTTATTAATTTTCTTAAAAAGACATACCCAAAAATTTAAATGAGGATATTTGGTACAAAACAATTTTAATTTTCCATATAAATGTTGAAGGTAACGGCTAGATATGTAGATAAATGGTCTTTGTATCATTAAAATGTTCTCTTATTTCTTTTATTGTAAAATATAAATTTTATGTATATTTATTTTCAATTTATTGTGAAGTATAGAATTAGCTTTAGTTGTACTAAATAATTTCAGTTATGGCCGAGTATGTAGTGTGACTGTTTTTTTAAAAGTAATTTTCCGAAAGTTTTAATTTACGTGCCCAAGCTTTAATTACAATATCTTAGGTTCTTCTTAAGATAGATTTACGACTTTTTTTAAAAATCTAGTCGTTTAGACGATTTCTCATCCATATGAGTTAAATTTTGTTTGGTATTACTATTGTAAACATAAAATGTGTTTTTTCGTACGTAAAATTTTGTAGGGGTGGTTGCAATTATAGCTTTCATCTTTTTCTTCTTCATTTCATGGCAGCTCGGTCTGTTGCGGTAACCATCTCTTACTCGGTCGTCCAACGTTCCTTTTACCGGTTAGATTTAATTTATTACCTTTTATTTGACGCTAAATTTTTAAGTAAATATTTTTAAGATGTTCTGCGATATTATGTTCTTTCATAAAACTTAAATTTAAGTATCTGAGTGGTAGAATAGTTTATTTATCATGGTTTTAATTGCTACGTAAAATAGAAAATGCATTGAGTACAAGGAAAACAATATTTTTGAAGGTATACGACCCATTTAACAATCAAAGGTCTTAAATTTGTGTATATTATAATGCCCATAGCTCTAATTATTTCTTGTTTTTTTTATGTTTTAGTTTTTAGACGTAATTAAATTATTGTATATATGTATTGTAGATATTATTTACTCGTTTATTGTTAATAAATTATATAAGACTGATTAGCATTGTGAAGTAATTTATTGCCATTTTTGCTCCTTATTTGAAATTCAGCGCGTAGTAATCAATTTGAAATGACATTTTGTTTTAGTTTTCGCATAAGCATTATTGCAGTAATAAGTAGTAATTTTGTAAGTAGACTACAATTTTTCTACATTTATATGCCTGTGCTAGGTTAAATTTTTTCAATCGACGCTTAAATTTATTCTTAGAGTATGTTATCACGAAGTAGTGTAAGAAACAAAAAAAAAATAGCTTGATGATTTTTTAAGTGTTGTTGTTTAGGTCATCAGCCGAAAAACTGGTTTGAACCTCAGTGGTTTTAGTAAGTAAAACTGGAGTGACCAGGTTTACAATTGCCTTTCTCACTGAGTATAAAAGTATGCTTATCAGCATGCCAGGCCCTCTGAAAAGCATCTACTTTCCATTCTTCAAATTACACCTTCATTTTATTCACCACAAGGTCTGGCTGTATACTGTAATGAAATTTATTACTCTCAGTGGTGATAACTGTGATTAGTGTCTTTTACACCTCTACCTCTCCTGTTCTTAAATGCTTCAATCATATAATTGGGTGGCCATGTGATAAGAAACAGAACTATTTTAGTAGCCATGGAACTAGCAGATCGAGTGCAAATAATTTAACACTCCACCTGCGTGCTATGGGCAATCGTTAGCGTTATCATACCTTATCCAAAAGGATTTAGTTTTAATGCGCCGGATTTTTTCCCGTACCGTTTTGTTTCCAGGAAGGATTTCCCGGAGTCAAGATATAAAAGTTATAAAATCATTAATTGGATTTTTTTTGTTGATCGACTCGGCATTGTGCTTCTCCCAATATTTTTTTGTGGTTTTTGTTGATACTATAGAGTGATTTTTAAGTCCTGTTACCCAATTGTTAATGTCTGGTAATATTAAAAAAAAAAAAAATTTTGTTTTGTGACACTAAGTTGGTAGCCCTACTCAACCAGTATGGATATGGCAGTGTGAGTTGATTCTCCTTGAGCTGTGTAAAATTTTGTGCCATTTCCGGTCGTGCTACGAACAGAATGTCTTTTATCCTAAAACAATCTCTTGTTTAAATCTGGAGGCTGAAGCTCTAGAACTAATCGTATGTGATACGGATACAATTTCAATTTTTTAGCAGCTTTCTGAGCACTCGAACATGACAAATCAACATGCGAGGAAAGTTTTTGTAAACTTTTCCATGGAGAATTGAGCAATCTTGTTTTCACATTCTCTTAACGTCATCTGTCAAGAGAGTTGGTCGACCACTACGTTTTCTGCTCCAAACAATACCTGCCTCTAAAAATCAGTTAGTTAGCCTAGAAATTGACTAGAATTGAGTGGAGGAACACCAAAAAATTTAATTTGAAATGATTCTTTTACACTCGCATACTCTTTTGTAGCAAAATATTGTTCAAGAATGAAAACCCGTTGTTCTAGGGTAAAAGACATTCTGTTCGTAACACAACTGGAAACAGCACAAATTTTTACGCAACTCAAGGAGAATCAACTCAAACTGTCGTATCTATACCGGTTGAGTAGGGCTACCAACTTTGTGTCACAAAACAAAATATCCCTTTCTTAGAAAAAAATTACCAGACATTAACAATTGGGTAACAGGGCTAAAAAATCACCCGGTATATTTCTCTTGTGGTGTGAGACCTTCGAGACTGTAATAAGATGCAGTTGACCATCATACCTAAGATGAAATAAAAATATTCGAGCAGATCTGGGAGTCCAAGCGTTGAATATTAACCTTTTCAATCCCAATTTTTCATTTTTGTCCAAGCGTTGAATATTAATCCTTTCAATCCAAATTTTTTTAACTTTACACAAACAAATATGTGTACATTGTTTTATACACTTTATTGACATTTAAGTGAAATAAAATCACTTTTAGACCTTCAGCCTTTTTTTGATGGCGTGACAAAAAAGTGTGACAAACATGTCACATTGGGCTTGATGGTATCAAAGTTCCCAACAATATGAAAAAGTAAAAATCATGTGCAGCCCTCCTAAACAAAATTCTCTTGCTTAGATTTATAGCAAAGCATTATTTAAGAATTAAAAAAGGTTACAATTCAAAAATATTGGTAAAATGGACAAAATCAGTATTTACAGCGTAACAAATATACTTGTATGTACATTCAACATACTCGAAGAAATGCTACTTTATTTTAGTAAATGAACACGAATATTTAAGACTAAAACTAACTTTAAAAAGAAATTAATGGTCGTTTCCGTGGCGTAGTGGTCAGCATCTTACACTGCAAAGCGGAGGTCTCGGGTTCAATTCCTGGCTAGGGTACAAAAAATTATTACACTTCACATCCAGCGCTCTGTAATCAAAAGTAGTCGTTAACAATTAAAGTTTTTATGTCTGTTATTTCACTCCAATGTGACTTCTATGCCTCACTGGGTAAGAAAGAGTTAAAATCAATAAATACAGATGGGGATGCCAAGAACATGTTAAACGGATGCTTTGAGGGAAGTAGGGGGTGTGAGTAGTGCTTGGAGGAGATGTTAAGAGTATTTTTTTCTGATCTTGGTGGATCTAAATATGTTTTTTTGTGTACCCGTTCTGGAAGCAGATGAAGAAACTTTTTTGTAAAATATTTCTGGCAAAATATTTATAATATTACGGGAAATGTTTAGCTCTTCTAATTACAACGATAACGGTTGTTTTACCTCACCGGAAAACGTCTGTTGATCGCTGGTGAGAACATGGTACCTAAAGTAGGCAATTAAATCTGTACCTTAGAACAAGAACAACCAATGTCATTCTATTACAAAAGATCTGGTGTGAAACACTCACACAACTTTCTCTTGCCAATGCAAATAATGAACAATAAACCTAACATTATTAATAAAATATTAGAAATAAACAAAAAACTAACCCAAAAAACATAACCTTATTTTAATCATGTTGAAAGACGCTAAATGAAAATCAACCTCAGTTAGGCTTAAAAATACGGAGAATCAATCTTTCACACTAAACTAGGCTCTGTAGAGAAAAATACTTTAAATAAAAGTTGTAGATCTTTTAATTTTCTATGAATTTTATTATATACACTTTTGTCGTAAAATGCGTACTAAAGCCGAAATATTAAAAAAATCAATTTTTTACACGTTTTCGTGAGAAAAAACAGAAAATCGCTAATTACCGCTAAACTAAGCATTATACAAAAAAATTTTTGAAATAAAAGTTGTAGGATTTAAAATTGTCTACAACTTTTTTATTTTATACATTTTTGCGCTGAAATGCATAATAAAGCCGTAATCTTAAAAAACCTAGTTTTTACGTTAAAACACCCTTACCAAGAATTTCAGCCAAGATGGCGCCTACCCTATCTTGTAGAGAATAAAAAATTTAGTAAACCAGGCGTTTTTAAAAAAAATTGTAGGACCAGTTTTTGAGAAAATCGCAAAAAAGTGAAAAATTATACGAATAAACTACTACTTCCGGTTGACCGATTTTGATGAAAATGTTCGTGTCGGGTCCGGTAGTGGTATGTAACTTAAGTTTCAAGTTCGTACGATGTTTCGTTCTTGAGATATTCTGTACACACACACACGCGTGCACACGCACACACACACAGACCAATCGCTAAAAACATGTTTTTTGGGTTCAGGTGGTCTGAAAACGTATAGATCCGGTGAAACCTCGATTTCGAAAAATCGACATGAAAACAATACTTTCCTTCCTATATATTCATATAGGCAAGAGAAAGTAAAATGAGTTAAACACGTTATGAACGTAATTTTTTGTGTTCTTTTTAATGCAAGAACAACCAATGTCCATTATGTATAGCTCATGAGATTGTGCATATATTTAGTACCAATGTCAGTCAGCTGCGTGAAAAATATTATTGCAAGAACAACCAAACACAACAGTTGGTTCTCAGATACCATAATTTCTTAATGCAAAAACAACCAAAGATATAATTGGTTATTATTGCAATAAAATTTTTTACTTTTTCTTGCCTATATGAATATATAGGAAGGAAAGTAGGCCTAATGTTTTCATGTCGATTTTTCGAAATCGAGTTTTCACCGGATCCATACGTTTTCAGACCCCCTGAACCCAAAAAACATGTTTTTAGCGATTGGTGTGTGTGTGTGTGTGTGTACAAAATATCTCAAGAACGGAACATCGTACGAACTTAAAACTTGAAACTTAAGTTACATACCACTACCGAACCCGATACGAACATTTTCATCAAAATCGGTCAACCGGAAGTAGTAGTTTATTCGTGTAATTTTTCACTTTTTTGCGATTTTCTCAAAAACTGGTCCTACGATTTTTTTTAAAATCGCCTAGTTTACTCAATTTTTTATGCTCTACAAGATAGGATTGGCGCCATGTTTGCTGAAATTCTTGGTGAGGCTGTTTTCACGTAAAAACATAGTTTTTTTTTAAGATTACGGCTTTATCATGCAATTTAGCGCAAAACTTTATATAATAAAAGTTGTAGAGAATTAAAAATTCTACAACTTTTATTTTTAACATTTTTTTGTATAACGCTTAGTTTAGCAGTAATTAGCAATTTTCTGTTTTTTTTTCTCACGAAAACGTGTGAAAAATCGATTTTTTTAAGATTTCATCCTTAGTATGCATTTTACGACAAAAAATTATATAATTAATTTTATAGGAAATAAAAAGATCTACAACTTTTATTTAAAGCATTTTTCTCTACAGAGCCTAGTTTAGTGTGAAAAAGTGATTTTCCGTATTTTTAACCTAAACTGAGGTTGATTTTCATTCTGCCTCTTTCACTCATGATTTAAATTAGGTTATGTTTATTGAGGTTAGTTTTTGTTTATTTCTAATGTTGCATTATATTGTTAATTATTTGCATTGGCAAGAGAAAGTTGTGTGAGTGTTTCACACCAGATTTTCTAAATAAAGTTCGTTAGCAATAAGAACCATTTTTGTCATTGGTTTTTTTTTGCAGTGACTTTTCTTCATTTTTACTGCCATTGTAGCTGACTTAGGTGGAATTTGTGTTGTTTAAAATTTTGCTTAGACCTTCCTTCGTTCGCTCTTTTCTCAAAACTGTTTTTTTTTTTTTGACATTGGTTGTTGTTCTAAGGTACTGATATATTTGTTATATGTAGGATATGTAAACGTTCCTGGTATTTTAATTTAAATTATGTTGTTATTAAAGTATTGTTAATTGTTGTATCCGTTTTCAGTTTTCCATGAAGTACAACCAATGTTCAACAACTATAGAAGAAGAAGCCAAGATAACAAGCCGAGCGAAACTAGTAATTTACACGTGTGTGTCGACTGCGGCAAAAAGTACAAATATAGACCGGGCTTAATAAATCATCGCAGATTAGAATGCGGGAAAGAACCTCAGTTCAAATGCCCGTATTGTGATAAACGGTGTCATCAGAAAGGTGGTCTGAAATCACACGTGTTTAGTAAACACTTCGAGGAGTTAGATCTTGCAAAGAATTATCTGTAGTACCTTAATATGGTATTATAAATTTGTATGTTTACTCTATTTATAAATAGATATTCTTTCTTATTTCAAAATTAATGATCAGTTATTGTTTATTTTCTCCCATCTCTTAAATGCCTTTTTACAGATTTCTAATAGAATGTGTAATGAATGTAAAAATTTAATTAATTGGAATTAAGATGAAAAGACTATAGTGAAATAACTAATAAGCTGTAAAAAGAGAAATGTTTTTAAATTATTATATTATGTGATATAAAATTTCACGAAACTTGTTTAAAACTGATTTTAGGGCTAAACCTAAAAATATCTTTCGTGAGATGACACGTCTCATGGCTGGTGGCATGTTATTTTAAATGCTTAAAGGCCAAGCCAGTTGCTGTGAGCTCTGGATTACGCATGCGCATACATAACGTCGACCCCGCATACCCCTCCAATCGACAGTTATGCTAGCAGTACACTATTGCCGAATGATTCGACGAATATTCGGGCCAAGTCGCGACAACGAATCTCAGTGAATGTTCTACACGAACTAACCCAGTACATACTCGTCTATATTCGCGAAACCTCAGTTCGATCGTGTCATCACTAGATCAGAAAATGGATTTTGATGTAGGGGTTGCAGCGGCTTTTTATATGTACAGTAAGGCGTACTACAGATACATTCATGCATACCACCAGAAAAAAATTCAGAAATCTTGGAAACGTAGTAGATGGTGGATTAAAGAAATTCTTCGGAAAAGGACAAGGTAAACCCAGCAATTATTATTTCGTCTAAACATTGTTATTAAATATTGTCCATAACACCCCCTCACTATGGTAAGCTTCCAAAAAAACTAAAGTATTTTCATTTGACCATTCCATAGAAAAATACACAGTTAAACAGTTATAAAAACAATAAATAAAAAGTACACAGTAAATAAATAAGTAGGTAATGAATAAAATAATAAATAAGTAAGTAGGTAATGAATATAAAGTAAATAAAAAGTATGGTGTAGAGGCACGGAATAATGTAGCCCGAATGAAGGCAAGTCTGTACTGTTAGCAGTTTGCCCCACTTCGCTATCGTTATTCGTCAATATTCGTCCCCTTTGATTCGTGCAAAATACCGACTCCAGACCGAACTAAGGCCAATACGAACCATGGCGAGGCAAAGTGGAACGAATAACCACAAATACACCGAGTACACTATCGTATTCGCCTGACTTCGCCTACATTCGGCGATAGTGTACTGCTACCATTAGATGTACATTCAGAGTGTTGTTGAAAATTGCCAACACCTATTGTATATTTTGTAGACATGGTGTTCCATTGTTGACTACATACGCTGCACTATTGCAGTACATACAAGACTATACTAATGCAGACGAACGTTTTTCCTAGCGCTCTCCTTACGAAAATCAGGCTATATCTTTGACTTATGAAAAAAACCATTGGTGTTTTCTATATCTACTTTTTTTAGAGGAATCGGATGACACTATTTTTGTTTTCCACTTCCGGTTACGATTTCTTGACTTCCGGTCGAGACCGGAACTTCAAACCGAATTATTTCTGTATCTACTCTTTAAGAGGAATTGAATGATACTATTTTTGTTTGCAAATTTTGATTTCTTTACTTCCGGTTTCGGGCCACTTATGATCGAAACCTGAACTTCAAACCTGATCCAGGTTTATTAACGTTTTGTGTAAATTTCGAATCCGAACACAGTTTGTTGCTATCTTATGTAGTTTCTGACTGATTTCCGGTTCCGGTCGAACCTGAGCTTCAAACCCAATGATTTCTGAATCTACTCGTTAAAATGAATCGAATACAATTTATGTTTCCAATTTCCGATTTTTATTTCTTCCGGTTTCGAACGACTTGTGATCGAAACCGGAATCCTGGCCTACTGACTTTTTGTGTAGATTGTGTTTTGTTGTTGTTGTTTAGGTCATCAGCCGAAAGGCTGGTTTGAACATGTAGATGTTTTACTAAGTAAAACGAGGAGTGAGGAAGTTTACAATTGCCTTCCTCACTGAGTGAAAAAGTACGCTTATCAGCATGCCGGACCCTCTGAAAAGCACATATTTTACACTCTGCAAATGACACTTTCACTTCATTCACCACAGGGTCTGGCTGTATAATGAAATTCATTACTTTCAGAGGTGATAACTCTGTTTAGTGTCTATTACACCTCCACCTCTTCTGTTCTTAAATGATTCAGTCATTTAATTAGCTGACCATGTGATTAGAAACAGAACTATTTATTTTAGCCCTGCAACGAACAGATTGAGTGTAAACAATTTGACACGCCACCGTACTGTTATGGGCATACTGTGTAGATTACGAATCCGAAAACCGATTGTTGCTACCTGTTGTAGTTTCTTACATTGGTGTGACGGACGGACGAAACTAACTGATATATGTCAATTTTTAAAATTTCCGCGAAGGAAAAATGTTGATATTTAACATAGGTTTGAAGACGCTTCTTCAGCGAGTTACGGCTGGTGAAATATTTCGCCCGGAAATCGGTTACGCTGGTGATATGCGGCCACATTGGAATTTTTAAAGGTTTCATTACGAGGAACATTTAGTAAATTCATTTGGTTTTTAACTAGAAAAATGAATAAAATTGGTCCCAGCGTTGTTATCTTCCATAGTTTTATAAATTTTATTGTTGTTTAGGTCGTTATCCGAAACACTGATTTCAATTTGTAGAGGTTTTACTAAGTAAAAACGAAGAGTGAGGTGGTTTTCATTTGCCTTCCTCAATGAATGAAAATGTATACTTATTAGCATGCCAGGCTCTTTGAAAAGCATGTACGTTCCATCCTGGAAATGACACTTTCACTTGATTCACCACAGGGTCTGGGTGTATAATGAAATTCATTACTCTTAGAGGAGATAACTCTAATTAGTGCCTTTTACACCGCTACCTCTTCTGTTGTTAAATGCTTGTCATATGATTGGCTGATCATGTGATAAGAAACAGATCTATTTTTTTGTAACCCTGGAACTAGTACATCAAAAGCAAATAATTTAACACCCCACCTGCCTGTTATATGCAGATTTATATAATATATAAAGATTAAAAAGTATTAGATACTGCGCCAAACAGTCAGTTAGTCACTCATCCGCCAATTGAATTTACAAGGACTATAGTGAATATTACTATAAATTTATTTTTATTAGATTATTATGGTTTTAGTGTAATAACATGTGTAATTTTTACAGAATATTTTGATGATGTCGATGATGATGTTGAGGTGGATTTTAAACTAGATGGAAACATTACAAGGTCATATCTACAACAACATCCGTCGCAATTTTCTTGCCCTGATTGTGGAAAACATTACAAAAATGAGATGACCCTTCGTGTCCATAGATCAATAGACTGTGGCAAAAACAATGTGCTCTACTCTTGTGGTGTCTGTGAAAAATTGTATAAGCATGAACGTAGTTTGAAAAAACATCAGAAATTCGAGTGCGGTAAAGAACCTCAATTTCAGTGTCCGTATTGCCTAAAAAAAAATCATCAGAAAGCTACCCTAAAAACGCATATATTAAGACGTCATCCAGATGAAGTTTCTCGTCTAATTTGTTAAATAAGTATAAATGATCCAGTTGTTAAATTTTACAGATGGCCATTCATAGTTATCACCTTCGCTTAGTTACAGATGCACCATTACGTCTCAAATTTATCTTTACCTATTCTGAAAACTTCATTTGTTGTGTTTACTGTCAGACTTTTATACGTAGAACAAAAAGTGTACAGTCCAGCCTCTCTTAGTTTGCTCTTAATGTAAACAAATAATGACGTCACTGAGCATGCGCATTATATAAAAATGTGTACACGCTGATTAAAAAGTAACAACAAATTACTTTCAAAAGTATTTAAATACAAAATACTTTTAACAGTATTTTTCTAAATTAAATTGTTAGGCCTACATCATGTCATGACTGATGTTTTTAGTACTTCAAGTACTTATAATTTAAAAACTAATTAACTTAATAGGAATACGACATCCGTAAAGTCGCAGACTCTAGCGTGCACCCTGTAGTAGGTGGCTTTTGTTTGTTGACAGTAGGAGCAAACTAAGAACGGCTCAACTGTAGAAAATTATATCAAAATCTGTTGGTTAGATATATATATATATATATATATATATATAACGGCATATATATAAATATATATATATATGCCGTTGTTTAGGTCATCAGGGAAAGGCTGGTTAAAACCTCTAGAGAGAGGTTTTACTAAGTAAAACGAGGAGTGATGTGGTTAACCAATGCCTTCTTCGCTGAAAGGATATGTTTGCTTATTAGAACGCCAGGTCCTCTGGAAAGCATCTGTTTTCCACTCTGCAAATGACACCTTCATTTATTTATTTATTTTTGTTCTGGCTGAAAATGATGACATTTATTACTTTTAGAGGAGATGACTTTGATTACAGCTCTTTTACGCCTCTAGCTCTTTTTGTTGTTTAATGCTTCAGTCAAATAACTGGTTGACCATGCGGTAAGAAGCAGAACTATTTTTTATTTATAATAAAAATGTACAAATAATGCTTTTGTATCAAAAAGAAAATAAACTGACCGCTTTACACGCCCGGCTAACGTTCATACAACTATAAAAGCGATTTTTTTTCTTATTCAAGTACCGCGCTTTATCGAAATTGAATAACATTTTAAACCTTTGTTTATTAATAAATAAATTATTAGCTATTAAACGGTGAAATTAATAAAACTGAGTAAAACCTTTTCTGCTTCATTTTTAAGGAAATCGTTAAATTTTTATTGAATAATAATCATGTAATTTTTAAACTTTAACAACTAACTATTAATTTTTTCCTGTACCAATTCCTTAAAATTACAAATAAAATTAAAGATTTCTTTATAAATTACTAAAAAAAAATCCTGAAAAACTGTTGAATAAAAGTAAGACATTGCTCGTCAAATTAAGGAAAATCTTAGAAATTTATAAGGTAGGGTACAGCTTTTGTTTATGTTTCCCTATTTCCCTATTTTAGATATCATGATTCGTTTGAAATTGTAAATTGTACCATAGGTTATTATCACTTGAGCAGTTTTTCAAATATTTTGTAGACTCATTTTTGTTCCGTTTCCTAACGGATGGAGTAAAAAAAGTAAGATTACACCCTTTTAATTAATTAGATTAATGTTGACAGTACATTGTCCAATTTTATTTTCCCTGTACATACGTCAGATTTGTTGGAAAGCGATATTAATCTCATCTCATTGGGTCGTGGGCTCAACAGATTGTAACGGACACACATAAGGGATTTAAAAAATTGTTATCACAATGCCGCCGAGTGGAGCCGTCAGACACGAACTACTATGATGTATATAACCTATTCCATAATGGAACGTTGTTAAAAATGTAATGAATCCAAGAAATATGACAACTGCGCACATCGTGGTAATTCTCTTTTCACCAACTACCTTAATCTCTAACAGCTACTTAAGTATCATTATTTTAAAAACTTACTAACTGCGGACTTTTAGTCACCGAGTATATAATATTTTAAATAAATATATTCTTGTTAAATTAAATTGTTGTAATTTATTAAAAATAATCTGTTACATCTCAAGTATTTCTGTATTGTGCTCAAATTATTTGTTACTTTTAAATAAATTTTTAATATATTCATGTTAATTTTATTTTTTCATGCCTTGTCTTTGATTGATAATGTAGGGAATTGAGTTAGTTTTTTATATTTTGGAACGGAAATACACTTTCTGGTTTGAACGGTTACGCGATATCCCGAAACTAAGAAAAAATATAGTGATCAACTGTATTAAATAAAAGTGAGTTTAGTTGTTACAGAATGGAGCTTGACCAACTCAAGTTGTCTACTAAACAGACACAACTGGATGCAAGTGTGCTATGTAAACTTTTTCTAAAAAATAATGATAGGTAAAGAATCTGTACCTACAGTTCATGATTTTTGTAGGTGTACTTAAAAACTGTATTGTTATTATTATTTGGGCTTGATCTGTAATAATTTTGTCAGTTTAGTTTAAATTACATCATGTTAAAGAGAAATCAACGTTTTAAAAGTATTTTTATTCTTTCTGTAGGACGAGTCAATATTAGTACTACAATTTAATTAATAGAAAATGTGCTCTTGAATTACGCGCCGATTTTCCGGAACGATTTAACCGCGTCAACAAGGGATGCCCGTAATTATAAATAAAATCATTGCCCTAACTGTCAAATAGGTTTACTTGTCTGTATTACTGAAATTTTAAACACATAATTTGAGAATAAATACTAATGTTAACTAACTTGGCTAATTTCTTTACACCAAAATAATTGATATTGCTGAACTGTTAAATAATTTTGGACATTTAAAAATTTAGGTAATAAAGAAAGGAAATTTGTAGTAATTGTTTAACTCCTCGATTTTTTAACTCACATCATCAATAATCATATAGAAAAATATTAATATTATTATAAAAACTTTTGCATGAAGATTTTACAAATGTTTCATAATTTTACTTTTGAACATTTTAACGACATCTCTTCAATCATTTAAATAATGCAAAACGTTCTGTAATGTCAAATAAAATTTTCGTTCATGTTTGTGGTTAATGTCATTATGTGTTTTTTAATAAAACGAGCCTTAATTTTTAAGAATTTTGTGGTTTTGTTAAATTGTGTTTTTGTTTTCTTTTGTGTCTGTGATGTTTTTTTCAAAATATTAAATAAATCGGTAGAATTAAATTTAAGAAGTTGTGATAACATCAGTTGAATGACGACTTAATTTGGAAACCATTTAGTGTTTTCGTGGTATAATTTACCAAGTTTTTGTTTTATAGTTAATGCTCGTTTTGTTTAGAGAGGAGTCTACCTACAAAAAATATCTTTGTTTGAAAAAACTTCATTATTTTTGTAACAAATTTGATAATTATTTTACTTTCTCTTGCCCTTAATGAATATATAGAATAAGAAAGTATTGTTTTCATGTCGATTTTTCGAAATAAGAGTTTTCACAGGATGTAACTTACACGTTTTCAGATTACCTGAACCCAAAAAACCATGTTTGTTAGTGATAAGTCTGTGCGTGTGTTGTTTGTCTGTCAGTGTGGAAACAAAATATCTTAAAAACGGAATATTGTACGAAGTTGAAACTTAAAACTGAAGTTGGGTACCAATAGAGGACCCGACACGAACATTTTTTTATAATCGGTGAACCAGAAGTAGTAAGTAGAAGAAGTTTATTCGTGTGATTTTTCAATATTTTGCGTTTGTTTTTTTAAAAAAACGGCTTCTACGATTTTTTTTTAAATCGCTTCATTTACTACATTTTTTCATGCTCTACAAGATAGGGTAAGCGCCTTGTCTGCTGGAATTCTTGGGAAAGCTGAGCTCTCGTAGAAAAAAATGTTTTTTTTTTAATTGCGATCTTAATATGGATTCTACGGTAAAAGTGTATAATCGAAGTTGTAGAACATTTAATAAAAACCTACAACGGTTATGTCGATCATGATTTTCGTTACAATGCTTAGTTTAGCGGTAATTTGTTTTTTTTGTTTTTTTTTATCAAAATCTGTAAAATATTGAATTTTTTTAAGGTTGCGGCCTTAGGATGTATTTTACGCCAAAATAGTAGATTTTATAATCATAGTTATAGGAAACTTTAATAATCTGCAACTTTTATTTAAACCTATTTTTTCTACAAATAACGGTCTACGGAAAAATTCTTTCATATTTATAGTTAAGTAACGAATTACGTTATGTAGTAACAGAAAAATATCGAATGAACCTGCACTAATCGCAATTCGACTTAACAATCTCTCGTAAATTGTCAAGAGACGCCCAAGTTAATCGATTAAACTACTACATTGTGGTCATTTATCGACCCGTTTCTTTGAGTTTAGGGGATGATTGTTAACGTTGCATTTAGGATTTAATGAAAAGGTATATATACTTTTAAAAAAAAGGCAATAAATGGTTTTTCAATAATTTACAACAAAAATATATTTTGAAGGTAGACAGACCTCCAGTATTAATAATTTTTTTTTGTAGTGTAATGTTTTGAAATCATTATTATTATTATTATGTGTAATGAATGACAAAGTAATTTCTGTTTACAGTTTACTTTCTTTGGACGGACGTACAGAGTAAAACACCTAAGAATTCCACAACAGTTGCAGCACCTAAAACATGGTCCGATTTTCATGCAGTTTTTGGTAATAAGAACACATTGGAAGATGATAACAACATCAAAGATCACTCGTATTGTTCACCATGGCATAAAATTATCAATAATAATAATAATAACAACAACAATGATGATTCGAATCATTCTGATGATTTCAGTAGGCATGATTCAAGTAATGCCGGTTATGGTGAATTCGTTTGTGATAATTGCGGACGTTTTTATAAATATCGTACTAGCTTATTAAAACATACTAGGTTCGAATGTAATAAAGAACCTCGTTTTAAATGTAATTATTGTTCGATGCGGTGCCATCAAAAACATTCTCTCAAGCGTCATATTATTAATAAACACAATAAAATTCCTGATAATTTATAATGTGGTTATTTATTTATTTTGTTTTGAAATCGATTTAATATTTCATTTAAAAATTTAGAATATTTTTTTACAAATAAGTCAAAACTGACTCATATATGTTTTTTTATATATGTTTCTTAGTAGTAACAGTTTTTGTATTTAAGTCATGTACAGTAAAACCTCGTTTATCCACATCTTCGGATAATCCGGATCAGATTTGTTGACTTTTTTTATGAGAACGTAAAACATTCGGTTTTTATGCCCGCCTTCCACTGCAAAAGTGTTATGAGCATGAAATAGCTGGGCGAAACGGAGTCCTTCCACTAAGAAAGATTTTTACAGAAAAGAGGTATTTGCCTTCCGCCGCCAGCAGGTTCGAAACAGGGTAGTGGAGTGAGCTAGGCGAGAAATGAGATGAGTGAGGTTGATGCTTCCATTACCAGCGGGACTGTGCGAGGCAACCAGTTCATCTTTATTATCAAGCCAGCCAGTCATTGGATCGAGTAAGTCGTGGTTAGTTTCTAGTATGTTTTTCTTGTTTGTTTGTTTGTAGTAATAATGTCAGGCGATTCAAGTGATGAAGTCTACATAAATACGAGGCTTTTTTTTAAGTAAGTACCGTTTTGGAATTAAAAAAAGACGTGCAAAGATATCGCAATAATTTTATTTTTACATGAAAGCCTGTACCTTAATCTACTTTTCTACATAATTTCCGTGAATATTGAGGCACTTGTCATAACGTGGCACCAGTTTTTGAATACCCTCCTGATAAAATTCTGCCGCCTGATTTGTTAACCACTGCATCACAAATGTTTTGACTTCGTTATCGTCTTGAAGACGCCGACCGCCCAGGTGTTTCTTCAAGTGCAGGAACAAATGGTAGTCGCTGGGCGCCAAATCAGGGCTGTATGGAGGATGATCTAGAGTTTCCCATTTAAATGATTTGATGAGATCTTTGGTCTGATTAGCCACATGTGGACGGGCATTGTCATGCAGCAAAACGATACCCTTACTCAACTTGCCACGTCTTTTGTTCTGGATTGCACGACGCAGATTTTTCAATGTCTCACAATAAGACGCTGCATTGATTGTCTCATTACGAGGCAGAAACTCCACTAGCAATACTCCTTTTCTGTCCCAAAAAACTGTGCACATGATTTTCCGGGCAGAAATTGTTGCACATTTGTGCGGCCATCTTTAAATGCTCTCACCCATTTCCTTACCATTCCATCACTCATAATGTTTTGTCCGTAAACTTCAACGATCTCACGATGAATATCGATCGGTTTTACGCCTTTAGCACTAAGAAATCGTATAACAGCCCGTACTTCACAATCAGCGGGACTCACGATTGTCGGAGGCATCTTAAACACTCAGTAAACAACGTATACAATGAAGAATCAGACTGTAATGGCGTCAGTGCGTAGACAAGAGATGTAGGTAACCAGCGCGCATGCGCGGAACGCCGACCGTAGCGCTGCGGCGGCGGAATCGCAAAACGGTACTTACTTAAAAAACACGCCTCGTACTATAAGTAAATGCTTGTTATTGTACAGTTATCATAAGAAAAATAAGCGAACAAACCAAGATTTTGGATGAGCTACCACATTACAGACCCTGTCAAACGCGATTTACTGCGAATATTCTACGATTTGCAAGATGAATATTTCAAAAATTATTTCAGAGTCAGTAGAGAACAATTTGAAGATTTACTATCACTTGTAAAATAAGATATAAAGAAACAGGATGAGAACTTAAGAAAAGCTATTTCACCAATAGAAAAACTTACGGTCAAGTGAAAACTGATGGCAAGTGAAGCGGACTCCGTTCCAAACTAGCATTACAGAGCATGACACAGCGGCCCCTTTTTGCTCGCTCAGTCCGCTCCGCTTTATTCATCTATTGGTGGAAGCACTTCTATGAGATTTCTTGTTGCGAGTCGAACGGAGTCCGTCCGAAATCCGCTCAACTCTGCGACCTCTTTTGTAACTCTTCCTACTCGTTCGGTCCGCTCCGCTTACTCTTTTCATAATGGAAGCACTTACATGGCGTTACACCATTCCGAGTTAAACGGAGTCCGCTCCGTTTGCAGTGGAAGGCGGGCTTTATTTTGATTAAATATACAGTTTCTGCTTAGATTGTACAATTAATTATTGTATTAAAATGCTTTTAGTCCAGGTTAAGAAAAGCTTTTCTAAATTGTCACTTCAGCTGAACTATTAATGATAAAGCGTTTGCGTGACCGTGCTTCATTCAAATACCGCATGTGTTTGAAACCGAAGACTGTGGACCAATTCTTTGTTAAGAAATTATGCGGAAAGTTATTTTTGTATTTTTTAATATCTTTTAAACAATTCTATGTAATTTTGTTACAAAACATAGTTTTCATTATTGTAATAAACGGTATGCCTAAGTTTGCTTATTTAGGGATATTGTTTTACGTATTATCTGGAGTGCCTTTGATCCCAGTTGGTACGAATGAACGAGGTTGTACTGTATTAGATTATGATTTTTGTTTAAATTATGTTTTATAAAATTTATCATTTTTCATACTTTGGACACCAGTTGAACTGGTGTAATTATCCAAAAATTGTTTTAGTTTTATTTTGTTACAAAATATTGTACTACTACGTACTATAAATTGCGCTATAATTGTTTTTTTTAAGTACAGTGGCTTTTTTCTTAACTTTTTAGAGTCTGTAAATTTATAGACCCTATTTTAAAATAGTGACATTTTTGTTGTTTTTTTTAAACCAACCCTGATTTTTGTACTTATTGTTTATTTATTTTTATTAAGATATTATTTTTTAGTATAAAGTTGCATCAACAACTTGTCATTAGCGACTACAGTGGGTTAAAGAACTGGAGGGGTGGGTTTTGGCACGTAGACCTAATAATTTCCAGACCCTAGCCGGGAATCGAACCGCTTAGTATGTTAATGCGCTAACCACTACGCCACGGAGGCGGCCAAAATTTGTTTATTTTAAAAAATTTAAAGTGGCATCAAGTGGTCGGTTATTAGCGGCTACGGTGGGTAATGCATCGAGAACGGTGGGTTTTGACTTGTGAACATTTCCAGACCCTGGTCGGGAACTGAACCCGGGACCTGCGCGTGGTATGGTAGGTATCGCGCTAACCACTACGCTATAGAGGTGGCCAAATTTGTTTTGGTAACTTACTCTGTATATTGTGTTGTTAATACGTAATGTACTTTGCTGTATGATTTTTAAATCATTCATAAACTGTAGTAGATAATGCATACTTACATTACTTGCATTTTCAGCGTACTTGCACCTAGGCTGTTTTCTGTAAGCACCAGTAACATACCAACTTGTATCCATACAACTATGGCTATGTTTGCTGATGATATGGCAGTACTTGCGGTTGATGGCGATCCTGTAATTGCAATTCGATAGACACAAAACCATTTACACCTATAGAGTTAAACTTTGGAAAATTAAAATTAATGAAAACAAATCGCAACAAATAACGTTTACACTTGGACGACAAAACTGCCCAACCGTTTACATTAATAATACAGGTATGCCGCTGCCTCACTCTACTAAAACACGCTATTTAGGCTTACACATGGACAGAAAACTTACATGGAACGTACATGTTACAGACACACGCCACAAACTCAAAACACACTTCTATCAATTGAAACGCTTACTCGATAGACGTTCTAAATTAAACATGTCACACAAATTAACAATCTACAAGACAGTCTTAAGACCAATCTGGACATATGGAGTTCAACTTTGAGGATCTGGTAAACCTTCACACACGATACGTATACAGGCGATTCAGAACAAGATTCTACAAATGATAACGCAATGCCCCTTTTACATCACAAACTCAATGTTGTACAAAGACTTACAAATCCCATACGTAATTGATGTCGCGAAACAACCATACAAGACGATGCATGATAAATTTGAATTACATGACAACCCTCTCATAAATGTACACTAGGGCGATACCAGGTTTTCAGTGCAGACGTTTGAAGCGCCTCGGGCCAAGAGATCTTCTTGGCCAACTGTAGGACTGTGGTGATGACTCCACGCTCCATCAAGTAAATCAAGTTTTGGAACATAAGCTTTACATTTAGAAATTGTTGTATTAATATAATAACAAATTCTAAATTTCAATAAAAGTGTCAAAAAAGGTAATGTCTAGTTTTGTGCACGTATACGTGCTACATATATACTCGTATACCTATATTTATCTCATAATACGTGCTTAATTAAGGGATCCAATTTTTATTATGTTACAAATATAATCAATTATTAGTCCTGTAAAGTTATAAATGAGGTTCAGCTCTGTTATAAAAATAACTGACTTGTTGGGTTATTCAACTGCAATTTAGTCCCACCCAAATTGGTTAAAAAAAAATGCCACTGTACATGAATAATTAGTACATCATTTTATTATGTCAATTAATGATGTACAGAATTATTTTTTGTTGACTTATTTTAATTCTATTTGTTTTCGTTGTTCAATTTGACGAAGGATATTTTTATTAAAACCAGAAAAACAGAGCTAATAAATAAAAAATTAAAGATTTTTCAATTGTATTTTTTTTTATTCAACATTTTTTGTAAAATTTTATCCGAGCGGCAATCGGTCAGTGTAGGCGGGTTCTTACGAGATGATTTTGATTCAATAACTAGTACATAACAATAATCGAATGGTTTAATCAATCCGAATTGATTTGTTTCAATCAATAACGAATTGAAGTTCAACCTACCGGGTTAATTTCGGAGACGAAGGTTTCGTGATTCAAATTTTAGTGAACGTATTTACTTTTATTCGGATTTGAATACTAGACCATGATTACCGGTGCACTTTGATGGTTGTGGTTCAATTAACTATACCCTCTCAGGAATGGTCGGCCTGGATCTGTACAAGACAACACCTCATTTACACGTCATACACACAATCCCCTTCTGATTGGGTAATGGGGTTGCTTATCGGTTTCGATTAAACAGTTTTTTTATTAACAAACAAATCGACACATTTGAACTATTTTGATTCACGAAAGAAATCACCTGTCTTTTAACAGCAATATCTTTTGAACAGTTGACCGTAAAAATAGTTACGATACATCAAATTAAAGCTTGTTTTATTGTTTGTTACAGGTTGTACATTAACATTTTCGGAAATTGTGTATTAAATATAACCAATTACGCATAAAAAGTACCCTGTTTTTAACCACTTTTGCAGCTTGCTTTTTTTTGTTTAACGTCCGACTGTTCTGCAATTACTGCTAATGCAGACGGTGAAGAATGAAATAATTTTTGTAACGTATGAAAATATGCCGTGCCTGAATGGGATTCGAACCCAAGACCGCATGATGAGAGGCGAGCAGCTTCCAGCTTGAAGGTGCTGTTCTGCAATTACTGCTAATGCAGACGGTGAAGAATGAAATAATTTTTGTAACGTATGAAAATATGCCGTGCCTGAATGGGATTCGAACCCAAGACCGCATGATGAGAGGCGAGCAGCTTCCAGCTTGAAGGTGCTATCTTACTCACGCGTACTTTCAAATGTGTAAGGCCGCAAATTATTATAATGTTAATTTAATCCAGTAACCAAGAATAAAACAAGCTTTAATTTGATGTATCGTAATTGTTTTTACATAAAACGGTTCAAAAGATATTGCTGTTTAAAGAGAGGTGTTTTCTTTCGTGAATCGGTCTGTAGGTGTTATAGGTCTTACTTACATACAATGGCTTCGAGAAACGTTAAGTGGTAAGAAAATGGTGTTTTTTTTAAATTGATAGCAAAATTACGAGTATTTATGAAATATTTGTACTCCATTATTTGAAAAGAAAGATGCGAGGCCAAATGTCTGTAATTTCTTCTCCGATGCCCGTAATTTAAACCGTTTTAAAATCCAATTAAGACTTTAGTAATAGCGGTGTTTTCTCTGATCCCTATTACCCAATATGATGAGTAAATATATGACTTGTAAATGAGGTGTAGTCTGTACAAACTCAGGTCGACCGTTCCTGAGATCGTGTGGTTATATAAACCCCATCCATTAAAGTACACCGATAACAACTGTCATGTATTCAAATATATATATAAAAGTTACTACTTTTATTAGGATTTGAACCACGGAACCTACGTTTCTAAAAATCAGCTCTTAAAATAGCGGTTTTTACGTGATTTTTCTTATAGAAATTTTTTCGTTATTCATCAATGTAAATTTAATAATTTGTCATGGATCTCGGATGTCTCATTGATAAAACTTAAATTGAACAATTCCGTTCTAATTTAATGTGTTGTTTAGGTCATCAGCCAAAAAGCTGGTTTGAACCTGTAGAGGTTTTACTAAGTAAAACGAGGAGTGAGGTGGTTTACCATTGCCTTCCTCACTGAGTGGAAAAGTATGCTTATCAGCATGCCGGGCCCTCTGAAAAGCACATATCTTCCACTCTGCAAATAACACCTTCACTTCATTCACCACAGGGTCTGGCTGTATAATGAAATTCATTACTTTCAGAGGAAATAACTCTGATTAGTGTCTTTTACACCTCTACCTCTTCTGTTCTTAAATGATTCAGTCATTTAATTGGCTGACCATGTGACAAGAAACAGAACTATTTATTTTAGCCCTGCAACTAACAGATTGAGTGTAAAAAATTTGACACTCCACCTGTCTGTTATGGGCAGTCTAATTTAATATCACCGTTCAATTTTAGTTTAAAATGTAAACTGTATCTACTGTAATTGAATTAATGAAAATCGTCTCGTTGGAACAAGCCTTAATTGTGAAAATTTTACTCAGTTTAAACTTTCTTTCTGCTTTAAACGATAGATTAGTTAATTGAAGAAAAATACCACACCTTGTTTCTATAAATTTTATTTTTTTCCGTTTAATAATTTTCACCAATCTGCGAGAAAAATTATTATTCTTGAAGTTTACATTTTTAATTTTCTTTTCGAATATTTCCCAATAATTGCTGTTTACTATTTTTAAAATATAATCTTTTTATTTTAATTAGAATTTCTTCGTCATGAAGTTTTTTGTGTTTTATGTTGTATTGTATCAAGTGTACTGTGATCATTATTTTTTTATTTTTTAAGTGTGTAATGATAATATTGATAATAAAGTTATTTATTGTTATTTAACAATAAAATATATTTATCTGAAAATTGTATCGCTAGTTTTTTAAACATTTTTAGCCCTGTAATTCTGTGTAATGAAATATGGTAAAACATTGTTATGCGCAAGCGCCAAATGAAGACTGGGGAAGAGTTCCACTTCTTACTGTCTCTTTGTGATAGTTGGAGCACCGGCAGCGATATTTAACAGCTGGATCGACAGTAGGTGAATAGTATTGATGCACAATCTTGGGAAAGGTGAAAACAGTACAAGCAGAGCAAATTACGTCTTCCAAGTTTTTTAAATTGTAAAATAATGATAGTGGAGTGTTCTATCATCTACAAACCGGTCTTATAAAAATTATATTTTCCATTTAACAGATAATACTACTTCGTAGTTGTTAAACAGAGTAAAAAGTGCTGAACAAAAATTAGTAGTAGGCAATTAAAAATATAGGATTGATGGAGAAGTATGAAACAGTAAACTAAAAATGGAAAATCGTAGTTTCCATCTGACTTAATTACTGCACTTACTTACATTTGAAGTATTTACAATAAATTTGATATGTAACGAATGGTTTTAGTACAGGTAGTGTTATTCCGTATGGCGTGTGTATCCGCTTCCTCCATTCATCAGGAATATTATCACTCCCCTTCAGTTTACAGTATGTTTTCTGGTTAACCGTCAATTTGCTCGTCTCCAAGCTTTGTGCAGCTGAGTGGTATGCATTACGTCACTACTACTGTGAGAGATTGCGTTAGTAGTAGTAACGTTTTGTTTGTATTATGTTTGTAGTAGTCAAGGGTACTATCCAAACTACATATATTCTGTGTCGCCGTCTACAGCGAATAGTCAAAACAACACGCACTAGGCAGCCTACTGTCCAGCGAAGAGCAATGAGATGATTAGTACAGTGTTATGACGTAACAGCAGTTTGGTACTTCGTCTTTCCCCTTCATCCCGCAGCTGCACAAAGCTTGGGGACGGGCAGTGTATGTAGAATAAAGTGGTTGTACTGTAGTAACTTGCCACATCTACAGACAACTCTCTATCTTTAAAAGCCATATGAGCAAACGATACCTATACACGACAAAGTTAAAATGCAGCGATAAACGTACCAGTACTGTAATAAATAAAAAATATTACTTCAAATGCCGTTTCTTTTTTAACATCCGATAAGCCGTAATTAAAAGACAAGTCAATATAGAAAATATATTTTTACTGAAAGTTACGTACCTGTATGACTAAGTTTCGACACTACAACCATGACGATAGAGGTATTTGTTGTACCAGTAGACAAGCTTTCCAATATTCTCTTCATAAAATGTTACCGTCAATGAGTTTAAATGAATCATGGCACTCTTCATTGTGTTTCTGGTTGAGTTCATGCAAGATTAATGCTGTTTATTGTGAAATTTTACGTAATTTGTGGCGAGCCATTCAAAACATAACAAGTGGCATGTTTTGACTTGTGGAATTGATCTGAACCATGACTACGCCCGTTTTCGCGGTTGTGTTGCAACGCAACGGCTCCTTAAGCTAATTGAATTGGACATTTTCGATCACCTGCTGCCCAGTTCCGACCTAGCACCAAGTGAATTTTGTTTTTCCTGGAACTGGAGAAGTGGCTCGAAAGGCCGCGTTTCTAAATTAACGAGGAGCTTGAAGACCATGTCAACACTCATCTAAATTCATTGGTGACAATATTTTATGTAGACGATGTTAAAAAGCTTGTCTACTGGTACGAAAAATCCCTCAGTCGTTATGGTGATAATGTCGAAAATAATAAAGGTATGTAATCTTTAGTGTTGCCATAACATACAGGTGGATTGTCAAATCATTTACACTCAAACTCTTAGTTGCAGGGCTAAAATAAATAGTTCTGTTTCTTATCACATGGTCAGCCAATTAAATGACTGAATCATTTAAGAACAGAAGAGGTAGAGATGTAAGACACTAATCAGAGTTATCTTGTCTGAAAGTAATGAATTTCATTATACAGCCAGACCCTGTGTGGTGAATGAAGTGAAATTGTCATTTGCAGAGTGGAAAATATATGCTTTTCAGAGGGCCTGGCATCCTGATAAGTGTACTTTTCCACTCAGTGAGGAAGGCAATGGTAAACCACCTCTACAGGTTCAAACCAGCCTTTTTGGCTGATGACCTAAACAACAACAACAATCTTTAGTGATATAAGTTTTGTTTCTATTATTCTACTGTCTTTTTCGTATGGACTATCGGAGGTTAAAAAACGGCCTTAGAATATTAGAAATAACTCTGTAGACAGTTTTTTTTTTACAGATAATTCATTGTACCCAATCTGTGCCTTGCCCTACCATGTGTAGTTGACTCAAGACACTTCATTTGTATGTGTAATGTTTATGTATCTATAAAATGTATATGTGTGCCCTTTATACATTTTTTCTTAAATTTAACAGCAACCCACCGGGTTGGTCTAGAGGTAAAGTCGTCGCCAAAATCAGCTGTTAAACAGCTGATTTTCGGAGACGAAGGTTCCTGGTTCAAATCCTAGTAAAGGTGGTTACTTTTATACGGATTTGAATGCTAGACAGTGGTTACCGGTGTACTTTGATGGTTGGGGTTCAATTAACCATACTCTCTCAGGAATGGTCGGCCTGAGTCTGTTCAAGACTACACCTCATTTACACGTCATACACATCATCCTCATCTCATTGGGTCTTGGGGTTGCTTATTATTCTGAATTGAACAGATTGCAACGTACACAAATTATGGATTACAAAAAAAAAATTAACAGCAGTTTTTTCAAAATTTTATTCCTTGAATTTAAGATCATGGTTGATGATCGGGAATTCATCTATTAACGTAGTACTGTAATTGATTATCCATTACAGTGTTCTAAATGCTGCACTTATCTATTCACGGTGGAGTTCTCTCACTGCGCTGTGTCTCCTTTCACGTTTATATATCATGTTATTTTATTCCAAATTTTGTGTTATCACATTCACTGATTGTTTCCAACTGATTGTGAATTTCTTAAATAGAGAGAAAAAAAAACATAATTCTAGACGTGTTACCGATTGTTTTTGTAAGTTGCATAGTAGTTTAAGAAATTGTTTAACAGTGCTACCGAAGTATTTTTGTATGATTTATGGTAACGTACTGTATACTTGTTGTTGTTGTTTAGGTCAACAGCCGAAAGGCTGGTTTGAACCTGTAGAGGTTTTATTAAGTAAAACGAGGAGTGAGGTGGTTTACCATTGCCTTCCTCACTGAATGGAAAAGTATGCTTATCAGCATGCCGGGCCCTTTGAAAAGCACATATTTTCCACTCTGTAAATGACACCTTCACTTCATTCACCACAGGGTCTGGCTGTATAATGAAATTCATTACTTTCAGAGGAGATAACTCTGATTAGTGTCTTTTACACCTCTACCTCTTCTGTTCTTAAATGATTCAGTCATTTAATTGGCTGACCATGTGATAAGAAACAGAACTATTTATTTTAGCCCCGCAACGAACAGATTGAGTGTAAATAATTTGACACTCCACCTGTCTGTTATGGGCAGACTGTATACTTAGTAGCTTGATTTGGGATTGTGATATCAGAAATAATTTAATGGGCGGTGGAGAGTTTTGTTGCCAGGTGGAGTGTATCCAATGGTACGTTTTGAAGAAGGAATCACTTTTGTTATTTGGTACTCCCATCGGAAGATCTCCGTTCCATTTTTACTTAAACTGTCGTATGGTTAGGTGTTGTGCGGTTGCGGGGTGAAGAGTACGGGTGAGGTATAATGAATGAGTGACGCATGCTGATAGAACGATTGTTGTATTACTCTTACAAAACATTCGTTTTCAAACTTTCCCTATTGAACATATTTGTTTGTATTTATTACATTTATTTATTTACATATTTTTATATAAATTAGCAAGTTAAATATTATGAATCCGACCAAGTTAATAACCCGGTAAATATTTGTTAAATTAATGCGCCGGATGATAAGAATATTTGTTTTAGTTTAGTTAGTACACGCTACCACTTCAAATGTATTAGCTGTGAAACACTACTAACTCATTCATTCTCCCACTACTATATCAACGCACTGCATTTCATCCAACTACACGGAGCTGGGACTCAAGCAATAGTTAATTATAGGTGATTGGTTTGTTGTTTAGGTCATCAGCCCAAACCGCTGGTATGAATCTCTATTCTAGAGACTTTCCTAAGTAAAATTAAGGGTAAGGGTGGTTTACCCTTGCCTTCTTACTTGAGTGGAAAAGTATGGTTATTACCATGCCAGGCCCTCTTAAAAGCTTCTACTTTGCACCCTGTAAATGACACCTTCACTTCATTCATCACAGGGTGTGGTTGTTGAATGAAATTAATGAATTTTATTACCCAGAGGAGATAACTGTGACTAGTGTATTTTAGATCTCTTCCTCTTCTGTTGTTAAATGCTTCAGTCATATAATTTGGCTGGCCATGTGACTTAGTTTGATTAATAAATATAGTAAGTAAAATGACTTCATAAGAGGGTTTCGTATAACGTCACCAGATGTTCAGCTTTAAAGAATAATCTGTTTTGTCAAACAAGAAATTTGGTAAAATTGTTGTTATATAGGAGGTGAGTGTAACTATCATTTCTATTTTATTTATTTACAATTGCTGAACATAAATAAAAATTACAAGAACGATAACGAACAAATAAATTACAGTAGTACTTACGGGGAAAAGCATCAACGAAAAGGGAATTTATAAAACTGGACGTCTGAAACTCCTCTAGTACACATGATTGGGGCTTTAGTGAAGCAACAACGATGATTGACCAGAGTTGCAATTCAGCCCGGGTAAACGACCTTAACACTAATGTAATAAATCGGTTGAAATAAACAAATCTGACATCTCCGCGTTTGGAGGAAAGCTCGCATTATTATTCTGACTAAAGTACGTTTACTGTCGGAATTTTTAAATGGAATTGTTGCAGAGAATTTTTTATACTTGCTTACAAAAGGGAGCGGCTGAAGCAAATCTTAAATGTTGTTAAGGTAATCAGCTGAATTGCTGGTTTGAACCTCTAGAGGTTGTACCTAAGTAAAACGGGGACTGAAGTGGTTTACAAATGCTTTCCTCACTGAGTGGAAAAGAATGCTTATCAGCATGCCGGCTCCTCTGAAAAGCACCCATTTTTTACCCTACGAATACCACCTAAAATTCATTCACCACAGGGTCTGGGTGTATAATGAAATTCATTATTCTCAGAGGAGATAACTCTGATTAGTGCCTTTCACCTGTGCCTTTTCTGTAGTTAAATGCTTCAGTCGTATAATTTACTGACCATGTGATAATAAACAGAACTATTTTTTTGTAGCCCTGGAACTAACAGATTGAGTGCAAATAATTTAACACTCCACCTGTCTGTTATGGGCAATAAAAGAATATTATATTTAATAAAAGAATTATATTCTCTCCTCTTGTGTTGTTGTTTAGGTCAACAGCCGAAAGACTGGTTTGAACCTGTAGAGGTTTTACTAAGTAAAACGAGGAGTGAGGTGGGTACCATTGCCTTCCTCACTGAGTGGAAAAGTACGCTTATCAGCATGCCGGGCCCTCTGAAAAGCACATATTTTCCACTCTGTAAATGACAACTTCACTTCATTCACCACAGGGTCTGGCTGTACAATGGAATTCATTACTTTCAGAGAAGATAACTCTGATTAGTGTATTTTACACCTCTACCTCTTCTGCTCTTAATTGATTCAGTCATTTAATTGACTGACCATGTGATAAGAAACAGAACTATTTATTTTAGCCCTGCAACGAACAGATTGAGTGTAAATAATTTGACACTCCACTTGTCTGTTATGGGCAGAACTCCTCTTATCACATGTTTAATGACCCTAATTAAATAAGTTTTTCAGAGTACTCATAAGTTCCATCGATTTATAGAACTTCACCATAATTCCGTATTTTTTACTTTAGTCGTCCACGATATACGCAGCAATCGCCTGTAACACCACATCTCTAAGGTCTTGAGTCGCTTATCTCATTCTAACGTCCATCCTCTCTTAATTTGCTCCTAATGTAAACAAATAATGACGTCACTGACCATGCGCATTATATAAAAAAATGAGTACACATTAATTAAAAAGTAACAACAAAATACTTTCAAAAGTATGTAAATACAAAATACTTTTAAAAGTATTTTTATAAATGAAATTTTTAGGCCTACATCATATAATGACTGATGTTTTAAGTACTTATAATTTAAAACATGTTGTTGTTTAGGTCAACAGCCGAAAGGCTGGTTTGAACCTGTAGAGGTTTTCCTAAGTAAAACGAGGAGTGAGGTGGTTTACCATTACCTTCCTCACTGAGTGGAAAAGTACGCTTAACAGCATGCCGGGCCCTCTGAAAAGCACATATTTTCCACTCTGCAAATGACACCTTCACTTCATTCACCACAGGGTCTGGCTGTATAGTGAAATTCATTACTTTCAGAGAAGATAACTCTGACTAGTGTCTTTTACATCTCTACCTCTTCTGTTCTTAAATGATTCAGTCATTTAATTGGCTGACCATGTGATAAGAAACAGAACTATTTATTTTAGCCCTGCAACAAACAGATTGAGTGTAAATAATTTGACACTCCACCTGTCTGTTATGGGCAGTATTTAAAACATAGTTAACTTAATAGGAATAAGACAAGTCGTTGACTCTAGCGTGCACCCTGTAGTAGCTGTCTTTGGTTTGTTGACAGTAGGAGCAAACTAAGGACGGCTGAACTTTACGTCTGCTTGCCTTAATTCACAGAAATTTTAACGAATCCGTTTGGTACACAATCTTGTAGTTTAGGTAAGTCTTATTAACAATAATCTGTGTGTATTTTTTAATTTATATAGAATTTTAATATATTTTTATTAATTTATTGAGTTTTTGTCATTGACCATTTGTTTATTTGTTTTAATTGTTCAATCTAGATGGATGGAGAAAATTGAAAGAAACTATAAATCAAATGGCAAACTCGAATTCTATGACTGGATCCGGAACCGGAAATGATCTCAAATGGAAATGTGATAGATGTGGCCGTGGTTATAAGTACAGGCAAGGATTACGTTTGCATCTGCAATTTGGCTGTGGAAAAGAACCCCAATTTAAATGCCCTTATTGTGATAAAAAATGCCAGTATAAAGGCAATCTAAAGGCGCATGTTTATACCGTTCATAAACAAATTATATAAATTTTTGTAATGTATCTTTATTATTAGTTTATTTATTATATTATATGGAATTATATATTTTTTATGACTGTTTATTGTTTGTATGAAAATAAAAGAAAGACTTATTATTTGTTATATATATTTGAAAATTATTATAATACAAAAGATTGTTGTGTCTCGTGTTTAGTTAGATGTTTTATCTTCTGTTACTTTGTTTGAATTACATTCATCTAGAATAAGTGTTTCCATTTGTGTTTTTATTTTTTTATTTTTATACGGTAGGTTTTCGATTTACCGTGCTAAAGTCTGGTCAGGGCACTGACTTTGAATCCGAACCTTCAGAAAAGTGGCGGGGGAATTCGTGTATCAGTGTACAGTGATCGTATTTAATCATAAAATAGAAATGATATTAAATAAAGATGGAAATATTATGAATAACCCATTGCCTTTGTTAAACTATCACCAGAACCACCTAGCATTAAATTTGCTGGACAACAGTGAAGAAACGAAGCGCCTCAAAAGATACCACATCTTCAATTTAGACCAACGGTTTTAATCCATAAACAAAATTAAATTCACCATTTATCTTATCACTGCCTTTTAATCTAAAGTAAAATTTAAAAATTTAATTCTATTTTTTTACTTTTCTATTATTCACATTTTTATTGTTAATTTTGTATATATTCTGTGTAACTTTTCTTTGTTTGCTATTAACTTTATTTTTATAATTTTATTTAATTACAGTGACAGCAAAGGCTGCCTACTTCACTCGTGTCACTTTCATCCTTTTATAACGATTTGCTTAAAGCCACATTTTAAAGGCTGGTTGTTAATAAATAAGTAAAAAAAAAAAAAGTTGTCCATAGTTAATGAATTTACCTCATACTCTGTGGAATTTCCAGACAATTTTGTTAATTTTCAAATAAAAGTAATAATTTTAAACACTTTTGTCTTGGATGATGTCAGTTTACGTTTATTTATGACTTTTTTATCCGTAGTCTCAGGAGATTAAATACCCACTTAACCAAAAGAAATGACTGAAGTAAATAATTACGTAAGACCAAGGTGTTGCCGTATTTATGCATTTAAATTTACCAATTAAAACTCACATGAAAGAAAGTGACGTAAGGAGTGGGAAGAAATTTTTCTTTTCTTAAATTTGTGACGTTAAATCCGAACCACGGTAAATGTGAAACCCGTAAATCGAAAACTTACTGTATTATTGTGTTTTCTTAGAGGTTGTTTCTTGTTGGGTAATTCTACACAAGAAAATCTACGCAAGAAATCTCTCAGGATCTGATTTTAAGGAGAGACTGTACTTTGTGTCCCACCAATATTAAATTTGCTATTTTTAGGTACATTTTTCACAGGATTGGTAAAATATACGGAACTGAAACTTTACACATTTTCAGTTGTTGGGTTTCTCTAGCTACTGACATTTTTACAATTTTATCTGTTGCACTATAAATTAAATAAACTAACAAATAACATAAAATGTTTAAAAATTTTTGGAGCACTGAGAAAGTCATAGAAATGTCGGTACATGTGGATTTACAAGATAAATGACTGGTAAAATTTCAGCCTGGTAACTTTAATGGTTTCTGAGAAAATTACACCTTGGTGTTAAAATCTAAATTTATTGGAAAAGCCAAAACAAATACAAATAAAAAACAAAAATGTATAAACAAATAAATTTCCCATCAACAATTGTTTAAAAAGCTGTACCAGCAGCTGAAAGTATTGAAAGTAGTGCTGCGGGTTTTAAAAATTATAAAAATATTCGTTTTTGGTAACATAATAATTTTTCAGGCGAAACCTGATAAAAACATAATAATTTTTCATCAAATTTTTTGACGTAATTTAAGGTCTTTCTGTTAGATATAGGCCTAAACTATTGTAAACATAAAAAATCCGAAAATCGGAATTTTCGGTCAATACCGTCTTACAGTCTCCTGAATCCTGAATCCTGGTTGAGAGGGCTAAGAAGCCCTATGATGGCGACATCGTGTTATGGAACACCTGGTCGCTCGGGGAACAATATAACAGAATAATTTCAACCTCAAGAAATTTAGGGGGAATTTTATAGTTTAAATAGGAAATAGGATTCTGGTTCGTGGGACATTGGAACTGGGACTTGAAAGGAGGTAATTTATTTTTAGAAGTTATTTGTGGAAAATTTAAATTAACGGACAAGTGGGTTTAAGAGCGGCTCTTTTATTTTATTTTATTTTACAGTGGCCTTTTTTCAGTTTTGTGGGAGGCCTATTATCTTGGTGAGGGGAAGGCATGTATTTTACTGAACGTGGACTAAAGATATAATTTAAGGTAGGGGTTAGTTTATGATTTCAGGGGAGACGGAAAGGTAGAGTTTGGCATAATCACCGGCCTTTT
Organism: Catonia carolina; assembly: GCA_035578175.1. Lineage (NCBI taxonomy): Eukaryota > Metazoa > Arthropoda > Insecta > Hemiptera > Achilidae > Catonia > Catonia carolina. Next base: position 9,874,144 of record JAQMRL010000016.1, read on the forward strand.
TATCTTCTGATTGTTTAATTATTTAAAATGGCGGCTCTTTTCACCGTAGTGGAGTGATTATGCATAGGAACATGGGGACAACTACCAACTGGGGGGAGTGAGTCATACAAGTAGTCTCTTCTTAGAGCTAAAAATATCAGAACGAAAATGACATAAAAACAGTTTGGAGTCAAAATTTTTCGCCCGAAATTTAGTACCTCAGTGAAGACAAACTTTACTCAAGTTATTAATGCCACAATTAATGAGTAAATTTTATCGTTTGACCTGATCAATCGAATGAAATTGTTACCAGAATCTTTTTTAATTTTAAATAAAAACTGGTGTATTTCTTTCGCTTTTTTACTTGTGAATTACTAGAAGAGCATATTATTGAAACTGTAATAACAATAAAAAATAGTCGTGTTATTTTAAAAGAAACGTTCCAACAGTTTGGGTTCTTCGTGCCGAATACTGCATGGAACAGAACGACTTAAATATGTCGAATCATAACTTGAACGTACAAGTATTAAAACAATTTTAAAAATCATTCTGGTTTTTATTCAAAACAAATTGAAATATTTTAAGGATTTTATTATATTAGTTTAATAATATCTATGTTGATCAATTTTTTCAAAATTAAATTCTTTACTAACGACATTAAAAAAAATTGTTCGATTATTGGAAATTTAATAAACTTATTCTACACTACTCTACGATGAGTGGAGACACAGTTCTCAGACCTGTTTCAGTCGATTTTTCAATAAAACCACTAAATTTATCCTATTAATTGTTTCCCTTGTAAATTTAGTAAAGGTTCATGTACCTGGGCAGCTAAAATCCGGGCGAAACATTTTGATAGCTGTACTTTTATAAGGAAGCGTTTACTAAAGAATGTGAATATAAAGTTTTTTTTATGTTTAGCTTTAGAATCAGATTTCGAGAGATTTCCGTGCTGGTAAGATTCACCCAAGTATAAGAGTGGTGACTTCAAAAAAGTTTTCAAACATATTTCGATAAAGTACATTTATGAACAAAACTTTTTAAGTATTGATTGATTTGTTTATGTATTTATTTGGTATTGTAAATTAGTTTTATTTTAGTACTAATTTTGCCAAAGAGTTTTTAATACCAAATTTTTACCAAAACGATATTTGTGAAAATTTTTGAGTGAAAGTAATTATAAAAAATATTGGTTTGCGTGTGACTCCGATTTGTTTGGACTGGAATCGAATCTGGTATTTAATTATATAAATATAGTTAAAATGATTTTGTTAGAGAACCTCTTTAAGTCAAAAACAACCTCCATTCATTAATGATCTCCGAATAATCAAAACCAATTTTTGATTATTAAATAATCAAAGCCAATTTTTGATTATTAAATAATCAAAACCAATTTTTTGTTATTAAATATACAAAACCAATTTTTGTTACATACTAGCTGTTGTAGTTTAGGTTATCAGCCGAAAGGCTGGTTTGAAACTAGTGGCTTTTGGAAGTAAAACGAGGAGTGAGGTGGTGTACGCTGCCTTCTCCACTGAGTGGAAAACTATGCTTATCACCATGCCAGGACCTCTGAAAAGCATCTACTTACCGCTCTACAAATAATAAATTTATTTCATTCACCCCAGGTTTTTGATGTATAATGCAATTTATTATTATTCTCAGAGGAGATAAATGAGACTAGTGTCTTTAACACCTCCACCTCTTCTATTTATAAATGCTTTTTTCATATAAACGGCTGACCATGTGATAAGAAACAGAACGATTTTTTTATATAACCCTGGTACTAGCAGATGGAGTGCAAATAATTTAACACTCCACCTGCCTGTTACGGGAAAACTTAACGAGGTTCAGGTATATTAGATTTCCCTGATGGCATAATCGTTTAACAGTATTAAATTCTCTTAAGTCAATAAGTGTGAATTTAAAAAATAAATTGTTTGTTATTTAGTATTGTAGTAGAAAAAAGACTTTATGAAATAAATGTTAAATTTTCTCATGATTTTTATTAATGTTGTTTTTTTATGCAGGGTGTAACAAAATTCTCTGATTCTTTAAATGGATTTTCTCTCGGTCATTCTCGTGGATTCACTCGTGCGCAGATCAGCTGGTTTTGTTACAGCAATTAAATGTATGATCTTGGATTATCCCTAGTGTGTTTTTTTCTTATTGTTTATGTTATGAGTTTTTCGGAGTGCAACGGCTTTCTTTCTTTGTCTGCTTTTGATCGCTTCTTTTTCGTAGGTCTTTCCCGTATAATCTCATCGAGATTAGTAATTTTACTAATTTTCCGTATTTTATCTTCAAGTAATTCGGGGATGATCTTATGTTCATTATGTATGTAATATTTTCGAAAGCAATCTGAAATCCTTTTTCTGATTGTTTTTTAAAGCTCAGATTTTTTCTGTTGTTATTTCCTTGCTTTTTAAACGATTTTTAGGTCGTCTGCGTTAGTATGTCACTTGATGTTTACGCCGTGTTTTTGATCCGCTATCTGTAAGATTTAACAATATTTTTTGGCACGTTCCGTTTCCCTTTCTCGGATAACTTCATGAATTTAGTTATTTTGAGAAAGTAAGGCTCATCACGATACCTAACTTTAGTTTTAATTACAAACTGTTGGAAGATATCCAGAAATTTCACTTGGGTCTGGTCATTGTTTAAGTTTCCTAAATGATTGCCGTTGTTTTAACGTATTCTCCAAAATCTATAAAATTTTTAAGCGTTTTACGGTCAACTGAATCGTGAGATTTCGTAAAATGAACTAGTACTTCCACTGGATCCCTCATTATTTTACTCAGTGATATCTATAGTAATTTAGACCAACATTTTCTAGAAAATAAGTCAGTTAGTCGCTCTTTTATCTTATGATTAGTAAATAATAAGAAAGACTTTGAGCAATAAACATAGATCTTTTTTTGGATTAAAAAATTTCCGTATGTGTTATTATTTGTGATATAAATCCAAGGTGAAGAATGGGATGATTTTTGTAGCACCCTGGATATTATTTTCTAATTATTAGTCTATATGTTTTTAGTAGTGAGTTAAATTTATTAAAATATTGTTAGGCTGTTATGATTTGAATGTTTTTTTTCTATAGGATTTATAGTTTTTTATGTATATTTGACATTAAGTCTAGTACTTACAAAAAAATCCCAGATTTTATTTAACTCTGAGATTTGTAATTTTAGTTTGACAATACTACAAGGATAGCGTTATTTCCCAGTTATATAATAACATTAACGTGAATGTATGTTGATGTTGGTAATTTAATTTTTAATTTTGTAAATTCATTTTTGTATTGAAATATGTTAACACTGCTGATTTTTAAAGGAAAGTCTAGCTTGTAAAACACAAAAAGCATTGTATTAGGAAATTTAGTTTTTGGATAAATATATAGTACAAATTGTTCTAAATACAATGGTATAATTACTTTATTTTACGACGTCTGGAAATTATAAAAAAATAATTTTTTTATTCACCAGACCTCGCTCTTAGTGACTTTTATCTGATCTGTTCGTCTGTTAGCTTTTACGACGTCATAGGATCACTTAAGTCCAATTTCTGGGCCAGTCCATTCTGTAATCGGTTCTTCTTTTCTCGAAGCTTGGAAGTTGTTTTATTCTTGCTTCTTTTCTTTTCACCCATATATTTTTGGGGCGTTCCCACCTTCGGCGCCTGTCCTTGTACGAATACACCCTGTTGGATTCCTTTCTAGTTTTAAGCTCAAATATTGTCATATTAGTCTTAATGAGCTCGTCGTATTTTCCAGATTTTGTTATCAGATCCTTCCTTGAAATTCTCAACTCTTCCGTGTTCTGTTGGACTTCCTTTATCCATTTAGGTTTTGTTGTTCTTTCCCAGTAAAAGTTGATCATTTGGTTAGCAAGTCTGGTGATTTCTGCTCCAAGTAGGTACCCCAAGAATGAAAATCTGTTTTTCCTGAAGAAATCTGTTAACCGGGGTTTTTATCTTATATACTTCTTACTTTGAGATTGTCCTCCACTGTCACTTCTATGTTTTTCTTGTTTATGCATTTTCTGACTATCCTCCTTTCTATCTTTTCGGTCCTTTCTGCTTCCCCAATTTTATATGGTCCGAAGATAGTCTTGCTGGCGTAGTGTACTCCTGGGAGAAATACTGGTTTGGGTAGTGTCTGATTTTTTTAGTTTTTGTCGATGATTGTTATTCTTAAAGTAGTGTTGTCAACTTTGATGCGTTACGTTGTAGTAGGAATAATTCTTTTTTTCTAGTTTATTCATATTTTTTTATTATATTTATGATGAAATTTTTAGTAGATTATGTTTTAATACTAAAGTATGTATTGAGCATCACATTTTAAATTTCAATTTTCGTTATTAGTTTTGTTTTTGAAATTTTGGGCCATTATACTTAAGCCAATGATCAAATAAATTAATTTTTAAAAAAATATTAGGTCTTAATTTTAATTCTTAATTACTAAATGGTTTTGGCAAACGGAATTATTTTTTTGAAAGTTTGATTCCGTAAAGTATATTTATATAAATTATCTCTTGTAGTTACCATTTGATAATAAAATGTTTGTAAAAATCATTTAAAAATACTTAAAATGTTTTTAATTTTTTTTTTTTGGAGGTACCAAAAGATATTGTAAATCTCATTCTTTCTCATAGAAAAATTATTTTTATTAATCAGATTGAGTTGAATGTAAAATGCCACAGAAGCTAATATGAAATGTTTAATTTCTATTTCAAATTTTTTAATTTTATCGGAAAAATTTGTTACTTTTTTAAATTAAATTTCATTAGCCATATTCTTTGTTACTACAAGTACTGATAAACATTTTATTTAGTAGCTTTTATTAATGAATTACGTTACCACTCTCTGTCTTATTTGTTAAAATTTATACCCTACTGGGAATGTTACGTAGAATTCAGTAAAAAAAATTTTATTAATCGTTTGTTACGTTGTTTTCTGTATTACAGATTTAAAGTTTTTATTATGGCCAGATACTCCTATTCAGAATATTTTTTATTAATTGTACCGTCAACAAGAAAAACATACAGGTTTCAAGAAATAAATGTTTGTAGTTATTTAAAGTTTAAAAAAAGAGAAAAATGATAAATATTTTCTTCTTTTATAATTTTTAGAAATATCTTTTAATTTGTTTAGTAGTTTTATAATATGTTTTACACATTATTAATAATTTAATTAATAATATAAGTTACCAAACGTATTTTTTATGTGATTTTTGTTATTTATAATTAATAATTTCCTTTAAAATTTATTTTGATTTATTATTATATTGATACAAATATATTATTAGTTGTTAACAAATTTGTGATTGAAATACAAAAATATTGAATTTATTATAATATTTCATCTCGCCCTAGTATTTATTTAACCTAATTTCATTTTTATCCTTTCTTTTTCTATTCCATTTTTATCCTTTCTTTTTCTATTCCTATAATATAGGGTGATTCAAAAAGAGCGCCGGTTTTTAAACGGCTGGTAAATTTTTGTTTATCGGTTGGCAACATTGTTTGACCTCATTTCTATTTTGGAGAACATTCCGATTGACGATTCAGTTGTAGTTTCTCTTGTATGCACAGCGAGTGATAGTTTTGTGCGGCTTTTGGTCGGGCGGTGTCATCGGCCCTTACTTTTTTGAAAATCAAGAAGGACAAGCCGTGACAGTAAATGGAGACCGATACCGTACGATTATTAGGGAGTTTTTGTGGCGTCATTTGGATGGAATGGACATTGACGAGGTGTGGTTTCAGCAGGATGGTGCCACCTGTCACGCTGCACGAGAAACAATGTTGTTGCTCCGTGAACGGTTCCAGGATCGCATCATTTCTCGTAATTCCGACCATCAATGGCTACCAAGGTCGTGTGACTTGACGCCTTGTGACGTTCATCTTTGGGGTCATCTGAAGTCATTGGTGTATGCCAATAAACCCCGAAACATCAATGACTTGAAGGAGGAAATTCGACGGGTTATCGGGCAAATGGAAGTCGAAACTTGTCGTGCAGTAATATCCAATTTCATGGACAGAGTTGCTGCGTGCCAGCGCAGCAGAGGACACATGCATGACATCATTTTTCATACATAAAATCGGAAGGAAATCGGAAGGACTTATAGTTAATCTTGACTATTCGAACATTTTTCCTGTTTGCTATTTCCGAGAATTTGTATTGAAAACATCTCATTCATCGTAATCCACAGTCTCTGTTAACACTTTCAGGACTGCACTCGTATACGATACGGGCGCGCCATTTTGATTGGCTGGACGGCACCCGTATGCGATACGGGCGGTTACTTCACTTGGTTTTATATCCATAAGCTCGTATCGTATACGATTGCCGTCTACGCTGTCACTTAATTTAGTTCATTCTGAATCTAATAGAGTACACTCATAGTCCTAATGTTGTCAGATTATCGAAGATATCGACTTTTACAGCATCGATGTTATGATCGTGAGCAAGCGATCTGCCGATACTTCTGCGCGTTGTTAGTTATTAGTTCGTTATTATAATACTTAGTTTTTTTTAAATTTTACTTAAGAAATAAAAAGTAAATTGGTTATTATAAATAGGTAATTAGTTCGTAAGAATTTAACTCATACAATTAATTTTATTATTCTTATATGTTGTTGTTTAGGTCATCAGCCAAAAGGCTGGTTTGAACCTGTAGAGGTTTTACTAAGTAAATCGAGGAGTGAGGTGGTTTACCTTTGCCTTCCTCACTGAGTGGAAAAGTACGCTTATCAGCATGCCGGGCCCTCTGAAAAGCACATATTTTCCACTCTGCAAATGACACCTTCACTTCATTCACCACAGGGTCTGGCTGTACAATGAAATTCATTACTTTCGGAGGAGATAACTCTGATTAGCGTCTTTTACACCTCTATAATATATTCTATATAATTATATTCTATATAATTATATTCTATATAATTATATATACTATATATAATTATATTCTATAATTCATTACTTTCGGAGGAGATAACTCTGATTAGCGTCTTTTACACCTCTATAATATATTCTTATATATTATCATTATATGGTAAACAATTTTTAAATTCAGGAAAACATACCTCTCTTCAGTCAAACATCTTTATCATTGAAATGCAAGTAATCCTAATCTTTACTTTTTGAATGTATGACCAATGCTTGATTTGCTACAGTTTTTTAAAAATCCCCGAAAAATAGCAGTCCACGAGCAAAACTACAAAAAATTATGTCAATCTTTAAAGTGTTTTAACACCTCACCCGATACAGTGCACAATTTCTTACAACGAACAATCTTATTCCTAAACCGTTTCTAGACTAATTACTAACAGTGTTGTTGTTTAGATCATCATTCGGAAGGCTGGTTTGAACCTCTAGAGGCTTTACTAAGTAAAACTAGGAGTGAGGTGGTTTACCATTGCCTTCCTCACTGAGTGGTAAAGCATGGTTATCAGCATACCATGATCGCTGAAAAGTATCTACTTTCCACCTTGCAAATGGACACCTTCACTTCATTCACCACAGGGTCTGGCTGTATAATGATGAAATCCATTACTCTTGAGAGGAGATAACTATGACTTAGTGTCTTTTACACCTCTACCTCTTCTGTTCTTAAATGCTTCAGTCATATAATTGGCTGTTGTTGTTTAGGTCATCAGCCGAAAGGCTGGTTTGAACCTGTAGAGGTTTTACTAAGTAAAACGAGGAGTAAGGTGGTTTACCATTGCCTTTCTCACTGAGTGGAAAAGTACGCTTATCAGCATGCCGGGCCGTCTCAAAAGCACATATTTTCCACTCTGCAAATGACACCTTCACTTCATTCACCACAGTGTCTGGCTGTATAATGAAATTCATTACTTTCAGAGGAGATAACTCTGATTAGCGTCTTTTACACCTCTACCTCTTCTGTTCTTAGATGATTCAGTCATTTAATTGGCTGACCGTGTGATAAGAAACAGAACTATTTATTTTAGCCCTGCAACAAACAGATAAAGTGTAAATAATTTTACACTCCATCTGTCTGTTATGGGCATCTAATTGGCTAACCATGTGATAAGAAACAGAACTATTTTTTGTAGCCCTTGAACTAGCATATAGATTGCAAAATATTTCCTGGTAGTAAATTGTACATATTAGGTACAAGGTATCCAAACGGTATTTTTCCTGTTGTCTTGTTTATTCTTTTGCCGGCCGCATTGGCGCAGTTGGTAACGTGCTCGCCTCTCATCATGCGGTCTTGGGTTCGAATCCCATTCAGGCACGGCATCTTTTCATACGTTACAAAATAATCATTTCATCTTTCACCGTCTGCATTAGCAGTAATTGCAGAACAGTCAGACGTTAAACCAAAAAAAAAAAAATTGTTTATTCTTTATGAATTTCTGTCTTGTAAATACAACATAAGTTACCCTCGAAAAGTAAGTATTGTTTTAAAATCATTTAGTAACAATTATTTTTCGATTTCAGGTAAATCTTCAGGTTCGAGTATGAAAAGAAAACGCAAGAATTCACTGCTTAATCTATTTACAGATTCAGTGAATCCATTTAAATGTAAACTATGCGATAAAACTTACAAGTATTATACCAGTTTGAGAAAACATGAACGGTTAGAATGTGGTAAAGAAGAACAATTCCATTGTCCGTATTGTAGCAAGAAGTGTCATCAAAAAGGAAATCTAAAAAGACATGTTTTAATTGTGCACTCTTCATTACCTGGAGTCGACTGATTTCATAATATTATAATATTATGTAATTTTTATTAAGTATTATGTATTTTTTTAAATTATTTATGATTATTTTAATTTATTTTTTTATATTTTAATGGTGTTTTTTTTATCTAGTTTTCTTTAATTTTAAATGTGTGTTTTTGAATGTGCGTGTCTTGTTTTAGAAACCCAAAAATTACTACTGATGTAAGCAGTCTTATTATTGAATTGTATTCAATAAAAAATTTACTTAGACGGTCGTATATTTTTTCCAACCTCCGATCTGCTATAAATAAAAGACGAGTGAATATAGAAAATATGTTTTATTATTTAATGTTACGTACATTTTTATGGCTAATTATCGCAAAATCACCTTGACCATTGATGCATTTGTCGTCCATGTAAACAAGCTTTCCATAACACTTTTCATAAAATATTGCCGTTAATGGATTTCAATGAGTTGATGTTGTCTTGAAGCTCTTTGTTGTGAGTTAAACGAAACCTGTGTGCCGCTCTGCAAAATGATTTTTTTCAAATTACGTGAAACCCCGCTTAACCGAAATATAGAAGACGGATCCGGTTTTGAGTGCGCGAAATAGAGGATAACACGCAAATACGTACTGTTTGCTTTTAAAAACACGAAAATACTGTAATTTTTAGAGCATAAAATTTAATACCGTACAGTAATTAATATTTACTGTATCTAATTTCAATTATTTCGTTTTTAAAAAAGTCGGTGGTTTTTGATGAAATACAAAGTGAACTTTCTACGGCGACGTTGAAATTTTGGCACAACAGAAAACGAGACTGTTCAACCTACGCTTTAGTAAACGGATTTCCAGAATTGTGAAACCATAGGCTTATAATGTATTCTTAATCTATTTTATTTTAAACGGTTCTGTAGCTTACAGTATTGAGATTAAGTAATCACTTAATTATGAATCTGGTGTGACAGACTCACGATTTTCTCTTGCCAATGTAAATAATGAACAATGTGATCTATGTTTTATCATGAGTGAACCATGTAAAATGAAAAACATAACCTAATTTTAATAGTGAGTGAATGACGCAAAATTAAATGAACCTTTATTATATTTAAAAATTCGGAAATCACCGATTAACGCCGAATTAAGCTTTGTATAAAAACCGCAGGAAATAAAAGTTAATTTTCTATAACTTTAATTCGATATACTTTTACACTGAAACTTATATTAAGGCCGCAATCTTAACAAAACTTTTTTACCACGAGAGCACAGTTTCCCCCAAAAATTTTAACAGACATGGTGATTACCTTGTCACAGAATAAAAAATGTAGTTAATGAAACCATTTTTGAAAAAATTGCTTGAGTAAACTTCCGGTTGACCGATTTTGATGAAAATGTTCGTATCGGGTCCCCTGGTGGTATATAATTTAAGATCCAGGTTTTAACATCGTACAAAACTCCTTTCTTGATATATTTAGTTCACACATACACACGCGCACACACAGACACACACACACACACACACACACTCGCTAACCACGTGTTATTAGGGTTCAGGGGGCCTAAAAACTTATATTTTCGTAGAAAAATCGACATGAAATCAATACTTTCGTTCTCGGTGTATATTTATGTAGGGCAAGAGACAGTAAAAAAAAATTTTTCTACATCCGTTTCGGTTAAGCCAGGTTACGGTTGACAAAGGTTCGCATAAGCGGGGTTTTACTGTGTATGAACAATAAATTAAGAATAATTCTTTTTTTTTAATTTCTAATGTGTGCGTGGATTGCAATCTGTTCAACATAGAACAATAAGCAACCCCATGACCCAATGAGATGAGGATGATATGTATGACGTGTAAATGAGGTGTAGTCTTGTACAGACCCAGGTCGACCATTCCTGAGAGAGTATGGTTAATTGAACCCCAACCATCAAAGTACACCGGTAACCACTGTCTAGTATTCAAATCCGTATAAAAGTAACTAGCTATACTAGGATTTGAACCAGGAACCTTCGTCTCCGAAAATCAGCTGTTAAACAGCTGACTCGCGGCGACGACTTTACCTCTAGACCAACCCGGTGGGTCAGAATTCTTAACTAAACAATTTAACTTTTCTAATTAAAAACAAATATAATTTTGTATATAATGAGCTGTACATAAACTGGTTGTGGGTGATATAAAAATGAATTGTATAAAATTATAAATTTGAAAAATTAATTGAGTAACAAATAATAATTGTTTGGGTTACAGATAATCCGATAGGATTGGATCATTTGCTTAGTTTGGACGATAAGTTGACATCACGTTCGCAATTGTTAGAACGATTTGCGATCAATTTCGTCAATTTAAACGACGACGTTTCAAGCGATGATAAAGGTTTCAATTGTAAACGATGCAATAAAAGTTACAAACATTATTGTAGCCTTAGAAAACACGAACGTTTAGAATGTGGCAAAGAAGAACAGTTTCATTGTCCGTATTGTAGCAAGAAATGCCATCAAAAAGGAAATTTGAAACGACATATTTTAATTGTTCATTCGTTAAGGACTAAATGATTTTTATTTTGTATTATTGTAAATTTATTTTATGTTTTTTATTAAGTTATGTATTTTATTTATTTATCGTCCAGTTATTTTTATTATTTATAAATTGATGGTGCTGGATGATTTGATTTATAGATATTTAAAAAAGTATTACGTTAAAAAATCCATTTTATTAGGCGACGCGTCTCATTGCTGGTGGCAATTTTTAAAAAAGGCTTACCACTAATGGTTAATTATCACTTATTATTACCACTTATCACTTATTATTAATAATTATTATCACTTATTAATGGCTAATTATCACTAGTGGTTTTTTTCATAAGTTAAAACTTATGACAAACTTATGGTTTTTGTCTTAAGTAGAGTCAGTAGAGTTTTTGTCATAAGTTACTTTTGATAAAAACCATTAGTGATAATTAGCCATTAATGGTTTCAAATCACTAATGGTTTTTGTCATAATTTAAACTTATGACAAAAACTTAAGACAAAAACTCTACTGACTCTACTTAAGATAAAAACCATTAGTGATTTTTCTATCTACTCTTTAACGGGAATCATATAATGACACTATCTTTGTTTCTAAATTCCGCCTTCGACTTCCTGATTTACATTTTTTGGCCACTTTCGGTCGAAACGGGAACTTCAGCCCAATGATTTCTGTATCTACTCTTTAAGACGATTCCCTTTCATGACACCTCGTGGCTGGTTGGATTTTTTCCAAACAAATTGTAAGATATCAAGCCCACTTAGCTTTCTTAAGAAAGAAAATGGCTTACCTTTGATCTATGACGAAAACCATTTGTAATTTCTGCTTCTACTCCTTACGAGGAATCAAGTGACACTATTTTTGTTTACAAAGTCCAACTAAGATTTCTTGACTTCCAGTTTTGGGTCACTTCGGGTCGAAACCGGAACTTCAAACTCAATGATTTCTTTATCTTCTCTTTAAGAGAAATCCCTTTCATGAGACTTTGCGGCTCATGGGTGGTTGGAATTATTTCTAAATAAATTGTAAGAGATCTAGCCCACTTAGCTTTCGTAAGAAAGAAATATGCTTACCTTTGTGACCTTTGTCAAAAACCATTAGTCATTTCTGTATCTAGTGTATATTCTTTTAGAGGAATCGAATGACACCATTTTTATTTACAAATTTCCACTTTTGATTTATTAATTTCCGGTTTTGAGCCACTTCCGGTCGAAACCGGAACTTCAAATTAAATTTAGGCCTATCAACTGTTTTTGTAAAGATTACGAATTAGGAATCCGTTTGTTGCTATCTCTCATAGTTTTTGACATTTGGGACGGACGAACAAAGGAAAATTGTGAATTTTTTTAAAAATTGCCACCAATTAATTTTTTTTTTTGTTAAAATTTACACTGTATCAGCTGGAATGATTTGTTTATGTTTTAAAATTATTTTATAAATTTTTTGGTGGTTTGTTTGATCCTGTATTGTTATTTTAACTAGTGTATAGAAAAGTGTTGATTTGTGACGATGAAGGTGCTGTGTAATTTGTTTATTTTTTGTTTCAAAATGAGAGTTCATTTTTAGTTAATGAAGTGTTCTTCCGTAGTATTTAGTTATCTAGATGGCATAAAATTGTTCAATATCTACGGGTTTAGTGAAATACAGGGTGATTTTTTAGTCCTGTTACCCAATTGTTAATATCTGGTAATATTTTTCTAAAAAAAATAAATTTTGTTTTGTGACACTAAGTTGGTAGCCCTACTCAACCAGTATGGATATGGCAGTGTGAGTTGATTCTCCTTGAGCTGTGTAAAATTTTGTGCCATTTCCGGTCGTGCTACGAACAGAATGTCTTTAATCCTAAAACAATCTCTTGTTTAAATCTGGAAGCTGAAGCTCTAGAACTAATCGTATGTGATACGGATACAATTTCAATTTTTTAGCAGCTTTCTGAGCACTCGAACATGACAAATCAACATGCGAGGAAAGTTTTTGTAAACTTTTCCATGGAGAATTGAGCAATCTTGTTTTCACATTCTCTTAACGTCATCTGTCAAGAGAGTTGGTCGACCACTACGTTTTCTGCTGCAAACAATACCTGCCTCTAAAAATCAGTTAGTTAGCCTAGAAATTGACTAGAATAGAGTGGAGGAACACCAAAAAATTTAATTTGAAATGATTCTTTTACACTCGCATACGATTTTGTAGCAAAATATTGTTCAAGAATGAAAACCCGTTGTTCTAGGTTAAAAGACATTCTGTTCGTAACACAACTGGAAACAGCACAAAATTTTGTGCAACTCAAGGAGAATCAACTCAAACTGTCGTATCTTTACCGGTTGAGTAGGGCTACCAACTTTGTGTCACAAAACAAAATATCCCTTTCTTAGAAAAAATTACCAGACATTAACAATTGGGTAACAGGACTAAAAAATCACCTGTACCATTGAATTTTAAGTGCTTGTTCATTGAGTAATTTGTTCAGTAGGGAATGAAGGGGTAAGATCACTTTAAAACTTCCGTCCTAAAATAATTTATAAATTCGATCTAAATCGTATTGATTATGCAGAAAAAGTGATACTTAAAATACAAATTACTGTCAATTTCTGTGAAATAACCTATTTTAATTTTTTTTTTCAATTCTGTTGTTTTTGAACTTTTTTATTTATTATTTTAAATCGTTATGAATTTATAATGGTTTTTTTGTAGATAATTAAAATGTGTAATAATTTCTTAATTTATTTTTTAAAATAATCAACAACTAAATTGCTCACGGAGTTGTTTTTTCTAGTAAATGACTGTTCATTCATCAATGCGCCTTAATACTGTTAGTCAGTTTTTTAATTACGTATTTGTTGTGTAATGTTGGTTAATTTTAATTAAATATTAATTTTTTATGTAGGTAATGGTTATTTTGTAAAGCTAATTAGACATTATTTATTTATATAATGTACTAAAGTGAAGTTATGCAAATATAATCTCCAGGATATTTTTGAGACGAATATTTAATAGGGTTGTTTTAATTTCAAGATATTACTACCGAAGTAGTCGTTTGTACTTTCGTACTTCATTGTACGTCCTCAATATCTTTTTCCAGTAAGTCTTCGGTTTTTTTAAACCCACTTGGGAAACGGTTTTCAAATTAATCTTCATGGGATCGTACATATTTTCCCTACAAGTATATCCTTTTATAATGTTAAATTAATTCAATATTTTTCGTTCTCGAATATCACTCTCCCTTCTTAATCTTGTCATGCCGAAATTGGTCGCTTCTACATTTTTTTCTCCTCGACTTGGGATCCAAATATTTAAATATTTTATTCGTATTTTCCCGTTTCTTCCTATTTAGCATCATATTAAATTATCTCTCTTTAAACCCTGACGTAGTCTTCTCTTATTCATTTGTCTTTATTTTCTTAATCGTAACGGTTTTCCATTTTTCCATTGAACTCGTTCTTCCTTTCTGCTGAAGAATTTCTTGTTGTCATTTCTCGTTTTCTCTTCCTCATCGAATTACTGAAATTTTTTAACATCTTAACGGAAGTAATTTGTTTGTCTTTATCGTAACTAAATCCTTCATATCTTTACCAGCTATGATCATAGCTGGTAAATGTGATCATGTGAGCTATGTAAAACTAGGCGTGAGGTGGTTTGCCTTCCTCACTGAATGGAAAAGTATGCTTATCAACATGCCGGGCTCTCTGAAAAGCACTTATTTTCCACTCTGCAAATGACACCTTCACTTCATTCACCACAGGGTCTGGCTGTATAATGAAATTCATTACTTTCAGAGGAGATAACTCTGATTAGTGTCTTTTACACCTCTACCTCTTCTGTTCTTAAATGATTCAGTCATTTAATTGACTAATCATATGATAAGAAACAGAACTATTTATTTTAGCCCTGCAACGAACAGATTGAGTGTAAATAATTTGAGACTCCACCTGTCTGTTATGGGCAGAATATTTTTATGCTGAATACAATGGGGTTTTTTTTCTGAAATTTCCGAATTATGAGCGGTTACGGAGTTAACAAGGGTTCAGAATTTTACTAATAACTCAAAATTTACATGAGTCCGAAATTTCGTACATACAATAAAAACAGACAAGTTTATATTGCGGTAAAATCTGTCTTATCCTGAAATCGTAATATTATAAAACGCTAAAAATATGTAACTGACATGTAACAACGGAGATTGAAATTAGCTAAATTTTGGTGTAGTACATAATGTTAAAATTGAACAAGCGGTTTTGAAGAAGCAAGGCTCCAAACTCAGGTATCTTATAAGAAAAATCGACAGTATTGTTTAACTTTTCAGTTCAACTTCATTTTGTTGATCACCTATATTGTTTAACTTTTCAGTTCAACTTCATTTTGTTGATCACCTAATAGGGTAACACAGTTCTAAAACTAGTTGGCCTGTTATAAATTTGCTACCGAATACAATACTTTTTATTTTGGCAATTGCATTTAAATTGAGATTAGGATTGTCCATTGCAATATTTATCAACATGTGTTCTAAAGAATTTATGATGATTTTATTTTATTTTATTTATTACAATGATTAAATTGTATTAATTTTAGTTAATTTATATATTTTTTCAGTTTATTAGTACTGCCCATAATGATATTTTTTAGGTTTTTATTTATTATTTTTTTATTTTAGTTTCCGATTTAGCTTTAAGTTAGGTTGTGGAAGTAAAAATTTACATAAAAGTAATAATCTTATTTGTTTTTAATATTAGATATTATTTAAATAAATGTATGCGTATATATATATATTTTTACTTAAATATTATTAGAGTATTTTTTATATAGCAGTATACATAAAATGTATCGGAATTTAAATATTGTATTTTGTATGTTGATAATGTTTTACAGATTTTTTAATAAATTTTTTACGATTTTTTTTGTATATTGGTTTTTTTTAAATTGTATGATTGGTTTGTTTGGTAATTTTTTATAGTGCTGGTAAATTAATTGACAAAGTAACCCATATTGGTCTACTTTTTTTCTCCCTCGTAAGGGCCAATTTTAGACCACGTGAGATGACTTAAGACGTTTCTGGTAGCTCTTAATGCAGCTATCACTCAATATAGGCTTTTCTTTTTTCTTCTGTCCACCCGGTATTCTGGTTTTGCTCTTAATGGACGCCCTTAAAGTCCGTAATTAGTTGTTTGAATTTTGTTCGGGTCATTTCTCGGTTTATTCTGGTTTCCTCAATATCCTTTCTGAATTATTTAAACCATTTATGCGACACTATATTTCTATTATTTTGTGTCTTGAAATTTTGTTTTAGCAACCGGTTGTGATCCATTCTATACAGGTGCCCGTAAAATTTCAGTCTTCTTTTTCTAATCGTTTCCATTAATCGTTCATTTTCCTTGTACGGTTCTTCTCGACCTAGTAACCTGTATTGTCCGTCTACTATCTTCGTATCCATTATCTTGAGGAGGATCTTTCTTTGAAAGATCTTCTTTGAGAGAAGATATCTTCTCTATCTTTCTCCCAAAGATTATTTAATGTAATATTTTTTAAAGAATAAATTATACCTATATAACTATTAGTCTATACTAAGCGTAGCTACGGTTCCGCTAAACCGACAGAATAAAAATTCAATAGCTATCTCTATGGAGCTGATTTTATAGCTATAAACAAAAAAAAAGTTAATTTAAACATTGATCCGGAACGCTTAGTTAGTGCGTTACGGCGGGCAATAGATTTTGCACGGAATTCAGATAAAATCATACTGAAACTTTTAAGGATTTAATTAAGTGGCAAACGTGGTGACATTATGGTTTTTAGCCTGAAAAATTAAAAAAAATCAGGTTCCAGAACTGTATTTGATATAAAACACAAAAAATACTGTTTGAAAACAATATTTTTTTAGGTTTAATCCAAAAAAAGTTCTTAAATGCTTATTTAAGTCATTATTTTTAAAATTTAAACCCAGAAAATTACGGAAGTAAAATATGTACTGGTAGTTAATTGAAATTTGACTTTCGTTAATAATAAAATCAAATGTAATATAGCCTATTTAAAAAATTCTGTTTTTCAGCATAATTAAATAATTTTTGTCTTAGTTTTGCAACAGCATCTGATCAAATTTTTCATTCCATTTTGGAAACAATTTAGAATGAAATAAAAAAAACAAGGGTGTTGTTTAACCTGAACATTTGCTTGAAATCGCCGGGTTTTTAAATCCATAATTGCGCCCGACTAATTTACCCTTAACGGTTTCTGCAGTTTCTATTATTCGATACTTTCGATCGTTTTGGGTGTTGAAACCGTATAGAATAAACTGTTAATTTTACCGTATCCAACTTCACGGAAATGTCTGATTACGTAAAATCATAAGGTTGCGATGGATATTTGACGCGGTTCAAAGTTTATTTATACTACAAAAACATATAAACATGTACAAATATTAAAATTGTTTGAAAATTAGTAACGTTATGATTGTGTTGATTTTTCAATAATTTAATTGGGCTTTAAATGCTGATTGAGTTATAAGAATATTATTTGTGCTAATTTGAACACATTATTAATTGCAGATCAGTCGCCAAGGATACTAAAACCGTATAAAGCGGAAGTGTCATCGTCATCTTCACCACTATCTGTTCCAACTTCTTTACATTTTCCGTTTGTCAGAAAGCATTTATCTGCCAAATCAATGTCGACTAACTGCGCAACCGAAGAAAAGACATACAAATGCAAGAACTGTCCGAAAGCGTACAAACATTTGGGTAGCTTATGTAAACATGAAAAACATGAGTGCGGTAAAGAGGGACAATTTCAGTGTCCGTATTGTATCAAAAAATGCCATCAGAAAGGAAATTTAAAGAAACATATCCTTATGATTCATTGTGTCCCACCTGTTAATCTCGAATAATAAATTGACTGGAATTTTTTTTTTAAATTTATTATTCTTTATTTGCAACTATAAACATTACAAGGTGTGGCTATTAAATAACGAGACTGACGTTATAAAAAAATTATTTATATTTTATACATAATTTCTTTTTGTCACCTTCAATATACACTCCTCTATCCCTACAACAGTCCATGCGAAATTTCCATGGTTGGAAACAGGGCTGGAAGTCATCTTCTGTCAGCTCCTTCAGGACACGTGTCGCTTTCTCTTTTACAGCTTCCACAGACTCAAATCTTGTCTCTTTTAATGCAGATTTCACCTTAGGGAACGGGTAGAAATCACATGGTGCAAGATCTGGTGAATAAGGTGAATTTTCTAACACTGAGATGCTGTACTTGGCTAGGAACCTCTTGACAGATAATGCGGAATGAGCTGGCCCATTGTCTTGTTGGAAAACCCATGATTTGTCCTTCCACATTTCGGGGCGTTTTTTCCTTACTCTTTGACGTAGTTTAGAAAGTACCTCAAGGTAGTAATATTGATTAATTGTTTGACCTTCAGGAACCCAGTGAAGGTACACAATCCCATTGATGTAAAAAAGAACAATCATCATTGCTTTAAATTTTGGCTTGCTTATTCGAGCTTTTTTGGCTCTCGGTGAAGTTCAGCTCTTCCAATACATGGATTGGCGCTTCGTTTCCGGATCGTAAGTAAAAAACTACGTTTCATCACATGTTGTTATCTTCTTCTATCTGTTCCCTAAGGTGAAATCTGCATTAAAGGGGACAAGATTTGAGTATGTGGTAGCTGTAAAAGAGAAAGCGGCACGTGTCCTGAAGGAGCTGACAGAAGATGACTTCAAGCACTGTTTCCAACAATGGAAATTTGCATGGAGCGTTGTAGGGTTAGAGGAGTGTATATTGAAGGTGACAATAAGTGATTGTGTATAAAATTAAAATAAAATATTTTATAACGTCAGTCTCGTTATTTAATAGCTACACCTTGTATATCACGACCAGAAAATTTGAATGTAAATGATAATTAACTGTTGCCATGAGAGGATTGAGGGAGGGAGGAACAGTTGATAAATGAAAATCGTTGACTGAAGAATAACAGTTTTTATCTGCCATCTTTGTATTAGATGTCTTTAACGCTTTATTTTTCGTATAACAGGCAACTGGAATGTTAAATTATTTACACTCGATCTGCTAGTTCAAGTATTACAAGAAATACTTGTGTTAAGTTTTATAACATAATCTGCCAATTATAAGTTACGACTGAAGCATTTAAAAACAGAAGATGTGTAAAATATACTAATTAGAATTATCTCCTCTGAGAGTAATGTAATTTTATTATACAACCAGACCCTGCGGTGAACGAAGTGAAAGTGTAATTTGCAGGGTGAAAAGAAGATGGTTTTCAGATTGTCTGGCGTGCTGATAAGAATACTTTTCAACTGAGTGAGGAAAGTAATGGTAAATCACCTGACTCCTCGTTTTACTTAGTAAAGCTTCTAGAGGTTCAAACCAGCCTTTCGGCTTATGAACTAAACAACAAAGCTTACTTGTAACGTGACGATTGTTGTCTCCAACATAATTTTTTTCGTGGTGTTCAATGGAATATTATACTTTATACATATCCTTGTATCAAAACAAAATTAAAAGTTAGGCTACTAGAAGAAAAAAGAAAGTAGAAATTTTTAAATTATTGTTATATTATTCCCTATATTTTTTTGTTAAAACTTGAAGAGAGGCAAAGATCGTGATGAAATAAAAACTTAATTTTGGTTTATCAGATGTTACAGGCCTCTGTGATAGTCCAGGTAATCAGTTGGTCGCTTTTTTCCAGGTAATGAAGTCGTTTTTAGATGTTAAGTAACAATATACCTGCGATCTGCCAAAAATTAACCAACACGTCTAGTTGTATTGCTTTATGTGTCTGAGAGGAATGCATTGTTGAAAATATGTATACACGTTTACAAGTAGTGCGTTTCGTAAGGGGGGAGTCTACCCAGTTTTATCACTAAAAATTAAAAAACAATCAAAAAAATATTTTTTGTTGATTATAAAACTTCAGAATTTTCTTAATCCAGCTGTATATTTTGTTTTTATGTATGACAACTAGAAATTTGTAGAGTTTTTAAAAAATAAAAAAATAATGAACTTTTCTGTATTTTTGGGGAAAATATTTAAAAAAATAATTTTCTCTCCATTGTTTAGTTAAATGTATAAGTGGAACTTTAAAAAAAGAGTATAATTTTCTGATTATTTTGATATAGAAGCCAGGTTTGTACCTCTAAAATTAACGAAGTTATAAGCAAATAACGAAGATATGATTTCCCCCCTTCCACCCTTATATTTGAGGTTGTAGTGAACAAAATTAACATTTTTTTTATATAAAAAAATTTAAAATTTAATGTTGATTCACTTGCAAAACTAAAAGATTACTTATCTAAAGAGAATAAAAAAATTTGTTTTGAGTAGACTCCTCCCTTAAACTCAAAAAATAATCCAAAAGTGACTTACATTTTGTATGTTATTATTAATTAATATTCAAGTTTTTTTACCAAATTTTAGATTGATAGAAACACAATTGCCACTGTATTAGTATTCGGGATCCTTTTAAGTGGCATTTTCATGGAAGGGAATAACCAGAAGTTGTTAATTTTAGTATTACTAATTTTAAGAAGGAGTGAGATAACTTCAATTTGTCACCGTAATATACTGTCCTGTGAAGTGAAACAATTTTGAAACTTGTACCATTCATTTATACGTATGATACTCAAAGCGTCCTTTACAAAGGCCTGTTGGATTTTCGAATGGTTTCATTTTGACAATTACTGGCAAAATTTGATGTAGTATGGCTATTCAAAATGTATTCTTCGACAATTGCCGTACGGATGTTCTTTAAAAATATTTCAACAGTTTAGTTTGTGACGATTGTATTACTGGTAGGTGTAAGAATTTATTCTGTTACATTATTTTATTGTAGTGATTTATATTTTAATAAAAAAGGAAATTGATATTTTAATTTATGGTTTACAGATTTTCTATCAAGAAGCGATGATGGTGTCTTTAATTTTCGTAGCGCATCAATTAGTGATTTAGATCTTAACTACGACGAGATAAATTTAACCGAGGGTAACGTTTACAGATGCAAGAAATGCAATAAATCGTACAAGCATTTACGTAGTTTAAGAAAACATGAAAAATTGGAGTGCGGTAAAGAAGAACAGTTTCATTGTCCTTATTGTAGCAAGAAATGCCATCAGAAAGGAAATCTAAAAAGACATATTATTATTGTACATTCCTTAAATGTTAATTCAAATCTAAGTTGGAAATCTTGATGGGTTAAAGAAAACTGTATTTAAATTAATTGGGGTTCCTCAAGTATTACCGATGTTAGGGTTTAGTCTAAAAATTTTCGGCAAGGTTATGTAAATGATTCAAAATTACATTTTCTGTTTTTATATACCTTTTAATATATACTTTCACGAAGATATGCAGAAACTTTGGGAGCTCATTGTTCATGTAAAAATAATTAAAAAAGTTTATATAAACATGGGTCCGGAAATGCTTCGTTAGTGAGTTAAGGCTACCGATAGATTTCACCCGGATTTCAGCTCACCAGCTGAAATGAGGTCTTCCTGAAATTCTGGTAAGGTAGATTAAGGGGCGAAGTCAATCGTTTCTTATGATTTTTGACCTGATAAATTGAATAAAACAGGTCCCAGAACTGTAAGTTTAGTAGTTTTGGAGAAAACCAGTGTCAAATGCAATATGGAGTGAAAAAACACATTTTTTCATCTTTGGGCAACAATAACTATGTTATTTTACCAAGAAACATAACAATTTTGAATAAAACTTGTAGAAAATTTTATTCTCAACAAAAAGCGAATAGATATTTGATTAAATGAATTTTTATTCATAGCAGTACAAAGTAAAATTCACCGGAAAAACGTTAATCTAAACGTAGTCAACCAAATTACAGTAAATTTTCAAAAGTGTCTCCGCCGACTTCAATGCATTTTTCTGCTCGTTTAAGGATAGCTCTTGTTACTTTCCTTACTTCAACAGGGCTTTCTTTTAACGGTGTAAAAGCTTTATTAATACGTCTAAGTATTGATGTTATTTTAATAAATGATTTTTCACACCATTTTTTGCATTTGACACTGGTTTTCTCAAAAACTACTTAACTTACAGTTCTGGGACCTGTTTTATTGAATTTATCAGGTCAAAAACCTTCAGAAAAGATTGAATTCGCCCTTTAATCTACCTTACCAGAATTTCAGGAAGACCTCATTTCAGCTGGTGAGCTGAAATCCGGGCGAAATCTTTCGCTAGCCGTAATTCGGTAACGAAGCATTTCCGGACCCATGTTTATATAAACTTTTTTCATTATTTTTACATGTACAATGAGCTCCCAAAGTTTCTGCATATCTTCGTGAATCATCCTGTAGTAATTATTTTTTTACGTTTTAAATTGGTATAATTTTTATTTCGTATGTGATACAATTTGTAGAAACTAAGTGAGCATACATCTTGACGTCTTTATATACCTCAAGTTTAAATTTTTTGACATTTCTCAAATCTTACAAAAGACAGATCAATTTTTGTTTTGTTGATCTGTTGTTTTTGTAGTTTCTTTAATTAATTCGTTTGTTGTTTTTTTATGAATTCGTGAAACCAGATTTTTTAAAAAAAGTTTCTAAGTGCCCAAAATCAGCTAGAAAAAAACTTAATGAAAATTTGTACCTATTGAAAAAGTGGTGCACTTAACAGTAGAACTGCTCTTATCGAAAACCCGCCTTTGTATTGCAAACGTGTGAATCTAGTATTAGACCCAAGTATCGTTCTTTCCCTTTTTTGAAACTTTTTCTCCTCTCTTTCTTTTACTTATTTTAATTCCTCATTACTTATTTATTTATGTATTAAGTATTTATTTATTATTTATAGTATATTTTAAGTTATAGAATTTTAAAAAGTATTAAAGCATATATTTTTTAAATACTTAATTGATTCTTGTTTATTGTATGACAGTTATACATTTTAACCTTTAGTGTTCTGTATTACGGAACTAGAAACCACACTCTCGCTGCGTTTCACGACAAACTCAACTTCAACGTTTAACTTCTCACACAACCTTACTTTTTGACATCAGTATGAGTCACCTTGTGGCGGGAGATAAATACGAATTGAGAATAACTGAAATAAAATAAAATAAAATGTTTTATTAGAAAAAGTAATTAGTATTTATTTCTGATACAGAATGGTACGATGTTTTTGATTTTTTTTTTGAAGGTTTACATAACTTTCAAATCGGATGTTTGGTTATTTTTTCTTGTTTATTTAACGTCGCATCAACTAAAGTAGTCATAAGCGACGACGTTGAGTTTTAAATGTGAAGGATGAAATAATATGTTTTTTGAGATGTTATTTTCTAAATGATTAGTTTTTTTTTTTTCAGTGTTTAAGTTTTTTGTATTTTGGTTTAATTAAAGTTAATCAATTTTTAATTGAATAATGTTGTGCCTTATTTTTTGTAACGTATGAAAATATGCCGTGCCTGAGTGGGATTCGAACCCAAGACCGCATGATGAGAGGCGAGCACATTACCAACCACGCCAATGCGGCCAGCATTTTTTTATTTATTTGATTAGTTATTTTTTTATGTATTTTGTAGTATATGTCCCGTAAATACTTTTCAAATATTTTGAAAAAGGAAAGAGTTATGGACAATAATATTATTGTAGTACATCATAATCGTAGATAAAAGTTTGTAGTAATGTGGGTGGTGAAATCGATTATTATATTTAAATTCTTTGAAAATATTTAACATGCAAATTTGAAACGAAAATTTGTTTTTTTTTAAATTCTTTTTCGTATGTTAACCACCACCAACCTAAGTTCACCTTCAATTTCATGTTCGTAGCATGTCCCTGAAATACGTCCACTTAATATAAAAAATCTAGTAATCTAGTTATTTGAAAATGTGGTATTGGATATTAAATACTTCTTCATCTAACAAAAATTATTCATAACTGTATTTATATTAGATTTATATGGAATAGATATAATTATGTAGTTAATAGATTTATTGGTTTTTTTATCAATTTAAAATTAGTTCAGTACAGTCAATGCTCAATTTAACGGAATAGCCTCGTAAATAAATAAAACTGTTTTTAAAATTACAAAAATCTAAGGAATGTTAATTTTTGTGAGGAAAAATTATCAATAACATTTTTGATATTCGCAACTAATTATATTTTGCATGATTGTAGTAATGTACAGTAAAACCTCACTAATTCGGAATTCGCAATATTTCGGACTACTCCAAGAAGAGCAGCTTTTTTAATTTTTTTTAGAAGTTTTTTAGTTAAAAATTAATAAAGTGATACTTAAAAAAATAATAGCTTTTAACTGTTTAATAAAAATTGTTTCATCCTGTAATACATTTTTGGTTACTCAGTGAAGAAAACGTTCCACAATTTAAGCTAGTGAAGTGAGAAACCACATAGACGAACTTATTGAATTTGCAGACTTCAATCCGGAATTCAATGACTATTATCTTGTCCTAAGAGAGATGCGCCAATAAGTTATAAGAAAACAGTGTAACAAAGAATCACAGAAAAAAATAACAATTTTTTTTTCTAAGCAACCTCAAATGATCCCTGAGGATATTTGTCAACCCTTTACTTCAACAAGTGCCAAATAATCGGTACGTAAGTACAGTGTTTTAATTAAATATCATTTTACACTGGAAATTTATTATTTAACAATATTTTTACTACCGTAAATATTTTTATTTCTATACTTTTAACTTTGTTGTTTTTCAATATACTGTACTGTACTGTAAATTCATTAAACATCGATATTTCAGACAAGTAACGTTTATTTTTTAATTTTAATTGCCTAAATGATTCAATTTTTAGATGTAAACAAATATTCGCGATAATTTGGACTTTCAATAATTCGGACTTCACTTCCCCCCAGTTAGTCCGAATTAGTGAGGTTTTACTGTATTTGTAAAAGCATACAAAAAAAATCAGTGTTTTAGCTGGCTATTTATTTTATTTTTTGACTGTACAACGCTTTGCAACTCTTCCCGTATGGTAAGTTCTTCCTGAAAGGTAGTTTTGTTAAAAGTTATGATAAGAAAAAAGGCGATAAGTAAATAAAATGTTTACTTTAACACGTTGTAGAAGCATACGTGACCAATTGTGTGATACCTGAATCACGTTCAATTAACGGACATTGGTATTAACTGATAAGTCCGTTAAATCGAGCAGTGAGTGTATTCAATGTACAAATAGGTTGATTATAAAAAACCTCGCTCATCCGAACACATTTTTATTGAAACTGTAGTCATCCGGATTGGTAACGGGAAAGGATTATTAAATTTCTTAAATATAATAATAATACGAGTAAATAATTTACCGAATTTTTTTTTTTGAAGGTATGGGATTCGTTGATGGCACTGATGGGTTTTGGAATAAAAACGTAAACTTAAAATTTTTTGTTTATTTCGGATAAAACGCAAGTGTGATTACAGTACGCTTGATTGAACAATGGAATCACAGGAGATAGCTGAAAAACATGAAACTGTTGCTTTAAGTTCAGAAGAGTAGAAATTTATTTTAGCCCATTTCTCATTTGACTTGTTTTTAAAATATCTGTGTACAGAATGTTTTCAAAATTTAACCAGTTGTTTGGTTATAAGATTCTGGTAGATGAAGCCATTTGAAAAATATTGAGTTAATTTTTTTTGTGAAAATTTAATTTTTCTTAAATAAAATATTGTAAGACCGTCTCTAGCGTAGTGGTTAGCGTGTTAACCTACCACGCGGAGGTCCCGGGTTCGATTCCCGGCCAGGGTCTGGAAATTTTCACGTGTCAAATCCCACAGTAAATGTTACATAACCTACTGTAGTCGCTAATGACCAAGCAGTTGACGCGACTTTAAATTTTTTTTTTTTTTTTTTTTTTTTTTTTTTTAACTTAGTTTATTTATTCACAACTGTACAAAATACAACCAGTGAATGTGATGTTATTAACAAAAACAAAAATGGCGTTAAGACATTAAGGAGACCGCCACTCAATAGTGCCACTCCAACGGTGGATTAATCTTGGATAATAAATTGATAGAATTTACATCTGCACTATGATATCTCTACTCCATCGTCGTTTCAGTCTGCGTTGCGGATTTCCGGGTAAGTTTGGGGATGCCAGCGTTCTAATGAGATGATTTTTATGATAATCAAGTTTCCGTTTGAACCGAGAATAGATGTGATAAAATGTGTCGTTAATGTATGGAACATGTAAATCGTTGTGCAATGTGTGATTAGTAACGTAAAAGGGTGCGTCAGTTATTTGTCTAAGCAATTTGGATTGAAATCGTTGAATTCGTTGTAGAGTTGAATGTTTTGCTGCGCCGTAAATTTGGCCACCATAAGTCCAAATCGGTTTCAGAAAAGATTTGTATACTTGTAGTTTTAAATGAAGTGGAAGTTTTGATCGTCGCGATATCAAGGAAAATAGTTGTTTTCGTCTGTTATCCAGAGTCTGCCGTTTTATTTGAACGTGTCTATTCCAGGTCAAGCGTCTGTCAATGTACAGGCCGAGATATCGAATTGAATCGGTTTGTGGAAGCGGTTGACCGCGCAAGAAAACAGCGGGACATCTTTGTTTCATAAGAGTAAAAGTACTCTGCATTGTTTTTGTAGCATTCACCTTTATACGCCAATTATTAAACCATGTGTCAAGAATGTTCACATGGTGTTGTAAATTTTGAGTAGTTTCAATGCAACTTTTTGAAGCTGCTAAAATGACAGTATCATCTGCGTATGTGGCTATTGTAGTTATTCTGGTAGTAGGCATGTCAGAAGTGTAAATGTTGTAGAGGAGAGGTGCAAGGATAGATCCCTGAGGAACTCCTGCAAGAATTCTGTAATAAGCAGACCTTGCATTACCTTGAGAGACACAAAAATATCGATCTGTGAGAAAGGACCTTAATATGAGATAGTACGTGAAAGGCAAAAAGCGAAGTTTAGATAATAACCCCTCAATCCATACTCGATCAAAAGCTTGACTAATATCAAGAAATATTCCACTAGCGTAATGTTTTCTTTCTAAGGCAGAGGCAAGGAAATCTACAACCCTGTGAAGCTGATGAATAGTTGAGTGCTCTGATCTAAACCCAAACTGATGTGATGGTAGTATATTCAGGTTTTCTACAATCGGTAAAATCCTGGCGAAAAGTAGTTTCTCAAAAATTTTAGAACATAGAGGAAGTAGACTTATAGGACGATATGAAGCTACGTTTCCTGGAGGTTTATCAGGCTTATGAATCATTTTAATAACAGAAGATTTCCACTGAATTGGAATTTTGGTGGTTCGTAATATTGCGTTAAAGATGAAGGTCAAACATAATATACCTTTTCTAGGGAGTTCTTGAAGAACCTCAGCAGTTATGAGGTCGTAGCCCGGGGATTTGCGTTTAGGGAGGTGCTTAATAAGATTAAAGACTTCAGATGGCTTAAACGGGTTAGGGGGAAGGGAAAGTTGTAAGGGATTTGATATCAAACGATCAATTTCAGAGACGAAGAGAGGGTTCTGAACATCCGGATGAGGTTGGAAAACTTGAGACAGATGAAAAGCAAATTCAGAGGCTTTACTTTCATCAGAGATCACCCAACTACCATCGCTACGTCGAAGAGGAGGAGAAGGAGTGTGATACTTTAGTATCCGTCTAGTTTTGGACCATAACGATCCATCTTTAACAGTAAGAGAACTAATACTTGACTCAAACGCATGTTGCTTGAATTCACGTATAAGCCTCTTCAACTCATTGTTTAACCTATTATAAGTAATCTTGTCAGCAGGTCGTCTAGAAACTTGCCAGACTTTTCTAGCGCGTCGTTTGTCTCGTATCAGATTACGGATATAGATTGGGTAACAAGGGACGTTATGCGGTCTTGGTTGTATTGAATCGCAAGCTGACCAAGCGGCTTGTTGCACGGTAGAGACAAAATGCTCAACAGCCATTTCAATGTCTTCAGAAGTTTTTAAGGGTACTCGTAAATTTATCTTATCGTCGAAGTAATTACGAAAAGTGTGCCAATTAACGACTCCACGGGTAAGTGATGGGGGAGAAGGTCGAATAAGAGGTATTAAACTTAGCGTCAAAAGAATACTGGAATGGTCCGATGAAAGTTCGTCGGCAAACTCTATTCTTGAAAAATTGTTAATATTTTTTGTAACAAAAAAGTCAAGAAGGTCCGGTTGTTTATTTATAGAAGTCGGCCAGTATGTAAACCCAGGAGGAGCAATGAAAGAATAGTTATTGGAAAGAAGACAGGAATACAAGTTACGACCTTTGGGATTATTGAGACGAGAGCCCCAGTGGTGGTGTTTTGAATTGAAATCACCTCCTGCCACAAACTTAGGGCCAAGAGATTGAAAGAATGAAGTAAATGTTTGAGCCGAAACTGAAAATCGAGGAGGACAATACACTGCAGCTAGTGTGATGGGAAAGTTATTCGACAAAAGCGATATAGCTGTAGCTTGGAGAAAATTTTGTTGATCCAAAGGGCAAAGATAATGCAACAGATTCGAACGAACAAGAACAGCGGTACCACCGTGGGCTGTTCCGTCCGGGTGATCGGAACGATATGTTGTATAATTAGGGACGAAGAAGGTGTGTTTTGCTGTTAAATGAGTCTCACAAAGCAATGCAACGTCTACTCGACGAGTATTAAGAGTAAATTCCAGTAAACTTTTATGCTGCAATATACCGTTACTATTCCAAAGGAGGACAAGAAGAGAATCAGAAGAATTAGGGTTTTGGGCCATAAGTGTTCAGTAAGACTTGTGTCAGTTGTGTCATTAGAGATATCAAAGGCATGATAACATTTTTTATATCTGTTAAAAATGATTGCATTATATTATTTAAATTAACGGAATGGTCTACTATTTGGCGGTCTCCTTTTACAGCTGAAACATAAGAACGAGAATTAGAATAACAAACATAAGATTTAGAATTATTTGTATCGTTTTTGCGTTCATTTGAAGAAATAGGTTCAGAAATGGTTTTGGTTTCTTGCTCACTCACTCGTCGGCTAACTGCTGGGATTTTCGGGAACATGTTCATGTCATCAGGCTTAAAATTTACTCCATTATTATGTGTCTCTGGTGAAGGTCTCTCAGTGCTGGTAGTCGACTGGCGTTTCCGCTGATTTTGTAACTCTTGATACACAGTGCAACCTCTGTAATTTGCCGTGTGCTGTTGTTTGCACAGAGCGCAAGTAGGAGCTGAATCTCTACTCTTTTTACAGTCAGTCGAGAGATGGGGCCCGGAGCATTTAACGCAACGCGCTGGCCGGTTGCAGTATGCTTTGGTGTGGTTGAAGCGCTGGCATCTGGTACACTGTACCACGTTTCTATGCCGACGTACTTCTTCTACACGAACGATGGTGTGCAATAATGAATTAATTTTATATATCTCATCAATGTTACCGTTTTTAGGATCTATATCAATAAAAAATAATGGTAAAGGAGTCTTATCCCTAGAAATGACATTCGTCACGTTTACTACATTAAAATTCAGTAATGAAAGTTCATTTTTAATTAATTCTGGCGAGGTAGTACAGTGTAAGCCACGCATAACTACTCTGTGCGGACGATCTTGTGGTAACTGATAAGTGTGAAATTCAGTGTTTTGTAACTTGAAAGCATGGACCAGTGTCCTATACAAAGATGGCGTACTAGGGTATATAACAACATTTTCAGTTGTTGATTTTAATTTAAAATCCTGATTCACAGCGATAGATTTAATTGAATTAATTAAATTTTCGTAGTTACAAACATTCGAAATAACAATGGGCGGCGGACGTTTTTCAATCAGCTGATCACTGCCACTTACATCTTGTGACAGTACACCGAATCGATTCTGCAACTGAATGTCGTCTGCTGGCGGCTGCCGACGTAATTTACGCGGGTCTCTTGCGTTCGGTGACGATGAACGCTTCTTACCGACCGTTGTAAATTCGGCGGCGATATCAAGATGGCCTTGATCAGTCGGGTTTGTTTCCAGATCACATGGCGAAATTAAATCGTCCATATTGAGGTTATTTTTTATTTCAAATTCGTTACAAAATAAAAAAGTTCGGACAAAACAATAAATAAAGTTCACTCACCAACAAACAAACAAGTACCTTCCCGCACTAATAATTATCACATTGTTTAAATAAAAAAAAAAAAAAAAAAACCATGCAAACTTTTTATAATAAACTCACAACAATCAGACTGAAGTGCACTGGTTCACACCGGAAGTCAGAATCCACTTTAAATTTAAAAAATATATTGTAACTAATATTAGTTTAACGAACATTTTCATTATATCTTAAACTACCGAACAATTAAAACTTACTTAGATGCTGTTACTTGTAATCAAATGAATAAAACAATTAAGAAGTTGACAAAATGTATTAAATTTTAATGGTGGTAAAATTCATTAGACATTTTATGAAACACATTTGGAAAGAACATTATCCGTAGGCCTAATATTTTTTTCTAAATCAAACCAAGTTTATAGTTTTCTGGTGTTTCAGCCTTCTCTTGGGGTTTTAGTTGTCGCGAAGTTTCAGAGCCTCAACTTTCGCATGGCGTAGAAATTGGACTGAAATTTTAGGGTTATTACACAACATTTTTGTTGTGTAATTTTTTTAAATTCAAGTACAAATAGTGCTTTCGTCTATTGATAATTTGAACGTTCCTTTTACCCCTTTCAGTTCGGATGATCGAGGTTCTTCTGTATTTAATTAAACCTGTTATTTAATTTATTCTTTTTGTTTGTAATTGTTGAAATTTTTCCAGA
Organism: Catonia carolina; assembly: GCA_035578175.1. Taxonomy (NCBI): domain Eukaryota; kingdom Metazoa; phylum Arthropoda; class Insecta; order Hemiptera; family Achilidae; genus Catonia; species Catonia carolina. The sequence continues at coordinate 9,905,065 of JAQMRL010000016.1, forward strand.
AATTCTGAACAATTGGATGCATCCAGCCTTCGCCAGTATGGTTGTATCAAATTTGTACCCGTGCGAACGTTGTGGTAAAGTGTACAAAAATTCTAGCACACAAAAGAGGCATATGAAATACGAGTGTGGAGTTGAACCTTCGTTTCATTGTCCGGTATTCGAATGCAATTACAGTGGTCAACGGAAATCTCATTTGAAATCGCATTTCATTTCAGTCCATAACGAACATTGTTTAGAATTAATTCATAAATATTTAGATAACGCAAGAATGATAAAATAAGTTTTGTTATCTTTAACATAGTATTTTTATATATTGTGTAGTGAATGGAATCGTGTAGAGGTCGTTTACACATGCATAAACATGCATGTTTGTATATGCGTAAACGATATTGATTGTGCTTGCGCCAGCTGAAAATGTCAAACAATCTCCCCGACTCAATAAAACTTTGTGGCAAAGTTTATAAAAATATAAACGGGAAATTAAAAAAAAAATTATTGTTTGAGTTGAGGGATGACTCATGCTGAAAATTATGGACTTTATTTATTATATTGTGTTCCGTATTTTGTGCTATTGGATATTTTTTATTTTACAATTTTGGTTTCCATTAGTTTGTAAAATAAACCAATTTCACAAAAAGCCAAAGTGATATAAAATACTGGCAAGATAATTTGATCGTTGGTTCACGCACGCGCAAATAAGGCCGGGCGCAAAATGAGACGTACGTGAGGTTTTTTGATTTTTTTTTTAACGTCCGACTGTTCTGCAATTACTGCTAATGCAGATGGTGAAGGATGAAATGATTTTTAATTAACGTGTGAAAATATGCCGTGCCTGAATGGGATTCGAACCCAACACCGCATGATGAGAGGCGAGCACGTTACAAACTACGCCAATGCGGCCGGCTAGGTCCGTGAGGTGACGCAAGGTATTGTAACACCATGAGTTTCTGCGAACCACAAAACTGGTCGAAACCGCACATGTTAGTGAGCGGAGGGTGAGTTGACGCAGTTTCCTGCGCAGGTTCGTAGTGATTTTATCAAATTCATTTGTTGCCGTAGTCTGAAATGGAAGAAAAACTAATCGAGGCGTGCGTTTTCTCAGAGTTGTCTACCTAAAACATAACCAAAAAACAAAAAAAAATATTACGCAATTGTATTTTTTTTATTTCAAATAAAAAATTTTTATGGAACTATTCATGAATTAGTTATATTTACAAAATGTATGTTTCAATTTTGTTTTAGTATTTATTTTAAAGTTCTTTTAAATGTAAAATTACTCAGGTAAATTAACGTGTGAAACGTCTGGATTCGTTTAAAATTCACGAATGTGACAGATATTAGACTACTAATATGTTGTGTGAACGCCGGACTAAGGTCAGCCCCTTGCATAAAACGGACATGACAGGTGATGTGAGTAATATTACTCGTAGTAATCCTACAACATGCATCAGTTGTATGCGACTGATGGTTTATTTTTACAAAAATTTAGTCGCAATGGACTTCTCGATAACAATATTGACTTTCTTCTTCTCTTTACATTTCTTTCTTCTTCTGTTATATTCTTTTGTGTCTATTTAGTCGTCATTTTACATTTTCTAGTATTTGCGTCGAACGAAAATGAGTTCTAAATCACTCACTATTAAGAGGTACTTCTCACCCCACGACTATTACTGTGTGGCTGAGATTTGATTGCCCAGTGCGAAGAGGAGCAGAATCGACCCGCTACTAGCCTTCTCAAAAACATTTCATTATGTACTACTACTACTAACTAGTACACTGGAATTGGTACATAATGAAGTGTTTTTGAGAAGGCTAGTAGCGGGCCGATTCTGCTTCTCTCCGCAAATGGCAATCAAATCTTTACCACACAGTAGATAGTCATGTATTGGGCGGTTCCATGCTCCGTGTATTTGCGTAGTGAAGGCTACGGGTGAGGTATAATGAATGAGTGAAGCATGCTGAGAGAACGATTGTTGTATTACTCTGATACAAAACATTCGTTTTCAAACTGTCCCTATTTAACATATTTGTTTGTATATATTACATTTATTTATTTACATATTTTGATATAAATTAGCAAGTTAAATATTATGAATCCGAGTAAGTTAATAACCCGGTAGGTATTTGTTAAATTAATGCGCCGGATGATAAGAATATGTTTTTAGTTTAGTTAGTACACGCTACCACTACAAATGTATCAGCTGTGAAACACTACTAACTCATTCATTCTCCCACTGCTATAAAAACGCACTGCATTCCTTCCAACTACTCAGAGCTGGGACTCAAGCTATACCAGTATTCTAATATTGCACGCCTTGTCATGCGTTGTCTGTTCGTGTTATGCATTGCACATGGTCACATTCTTCTTGAAGGTTATTAAGATAAGTCTTAAACACTAGCTTCTTCTAAATTTTTTTTTTTTTTTTGTTTAACGTCCGACTGTTCTGCAATTACTGTTAATGCAGAGGTGAAGGATCAAATGATTTTTGCAACGTATGAAAATATGCCGTGCCTGAATGGGATTCGAACCCAAGACCGCATGATGAGAGGCGAGCACGTTACCAACTACGCCAATGCGGCCGGCTTCTTCTAAAGATCATCCTGGTTTTTTTATTGGTGTTTTTAATTCACTTAATCCTTTTTTCAGTATATTTTTATATATTTTGATATGAAATTTCTCTTAACTTCTAGAACCTGCCATTTCTCTTTGATTTTAGCATTGTACAAATATTCGATTTCGTCTAATTTAAGATATTCCGTTTCCAACTGTTTGTAATTAAATCGTACATCTGTTATGTCGTTACAAATATTTCTGTTTAAACGAGTTTTCTTCGTAAATTTCATGTGTCCAAAAAGCGTGGCTTTTGATGATTGTATTCTAAAGTTTCAATGACTTTGTAAATTCCTTGTCTGGTTTTTTTTTAAATTTTAATTGGTTAGCAGTCTTTGCTCCCAACCAATCAGATTTAAACCTAATATACTTTTCACGGTTGATGAGCTCTGCTGTTCCACGCGTTTAGACCAATCAGAACGTTTGCCAGCGTTGTCAGATTGTACATGACAAACATTACGTGCGCATGGGTATAAGAGCCGCAATAGTTGAATCGTGTGTTGCATCTCGTACTGAACACATCGGTTATAGAGCGCGTTAACATGCAATACTTTATGATATAATCAGCTGATTGTACATTCATAGGTTATAATTGTTAATTGAAAGACAAATTTATTTTTTATTTTTGAAATCCCTAATGCGTGTACGTTGCAATCTGTTCAATTCAAAACAATAAGCAACCCAATGAGATAAGGATGATGTGTATGATGTGCAAATGAGATATAGTCTTGTACAGACCCAGGCCGACCATTCCTGAGAGAGTATGGTTAATTGAACCCCAACCATCAAAGTACACCTGTAACCACTGTCTAGTATTCAAATCCGTATAAAAGTAACTACCTTTACTAGGATTTGAACCAGGAACCTTCGTCTCTGAAAATCAGCTGTTGAACAGCTGACTCGTGGCGACGAATTTACCTCTAGACCAACCCGGTGGGTCACAAAAAAAATGTCTGACGAAATATTTACCGAAATATTTACCAGAGCTACAAGAGCAAGTATTGGCAACATTGCTGGTATTTCATTGGCTAGCTGTAAAGTGGGTAAGGGGAAATGCGTACGTTCAGAGCTCATCAGCTATGAAAAATAATAGTCGTGCGGTTTTGTGTTAATATGGTATCTCAAGATTCATGAATTTTAGATGATCTAGACATTTTACATCTTTGTTGTATTTAATTTAATTCGATTGATATATCTAGTGTTGTACATTATTTTTTTGTGTATAAATTGCGATTGTATGTATCATTTATAATATATTTATTTTTTTAACAGTTTGTTGTATTTATTAATTTATTTAGCCTTGATTCGTGATGAGTCTTTTTTATATTTATTATTTTGAATCTTCTTTTGACGTCATTTACTTGTAAATTGTAGTTTTTGGTTTGGAAATTTTATTTCTTTACTGCTATATTAAATATTAAGAGGCTGTTTGTATGTAGGTAGTGTTTGTATATAGGTATGTAAAACAGTTGTTTAACAATAGTGGAACATGGTTACAAAAAATCCGGTGGTTTAATTGGTAGGGGTTTTGTTTACGTAGTCAATTGAATGGCTGGTTTGAATCTTTAAAGGCTTTAATAAGTAAAACGAGGAGTGTGGTGGTTTAACAGTGCCTTGCTAACTGAGTAGAAAAGTATTCTTATCAGCATACCAGACCCTTCTGAAAAGCATCTACTTTCCACCCTGCAAATAACACTTTCACCACAGGGTTTGGCTGTATCTTGTAATTCATTACTCTCAGAGGAAATAACTGTGACTAGTGTTTTATACTCCTCTACTTCATCTATTTTTAAATTATTCAATCATATAATTGGATGACCGCGTGCTAAGAAACAGAACTAATATGATCATAACAATATGACCCCAGATCATCCAGGATCACCCCAGATCATTCAGGACATGTACCGACGTCCACACCCACCTGAAGTCTCTATGCCATTACCATTCCACGACTTTATCTAAATTCCAGTATGACCCACTTAACAAAATTTAGAGTTGCCACATTTTTATTCTGCCCTGTATTCCTCTTATTTGCCCATGCCCCTTCTACTTGTATGACTCACTCCCCCCAGTTGGTAGTTGTCCCCATGTTCCTATGCATAATCACTCCACTACGGTGAAAAGAGCCGCCATTTTAAATTGATAAACACTCAGAACATAAAAAGAGGCCGGTGGTTATGCCAAACTCTACCCTTTCCGTCTCCCCTGAAATCATAAACTAACCCCTACCTTAAATTATACCTTTAGTCCACGTTCAGTAAAATGCATGCCTTCCCCTCCCCAAGATAATAGGACTCCCACAAAACTGAAAAAAGGCCACTGAAATATAAAATAAAATAAAAGAGCCGCTCTTAAACCCACTTGTCCCTTAATTTAAATTTTCCACAAATAACTTCTAATAATAAATTACCTCCTTTCAAGTCCCAGTTCCAATTACCCACGAACCAGAATCCTATTTCGTATTTAAACTCTAAAATTCCCCCTAAATTTCTTGAGGTTGCAATTATTCTGTTATATTGTTCCCCGAGCGACCAGGTGTTCCTTAACACGATGTCGCCATCATAGGGCTTCTTAGCCCTCTCAACCAGGATTCAGGATTCAGGTTGATGAGCTCTGCTGTTTCACACGTTTAGACCAATCAGAACGTTTGTCAGCGTTGCCAGATTGTACCTGACTAATATTACGCGCGCATGGGTATAAGAGCTGCAATAGTTCACTCGTGTATTCCATCTCGTACTGAACACATCGATTATAGAGTGCGTTAAAATGCAATATTTTATAATATAATCAGCTGGTTGTATGTTTATAGGTTAAAATTGTTATTGAAAAACCAAAAAAATGGCTGACGAAATATTTAACCCTTTCAATCCCAGATTTTTTAACTATGCACAAACAAATATGTGTACATTGTTTCATACACTTTACTGACATGTAAGTGAAATAAAATCACTTTTAGACCTTCAGCCTTTTTGATGGCGTGGCAAAAAAGTGTGACACATACGTCACATTGGGCTTGATGGTATCAAAGTTCCCAACAGTATAAATAAGTGAAATCATGTGCAGGCTTCCTAAACAATATTCTCTTGCTTAGATTTGTACCAAAAAAACTAAATATGATTTTATTATCAAAGCATTATTTAAGACTTAAAAAATGTTACAATTCAAAAATGTTGGTAAAATCACTATTTACAGCCTAAAAAATATAGTACTTGTATGTACATTCAACATACTCGAAGAAATGCTACTTTATTTTAGTAAATGAACACGAATATCTAAAACTAAAATTAACTTTAAAAAGAAACTAATGGTCGCGTCCGTGGCGTAGATGTCAGCATCTCACACTGCAAAGCGGAGGTCTCAGGTTCGATTCCTGGCTAGGGTACAGAAAATTATTATATTTCACATCCAGCGCTCTTTAATTAAACGTAGTTGCTAACAATTAAAGTTTTTATGTCTGTTATTTCACTCCAATGTGATTTCTATGCCACACTGGGTAAGAAAGGGTTAACAGAACTACCAGAGCAAGTATTGGCAACGTTGCTGGCCAGTCATTGGTCAGCTATAAAGTGGGTGGAGGGGGGGCAATGCATACGTTCACAGCTCATCAGCCTTGAAAAATAGTTAATAATATTTTTTAACCAAGGTACTAGCAGATCAAGTACAAATAATTTAACACTCCACCTTGCCTGTTATGAGGAAAAAAACATTTGTTGTTTGGATTGATCTTAGTGTTTGTTGTTTTTTTTTAAATTTTGATAACATTGTACATAATGGCAATGTTTTTTTTTTTTGGTTTAATATATCATTTTTTTAATCGGTTCAGGTTTACTATGATGTTACATTTTTTACAGAGATTTACGAAAACTGGAGAGATTCAATCGCCTTGGTTAATTCTACTGGTGTAAAAGTTCACGTTTGCAGTCAGTGTGGGCGTTCCTATAAAAATTCAAGTTCTTTGGTTAGACATCTCAAGTACGAATGCGGGTTGGCGCCTTCATTCAGTTGTCCGATTCCTGCTTGTGTTTATTGCACTCATCGTAGATCTAGTCTGAAATCGCATTTTGTAACCGTTCATAAAGACCGTTGTCTTGAACTTATTAAGGAGTATTTTGGCTCAAAATCTTAACGATCGTTTTAAGTCATGCAATTGTCTGTATTCGATGTGGAATCCAAAGTTTTCCAGTATTTTTCCTGTCGCCAAGTCGTACGGTCTTATCTTTTAATAGTTCTGATGGTTGTGATTTTTGGATTTTTTATGCCCGACTGTTGTGCACTGGGTAATGTAGTTAGTAAAGGGTAATAGACGAAAAGAAGAATAGAAGACGAATAGAAGAAGAATTTTTATGAAGAATTGGAAATGCCTGACCTGTTCGCGAGTTGAACCCAGGATATCTGGCGGTTGATTTTTTTGTATTGCTCATACGTTATGGCCTATGACATAAATAAAAAAATATGGGATAGCGAAAAGGTGAGTTATATTAGTATGCTAAACGTAAACTGTAAACTGACCAGACATTCGCATGCAGTGACTAAAGAAAATTATGCGAAACCGTGATCGAGATAGTCAAACATTATACGAAAGGGGACCCAAAAATAACGGAACTGAGAGTGCGTTGCCATTCGTAGACGTTAGTAGAGAATTCTCTCGCTAGATGGGGTTAGTAGTGACTTTCAACAAACAACTGCCCAGATGGCGTTAGTTTGTAGGTTATCGTTTGATCGTAGTGTTGTGTTTCTCTTACTGTTGTCATGTTCCGCCTGCGACGTCATTAAGCGTCAAGCCAATCTTTCACTGGCTTGATGCTTGCTTGGTTTCTGGGCCATACCCGTACCAACTCTCATATTTTGTAATGACTGAAGAAAAAGTTTGGATCACTTTCAATCTCGTTTTTCAAGTCCTCATTCGAATTCAATCAAATGTTTTGTTGATTCTGTTTAAGAAGAGAAACAAATTTAGCAGCAACTCGTCTCATTTGCATAACCTCAGTCAAAATTCCCTGGCACGAGCTTCAACTCACGCCTGCCTCTTCTGAAATTTCGTAGTTCGAGAAATGACGAGCCTCGTTGATTTTCTGGCGGCATTTTTTTACGTTTTCATCGTTTCAAGATGTTGAAAGGCGCCCAGAACGAACTTGGTCTTCAACCCTCAACTCACCACGTTTAAAGTCCAAACCATTTGAAACTTGTGTGCGGCTCATAGCATCCTCCTTGAAAGTCGGTTGAAGCATTTGGTAAGCTTCCGTTGTAGATTTTTCAAACAGGAAACGGAATTTCAGACTCAGTATTTTTTCTTTGAAATCTTTCTTAACAACGCCCAGATGGAACACGACAACAGTAAGAGAAACACATCACTATGATCAAACGTTAACTTACAAACTGATGCCGTCTGGGCAGTTGTGTGTTAAAGGCCTGTACTAGCTCCATCTAACGGGAGAACTCTCCACTACGTCTACGAATGACAATGCACTCTCAGTCCCGTTATTTTTGGGTACCCCTGCGTTTACTGAAACTAACTCATTCTTAATAAACTATTAAGTTGATGGTGTTCATATTATTTATGGTGTTCGTATTAGCTAGTCAACTTATTGTCAATTGAACAGTTTAACATTTCATGGTGTTAACCGAAATGAAAAAAACGAGTGATAGAACAGTACAATGTTTATAGAAAAAGAACCAAAGATGTTGAAAAAACCCAAAGAAGAAAACCAATAAGTTGAAAACTACAGAAGAAGACGAAGTTGTATTACTGATAATAAATTTAGACAAATAAAAATAAAAAGAGAATGAAAGATATTCTTGTGGAAAGCGAGGAATTTGTAGAAACAAAAAAAATTATGGTCGCGGAACATGAAACCCTTGATCTGCACAGATGGAAACACTTTGAGTTATAGCATTTTTTAATCACTAATTTTTTTTTGTACTACCTTTCACTGTCTTTAACTTTACTGTGCATAACATTCAAAAAGTCAAATAAAAAAGTGGAGTACCTACACAAATGTAGATGGTTATACTTGATAGTATTTCAACAAGAAGTTTCCACCCGTAGCAATTCTAAACAAGGGAATTTTTTTCATGTTTTGAAATTTTTTCAAAGTTTTAGCGTGCGGACTTGTGTGTCTCGCTTACGGTAGGAGTTAAACCATGTTACGGAAGTAAATTGCAGTAAATTTTATGCTATATGTACGAAAGGAACAGAAAGATTTGTTAAGTAGATCGCACGTTGAAAGATATTGAATTATTGAAAGATATCGAGCAAAACTGCCCATAACAGACAGGTAGAGTGTCAAATTATTTATACTCAATCTGTTCGTTGCAGGGCTAAAATAAATAGTTCTGTTTCTTATCATATGGTCAGCCAATTAAATGGCTGAATCATTTAAGAACAGAAGAGGTAGAGGTGTAAAAGACACTAATCAGAGCTATCTCCTCTGAAAGTAATGAATTTTATTATACAGCCAGACCCTGTGGTGAATGAAGTGAAGGTGTCATTTGCAGAGTGGAAAATATGTGCTTTTCAGAGGGCCCGGCATGCTGATAAGCGTATATACTTTTCCACTCAGTGAGGAAGGCAATGGTAAACCACCTCACTCCTCGTTTTACTTAGTAAAACCTCTACAGGTTCAAACCAGCCTTTTGGCTGATGACCTAAACACAACAACACATCGAGCGAAAACCGAAAATGAAACGTACATTTTTTTATTGGCTTTTTCTTCGCGCGGGCTAGGTCAAAAACTTAAATTTTTGATCGTGGTCATTGTGTATCAGTACGTAATGTCCAAAATTCACAGCTACCGAATTTTTTTAAGATAATATTCGATTGGATTTTATTAAATTTGATTAAAATTGAGTAAAACTGCAGGAATTCGTTGTTCAGTCGCAGCCTTGATAGGATATCCATTTGGATTGTTTTTGTATTGTTATAATATAAAATATTGATATATAATATTGTTATAATTGAATTTTTTTGTTGTGTTTAATTTTATGTTGTAAAACTTAAGTTTTTTTTTTAAGGAAATAAAACAAAAGTATTGTTTATAATGTTTTGGTTTTTATTTGTAATATGCATTTTTTAGCACCTGAAATTGTTTTGGGGATTATTTGTCTGTAAAGTAATTGTATTTAACTTACTACTTATAGTAATAATATTATTAGTAATTTATTTCAGATTTTAGTTTTCTATTTAATGAGAAAAATTTTATTCCCGATAATGGTTCTTAACTTAAAATACAGTAAAACTTCACTGATTCAGAATATATGGAGGGAAGACGAGTCCGAATTAGTAAAATTCCGAATTAGGAGAGTTTTTAACCCTTTCAGTGCCAATATCCGGTTTTCCGGACGTTTGTAAGTTATGCATTAAATGCCAACGTCCGGATAACAGAACGTTTACAAACAAATTTTTTAAACAAAAATTAATGGAATAATATATTTTTATACCGCCTCCGTGGCGTAGTGACTAGTGCGCTATCCTACAAAGCGAAATGTCCCGGGTTCGATTCCCGGCTAGGGTCTGGATTTTATTACGTGCCAAAACCCATCGTTCCAGTTAACTCACAGTAGTCGCTAACGACCAAACTGTCGATGCAACTTTAAATGAATTAAAAAAAATATGTATTTTGAGTATTAATTAGTGTTATCAGAACGATTTTTTTTATAAACACAATACGAATTAATTTTTTACAGGAAACTTATTTTTCTGAAACGTTGAAATTTCGGTTGGCAATGCTTACACCTGCAAGTTGTCGAAATAAGGGCTGGCACTTTTTTGTACATTTTTATACTACAAATTATACGGCACTTCACGATCAAACTATTAAATATTGTTTGGGCACTGAAAGGGTTAAAATACAGTACTGTTACTGTATACTACAGAGTGATTTTTTAGTCCTGTTACCCAATTGTTAATGTCTGGTAATATTTTTCTAAAAAAAATAAATTTTGTTTTGTGACACTAAGTTGGTAGCCCTACTCAACCAGTATGGATATGGCCATGTGAGTTGATTCTCCTTGAGCTGTGTAAAATTTTGTGCCATTTCCGGTCGTGCTACGAACAGAATGTCTTTTATCCTAAAACAATCTCTTGTTTAAATCTGGAGGCTGAAGCTCTAGAACTAATCGTATGTGATACGGATACAATTTAAATTTTTTAGCAGCTTTCTGAGCACTCGAACAAGACAAATCAACATGCGAGGAAAGTTTTTGTAAACTTTTCCATGGAGAATTGAGCAATCTTGTTTTCACATTCTCTTAACGTCATCTGTCAAGAGAGTAGGTCGACCACTACGTTTTCTGCTGCAAACAATACCTGCCTCTAAAAATCAGTTAGTTAGCCTAGAAATTGACTAGAATTGAGTGGAGGAACACCAAAAAATTTAATTTGAAATGATTCTTTTACACTCGCATACGATTTTGTAGCAAAATATTGTTCAAGAATGAAAACCCGTTGTTCTAGGGTAAAAGACATTCTGTTCGTAACACAACTGGAAACAGCACAAAATTTTACGCAACTCAAGGAGAATCAACTCAAACTGTCGTATCTATACCGGTTGAGTAGGGCTACCAACTTTGTGTCACGAAACAAAATATCCCTTTCTTAGAAAAAAATTACCAGATATTAACAATTGGGTAACAGGACTAAAAAATCACCCGGTATTAGTTAAATTTGTGAGTTCACAAAAAGGTTTTCACAAAAGGATTTCGCTGTCTGAGTTTATGTTCATAAACCCTGGAACTATAATTTTTTAAGGTGTAGAAGTGAAATTTTTGGGCATTTATAAAGTTTATAGTAATAATTGTATCCTTAAGAAATATCTCAAATTATTTTAACTAGCATGAACGTCGATAAAATCGTAAATGAAGTATATAATTTCAGCGGTATTATTTTTCCAGGTTCAAACAAAATGTGGGCCCAACAAACGACTCTTCATCAATGCGAACGATGCAATAAAGTATATCGACACGTATCAACGTTAAATCGGCACCTGAAATATGAGTGTGGACTTGAACCTGCTTTTCATTGTCCCGTCAATGGTTGCAATCATAAATGCCATCAGAAATCTTCATTGAAAAGTCATTTCTTTGCGAAACATGCCAACGTGAAGGAAGTTCATAAATTACTTGCTCTTATAAATTAATTCATGTATTCTTTGTTTTATTTTTCGTGGTTATATTTAAATAAATAAACTTTTTGTGTCGATAGCTAAAAATCGTTTGAAGTGTGTAAAATTACTTACTTTATTGTAAAATTAATAGAGACATTATACAATTTTCACTGTACATCGAAACTAAAAATAAATTGTTGAATATTTTTGTTTCATCTTTTAGGTTTTTTTGTGTTAAACGTCCGAGAATATATTGGGAAGGAAAGAATTGTTTTCGTGTACATTTTTTGAAATTTAAGTTTTCACTGGATATATAGCTATGTTTTCAGCCCCCTGAACCCAAAGACATGTTTTTTTTAGCGATTGTAGCTGTGTACCTGTGTGTAAATAAAATACTCAAGCACGGAACAGCGTAAGAAATTGAAACTTGGAACTTAAGTTTGGCACCATAAAGGAACCCGACGCGAACATCTTCATCAAAATCAGTCAACCGGAAGTATTAGGTCATTCGAGTGATTTTTTTAAATCGCCTCATTTTCTACATTTTTTACGCTTTACGTAAAACATTTACTCTCTGTCTGCTGAGAATCTTGGGGAGACAGTGCTTTCGTAGAAAATTTTTTTTTAAAGATTACGGCTTTAATATGCATTGTACGGCAATCATGTTCGTAATCACAGTTTTAGAAAATTTAAATACCCATAATATTTATTTATTCATTTATTGATTTAAAGTCGCATCAAGTGGTTGTGGTTTAGCGACGACGGTGGATTACCGTATGTGACTGTAACTATAGGTTTTGTTTGTGAAAAATCCAAACCCTGGTCGGGAATCGAACCCGGGACCTTCGCGTGGTAAGCTAACGCATTAACCATTACGCTATGGAGGCGGCCACGTACAACTTTTATTTTGAACATTTTTTGTACAACGCCTAGTTTAGTGGCTCTTCGACTAGTGGTTTTCTATTTTTCTTTCATCAAAATCGGCAAAAATGGGATTACTTAAGATTACAGGCTTAGTATACATTTTACGACAATTGTATGTGTGCCTAAACGAAGTTATAGGAAATTAATACCTACAACTTTTAAGCTGTTTCAAGCATTTTTCTCTACAGAGCCTAGGAGGCAATTATTGATTTCCCGTATTTTTAAGTACTACAGAGGTTGATTTTAATTTTGCTCATTCACTCATGATTCCGTTCCGGTTTTCATTACCTACATTGGGAAGAGAAAGTCGTGTGAGTGTTTCACACCAGATTCTGTTTATTTGCGAATGTCTTAAGAGTACACACTCAGAATGATTTCGTTTTAATGAGTTTTCATTGAAATTGCGTATGTTCTTTTGTGAGTTTATCGAAAAATAAAAAAAAACCTGTTGAAAATTAGCCTCGTGCATGATGATTATCACTTGGAAAAAATGTAAAATTATAAATGTCCGTATTATTGGTGTTAGTTTTAAAAGCGAAGTATGTTTTTCGTTTATGTTTAGTGTATATTATTTTTACAGACAGTAACTATGGTTGGATCCAGTCTGGTACTTCTTCGTCTTCAACTGACACGAACGGCCATCGATGCAGTCAATGCAATAAAGTTTACAAACATTCATTCACATTAGGAAGACACCTAAAGTACGAATGTGGACGTGATCCATCTTTCGTTTGTCCAACCAAATGTGGTTACAAAACGCACCATTATTCGTCGTTAAAAAATCATGTGATCGCTAGACATCGTGGAAATTATCAGGAGATTTTTCAAGAAATTGGTTCCACTCGTCAGAATTTGGAGAAGAGGGTTAATTAAATCAGGTAATGAATGTACAGTAACCTCTCAAACCTCTCTTTAGTCCGCCACTTTCGGGACTTGGGTGATGCCGGATTACAGATTTTTCCAGATTACCGAATGTGGGTAATTTTAATGAAGATAATGGTGATAAATCAGGCAATTTAAGAACCCCCAAGCGTTCAACCGAGTACTGTATACTATACAGTAGAATCTCGGTAGTCCAGCCGTGCAGTAGTCCGGCACCTCCAGTAATCCGGCCCTTAAAATATTAGGCCTAAAATTATGAAACCTCACACAAGACAGATTTTGGTTAAAGATTTAAATTGAATTAGGGAAATCAACTCGACCTAATTACGGCGGATTTAATATAATATTGTATGTTTAGAATTTGATTAAAGAAATGAATATGCAGACCTTAATAATTATTGTTAAATGGAATAATTTTTGGCCTTTTATCCAAATCCCAGAACTGGGATAGGCCTACTCTATACTTCATGCTGAATTGACAATGAAACGTAATTCTCAGAACACGAGCACCCCCACACCGAACTAGGCGATGTCAATAGCCGATACTATGTTTAATATAATGACTACAGAAGTAGGCCTACTCAACAAACCTTTTTTAATTAGGTAATTTAATTTAAAATCACATAGAAATTAATGTATATTCATTTTTTGTTTAAATTTATAATTTACAGTTCCAAAATTCTAACACATCCAGTAATCCGGCACAATCTCGGTCCCGAACCGGCCGGACAACTGAGATTCTACTTTATTTGTTATTCTTCCCGTTTTCTTATTATACACGGAGATTGTAAATATCCGGTCAGACCACAAACGTTTCTAACATTCACCATCAGTTAAGAAATACATTGAATTTATTGCACAATTAATTATTTATTATTGCCTTTAGAACACAGTAAAGTAGATTTGAACGAAAAGTTAAATAAAACATTACAAGGTTAGATACATACAGTAACATAGAAGTTAAAAAAACCGTAAAAGGATTCAAATTTAAAATTATATTTAAAAAAAATAAATGGCCCGTACTTAAAAAAGTGTAATGTCTCTTTGTTTCCATGATTCCAATCTTTTCTTCAAAAAATCATTACGAATTATTAAAACTCTGCAAAATTTTAAGCTTTGTTCGAATTGGCAGTTTTTTGTTAAATCTAAACCCGAGGCGTACTGGACTAAAATTTAAAAATTTCATCAATGTAAAATAATTCTTTATAGAAAAATATTTGTGGATTTTAAGTTGGAAAAGAAAAATAGATTTGTGAAAAAATCAAAATTATCTTTTAAAAATGTTATTAGAAAAATAATATCTTATGGTCAACTGTGTTGCAGATTGATATTGCTTTCGTGAAGCACTGCGTTTCACCCCTTCTCCTCAATTAAAGAAATTGTGGTAGTAATATATCTAAGAAAATTTACAGTAATGTTCTATGTATTAAAGGTTAAGAAATTCTCCTATATGTTCTACATGTGTCAAAGAGTCCTTAGAAGAAATAGTTATTTTGATCAAAATTTTCTGAAAAATGACTTAACTGCCAGTTTTTTTTATTAATTTAAATTGTTGATCATATTAAGTTGGTTTTATATTTTATTGATCTAGGTAATAAATAATTATGTTACTATAAATAACGTAGTGAACCCGTGCGAATAAATTCGCACAATGTTGTTTCGTTTATCAAACCCTTATCATTAAATGAATGATTAAAGTTAACAACAAACTTAACTGTTCTTGGAAGAACGGTGAGTAAAGACTAAAACATAGTAGTACGATAATTCTGAAAAAAAAGGTTTTAAACTAAAATTTTTAATAAAATAATGTTAACACAATGTCTAATACCGACTGAGTGTGTTGTAAGATAAGAAGAGAGATGACTCACATCCTGTATGCTTATGAAATATGGCTGTGGACGGGGTAAGCGTGGGAGAACCGCCTTACATTACGCTATATTACCGCTACAATGTAAACAAAATTAACTCTTTTTTCCATTTCGTAAAATGAAGGTCATTTTAGCATTAATTTTAAGTTAAAACTTTTGGCAAATCAAGAGAGGATGCTCTTTAAAACCATGTAAAAATTATTACAATCCGTTCTGTAGAACCCTGTATTTAGGAGTTAATAGAATTCCTATTTAACATACTTTGTAAGCGATTTCGCGTTTTAAATAGGCTGTATAAATTATATTTCGATGCAGTTCATTAGTTTATCTTTTTGTTTTACGTCCGACTGTTTTGTAATTACTGCTAATGCAGACGATTAAAAGAGTGATATGTGAAAATGAGTGATGAAATAATGCTAAATCGAACTCGGGATCTCGGTGAAGAAGCCAGTTGTGTTGACCACTACACCACGGACCACTTTACCACTGAATCAGGTATATGACAAATTTTAAATGAATAAATAACTTTTACAGAATACAACACCTAACAAAATATAGTATGTTTTTTTTAATCGCGGACGGCCTTCGAGGACCACGCAAATGTCATATCACCCTGCATCCCTCTTCTCCAGAAGTTCTTCCTTGTTGAAATTCCTCCCTTCATCCACAAAAACCTTCGTTCGTTATTTATTTATATGGGAAAATTAAAAAGTTGGGTTAGGGTAAATGAATGTTTTATCACTGTACAAAATGCAAAAACGAGAATGACCAGGCATTCGCTTGCTTGGAGAGACCCATATAATCCGAGCAATATAAATTTCGATTTAATGCAGTTTGAATTAGCGAAGTTTCATTGTGTTAGTTCTCTAGAAAGAAATGTTTGGTTCTATGCCGGGGTCTTGGGTTCGATTCCCGGTCAATTTTGGGCGTTTTTCACTTTTATATCATCTCGTATTCAAAATTGCCTACGCACAAGCTGATGGTTTTGTTATAGTGCCAAAAAACTATTTCATTAAAAAACAATTCGTGCCAATTTTCTAGTGTATATGCTAAATGAAACGTTTCTATTTTTGTACTTTGGTTTGTAAAATGTTACATTAATATTTGTTTACAATAAAGTTATTGTTGTTGTGTAGTTTGTTTCTTATTTACGAATTGCAGTACTTGTCAAAACTAAACTTGTCAAAATTTTCATAAGTGTAAATTTCACTTATTGTAGTTATGTCCATTTGAACAGTAGTCTCAACTGAACATATCATTGAGTATAGTATATTGTAATACTAAATTTTTTTATATTTTACACGTATTTTTTGGTATAATAAATTTGTAACATTTCAGTTGTGTTACTGTTACAGACTTCAATAATGCATGGCAACTGTCTTCCGGCTCCTCCAGTTCGATGGACTCAAATTCACATCCGTGTCCACGTTGTCACAGAGCATACAAGCATACGTATACATTAGCACGCCATCTTAGATATGAATGCGGGCGTCCACCGTCATGCCATTGCCCAGTTGTCGGCTGTAATTTTAGTACTTATCATAAATCAGATTTAAAAAGACATTTTGTTGTCAGACATTTTGATAGTGTTTCTGACGTTGGAAAACTAATTTTTTAACCACTTGCTCTTTGTATGAAATTTAAGTGAATTAAATGTATCATTTGTTTGTTTTTTTTCTCAAAAATATCTTAAGGGATAGTCAACCCATAAAATGAAAATAAAAACTACTGGCTATAATAATTTATCATTATTTATTTTTAACATTATATTTACATTTT
Organism: Catonia carolina; assembly: GCA_035578175.1. Taxonomy (NCBI): domain Eukaryota; kingdom Metazoa; phylum Arthropoda; class Insecta; order Hemiptera; family Achilidae; genus Catonia; species Catonia carolina. Next base: position 9,922,230 of record JAQMRL010000016.1, read on the forward strand.
ATATTGTATTTATGAAGTGAATCATGTGTTACCACAAAACGCTTAGAAAGTAGGATCCAAGCAGTTGAAATGAGGTTTTTAAGAAGGGTGAAGGGCTGCTCGAGGGTGGATCTAATACATAACGAGGAAATAAGTTCCGAGTTGGGTGTATTTAGCTTGAATGAAAAAGTGAAGGAGTACCGGAACCAATTGAGGCAACATTTGGAACGGATGCCAGAGGAGAGAATACCTTTAAAGGTGACGGAATGTGTTCCAGTTGGAGAAAGGGAGGTGGAAGACCTCAAAGAAGATGGCAGTAGTCGAGATCTACGGGCTGGAGTGTCTCGTGTTTGTGTAGACGTACAGGATAGTTTGTGAGTTCGGAACAGGCTTATGCCTAATCCTTGATAGTAAGAAGAAAATATTTTTAATGAACGAGTAAATTTACTAGTAATGATGTACCACTTAAACCTGGCCAAAAAAATTAATTAAAGCCCTTAATATATTGGATGGGGGGAGGGTGGAAAAGCAGACTTTTACGGGGAATCAAATATCTCAGGAACCGAGAAAGATATCAACGTAATTCTTGTGCCAAAAAATACAGAAAATTGCTGTCTATTATCTGTTGTATGCTCTTGTATGTAGTTTTTCTTACAAGAAATTAATTGAAGAAAACCCATATGTCCAAAAAATTATTTTATGTATTCACAAATTATTTTTTCACTAAATCCCTATCAAGTTTTTTGTAATAATCATTCAACAGATAATAGAGCAGGAAATTATGAACATTTAAAGAAAAAGGTATCTAAAAATATTTCCAATACAAACCAAAATATTTAATTTTCAAGAATGTACTATCATGCAAAAACACATTATTGGAAAATTTTATTTAAAGTTTAAGGAATAATTTCACTCGCCTTGCTTTATTTATTTTTGTTACAAAATAAACCTACAAACTAGCAACTAATAAATTTCTGATTTATAAATAGTTCACAATAAAAACCTAATAACCGGTGCTATGACGACAAATCATGTACAGTATATATAAATATTTTTTCTCTCTTTAATTCTTTATTTACAACTGTAAAATTTTGCAACAAGCAAATGTGATGATTATAATAATAATGTAAATGACATGATAGGTATAACAGGGGTAGGGCCCCCATTGGTGCCTCCCCAAGAATAAAATTTGTATATCAAATTAGCAGGTCTCTACTTCAGCGTCTTTTAAGGCGTCTATGGGGATTATCAGGTAAAATGGAAGGTGGAAAGTGAACGCACTAGTGGGTTCTCGTGTTCGTGTGACTTGTTGTGAAAGCGTTTGTATAGGTATTCGATGGAATTTTGTACAAGTGGTGTTTTCAAATCTGTATGTAAGGTTTTGTTGCTAACTTATATTTAAAACATGTTTTTATAATTTTTTGTCAACGTACAAACAAAGTAAACACATGATGTGATTTAAAAAATATTTAACTTCAAATAAATGCATAAAAAAATCAAAATTAAAAATAATAATCTTGAGTTGACTACCCCTTTTAATAATGTATACAAGTACAATTTTTTTAAAAAATTGCTTTATGCGTGCGCTAATTGAAATTTTGAAAACAGAATGCTACATACTGCTCTTGTTAAAAAATTTAACTTTATTTTATTTTTACTTTAATTTAAGAGGTTTTTTTATCCTTAATTTTGGATTTTAAAATTAAGATACCTTAGGGGTAACAGCGGTTATTTATTTTTCTAGATCTTTAATATTTTTCGTTCTTGGTTCAATGTGGTTTTTGGATTATTTTTCTTCTAGGTTTTTTCTTAGTCGGTTTTTTTTGTTAGGAATTTTTCTCTATACGCAGCATCCAGTAAGTACATGTGATGTTTCATACCCCTCCTTAGGATCTCTGACGGAACAACTAAATCTTTCTCGAAGCGGCCAAAATGTTTTGTCACGATTTCTTCCTTGGAAAAATTCTTTTCTCTTGTGGACGCACGAACGATTGGTATTATTTAAAAATAAGTTCTTGGAGAATCATGTCGTAATTTGTTTTTGTTACAATATACTACAAGTTTTGCTGATTTTTTAAAATTTATTTATTCACAAATATTACTTTCTCTATGATAAATTAAGGTTCTTTGATTACGCGTCTGTATTTTTAACTACATTTTCAGGCTTTGATCTTTCTCCGGAATTCTCTCATTCGTTGTCTATGTTGCTCTTTCCTCTCCTAGTCCGTGATTTCCCTGTTTTTAACTTTCGTTTTCTTTGAAACCTTGATACATTTTTAGTTTCTTCGTAATTGCTTTACGGGTCTGGGTGGCTTCGTATGTAATTCTTAAGTCATCTAAATCTCAGTCGACCTCACTGAACCGTATCCTCTTCTTGTTACTATAAAATATTTATGGGGAGAGGAACCAATATGGAATACCAATCTTCATTTTTTTCATTTTTCTGGGTTTCTATGACTTTTTTGAAATTACTTGATTTTTTTATCAGTAGGCTAGTAGAAACAGTTTATTTCACAACTAGTAAATACAAAATCTTAAATTTACAAATATAACTTTTTTTTTATTTTCTTTAGCGACATGATTTTTACAATTCACAAAATACCGTAGGATCTTAATATGGAATAGATTGGGTTATAATTTGGAATACTTGGAATAGATACATAATTTGCCTACATAGTTTTTAAAGCACCAAAGTATTAGTCCAATCAGTTTATTCATAGTAATCGCATACAAAATACAACCTTTCAGCACTAGTACATTGTTCATGATATCAATTTATTATACCTCGAGCATTGAATCCACTTTTCATCTTCTTTATCTTCATTTAAATCACTTTGACAAAACACGCTGTATTTGGTCTGTTTGAATCCGGTAGTTGTTTCTGTCTGTATAACCAATGGTGCAAGAAGATCAGGATTTCCAACGTCCTGTCTGGAAAAACACTAGTATTCCATAATAAAACCCTGTTCCATATATGGCTCCCTTTCTCTACGAAACGTTCGTTTATTATTGTTAATTTATCCGACAAGATAAAATGCAGCCGTTTTTGCGTCTTACAAATTATCGTGCTATTCTGCTAAGCGGACTCATTTTACATATTGAACCTGTCGTTGCATAATCTGCAGCAGTGTCTAATGACTAGTTTAATGTAATTTTTCAATAAACTACAAAAAATGTTGAAACTATTATTTTATTGTGTCTAGTTTTCCAAAAGAAAATACAACAATAGGTAAATAATAATCTATTTATTTGTATTATCTTATTTTAATAATTTTAGTAAGTAAAAAAATTAATGTATTTGCGTTTTGAAAATTCATTGTTCGTCTATGTTCATATTCATAAAATGTAATGATCAAAGAAATTTTGTGTAGAAATGAAATTACCTAATATGTATACGTTTATGTAATGTAAAATCTGTTTAAATTAAATGCAGTTTTAAAGGTTCATAGTGTTGTTTTAGTTTATATTATTCATGAATCATTACTACAAAAACATCAGAAAGGTTCTTGAAACAAGAGCTGTCTTCTGAACACGATAGTGTGCGTCATACCATTGTGAGTTTGAGGTCACGAAGTTGCCAAAATGAATTTTCCGCGGGTTACTTGTATGTATATCTGAACCGCACATAAGCACATGAACGCATTTGAAATGTCAACATGTACCTTTATCCTGTATACGATACGTTACTGATGTTTTATATAACTTTTGTTTTGATTTTCAGTTCAGTTTTACAATTTATTTAATTTTCATTCGTGACAGTTTTTAAAATTGTCATCTGTCATTTCCGATGTCCATCCCTCCTCTCATCCAGATGTCAGAAACTTCAAGGGAACGGTTTTTGGATTCGTAATCTACACAAAAAATTACTGGGCTTGGATTGGAGATGAAATTCCTGTTTCGAACGAAAATGGCCTAAAACCGGAAATCAAGAAAACTGAGTCGGAATTTGGAAACAAAAATAGTGTTATTCGATTCCTCTTAAGAGAGTAGATAGAGAGAGAATTAATGGTTTTTGCCATAGGTCAAAGGTAAGCCTTTTTAAAAATAACCTCGAGATGCGTTGTTGTTCAGGTTATCAGCCGAAAGGCTGGTTTGAACCTGTAGAGGTTTAACTAAGTAAAACGAGGAGTGAGGTGGTTTACCATTGTCTTCCTCACTGAATGGAAAAGTACGCTTATCAGCATGCCGGGCCCTCTGAAAAACACAAATTTTTCACTCTGCAAACGACACCTTCACTTCATTCACCACAGGGTCTGGCTGTATAATGAAATTCATTACTTTCAGAGGAGATTCTTGATTAGTGTCTTTTACACCTCTACCTCTTCTGTTCTTAAATGATTCAGTCATTTAATTGGCTGACCATGTGATAAGAAACAGAACTATTTATTTTAGCCCTGCAACGAACAGATTGAGTGTAAACAATTTGACACTCCACCTGTCTGTTTTGAGCAAGCACGAGACGCGTGGTGTCATGAAATTGATTTTTAAAACTATAAATTTGTTACAGGCGCAATTTTTTGAAAGATTTTTACTTTCTCTTGTCCTATACGAATATAGTATAAGGAAGGAAAGTATTATTTTTATTTCGATTTTTACAAATTGACTTTTTTTCCGAAATACACGTTTCCTCTGAACCCTAAACACATGTTTTAAGCGATTGGTCTCGGTTTGTTTGTTAGTGTGCGTGTGTGTGTGTGTTTGTGAACAATTATTTCAAAAACGGAATATCGTACGAAGTTGAAACTTGGACCATAATAAGTTAGGTACCGCTAGTGCACTCAACACGAAGATTTTCATCAATATTGGCCAATTAGAAGTTGTAGTTTATTCGTGCGATTTTCTCTAAAACGGCTCTTTTAAGATTTTTTTAAATCGTCTCATTTACAAACTACATTTTTTAATCTCTACAAGATAAGAGTAAGCACCATGTCTGTTGAAATTCTCGAGGAGGCTGTGCTCTCGAAGCAATTTTTTTAAGATTCCGGCCTTAATACGCATTTTAGGGCAAAAGTGTGTAGTATATATTTAAAGTTGTAGGAAATTTAAAATTATACACTTTTTATCTCACATTTTTCTGCACTGCTTAGTTAAGCGTCAAGTAGCGATTTTCTGTATTTTGCTTATTAAAATCGATGAAGAACAGGATTTTTTAAGATTGCGGCTTTAGTAGACTGTTTATTTAACGAAATAAGTGAGTGAAAGCAAAGTTGGCTTTTCATAAAAATATCTACAACTTTTATTTACTTAAAAAATATGTTTGTTCAGCGTCAGTTTTGTAATGATTTTCCGTCATTTTAAATGGAATAGAGGTTGATTTTCATTTTGCGTCGTTCACTCATGATTTACATGACTCATGATATGTTTTACATTATTTATATTGGTAGGAGAAAGTCGTGTGAGTGTTTTACTACAGATTTGTTAATTAAATTTTATATTTTACAGATTCGAATGGCATCTGGAAAATTGATTTGTCATCTGGGCTTTATGAAACAAACGAACACAAATGTATTCAGTGTAAACGTGTTTATAAACATGCGTTCACTCTTAAACGCCATCTTAAGTTCGAGTGCGGACGTGAACCGTCGTTTCATTGTGACGTACCTGGATGCAGTTTTAGTTCTTATCATAAATCTAATTTAAAGCAACATTATGTGATTAAACATTTCAGTGGAAAACTTGATGTACAGTATAATAATTGAATCGAATACCGTACTTTCTCGAATATACAGCGCACCCGATTTTCGAAGGTACTTTCCGAAAAATTAAAACTATCAAAAATAATACGAAAATAAAAACTTACCAATTATTTGTCCAAATCTAAATAAAAATCTTCATAATGTTGAATAACTCACTAGCGAGAATAGGTATCAAGAAGACCTGCTACTGGCTTGTGGCCCTCCGCACAAATCGAAAGATAGTCAAGAACGAGTCGAATACTATTTTATTCTTTTTTTTTATCCGAGGCGGCGAGAAAACCTCATGTTCACTCCCTCACGATAAGGGAAGTAGTGTTGGACTTAATTGAGGCGTCCTCGTCCAGCTCCATGCAGGCCCCAACCGAAAACCCGCCACCTGGCCACTTGATCCGACATCAGCAAACAACCCTCCATCCCCTTCAGAACTGTTTATATAATACTGCTAGGGAACTGTCGGGTTAAAGAAAAATTACATTTTGTCAGCGGGGCGTGGAAGGGAACCGTAGCCTAATTACCCTCTCGCTGTCACTGAGCAACATTCACTCTCTCACTTTCATGCTTCTCTTTCATCACCAGCTCAGGAAATTAGTGAGCCTACCTTACCTACTGAGATCGAAACAGGAATGATTCACTATGGGAGAGGGCGATCCCGCTGATGTCCATATATGTCTCCTCCCGACCACCCTCTCCGCAAGCCGGCCGCATTGGCGGCGTAGTTGGTAACGTGCTCGCCTCTCATCATGCGGTCTCGGGTTCGAATCCCATTCAGGCACGGCATATTTTCATACGTTACAAAAATCATTTCATCCTTCACCGTCTGCATTAGCAGTAATTGCAGAACAGTCGGACGGTAAACCAAAAAAAAAACCCGCACAGCACCCTACGGTTTAGACCGTCATAAATAAACCAGAACCAGTTTAAATATCAGGAATTTCTAGAGTCAATTTGGCTACTAAGTCTATTAAACTAAGAACGAGAGACTACAATTGCACGGTGTGCTGTCGACAACTGCATCGACGGTCGGTAGGTGCACAGTAACATATATGTAAATTGAAACTGTCGAACACAGTCGCGACACGGTAGCAGCACGGTCCGCGCACAGTCCTACATGTATAAATCCAGCTTCTCTTCTTCATGTAGCATCTCCATTACGAAGGTGTGCTAGCATCATGGCAATCCTGACCTTGGAAACTGTAGCTCTAAATAGGTCGATGGATGACAAATTAAACCACTCTCGCAGGTTCCGTAGCCAGGAGGTTCTTCTTCTTCCAACCGATCGTTTGCCCATAATCTTTCCCTGGATGACAAGATGAAGGATTTCATATTTTGGACCTCTCAAGACATGGCCGAGGTACACCAGCTTTCTCTTCTTGATTTCGATCATCACTTCCATTCCCTTCTGCATCCTCCTTAGGACTTCCATGTTTGTGACTCTCTCTGTCCAAGATATTTCGTGCATCCTTCTGTAAACCCACATCTCAAAGGCCTCAAGTCTTCGTTCACATTGCCTATTGGTAGTCCAGGCCTCTGCACCATAGTACAGCACCGGAAAGAAAAATTAAGCTGGAAATCCAGCTTAATAAGTTGCTATCTTTAGTCGGTTTCGTTGTCATTACCGTCGATGTCAGAACCCGCGTCTAGATTTTCATCCCAAAGTGTGACGTCTTCTGAGCCATCGAGCACATTAGAAATGCTGCAGTTGAGAAATCTTTTTGAAACTAACTCTGGTGAAATAAGTGTCCATGCAGTTTTAATCCACTCACAGATCGTTTCATACTCCGGCCTTTTTATTTTACCCGATGGTGTGTGTATGCTCAGTATTGGCTAACTGCTTTATAGCGACCTTGAATTGGTTTTTTGTGCAACCGTCGAAAGGTTGAAGTACAGATGTTAACCCTCCCGGTGTGATCACTAAATCCAATTTCATTACTGGTAATAGGTTATTATTTTTATTTTTTTCTAATATAACGCGCACACCATTTTATTATTGGGTCGATTTCGTTCGTAAAAGGTGCGCGGTATATTCAGGTATGTACGGTATATCATTTAAGATCCATATTCTCATTAATTGAAAAATATTTTTCTTTCGATTACTCATGGGTATTATTTTTTGTAGTTTTTGAAACAGTGCGTAAATTTTGTTTGTTTGTAGATTATAAAATTTCATTAGTAATTAAAATAAATTATACGAAGGCTGTATATGTATAAGTGTTAAGAAATAAAACATATTTTTTGCAATTTTTTAAATTTATTCCTCAACATAATCCTCTGTCATTTCGACACACTTAATCCAGTTATTTTGTAACATTTTTAAGTCATCACAAAAATAAGATAGATCAAACTCTGCTTAATAAGTCAATTTTAAAGATCACCTTTTCGTTAGTCGTAAACCGCTTTCCGCCTAGCATTTTTTCATGTTTTTTTTTATGTTATCAGCCGAAACGGTGGTTTGAACCTCTAGAAACTGTACTAAGTAAAACGAGGAGTGAGGTGGTTTACCATGTCTTCTTCAATGAGGGGAAAAGTATACTTATCAGCATGTCGGGCCCTCCGAAAAGCATCTACTTTCCACCTTACAAATAACACCTTCACTTCATTCACTACAGGGGTCTGTATAACGAAATTCATCACTCTCAAAGGAGATAACTGACTACTATCAGTTTTACCCGAGTTTGAACCTTTGCATATCTAAAACGATGAGTCGGATTTCAATTTACTTTACATGAAATTTTTTTTTTTTTTTTTTTTTAGCTTTTATTTGTTATCGGGAACTGTAGGGTCTACATTGTTGACAACTACCCAATTTAATCGCTTTTTGCTGTATTTTTGACGTGGATTGGACATGAGTTTGAACAGGGACCCCCAGTAGAGTTTGTTCATGGATGGCTGTCAGCTGGTCACCATACAAAGTCGCTTGCCCAACCGGTGTTACTTAACAAATAATAGCGACTTACTACCACCTGACTGACTGGGCTGGCCCGGAGGCCACATCAAAATTTAGCTCATTTTATTCTGCGTTGACCTATAATATTTTTATATTTTTAATGTTGTTTGAAAATTGTCATATCGAGGTTCGAAGGCAAAAAGACCTGGTTTTTTGCTAACGCAAAAAATTACACGCATTTAGAGGCGTATAACTCGAGAATTATTTGATCGACAAGTTTGAAATTGTAACACTTCATAGCGAATTGTATTTTTACAGCGTGTACAAAATTTCAAATTCGTACGTTTGTTAAATTTTTATTTGTTAACAATATTTTGAACCCTTGCTATCTCGGTAACCGTTCAATCGTTCGGCACGAGCAAACTATCGTATTATTGAGTGTAAAAAAATAGGTTCAAATACCTGTATATTAATAACATGAAATATTGATTGATCAATGTTGTGGTAGAATTTTTGAAATTTGAAAAATAGTTTGGGCCATGCGGTGGGTAGGCGCTTCTATCAGGTAGACATTCCGACAGGATGTCATGTACACATCTGACAACATGGACTGTAGCGTCTATACAATTATGAAACCGATAGAAGTGCCTTTTACACCTCGTTTTTTTCTGTTCTTAAATGCTTCAGTCGTGGCTGATCATATGATAAGAAACAGAACTGTTTATTTATAGCCGTAGAACGATCAGATAGAGTTTAAATAATGGAACACCCCACCTGCCTGTTACGGGCTAATTTTTTTCATATCGGTGACTAAAAATACTGCCCATAACAGACAGGTGGAGTGTCAAGTTATTTACATTCAATATGTTTTGTTTGTTCCCGGGCTAAAATAAATAGTTCTGTTTCTTATCACATGGTCAGCCTATTAAATGACTGAATCATTTAAGAACAGAAGAGGTAGAGGTGTAAAAGACACTAGTCAGAGTTATCTCCTCTGAAAGTAATGAATTTCATTACAGCCAGACCCTGTGGTGAATGAAGTGAAGGTGTCATTTGCAGAGTGGAAAATATGTGCTTTCAGAGGGCCCGGCATGCTGATAAGTGTACTTTTCCACTCAGTGAGGAAGGCAATGGTAAACCATCTCACTCCTCGTTTTACTTAGTAAAACCTCTACAGGTTCAAACCAGCCTTTCGGCTGATGACCTAAACAACAACAACTAAAAATACTCACTAGGGGCCAAATCTGCAGAGTACGGAGGATGAGGCTGCAATTTGTTTTGTAATTTTACTAGTTTTCCCTTGGCGATTGTAAATAAGTGTGCTGGTGCATAATTATGGTGAAAAATACTAGATTCACGGAGAGTTGAGAGTTTTTTTTTAGTATAAAAATAATGAAAATGTAAATAGATTTTCTTTTTAATTAATTCATGTAGGATATGTGGAAAGAGATAAAATGCATAAAATAATTATTTTTGTAGGTGGCATTTGGAACAAGGTTTTAAACGGCAATGTTACAGAATTGTCTTCTTCATTGGACGGATCTGGATCGAAATACGCTTGCCCGAAATGCGGAATGAACTACAAGTATTCTACCAGTTTATATAACCATGTTACTTATGAGTGTGGCAAAGAACCCCAATTCCAGTGTCGTGTATGTAAAAAGAAATGTCACCGGAAGTGGAATTTAAGACGTCACATTTTACTAGTTCATTCCGATAGTAATTAATACATGGAAGTATAAATAAACTTTAGTTCAAAAAAATTAAAAAAAAATTTTTTTGTAAAATAAAATATTTTAAATAAAGTTGTCATATTTAAAAAAAAATTATTTTGTATTGTAATTTTTTGTAATGGTTTTTATATTAATTTATTTTTTAATCCGTTATGTGTGTACGTTGCGATCTGTTCTATTCAACCCCATATGACCCAATGAAATAAGGTTGATGTGTATGACGTGTAAATTTGGTGTTGTCTTGTACAGACCCAGGCCGAACATTCCTAAGATGTATGGTTAATTAAACCCCAACTATCAAAACGTACATCGGTTACCTCCATCTAGTAGGTATTAAAATTTATATGAATGTAATTACCTTTATTAGAATTTGAACCAGGAACCTTCTTCTCCAAAAAATTAGTTGTTTACCAGGTAACTCGCGGCGACGACGACTTTATCTCTAGAACAACCCGGTGGGTTAGTTTTAATTTTTAATATTCTTTTATTTATTGGAACGGTTGCGATTGTCTGGATTTTATTTAAAACTCATTTGATGAAAATTAATTTACTTGATTTACCAGTTATGTTAGCTATTAATAAAATCGAACGATTTTCTAGAATTATTTTTTTCCATTATTTTTTATCTCTATAATCTGTGGATAGTGAATTTTCTAAAATGTAGGCCTACGTTGGTTTTCTGGGTAAACAAAATGAGAAACTTTTTCTATTTTTATAAGGGCTGTATTAATCAAGTCAATCAGGTTTTCGTAAACGTGAGCATAAATCATGAAGCAAAAAAAATGTCTGCTGAATAAAAGGTACTACTGTCCGTTTATTTATTATTTACACTCGAGTTTGAGACTTAATAAAAACTGTACCATATGGCCAATTTAAGAAAAAAATAATATAGTATTTTAGATTATTTTTATTTTGTGTTTAGCGACGTTTAAAAAAAACTTTTAACTCATTTTTGTTAGTTACAAAATTGTGGGAATTATAAAAATTGGCACCCATTTTTCAAATTTTGCCTCATTCCGTGAATTTCATTGGGTGTTCTAAAAATTCACCGAACTGATTGCGTTCAAATATTTACACTTGATAGTCTATTTGATTAAGTATGTATCTGAAAAATTTAAAATCCGTTCCTTAAACAGTTTTTTAGTTGCTGTTTAATCTTTGGAATTTTTTTTTATGTCGTGTCGACATAAAATGGTTATTAGCGACTAATTTTGATTAAGGAATGGTAGATTTGAACTTGTAATAAATTTCCATTCCTTAGCCGGGAACGGAATCCATTATTTCCGCTTTGCAACATAACGTACTAACCACTGGAGCAGGGAGGCCGCTATGAATCCATATTACTTTGATATCCAACCGACAAATAAGCACCGGATTAGACTTGATATCTTAAGAGAAATTTTAGATATGTCAATACTATGTACATGGTAAAATGGTATGTTTGCTTTAAATTTTTGGGGAATGTATATATTTTTTATAAATTGCAGTATACTAAGGGAATGAAAACGGGGAACATCGTTCCAGTTGCAGCGTTGCTACTCTGTGAAACTTAGTTACTCTTTTTAATTTCCTTCTCTAATATTCTTCTTTTGAGAATGAACATGAAGTTAACCTTTTTTTTTATTCAAAAATATTAAAGGGATCTGCTTAAAAAAAGTAAGTGAAAGCATTTGTCTCTTATTTTCATACCGCCCAATGTCTTTTAAGTTCTTGTTTAATTAAAATTTTGCTATAAATCCGTTATTACAATAGGTTAGTTCATTACTTCAAAACAAATTTAAATGGTTGAATGAACTTATAAAATTATAGTAGTTTTGGAGTCAAAGTCGTAAGGAGTAAGTAAAATTTGTTTTATTATTAAAAACCAGAAGCACGTTCAACGCTCCCTGGTATGTTAGAAACGACGACCTGCAACGGGACTTGGGAGCGGATTACATAGACGAAGTAATTCAGAAATTTGCCAGGAGTCAAGAAGAAGACTTCTTCACCATGTGAATGCCGAAACTTTTCAGCTACTGGACAACGCAGATCTGAAATAGGAGGCTTTCTCGTGTGAAACCATTTGAACTGGTGTAATGAACAATATGAACTTATTAAGTCGTTAGTTAATAGTTTCTTGTATGTATTTTGAAGTGTTCGGTAAATATTATGAACAGTGTGTTAAAATATATCGAACATAAAACTAAGAACTACTAGTTGGTAATTTTTAGATAAAGTACTTAGATCAATATTAAGTTAAAACAAAATTTGTTAGTCTTAGACTAGTCACAATAAATATCATAATCTAAAAATTGAAAAGTATGTATTTTGTGTTACTAATTTAGAGTAAAGAATTATTTTTTTGAAAATTGACAATTTTTTAATGTTTCAGATGATTCCATTTGTAAAACATCGAGATTTTTTGAATATTCCAATTCCGATCAAGGAAATCTGATGGATCTACAGGATAATGATCTATCGTTATTGTATAATAATCCGGATCATAATCTAGCCGTTAATCTAGATCCACCTTTTGTCTGCTATAAATGTAATAAAAGTTACAGACACCGACAACATCTTAAAAGACATATTAATCTTGAATGCGGCAAGGAACCTTCCTTTGAATGTCCTTATTGTTTCAAAAAATTCCATCAGAAAAATAATCTGAAAAGACATGTCGTCTCGATTCATTATAAAGATGTACATAAATTATTTAGTTAAATAAATTTTAAAAAAGTAGAGATTTTATAAATGGCTAAATTATGAGAAATACTTTCTCTAATTGATGGTCAGTAGGAAATGTGAAATGATATCGACCACCGAACCGAAGATTTATTTCTTGACTCAGGATTATGAGAAATTGGTTGGTGCCAATTTTTTCCATCTATAATTTTTCTAAGTTTGTCCGTTACTTACATATATCAGAAACTACAAGAGATAACAACCAACGGTTTTCGGATTCGTAATCTGCACAAAAAGTAAGTGGACCTGGATTGGATTTGAAGTTCCGGTTTTGAGCGGATGTGGCCCAAAACCGGAAGTCAAGAAATCGTTGGAATTTGGAAAAAACATTGTGGCTTTCGATTCCTCATAAAGGGTAGCTTTCTTGCTTAGCTTTTTTTCTTACATTTCTAACGAAACTTAAGTGAACTTGAACCCATTACAAGGAAGGATAAGCCCGAGTTAAGCGAACACGCGTTTTGATTTCTCGGGTCGAATTTTTCTCTTCAGAGAAAATTTCCACCACCCATAACATGCCTTGTTTTATAAATGGGATTTTTTTAATGATTTTTCTTATTCCAGTAGGATTAGGCTTTTGTCAGTTCCGATTTGACAAGATTTACCGTTGTTTCCGCATTCACATCTTCCAGATGGCACTTCATTTTTCTAAATGGTACACGATCATCTGACATAAGAACATGACTTTTCTATTGTTGACTTTATTCTGTCAATTAATTATTTATCTGTATGTATAAATGGGTAAATCCTCGCTGACTGCCACACTCGTCACTAATCATTTTACTTAAACAATAGCTAGAAAGCTGAAATTTGGAGGGAATGAACCCTTTAAAACAAATAGAAAAGAAACGATTTCGATATTCCACCGTTAGTTAAGGATTTTAAAATTTTGTTCGACCCGTAAACCAATATTTCTTTCGTTTAGTACATTCCGGTCAAGCTAGATGGCTGAAAATCGGTGGAGATATTACTTAAAGTTCAAATATAAAAATTACCCTTTTTACCAATTCCAAAATGTACCCCTTAAAGATTGAAAAGGGCGTCCAACCCTTAAACTAGTATTTTCTGTTTACTAATTTCCAGACGAGATAGATGGCTGAGTGTTTATGTTTTATTAATATTTTCACTAAAAAAATTATCTCTGAACAATTTCCAAAATTTACTACCTTTTAACCTATATTTTTATTCGCTAAGTTCCGGACGGTTAGGTGGCTGAAATCAAAATATTGTATTTATTTTTGATTTTAACATTTTTTAAATTTAATTATAGATTTATTGTATTAAATAATACTACTGAAATATATTTATTTGGTGATCCCTGTTATTTCTAGTCAGATTTAAGATAAGGTTTCTAATATATAAATAATATATACTTTTTGAATAATTGTTTTATTTAACTTAACAATCAGAAATTCGAAAATCGACCTAGGATAATTTTTGTATTGTTACCAATAAAATAAGCAAAAATATTTCGATATTATTAATTTTTATTTTTTCTCAGTCCTTGACCATTTCACAGGTGGAAGATATATTTTAATAATTTATTTTTGTGTTGCTACGATATGTAATATTGTTCTTCAGAGCGGATAAATTTTGATTGCTATTAAATTCTATGGAACAGCGATCTCTTCTGCGACTCACATTGGATTAAGGTCTTAATGCACCCGACCTTATTCTCCAAAGTTATGAAATCCAGATTATTCTCTAATTTTAACAACCGTTTTTGGTGGAACTGAAAAAATCTGATATGAAACACATATTTTTTTTTCATACCAAAGTAAAATGAAAAACATAATCTAATTTTAACCATGAATGAATGACGCTAACTAAAAATAAACCTGACTTGGACTTAAAAATTCGAAAATCACTAACCTACGGTAGATTAAACTCTAGAAAAAACGCTTGAATAAAAGTTGTATGTTTTTAAATTTTTTATAACTTTAATGCTTACAAGTGTGCCCTAAAATGCAAATTAAAACCGAAATAATTATGTTATATTTTCTGAAAATATAATTTGTTTCCCCCGTTTTTTTATTTTATTTACGTAGTTGTTAGAGGAAAATGTTTACAATCTCATTGATTTATTTGTATAAAACTTAATCATTTCTATGGGATCCTAAACATAATAGCACTATAAAAAAATTAAAGGAGATGCCTGGAGGGAAACAAGTGAAGGGGCTATCTAAGGGCGAATGGAAGAAAAGAAGGTGGTGGTATGTTTACTAGCTTCTAATCGGCTTGAGAAAAAAGTACTAAGCAGCAGAAATACAGGGATGAGGGTTTCGATCTTCTAAAGCAGATTCTCAAAAACAGTACTCGATATACCCGTGGAAATTTTATATTGGCCGTGTATTTCTTGTAACTTTAGGTCCATGAAAAGCTCCGTATTAAGTGTATTTTATAGAGATTGGTGTGCCACCAACGTCGTTGTTTCCTCTTGTTCTTGCATAAACTCCATCACTTAGTCGCACCAGTCTTCATTAAAATAGCGTAATTTTTATCGCGTGAAGGCATTATTGCAAGTACAGAGAGTGTCGATTATCCGGATTATTTGGTAACCGGATTATCGAATCGTTCTGATTTTTGAAATTAACCAAAAGACCCCAGTAGTTGTCGTCAACGTAAAATATTAAACTACAATCGATCTTAATTCACTGTGATGTTTACAGAAGAGGAACGGATAAATAAATCCATTCATATACATACACACATACAGCAGTAAAAGTTTTACTTAAAAGAAAAAACATACTGTTGTATTGCTTTTTCTATGTAAAGTAAATCTAGGCCTACTAGGAACTAGCCGGCCCGTGGTGTAGTGGTTAGCGCAACTGGTTTCCACGCCAGGGTCCCGTGTTCGATTCCCGGTCAGGTCTGGCATATTCTCATCACTCTTCTTCATTTGTCATCCTTCTCACCATCTGCGTTAGCAGTAATTGCTAACGCAGCTAAATAAGTAATTGCTAAAAAAGCCGGCCCGTGGTGTAGTAGTTAGCTTAACTGGCTTTCACGCCAGGGTCCCGGGTTCGAATCCCGATCAGGTCTGCCATTTTCTCATCACTCATCTTCATCTGTCATCCTTCTCACCATCTGCGTTAGCACTAATTGCTAACGCAGCTAAGTAAGTAATTGCTAAAAAAGCCGGCCCGTGGTGTAGTAGTTAGCGTAACTGGCTTTTACGCCAAGGTCCCGGGTTCGATTCCCGGTCAGGTCTGGCATTTTCTCATCACTCATCTTCATCTGTCATCCTTCTCATCATCTGCGTTAGCTGTAATTGCAAAACATTCGGACATAAAACAAAAAGTACTAGAAACTAAAGAACCTACCATTAAGTAGTTCCTACACAACACACCCTTGCGTGCACTCTGCACTCTATTGGAAACGGCGATTATCAGCCGTTTTAGGCACTTTTATACAAATACGTATTGTAATTATTGTACGAGCAGTCAATTTGTCCGGCAGAATCGAATCCGGATTATTGAGGCTCTTATGTACATGCTGTGGTGGCTGATAAACTACTGCTGGAGGTTCGCGATGTGTTTTTTGCTTTCCTTTGGTTCGCAGGACGTTCGTTGTAAAAATAGTTTCAACGAACATTACGCGAACCATTCGGTTTGTATAATGGTTACTTTTCTGTTTAGCGCGCGTAAAATGGGGGTAGCGTAGTAGTCAGTACAGGAATATTGTAATACAGTCTGAACTGTATTAATTGGAGGACGGTTGGAAACAGTTTCCGTAGAAATGGTGGGGGTAGTTCTACGCGCCTCACGGAAACGTGAACATTACGTCTTAACGCAACGTTTTTGTGAGTTACTTCATTATGGTTACTGCAGAATTTGTTAACAAAAAAGTTTGTTCGTAAATATGTTACTTTTTTTGGCACTGACGTAGTGTCAAAATTTGAAAAACTATGTGAATTTTTGTCATTTACATTAATGTCCGAGTACATATCTTTATAACATTGTTACAGATTTCAATATTAAAGATCAATCGAATTTCGTGGATGACGTATTCCGGTTGTCGTCAACAACTCACCTTCTTCTGCCGTCCAACCATTTTAAAAGAAGAGAACGTTCTAGCCTCCAACATACTTCAAAACATCCGTGCCCAAATTGTTTCAAAAGCTATGTTTATAAACATGATCTAAGAAGACATATCCGATTCGAATGCGGTCTGGAACCGTCATTCTGTTGCAAAATTTGTGGCCGTAGATTTCATCAGAAAAGTAATCTTAAAAAACATGTTTTGACTATACATCATATCTCTTGGAATGATAGTAATTGTATTTTATAAATTTTATATGTAATGTTATGTAAAAAAGATTGTTGAAAATTTATTTATATAAAAAAATATATCAATCATGTGCAATTAAAATTTATGAATCAAAATAAAAAGGTACTAATTTTAGAAATTTATTTCCTGCCGGCCGCATTGGCGTAGTTGGTAACGTGCCCGCCTCTCATCATGCGGTCTTGGGTCGAATCTCATTCAGGCACGGCATATTTTCATATGTTACAAAAAATCATTTCATCTTTTACCGTCTGCATCAGTAGTAATTGACGTTAAACCAAAAAAACGAACAACAAAAGATCCTTGTAGTACTAGCAGCTAGTAAAATAGCGTGGCGTGGGATATGCCTTAATGAAAACAATAAACAATAATAATTTAATCAATGTGATTACAAAAATTTGTTTTTTCAATTATCTAAGAATATTGTTTCTTAAGTATAATTTAGGGGCTAATGTACGTATTTTTGCCCCTTTCTGGATTATGTGCCTGATCTTTCATTGATATTTCATTCCTAAATTTTTTCTTCTGGTTGCAGATACATTCTGATCTGATCCATATAAATGCTTCAGGTTTTATGACAACGATATTGATTTTTTTTATTAAAAATGTTTTTTGTTTGTTCTCTCATAATTTTATTCAATATATCTTTCATTTCCTTATGATTTCTATTCTTTTGTCGAGATTCGGTTACACAATCTAGTTCCTTTTTGGTATATAAATCGAATGATTTTATTTGTTAAATTATTTAGCCTACGTATTTTTATTTATATCCTATTTAAATAGGTAATAATTTTGCACTGGAAAACTATTTATTGATTAAATCAAATAACGAATAAATTTTTTTAAATTATATTTTTTTTTATTAATTTAGTAAAATGTAATAATATGTTTATTTATTTTTTAGAAATTTTATTTTTATTTGTAGCTATAAATATATTGTAGTATTTTATTTTGTTATTTTATTAAATCTTTTTTGTGAATGCAATTTATTTGGTTTTTGTGTAATAATTTCGTTTATTACCTGTTATGTTATTTGTATAAAATAAGATTGGGAATTTTCTTTGCAGTGGTTAAAATATTTCATTTTTCACAAATAGTATCTGTTAAAATTTATTGTGTTGGATTTTAAGGTTTTTCCGTTTATTGTTTTAGTTTTTCCAACGTATTTAAATACTATAATTAAAAATGTATTACAAGATATTATTGTTATGTTAGTCCTGGGTTTGAATCTTTAAAAAGTTATTTCCTAATTTCAAGAGCAAATAAGAGGAGATTATCATGTTTACTAGGATTGAAAATATCCCTTTTTTATTTGATTTTGGGTATGGTACTGTACGCTGCTGCCCACAACAGACAGGTGGAGTGTCAAATTATTTACACTCAATCTGTTCGTTGCAGGGCTAAAATAAATAGTTCTGTTTCTTATCACATGGTCAGTCAATTAAATGACTGAATCATTTAAGAACAGAAGAGGTAGAGGTGTAAAAGACACTAATCAGAGTTAACCTCTCTGAAAGTAATGAATTTCATTGTACAGCCAGACCCTGTGGTGAATGAAGTGAAGGTGTCATTTACAGAGTGGAAAATATGTGCTTTTCAGAGGGCCTGGCATGCTGATAAGCGTACTTTTCCACTCAGTGAGGAAGGCAACGGTAAACCACCTCACTCCTCGTTTTAATTAGTAAAACCTCTAGAGGTTCAAACCAGCCTTTCGGCTGTTGACCTAAACAACAAACTGTACGCTGAACGCCACCATTTCCGTATCTGATTAAAATTTTAATGATTCCTCTGATATACAGGGCGGTAGAAAATTTTGTTGTCAGAAGAGGTTCTGTTCAAAATATCTGTAGGCCTACTCAATTTCAAATTTAGACGTCGCTTCGTACTGTTTGATTGATCCGGGGGCACGCCCCAGACCCCACAGAGCGTGCCCATAAAACTGCGGTTTAGCTACCTTATCCTCGTCTGCTTTCGAGGTAATGAACGCTGGCCGTCCATTATCGTAGCACCTCCAAGTGCTATTCGTAGTGCATGGTTGTGCGCAGTACATCTATGTGTGGTAGAGCCACGTGCAAAGCATTAGCGGCGTAACGAGCTCGATGGCTACTCGTCCAACGTTTACACGAGTACTGAGGGGAGTGGGGCGCCCTGCGGATGTGACCGCACCCACTCATTTGGGTTGGCCTCTCAGGGGTTGTGGGTTCGCCTGCTAGGTGCCATTCTTAAGCCACTAAGCTGCTTAAATTCCTCGGAATGGGCATGGTCGGCAGAGGAATAGATAAATACGCGTTTTTGATTGATCCTAATAGTAGTTAGATCACAGGATAATTAGTGTAGTTATTTAGTCGACTGAGAAATTTACCTAAAAATTATTTGGCTAATTATTTTACTGTCAGTATTTTTAAATCGTCGTGGAGGTTTTTTATTGCTTACTTAAAAGAAAGAAAACGCTTTAATACCATGTTAATAATTTTAAGTGAAAGACCTAGATCGACTTGAAATTACTTTCTACTAGTGCTATTCGAAAGAGCTGGACTCATATTTTTAATAAGATTTTGTAAATTTAAATTTTGGAACAGATTTAATTTTGATCGAGGGTTTAGGTCGAAGGTTTTTATATGTCTTTGATCCGTCCACCTCTTTTGCGTCTATAAAGCCACTAGCAAAAGTAACGTAATTCTATCACCTGGAAACTATGGACGTTACTCAGAATTAAAAAATTCGTTTTGATTTTTAACAATTCTTGCCCGTTTATGATTAAACAAATGGAAACTGTTAATCAGTTTTCCAAAAATGTTATAAAATATATATTTTTATTTAAAACTTAAGGTTCTATTATCAATTCATTTTTAACTCACTGGATTAGTCCAGTGGTAAATTTGTCGCCACGAGTCAGCTGTTTAACAGCTGATTTTCGGAGACGAAGGTTCCGTGGTTTAAATCCCAGTAAAAGTAGTTACTTTCTATACGGTTTTGAATACTAGACTGTTGGTAACGGTGGGTGAAAAAAATTATATTGTTTCCTTAATTTTTCAGATTTTAAAAAGTAAAAAATTCTTTACCCTTGTTACGTTTTGACTTGGTATAAATTATATTCTATTAGAATTTCTGGATCGTTTAATTTTACCTTAACATAATTTACGTAATCGTCTGTGTAATCCGTAGTAGGCTGATTCTATCCTGCTTTCCTTATATTCCTTTTATTTTACTTTTATGTTATTTCCATGATTAATTGATTTCTATGATACAGACTTAAAAAGGAAGTCCATCTTATAAAGAATTTTTGTTTAAAGAAATTCGATATAATTGTAGAGAAAATGTTTTTAACAAAATGGTATATTTTTGTGTTAGTAACGTGTGTTTTACAACAATTTATCACAATAATTTTACCTGGTGCTATAGAATGGGGTTTCTTTAATTTGACATTAATTTCTTGTAAATTGGATAAAATTCACCCCAGCGAAACTCTTTACTCGGTCAAAAGGGGCTACTTTAAAGAATTTCCTTATTAGAAGCCTGAAAGTACTGCCTTTTTTGAAATTACATGGGCTGTCTTAAATCTTCCGATTACACTTTCAAATGTAAACATAACGAGCTTTTCATAAATTGACAGAATTAATTTTTTTCTACAGTTCAAATTTGTCGATTCCTTGGTGTTGTGCTCAGCGCAATTGGGTTCTGCATCCGAGGTTTCTGGTTCGATTCTCAGTCACAACTCGCATTTTTTTCATCACGCATTTTCATACATCACTTTTCCTATTGTATATTAACAATAATGTACAAAACTAGTGAACGTAAGGGAAAAATGAATTGACGAATGAAGTTTTGAATTATAAAAATAGTGGCTGTTTTTCAACCCTCACTTTGTTTTAGGGAATGAGAGTAAAGTCTTGAAATAATTTCTATTCGTTCTTTAATATAAATAGTAGCTGGATTTCAGCCAAAATATTTTTTCACTTATTTTAAACTCTTAAAATTTTGAAGGTAGACTTCCTTTGAAAGAAAAAAGTAATCAGGGATCATGGTGGATTGTTTTTCTTTTTTTATAACTATTTAATAGTTGTCTGTTTTACATTTACAATTTTTTTTGTTTGTTTTTTATAAATAATTTATGTTGAATTGCAGGCCATTTTAATCTCCGTCATTTTCTACAAGGTCAGGATAAGGATCGTGCAGAAAATTCAATGTTCCAATGTCCTAATTGTAATAAAGTTTACAATAGGAAATGTAACCTTCAACGACATGTCCGCTATGAATGCGGAAAAGAACCCCAATTTCAATGTGAACATTGCAAAAAGAAGTTTCTGCGACGTGATAATTACGTGTTGCATGTTAAAGTTTATCATTCAGGAGTTAGTCATTTATTTTAATTTTTATTGTTTTATTAGTTTTTGTTTTAAGTTATTATTTTAAAATCTTGGCTGACAAGTTTTGAATTGTACTTTAAACCTAAAACAATTAATTCCGGTAATTAGCAAATTTGTAACTTTTCCTGAATCGAATTTTAAATTTCTCACCATAAAAAATCGGTAAGATTTAAAATTAGAATTTTCTAAATAAGGTAACACTATTTACTAACATAATTTTCGTCTTTTTCATAATTTTCATAGAGAAACATAAGTTTCGCCTTTCTTAAAATGTGTAACGATGGGATCATAGTATGGAACTAATAATGTCATATAGAAGACATTTATTTTAAAATATCACCTACGACTGTAATCCCATTGCACTTCATGAGATGAAACTCAGAATAATGGTTGTTTACCTTCCGAGAGGTCTGCCAAAATCTTGTGTAACATGTCGTATCTAGTGTTCATACTGAACTGCCATCATAGGAAACCTGGCAGAACTAATTCTGTGTTGAAGTTCGCACCACTGCCTCATATAACCTGTAATTCTTTCGCCTTTAACTAAAACTTTTAGTTTCTCCCGTATTATAACATTTGGAATCTTATCCAGCAGTGAACATCTGTTAGTACTTCTTAAGAATATCAACTTAAGTACCTGAATTTTGTTATTTAGTGACTTTGAATTGGTCCATTTTTTCACATGCATACTGAAAAGTGAAGACGGCGAACAAGTTATAGAATCTTAGAGATGTATTGTTTCACAGATATTCTGGAACCTGATAAGTTTCTCATTAACGTCTATATCTTGTGTGTACCAGATATTACATCATATATATTTATAAATGACTCGTCTGTTCCATATTGTAATAATTGTTGATCACAGTATTTTTATCTTCATATTGAAACCGTATAATTTATCTATATTATAAAAACCAAGCACAGCTCTTACCAATGTTTCCTCATTCCTGTATAATAACTATGTCATCTGCAGAGCCTTATTGTTTTAAATTATTATAGTAAATTAAT
Source organism: Catonia carolina (assembly GCA_035578175.1). Classification (NCBI taxonomy): domain Eukaryota; kingdom Metazoa; phylum Arthropoda; class Insecta; order Hemiptera; family Achilidae; genus Catonia; species Catonia carolina. Next base: position 9,944,902 of record JAQMRL010000016.1, read on the forward strand.
GTTGAAATTATTGTTTACGTATTAGTGACCGTCTATAGGAAAAGTTACCTTATTTTCACTAAGCAAAATTTTCAGGAGAGCAAAAAACTGAAATTAGGTCAAGTAATGACATTTTTGGTTTTATTGATTAAAATATTAATTTATTCTTTTCTATGTAAAAAAAATAACCCTATTTTATTTTGTTTTGAATTTTAAACCTGATTAAGTTCACAAAAATAGATAGTTTGTCAAAGAGGGAAAACGGACTTTAGCTTTACCAATGAATTTTTTATTGGGGAAGTTAAGATCCTTTTTCTGTTGGAAACTAAAAGTTCTCGCTCAAAACATGAAAAAAGTAAAAATGATACATGAAAATCAATAAAATTTTCAGAGTGTAAATTATTAGTTCAGGCCTAGAAACAATCTTTTATTTTTTTATTTTTTTTTAGATTAGTTTCCTTAGTATTATTTCAATTACATTTGTTAAAAGTGAAAAAAGTTATATTTTGTAATGTTTTATTTATGTTGTATGTTAAAACTGCAATAAAATGTTTAAATTTTTTGCCTGTCCGTGAATTTTTACGTTTGACATGATTCAGAAAATCTGCTACAAATATTAATTATTTGAAGATATTACTGGATTCAGCACAAAGTATTACATAAGTAAGACATGACATCTGACGAAGAGAAGGAAAGTAAATAATAATAGAAATATACTATTTGAACTATATTATCACTAAAATATTAACTAAAATATCAACCAAAATAAAACCAAATTTTTTATCGGGAAATTGCAATTACAATTTAACTGTGTTCTACAGTTTGAAATTAGCGCTTTCCAATGGTACCAAAATCACGTTTCTACAACTAAAAACTTGTTTTTGTTTTTATAAAAACACATGTCATGTGAAAATTTTCCTGTTTTCGTAATTAAGTCATATTGTGCATATGATTTTTAGTTATTTTGTCACAATTTTTATGAATTTTTTTAGTATTTATCTTTCAATCTAGAATGCAATTTTTTTGTAAGGTTTAGGCTGTACAATTTATGTTGCATAAATTAATTTAGTGCATTCCTATTCGTATAAAGCAGAAATGCACTAAGTAAGTACATTTTTGTATAGAAATGCGTTTATAAATCTGTATCACCATTTCACAAAAACTGTGTTTTTTCATACAAAAGACCTGTTTTCTCAAGAACCAATAAAGCTTTTTCCTCTAAATTTTAATGGCACATTTCTTACATTTATTTACATCAACAGACGGGGGGCATTTGACGTTATTTTAATTTATACAAAAAACATACATTTTTTTCATAAAATTTCAGTTTTTGGAGTAGGCATTGACGGAAAAATTTATTTAAAAAAATTAATAATCTATATATTTTAAAATGACTTTGTCTATCTGTCAGGAACATATCAATGAATAAATGGTTAAAATTTGAAAATTTTCTGGCCATAGTTAACGGAGAAAACGGGTCAAACATTAACATGGGCTAAGGTATCAGTTCCGACTCCCCTTAAATTTTCTGTAAGAAACAATTATAACCTTTCTTTTGACTTCGGTAAAGATAGGTTCCTTTTCCTATGGACGGTCACATTGAATTATAATTTTTTTCTATTAAGTAATAGGCAATGCAAGCCTATTATAAATTGTTATTACCAAATTTAGCTATTATGGAAAATGTCCAGAAATTTAATTGTTAACCATTTCTACATCCATATTTTTGTAAATAATGTAATGTAAAAATGTTATTGTTATTTTTAAATATTGGTTCTATTAGTCTATAAATTTATATATTTTTATAAAATGTATTTTGAATAGTTTGTTAACAAGTTGTCATTAATAATTTTATATTATTATAAAAATATGTTGTTTTTTTTTGTATATTTTTGTTTTATGTTTTTATTTCTATTGTTGTTTTACATCTTTACTGTTTTCCAATATCTGCTAATGCAGATGGTAGAGAATTATGTTGTATAAAAATGAATGATGAAAAATTGCCAGGCCTGACCGGTAATCGAACCCGGGAACCCGGCGTATAAGCCGGTTGCGCTAAAACGATTATTGTGGATCATGTTACAGGATGCAGGCTTTTCCTGCGTAATAAATGTTGAGATCTTTTTTTAAAATTGATTCCGGGTTGTTTCGTTTTGGAGTCTTATTAGTTTACCCGCAGTGTCACTAAGGTGACCTTAGTTTATTTAACTGTAGATTTATAACTCGACAAAGTTTAGAGTTTAAATAATTTGATAATCCACCTTTCTGTTATGTTAATAGTCAGCTATAAACATTTTATACGTTTTAGTAGTTTCTATTTATAGTTCTAGTTATTTATGCAGTTTTAACAAAGAGAAAACGTGTTAAAGGACCGCCTCCGTGGTCCAGTGGTTAGCGTACTACGCTGCAAAGCGGAGGTCCCGGGTTCTCGATTCCTGGCTTGGGTCTGGAAAATTATTACAAGTTCAAACCCACCGTTCTTCAACCGAAGTAGTCGCTAATGACCAAGATGTTGATGCGACTTCAAATAAACTAAAAACGGTAAAATTATTAGTATTTTGAATAAGAAAATAGAAAACAACGGTAAAAAAGTATAACATTTGATACTGTTTTATTATACAGGTTGATTCAAAACTATACGGCAATCTCTTGGGATCTCATTCTATAGTTTAAAATAAGAAAAAAGTTCATATAAACATATGCCTGAAAACGCTTAGTTAGCGAGTTACGGCTAGCGAAAAATTTCACCTAGAACTCTACACCCTCAGTGAAGTAAGGCCGAATAAAAACGTTAAAGGTAGTTACAAAGATACAAATACGATTGTTTCTTATGTTTTTTAATCTGGAAAATTGAATAAAATTGGTTCCAGAGCTGTAAATGCAATACTTTCAGAGATATCTTACATAAAACACAAGAGTTGGTGCAAAGAAGTAACACATTTTTGTATTTAACGTCAGATTACTTCCATAAATGGTAAATAAAGGTGTATTTTTTCTTAAATAAATTAGTAAAAAATTTAATTCTGAAACGATTCATGTGAATTACTCAGGAAAAAATGAATAATAGATATTGAAATTTCGCTTGATTTAAAATCAAAACAGACGCAGATAAAACGCACATTCTTAACTGCATAAAATATTAACTAATATTATATATATGCAGTTAAGAATGTGACTTTTATATGCGTCTTTTAAATTTAAATAAAGCGAAATTTCAATATCTATTATTCATTTTTTTCTGAGTAATTCACATGAATCTTTTCAGAATTAAATTTTCTACAAATTTATTTAAGAAAAAATACACCTTTATTTCTAGTTTGCCTTTGGAAAACTGTAAAACGTATACCCTACTGCTTAACTCCTTTTGGTGTTTATTGTGATTAGAACACCCGGCAACCGCTCAACAAAACATTATTTAAGACTAATCAAGTATTACAGACTGTATTAAGGGGAGATAGTACGATGGTTTCAACTCAAAATTTCGATTTTTGGTAAACATTTAATTACGTCAAAAAAGAATTTTTTTTTGTATGAAAAAATTAAGTGTTTATCAAGTTTATTCTGAAAAATTATGTTCCCGAGAACGAATATTTTTCACAATTTTATAACGCTCGTTTTAGTGCAAAGAGAATTTTAGTTTTTAAAATATCTGCATCACTGTTTTCTGTATTTCCAGCTGTTGGTTCAGCTTTCTAAACAACAGTTGATGGGAAATTTACTTGTTGGTGTACATTTTGTTTTTGATTTTCGCCTTCTTATTTCTTGCGTTTTCCCGTAAATTTATATTTTTAACACTAGGTACATTTTTCTCAGAAACCAATAAGCCTACCAGGCTGAAATTTTTACCAGTTAATTATCTTGTATATCCACGTATACCGACGTTTTTATGACTTCCTCAGGTGCTCCAAAAATTAGTAATACGCAAAAAAACGTAGAAAACAATTTGTAAAAATGTTATGTTATTCGTAATTTAAAAAAAAAAATGGTATGGGCCAAAGATTAAATTGAGAAAATGTCAGTAACTTGAGAAGAAACCCGACACCTTATAGTGTGTAAAGTTTCATTTTCTTATCTTTTACCAATCCTATGAAAAATGTATCTAAAAATAGCAAATTTAATATTGCCGGGATACAAAGTACAGTCTCCCCTTAAGACTAGTAAACATGACACACGATACGTATCGTGCGCCGGCTGTCGCTGGTGACCAGTGACGTCAGAGGGCGGGGCTTGTCACTGAGCATATTGTTGGTGATCCCTACCGTTTAGTAAAGTAACCGTGATCGGAGGAGACTGATTTTTTTCAAACTCAAATTATGCGTTTTGAACAGCTTGGACATTCCCTAAACGCTGTCGTTGCTTTTGAAATTGAGGATTATATTTCCTTAGAATGGTTCCATTGTTTATTTAACACTGTACCAAGGTATTTGTACATCGGCACTCATTCCATCATTTCCCCATCAAAGGTAAGTTGCACCCTTGAATTCTCTCTTTGCTGATTATCATAACCTTTGTTTTTAAAATAACTTTTACAATCGATAATTCGTACATCCCAAAGAAAATTGTCGTAAGTTAAAAAAAAAAAAAATGAAAAATCGTTTTATCGTATAATAATGATGTCAATATCATATCCTCAGAACTCCAGAAAACCGATTATCAAGAAAAATTGTAGAAAAATTCATGTGTGCAAAAACAGAAGGAGCTAATTGAAGAAATAAAAAAAGACAGAACAGAATTAAATCTAACAATTGCTGATGTCAAAGATCGCACACCGGTTTACAAAGAAACAATTAATGACAGAAACAAAATTTTATCAGTAAGAACAATTAAACGAAAGAACAGGTTTGTTCAGACGAATTGAGAAAAGCAAGATCCGACAGAATGAAGAGGTATTGGCAGGAAAGAAATGAGAGGGAAATAAACTGCCGAAGAAAAAGAACTAACCAAAGAAACTAAAGTGATCCTTTGTGGTCATATAAAAAAAAATGATGTCAATATAGAGAAGTATCTTTCGTGAAAAGAGTATAAAAGTGGTTTATTAAATTCACCGCAAGTGGGCACTTAATTATTTTTTCTTCCAAACTATTTGTTTTGAAGAGTGTTCATTTGATGTTAGGGAAAAGTATATTATTTCAAGTTGCCTCGCTTTTCTCTGAAAACTGTTGTAGATGTTTTTGTTTTGTCTTTGTAGAAAAGTTGATAAGAGTATTATTTAGATTTGGTAATGTTTTATTCGAAACATTGTATGCTCATTTGAGATATCACTGACAGGGAACCAGGGTATTTGAATTGCATCACTATTCTTTGGAAATTACGTTAATATTTCATTAGTATATATTTTTTCAGGATGATAAATTTTGTCTTACTACCCTTTTCTTCTAAAGTACCATCAAGTAATTTTGATTTATTTTGTGTTGTTTAAAAATTATTTGTAAAAAATTATAACAACATTCAGTATTTAGTATTTTGGGGTTCAAAACTGCGTGCAGTTGCGGGTTGAAGGGGGTACGGGTGAGGTATAATGAATGAGTGACGCATGCTGGGAGAACGATTGTTGTATTACTCTGATACAAAACATTCGTTTTCAAACTTTCCGTATTCAACATATTTGTTTGTATTTATTACATTTATTTATTTATATATATATTGATATAATTGGTAAGTTAAATAGTATGAATCCGACCAAGTTAATAACCCGGTAGGTATTTGTTAAATTAATGCGCCGGATGATAAGAATATGTTTTTAGTCTTGTTAGTACACGCTACCACTACAAATGCATCAGTTCTAAAACACTACTAACTCATTCATTCTCGCATTACTGTAACAACTCACTGCATTCCTTCAAACTTCACGGAGCTCGGACTCAAGGAATATATAGTCCATACTTGTGAAAATGCAGAAAGAAAAACACTTTAAATTTAATATTCGACCCAAAAATCCAAAGTAATGGCATTCCATGGCAAATGGCCAATGCGATCGAAAATTGTGTTAGATAATGTGATTATGGAGCAGGTGAGTAGTTTCAAATATCTAGGTTGCAATGTATCCTACGATTGTGAGAGTGACATACCTCTGAAGCTGAATAAATTCAATGCGATATGTGGAACCATACATCGTACATTGAAGGGAAAAGCCAGAAAAGAAACAGAGTTGAAATTTTATAAGACAATGGCGATTCCACTAGTTACATATGGAAGCGAGGTATGGACCACAACAAAGAGAGACGACTCGCGCATACAAGCTTCAGAGATGAGGTTCTTGAGACACATTCAGGGATACACAAGGCTGGATCACATTAGAAACGAAGTGATAAGAGAAGAATGCAATGTACAGCCACTTGTAGATGTGATCAAGCAATATAGAAAAAGATGGACAGATCACCTGCTCCGAATGCCACACAACCGTTTGCCACTTCAAGCCTGGATGTCCAAACCAGATGGTAGAAGGGATGTGGGTCGACCGAGGAAGAGGTGGAAACCGGAACAGGCTCAATAGCCTAAACCATGACGGATGATGATGATGATGATGAATTTAATATTGATTTTATAATTCACGGATAAGAAAGAGTGACATTGTCTTTTTGGTCTTCTGGAAAATTTACATCTCTTGACTTGCGAACGTTTTCTTCGGGATGTGCGATTTGTCAAATATCTTTTTTATTGTTAATTAAATTATTAAACATTATCAGCGAGTACTTCTTATTACAAGTAGTAACAGTATAAATTCCAATGCAAACCTGGATGGCACACTTCGTACTTAATAACCGGATTTGTATTTACTAAAATATGTCAGTTACAATGTTTTCATTCATTCATTTAAAAAATATGTGTACAACTCAACCTAACTCACTTTTTAAATTCGACTAAATTTGTTAACCGATTGTCATTTGTTTTCGATTGTAATTTTGTTTTTATGGCTCATGCAATTTTGTTACATTGTTGTGTATATTTATTTTCGGTAAGTATTTTAATAAACCAATTAAAAATTGAAATTTTTGTTACGATTTGGCTTAAATTGCATATTTTTAATAACATAAATTAAATTTTTTACAAGGTATTAGAAATTATTAGCAGTGCCGTATGACAGTTAATTTAATGATTTTGTCGTATGTGTTTAGCGCCTTAATACTATTAATTTTTTTCTGTATTTTTTTTTCAGGTGAATCACACCGTTTTAACCAGAACGATTCAGTTAGTGGAAAATCTTTCTTCTGTATTCAATGTAACAAACCATTTTCAAGAAAAGATCATTTGACTCGACATGTCAGATATCATTGCGGAAAGGAACCACAATTTATCTGTGATTTATGTCAGAAAAGATTTCACCGCAGAGATAAATTAACATACCATATAAAAACCGTTCATCAGTACCCTGAATTTAGTGTTAAATATGTCGGGACATCCGGTAATTTTTGACTGCGATTTTTTTTTATTGATATTGAGTTTTTCCGTCTATTATATTCATTCATGGTGTGAATACTAGGGTTCTTTTGTATCCCCCCTCTCAGCGAAAATTGTAACAGATATGTTAGTGTTTCATTCATGGTGAAGCACAGTCTATAGGGAAGGACACAGTTGTGTCCGTCCTATGTGAGATAATATTTTCTTTTAAAGCTTTGTAATTTTAAAGCTTTGTGATGAACACCATCAAAAGCAGGAAGCTTGCATATTTCGGCCATGTCATGAGGAATGAAGAAAAATACGGCCTGCTGAAATCCGTTCTCCAAGGAAAGATCTATGGCAGAAGAGGACCAGGAAGAAGAAGAATGTCATGGCTGAAGAACCTGCGTACCTGGTTCTCCAAGTCTACAACAGAACTTTTCAGGATGGCTGTAGATAAGATAGCCATAGTCAGACTGATCGCCAATATTCGGAACGAATAGGCACTAACAGAAGAAGAAGAAGAAGAAAGCTTTGTAAAATAATAGCATCGTTCTGTGGTGAATGATGTGGTGAATGAAGTGAAGGTGTCATTTGCAGAGTGGAAAATATGTGCTTTTCAGAGGGCCCGGCATGCTGATAAGCGTACTTTTCCACTCAGTGAGGAAGGCAATCGTAAACCACCTCACTCCTCGTTTTACTTAGTAAAACCTCTACAGGTTCAAACCAGCCTTTTGGCTGATGACCTAAACAACAACAGCATCGTTCTGTACTCGTACCGAATTGTACTTAAAAGAAACAGAGAAATCGTGTTCCTTGTCAAATCTAAATAGACCCTACTAGTTTCTAGAATGGAACACGGAATCGAACGCTTTGTAGTATCTCATTATTCGACCCCTCGTTTTAAAAGGTGATACTTTTATCTTAATCGTTAGTTTTAAGTGCTTAAGTTGTTTTATTTAATATTATCTTTTACATTGTAAAATTTTATTGGAAGCGGGTTCAGGTATTTCGTTAACAATTTATTAATGTTCAGGTTATACGAACTTGTTATTTTCTTTGTATTATTTGTAATCTATCTGTGAATTTTACCTGTTGTTTTGAATAAATCGAGTAATATTCGTTTCACAAAATTGTGTTTACTATTTTTGTTACATTATTCCTTTTATTTTACAATTTTTTTTAATACTTCAATAATAATCTTAACTAATATAAACATCTGATTTACTCACCGACACAAATTCTAACCCATAAGTAGGCCTCAGAGAGAAAAAAATGTTGTGAATCTGTTTGATCATCTGGTGCCCAAACCACCGGGAAAAATCTCTGGTATCGGCCACCCGAAATTTTTTGAACCGTTCCACCTACAACAAGATTTTCAACGGAATGTTGTTCAGCGTCTCAAATGACATAAATGTTGGTGCCTTAAACATTTTTGGCTACACCCCTCGTAAAAAATGGGTAAAAACCATTTTTTTTTCATGTATTGTGGCGACCGACGTCATAACAGTGAGAAGTCATGGAAAAGCGGTTTAATCATTTTGGTCTTTCTCTCTTCACCAAATTTTGCGGGGGAGGAACCATCGACCCGAAATTTTTGGATAACTTAAGGAAGCACCTGAGCGAAAACGTGAACTGAAGAATTTTTAACGGGCGTTAGCCAAAACATAACGTCGAGTATTCGATTTCTTATACCTACATCTTGCCTCAAAAAATCCAGAAATACCACTTACGGGATATCCTTGAAAATTAAAAATGGCAAATCTAACCCATAAAGAGAGTTCAAAAAGCAAATTTGACGATGACTTTTCTTGTTCCTCTAGTGACTAAACCGTCGGAAAACTTCTGAAAACCGGTTTGCGCTATGAATATAGATTAAGGGCATGTTTGGTATGTGAGTATAGGAACGGTCGCTCCAGGTTCTTTCGGGATTAGGTTATTAACAAATGATAATAGTTACTGTTAAACTGCTAGCAGATTATAAATAAATTACTTGACTTATTAGCAGACTAAATTTATTACAAAATGTTTTTGAACAGTTAACACTAAACTAAAAAAAAATATGGCCATTTTCAGTTAAATAGTTAATCGACTCTTGCTTAAAACCAACCTAATGTTTACAATGTTTGCCATACGCTGACCTGTTTTCCAATACGCACATGTTACGATGTACAAACTGAAAAATCTGGTGTGAAACGCTCACACAACTTTCTCTTGCCAATATAAATAATTAACAATAAACCTAACATTAGAAATAAACAAACAACTAACCTCAAAAATATAACCATATTTCAATCATGAGTGAAACACGCAAAATGAAAATCGACCTCAGTTTGGCTTAGAAATACGGAAAATCACTCTTTCTCTCTAAACTAGGCTCTGTAGAGAAAAATGCTCTTAATAAAAGTTGTAAATCTTTTAATTTTTTATATATTTCACTATATACACTTTTGTCGTAAAATGCATACTAAGGCCGAAATCTTAAAAAAATTGATTTTTCTCACGTTTTCGTGAGAAAAAAACAGAAAATCGCAAATTACCGCTAAACTAAGCGTTATACAAAAAAATGTTTGAAATAAAAGTTGTAGGTTTTTAAATTCTCTACAACTTTTATTATATAAATTTTTGCTCTAAATTGCATATTAAAGCCGTAATCTTAAAAAAACTATGTTTTTACGTGAAAACAGCCTTACCCAGAATTTCAGCAAACATGGCGCCTACCCTATCTTGTAGAGAATAAAAAGTTTAGTAAATGAGGCGATTTTTAAAAAAATCGTAGGACCAGTTTTTGAGAAAATCGCAAAAAAGTGAAAAATGACACAAATAAACTACTACTTCCGGTTGACCGATTTTGATGAAAATGTTCGTGTCGGGTCCGGTAGTGGTATGTAACTTAAGTTTCAAGTTTCAAGTCCGTACGATGTTCCGTTCTTGAGATATTCTGTTCACACACACACACACAGACCAATCGCTAAAAACATGTTTTTTGGGTTCAGGGGGTCTGAAAACGTATAGATCCGGTGAAAACTCGATTTCGAAAAATCGACATGAAAACAATACTTTCCTTCCTATATATTCATATAGGCAAGAGAAAGTAAAAAAAGAAAACAATTACATTTACAATCAAATTGGTTTTTACATATGAGTTACTATAGTCCAGCCTCTCTTAGTTTGCTCCTAATGTAAACAATTAATGACGTCACTGAGCATGCGCATCATATCTAAATGTGTACACGCTGATTAAAAAGTAACAACTAAATACTTTCAAAAGTATTTGAATACAAAATACTTTTAAAAGTATTTTTCTAAATTAAATTGTTAGGCCTACGTCATATCACGACTGATGTTTTTAGTACTTTAAGTACTTATAATTTAAAAAATAGATAACTTAATAGGAATACGACATCCATAAAGTCACGGACTCTAGCGTGCACCCTGTAGTAGCTGGTTTTGGTTTGTTTACAGTTGGAGCAAACTTAGAGCGGCTGAACTATACTAAACCTTAATCAATAGAGCGTTCATCTGTTTTATGTAAACGGATCTTCCAGTTTCCAGAATTATGGAGAATGTACAACAATTAAACGAATTATGATAACACTTATTGTGAGAAACCTTTCAAAATTTCATAAAAAAGTACTGTTGTTAAAACACAATTGTCCGTCTAGCCAATGTGTTCATTATATTTGAATATAATTAGTAAATACTGATTACATAAAATTTCCACTATTCTCTCAGTTTTAATAATCTTAAAATTTGGTTAAATATTTAATTTTCGGTTATTTAGTTTTAATTGTTACATCTATCGAACTCTACGTGAGAGGTTCATTTATCTTACTTTACTAATACGTGAGATTCTTTAATTTCTTCTACATGGTTATAATAACTAATTTGTTTATTATTTTATTTTACACGAAAGTAAATGTTTTTTTTTATTCGAGGCGGCGAGAAAAACTCATGTTAACTCCCTCACGATGGGGGAAGTAGTGTTGGACTCAATTGAGGCGTCCTCGTCCAGCCCCAAGGAGGCCGCAACCGCCTTAGCAACCAAAAACCCACCGACTGGCCACTTGATCCAACATCAGCAAACAACCCTCCACCTCCCTCGCAACTGTTTATATTATTCTACAAGGGAAATGTCGGGTTAAAAAGAAATGTACATACTGTCAGCGGGGCCTGGAAGGGAACCGTAGCCTAATTCCCCTTTCGCTGTCACTGACCAACACTCACTCTCTCACTTTCATTCATCTCTTTCATCACCAGCTCAGGAAATTAGTGTGCCTACTTAACCTACTGAGATCGGGACAGGATTGGTTCACTGTGGGAGAGGGTGATCCCGCTGATCTCTATAAGATCTCATGAAAGTAAATGTTTGTTGAAACTTATTGTACTTAATTTTGATTTGTGGTAAAATATTTTCTTTAATGTTTGCAGATGTAACGCAGGACTTTTTGGTAGGTTTCCGACGATTCTGTTGTGAACAGTGTGGGAAATCGTATAAAAGAAAAGAACATCTGGTCCGTCATGTAAGATACGAATGTGGAAAACAACCCCAGTTCGTTTGTAGTGTTTGCAATAAGAGGTTTCAGCGCAACGATAAATTAAGCGAACATTTGAAAATGATTCATCGTATCATTAATGCAGGCCTTCAAACATATAAATAATAGACGTCTCGTTTTACATGGTAGAATATTAAACAGGAAAAACGGAAGTTCCCTAATGTGATTCAGTAATTAGAGTTTCGAACTTATCAGTTTTCTAAAAATGTTCATCTTCTTCAGAGGAATGATACAGTTTATGATTCATTCCTGAATAACTATTATACTTGAAACGCCCATAACAGACAGGTGGAGTATCAAATTATTTACACTCAATCTGTTAGTTGCAGGGCTAAAATAAATAGTTCTGTTTCTTGTCACATGGTCAGCCAATTAAATAACTGAATCATTTAAGAACAGAAGAGGTAGAGGTGTAAAAGACACTTATCAGAGTTTTCTCCTCTGAAAGTAATGAATTTCATTATACAGCCAGACCCTGTGGTGAATGAAGTGGAGGTGTCATTTGCAGAGTGGAAAATTTGCTTTTCAGAGGGCCCAGCATGCTGATAAGCATACTTTTCCACTCAGTGAGGAAGGCAATGGTAAACCACCTCACTCCTCGTTTTACATAGTAAAACCTCTACAGGTTCAAACCAGTCTTTCGGCTGATGACCTAAACAACAACAACCTGAAACGCAGAATAAAATGAGCTAAATTTTGATGTAAAGTATGTTAAAATCCGACTCATATTTTCGGAGATGCTTTGGGTTCAAACTCAGGTGTGTATGATTATGAAACCGATAGTAGGTACAGTTATCTCCTCTGAGGGTAATGAATTTCATTATTCAGCCCGACCCTGTAGTAAATGAGTGAAAATATATCTTATTTTATTTGCAGGGTAGAAAATAGATGCTTTTCGGAGAACCCGGCATGTTGATAAGTGTACTTTGCAACTCTGTGAGGAAAACAAATTGTAAATCACTATACTCCTCGTTTTACTTAGTAAAGCCTCTAGAGGTTCAAACCAGCCTTTCGGCTGATTACCTAAACAACAGTTATTAAAGAGGTGGTAGTGTAACGTTCTTGAGCAGTGAAATGTCTTCTAAGCATCCCCATCCATGAATCTCAAAAACCACGCCTCTCTTTGTTTTTCTCCCCTCTGTTGGTACGAATAGAATTCGGGTTTATATTTCATTCCCTTCACGTAACTTTCACACTCCGTCATGGTGATTTTCCACCAGTATACATAGACAATGAACTTCTCACAAAAACAGATATGATCAAGTATCTCGGTCTGACTTTTGATAAAGACAAACTTGAGCACACATAGCAAACGGAAACGTTTATTACTGAATTCCCGACTTAAACTCCTACATTCTCTACTTCAAAAACGATCAAAATTACCAATGGCGCAAAAATTACGCATATATTGTTCTCTTTTGAAACCTATATGGACCTACGGGTCCCAAATTTACGGTTCAACCAAACCCTCTAACTTGCAACGAATTCAAGGATTCCAGTCAAAAACATTACGCTTTTTAGCAAAAGCACTTCTTTACGTTAATAACAAAACCTTGCATACAGATTTGAAAACACCACTTGTACAAAATTCCATCGAATACCTATACAAACGCTTTCACGACAAGTCGCACGAACACGAGAATTCCCTGGTGCGTTCACTTTCCACCGTCCATTTACCTGATAATCCCCCTAGATGCCTTAAAAGACGCTGGAGTTGAGACCTGCTAATTTGATATACAAATTTCATTCTTGGGGAGGCACCAATTGGGGCCCTACTCTTCTCATGCCTATCATGTCATTTACATTATTATCATAATCATCGCATTTGCTTGTTGTAAAATTTTACAGTTGTAAATAAAGAATTAAAGAGAAAAAAAAATATTTCATTCCCCCTCGTACTTTAGTATGCTGCCGTGGTTTAAACTAAACAAGATATTTTAATTGGGGAGAAAAGAGCCTTTTTGTTATCACTATTAATTGGACTTTAACCCTCCGCAATTCATGAACATCATCTACTTGTGGTAACCCTTTGTAGGGCGAATTAATTTTCATAAAAATCTTGTGAATGGATGGTGGTCGAAAATAAGGATACCTAAGTTTTCGGGTTGTAAATTAACAAATTTGAACGTTTTACAACGAGGAATGCCAGGGTATATTCGTAAACGGTTGGAGTTGTGTTTTATGCACACTTATCAAAATTAAAATGTTTGTGTGGCTGGTTTACACTCTACTCTCATCACGCGGTCTTGGGTTCGAATCCCACTCGGGCAAGGCATTTATTCATACGTTACAAAAAATTCATTTCATCCTTCACCGTCTGCATTAGCACAATTTGCAAAACAGTCGGACGTTAAACCAAAAAAAAAAAAAAAAAAAAAAAAAAAATATCCTTACATGAAGACTTTAACCGTTTCGGTGATTGTAAATGTTATTTTTTTTGCAAATTTCAGTATTAAACATTTGTATATAAAAACAAAGTCTATTTTATTTATTTTATAGGTATTTGATTTATATGATATTAATGGCACTAGCATTAGTAAATGAATTTTAATACACTAATCACTTTACAACCAACCCACCGGGTTGGTCTAGTGGTAAAGTCTTCGCCAAAATCAGCTGTTTAACAGCTGATTTTCGGAGACGGAGGTTCCTGGTTCAAAACCTAGTAAAGGTAGTTACTTTTATACGGATTTGAATACTAGACAATTTTTTTTTTTTTTTTTTTTTTTTTTTTTTTTTTTTTTTTTTTTTTGGTTTAACGTCCGACTGTTTTGCAATTACTGCTAATGCAGACGGTGAAGGGTGAAATGATATTTTGTAACGTATGAAAAAATGCCATGCCTGAATGGGATTCGAACCCAAGACCGCATGATGAGAGGCGAGCACGTTACCAACTGCGCCAATGCGGCCGGCTTGGGTACTAGACAATGATTGCCGGTGTACTTATATAATTATATTATATAATTATTATAAATAAGTATTAAGTTATAATGAGCTGTGACAAACTAGATTATATAAACTTTAATCATATCTTATTAATTGTGATATATATTGTAAAATATTATAATATTTTTTTATTAATATATAATAAATTTGTATAATTTTTAGTAGTGTTATTGATTTTGTGTTTAAGTATAATTATCGTAGAGAACCTGTTAAAACTTTTCTGTACCAGGAAAAATCCAGGGTGAGGGGTGAGAAAGTTTTACTGTTCAGTATTGTTCACCCTAAATTGATTACCCATATCATTTTCCATTGTCATCACATTTACTACTATCGGTTTCATAATCATAGACACCCGAATTTCAACCATTGCGTCTCCAAAACTATAAATCGGATTTCAACATACTTGACATAAAAATTTAGCTCATTTTATTCTGCGTTGACCGATAATAGTCCTAAATTTTTTATGTTGTTTTAAAATTGCCATATCGAGGTTGGAATACCAAAAGACCCAGTTTTGTTTACTACCACTACAAATTTTATGCATTTAGAAGCGTGTAAATCGATAATTATGTGACCAACAAGTTTGAAATTTTAACACAACATAAACAATTATATTCATACAGCGTGTACGAAATTTCAAATTCGTACTTTTTTAAAATTTTGATTTATTAACAATATTCTGAATCCTTGCTATCTCGGTAACCGCTCGATCGTTCGGTGCGGGCAAACTATCGTTTTATTCAGCGTTAAGTACAAATATGTTAATAACATGAAATATTGATTAGCCAATGTCGCGGTAGAATTTTTAAAATTTGAAAAATAGACTGTGTAATACGGTGGGTTGGCGCTACTACCCATGTTGCCTGAATCTGACTGTCTACCCGAATAGACAATGCAGTCTGTCAATTCAAGTAGACAGTCCAACAGGATGTCACGTACACAAACTAGCAACATGGATAGTAACACCCACCCCCCGCATTAACCAATCTACTTTTCAAAATTTAAAAAATTCTACCACAACATTGGCCAATCAATATTTCGTGTTATTAACATATTTGTACTAAGTTTTTTACGCTAAATAAAACGATAGTTTGCCCGTGCCGAACGATCGAGCGGTTACCGAGATAGCAAGGGTCCAGAATATTGTTAATAAATCAAAATTTAAATAATGTACGAATTTGAAATTTCGTACACGCCGTAAGAATATAATTGTCTATGTTGTTTAAAATTTTCAAACTTTTCGGTCAAATAATTATCGATTTACACGCTTCTAAATGCATGAAATTTGTTGCGGTAGCAAAAACAACCGGGTCTTTTTGTCTTCCAACTTTGATATGGCAATTTTTAAACAACATTAAAAATATACCTTGATTATGGGTCAGCGCAGAATAAAATGAGCTGAATTTTGATGTAACATATGTTGAAATCCGATTTATAGTTCTGGAGATGCAAGGGTTCAAACTCGGGCGTCTGTGATTATGAAACAGATACCACTACTGCGAAACTACTAAGTTGTGAATTCACTGTTGTAAATACATAATTTAGACTAAAAATTAAAAAAAAGATGTGGCGTTAATATGCATTTTCAGTCAAAAGTATTTAAAATTGAGGTTGTAGAATATTAAAAACTACAACTTTTATTTCTAGCATTTTATTCTACAAAGTTTAGCATCAATGTTAGTGAGTTTTCTTATTTTTAAGTCGAACAGAGGTTGTTTTTCATTTTACGTCATCCACTCATAATTCATGTTACGTTATGTTTTTCATTATTTCCATTAATAAGGTCAAGTCGTGTGAGTGTTTCACGCCAGATTTGTTTGAAACAGGAATATCAAATTACTGTTAATTAACTGCAAAACTTAAAACATTTTTTTTCTGGTTTGTTTTCAATGATTATTATTGTTTGATACAACAATTTACATGATTTTATTTTTGAAATATTTATGTAATAAACTAACTGCATGATTTTTCCGGTTGTACGGGATTTTTAATTACTAACATCAATTGACACCGTATTAAATCCGTTATAAAATATTTGTTAAATTTTTTTTGCAGATAAAAAACAATTAGGGCTATACGATGACATACCTCGTTACTCGTGCCTTAAATGTGGAATCTCTTATAAAAGAAAAGAATCTCTGAAACGTCACCAGCGATATCAGTGCGGAAAACTTGCCGAATTTTCTTGTGACATATGCCATAAAAGATTTCGCCGTAAAGATTATCTTAGTGAACACGTTAAGATGATACATCAATATCCGAACGCTATGAAACGTTTGTATAAAATGTTGTGATTAATCGAAATATAAAATGCACTATCGATAGTCGAATGATGGAACGAACATTTATCGATGACTAACACTCTCGAAGTTTTGTTTTGTGATGAAATTGTGTGGAAAATAAATAAGAGTTTTCTATTTTTATTCTAATTCAGTAAAAATTTATTTCTAACCTTGTTTTTATTTTTATTTTATGAAATGACCCTCTTTTGGCGAA
Organism: Catonia carolina; assembly: GCA_035578175.1. NCBI lineage: Eukaryota > Metazoa > Arthropoda > Insecta > Hemiptera > Achilidae > Catonia > Catonia carolina. Next base: position 9,962,256 of record JAQMRL010000016.1, read on the forward strand.
GTAGTATTTTTTTTTAATATTAGGCAAGTAAAATGTTTAGTTAATTAAATTTGACTTGCCAGTTTCCGTAATTAGTAAAATCATATAAAGTTACTAGTACGAACTGTCAATTGAATGTTTGAAGTATTCCATGTAATTAAGTAATTTCAGAAGTTGTAGGGCACACAAAATTATAGTTGTTCTCGTCATTCCTTTACTTCTCTTTATCCTCATATTTGTTATCCCTCTTTTTACTTTCTCTTGCCTGTATGGATATGTAGGAAGGGAAGTATTATTTTCATGTCGATTTTTCGAAATCGAGTTTTTACCGCATCCGGATCTACACGTTTTCAGACCCTCTGAACCCAAAAAAACATATTTTTAGCAATTGGTCTGTGTGTGTGTGTGTGTACAGAACATCTTAAGAACGAAACATCGAACGAAGTTGAAACTTAAGTTAAATACCACTAGAGGACCCGACGCGAACATTTTCATCAAAATCGGTCAACCGGAAGTAGTAGTTTATTCGTGTTCATTTATATGCGATTTTCTCAAAAACTAGTCCTATGAATGTTTTAAAAATCGCCTGGTTTACTAAATTTCTTCTGCTCTCCAAGATAGGCGCCATGTTTGCTGAAATTTTTGGTGAGGCTGTTTATCGTAAAGAAATTGTTTTTTAACATTACGACTTTAATATGCGTTTTAGCGCAAAAATTCATATGACAAAAGTTGTAGACACAATTTAAAATCCTACAACTTTTATTTTTAACGTTTTTTTTTTTTTGTATAACGCTTAGTTTAGCCGTAATTAGTGATTTTCTGTTTTTTCTCATGAAATCTTGTAAAAAAAATCGATTTTTTTTTAAAGATTTCAGCCTTATTATGCATTTTACAACAAAAAAGTATAATCAGATTTGTAGAAATTAAAAGATCTACAACTTATTTAGAGCATTTTTCTTTACAGAGCCTAGTTTAGCGTGAAAGAGTGATTTTCCGTATTTTTAAGCCAAACTGAAGTTGATTTTCACTTAACGTCTTTCACTCACGATTACAATAAGATTATGCTTTTTTATTTATACTAATGTTTTATTACTTATGGTAGGTTATATAGTTAAATTATTTACATTGGCAAGAGAACCTTGTGTGAGTGTTTCACACCAGAATTTTTTCTTCTTCTTTTTGTATCCGTTGATCCTCTTTTTCTATAAAACTGAACGCCTTTCTTAGATTAGCGGCCAAGATTTTCTTGTACCACGTCCTCAAGTGTACTCAATTTTAACTCAAGTACCCTTCTGCAGTTAATGAATTTAATCATATCGACAATTGTACTATACCTTAACAAGATACGGTTAAGTATTTACATATCACGTTCATTTTCAGGTCATCAGCTGAAAGGCGGGTTTGACCTGTAGAGGTTTTACTCAGTAAAACGAGGAGTGAGGTGGTTTAAAATTGCTATTTGCACCGAGTTGAAATTTATGCTTATCAGCATGTCAGGCTTTCTGAAAAGCATATACCACCCTGCATATGATTCCTTCACTTCATTCACCACAGGATCTGGCTGTATAATGATGAAATCCATTACTTTCCGAAGAAATAACTCTTGACTAGTGGCTTTTACACCTTTACCTCGTCTGTTCTTAAATTCTTTCGTCATATAATTGGCTGACAGTACAGCCCGCTTCATTTGTAGACGGTGTACGGAAATTTGGAACAGGCGATTGATTTAAGTATACTTCGGGGGGATGATATAGCGGAAGAAGTGAACTACACCAGCCTAAAAATTTAAGAGATGCACGGAAATTTGAAAGAAAGATGGACTGACAGGTTATGAGGACAGAAATAACTCTACAATTAAAACTTTCAATGAAAATTATTAAAAAATGAAGTTTAAAATTGTATGTTCCTTATGCAGAAGCCCGGCCCGTTGGCGTAGTGGTTAGCGCACTTGGCTCCTACGCCAGGGTCCCGGATTCGATTCCCGATCAGTTCTGGAATTTTTTCATTACTCGTTTTCATTATCATCTGTATCCACCGTCTCTATTAGCAGAAATTGCGAAACAGTTTCACGTAAAATAAAAAAAATAGGCTACAGAAGGTGTGACGGACGGTTGATAGGCTATAACAATTTTTTTAAACATTTAACTTCAGGTAGGTGTTAGATTAGTGATTTAACGAAGTCGGTAAGGACATAGAGAATATTGGAAGGAACGAGAAAACATATTGTTCACAATACTGATTACGGTATTTAAGGTTTTCCACGAAGAACAAAAGTAGTACACCGAATGGACGGAAGAAAGGAGAAATGTTCAGAATTATTCACATGATCTAAAATGGTTTGATATAAGAAAGAAAATGAAGGTATTATTTTTTATCTGTAATATTTGATGGGTCTGTTTTCTATTAATCGTTGTAGATTCTGGTAGGTGTACTCGATTTAAGTTACTAACTTAAAATTTGGTTTGATTTTAACTTTTTTTATAATTTGACAAAAGATGGAGTCGGTTATTTTTAACGTTTTCGTATTATTTAGAAGTTTTATTCTCATTGTTACAGATTTTTGGATACAGTTGGTAAACGATGCAGAACCTCTGCAAGAAACCATGAAACTACGTTTCTTTTGTAGTCGCTGCTCAAAATCGTATTCCACGAAAAAGAATATGAGGCGTCACGAAAGATTCCAGTGCGGAAAAACTCCGCAGTTTGTTTGCGATGTTTGCAATCAACCTTTTTATCTAAACGATGATCTGACACGTCATAAACGTTTCCAGTGCGGAAAAACGCCGCAATTCGTATGTAGTCTATGCGGTAAAAGATTTCGTCGTAAAGATGGGTTAAGGGGTCATATTAAAATTTCTCATCAGTTAGAAAATTCTGAAAGTTTTCTTTGATGTTTAATTTACTCAAGAAGATTCAATTCTGCTATCAAATATGCTATTAATATTAGACACCAGATTTTTAACAGAAATAAAACACCACAAATACATTTTACGTATATTATGCACCACTGTAAAGCTAATAAATACTGTATTTATAATCATGTATTCATCTTCACTTCAAAGATTAGGTTTCCTGAACCTATTCCGGTACCCGTCTCTTACTCGGTGTTCACACGTCTCTTCTAGATTATAACTGATGTAGGTAGCTACTGGCATTTTTCTAGTGTCATTCTTCCCAAGTGACGACACCTTCGTTTTTTTGGTGAGGTACTGGGTTCTTTAAGTACCTGTATGATTAATGCTACTGTTGTTTAAGTCATAAAGCTGAAAAGCTGGTTTGAACCTCTAGAGGCTTTACCAAGTGAAATGAGGAGGGAGGTCATTTACCTTTACCAGCCTCACTGAGTGGAAAAGTATACTGATCACCATTGCAGGCCTTCTGAAAAGCATCTGCTTTCCATCCTACAAATGACACCTTCCCTTCATTCACCACAGTGTCTGGCTGTATAATGATGAAATTCTGGGTGTGACTTTTGTCTTTTACACCTTGTTCTGTTTTTAAATGGTTTAGTCATATAACATATGAATTGGATGACCATGTGGTTAAAAACAAAACTATTTGTTGTAGCCCTTGAACTAGAGGATCGAGTGAAAATAATTTAATTCTCCGCCTGCTTGATATGGGCTAGTATTACTTATATCCGATGGAATGGATTACTTATAATTATTTACAAATTTTCCTGATAATTATCATGATATTAAGTATTAACTCTGCCCATTACAGACAGGTGGAGTGTCAAATTATTTACATCCAATCTGTTAGTTGCAGGGCTAAAATAAATAGTTCTGTTTCTTATCGCATGGTCAGCCAATTAAATGACTGAATCATTTAAGAACAGAAGAGGTAGAGGTGTAAAAGACACTAATCAGAGTTATCTCCTATGAAAGTAATAAATTTCATTATACAGCCAGACCCTGTGATGAATGAAGTGAAGGTGTCATTTGCAGAGTGGAAAATTTGTGCTTTTCAGAGGGCCCGGCATGCTGATAAGCGTACTTTTCCACTCAGTGAGGAAGGCAATGGTAAACCACCTCACTCCTCGTTTTACTTAGTAAAGCCTCTAGAGCAGTGGTGTCAAACTCAATTTTGAAGAGGGCCATATATTAAATTTAGAATGTGTAGGCGGGCCAGATTCAAATAAAAAATATACTGAATTATTATAACATTTTATATATTTAATTGAACAGTATATAATATACGGTTGTTAAAAATCATATCAAAGTTATAAAAGATGGTAATTATTTTGAGCTCGAGGATCCAGATACCTGACTTCTCTTGTTTTTGACAAGCTCATTAATGGCAGGTAGAGATGGCGTTACTGTCTATCTTTCTCGCTTGTCTAGGCACGCGCTGCCCTTAAAATTACTTATAAATATAGTGTGCGCATTTTAAAACTTCCGTAGAGGAATCGAGTGAAGTCTTAAAGCTCTAAAAAAACATGATTCTTCTTTCTGTGACACATTGCGATCGCGGGCCGTATTGATACAGCCCGGGGGCCGGATGCGGCCCCCGGGCCGTATCTTTGACATGACTGCTCTAGAGGTTCAAACCAGCTTTTCGGCTGATGACCTAAACAACAACAGCAAGTATTAACTGCACACTTTTCTGTAAACGTGTTATGGTGAATTTTTCTGAACGTCATAACCGAGTACAACTTAATCATATTTGCACAAAGTTTAACTTAAGTACGTCTTACAATAAATATGGTACTTATAAATTTAAAGTGTTATTCAAAATCGGGACTGTGCATATTTATATTTTTGTAATCTCAAATAAGTGCACTGATGGTTAGTCACGAAATGAACTTTGAGACGAAGTGTAAGAGGGGAACAATCTACTGCGCATGTTCAGTTTCTGTATTACAATCCTAAAAACATACTGACACATATTCAGTTTCTTTTCATTTTAATTCTTCACATTTTATTCATTATTCTGTAGTGTTGGTATAAATTAATTATCTATCCGTGTATTTTAAGTTTATCATCTCGATTGTTCGAAAGCAGGGTAAAACAATTCGAAGTGCGGAACGGAATGTTATTTTGAATGTTAATCAGTGTTTTAAAGAAGAAGCACAAAATAAACTGTAGGTACTGCCCGTTCCTAAGCTTTGTGCAGCTGAGAGGAATGCATACGTCACTATTATTGTAAGAGATTGCGTTAGTAGTGGTAAAGTTTTACTAGTACTATGTTTGTAGTATTCACTGGTTTTATCCAATTTACGTACAGTTGAGCCGTTGTTAGTTTGCTCCTACTGTCAACAATTAAAAGCCACCTACTACAGGGTGCACGCTAGAGTCCGCGACTTTACGGATCTCGTATTCCTATTAAGTTAAACTATTTTTTAAATTATAAGTACTTAAAACATCAGTCATGACATGATGTAGGCCCAACAATTTCATTTAAAAAAATACTTTTTAATCAGTGTGTACACATTTTGATATAATGCGCATGCTCAGTGACGTCATTATTTGTTTACATTAGGAGCAAACTAAGAGAGGCTGGACTAAGTTATATATTCGGTGTTGCCGTCTGCAGTGAATAGTCAAAACAACACCCACGTATGTCACCGCACTAGGCAGCTTACTGCCTAGCGAATAGCAATGAAATGATTAGTAGCCCTACAGTGTTATGACGAAGCAGCAGTCTTGTACTTCGTCTGTTCCCTCCATCCCGCAGCTGCAGAAAGCTCAGATTCATACAGTATATACACAGTTGCATGTTTTTACTTTCTCTTGCCTATATGAATATATAGGAAGGAAAGTATTGTTTTCATGTCGATTTTTCGAAATCGAGTTTTCACCGGATCTACACGTTTTCAGACCCCCTGAACCCGAAAAACATGTTTTTAGCGATTGGTCTGTGTGTGTGTGTGTGTGTGTGTATGTGTGTATACAAAATATCTCAAGAACGGAACAGGTACGAACTTGAAACTTGAAACTTAAGTTACATACCACTACCGGACCCGACACGAACATTTTCATCAAAATCGGTCAAACGGAAGTAGTAGTTTATTTGTGTCATTTTTCACTTTTTTGCGATTTTCTCAAAAACTAGTCCTATGATTTTTTTAAAAATCGCCTGGTTTACTCAATTTTTTATTTTCTACAAGATAGGGTAGGCGTCATGTTTGCTGAAATTCTGGGTGAGGCTGTTTTCACGTAAAAACATAGTTTTTTTAAGATTACGGCTTTAATATGCAATTTAGAGCAAAAATTTATATAATAAAAGTTGTAGAGAATTTAAAAACCTACAACTTTTATTTCAAACATTTTTTTGTATAACGCTTAGTTTAGCGGTAATTTGCGATTTTCTGTTTTTTTCTCACGAAAACGTGAGAAAAATCGATTTTTTTAACATTTCGGCCTTAGTATGCATTTTACGACAAAAGTGTATATAATTAAATTTATAGAAAATTAAAAGATCTACAACTTTTATTTAGAGCATTTTTCTCTACAGAGCCTAGTTTAGAGAGAAAGAGTGATTTTCCGTATTTCTAAGCCAAACTGAGGTTTATTTTCATTTTGCGTGTTTCACTCATGATTAAAATTAGGTTATGTTTATTGAGGTTTGTTTCTTGTTAATTTCTTATGTTTTATTACTAATGTTAGGTTTATTGTTAATTATTTGCACCGGCAAGAGAAATTTTTGTTAGTGTTTCACACCGGATTTTTAGAAATGTACAGGTCATTTGTTCTAGCTAGAAGCTTTCCCTCCTACGGTGTGTGCCGCTGAGCTGTTCTGTTTAGTGGTGGGGGAAGCACCTCGTAGTTGTAACATAGTATACGGTTAGAAAGAGAGGGAATGATCATTAAATGAGAAGGAGACAACAATTGCCCCTTTGAAACTATCCCTACTCTACCTACTCGCCCTCCCCTTACAAGCTTCTTCTTAAAACAAACGTACTATACGTACTACGCTAGCAGCAGCGCATTGCCCACACTGAGTCCCCCGTTCATCTCGTCATTACATATCAGTACGTTGCAATGTGTTCGTTCAATTTAAGAACATTAAACAACCCCAAAACACAATTAGATGAGGGTGATGGGCATGATGTAAAATGAGTTGTTGTATTGGACAGATTCAGGCCAACAATTTCTGAAAGCGTGTGGATAATTGAATGTCAATCATCAATGTGCACCAGTAATTATTGTTTTAGTATGCAAATCCATATAAATGTAACGATAAAATTTATTAGGAGTTGAACCAAGGAATCTTCGTCTCTAAAAATCAACTGTTGAACATTTTGAGCCCCGGCGACGACAGTTGCCCAAACCGGTGGATGATGCATTTATACGCATATATATTTGTTACAATCCTTCTCTGTAATTATTATTTTTGTTTTTTAATTATTTAATTTTGTTTAGTTATTAATAAATAAATTTTTAAAAAATTTTGTTTTATTTTATTTTTCGTTTTCAGTTGATTGTTTTACCTTTTACGTTAATACTTACTTAACTCTCTTTCTCTTGACATACTTGTACCTGTAAAATGAAATTTTGTTTTTGTCTTAAATTGTCAAATATGTACATACTTTTAATATTATAAGTTTTTAATTTTGGTGCTGGTCATTTAAACAACTGTTATTAAATTGTAATTTCCTGACAGTAATGGTGTTAAGTATTAAAAGACTTTTCTTTTAACCAATATCAAGTTAACATTTACGTATTTAATGAAAGAGTTTAATTAATTTAGTAAATTTTTACTGTACAGACTTTTTAAGAAGAAACTTTTACTCAATTCTAACCGACTTACATAATATACATAACTTAACGTCCAGTAACCTACGTAGGGTAACGCATCTTGACGTTCCTGGAGCTGGAACCTCTATAAGTAAGAAGTAGGTTTTTTGTTTTTCAAATGATATAAAAACTGTGTATTTTTCTAATTATCACTTTTTTAACAGTCAAATTTTAAATTTAAATGCGGAGTCGTAATCCAAGTCATAGTCATTATTTTTTACCGAGTCCTGTTTTCATTTTACTTTTTGGTTGTAGTCCTAATTATTAAACAGTTGTGGGTATTACTATAAAAAATTATGAATAAAGTGAATTAAGGATTCCCTATACCACTCATTGCGAATTTTCTTTGTTTAAAATAGTGTTTTGAAGTCTTTTTCTGTGAGGTTTTCCATGACGCGTGTCGATTTTTCTTTAACAGCTTCAACGGTGTGGAATGTAAGGTACAGTCAACTCCCGATTATCCGCGGAATTGGGTAGCATGAGTGCCGCGGATAATCCGCAAAATAACGAAAAGAAGCGTAGGCATATACAGTTGTATACGTATAAAATCTTTATTAATTTTTTGTTATTTAAAGTACATAAATATGTACAATAATGAAAACACTAACTTAAATTACAAAATATAACATTAAAATTTTAAATGTTAATTATTTTTTGTCCCTAAAAATGTTTATTTACTGTAATTTTTTAAATTAGTACATACAATGTATTTCGAAAAAAACATAAAAATATTGTGATGTGCAGAAGCTATGTTGTAATAGAAGTCCCAACGTTTTTAAAAAGTCAGTCATCTGCTTTTGTTTTTTTTGAGTTAAAACACTTTTTCTTGATTTGGGACAGAAGTTTTCTCACCATAAGTTTATCACAAAGCAAAGTGTGTGCTTTACAAATTTAAGCATGTGCTTTACTTAACAAAGCGCGTATTTACAAATTTAAGCGTGTGCTTTACCTTACAAAGCGCGTATTTACAAATTTAAGCATGTGCTTTACTTAACAAAGCGCGTATTTACAAATTTAAGCGTGTGCTTTACTTTACAAAGCGCGTATTTACAAATTTAAGCGTGTGCTTTACTTAACAAAGCGCGTATTTACAAATTTAAGCGTGTGCTTTACTTAACAAAGCGCGTATTTACAAATTTAAGCGTGTGTTTTACTTTACAAAGCGCGTATTTACAAATTTAAGCATGTGCTTTACTTTACAAAGCGCGTACTTCCTGTGCTGTACAAATTTTATCTTTAATGTTATCACATTATAAGAAATTTACTTAACGTAAAGAAAAACTAATGAAAAAAAATTTTCATCCGACGTGCGCGGATAATCCGCCCGCGAATAATCGGGAGTTGACTGTACTTGTGGATAAAAAAGAAAGGCACTCTAAGACAGGTCGAACAGTTGTACAGACTTCTTTCACGCAAATCCAAATTACCAACTACATCTATATTAACCATTTACAACTCCTATCTTACACCGTTTTGTAACTATGCCAATCTGTTCCTTTCGTTATGCAAAACCTGCAAACCATCGGTATTACAAAAATTCATTTTTTTCAACCAAAGCTTTTATGAACATTAGTTGATGACTTTTATTACATAACCATGAAACTCTACACTTAAGATTTAAACGTACTCTATATAAAATTATGTTTTTCTTAAAACGCCATAAAAATTTAGAAAAACTCACCTTAACCCATTTATTTCAAATTTGGCTACGTCGTACTTTCCTAAACAATAAGACTAGGTATTAAATAAAAAAAAAAAAAAAAAAAAAAAAAAAAAAAAAAAAAAAAAAAAAGACTAGGTATTAAAACAGCGATGTAGCCGAATTTTATTTATTAACTAATTTAATCTTATAATTGACTAAAATTATTTAAATTCTGCACTAATCTATTCAGGCCGGAGTTCTGTCACTGGGCTCACGTTTTCTTATCATGTTAATTTTTTCGTGTTTAGTTTTATCATATTCACTGATTAAATCTGAACAGATTATACATTTCTTGAATAAACATTAAAATTTGACAGTTTTGGCAAAATAAAATTAAAATTGTATTTTGACATTACGATTTATGAAATTTATCTGAGAACGATTAATTTTTCACATTTCCAACTGAAGAATAACCAGGTATACCTGGTCTGGAAACTGAAACGAAGATTTATGACAGGTTTCCTTTTTGTTTTCCCTTACTTTTTGGTATGAAGTATTATTTTCTTGTTGTTGTTTATTTTATATTCTGTAGCTTCTTATATTATCCAATCTTATTGGTTATTGTTTAATAAAATTATTAATTTCTTTGTACATAAAATTTTCATAAAGCTAATATTTAAGATGTCAGGATTAGACTATTATTTATTTATTTTTTTACAGTACAGTCCTATATGTTCATGAGCGTAGTTTCTCGTAATTTCATGTACTTGGAACGAATTATTATGGTGAGATTTACAGAAAATCGGCCCCGTACGTCATTTTATGTTTATCCTCTCTCCGAAACTCCATAAATTGTCTAGAACTTCTCTTCTCTTCCTTTGTTTCTATAGGCAATCTACTCAGGTGCCTCCTTTTCAGCTCATTTCTGTGTGATTTCTGACCCAGCTGTTGGGTATTTTTTCATTCCTACTTCTGGCTTTTTTTTCCCTGCAGTCGTTCTGTAGCACCTTGTCTCAGTAGCTGTTTTTGTGTTAATATTCTTTTCTTTTGCTGGTTTGCTCTCACTTACTTACAAAAGTATGAAAGCGTTACGACTTTAATGCTTTTTCTCTATAAATAATGCCTTTTTCTGGTAGTTAGCACAGTTTGCCTTCTTGACTCTTATTATTGATTTCCCAATCAATTTTGACATCTTCCGTAAAAACTTCACCCAAATACTCACAGTTTCTGAAAACCCAATCGTCGTTTCTCATTTAAATTCTTATGTTGAAATTCGCTCTTCATAGTTTTATCTAAGTAAGATGTCATATATCTTGGTCATTAACAACTTATATAGGTTCGGGAGAAAAAAATTTTGTTAGCTGAGAGACTCTAATCCTGATATTTTCACTCTGTAGTCTAGCACGCTACCACTAATCCTCGTGAAATTTATGTAAAATTTTGTACAGTTTTTTTACATTTTGTAAATATAGAAATTTATGAAATCCGTCGTTCTTGATCTACTGCTCAAACTTTTTTACATAATATTTTGTGACAGTTCGATTGTATAAAAAAACAACTAATTTTGTTTTGACTGTACTGTTTTATTTTATTTTTTTTTTGTTTTATTTGTTTAATTTTTTGTTAAATATATGATACGTTGTTCCAGGTTGGTTAAGAAAAAATGATCACCACATATACAAAATGATCGGACTAAAAATGGACGATAACTTTGACAAAAGTTCTTTAGTAACGTCTAGTTTTCCATGTACTGGTTGTGGAAAAGTCTATAATAGAAAAGGAAATATGTTACGTCATAAACGTTATGAATGCGGAAAAGCTCCTCAATTCACTTGTTCTGTTTGTCAAAAGAAGTTTTTCCGTAAAGATAAATTGGTGCTCCATTTTAAGATGTCTCATCAATTTCCTGGAATTTGATTGTGGTTAAATTTTTTTAGTAATTTTTTTTGTTAATGGTTTAATTTGTTAAATGTATTAAAATTATATGATAATTATATGATTTATCATGTAATTATATATATTATGTTTATTATTATTTTTTTTAATTATATGATTTTTTTATTATTGTTTATTTTTTTGTTAACGATCTATGATTTGTTATGTTATTGATTAGATAATAGATAAATTAACTTTTTTGAAGTTTCTTGAACAAAAATATTGAAAGTCATTGTTTTATTTTGCCGGGATCTTAGTGATTTATTCGCTGCTTTTATATAATTACAGCCCATCTTTACTTCCAAGTCACCCTTCCTGAGATTCCTCGATACCATAGCTCCTTGAATTCCCTGTTTCATGTTCTCCATGGGCCACCTTTTCTCTCTCTATTTTCTGGATGGTAAAAGAACGCTCTTTAAGACCATTTGCCCGCTCCCGTTCCTTTGGCATGTTTATTTGTTTGTCTTGTATATTTGTCTACTTTTGTTTCCTGAAAACTGGTCCATTGTTTTATCTTTTCATTTTTCTCGTACTACATTCTCTAGAGCATTATTTCCTCCGTAACCAGTCCATTTCTATGACATCCAGTCATTATTTATTTCTGGAGCTAATTTTCTAGCATTCATGTGAAGTGATAAACGTATGGTCCCTAAATTTTTCGTTTTAATCTGTATTTTGTTGTACCAAAGCGTATCAATTATGCCTTAAAGAGCACGCGGTTCCTGATATCCGGTTCACTCGTTTCCTCAGTCGAAAACCATTGTTAATAGTGTTGTTTAGGTCAACAGCCAAAAGGCTGGTTTGAATCTCTAGAGGTTTTACTGAATTAAAGCGAAGAATGAGATGGTTTATTATAAATTGCCTTCCTCACAGAGTTGAAAGAGTATGCTTATCAGCATGCTAGGCTGTCCGAAAAACATTATTTCCACCCTGAAATGACATCTTCACTTTATTCACCACAGGGTCTGGCTGTATTATGATGAAATTCATTACTTTCAGAAAAGATAACTTTGACTACTGTCTTTTACACCACTGCCTCTTCTATTTTTAAATTGTTCAGCTATTATAATTTGTTGACTATGTGATAAGAAACAGAATTGTTTTGTTACCCGGGAACTAGCAGATCCGAGTCCATATAATTTAACACTCCACCTGTTGTTTTGGGCATAAAATATAATATAATTTAGTACTGTTGCTATTCGCTGTTAGAATAATTATGGTTAGCTATTAATATTTAGCTGTTCTGGTAAATGGTTTTGTACAGTTTTCCTTTTTCATTCCACTAGAATATATAATATGTAATCTATCTATATAGTTTTATGTAAAGTAAAATTCTTTTTAATCCTTACTTTTTACTTGTTGTTTAGTAATGTAGCCATTATTACGTTATGCGAAAACTAAAGTTTTTTTAGTTTCCATCTTTTATATTGCTGTGATAGGGTAAATAACTTTTAAATCATTTTAACCTTTTTTTATTCGCATTTTGAAAGAAAATTGTCAAAAGAACTTGTAGTATTAACATTGTTATTGATATAATTGATTGGTGTTCATTGAAACTTCAAAATTAGTCTTGATAAGAATCCTAAGACCAATTTTTGTAATTGTCTTTTACCGACAAAATCTTTACACTTTCTTTCCTTGCCGTCGTATTACTATAGATAGTCTACAACCATTGTTAATAAAGAATTTTATTTATTTGCTATAAGTTGTTACTGTTTTTGTTTTTTTTTATGTATAATATAATATTTTTTTAGTAAATAAGAATATTTACAGGAATATTCTCAGCATTTCTTAACTTTAGAATTTACTCTTTTCTTCCATCCATCTTGAGTTCTGCTTTTGTTTGGTTCATCATATTTTTTCGGTTTATTCTCCTTATTTTTTCTGAGTTCTTTTAATCTTGTATCCAACATATTAGATCTATTTCTCTTTGTATTGTCTTAAAAATTTGGTTTTTCAAATGTTTTTCATCTATTCTATAACTTACATGTTATATACAGAATTTTCGTTTTCGTTTTGTGATCGTTTCCATTAATCGTTTGTTATTCTTCTACAATTGTTCTGTTCCTCGTAACCATTTTACTGTTCGTTTGCTATTTTGAGACCCAATGTTTAGGAGACGATTTTTCGCTAAAATGCTTAGACAAGGTTTTCGGATCATTCTAAGGCACTCTTTCACTTGCAGATATGCAAGTTTTATCTCAGTATAAAAATGTCGCCGGCCGCATTGGCGAAGTTGGTAACGTGCTCGCCTCTCATCATGCGGTCTTGGGTTCGAATCCCATTCAGGCACGGCATTTTTTCATATGTTACAAAAAATCATTTCATCATTCACGGTCTGTATTAGCAGTAATTGCAGAACAGTCGGACGTTAAACAAAAAAAATATATATAAAAATATCTGATCTTGGCGTTTCTCAAGAGTGATTTATTCTTTTACAGGTTATGAGTTAGAAGAACTGCAGGGGTCTGTTTTCCTCCCTTGCTGTTGTTAGCTTTTCGGTTGTATGATCTCCCTAAAGTACATATTTAGCTAACAAATTTTCTAATTTTTACTTTCTCTTGCCTATATGAATATATAGGAAGAAAAGTATTGTTTTCATGTCAATTTTTCGAAATCGAGTTTTCACCGGATCTATACGTTTTCAGACCCCCTGAACCCAAAAAACATGTTTTTAGCGATTGGTCTGTGTGTGTGTGTGTGTGTCTGTGTGTGAACAGAATATCTCAAGAACGGAACGTCGTACGAACTTGAAACTTGAAACTTAAGTTACATACCACTACCGGACGCGACACGAACATTTTCATCAAAATCGGTCAACCGGAAGTAGTAGTTTATTCGTATAATTTTTCAGTTTTTTGCGATTTTCTCAAAAACTGGTCCTACGATTTTTTTTAAAATCGCCTATTTTACTCAATTTTTTATTCTCTACAAGATAGGGTAGGCGCCATGTTTGCTGAAATTCTCGGTGAGGCTGTTTTCATGTAAAAACGTTGTTTTTTTAAGATTACGGCTTTAATATAAATTTTAGCGCAAAAACTTATATAATAAAAGTTGTAGAGAATTTAAAAACCTACAACTTCTGTTTCAAACATTTTTTTGTATGACGCTTAGTTTAGCAGGTAATTTGCGATTTTCTGATTTTTTTCTCACGAAAACGTGTGAAAAATCGATTTTTTAAAGATTTTGGCCTTAGTATGTATTTTACGACAAAAGTGTATATAACCAAATTTATAGGAAATTTAAAGATCTACAACTTTTATTTAACGTATTTTTCTCTACAGAGCCTAGTTTAGCGTGAAATAGTGATTTTCCGTATTTTTAAGCCAGACTAAGGTTGATTTTCATTTTGAGTGTTTCACTCATGATTAAAATAAGGTTATGTTTATTGAGGTTAGTTTTTTGTTTATTTCTAATATTTTATGACTAATGTTAAATTATATTGTAAATTATTTGCATTGGCAAGAGAAAGTTGTGTGAGTGTTTCACACCAGATTTTTCCGTGTTGTGTCGTTAAGAGAAGCGGGGCTGTTTAAGTTGGGTGAGTTGTTTTTCGATGGAGGTTAGTAGTCTTCTTTTTTTGCTTCTTCTCGTGACACATTATTTTATTTGTTCTATCGTTGTCTCTGTGTTTCTAGAAATTCTGATTTCTAAGTTATCTGTCAAAGCAATACAGTTAATATTAACGCCGTTCTTAAGTCAATCTGTTATATTTAAAGGATCTCGTGTAATTGTAATTCTGTATTACTATACTTACTTTACTTTTTCTAGATCTAAGATAAAAATTTCTTTTCGTACGATACAACGGAATGTGGTCTGTAGGGGAATTCGTTAACTTGTAAACCGTACAGAAAAATATCTATAGAATTCACAAAATAGTTTTAATTGAATTTAATTTGACTAGAGACCAGAGTTTATGTTGTTGTTTAGGTCATCAGCCAAAAGGCTGGTTTGAACCTGTAGAGGTTTTACTAAGTAATACGAGGAGTGAGGTGGTTTACCATTGCCTTCCTCACTGAGTGGAAAAGTATGCTTATCAGCATGCCGGGCCCTCTGAAAAGCACATATTTTCCGCTCTGTAAATGACACCTTCATTTCATTCATCACAGGGTCTGGCTGTATAATGAAATTCATTACTTTCAGAGGAGGTAACTCTGATTAGTGTCTTTTACACCTCTACCTCTTCTGTTCTTAAATGATTCAGTCATTTAATTTGCTGAACATGTGAAAAGAAACAGAACTATTTATTTTAGCCCAGCAACGAACAGATTGAGTGTAAATAATTTGACACTCCACCTGTCTGTTATGGGCAGACCAGAGTTTATAAAAACGTTAATCAAATATTGCTTAAGTGATAATTGCACTGCCTTAAAAATTCCTAATTTTAGGAATTTCTTAATGTTAATAATGATAAAATATCTAGAATAAATCTTACAGCAGTTTTAGAAAAGTTTTATATAATATAGTATTACTTTTATTAATTTATATTGTTATATATTTATTAATTAGTTTAATTTTTATATTTCTATTCAGTCGAATGTATAGACTATATAGTGTAAAATTCATAAAATTATGCAAAGTGATTCAGCAAGAAATGGAGATTTTTTCTAGCATGGCCGGGTGAAAAAAGGAATGAACTGCCCTAGAGACGGCAAATTTTACCTTGGTAGAATTTAATACAAATAATTATTTGTGTGTGTATAGACTATGCCAAAACTTCTAAAATTTGGTGGAATTGCCACTATGGGGAACTTGTGTCCCCTAAAAATTGTAAAATTTTAAATTCTGCCCTGCGTTCAGGATATATTTTAATGGGTGAAATAGAAAAAAAGATAATACGAGGGGGCACCCAAAAGAAAATTAACGAGTTTTTTAAAAAATAATTAATATATTGTTTAAACAAATTGCATTAATTCCCCTTCAAATTATTCTCCACTGGTATTAATTCACTGGTCTAGTTATCCCTGACAGCGGATCCGTCAGTTTTTTCTTAGCAAAGCAACGTCGATACAACGGTTACCTGTTTTGTTGTGTGTATTTTCTTATAGCACCATGATTCGTCACCTTGGCAAAAAGTTTGTCATTTCGAAATTTCTTTGAAAACAGTATTCTTCCTCACGACCGTGATTTTGTTCAGCAGTCAGCAGTTAAGGCACAATTTTGGCAGCCAGCCTTTTCATCCTCGCAACTTCAATTTTGGTCGTCGATCTTGGTGAGGCCAAGAATAAAAATTTTGTTTTTTATCCCATTTATTTTTTCTCGTATGTATTAAAATAATAAAAGTAATATTAATAATATTTGGATTTTATTTAAATTGTAATGTCATAAAATAAATAAAACCATTGAATTTTCCGCAATTTTCGTCCCCTAGTAATCTTATCTTAGTTTCATTGTACTCGTGGTACAGAATTCTGGATAAATTTCTTATTTTGTAACCGATTGGTAATAAGTTTACCTACAAGTTCAGCCGTTTTTATTTTGCTCATACTGTCAACAAACCAAAGCCAGCTACTACAGGGTGCGCGCTAGGGTCCGCGACTTTATGTATTTTGTAAATAAATACTTTTAAAAGTATTTTGTTGTTACTTTTTAATCAACGTGACTCATTTTTATATAATGCGCATGCTCAGTGACGTCATTATTTGTTTACATTAGAAGCAAACTAAGAAAGGCTGGACTTTTTACGTGTATCAATGAGGACCTGTCTGTCTGTTTTCACCAATTAAACACATCATAAATATCTTGAGTCTTGTACTAAATCATTCTGTATAATTTTTTTCGATAGTAATATATTTATATATTATATATTTGTTATGTATTTATTGTAATTTGGTAGTATATATAAAGGTATTTGGGTATTAGCTATCAGTTAAGTGTTTATAATATTATTTTATTTATATAATGAAGTGCTTTAATAGAAATATATTAAAATCTTGACTGCCTCGGTAACTGTATTTAATAATTTAAGATTCATGTTAATATTATTATTATTATTATTATTAGTTTATTATTTGTTATTTAATCCGTTATGGACGTTGAATGTGTGCAACTTCATGTTATTTTATTGTTGTTAGGTATTTCATTTCACATTTGTTTCACTGTTAGGGTATCTGAGTTTTTTAGAATTTTGGGTTTATTTTTTAAGAATTTCACGTATTTTTCCCCCTGAGGTTTTTTTATTTTATGTAAAGCAAAAAGGCTGTGATGAATTCCCAATATGTTTTGTTAAGTGAAGTAAAGCTAGGTGTGAAGTCGTTTACTATTCTAACTAGTTTAGTATTAATGTATTAAATTTAAGATTTTAGAATTTGAATACTGGTTCTAATGCGGATGTGTTCTATTAGATGTGTAACTGTAACGTTGAAATTGTTTGATTTTATTATTGATTATTGTAGTATTTTTTATTTATTTTAAGTCAGCGAAAATCGCCGTTTTCACTTGTGTTCTTTTTTTACTGGCGTTTGTCTTTTGAATGGCTGAACAGAAAAACGCTGCAGCTGACAAAATTTACAAAAGTGAGGTTTCAGTGGTATACGTTCTGTAAATCCTCTATTTGATCGTAGTAGTGAATTCTAACGGGTAGAATAATTGTAACTAAAATCTCGGAAATTCTTGAAACAAAATCGTCTTACAGTGAAAAATTGTTATACAGCTAAGAATTAGATGGTATATTTCACTTTCCGTAAAAATTTGTTATTTTCCTTGCAACGTTTTTCCGTTGACCCATTCTTTTGTTTTCCAACGTAGATCAAAAGATCTGTTGATTCCTTCTTTTTTTTTGTTGTTGTTTAACTGTAAAGCATACACGTTGCAATCTGTTCAATTTAGATCGGTAAGCAACCCCACTACCCAATGAGATGAGGATGATTATTAAGGGCATTTACTTTTGTGAAATAAACATTATTTTATCCCGGAGTCTGGCTGTATTTGTAATCTAGTACTTTCAAAGAAGATAATCTTCTTTGTTATAATTTAGTTACAATTTCAAGTCTACATCTGTTTTTAATTGCTTCATACATGCTGTTAACTAAACTTCTAAAAAGAAACCAATTTTTTTTCCTTACTGGTATTAGAACCTTATTTTACCTATAAGTATGTCTTTTTAATTAATCTAGAATTGTTCTAAGTATTTAACGAAACGTTATATTAACTACTGGGTTATAAAGTAGTCTTAGCCTATGTTTCCTCTATCTTCCTCTCAGAAACCAACAGCTTCAAAAGTTTTATTATTTTTCTCAGGTGACTTCAGCATTACTATAACGTGAATTTTAAAAAACTTTCCTTTTCAGATACTTGAATCCCCGTCAGGAAAAATCCACCTATGTTCAGAGGTGACTTTAAAAAAGGACCCGTAACGGTGTGTTCCACAATTAAAAACAAACTAAATAATTTAAGCTATATTTGTTCTCTCAGGGGGAATTGCGTGAAATTCCTGGTAATATGAAATGTTACTTTTTTATCCTTTACCGTTTTAGAAATAGTAATATTAAATTAAAATGAAGCACCGGTTGTAGGGTATAAAGAATATAACAAAAAGTATATTGTATAATTGTATTAAGTTTAAGAATATTTATGGTATTGTTTACAATAATAAAATAGTTGCAATAATAATTAACCTTTTTTATATTTGTATTTAATTATTAAATATATTGTTAAGATTTATTTATTGAAATATTTACTTGTTTGTAAATATTATTATTATTATTAATTATTATAACAAATTTATTTTCAATACATATTAATATTATTATTTATTTATTATTTTATAATGTAGTTTATTATATAATGTTAATATTTATAAAAATAATAAATTGTATTTTATTCCATAATTTGAAAGGTTTGTTTATTAACAGGTTCTCTACTATAGTGGAATTTTTTGTAAAATTTTTATTATTGTTGTTCTCGTTTCGTTTACAAATAATCTAAAGATATTTAGTAAATTAGTCTCCGCTTAGTATGATCACGTTTCAGGCATCCTTTGATTTACGCGGTTAATTGGTTCCGAAAAATCGGCGCGTAATTCAAAACCGCCGTAAATCAAGAGCACGTTTCCCTTAAGATTACATTGTAACGGGTGTTTTATTAAGGACGCAACCCTGATTATAAGAAGATATAAGTAATACATCGGTAAATTTTCTGCCCCCCAATCGGTAATGTTGGCAACAGTGTACTCAAGGCCAACTACCTAAGACAGTTAAAATGTTCCAGTCAAGCATTAGTGTGGTGACAGCAGTCGTTTAGTTATATTGTGTCAGCAATAGTTTTTTCCAAGGAAGAACGCGTGTTTATCGTAGAGACTTACATAGCGAGTAAATCTTACAAATGTGTGCAAGATACGTTTCAGTTCAAATTTCCCCGTTCTGCCGTTCCGAATAAATCGTCAATATTGCGTTTGATAAATAAATTCCGTAGAACTGGGCGTGTACTCGATGAGAAACCACCTCGCCAGTCAACAAAGTTAACCGCGGAAGTTCTCGAAGATTTGAAAAATCGTTTGACTTACATCACCTAAAAAATTGCAATAACTAAGGATGCAAATGTAACTTTTTCGTAGCTCTGAAAACAGTTGTTAATGTTAGCCCAGCATGCGATGGTAATCTTCTAAGCGATTTTTTAGGTACTGGGTTATAGGAGGAGGGGAATCGTACAAACAATCCTTCTCCACCCGAATTCTTTACGCTAGCAATCAAGTAAGCTCCCATCTATAGGTATGAATAATCATGACAGGAAGGTAAATTTTTGAAATCAGCACTTGGTTTCAGCATTGACAGGTTTTTTCTTAAGTTGTTCCCGGGATTCATGTTACAAATTTAAATGAATTTATCTACAATAAACCACCTGAAATGCAATGAAGTAAAACACTTGTTAAACGTCATATATGAGGATGGGTTACTCTGTTACGTCTAATTATTCTATGATTAGGTTTCTTATGAAATTTGGCATTTTAAATATTTGCGAATCTGGTTAAAGTAGGCCTACTACGTATTGGTTTCTGGTTAGGGGATAATATTATTTATTCGCTGGAAGGAATTCTATGAGATCAGTTAATGCAGAATTCTATATTTTGATAATGCTGTCATTCACGAGTCGACCCTGTTTTAACTTTCTCTTGCCTATATGAATATATAGGAAGGAAAGTATTGTTTTCATGTTGATTTTAAGAAATCGAGTTTTCCCAGGATCTACACGTTTTCAGACCCCCGAACTCAAAAAACATGATTTTAGCGATTGTTCTGTGTGTGTGTGTGTGTGTGTGTGTGGGCGCGCGCGTGTGTGTAAACAAAATATCTCAACAACGAAACATCATACGAACTTGAAACTTGAAACTTAATTTAGATACTACGAGAGGACCTGACACGAACATTTTCATCAAAATCGGTCAACCGAAAGGAGTAGTTTATTCGTCTAATTTTTCACGTTTTTGCGATTTTCTCAAAGACGGCTCCTGCGATTTTTTTCAAAATCGCCTCATTTACAAATTTTTTTTTAATCTCTACAAGATAACGTAGGCGTAGGTTTCTGTTGAAATTCTTGGTGAGGCTGTTTTCTCGTAAACAAATTGTTTTTTTTTTAAGATTGCGACTTTAATATGGATTTTATGGCAAAAATGTATCTAGTAAAAGTTGTAGAGAATTTAAAATTCTACAACTTTTATTTCAAATATTTTATTGCATAACGTTTAGTTTAGCGGTAATTAGCAATTTTCTGTTTTTTTTCTCACGTAATCGTGTAAAAAATCGAATTTTTAAACATTTCTGCCTTATTATGCATTTTACGTCAAAAAAGTAAAATTAAATTTATGGGAAATTAAAAGATCTGCAACTTTTATTTAGAGAGTTTTTTCTCTACAGAGCCTAGTTTAGCGCGAAAGAGTGATTTTCCGTACTTTTAAGCAAAACTGTTGATTTTCATTTTGCGTCTTTCACTCATGATTAAAATTAAGTTATGTTTTTGAAGTTAAATTTATTTGTTTATTTCTAATTTTAGGTTACATTGTTAATTATTTGCATAGGCAAGAGAAAATTGTGTGCGTGTTTAACACCAGAATTTTACTGAATATTCCTCATCTGGTTTTGGAATTAAGAAAATATTTTTTCCGAGCGAAGTTTTTATGAGTGCTAAAGGCTAAATGTTTCAGGACGATGTACGTTTTCACGGAGATTTTGTGAATCCTATTAATCTTCCAGAGTTTCGTGGAGAGGAGTCACGGCCAGAAGACAAGCTCCACAAAGTAAAAATTTTCTACGGCTCAGCCAATCATTTATGTTATAGGTCGTACATTTTCATAACATCTCTTAGGTTGGGGCTGGTGAGCGAACCTGAGAATGAATAATATGTAGAGAATACGCGTATAGCTACGCATACACTGTATGCTTGGCAATCATATTGTAGTTACAGTTCTACATAATAAGACTAGGACATTAGTTCGTATTTTATTTTGTAGTACTTTGTTTCAGTCATTAATAACCAGTTTTTTACTTTCTCTTGCCTATTCGAATATATAGGAAGGAAAGTTTTGTTTTCATGTCGATTTTTTTAGTTACGTAAGTAAAATACGAGGTGTGGCTGTTAAATAACGAGACTGACGTTGTAAAAAATTTAATTTTAATTTTATGCATAATCACTTATTGTCACCTTCAATATACACTCCTTCTCTATCCCTAAAACGCTCAATGCGAATTTCCATTGTTGGAAACAGTGCTGGAAGTCATCTTCTATCAGCTCCTTCAGGACACGTGCCGCTTTCTCTTTTACAGCTTCGACAGACTTAAATCGTGTCCCTTTTAATGCAGATTTCACCTTAGGGAACAGGTAGAAGTCACATGGTACAAGATCTGGTGAATAAGGTGGATGTTCTAACACTGAGATGCTGTATTTGGCTAGAAACCTCTTGACAGATAACGCGGTATGAGCGGGCGCATTGTCTTGGTGGAGAACCCACGATTTGTCCTTCCGTACATGATCCTTCCCATGATTTCGGGGCATTTTTTTTTACTCATTCACGTAATTTAAAAAGTACCTCAAGGTAGTATTATTGATTAATTGTGTGACCTTCAGGAACCCAGTGTAGGTACACAATCCCATGGATATCAAAAAATACAATCATCATTGCTTTAAATTTTGACTTGCTCATTCGAGCTTTTTTGACTCTCTGTGAAGTTCGGCTCTTCCAGTGCATAGATTGGCGCTTCGTTTCCGGATCATAAGTAAAAAACCACGTTTCATCACATGTTGTTACCATCTTCTACCTGTTCCCTAAGGTGAAATCTGCATTAAAAGGGACAAGATTTAAGTCTGTGGAAGCTGTAAAAAAGAATGCGGCACGTGTCCTGAAGGAGCTGACGGTAGATTATTTCCAGCACTGTTTTCAACAATGGAGCATTCGCATGGAGCGTTGTAAGGATAAGAGGGGTGTATATTGAAGGTGACAATAAGTGATTGTGTATGAAATGAAAATTAAATTTTTTACGTCAGTCTCGTTATTTAATAGCCACACGTCGTATTTGTTAGAAAGGTTATTGTGTGATATTGTTGTTTGGGTCAACTGTTGAAAGAATGGTGTGAACCTATATAGACGTTTTACTAAGTAAAAATGATGAGTGAGGTGGTTTACAATTGCCTTTCTCACTGAGTGGATAAGTATCCTTATGAGCTTGCCAACCCTCCGAAAAACACCTATCTTTCACCCTTCTTATGGTACCTTCACTTCATTCAACACAGGGTTGGCTGTATAGTGAATTTCATTACTCTCAGAGTAGATAACTGTGACTTATGTCTTTTACACCTCTTCTTTATCTGTTCTTAAATAGTTCAGTCTTATAATTGGCTGATCATATGATAAGAAACAGAACTATTTTTGGTAGCCCGGGAACCAACAGATCGAGTGTATTTAATTTAATACTCTTTCTGCCAATTATGTAATATTGGTATTTATTTTTGTGGTGCGGGAGATGTATTGAGAAGATTTGGAGAAAAGGGGGTGGTCTTATGATCCCCGACTCATCACGTGATATCTATAGACTCTGTTTCAACCATTTAATTGTTGTAGAGTTGTTATGAAAATGTATCTACTACTGCTCCTTTTTTATAACTTATATAATCCTTTACATCGATATGTTTTACATGTAAATGAAACTTCATTGTAACAAATTATGTAATGTAAAATCATAAATCAACATAAATTTTAATGTTTGAAACAATTCACAAATTTTATTAGCACAATTTGCACAAATTAATATATTTTCCGTAAATTTTATTAGTCTGGTATGTGTTTGTGTGGTGCTATGAAAGGTTAATGGTTACCGTATTGGATTAAATTGTCTAATTACTTTTTTAATAACAGATACATATTTTGGTCAATGAATTTTTTTTTTTGGCTAATAATTTTTAATGTGTACATTTTCAGGAATGTCTTGGAGCGTCGAACTGAATGTCACGCCTAAATCTACAAAATCGTCCGAATTATTCCCTAATGCATTACAAAAGAAAATTAAAGGCGCTTTTGATTGTCCACAGTGCGGTAAAAAATATTCATTCAAAGGCACTTTGACTAGACATATGAGATTTGAATGCGGACAAAAACCCGGGTTTCTTTGTCCCGTTTGTTCGAAACCGTTCACACGCAACGATACTCTGAACCAACATATTAAAATCATCCATCCTCAAGCCGCTTCGTTCTTGAATTTACCTTCGAGAAGTGCCACATGAAATTTTCTGCACTCTATCTTCATTTGTTATACATTCTGTTTAATTAATATGGACTTTAAATATAAAATTGACATGTACGTATGAAAAACTTGAATTTAGGTTATTATAATTAATTGATTAATAGTGAATTATACCAAATAAATAATTATATTATATACACGGTACATATTTTATATATGTTATATTATACATTATATTATATATTTTTGTTATGGTATTAGATATTTTATTAAAGCATTCGTTGGTTAATAAAAAAAAGTTGTTTAATTTTTTTTATATTCCTAAACTTCTTTATAAAAATTTAAGTTTTTTCTTCAAGAATTTAGAAATAATTATTTTATGAAACCTGATTAATGTTTTTAATTAAGATTGTATCACCTAAGTTAAGGTTCGTTCGGGATATGGGTTTAATAAATAATAAATAACTTATTACAGTTATTTATTAAGAAAATTAAAAATTACAGTTTTAATTATTTAATTTAGCCTTCTTACAAATACTGTTAGATAAATTAAATTAGTTACAAAACTTATGAAATAAATTTGACTAACAATTGATTACTGTTTTTAAATATCAAAACGATTACCCGTCCAGAAGAACCACTTGCTACTACCCGTACGCACTTACGCCATTTACATAGTTTAAAACCGGTCCCGTAACGACACTTTTTCGAACGGCTGGAAACACTTTCCATTCACTAACTCATCTATTGACTGATTGGCTACGAAGCCGCAAACTGTTCAATTTAAATGGAATACTGCAGAAGGATTTACAATAATAAAACCAAATATTTCTACTATATGTATTCGATTTCCTAGAAAAACTTCTTGTGTATTCCATTCACTGTCCCAGATAAACACCATCTTCCACTCTATACAATACATAATTCTTACAATAAACAATATATTTTAACACGACAGCGGTATGTACGCCTCTCGATTTGACACGAAATTAAAAACTCGTGATAAATTTTAAATTTATTTTAAATAGCTATTTATTATTAAATACAAATACAATGAATATCTTTTCTTAGCTTTTTTTCTAACACCCACGTGGGTCTAGCTTGTGCCTGGAAATATTTAAGTGTATGTTAAGCCTATTTGTATACGAATTTACATAAAAATAAATAAAAATAAAAATTTACAAAAAATTAAATTGAAACGTACTGTAAATTGTTAATTTAAAATTTAATATCTGCTCACATTTGGTAGCTTATTAGTACGCGAGTTATTTTTTATGAGAGTTCAAAATTTTTTACTTGCCTATTCTCATTTACTAAAAACTTTTACGTCTTATTCGTTGCTGAAAAATATGTGATAGACCAATTTTAATCTACAGTATATTAAAATTAATAATACTAATTTTTCTCAACATTAAAGGTAAGTAATTTTTTGAGTTTATTTAGCGTGAGCATTATTGTTGTAAAATATTGATAGTTTTATTAATGGCTATAAAAATTGTAAGTAAAACTGCAAAAATTGGTTTTTTAAGCATAAATACCTGCGGTTGAATTTTTAGGAACGGTTTTAGTTCGTAGTAGTTGTTATCGAATAAATGAGAAAAAGACTAAATTTATGATTGGCTCGAAAGCAGAACATGGAAATGAAACATTAACAATAGAGCAAACCCAAATAGAAAAAGTAGAGACATACAAATATCTGGGAACCTGGGTTGATGGCAAGAATGACCAAAGTAAAGAAATTAAAGTACGAATTGAAACTGCAAGGCAAGCATTCATAAAATTGAAGACAATGCTAACAAACAAAGACCTTCAGTTGCCTCTCAGATTGAGGGCTCTAAGATGTTATGTATTTTCTATCGTACTATATGGAATGGAAGCTTGGACATTGAAGAAACAACACATAAAGAAGATAGAAGCGTTCGAAATGTGGTGTTACAGGAGAATATTGAAAATTCAGTGGGTCCAAAAGGTTACCAATGTTGAGGTGCTCCGACGTTTAAATAAGGAGTTAGAAGTTATGAAAAGTATAAAAACAGGAAAACTAGAATATTTGGGTCACATAACCAGAGGAGAAAAATATGAGTTGCTGAGAATTATTATGCAGGGAAGGATCCGAGGAAGAAGAGGCGTAGGAAGAAGACGCATCTCCTGGCTGCGGAATCTTAGAGAATGGTTCAACTGTAGTTCATTGCAACTATTCAGAGCGGCAGCCAGCAAAGTGACCATAGCCATTATGATATCCAACCTCCGATAGGAGATGGAACTTTAAGAAGAAGAAGTTGTTATCGATATATTTCTACTGGCTACCGATAAAGATTGTTCGTATATAAAATATAGACTAATAAATTAAAGACGATTTGAATTTACAGTTATTTTCTGAAATGTTTGATTTCACTTTTACCGCCGTTTCGTTAACTCATAGTTTCTTCTCAACAGTTTTAAAACGTCTGCCTTTCCTTACTAGGCTACTACATATTTTTTCAAGTCAGCAATATTACATGCTGTTCCATTTAATTGAGCAATTATAGTAGCCTAACTGTAAAAAGAAGGTTCTTTTTTGTGCTTATAAATTGCATCCTCTGGTGAAAATTTTACTGTTTTGTAGGAAGGAGATAAATTTGAAAACAATAACAACGTTTTTGTAAATTTATAATATATTTATATAGTATTATTTATCTGTCATTTAAAACTTGTAAATTCAATGCCGGTATTGCTGAGTAGATTCAATGCCACGAAATGTGAATAATGGTTGTTTTTCTTTATGTTTAGAACTAAATTTTGATTGGTAACTGTTTAAATGCTGGATGTTCCCTACATTTGAATACCCAATGCGTCATTACAGGTTTCAAAATTTATTTGTTTGATAAAAGTGATTTTTCCAACTAATTTGTGTAATTTTCTGTATACTTTCAGCCCAAGTTGTTTTTTTTTTTGTTTTATGTAATGTTTCTACGTGAGAAGACATAAATAATAAGGAAATTTTATGGACAATTTCGTCTTTACATAAGAACAAACGGGTTAGAGACAATTTTTGAAGATTTTGTTCTTCTGAGAATTTGGTGTTATGAGTTATGACTGAAGGGTATTTCTTTGCCACCATCATGAAAATTGTTTTGTCAGTTACAGTAACGTTCCCAAAATCAACGAAATTTTTTTTTTGTTTATGATTTCTGAAGCACATACATCTTTGAGAGTTGGATTTTGGTAATTATTAGGTTTACTGAAATTTTAAAACCTATTTATTTTGTCAGAACTTTAATTCAGGTGTACCTAGACTAGTTGTTTTACAGATTTTATATGTCGCCGAAAAATTTACTCGTTTATTTGTTAGTAGCGAATTCGTCGTTGGCTGTGTGTTATAGATGTTGTGGTAGAATGTATTTAGAATTATTACATTTAACAATAATGATTTTTTTCTGAAATTTTTGTGAAATAATAATTGACACTTTGTTGTCTTTTTGTTTTAGATTTCAGATTATTTCCGTTTTTCGGATGGGATCCTACAAATACCTCTGAACTTCCTCGTACTGATAATGTACCATCTTCATCACCGGAATATAAATGCCCTAATTGTCCCAAAAGTTATTTCAATAGGTCTAGTTTAAAACGACACATTAAGTTGGAATGTGGTAAAGAACCGAATTTACAATGCCCTGCCTGTCCTTTTAAGTTAACCTATAAAAGTAGCCTAGCCAAACATTGGAGAAGGCGTCATTCACAAATTTTCCATCCTGTTTTTAATACGAATCCATTATTAGAAAATTTATAATTGCAATAAATTGTAGGCCTAATTTATATTTATTTTAGTACACGAGATGTGTTAAAAAAAACGGTATTTTTGAAGTTTGTGAATTTTGTTTGTTCGATTCATGCCATTTTTTGTTATTATTTTTTTAAATTATGTCCGAAGAGTATCTCTACATTAATTGAATGCTTAGTCTGTTGTCAGCTGGTAGAAAAGGGTTTATTTTGTTTTCTTACGATACACAATTGTTTCATAGTTACTACTCTTTTCTGGGCCCACAGATTTAGCGAAAATAGGGTAATACTCTTCATCTTCGTATGCCTATAAAAAGATGTGGAAAATTCAGGCGGTCAATTTCAAGGCACAAGAAGTTATGTAGAAGTAGTCTCGATCAAGAAAAAAAAGATTGAAGGTTCTTCAAAAGGTATACAATAATTACTTCTGGTATTTATCATTCAACGAAGATAAGGAAATTTTCCTAGCTTTATGCAAAAGTTGAAGGTGAAATGAAAGAAGACGCTTGAACAACGGGTGAAATGAACCACCCGATGTTTTACTGTGAAATTATGGTTAATATTTAAATCTAGCGGAAGGTATGTGTTGAATCAACTCTTATACGTAAGAGCCTTTTCACACAACGTGCCCATGGCCACGTCGCCAAAAATGGAAGTGACTGTACTCTATTTCACGTTTAGAATGCAGTACAGCTCTTATGAGAACCCGTTGCGTTATCAGGCCGTACGAAAAACATGAGGCACAGCCAATAAAATAACCCTCCTCCGCCGATATCATCTAAAGGTCATGGGAAAAAATATTTAGTTTCGCTTATCACGCTCTGACAAGCTCATTTACAACCAAAAAGTTACTTTCGCTTCCTGATGATGAATTTTATCATATTACGCTATAAAAGTTATTATTAAACTCTTGATATTTAGATAAGATACGCTCGTACAAAGTTACATGTTTAAATCGCGTCACATTTCTTTACGTTTCACGTCATATAAATTTTTTCTTTCAATGACTACGTGTTTTATTATTTCATTATAAAATATAAAATTTTGTCTGTAATTTGATGTATGATAAGTCATGTGTTGGACGGAAACAGAAATAATAAACGAGTTTGAAAAAATCACTGATGTTTTCGTACTACGAAATTCAATATGAGTTTGTGAATGAGAAGGTGTTGTGGCGCGGAGTCGATATTTTTACTTAGTGAAGGAGCGCTCGAACTCCCACATGAAACACATTGCTTGTGAACTTCACGTACTGCATTCTGAAATCAACTATAGTTGCGTGGCAGCTTCATGGCCAAGCGAGTTTCTTTCTAGATATTGAACGGAATGGACATTGAAGAAGCTATTTTGTTGTGGTGGTTTCGTAAGAAACGGCGGAGACGAAGAACAATTTGGGCAAGACCTCTTTTAAGTGTTTGGACTGGCTTGGAAATTCACCAGACTTGAAACCAATAGCCGGCCATTTACACAGATACTTACTGGCGGGTTTGGAACGCCACGTACCAAGAACGCGTTCAAGAGTGTGTGTTAAGGGGAGAGACGCATCAGATACTTGAATCGAGACACTTGGCGCGCGGGTTTAGCGTGTGCAAGCCCACTAATTTGAGGTCTAGAACGTGCCGTTCTTTTTTCATCCAGTCGTGAAATTGCACCCAAACCGTTCGTTAACTTTTGTTATATTCTTTCTTCTAAATTTTAAATTTTTATTTTTTGTATTTCTTAAATTTTTTGTTGTTTCGTATTGAAAATAGATACACGATATTGAAGTAAGGAGTTCATGATGGAATTTATAGAATGTATAGGTGTCATCCAAGTTTATGGAAATTTGGAAGTAGTGAGTATACGAACCGCAATTTAAAGTTAAAAGCTTATGAAGAAATGATTGGGCTGTGTAAAAAAAATCTACGATAAGGTTGATAAGAAGTTTGTTAAGAAATAAATTCAAGCGATACGTGGCTGTTTCCGAAACGAATTTAAAAAAGTAGAGCAGTCAAAACGGAGTGGAGCCTCAGGATTATCTTCTCGTAATTCGTTTAAAAGGTTAACGTGTGTATACTTCCGTTTTTGTAACCAACGTTTTTCCGTTCTACGTTTCAGTTTCTTAGGCTTATCATCAGCGTAAAGCCAAAGCTTTTTTCTTTTCAAGGCTTATTAAACTCATATTTCACAACTTTAATAAATGTTAAACAAATAACTTAAACTAAGCACGTGTATAACAAAAAAAAAACAATTTAAATAACCAAGTCTACTATAAAGTATAACCAATAATAATAAAAGATTAAAACAACGTGAATGAAACATATTTATCACACTCCAAACATTTAGTATTTCTAACCGGATGAAATACTTACGTACTTGGAACGTACAAAATTCGATTTATCTCTCCCATAAACGAACGCGCAAGTATTTGCCGTTCCTGGAGCGCGAGTCTAGCACGTGTAAATTCAACTTACGTTAGTAGGCAACACACAGTAAGTAAGTTCCAAACACGCCAGCAAGTACGTGGCGTTCCAAACCCGCCAGTTAGTATTTGTGTAAGTATCTGGCCGGCTAATTGAAAATTTGTGGGCATTTCTTACACTTGGAATTACGGAATTACCAAAAGTAAGATTTAAGAATATTAATTCGTTTTTACTCACAGATTCAATTGCATTATTTAAATGCCGGGTCAAAATTAATCATTAACTTATTTTTTTTTAAATTCCCTACATTTTAAAATCTGATGAGTTGAAAAATTTATTACGGTTTTATTAATGTTTGTTATAAATTTAGTCATATAATAATTCTTAATGTATTTTACCAGTGTCATTATTTACCAGTGGGTTGTTACATTAATTTTTTATTGTTTTATGTTACTCTTGTTTTATTATAGAGGTTGTGTTGTTATTGTACAAATTTTAATAACGTTATTGTGTGTTTAATTGTTTAAATGTCGTACCAAATAATAAAAAACCTATTTATTTATAAGTTTTGTCTATTTGTATTTCTCTAGTATATTAATTATTTACAGTTTTTGTTTTTTTCTAGCTGATGTTATTACAGTTAGTTTTCTTCGTGATTTGCAATAAATATCCAGAATTCTCCAATTGGTGGAATAATGTAGTAAACGTTTTGTATTCCAGATGAATTAAATAATTTGTAGTTTTAGACATTTTTTTGAAATAAAATTAACATTAAAGGTCTGGGGTTCGACTCTAGGGTGGATTTGGAAATCATAACAATGTGTTTACTGTTTACCATTGTTTACTGTTCATAGTTCCAAATAATTAGGCTGTTCATGACGACTTTAGTGTACTTATGAAAAATACAACTAAATTACTTGATTTTCAATTGTGCATGCCCTACGCGCGAGCTCTTTTTTGTCAGTGTGGTTGCTAATTAATATTGGAAGGGTTGGTAAGATTATTGTAGTTATAAAAACACATGTTATAAATATCGTCAAAAATAACCAAAATATCGTAGTGTGTGATTTAAAAAGACACTTATTTGTAATCAAAACGCAGGCACGCACCTATCGGATGAAAAATAAAGTGTAGAACATCGAATGCCAATAAAAATTTCAAATAAGTACTATGGACATAAATAAAAATTATAGGCTACTGGGTTCGAATCCCACTGAGCCGCGGCATATTTTCATACGTTATAAAAAATCATTTCATCCTCGCACAGTTGCACCCCAACGTCGTCGCGTAATGAGCTCGCAGTTGATACGACGTTAAATAAATAAAACAAAAAGAAATACAAATAATATGTTACAAAAGGTTCTGGTTACCTTTGTTGCTCAATGGTTAACGTGCTACACTGCAAAACGGAGGTTCCGGGTTCCATTCCCGGCCATTGTCTGGAAAATTTATTATAAGTTCAAACCACTATTTCTTAGCGCAAAGCAGTTGCTAATAATAACCATGAGGTAAATGGAATTGAAAATAAACTAAAAAAAAACTGGTTCTAACTTCAACGTAAAAATTAATAAAATAGACGAACTAGACAGGTGAAAACGAAAAAGTGAATGAGTGGTCAAGGAAGACTTTGAAAAAACCTTTTCTTTAAATTACATGTACACTTGAACGAGACAGTTGAACCTAATTTTTCAGAATTTATTTCAGTGGATATTAAAAAAACATAAATATTTTTGTTTAAATTTGTATGTTATATGAAATAAGGAAAATTTACGTAAAATTGCACAATTTAGTTGTCGTGGAGGCCACAAATAAAATGAAAGTTCATTTAAGAACATTATGGGTTCCAAAACAGATGTTACGTTGATGAACTTTACAGCGGTATTTGAATGTAGATGCATTGCTGCAACCCAGTAAAACACAAAGTATGAGTTAGTCAAAAAAAAAAAACTGAAGAATCGATGTGTAAGTAATTTAGAGGAAAATAAATAAATAATTATAGTAATCTAAGTTTAGTTATTAGTGCCACTTTAATGGCTTAATTTAATATTATTCTAATGTATAATATTACTAATTTGTTTATATATGATTACAGAAGGACAGATTTCCGTCTCAGAAAATTCCAGCCAAGTCAGTCATTTATTTAATGTCACCCGATTAAATGATCCTCTAAATATTAACGACACCGAAGAGTTTACATTTCTACTAGAAGATGAGACGACATCTTTAGCGGAAAAACAAATCAGGGATCAGTTGTTTAATTGCGATGACAGTTTTCCAGTACCGATCGATAATAAACAAACCAAACAATATCACGGTCGGAAAAATGGGAAGAAAGTTTTCATCGGTCCCGGTTCTTTTCCGTGCAATGTTTGTGGTAAGGTTTATCGATGGAGACGTACGCTTTTGAATCATAGTAATTTCGAGTGCGGTAAAGAACCTCAATTTAAATGCCCTTTCTGTCATTTGAAATCGAAAAGAAAAAGTAATATTTTTGCTCATATCAGAAAAGTTCATAAAGGTTCTTTGATTTGTAAAACGTAAGTATACTGCGTTAGTAAATAATTTGATGTTTTCACCAAATCGTGTCAGATGTATATAATTGGTTTTGTATGTTTCGTTTTTGATTCAAATTTTGATGAGCTTACGTTTGAAAATTTTAATATTAATCGAGATAATCGTAGAAATTAATAAGATGATTTTAAAAATCCGATCGTTGTAGTTTGAAATCTGAATTAATTGTAAATGATTAAATAAGTAAAAAATTAAAATAAGTCTTCTCATTGGGTGGTCTCTTGCCATCACTTGTTACAGGAATATTTAAGTAATTATTTGTTTCTTGTATTTTTGTAAGTTCATGTTTCTTTTTTGTATTTTCTGTTATTTATTACAAAAATATTATTTATTTGAGGTATTTTATTTTAAGTAATATTATATATAAATTGTGTTACACCTATATTTTAAAAACAATAAATTTGGACAGGTTTACTGGGTGCTGGAAAAAAAAATTCATTGTTACCAAATTTAAGATTTATAAACCATTCGTACCAGAGTCATGAACGTTATTAAATTTTAAGTAATGTAAATTTAGGATTAATATTGTTTGTATTAGAATTGAAAGGAGGGTTGTGATGAAATTATTTATTTCCATAATTATACTCGTATAATGATCATTCGTTGTGTATACTTACTATATCGACTTATTGAGACCCACAATTCCTGAAATTTTCAATTTTTTATAAACTCTTTAGGCAATGATCTGTAAGTTTGTAAAAAAAAAAATTAATGTTTTTTAAAGGTAAAGTCGTCGCCACGAGTCAGCTGTTATACAGCTGATTTTTGGAGACAAAGGTTCCTGATTCAAATCCTAGTGAAGGTAGTTACATTTATATGGACATTTATTGTTTGTCAGGGTTGTCATTTTCTACCATAGATTTTTTTGGTAACACTTTGGTATGGAAGAAGTTTGGTAACACTGCATTCTGAACCCCACCAGTAAGCCATTAGTGGCAATTAATTGTCCGACTTTTATTGTTACGTAACTGTTTATTAGTCACTGTATTCTAGTCAGACAAAAATCGTATAAAGTGATTTGGGAATGAATATTTCAATTAGTCGTACGTTAATTTATTTTTGTTCCGATATTATTACTTATGTAAGTGTTTTATATTGTAATAAAAAAATTGTTGATATATTACAAAAGTATTATTAAATGAAAGTAATATATAATTATTTATGTTGTAATTAACAGAGTTTATATTTTATTATAATATACATGGTATGTTTGTCGCTTACTCTACTAGTTCCTTTATGCCCCGTTTGAGTTAAGTAGTTGGATTATTTAACCGCTTAATTTTGTAATATCGGCTTTCCGGATACTCCAGTTAAGGGCGTACAGAATATGTCAAAATAAACACAGATTATCCTGTTTATTAGTATTGTTACACCTAAGCGTAGGTTCGTTCCGGATCTGGGTATGATAATTAATAAATAGACACTTTAAACTTAGAACAATTAATTATAACACTTAGTCTGCTAACAAATGCAATTAGAGTACATGAAATGAATTGTTGTTGTTGTTTAGGTCATCAGCCGAAAAGCTGGTTTGAACCTGTAGAGGTTTTACTAAGTAAATCGAGGAGTGAGGTGGTTTACCATTGCCTTCCTCACTGATTGGAAAAGTACACTTATCAGCATGCCAGGCCCTCTGAAAAGCACATATTTTCCACTCTGCAAATGACACATTCACTTCATTCATCACAGGGTCTGGCTGTATAATGAAATTCATTACTTTCAGAGGAGATAACTCTGATTAGTGTCTTTTACACCTCTACCTCCCTCTGTTCTTAAATGATTCAGTCATTTAATTGGCTGATCATGTGATAAGAAACAGAACTATTTATTTTAGCCCTGCAACGAACAGATTGAGTGTAAATAATTTGACACTCCACCTGTCTGTTATGGGCAGATGAAATGAATTAATTAGTAGAAAATTTAAGCTGACACTAATTTTGACCCACGGTTTGGTCTAGTAGAGGTTAATCCATCTCTGCGAGTCACCTGTTTAGTAGTTAATTTTCGAAGACGAAGGTTTCTGGTTCAAATCTTAGTAAAGGTAGTCTTTTTTATACCGATTTGAATATTAGACAGTGGTTATCGGTCTGTTTTGATGGTTGGGGTTCAATTAACGTTAGTCTTTCAGGAGTGGTCGGCCTGGGTCTGTACAAAACTACACCTCATTTTCACGTCATAAATATCATGCTCATCTCATTGGGTCATGGGGTTACTTATTGTTCTCAATTTAACAGATTGCAACGTACACAGATTTGGGGTAAAAAAATTAAACTTGATAATCAAAACACCATTTACCTGTCCATAACCACTTGTTACTACCCGTACGCAATATTATTGTAACTCAGAACCGTAACGACATTATTTGGAATATCTCGATACACTTTCCATTCACCATACAGGTATCGATTTCTCTTAACTACAAAGGTGGTAACTGTTTTTATATCTACGGTCTGATAGTTTATCTAGACTCATAGAAAAAGAATAAAAGCAATTTTTTTTTATTTCCTAGAATTCCTGTTTAAAACATTTCATTCACCGCAATTCTTGGTCTTTGTTCAATACACAATACTTCATAACCCCTATTGTTGTTGTTGTTTAGGTCATCAGCCAAAAGGCTGGTTTGAACCTGTAGAGGTTTTACTAAGTAAAACGAGGAGTGAGGTGGTTTACCATTGCCTTCCTCACTGAGTGGAAAAGTACGCTTATCAGCATGCCGGGCCCTCTGAAAAGCACATATTTTCCACTCTGCAAATGACACCTTCACTTCATTCACCACAGGGTCTGGCTGTATAATGAAATTCATTACTTTCAGAGGAGATAACTCTGATTGGTGTCTTTTACACCTCTACCTCTTCTGTTCTTAAATGATTCAGTCATTTAATTGGCTGACCATGTGACAAGAAACAGAACTATTTATTTTAGCCCTGCAACTAACAGATTGAGTGTAAATAATTTGACACTCCACCTGTCTGTTATGGGCAGATAACCCCTATAACCTACATAAATGTTACATATCATTATTTACCAATTCTGTTGATTTAGGTATAGACCATTACTATTATTTATTTATTACTACTACTTAGTTCAATAAGAGTTTACATCTAATCATTTTGCCCAGTGTTACACGATTTTCCGTACCGTTTACTTATACTTATAAATTTATTTTAAAATAAATTGATTTGATTCTTGTATACTGTAAAATGTTTCAGCAATTAAGTATTTTTTTCAACAAATACAGTAAAACCCCACTTAACCGAAATATAGGAGGCCGATTGAATTTGTGATAATCAATATTCTGGATAACACGTAAAGACATACTGTATTCAGATGAATTAAGTCCCCTAGGGGACAGACGAAGTACAAGACTGCTGCTTCGTCATAACACTGTAGGCCTAATAATTATTTCATTGCTATTCGCTAGGCAGTAAGCTGCCTAGTGTGGTGACATACGTGGGTGTTGTTTTGACTATTCACTGCAGACGGCAACACCGAATAAACGTAAATTGGATAGTACCACAGACTACTACAAACATAGTACTAGTAAAACTTTCCCACTACTAACGCAATCTCTTACAATAGTAGTGACGTATGCATTCCTCTCAGCTGCACAAAGCTTAGGAACGGGCAGTACGTACAATTTATTTTTTGCTTCTTCTTTACAACACTTTATAACATTTAAACTGCCCATAACAGACAGGTGGAGTGTCAAATTATTTACGCTCAATCTGTTCATTGCTGGGCTAAAATAAATAGTTGTTTCTTATCACATAGTCAGCCAATTAAATGACTGAATCATTTAAGAACAGAAGAGGTAGAGGTGTAAAAGACATTAGACAGAATTATCTCCTCTGAACGTTATGAATTTCACTATACAGCCAGACCCTGTGGTGAATGAGTGAAGGTGTCATTTGCAGAGTGGAAAATATGTGCTTTTCAGAGGGCCCGGCATGCTGATAAGCGTACTTTTCCACTCAG
The DNA here is from genome assembly GCA_035578175.1 of Catonia carolina. Lineage (NCBI taxonomy): Eukaryota > Metazoa > Arthropoda > Insecta > Hemiptera > Achilidae > Catonia > Catonia carolina. The sequence goes on from JAQMRL010000016.1 coordinate 9,998,926, forward strand.
TGAAGAAGGCAGGTAAACCACCTCACTCCTCGTTTTACTTAGTAAAACCTCTACAGGTTCAAACCAGCCTTTCGGCTGATGACCTAAACAACAACAGAAGTGAGAGTGAGAGAATGCATAACGCTCTCACTCGCACAAGCCATACGCGCTGTTCCAATAAAATTGTATAATTTTTCTTATTGTCGTGAGCAAGCGTTTACGCACGCAGTAAACTAACAAGCAAGATAACGACTATAGTATGTTTTCAGATTTGGATTATAACGGTAAATACCTTTTGGCGCATGCGTAGTTATGCCACATATCTCCCTCTTACTCGCTCGGCTATGGTACATAAATTCATCTGATACCTGTACTTTAGGGTTTAAGGACAGTTAAAGTCATCTGTTGTTGTTTTGGTTAACAGCCGAAAGGCTGGTTTGAACCTCTAGAGGTTTTACTAAGTAAAACGAGGAGTGAGGTGGTTTACCATTGGCTTCCTCACTGAGTAGAAAAGTACGCTTATCAGCATGCCGGGCCCTCTGAAAAGCACATATTTTCCACTCTGTAAATGACACCTTCACTTCATTCACCACAGGGTCTGGCTGTACAATGAAATTCATTACTTTCAGAGAAGATAACTCTGATTAGTGTCTTTTACACCTCTACCTCTTCTGTTCTTAAATGATTCAGTCATTTAATTGACTGACCAAGTGATAAGAAACAGAACTTTTTTTTTAGCCCTGCAACGACCAGATTGAGTGTAAATAATTTGACACTCCACCTGTCTGTTATGGGCAGAAAGTCATCTACATAATTAAATATGCGCTTAACACTATCATCAATCTCAAAAATTTAGTTTTATGGAAAAAATGTGACGTTGCACCTTCACCCACTTAGCTCTTCAATTGTGGAAATCACGGATTTTTCAGTCGGTATCCCAGACATTAAAGCGGCCATATCGAGTCGCAGTTGCAGTGTACTTTCATTTCATATATTTAATATGAAGTTACATTAAACTTTTGGGCAAAAGAATATAAAAAAGGGTTCTTCTGTAATTATTTTATAGTTTTTAAAAATATTTATTTAAAAGGATATTCGTTCGGTTTCCCTAGTATCAATATTTTAACATTCAATAGAAGATGTACAGTTCAGGCGTTAGTAGTTTGCTCCAACTGTAAACAAACCAAAACCAGTTACTACAGGGTGCACGCTAGAGTCCGCGACATTATGGATGTCGTATTCCTATCAAGTTAACTATGTTTTAAATTATAAGTACTTAAAATACTTCAAACATCAGTCATGATATTGTGTAGGCCTAACAATTTCATTTATAAAAATACTTTTAAAAGTATTTTGTATTTAAATAATTTTGAAAGTATTTTGTTGTTACTTTTTTATCAGCTTGTACTCATTTTTATATAATGCGCATGCTCAGTGACGTCATTATTTGTTTCATTAGGAGCAAACTAAAAAACGCTGGACTTTAGTTTAAGATGTTAATTCTCCGTTAATGCACTCTTTTTGGATGAAATGCCTGAATTTTAATTAGTTTCAGGCGTAATACAGGCCTACCGTTCTTTATAGAATGCTGTTATTCTAAAAAATTTAAATATGAAAAAATTAGAATATAATGTACGGAAAATGTGTTTTATTATTCTAGTCTAAAAAATAAGTTTGTTTACTTTTTGAAATTAATTATTAATTTTATTTATTTTCTGATATTATTAAAATAGGTATTTGAATTTATTTGCTTAAAGTGTATAATTTAGTTTGTAGGCTAAGAACTTGGTAATAGAGTTTTTTATGGTATTATTTTTCGGTTTGTTAATTTAATACCCTAATAGAAGTATATTGTTTGTGTTTTTGTTTCGAAGATACTTTTAATTCTATTGTTTTGTTGTTTAAGATTATGTACTGCTTGAGTTCCAGCTCCGTGTAGTTGGGAGGAATGCAGTGCGTTGTTATAGTAGTGGGAAAATGAATGAGAGTGTTAGTAGTGTTTCACAACTGCTGCATTTGTAGTGGTAGCATGTACAGTAGAACCTCTTTAATCCGGCACGTTTGGGACTCGAAGCTTGCCGGATTGAAGGAAATTCCGGACTATGGAGGTTATTTATAAAAATACAGGAGTCTTATAAAAAATAACACAATTTACACAAGAAACTTTTACTGTATGTATTTATTATTTAAACATGGGTGATTTAAAACAATATAAATCAATATATAAGTACAGGAGAAATATTAAAATGCATTTTTTAAGTACAGTACATGATGAAATAAATTTGAATACAATACAGTACTGTACTATTCGTGGTTTTTAGCAACAGCACTGGTAGATGGCTGGAGAAAATATCTAATATCTACTTGCTTCTTACGACTAGTATTTTTTTTTATTTAAAAATCATTTTTTATTATATGCAAGTTCATAACTTCGGCCATACTGTATTGTTTATTTGACTCAGCAAATTTTACAAACGTGTAAAAAAGCGTACTGAGTTTACAAACTCAGAGCGTTACGCTTTGTGGCCCTTGAGTGTCGGCGGTAGCGGTCGGGTTGCTCACTTTACAATGTTCATTGTGAAGGCAATTCTATAATTTTTGTCTACTGCCGTTGATGCCGGATTATAGAAAATTCCGAACTATAGAATGCCGGATTAAGGAGGTTTTACTGTACTAACTAGACTAAAAATATATTCTTATCATCCGGCGCATTAATTTAAGAGATACCTACCGGATTATTAACTTGGTGGGATTCATAATATTTTACTTACCATTTTATATCAAAACATGTAAATAAATAATTGTAATAAGTACAAACAAGTATGTTAAATACGGAAAGTTTGAAAACGAATGTTTTGTATCAGAGCAATACAACAATCGTTCTCCCAGCATGCATCACTCATTCATTGTACTCCACCCGTACCCTTCACCACGCAACTACACGGAGCTAAGACTCAAGCAGTATATTTTGTATTATGTATTTTATTTTTTGTTATGATGCTGTTCTGGATTAAATTAAATAATGTGTGGCAGCGGTTTTGTTATTATTTTTTAAATATATCCTATATTTCTCTGAAGAATTACTCTGCGAAACTATAAAATAAGGCATTTTGGTTAATAGTTAGTAAACGGCTAACGTGGGCCAATCATCAATATAAAAGTTAATGTTTGTTTGTCCCTTATGCATTCCTAAACTGTTTGACCGATTGAACCCTTTCAGTAACAACGTCCGGAAAACAGGACGTCGATATATTTTACGTAGCTATGGCATCCGGTTTACCGGACTTCCATAAGTTATGCATTAAGTGCCAACGTTCCGGGACACCGGACATTTCCAAAAGAACTTTTAAACAAAAATTAATGGAATTATGTATTTTGGAACCGTCTCCGTGGCGTAGTGACTAGCGCGTTACCCTTCAAAACGAACGGTCCCGGGTTCGATTCCTGGCTAGGGTCTGGAAATTTTAACACGTTAAAATTACCGTTAAGATACAAAAACCCACAGTTGTTGTTAATGACGAATCTGTCGCTGCGACTTTGAATAAACTTTAAAAAAAATTTTAGTCGGCAATGGCAGGCTTACGCCTGAAAGTTTTCGAAATAAGGGCTGGCAATTTTTGTACACCCTTATTCAAATTAAATGGCACTTTAGATCAAACTTTTAAATATTGTATCGGCACTGATAGGATTACATCCTGCCCATAACAGACAGGTGGAGTGTCAAATTATTTACACTCAATCTGTTCATTGCAGGGCTAAAATAAATAGTTCTGTTTCTTATCACATGGTCAGCCAATTAAATGACTGAATCATTTAAGAACAGAAGAGGTAGAGGTGTAAAAGACACTAATCAGAGTTATCTCCTCTGAAAGTAATGAATTTCATTATACAGCCAGACCCTGTGGTGAATGAAGTGAAGGTGTCATTTACAGAGTGGAAAATATGTGCTTTTCAGAGGGCCCGGCATGCTGATAAGCGTACTTTTCCATTCAGTGAGGAAGGCAATCGTAAACCACCTCACTCCTCGTTTTACTTAGTAAAACCTCTAGAGGTTCAAACCAGCCTTTCGGCTGTTGACCTAAACAACAACAGGATTACATCAAATTTTATCTATAGATTACTCAGTTTCTGGTGCTGGTTCAGTAATAGTTATTTATTTATTTATTTTATTTTATTACTCCTCGAAAAGAGGAAAGCCCGTCCTTGGAGGAGGATTACGCTAATTACAAAAACACTGCACAAAATAAACTACAATAAAACTGTAATAGCACTGATAAAAAAAGGAAAGAAAAACTAGTTCATACATAAAAATTAAAACTTATGATAACAAAACTAATATGTTAATAAATGATAAACCAAACATCAACAAAGTCATAAAATAGCATTAATAAAATAGCCTGTGTTGTTTAGGTCATCAGCCAAAAGGCTGGTTTGAACCTGTAGAGGTTTTACTAAGTAAAACGAGGAGTGAGGTGGTTTACCATTGCCTTCCTCACTGAGTGGAAAAGTATATACGCTTATCAGCATGCCGGGCCCTCTGAAAAGCACATATTTTCCACTCTGCAAATTACACCTTCACTTCATTCACCACAGGGTCTGGCTGTATAATAAAATTCATTACTTTCAGAGGAGATAACTCTGATTAGTGTCTTTTACACCTCTACCTCTTCTGTTCTTAAATGATTCAGTCATTTAATTGGCTGACCATATGATAAGAAACAGAACTATTTATTTTAGCCCTGCAACGAACAGATTGAGTATAAATAATTTGACACTCTACCTGTCTGTTATGGGCAGAAAAATAGCCTATGACATAAAAAATGAAAACAAAATTTGGCCTTAACTTTGAATCCCTTAAATTTAATTATTTCATCATCCACAAATGCAACACATAATACATAATTCTAGCGCAATATCAGAAGCACTAAAACTAAATAAATAAAAATTAAATATTTTTCTTCTTTGATTGACACCGTGGCGCTCTGTATAATGCCACGAGGAAGCAGCTCTGATGAGTTGAACGTCGAATTTTTTTTTAAAATTGTAACCAGTAATTTCTGTTAATAATGAGTTCCTCTGACGACGTCCTCATTAGTTAGTGCTTGATCAACTCAAATGGTTGTTATAATTCGTCGCGGGAACGTCACATCTGTGACCCCTCAGTCCTCGTCGACGACCAGGTCTTTAAAACATACAGAGAGACCATTTAGTACATGATGATCCGCTTCTTTAAATTTAGGTTAAAGTCTGTACTGTGCATTGGAATAGTATGGTGAAGCCTAATCCTCGTTGATGGTGCAGCTCAGTTATGTGAAGACGGAAGAAGGAAGCCGATTGGTTGTTAATTAAGATACAGACCTGAAATGGATTTACCAAAAAATGTCTATTCCATGCAAGATTTTTTGGTAAGTAAAGATTTTAACTGGCACAAATGTGTAAGTACAAAAAATACTAAAAAAAAAACTATGGTAGGTACCTTTTTATAATTTACTGAAATTTTAAGTTTATATTACTAGTAATAATATTTCTGTAAATTATTATTATTATTACAACTTATTAGTCAATTTCTTGGGGAATTGAAATTTGTACTTTTCGCTTTGCATTGTCGTCTAGCGCTCTAACCACTGGGTCACGGATAATATGTTTATTTCATGTAATAATCGATTTTAAAAAGGTGTAGTTATGTAAAACCAATTTTTTTTGTATTTATGATTGTTGGATTTCCACAATTTTACTATTATTTAGAAGAGGGTATTTTGCACTGTATGATACGAGTAGTATTTGTTGTTTAGGTAATCAGCCGAAAGACTGGTTTGAACCTCTAGAGGTTTTACCAAGTAAAACGAGGAGTAAAGTGGTTTACTAGTGCCTTCTTCACTGAGTGCCCTCCGTAAACCTCTACCTCTTCTGTTTTTAAATGGTTTAGTCATATAATTAGCTGATCACGTGAAAAGAAAGAGAACTATTTTTTGTAGCCGTTCTTTAACGTCTAAGCTTCCGCGCCATATAACACTATTGAGAAGCTGTAACATCGAACCATCCTCAATCTCAGGTCAAGGCTATAGTATTTATCTATTAAAAGGTTTTCAATTTTAACAAATGGAGAACGAGCTATCTCTATCCTTCTGTTGATTTCAGCTCTGTGATCATTATCTTCATACACTATTGTACCTAAATTATGATGACCCACCGGGTTGGTCTAGAGGTAAAGTCGTCGGCACGAGTCAGCTGTTTAACAGCTGATTTTCGGAGACGAAGGTTCCTGGTTCAAATCCTAGTAAAGGTAGTTACTTTTTACTTTCTCTTGCCTATATGAATATATAGGAAGGAAAGTATTGTTTTCATGTCGATTTTTCGAAATCGAGGTTTCACCGGATCTATACGTTTTCAGACCCCCTGAACCCAAAAAACATGTTTTTAGCGATTGGTCTGTGTGTGTGTGTGTGTGTGAACAGAATATCTCAAGAACGGAACATCGTACGAACTTGAAACTTGAAACTTAAGTTACATACCACTACCGGACGCGACACGAACATTTTCATCAAAATCGGTCAACCGGAAGTAGTAGTTTATTCGTATAATTTTTCAGTTTTTTGCGATTTTCTCAAAAACTGGTCCTACGATTTTTTTTAAAATCGCCTGTTTTACTCAATTTTTTATTCTCTACAAGATAGGGTAGGCGCCATGTTTGCTGAAATTCTCGGTGAGGCTGTTTTCACGTAAAAACGTTGTTTTTTTAAGATTACGGCTTTAATATAAATTTTAGCGCAAAAACGTATATAATAAAAGTTGTAGAGAATTTAAAAACCTACAACTTCTGTTTCAAACATTTTTTTGTATAACGCTTAGTTTAGCGGTAATTTGCGATTTTCTGTTTTTTTTCTCACGAAAACGTGTGAAAATCGATTTTTTTAACATTTCGGTCTTAGTATGCATTTTACGACAAAAGTGTATATAATTAAATTTATAGAAAATTAAAAGATCTACAACTTTTGTTTAGAGCATTTTTCTCTACAGAGCCTAGTTTAGCGTGAAAGCGTGATTTTCCGTATTTTTAAGCCAAACTGAGTTCGATTGTCATTTTGCGTCATTCACTCATGATTAAAATAAGGTTATGTTTTTGAGGTTAGTTTTTGTTCATTTCTAATGTTTTAATACTAATGTTAGGTTTATTGTTAATTATTTGCATTGGCAAGAGAAAGTTGTGTGAGTGTTTCACACCAGATTTTTTACGGATGTAAATACTAAACAGTGGTTACCGGTGTATAGCCTGATTTTCGTAAGGAGAGCGCTGGGCAAAACGTACGTCTGCATTAGTATAGTCTTGTATGTACTGCAATAGTGCAGCGTATGTAATCAACAATGAAACAGCATGCCTACACAATACAATGGGTGTTCTCAATTTTCAACAACACTGACTGTACATCTTACTGTAGGTCGAAGGCAAGTATGCGCATGCGTAGTCCAGCGCTCACAGTAATTGGCTTGGCCTTTACTTTGATGGTTGTGGTTCAATTAACCATACTTCTCTGGAATAGTCGGCTTGGGTCTGTACAAGACTACACGTCATTTACACATCATCTTCATCTCATTGGGTCATGGGATTGCTTATGGTTCTGAATTGAACAGATTGCAACGTACACACATTAGAAATTTTAAAAAATATATTAATAGCTACGCGTACTTGCTAACTCTCTTAAATGCCGTGTTGTTAAACAGCAAATGCCTTTGTATTAATCAGGGGCGGTTTCAGGGAAGAGGCCATGGCCCTCCTCCCGAAATACTAGGAAAACTTAGTTCAATATTTTCTATAAGCTATTATTTCTTAACAAAACTGAATCCCAATACTCGTACTTATCAATTAACAATAATTATTTTAGTATAAAAATGAGTCAAACAGAAAGTATCTATTTTTAAATAGTATTAAGATAACAATCAGTGTCGGTAGTCAAAAGCCACTCGCATCCAGTCAGCACCTTGAAAATTTCTCTATGAATTAAAATTGTGGTTACAGCAATACAGCATAAAAGAGGACTTTTCAATGACTCAATTACAAACTATGTATTACAAATTATGTAGTAAGAGCTACATAAAAACAAGATAGCCCCCCCCCGAAAATCAGCCCTGGAACCGCCCCTGGTATTAATTGTGGTCTTTTACGAACCACCATTTATTTTATCTTTTTGATGTTTATTCTCAGGCCACTTATACGTATTAAGTCGTTCATTGGTAACTGTAAATAACACATATACTAACATTATATTAAGATAAAAATGTAAACGTTTGTAAAATTATTAACATTGTTGTGTTTGATTACAGATTTTTCCAGGACAGATAACTGGAATGATAAAGTATATCCGACAGAACAACCCACGCGTGAGAATGAATCAAATCGATTTAATAAAGTTTTTTGTTGTCCTCAATGCAATAAAATTTATTCGTGGCGGAAAAATTTGGTGAGACATTTAAAATTTGAATGCGGTAAAGAACCGATGTTTCAGTGCCATCTTTGTTCTCATAAAACGAAACATAAGCAGAACTTATTGTATCACATCAAGTATGTACATAAAGTTGTGTTAACCGAAAGAGATTGATTTTTTATTTTTAGTTTCTGTTTTATTTGTTCATGAAGTTGCGCATCATAAAATCTATAAAATTTAACAATTTAGTTGGTATTAAATATTTTAATTTAGTTATTTATAAATGTTTTTTATCGAATTTAAGTATAATAAACGATTTTCAAAAATTAAATTGTGTATCTTTTAAAAATTCATCTTATTTTTACTCTCTCTTGCCTATATGAATATGTAAGAAGGAAAATATTGTTTTCATGTCGATTTTCGAAATCGAGTTTCACCGGATCTACACGTTTTCAGACCTCCTGAACCCAAAAAAAACATGTTTTTAGCGATTGGTCTGTGTGTGTGTGTGTGTGTGTGTGTGTGTGCGCGCGCGCGCTTGTTTGTATGAACAGAATATATATAGAACGGAACATCGTACGAACTTGAACTTATGTTACATACCACCACCGAGCCCGACACGAACAATTTCATCAAAATCGGTCAACCGAAAGTAGTAGTTTATTCGTGTTATTTTTTAACTTTTTTGCGATTTTCTCAAAAACTGGTCCTACGATTTTTTTTAAAATCGCCTGGTTTACTTAATGTTTTATGCTATACAAGATAGAGTAGGCGCCATGTTTGCTGAAATTTTAGGTGAGGCTGTTTTCGTGTAAAAACATTGTTTTTTTTTAAAGATTACGGCTTTAATTTGCATTTTAGCGCAAAAGTTTATATGATAAAAAATGTAGAGAATTTAAAATCATATAACTTTTATTTCAAACATTTTTTTGTATTGCTTAGTTTATCGGTAATTAGCGATTTTCTGTTTTTTTTCTTATGAAAACGTGTGAAAAATCGACTTTTTTAAGATTTCGGTCTTAGTATGCATTTTACGAAAAAAGTGTATATAATCTAATTTATAGGAAATTAAAAGATCTACAACGTTTAATTAAAGCATTTTTTTCTACAGAGCCTAGTTTAGCGTGAAAGAGTGATTTTTCCGTATTTTAAAGCCAAACTGAGGTCGATTTTCATTTTGCGTCTTTCACTCATGATTGAAATAAGGTTATGTTTTTTGAGGTTAGTTTTCGTTTATTTCTAATGTTTTATTACTAATGTTAGGTTATATTGCTCATTATTTGCATTGGCAAGAGAAAGTTGTGTGAGTGTTTCACACCAGATTTTTTCTTGACTTTCTAAATGAAGGAAGCGGATCCAATAACTCATATGTCATGAATGATGAAAGAACAGTAACTTGTACTACATCTTCTTGATCTTGATATTTTACTCCAGTTCCTAAAAGAGAACCTCTTTTTATTCCTCCAGGGGGCACTCGTATTTTGAGTGTATGGGACGTGGCGACACCCGGGCCCCCGAGCTGAGTTTTAAATTGTGTCATTAAATTTATGTAAGTACGGAAAAATATATCCGTATAAAACTAAATGATACAATTTTAAATTGAAATAGCAATATATTATATTACAAAAATATAAGTAAAATATTTTACTTTTATTTTTAATAAAGCTAGTATGTATGTACTGTGCGGCTCCAAGCTCCGTGTAGTTGCGGGGTGAAGAGTACGGGTGGAGTATAATGAATGAGTGACGCATGCTGGGAGAACGATTGTTATATTACTCTGATACAAAACATTCGTTTTCAAACTTTCTTATTAACATATTTGTTTGTATTTATTACATTCATTTATTTACATATATTTTGATATGAATTGGTAAGTTAAATATTATGAATCCGACCAAGTTAATAATCCGGTAGGTATTTGTTAAATTAATGCGCCGGATGTTAAGAATATTTTTTTGGTCTAGTTAGTACACGCTACGACTACAAATGCATCAGCTGTGAAACACTCATTCATTCTCCCACTACTATAACAACGCACTGCATTTCTTCCAACTACACGGAGCTGGGACTCTATCGCAATAGTTTAGATAGTAAACTTATGGTTTACTATTATAACCGTTCATACCTGACCTTTTTTTTTGTTTTTGTGATGGCAGAAAATATTCTTACCTAATAGTTTTACATTTTAAAATTTTGTATTCTTAGTTATGTGTTCATTGTAAAGTTATGTGATTCAGCTGCCCATGACGGACAGGTGGAGTGTCAAATTATTTACACTTAATCTGTTCATTGCAGGGCTAAAATAAATAGTTCTGTTTCTTATCACATGGTCAGCCAATTAAATGACTGAATCATTTAAGAACAGAAGAGGTAGAGGTGCAAAATACACTAATCAGAGTTATCTCCTCTGAAAGTAATGAATTTCATTATACAGCCAGACCCTGTGGTGAATGAAGTGAAGGTGTCGTTTGCAGAGTGGAAAATATGTGCTTTTCAGAGGGCCCGGCATGCTGATAAGCGTACTTTTCCACTCAGTGAGGAAGGCAACGGTAAACCACTTCACTCCTCGTTTTACTTAGTAAAACCTCTACAGGTTCAAACCAGCCTTTTGGCTGATGACCTAAACAACATGTGATGACAGCAGTTATGCAAGGTAAAGTATCAGAGTTAACCAGCTATAAGAAAATCACAGTAATGGTAGCTTGAGCTTTTGTACTGTTGTAATGTACAATTGTACAAACAATGTAAGTTATGGTACTTCCTAATTACTGTAACTTCCAGTACTAAGGTAAAAACCCATTAAATAGTGTATGAGAAACCCCCATTGTTAGAAGTAATAAGATTAGAGTAGTAGTTAGACAATAAGTTGTAAATGTAGCCAACTGCCAATCATCCGACACGGAGTAGCATTCATTAGGTAGATGTATTTCAATGTTTATTATTGTTTGTAATAATACAAATTATTTAAAATACTGTTTATTTGTTCAGATTCGTGTTTATTTTTAACTACTATTTTTAAATGAGGATCACATGCGTTAAACGCGGCCTGATCCGAGTTTATTTTCCTGGTAGGCCGTGAGAATCAGGTTTCTTCACCATTTTTTGTATTTATCTGACATTTTATTAACTTTTTACTATTATATACTCAACTAACATGTCCCTTGCGGTTTCGCACGCAAAACATGTGTAGTAACTTTTTTTTTAAATAAATGTTTGACAGAAATGTGTAACCCACCGGGCTGGTCTAGTGGTAAAGTCTTCGCCGCGAGTCAGCTGTTTAACAGCTGATTTTCGGAGACGAAGGTTCCTGGTTCAAATCCTAGTTACCATGTTTTGGACTTGTCTAAAATGTACAAAAATTATAGTGAAAAGTATTTCATATTGTAAAATGTAAATATCTTTGTACATAGTAATTTTCTCTTTTAATAAATGAGTAATTGATATAATGAGAGATACTCAGGATAATGAGGCCTCAACTTGTGATAAATTTAAAAGTTTTGTTTATAGTTAATTTACAAAAAAAACTGATTGCAAACATTGTTAATTAAAAAAAAAAAAATCCTAGTGAAAGTAGTTAAAGGCCAAGCCAATTGCAGTGAGCGCTGGACTACGCATACATGACTTCGACCCCGCATACCCCTCCGACCGGCAGTAAGATGCACAGTCAGCGTGTTGTTGAAAATTGACAACACCCATTGTACTTTGTAGGCATGCTGTTCAATTGTTGATTACATACGCGCTGCACTATTGCAGTACATACAAGACTATACTAATGCAGACGCACGTTTTGCTCAGCGCTCTCCTTACGAAAATCAGGCTATACGTTTATACGGATGAGGACACTAGACAGTGGTTACCGGTGTTCTTTGATGGTTGGGGTTTAATTTATCTTACTCTCAGGAATGGTCGGCCTGGGTCTGTACAAGACTACATTTCATTTACACATCATCCTCAACTCATTGGGTGATGGGGTTGCTTATTGTTCTGAAATGAACAGATTGTAACGTACACACGTTAGGCATTTAAAAAAAGTGACAGAATTGTGTAGCTGCTTGGACTGTATACTCTAACGTAGACACACACTAAAGTTTTTATAAACTCCCCCGCGTACGTCTCCCGTTAGTATTATACGTATGTACTGTCTTCAACAATAGTGCGCGCTCACGCTCACGCTCACACACACACACACACACAACGACGTTTTGATCATTTTCCCCGCGTACGTCTCTCAGCCTCATCAAACTCTCTCACCTACTTCAACAGCATAACGTTCTCACATGTATACACACACACACACCGGCATATTTTTGAAAATCTTCATTAGAGCCTTTAAAGTAATATAAAATAAAGAAAACGCAAAATCGAAATTGTAAATGAAAATAAATTGAAATTTAATTGAAACTATTAAAATTGAAAAATTGATTGACAAAAATTAAATGTTACAAAATTTTTAATTTGAATTGAATTTATTTATGACACTGCTATAATTCTAAGTATATACTACTAAATTAATTAATGACATGTAATATTTGTTTTAATTTTAAATGGATTGTTATTTTAAATCTATTTCTGAGCTCTAATTATTAAATTAATGAAATATTAACGATTTTTTTTGTAAAGCCTTGGAGTCTTAGCTGCTACATGTGTTTCCTTCCATTGGCTGGGATCGAACGGGGGCTTGGCCATTGTTGCAATTGGTTTTATGATGTTCATAATTTTATTCAAATCTTTTCTGCCTATTTTTTAAAATATTAAAGTCATTTTAATTAGTTCCACAATTAATTGGATTCTTGTTGTTTTATTCATCTTCTTTACTTATTTTCGTATTTTAAAATGTTATTTAATTAAATTATACTGTCTTTTGTTTTCCTTGATTGAATTTAAACTATTTGTCTTCTGGAATTAATTTCTTTTAATATTTAATTTTCTTGTCGTAAATCTTAATATATATATATATATATATATATATATATATGTACTACTATCATTTTCGCGTCCATACATTGACAATTTCCTAACAATCTGGAGTCCGAGTGCAATTTGGCGTCCGTATACGGACGCCAAATTGTAATCCTTAATAAAAACTTAATAAAAATTTATTGTGACATGGTTTTCGGACGTAATTTTTTTAAACTAAAGTACATAGTTTCGGGCAACTATATTTATTTTTTGAGAAATTTATTGTCACTCAGAGAGACACAAAAAAATAAATAAATTTTGGTACCGGATGCGAAATGGCGGTGTTTTGAAACTATTTTATACACCGTACCTTGGAGAGTTTCTCACCAGAGTGCTCTCGCTACGCCCCTATGTAAAAATATACGTATATTATGTATATTCTTACAAGGACGTCAGTTTCACATCTGCTATCACTTTCGCGTCCACCGGTTAAGAAAATAGACAAAACAAGTTATAAATAAATATTGTGTTGTGTTAAGAAAAAAAGTTTAAAAGAATAATAAAAACAAATTTTTATTAATCATCGAATTACAATTCTTTCAAAACTCACAATCTAATTTAGTAAACATTCAAATAAATATTATTCGGCAAATTATTTGATATAAGTAATACAATTAAATTAAAAATAATTATATATTATTTAATAGAATTAAAAAACTCTCTTTTCCGATAGACGATTTTTTGGGTTGACAAACTATCCTGGAAGGAAACCGGTGCTGCGCATAGTAGTGTCAGGATTAAATTATTGTTATGGCTGGCAGGATATCTTTCTAAACGCATTGTATACACAACGTATATTATACGCAATTTTGAAGAGTTGTTCTCCGCCGTGCTGTCGCCTTCCATACATGAGTCCATCGCACGCCGCTTTGGTTTCTTTTTTCAAATTAGGCATAAACCCACTATCAACGAATCCATGAACAAATCCTTTAGTAATTTGTTTACGTCGTTCGTTTAGTAACCAACGGGTTAGTCTAGTCTAGAAGAAAAGTCGTCGCCGCAAGTCAGCTGTTTAGCTGACTTTTCGACAGCTTTTCTGACAGCTGATTTTCGGAGATGGAGGTTCCTAGTTTAAATCCTAGTATATAGTATAATTTTGGTTCTTTTATACGAATTTGAATACTAGACAGTGATTACCAATGTACTTTGATGGTTGGGGGTCAATTAACCATACTCTCTCAGGAATGGTCGGCCTGGGTATGTACGAGACTACAGCTCATTTAAACGTCATACATATCATTGGGTCATGGGGTTGCTTATTGTTCTCAATCGAACAAATTGCAACCTACACGCATTAAGGATAAAACAAAACAAAAATTTGTTTAAGAATTTTTAACATGTTATTTCACGCTTTTTTTAACATTACACCACCTGACAATTGTCAATCAAATATTTCCTGATTACGCTTACGATGTGTAAAAAGAATGCGCATTTTGCTGTTTGCCCACTATCACTGCAAAATGTTTCAAGTACACTTCCATAATGCTATTTCGTATCATGTAATATGTCGCCCCAATTACTAGGTTTAGCAGTTTTACAGTAAGTAAATAAAACATTAAAGAGAAAAAACTTTTTCTAAAATATAAAAAATGAAAAATGGACTAGGAGTAGATTATTATTAGCCTTGTTTTTTGCTTAAAAACAATGCGATAAAAAATTAAACTAAGAAATTCGGGAAATAGCAAACTTTACTAGACAGACCTGAACCAAGTAGGCATATTTTAATATTTATTCTGGGCCGATTTTCTTTCATTATAAAATTCTGGACAGAGATTACAGATTTCAGAAAAAAAATGTTAAGGGTAGAATAAAGTACACCCATTCAGTTTTTTCCCTTTTTCCCTTACAACATCTGAACAAACGACATTTTTTTAAATGCCCGGAAAAAACAAGGGCCATCGATTTAGACAAAAAAGTTTAAATATTAATGAGTGGGTGACCTAAAGTGAAGTTTGTACCATCCAGTTCACCTCAATTTTCTCGCGAGTATGAGCTTAACAATCGTAATATTTATGGAACGTTCCGAAACAGCAGAACGACTCTCGATAGGGATAACGATAAAATTTAAATTGAATTTCTTAGAGTATCGCCACCATTCCTAAGTTTTTCACGATTTTTTCGCTGATTTCGGCAGACCAAACAAAACAATTTACAGAACAATCCAGAACAAATGACAGCTATCATTTAAAGTAAAAACCAAAAAGTATTGAATGCATGGGCTTATACTTGCCACTCCAAATTTTTCTTTGATTTTCTAGCATATTTGAACGGGAAAAACGAAATTTTCGCGAAATGATCCGGAACAAACGAAGGGCTGTCAATCTATGTAAAAAACTTTAAAATATTGAGTCGAGGGGGATTAGAGTGACATTAGCACCACCCAGTTCTTCTCGATTTCTCGCTTACTTGAAAGGAACTAAAAAAATATTTTGCGAGACCATCCGAAACAAACGAAGGTCTGTCTCTGAAGTCCAAAAAAAATTTAAAAAGTTGAGCGGGGGGAGGCCAGTGTGAAGTTAGCCCCTCCCGGCGTTTTTTCACTTATTTGGACGGAACAAACAAAACATTTTCCGGAATAATCCGGTAGAAACGTAGACCGATCAATTTTACAAGTTAATTTTTGAAATTTTTGTATGGGGGCCAACTTTACAGTCCTGGTTTGAACTTCTACAGGTTTAGCTAAGTAAAACAAGGAGTGGGGTGGTTTACAATTGCCTTCCTCGCCGAGTTGAAAAGCTTATCAATATGCCAGGCCGTCTAAAAAGCACCTATTTTCCACCCTGCAAATGACACACCTCACGTTATTCACCACAGGGTCTGGCTGCATAATGAAATTCATTGCGCTCAGAGGAGATATAACTCTGACAAGTATCTTTTACACTTGTACCTCTTCTGTTCTTAAATACTTCAGTCATATGTTTGGCTTACCATGTGATAAAAACAAAACTAAATTTTTTTTAGTCCTGAAACAAGCAAATCGAGTGCAAATAATTTTACACTCCACCCTGCCTGTTATGTGCAACCCCTTACAGTACTATTATTTATTAAAGGCAGTTGCCTCTTACAATCAAAACATGCATTTTATTCGTCACTTGGGCGAGTAAATTTAAATCGATAATTCAAAGGATACCCACATCGAGAAAATGTTTCCAAACGGTGAAAATATTTTTACAAAAGATAATAAATTGATAAGAGAGTAGATTAGTCGATTTTTTTAAAGTAAATTCAGTACACTCGCAAATGTCCAACACGAGTCCTGAAAGTGTAGGTCAACAGAGACTGTAATTTCCCGATACTGAAGAAGCTTACTGAAATTAATTATTAGCAAAAACAAACCCCTGTTATTTATTTTTTGATTTTTGTAAAGCTTTTGACCGTGTCCCGTATGATTTGCCCATAAAAAAATTGAGGTGTATGGTATTAGAGGGACATCAGAGGGTCGAATTGCCATCCAATCATTGCAAAGTTAAAACAAAATACACATAAAATTTTATACAAGTTAAAAGGGGAGTTCAACGAGTTAGAATTTTAAGACCCTTGCTATTTTTAATTTTTGTTAACGATCTCGCTGAATTTCTTGGCTCCTTCAATGTTATATTATTTGCTGATGATACGATAATATCTTTCGAAGATGAAAACTCTGAACAAGGTTTAAAACTAAAGAAGCTTGAAGTAAGGTTATAGACTGGATGCAATAAATAATCTAGTTCTCAACTCAGATAAAACTGTGGCCAAATGCTTCACTGGTCGTAAGGAAATAAGTAACCAAAGTAAGGATATCTCCATTAATGACAATATATCAAAATCTTTTGTAACAGGTAAGTTACAAAATTTTTAGAATTAATATTAGGTAGCAAACTATCCTGGGACAGGTGTATTAAGGAACGTGTCTGCTATATAATCAAATCCTACTGCTACGCCCTAAAACGCTTAAAAATAAGGTACTTAGCGTACCAATACCTTTGAGTATTTATCATGTTTACAAATTCTGTTGGATTTGTTTTTAATTTAGTCACACTTAAACTTATAAAGTCGTCACCAAATTAGGTGTTTAACAGCTGATTTTCGGAGACGAAGGTTCCTGGTTCAAATCCTAGTAAAGGTAGTTACTTTTATACGGATTTGAATGCTAGACAGTGGTTACCGGTGTACTTTGATGGTTGGGGTTTTATTAACCATACTCTCTCAGGAATGGTCTGCCTGGGTCTGTACAAGACTACACCTCATTTACACGTCATACACATCATCCTCATCTCATTGGGTCATGGGGTTGCTTATTGTTCTAAATTGAACAGATTGCAACGTACACAAATTAGGAATAAAAATAAATGTATGTTTAAAAAATCAAATAATGTTCAAATTATTCCGTCATATAATTACTTTTTATCTGGTTTTTTGTTAATTATAATGATTAACATTTTTAATGATCAACTATCAAGTTGACTTATGAATATGGACACTGTTTACTATTAAGAATTCGTTTCTAATCAGTTGGTCCTAGCATATTGTTTGGCTGTCTTTGTCAAGGTTTCACATAGTTTTTCTTGGCCTCTCCAAGTGAATGCCTTGTCTATCTCCTTTTTGTCTTCTGTGCAATAGTATAACCTTCCAGTTCCTTATCCCAAGCATTTTGACTAGTCAAAAATAATGTACATATTTTTACGTAACAATAAGGTTTATTTATTTCATTATTTGTAATATTGATTCCTAGATTGGGTGGTTGGTTGACGATGTAAATAAAGTACTAGAAACCAAAAGAATATCAACAAAAAGTGGCCACCATGGCTTTTACAACACTAAATAATTTAAAAGAAAACGCAGAGAAAAATATCAGGGTTTGGAAGACTGACTGAAAGTTGTTTAGCCGAAAAATAATCTTGGAAATGGCCTGTTAAAGGATAAACTTCAACGTGTACAAAACAGCTGGATACGAGAATTATTAGTGTAATGTTATGTTAGTTTACTTTGTTGAAGATCAAAGATTACCATTACTTGAGGAACAAGAATAAAAATACAAACTATGACTAAGCCGGACTGCATTTCAAATGTTGTAGAAATTTTACTGGCCATCGTACTTTTGTATAATTTATAAAATCATTTTGATTCAGTCACTAAAACATGGAAACATAAACCTAGAGAGAAGCGAGGCTTGGGAAGACCTAAAAAGAGATGAATACTGGAACAGGCCATTGAGCCTAATCCTTAACAGATGATTATGATGAATTCATTTGAACACCGAAAAGACAATGGGTGAATGGTACTCCATTTGAATATTGAACAAATTATGTCACTTTACAATTACATAATTTTGTCAACTAAGTAAATATTTTAATTGCATTGTCTACTAATTGATCATATTATAGTAATTGCAGTCGAACCTCCCTGATTCGAATCTGATGGAACCGGCAGATTTCGATTTACAGAGGTAAAATATTGAAACAAAAAATGTACTTAAAAATTGCGTTTTAATAAAATTCATGTAATTTCATAAAATATTAAATTACAAAAGTCAAAATTATTAATAGACCACCAATTTGATTGAGGAAAGTTTTTTACAAATATTATTTTACTTGTGTTGTTTAGGTCATCAGCCGAAAGGCTGGTTTGAACCTGTAGAGGTTTTACTAAGTAAAACGAGAAGTGAGGTGGCCTTCCTCACTGAACGGAAAAGTACGCGTATCAGCATGCAGGGCCCTTTGCAAAGCACATATTTTCCCCTCTGTAAATGATACCTTTACTTCATTCACCACAGGGTTTACTTAATACTGTGATTAAGAATTAAGGGCATGTTTTGGTATTACAAGCTCTATTAGTACTCAAAAGCAAAAGAATATTCTACTTATAAGAACGATATGACAAATTATTGAAAAAACGACATAAAAAACAGAGTAAAATAAAATCGGGATACGCGTAAACAGTACAACTATACCTACAAACAAAAAGTTAGGTCAGCCTACAGAAAATGAAAAATAAATTGGGTACCGAAAATTTTAGAAATTTTAACGAGTAAAATATTGCTTAATCCGAATGAATACAGCTACGGTATTTTTTACCCTGTTTGTACGAAAATCATACACCAAAGAAGGAAAGACTGCATTACTAATTTAGCCTAACTAATTTTTTTTTTTGCTTTCGTCTGGTTTCCTCTGACTTAAAAATTAACTGAATTTTCAATATTTCCTGATGCGTATTGAAGCTTTGAACTACGCTTGTTATGCCCTTATTTGGTCGTAAGGTTTTGTGACAATAATGTTTTGTAAGAAGTGTAATTGTTTGTGTTTCTGCCTGGTTTCTTCTAACTCAAAAGTTAACTGCATTTTCAGTTTTTTCTAAAGCTTTTTGTAGTTTTGTACTACGCTTACTGTGTCCTTATTGTCATGATTTAACGCATGCTTCATTAAAAATCGTGTACAATGTGTAAATTGGAAATTTTGTAATTATTTTATTAATAATGTATAAAAAAATGTATTGTTACAATATATATGACCACGAAACTCTCGAAAATTTTCGAATAGGGAGGTAATTTAATTCATATTAAGGACGATTTTTGAAGGGGATAGCATACAATTATATTCGATTTAGGGAGGATTTCGAATGAGGAGGTTTGACTGTATTTGTAACAATTAGGATATTTTAAATAATTAACTCTAACAAATAAAAAATATACTTTCTTTAATTATTCTGGTTTTACATTGATTTAAAATAAGTACCTATTTAAAATACATGTCAAAATAATAAACAACAAATAATAAATTATTTTGATGACTGGATTGGATTCCGTCCGAGAACGAATTGTTTTCATACGATGGTCTTGTGTGGAGAAGTACTAGGGTGAGATGTGAATATCTAACTACAATCATTACAACACGTAGAAGTGGCAAATGCTACAGTACACGTGCCGGTACGACATGGCAACATCGTTTACACTGTTGCAGGCTATAAGTCATAATAGCGGGAACGATGCCGGACGCGAAATTGTCGGTAATTTGTACGAACGCGAAATTGTCGGTAATTCGAAAGGAGTCTGAATTGATAGCACAGTGAATAAAATTGAAAAATGCTCAATTTTCAATATCAGGACAAACCAATACCAAAACTCAGGGTGTAAGTGTAACAAATACCCTATATACTCTCATCAAAGTTGAATATACTCTTCAAATAAGCGATGTGCGAAATGCACGCTTTTTGAAAAGACGCGGAATTGTTAGCGGGATGTATATATATATATATATATATATATATATATATATATATATATATATATATATATATATATATATATATATATATATATTATTACTGTTTATTCTATTTATTTTTTTAAAATTGTAATTATCTAATTTTTATTATTTTAAAAATTATTTCTTGAATTAACAACAATTAGTTATTAACATTGAATCATCTATCAACGATGTAATAGAACATAGACTGTTCTAGGCTATTCTAGAAGCCCTTAGGGTTATCAATTTTGAAAATTTAAAAATAAAATGTTGCTGTGAATGCAAATACGAATGTGCTGTCTAAAATTTCATGAAAATCCGTTGAGTAGTTTAGATCGATTTTAAGTAGACATATGGAAGGGTGTTTGATTCTACATCTCCTCCTCTCTTGGTTTCATCAAAGTAAGTTATACATTTTTCATTTTCAAATGTTTAGTTAAATTAGAAGTTCGGTCTATTTAACTACACATGTGTAAGTGCGATATGTTTCATTCTGGTTGTCCTGTTACTTCGGTTGTTCAACGCAACACGCTACTTTCAAATTAATTTGATTTTTACTTTCTCTTGCCTATATGAATACATAGGAAGGAAAGTATTGTTTTCATGTCGATTTTAAGAAATCGAGTTTTCACCGGATCTACACGTTTTCAGACCCCCTGAACCCAAAAAAACATGTTTTTAGCGATTGGTCTATGTGTGTGTGTGTCTGTGAACAGAATATCTCAAGAACGGAACATCGTACGAACTTGAAACTTAAGTTACATACCACTACCGGACACGACACGAACATTTTCATTAAAATCGGTCAACCGGAAGTTGTAGTTTATTCGTGTAATTTTTTACTTTTTTGCGATTTCCTCAAAAACTGGTCCAACGATTTTTTTAAAAATCGCCTGGTTTACTAAATTTTTTATGCTCTACAAGATAGAGTAGGCGCCATGTTTGCTGAAATTCTTGGTG
The DNA here is from genome assembly GCA_035578175.1 of Catonia carolina. NCBI lineage: Eukaryota > Metazoa > Arthropoda > Insecta > Hemiptera > Achilidae > Catonia > Catonia carolina. Next base: position 10,020,464 of record JAQMRL010000016.1, read on the forward strand.
AGGCTGTTTTTACGTAAAACAATTGTTTTTTTTAAGATTACCGCTTTCATATGCATTTTAGCGCAAAAATATATTATAATAAAAAATGTAGAGAATTTAAAATTCTACAACTTTCAGTTATAACCATTTTTTGTATAACGCTTAGTTTAGCGGTAATTAGCTATTTTCTGTTTTTTTCTCATGGAAACGTGTGAAAAATCGATTTTTTTAAAGAATTCGGCCTTAGTATGCATTTTACGACAAAATTGTATATAATCAAATTTACCGAGCCTAGTTTAGCGTGAAAGAGTGATTTTCCGTATTTTTTAGCTAAACTGAGGTTGATTTTCAGTTTGCGTCTTTCACTCATGATTAAAATAAGGCTATTTTTCTTAAGGGTAGTGTTTTATTTATTTCTAATATTTTAGTACTAATGTTAGGTTTATTGTTAATTATTTGCATTGGCAAGAGAAAGTTGGGTATGTATTTCACACCAGATTTTTTAAATAACATGTGATCAATTTAACTGTATTTACATTCGCAATTGCGATTAGTTGATAACTAATTAACATCTAATTCGAAAATGGGATCTGTTTAGAAGTTGTCATCAGAAGTACATCTTTCGTCTTCATGTGTCTGGTTAAATTAGATTTTAAATTTAATCAGACACATGGTGATGCGAGGTGTCATGTCTCCGTATCATGCTTTGGTTCTCCAATTGAAGTTGGTTAGTTGTAATTTAACCCCATTATTTTGTTAAGAAATGATTACTTTAAAAAGTACTACTGGTAAGTAAAGTACTACTCCTATTTCTATGTACCGTTGTAATGTACAGGGTGATTATAAAAATAGATAGTTTCAATAGCTTATAGACAATTTAGTTTTGAAAAGTTAAGGTAATTACGTACAATCATGTAACGTTCTATATCTTCTTCTTCAGGTGCCTTCTCCATTACGAAGGTTGGCTATCATCATGGTCAGTCGCACCTTGTCCACTGGTGCTCTGAAAAGGTCATACGACGAGCAGTTAAACGCTTCTCTCAGGTTTCTTAACCAGGATATTCGTCTGCGTCCCACCGAGCGTTTACCAACGAGTTTCCCTTAAATTACGAGATGCAGAATCTCATATTTAGGCCCCCTCATGATGTGTCCAAGGTATGTCAGTTTTCTTATCTTTACGCTCTGCAGGATTTCCATCTCTTTCCCCATTCTTCTCAAGACCTCCATATTTGTGACCCTGTCCGTCCACGGTATTCGAAGCATCCTCCGGTAGGTCCACATTTCAAACGCTTGTAGACGGGTCTTACATTCTTTGGTGAGTGTCCACGCCTCTACCCCGTACAAGAGGATGGGAAAGACGTAGCACTTTAAGAGGCGGGTCCTGGTTTCGAGGCTCAGGTCGCGGGCCGATAGAAGAGGTCTCATTTTTAGGAATGCTGCCCTGGCCTTTTCAATTCTGATCTTTATTTCTGGTAGGTGGCTTGCACTGCAATTGACTCGGGTTCCCAGATAATTATAGGCTTCCACTTGTTCGATTCTGTCTTGCCCAGCAAAAAGTTGTTCCTGTGGATTTATTTTATTTGGTAATGTTCTACGTTCTAGAACGTTACAATACAATGCTCTGGTATCAGTACAATGCTGAGATGTGATGTGAATGCTTGTCAGTATGTAATCAGTACGTTCTATATAATCATATATAAAAGAATTCATTAATTTTTTATTGAAAATGTTTACCGATGTTTAATGTGTGCACCATCTGTAACACGACAGATATCAACACGGTAGTCGAATTCTTCCCACACTCGATTAAACATATGACGGTCAGCTGTGGCTAGAGCATTTGCGACACGTTGTTTTAGATCATCGATGTCTACAGGAAGCGGTGGTACAAAAACTTTGTCTTTTACATAACTCCATAAGAAAAAGTCGCAGGGCGTTAAGTCTAGACTACGAGGTGGCCTCGGCGTAAACACAATGTTTTCCTCACTTGCATCCATCGTCTAGAAAGACGTTCATCAAGATAATTTCTGATCTGTAAGTGCCAGTGAGGCGGAGCTCCATCTTGTACAAAAATGAAGTTATCACTAACTTCCTGGAGTTGAGGCATTAACCATTCGTTTGACATGTCCAGATAAATTACTCAAATTACTCCGGTTACTTTCAACACAATGTTGCTTCTCCAGACAACAATTTTTATGTGCGACTTTATCACTGGTATTTAAACTTTGTACTAACTGCAATTTATAAGGTGTTAACGTTTCCGCAGAATTTTCCACACAGTCGGTTGAGAAATTTGCAATTCTAAACTTGCTGATCTAGTTGATTTTCCTGGACTTGGTACATAAACATCACAAACACTATCAATTTGTTCTTCTGTAACAGAAGGTCTTCCAGTACTCTTCCGTTTACACAGACACCCACTGTTTTCAAAATGTTTATACCAGTCATAGATTGATTGCCTTGTTGGTGGTGGTTTACCGTATCTTGTTCTGAACTGACGTTGCACAACCGTAACCGAGTTTGTTTTGGCTAATTCAAGAACACCATAAGCTTTCTCCACTTGAGTAGCGGCCATTTTGCTAGACTGGTCGTTGCAACAGCAGCCAACAACAACATGCTAGCAACAGTTGTACCAACATAAAGTTTATAAAATTCCCAACAAACCTATAATCATTTACTATGTTCAAATACAACAGTTTGATGTTTAAGAAGCTGTCGAAAGGGTCTACTTCATTTATAATCACCCTGTATAATTGTACAAACAATGGAAGTTATGGTAATTCCTAATATCTATAATTTCCTTGATTCACAAACAACCCAATAAATTATGTAACAGAAAACTCCCCATTGTTAGAATTATACATTAGAATAGAAGTTAGACGATAATAGGTTGTAAATACAGCCAACTGTCAATCATCCGATGCGGGGTAATAGTCATTAGGCGTGTATATCCCCCTCTGTGGTGTTGGGTCTTGCTCTCACCTATCAACTGTTAGCCAATCATTGGAATGGTTCTCCTTCCTTTTTGCCCTCCAGGTTGGTAGGAGAGGGAGGCTTATCGACCAGAGGTTTCCTGATTTCGGATATAATAGACTGAAATCAGTTTCATTGGGAATTCATCTTGGAACATTTGTTTAAGAAGGAGCAATTAGACCAGGTGAACGAGGAGAAGAAAAAGGAGAGTTTTTAGTATGAGGTAAATTCATTTTTATATTAAATATATCTGCCCATAACAGACAGGTGGAGAGTCAAATTATTTACTCTCAATCTGTTCATTGCTGGGCTAAAATAAATAGTTCTGTTTCTTATCACATGGTCAGCCAATTAAATGACTGAATCATTTAAGAACAGAAGGGGTAGAGGTGTAAAAGACACTAATCAAAGTTATCACTTCTGAAAGTAATGGATTTCATTATACAGCCAGACCCTGTGGTGAATGAAGTGAAGGTGTCATTTGCAGAGTGGAAACTATGTGCTTTTCAGAGGGCCTGGCATGCTGATAAGCGTACTTTTCTATTCAGTGAGGAAGGCAATGGTAAACCACCTCACTCCTCATTTTACTTAGTAAAACTTTTACAGGTTCAAACCAGCTTTTCGGCTGATGACCTAAACAACAATTAAATATATATTTATGTTAAAGATTTATTTATTTATATTAAATTCCGGTTGAGGCAGTGAATCGGGCGATTATGAAAACACCGTGAGGAAGTTAAAAAAATGTAGTTTAATTAATTTAGAATGTACCAAGTAATACTTACATATTTGCAATTTTTTATAAATTACTTGAAAATCATATCATAAAGATGTCCTCCATTTTGTCGCACACTTTCCAACTCGTGGACGAAGTTTATTCATCACATTTCGTAATGTGGCTGTAGGAATTCGTGCCACTTTTTCACGTATCCGTTCTTTAAGTTCCCGTACATTTCGAGGCGGTGGAGATTGGAAAACACGTGATTTTAAGTGTCCCCATAGAAAGTAATTACATGCGGAGAGATCTGGTGATCTGGCTGGCCATAAAATGTCTCCGTTCTTAGAAATGACGCGATTGGAAAAGAAGCGTCGCAAAACATTAATTGAAGCCCTGGATGTGTGGCAGGTAGCACCGTCTTGTTGAAAAACATGTTTTGGTAAGCTGGATTACGAACTAATTCCGGTTGAAGACAATTTTCTAACATGTTAACATAGCGCTATGTATTCACTGTAACTGCTCTTTCATTATTATTCTCAAAAAAATATGGTCCTACGATAGCCTGTGATGATATTGCACACCAAACTGTCGCTTTAATACTGTGAAGCGGCTGTTCGTGTATTTTTTTGTGAATTTTCGCTTGACCAATGTCTTAAATTCTGCTTATTTACGAAGCCCGAAAGATGGAAGTGAGCTTCATCACTCATCCAAAGATTGTTGAGAAGATCTGCGTTGTCATTCATCATATCCAATAATCGATTACAAAAAGCAAGTCGGGATGCGTGATCAACATTATTCAAAGCGTGCACTAACTGAATTTTAAACGGATGGAACTATAGATCTTTGTGTAAAATCCGCCTCACACTGCGATTAGAAATGCCGACTGATATTGCATGTCGTCGAACTGAACGCGTAGGACTTCTTAACACAGCAGCCTCCACCTTGTCAACGTTTTCTGGTGTACGGACACTTTTTACGCTTCCAGTTCGTGTCTTCAGTGTTGAGCCTGTTTCTTCAAAGTTTTTAACCCATATTTTTATTGCATGGGCTGAAGGTTGGATCATTACGCGGGATATTGAAATAATTACGAAATGTGCGCTACGCGAACACGTAACTATCATTATTTTTATAATACGCTTTAACAGCGTATGCTCGTAGTCCACCGCTCCACGACTCCATTGGAACTAAATGGTAAAACAGACGCTTCAAGATGGCGGTAGTCTCATTCTCCTAGCCACACTACGGGAGACTGTTTGCAGTGTTGCCAAATCGCCCGATTCACTACCTCACCCGTTATATATGATATAATATATTAAATATGAGTGATTTTGAAATATTGTTTTTTTTTTATTAAAGTCGTGGGAGAAAAAAGGTTGGCTGTATTTAAAATAGGTTAAGGTAATTTAAGGATAAGTTTGTAATAATTGACGCAGGAAATGTTTTAGTTGAATGCGAAGAAACATATTTTATTTATTAAATTTTCTCATGCTCTACTGATAGAGCTGACCCCCAATAATTTTTTATTATCTTTTTAAAATCCATATTAAAGATTTTGCCCACTTGTCTAGATTTAAGGTGGTGCAACTACTATAGTGATGGCCACGAAAGAAGTCCGCTGTGAAGAACAGTTGTCCTTCAACCAATTTAATAAAAAAGTTTATTTAAATCACACGTCCTATTTCTGTTTTATTTGTAATTTTAAATACAAACGTCTATACTTGGAACAATACTGTTGTAAAAATGCATAGTTTAGTCGAAAAATCATTGCCCTATATTTACGTGGAGCCAAAATAGCCTTTTTTTAAATGGCCGCCATATTAAAGAGGAACATTCGATTTTACTTCTTAAATATTAACATCATAAAGAAAACTGTGATCTTTAACATATTTAAAACCTGAATTTTTATGTAAATCCTGGATTTAGTAACAGATTTTAAAAAAACACGCTAACAGATAACCGGCTAAGAATTGGGTACTTTTTATGCGTAAATTGATTTATCTCCGACAAATTTTTAAGTGAAACAATTTAAGTCCAACGAATCAGTACAAGAAAAAACAGGCTTTAATGTGTTGTAGCGTTTAAATGTAGGCCTATCTGTTGGTGGTTTTTGAAATATAATTCTTCAAACACAACGGACTTCTTTCGTGGCGTGCACAACAGTAATTAATACTACTTACTTAGTGCTTACTTAAAAGTAAGTAAGTAAGTTGTAAGTTATTTTTAGTTTCTCTTGCCCTATATGAATAGAGCTATAGAGAAGCAACGCTGAGAATGGGGCCTACCTTCTCTGCGTTGTTCATAGTACGCACTTTTCTTCAGTCCATACGATGTTTTGTTTTTGCTCTTCATGGAACCCTTTTAAGTCCGTAATTAGTTGTCTGAATTTGGTTCGTTTCATTAAGTTTTCTCGGTTTATTCCGGTTTTCTTAATATCCTTTCTGACTTTTTTGAACCATTTAACCGACGCCTTAGGTATATTGTTTGCCTTAAAAAAATTTGTTTTGTCTTCCATTCTATACAGTAGTCCGTAAAATTTTAGTTCTTTTTATTTAATCGTTAATTTTCCTTGTATAGTTTTATCTTCGGACCCATTTTCTTGTTTTATGTCAGATGGTTTTAAAAACTATTATAGATACAATGCTAGTTTTATTCAATTCGTCAAGATAAAACCACAAGGTCACATCAAATTTTCCTCGTAGTAAATCACTTTCATCAGTAAATCACTAGAGTAAATCACTCGTAGTAAATCGCAAAATTTCTGTGTGGTGTTTTTTCATCCGAGTAACTGAATTCAGGACTTAATATTACTATGTTTATATTTTATTAGCTTTTATTTGTTATCGGGAACTGTACATTGTTGACAACTACCCAATTTGATCGCTGGTTTTTGCTGTTGGTTTTTTTTGGCGTGGATTAGTCATGAGTTTGAACAGGGACCCCCAGTAGAGTTTTTTCATGGATGGCTGTCAAATGGTCTCCATACAAAGTCGCTTGCCCAACCGGTGTTACTTAACAAATAATAGCGACTTTCTACCAGCTAACTGACTGGGCTGGCCCGAAGGCCAATGTTTATTTGAATATTTTTCTTATATTTAGCTATACAATCAGCAGTATATTATATAAATTCATTATATAAAATACAATTTTTTAGAATACTTTAAAAGTAATTAATTACAAAAAGTATAATAAAGAAGGTTTTTTATTTTAAGTAAAATTAATTGTGGTTTTAAATTGGTAATATCAGATTCATAATTGTATATTATGTTAGTAGTATAAGTTAGGATTAATTTTTATATTAAAGGAAGTCATTAATCAATTTAAAAGTCAATAACAGGATGTCATAAAAATAGTAATGTAACCGATTTAGTGAGAGATAGATATAAGAACGCTTTTAGAACAACCGATAAGGTTAAAATTTCAGATCAATTGTAGTGGGAAAATACAATTGAAATTTCTGATTGGCTCTTGAAATAAAGATGTCTACTTGCTATTAAAAAAGGGAGTGATATAGCGTGGGTGACACGGATCACTTCTGGGCTGGACATGGAGGAATTCACATGTGTTACTAGCTAGTTTAAAATCAACGGTCGATTATAATCAGAATGTGATAAAAGTCTGTATTTTTTGTAGATATATATATATATATATTATTTAAATCCGTTTGAATTAAATTTTCTTTTAAATTATATGATGTTTTGCGTTATAACAGTAAGTCTGAATAGTTTTTAAAGTAAGTGTAATAAATTAATTATCGGCTTCCTTGAAAATTGGTATGTACAGATACTTTATATTTAAATATATTATGGTGATCACATAAATTTTAGTTTTTCTTTATCATAAAGTATACTTTCTGCCCATAACAGACAGGTGGAGTGTCAAATTATTTACACTCAATCTGTTCGTTGCAGGGCTAAAATAAATAGTTCTGTTTCTTATCACATGGTCAGCCAATTAAATGACTGGAACATTTAAGAACAGAAGAGGTAGATGTGTAAAATACACTAATAAGAGTGATTACTTCTGAAAGTAATGAATTTCATTATACAGCCAGACCCTGTGGTGAATAAAGTGAAGGTGTCATTTGCAGAGTGGAAAATATGTGCTTTTCAGAGGGCCTGGAATGCTGATAAGCATACTTTTCCACTCAGTGAGGAAGGCAATGGTAAACCACCTCACTCCTCGTTTTACTTAGTAAAACCTCTACAGGTTCAAACCAGCTTTTTGGCTGATGACCTAAACAACAGCAAAAGTATACTTTATGGAAAAAATATGAGTTTTGGGTGTGTAATATAATTATAAATTTCGTAAAATATAAATAAATATGTTTAGTACGTTTTTTCTTAGTTGAGTCCTAGCGTAAACAAGCCACCGGCGAGGGGAACGAACAGAATAGTGTTAAAAAAATTCTGCTGACACTACGCCTGCTCGTACCTTTTATGGCGTTGCATACTTTTACACGAAAACTATTCAACCTACAATTAAATTTCAATCCCATAGATAGAATTAGTTTATGAAGAGTGGACCGAATATTAGGTAAATCAGGACCTTTAGTGACAACCGACAAAATCTTATTTAAAGTAGGTAACTCATTTCTAAAGGAAAATTCATGAATAATAAGTCTTAAAGCAGTTTTTTGTTGATTTCATCAAATTTGTCTAAAGTAGGCGTTTTACGTTTTATTTTTTTACTGAGGTTTTTAAAACATCACTCTGTTTAAATTGTTTTCGTACTCTGTGAACACTTGGAACAAGACACCGGTAAATTCAGCAGTAAGTGATTCTATCTCTTTAATTTATAGGTTAGGATATTCTATTAGCAAACTTATTAAAAATATTAATTGCAATTGTCTTTTCGCCGCTTCGTAAAGGGTTCCAGTTTTTACTTTCTCTTGCCTATATGAATACTAGCGTCCCCCGTCGCGGCTTCGCCCGCGCAAAGGTTATTGGTTACAAAATATCTTATGTTAAAAATAGTATAAGAGGCTTTTAATTTAGGTTTTCAATTTTGACTGTTATTTCAAGAAAAATTTCATGTTTAACAATAGTATAAAACTCGAGTTATTGTTTTTTATCTCATGACTTATATACAATAGAAAAAATATTATAATCCCATATCTTCATCAATAGCATGCACGAATTAGACAGTCCAACCTCCCGCAGTGCGTTGAACAAAACCTGTCAAACCTGTTGAATACCTGTCAAACATCTGTTTTTATTTTCTGGTTTTTTTTCTATTATATTCAACTTATCTATAGATCCGATATAATCTCTGTGTATTTCTTATAGGAGACGTCGTTTTTTTGCGATTTCTCCCGTTAAAATTAAAATTTTGGGAAACCCTTTCTTAGTGCTCCCCTACATAACATAACAAAGGTTCCCTGCAAATTTCAAGTCTGTACCTATTATAGTTTCGGCTGTGCGTTGATTATGAATCAGCCAGTCAGTCAGGACTTCTTCTTTTATAAGTATTATGCTAATTACAACAATTCTGGAATTATTTCTGATTAAAATATTAATCCAGTTTAGGTCAAAAAATTAAACACTACGTACAGTACAACATCCGGAGTGACAAAAGTAAAACATAGATTAAAATCGTTGTTAACGTCAATTCAACTTCTGGGAAAATAGCGATTAAGAATAAAATGCGAGTTTTAACATTTGCTGTAAGCCAAATCACTATCATTAAATAATTGATTTAAGTTAACAAAATTCGTTCTTAGAAGAACGGTGAGTAACGACTAAAGCACAGTAGTACGATAGTTTGTTCTGAGAAGAACGGTTTTAAATAAAACGGTTTTTTTGACGCTATCACAGTGACTGTCAAATAGGCCTACCGTCTGAAAGTGTGCAACAAGTACTGGTGAGCTATGGAATATGCCTATGGAAGGGGTAAATGTGTGTTGGAGAACCAGCCGTAAGCGTAGCGCTTCGCGTTGATTCCTTATCCTCGCATCAGTGGGGGGGAATTTTTGCTATTTCTGCCCTTTAAAATCAAAATTTTGCAAAATCCTTTCTTAGTGCGCTCTTACACAACATAAGAAAGCTAACTTCCAAATTTCAAGTCTGTACCTATTATAGTTTCGGCTGTGCGTTGATTATGAATCAGTCAGACAGGACTTCTTCTTTTATAAGTATAGAAGATATAGGAAGGAAAGTATTGTTTTCATGTCGATTTTTCGAAATCGAGTTTTCACCGGATCTATACGTTTTCAGACCCCCTGAACCCAAAAAACATGTTTTTAGCGATTGGTCTGTGTGTGTGTGTGTGTGTGTGTGTGTGTGTGTGTGTGTGTGTGTGAACAGAATATCTCAAGAACGGAACATTGTACGAACTTGAAACTTAAGTTACATACCACTACCGGACCCGACACGAACATTTTCATCAAAATCGGTCAACCGGAAGTAGTAGTTTATTCGTGTAATTTTTCACTTTTTTGCGATTTCCTCAAAAACTGGTCCTACGATTTTTTTAAAAATCGCCTGGTTTACTACATTTTTTATGTTCTACAAGATAGGGTAGGCGCCATGTTTGCTAAAATTCTGCATGAGGCTGTTTTTACGTAAAAACATTTTCTTTTTAAGATTGCGGCTTTAATATGAATTATAGCGCAAAACGTTATATAATTAAAGTTGTAGAGAATGTAAAATTCTACAACTTTTATTTCAAACATTTTTTTATATAACGCTTAGTTTAGCGGTAATTAGCAATTTTCTGTTTTTTTCTCACGAAAACGTGTGAAAAATCTATTTTTTTAAGTTTTCGGCCTTAGAATGCATTTTACGACAAAAGTGTATATAATAAAATTTATAGGAAATTAGGAGATCTACAACTTTTATTTAAAGCATTTTTTTGGACAGTGCCTCGTTTAGCGTGAATGAGCGATTTTCTGTATTTTTAAGCCAAACTGAGGTTGATTTTAATTTTGTGTATTTCACTAATGTTTTTTGAGGTTAGTTTTTTTGTTTATTACTAATGTTAGGTTTATTGTTAATTATTTGCATTGGCAAGAGAAAGTTGTGTGAATATTACTTCTGGAAGAAGAAGGTTCGTCCGCCACCGTCAATACATCTGTTGTTGCACAATCACGTACACAACCACGCACTAACACCCAAAAACTAAGAAAAAATACGAAAAACGATGCGAATAAATAGAGTTTTACATCAAATCGCAAACTAAATCATGAAGATATTACACACCACGTATTCCAAAATGTGACTGACTCATATACTACAAGATTTTTTTTTTTTTTTGATTACACCATCTATAAATAACTGATAAAGCCATGTGAAATGGAAATAATTTGTGTATAAAAATGACAAAGCCATTATAATTTTATTATTAGGCCTGTTACATTATACCTTTGACGATTGAATTAACAAAATGTAATGAGTGTGTGTTGTTTTAGATCACCGGTTAGCTTGTAGAGAGTTTATCCAAGCCCACGCGTGTTTGTGTGTTATGTATTTACAGGGACAAATACATACGCAGTTTGTTTACAATAGGGCTCAACTTACAAAAAATGGACTATAATTCTGAAAAATATATTAAATATTAGAGGGATATTATCATTATGTATGTAGATAATTTAGTTTTTAATTATGTATTGAAATAACATTTTTCAATTGAATCTGAGTTACTGGTTATTTGTTAATGTGCATTCTTCATCAAACTACAGACTATTTTTAAAGAATTCACGAAATACACACACGAATACACTCTATAAATTTTGTTATTCCAAATAAGGGAAAAAGTTATTACAAGGTTCATTGAAATCTATTTATGTATTTCTGTGTTGATGATAGAGTTAACTTAGTTTTTTTTTATTGGACCAAATGCGTTTTTGACAACTCGCTTTTGGGCCATTCTGTATTTTGACCAAATAAGTAATTTTATTGAAACATTATATTATTTTTATGAGAAAAAGAGACATAAAGTGTATTAGCATGTATGTATATTATGTAAATAAAATAGTTTTAAGCAAAGATTGTTTTGTAAACATGTACATTTTTTTTGTCAATAAGGCTTATAAAATAGATACTGAAGTCACGAGATTGCCTTTTGCGTATGTATGGGCTTTGAGGAAGGGACGTGAAATATTTGCAGTGCTGCCAACCTCAATAGTAAGACACTACTCGTACATTTTACTACCTTGCAGTTTCTAGATACATTTTGTAAGCTGTGGTTTATTTCGAGAAACTGTTTTCTTCATAAACCTTATGAGAAAAAAATATGACCTGTAATATTACCTATAGTTTAATTACATAACTAGAAATATTTGATTTACTGTAATTACGAATGAATCGCCTTCTTTACTATTGTTGTCATCGGCGTTTTCATTATCAGTCTCTCTAATATCTACCTAACCGTTTTCTTTTTTTACCAGGTGTCAACGAAACTTAAAGAATAGCTTCTTCACGTCCTTAATTTCCTTCTTTATTTTTTGAATTGTGAAAAGAGAACATCACAGTAGTTAGCCGCTCGCTCACGGCTTTTGTTAAGAGGCACAGATAGACATTATTGTTTAGCTTCAACGGCACAACATTTTATTACATTTTATAACATTTTATTACATTTTATTACATTTTGCGTTCAGCACTGTGAATTGTTCGACCACGTTTTCGAGAAACCAACATTTATGTTTACGGTAACAAACAGTTGTATTCATACAGTTAACCTACAAAAAAGTCCGCCATATCTGGGTATAGTATAAGTTATGTTTGTCGTACTGAAATAAAAGCAGTCGCGCATGCGCACTGATGCTTTCTTTCCTTTACCTTCGTTTCAAACAAGGGCAAACTCGTGACTCAAGTGACTAAATTGATAAGTTATGTTAGCCTTTTTATTGGTGTAAATAAATAAATATCTGTAAGATCATTGAAAGAATATCACAAGCTAAATGTTTATTTATTTATTTGATACTAATAATATATGAGGTGTTTCTCCGACTATTCAACGAAACATGCAAGTTTCAGTTTCAATCGTCTACTCAAACTACCTCGAGACAATCTGACTATACGATTGTAATTGCAGTTTGTCTCATTCTACAGATTTTCCAGTCTCCAAATTCTACTCGTCGTACAACGAAACATGCGAATTTCAGTTTCAAGTGTCTTTTTAAATTACTTGCGGTTAATTTAACAATACACTTGCAATTGCGATTTGTCTCATTCTGCATATGTTCCAGTCTCAAGATTCTACATGTCATGTTAGTATGGTCGTTCAACGCAGCATGCAAATTTCAGTTTCAATCGTCTACTCAAAATACCTCGAGTCATTCTGAGTATACGATTGTAATTGCAGTTTGTCGCATTCTACACATTTTCCAGTCTCCAGATTCTACTCGTCTTACAACGAAACATGCGAATTTCAGTTTCAAGTGTCTTTTTAAATTACTTGCGGTCAATTTAACAATACACTTGCAATTGCGATTTGTCTCATTCTGCATATGTTCCAGTCTCAAAATTCTACATGTCATGTTAGTATGGTCGTTCAACGAAACATGCAAATTTCAGTTTCAATCGTCTACTCAAAATACCTCGAGTCGTTCTGAGTATACGATTGTAATTGCAGTTTGTCTCATTCTACAGATTTTCCAGTCTCCAAATTCTACTCGTCCTACAACGAAACATGCGAATTTCAGTTTCAAGTGTCTTTTTAAATTACTTGCGGTCAATTTAACAATACACTTGCAATTGCGATTTGTCTCATTCTGCATATGTTCCAGTCTCAAGATTCTACATGTCATGTTAGTATGGTCGTTCAACGAAGCATGCAAATTTCAGTTTCAATCGTCTACTCAAAATACCTCGAGTCATTCTGAGTATACGATTGTAATTGCAGTTTGTCGCATTCTACACATTTTCCAGTCTCCAGATTCTACTCGTCTTACACCGAAACATGCGAATTTCAGTTTCAAGTGTCTTTTTAAATTACTTGCGGTCAATTTAACAATACACTTGCAATTGCGATTTGTCTCATTCTGCATATGTTCCAGTCTCAAGATTCTACATGTCATGTTAGTATGGTCGTTCAACGAAGCATGCAAATTTCAGTTTCAATCGTCTACTCAAAATACCTCGAGTCATTCTGAGTATACGATTGTAATTGCAGTTTGTCGCATTCTTCACATTTTCCAGTCTCCAGATTCTACTCGTCGTACAACTAAACATGAAAATTTCAGTTTCAAGTGCTTTTTTAAATTACTTGCGGTCAATTTAACAATACACTTGCAATTGCGATTTGTCTCATTCTGCATATGTTCCAGTCTCCAGATTCTACATGTCATGTTAGTATGGTCGCATTCTTCACATTTTCCAGTCTCCAGATTCTACTCGTCGTACAACGAAACATGCAAATTTCAGTTTCAATCGTCTACTCAAAATACTTCGAGTCATTCTGAGTATACGATTGTAATTGCAGTTTGTCGCATTCTTCACATTTTCCAGTCTCCAGATTCTACTCGTCGTACAACGAAACATGCAAATTTCAGTTTCAAGTGTCTTTTTAAATTACTTGCGGTTAATTTAACAAAACACTTGTAATTGCAATTTGTCTCATTCTGCATATGTTCCAATAAGTCTCCAGAGTCATAAAAATATGGTATGTATTTCATTTTCAAGTATCTATTTAAAATAGGAGTTTCAGCCTATTTCACTAGACATGTGGAAGTGCGATTTGTTTTATTCTGCGTGTAGTGTTTGTCTGGTCGTTTAACGAAACATGGAAGTTTCAGTTTCAAGTGTGTTTTTAAATTACTTGCGGTCAATTTAACAATACACTTGTAATTGCAATTTGTCTCATTCTACATATGTTCCAGTCTCCAGATTCTACATGTCATGTCTTTCTGGTTGATCAACGAATTATACAAGTTCCGTTTTAAGTGAGTTCTTAATTACTTTTTATCATTTCCAGAACGCGGTTGCAGCTACAATCGATTGATGAAGACTTCCCTGGTATTCAGAAATTCGAATTGGTTTGCACATGTTGCTTAGAAAAACGTCTTTCATCATTATTGAATGGTTAGATTAGATTGTGAATGTAATGAGGTGTAATAGCTGCTGGTCGTGCTGCCTACCTTTTACCTATGTCTTGTCCAGTTACTTGAGTCATGAGTTTGCCCTTGGTTTTATTAATCGGTAAAGGGGGAAAAGCATCAGTGCTCATGCGCAACTGCTTTGTTATCACTTCGGCAGTACAACAATGTAAACTATACTGATAGGAAATACAGTATACCGCGGAATCTTTTATAGGTTAACTGTACGAATATAACTGTTCCCGTAAACGAAAATGTCGCTTCTCGAAACGTGGTCGATCTCTTCACAGCCTGAACAAAATTTAACATGCAATGTAATAAAATGCTGTGAAAGGGGATCTAAACAAAAATACCGTTCCGTGCCTCTTAACCAAAGCCGTGAGTCAGCGGCTGATGTTTAAAGTACTTTACGTATTTATTTAAAACATAGTTAACTTAATAGGAATACGACATCCATAAAGTCGCGGTCTCTAGCGTACACGCTGTAGTATCTGGCTTTTGTTTGTTGACAGTAGGAACAAACTAAGAACGGCTGAACTGTAGCTTCTTGAGGTTCAAACCAGCTTTTCGGTTGTTGACGTAAACAACAACACATTGATTTATAAGCTAATATGAAAGTCAGGATATTCCTGAGGGATATATCTTGAGGTTCAAACCAGCTTTTCGGTTGTTGACGTAAACAACAACACATTGATTTATAAGTTAATATGAAAGTCAGGATATTCTCTTTGGGACTGGAGGTGTAAAAGACACTAATCACAGTTATCACCTCTGAAAGTAATGAATTTCATTATACAGCCAGACCCTGTGGTGAATGAAGTGAAGGTGTCATTTGCAGAGTGGAAAATATGTGCTTTTCAGAGGGCCCGGCATGCTGATAAGCATACTTTTCCACTCGGTGAGGAAGGCAATGGTAAACCACTTCACTCCTCGTTTTACTTAGTAAAACCTCTACAGGTTCAAACCAGCTTTTTGGCTGATGACCTAAACAGTGTTTACTGCTTGTTTAATCTCATTAGCTTTTAATGGAGCTTGGGAGTTAAGAATTATTAAGGGAAACGACTGTTATGGAGGGAAAATCTCGTAGTAGTAACGCGTTTTTGGTTGGTAGGTGGTTACAGTCTCTTTGGGACTGGAGGAGGACGCCTCAGTAGAGTTCTGCACTACTTCTCCATTTTGATGAGGTGAATATGAGTTTTTCTCGGTGCCTGGAATAAAAAAAAAATCTCCAAGTAGTGCATGTTTGGTTATATTCAGCTTAGGTCGCAACGGCGTACGGCACTTCACATAGGCGTATGCAATCATAATTTCACATCTCAAATGGCCATTTTTGTAACGTATCTGCAGATTGGTGTTCATAATTTATTTTTAAATTTGATAATGAGTCTCATTGTTGCGTATGTTTTTTTTTATCTCGATTTACAGATTATTTACACTTGTAATTTGACAAAATTAATCATTTCATATTCCATTGGTTTAATGGTCATTAGGCAATTATTGGTTATGTTATGAACACTAAATACAAAGTAGATTAACGTTAATATTGTATTTTTTTTCATGGATTTCTACATAAATTAAAATTAAGTAGTGTAATTATAAAGTGGTAGTTGTTTTGGTCAACAGCCGAAAGGCTGGTTTGAACCTCTAGAGGCTTTACTAAGTAAAACGAGGAGTGAGGTGGTTTACTATTGCCGTCCTCACTGAGTGGAAAAGAATGCTTATCAGCGTTCCAAGCCCTCCGAAAAGCACCTATTGTTCATCCTGCAAATGACACCTTCACTTCATTCACATGGTCTGGCTGTATAATGAAATTCATTAATGCCAGAGGAGATAACTCTGTTTAGTTTCGTTTACACCTCTACCTTTTCTGTTCTTAAATAGTTAAGTCACATAACTGGCTGACTATGTGATAAGAAACATAACTTTTTTGTTACCCTGGAACTAGCAGATCGAGTGTAATTAATTTAACACTCCACCTACGTGTTATAACTAATAAATTAATGAAACCTGTTAATAACAAAAAATTTGTTTTGGCAGGTCACACAGCTTATAAAGAAAACTTAAGTTTGCAGATGAAACTAATGAAGATGCTGATTGCAGCTGATCAAGTGATTCCAGAGGGTCTTCTTCAACAAGTGACGAAGATAAGAAACTGTTTTATTGTTTCTACCATATTTTTATTTATAAAAAATTACAAATAAATTTACTAAATGCAGTGTCTTTTAAACTGTTCCAGATGATATAAAAGCTGCCCCAAGTTATTCTCCGCCAACATCTTCTGACGAATCAGAATCTGTTTTAAATCAATCCGAGCTGACTCCATCATCTAGTGCTAACACTTCTACCTCACAGATTAATGAAACTGTTTTAACAAAAGGAAGAAGAAGAAGCGAAAGTAAATGGCAAAAAAACGTTTCAAAAATGTTACGAAATCTTGGGCAGGAATACACGAACAGCACTAAGGAGAAGAAAACTGTTAAGAAAAGAGAACTTAGACCTCCTTGCTCAGAAAAATGTAAATTGAAGTGTTTTTCTAGAATATCTGAAGATGATAGACAAGTAATATTTTCTGATTACTGGGGATTAGGAGATCTCCAAAGACAACGCAACTTTATATTACACAGTACTGAAATCGTAAAACCAAAGTACAGATATGCACGTGATGGTTCTCACAGAAAACCTAATAACGCTTTTTATTTTGAAATTAAAGGAATTAAAATGAGAGTATGCAAATTATTTTTTAAAAACACGTTAGACATTAACGACCGGCCAATAAGAACTGTTATTCAGAAAAAGACTACAGGTACTGGTAATGCAATTGAAGCAGACAAAAGAGGGAAACATGGAAAGCATAAACGTATCGATATTGAAATTAAACATGGAATTGTAAAATTTATAGAACGAATCCCGAAAGTGGAGAGCCACTACACCCGTGCTGGTACATCCACAAAGTACATTAGTGGACGTAAATCTAAAAGTGATTTATACAGGGATTATGTTAACGACTGCAAACAAAACAATATTCCACATGGCAGTTACGCTTTGTTTTACAAAATTTTTACACAGTATTAAACTTAACTTTCTACGTACCAAAAAAAAAAAAAAAAAAAATTTAGGCAACTTACGAGTTTCGTGTAATAATACTGACGTTAAAACCCAGATACAAGATAAATCTTCTTTTTGTCATGGATTAGGCCTTCCGACCAGTTCCGGTGTCTGCACATCTTTTTCGCGGTCTACTTGCATCTCTTTGTCCAGCAGGTATGTAGCTTAATGCCCGTTTCGCCCATGTATCTTTACTCATTCTTATCAAATGTTTCTCCCATATCTCTTTGTATTTGTCGACTGTTCCTAATAGAGGAGAGACATGTAAAATGGCTTTGGTTTCCTTATTTTTAATGTGATCCATCAAACTACACTCCTGAACTCTTCTCAAGAACCGCATTTCCACCGCCTGGATCTGACGTTGATCCTTCTACCCAAGTACCCAGGACTTACTTCCGTACGGTAAAACTGGAACAACCAGAGTCTTCTAAAACTTCAACTGAGTATCTTTAACCCTTTATTATAGGGCAGTACTAAGGGGAAATATATTGTGACGCTTATCGCTAAGGTCCGTTTCGGGATCTAGGTAATTAAATAATTAATACACTAAAGTTCACAATTACAAATATTTATTACACTAAAAGATTGACAAAATAAACAATAAACTAACTATAATGAAGTAATACAATGTGTTTAGGTCATCAGCCGAAAGGCTGGTTTGAACCAGTAGAGGTTTTACCAAGTAAAACGAGGAGTGAGGTGGTTTACCATTGCTTTCCTCACTGAATGGAAAAGTGCACTTATCAGCATGCCGGGCCCTCTGAAAAGCACATATTTTCCACTCTGCAAATGACACCTTCACTTCATTCACCACAGGGTCTGGCTGTATAATGAAATTCATTACTTTCAGAGGAGATAACTCTGATTAGTGTCTTTTACACCTCTACCTCTTCTGTTCTTAAATGATTCGGTCATTTAATTGGCTGACCATGTGATAAGAAACAGAACTATTTATTTTAGCCCTGCAACTAACAGATTGAGTGTAAATAATTTGACACTCCACCTGTCTGTTATGGGCAGAGTAATACAATAAATAACTTAATAATTTACTTAATGCTACTTACACTATAACTTTACACAATACACGCACACACAAAAACAGTATAACAATACCTCGGAACCGTTAACCTGATATAACGCCCCATAAATAGTTGTACAACAATAACCCGACCTTCTCATACACCTTTTAAATAACCTTATATAAATAGGTATCCTATTGTTACTTTTTACTTTCTCTTGCCAACTATATGAATATATAGGAAGGAAAGTATTGTTTTCATGTCGATTTTTCGAAATCTAGTTTTCACCGGATCTATGCGTTTTCAGACCCCCTGAACCCAAAAAAAACATGTTTTTAGCGATTGGTGTGTGTGTGTGTGTGTGTGTGTGTGTGTGTGCAGAATATCTCAAGAACGGAACATCGTACGAACTTGAAACTTGAAACTTAAGTTACATACCACTACCGGACGCGACACGAACATTTTCATCAAAATCGGTCAACCGGAAGTAGTAGTTTATTCGTATAATCTTTCACTTTTTTGCGATTTTCTCAAAAACTGGTCCTACGATTTTTTTAAAAATCGCCTGGTTTACTACATTTTTTATGCTCTACAAGGTAGGGTAGGCGCTATGTTTGCTGAAATTCTGGGTGAGGCTGTTTTCACGTAAAAACAAAGTTTTTTTAAGATTACGGCTTTAATATGCAATTAAGCGAAAAAATTTATATAATAAAAGTTGTAGAGAATTTAAAAACCTACAACTTTTATTTCAAACATTTTTTTGTATAACGCTTAGTTTAGCAGTAATTAGCAATTTTCTGTTTTTTTCTCACGAAAACGTGAGAAAAATCGATTTTTTAAGATTTCGGCCTTAGTATGCATTTTATAATAAAAGTGTATATAATCAAATTTATAGAAAATTAAACGATCTGCAACTTTTATTTAAAACATTTTTCTCTACAGAGCCTAGTTTAGCGTGAAAGCGTGATTTTCCGTATTTTTAAGCCAAACTGAGTTCGATTGTCATTTTGCGTCATTCACTCATGATTAAAATAAGGTTATGTTTTTGAGGTTAGTTTTTGTTCATTTCTAATGTTTTAATACTAATGTTAGGTTTATTGTTAATTATTTGCATTGGCAAGAGAAAGTTGTGTGAGTGTTTCACACCAGATTTTTATAATAGTTTTATTTGTTTCTGATATTGCGCTAATATCATGTTATTATGTTATTTAAATTATGTTATTATTGTTATTATGTTATGTGTTGTATTTGTGTATGAAGAAATAGTTAAATTTAAGTGAGATATTTAACCCATTCATTCACCTTGGCCATATACATGTACATAAAATTTTACCTATTCTTATGCGCACTAAACTGCGCACATATCACTTTGCGTAAAATTGGCCACATACATGAACAAATTCTTTAATAGTCCAGCAAGTGCTGCAATCTATTGGGACTTTTGAAAAGTTTTAATAAAAAAAAATAGTACTTTAAGAATAGGTATATATGTATATTTTTTAATTCCTAGTATGTGTACGTTGCAATCTGTTCAATTCAGAACAATAAGAAACTCCATGACCCAATGAGATGAGGATGATATGTTTGACATGTAAATGAGATGTACTCTTGTACAGAATCAGGCCGACAATTCCTGAGAGAGTATGGTTAATTGAACCCCAACCATCAAAGTACACTGGTAACTACTGTTTAGCATTCAAATCCGTATAAAAGTAACTACCTTTACTACGATTTGAACCAAGAACATTCGTCTCTGAAAATCAGCTGTTAAACAGCTGATTTTGGCGACGACTTAACCTCTAGACCAACCCGATGGGTAAGAATATATTAATTTTTTTTAAAATTCTAAGATAAAAATTCGTGACTGAATGGGTTAAGGTTAAATTTTGTTTTCATTTTTTTCTATAAAATAATGTAAAAGTAAATTGGTAAGTGGTTTTTTTGTCATATTTTATTAATGCTACTTCGATGATGTATGTAGGTATTATCATTTATTGCCATTTTAGTTTTGTTATAAGTTTTAAGTTTTATTAACACTTGTATTCTGACTGTTTTATTTTAGTTTTTTTAATGTAATAAGTGATGTATTGGTAGGGGCTATCAACTGTTTTATTATCAGTGCTATTATTGTTGTATTGTAGTTTACTTTTGTGCTATGTAGTTTTTGTAATTAGAGTAATTCTCCATCAAGCACGGGCTTTCGTCTTTTGGAAGAGTAATAAAAGGAAAATGTGTTGTTGTTTAGGTCAACAGCCGAGAGGCTGGTTTGAACCTCTAGAGGTTTTACTAAGTAAAACGAGGAGTGAGGTGGTTTGCCATTGCCTTCCTCACCGAGTGGAAAAGTATGCTTATCAGCATGCCGGGCCCTCTGAAAAGCACATATTTTCCACTCTACAAATGACACCTTCACTTCATTCACCACAGGGTCTGGCTGTACAATGAAATTCATTACTTTCAGAGAAGATAACTCTGATTAGTGTCTTTTACACCTCTACCTCTTCTGTTCTTAAATGATTCAGTCATTTAATTGACTGACCATGTGATAAGAAACAGAACTATTTATTTTAGCCCAACAAACAGATTGAGTGTAAATAATTTGACACTCCACCTGTCTGTTATAGGCAGAAAAGGAAAATAATAATTAAGTGAACATTCTCTTGTAATTGCACCACCAATTAAATTTACTTATATTATATCCAAGGTATTTTATTTTAAATTGAAAAGTGTTAAATTTTTAAACCCCATTACTGAAAATTTTGGATTTTTTTGTTTGTTTCTTTAGTTATGACGATATTCTCGCAAAGGAGTTACCATTATATCGTGGCTATAACAGAGCCTATCCTTTAACCTCCCGTTGCACCTATCGTGTAGTATCCATTCTTGTTGTGTCGCAATATTAATAAATATCAGAAAAATACTGTGCCCATAACAGACAGGTGGAGTGACAAATTATTTACACTCAATCTGTTAGTTGCAGGGCTAAAATAAATAGATCTGTTTCTTATCACATGGTCAGCCAATTAAATGACTGAACCATTTAAGAACAGAAGAGGTAGAGGTGTAAAAGACGCTAATCAGAGTTATCTCCTCTAAAAGTAATGAATTTCATTATACAGCCAGACCCTGTGGTGAATGAAGTGAAGATGTCATTTGCAGAGTGGAAAATATGTGCTTTTCAAAGGGCCCGGCATGCTGATAAGTGTACTTTTCCATTCAGTGAGGAAGGCATAGGTAAACCACCTCACTCCTCGTTTTACTTAGTAAAACCTCTAGAGGTTCAAACCAGCCTTTCGGCTGATGATCTAAACAACAACAGAAAAATACTAATAGGTGTTAGGTACGAGTCAATCACTTAACCTCATGCAGATCATTAGGAATTTTTGATTTCGCCGCGCGATTTATCTGATACTAAGTGCTTCTCTAGTTCTTCAACGAATCATGAAATTTTCAATTTCAAGTGTGTTTTTAAATTACTTGTCAATTTAATAAAACACTTGTAATTGCAATTTGTCTCATTCTACATAATGTTCCAGTCTCCAGATTCTTTAACTAGTTCAGTTGAAGTGTGATTTTTGTGATTCTGCATGCCATGTTCGTCTAGTCGTTCAACAAAACATGCAAGTTTCAGTTTCATGTGGGTTTTTAAATTACTTGCGGTCAATTTAACAACACACTTGTAATTGCAATTTGTGTTATTCTACATATCTTCCAGTTTACAGATTCTACATGTCATATATGTCTGGTCGATCAACGAAACATCCAAGTTTCAGTTTCAAGTGTCTTTTTAAATTACTTGCCGTCAATTTAACAATACACTTGTAATTGCAATTTGTGTCATTCTACATATCTTTCAGCTTCTAGGTTCTACGTGTCATATATGTCTGGTCGATCAACGAAACATCCAAGTTTCGGTTTCAAGTGTCTTCAAATTACCTCCGGTCAATTTAACAATACACTTGTAATTGCAATTTGAGTCATTCTACATACTCTCAGTCTCAATATTCGTAAAAAAGCACTAATTCCATTTTCAAGTGTCTTTTAAATGGGAGTTTCCGCCTATTTAACTAGACATGTTGAAGTGCAATTTGTTTGATTCTACATGTTCATCATGTCTTTCAACGAAACATGCAAGTTTCAGTTTCATGTGGGTTTTTAAATTACTTGCGGTCAATTTAACAACACACTTGTAATTGCAATTTGTGTTATTCTGCATATCTTCGCGTTTCCAGATTCTACATGTCATATATGTCTGGTCGATCAACGAAACTTCCAAGTTTCAGTTTCAAGTGTGTTTTTAAATTACTTGCCGTCAATTTAACAATACACTTGTAATTGCAATTTGTCTCGTTCTACATAATGTTCCAGTCTCCAGATTCTTTAACTAGACCCATTGAAGTGCGAGTTTTTGTGATTCTGCAAGCCATGTTCGTCTAGTCTTTCAACGAAACATGCAAGTTTCAGTTTCATGTGTGTTTTTAAATTACTTGCTGTCAATTTAACAACACACTTGTAATTGCAATTTGTGTTATTCTACATATCTTCCAGTTTCCAGGTTCATACAAAAGATACATATGACATTTTTAAGTCCTTGTATAAATAAAATTTTCGTATTTAACCAGACATGTGGAAGTGCGATTTGTTTGATTCTACTAGTCATGTTCAACGAACATGCAAGTTTCAGTTTCAAGTATATTCTTTGGTCATTTTATGAACACAGTTGTAACTGAGTTTGATTGATGAAGACTTCTCTGATATTGGAATTCTTGCCTCATCAGAAGTACGTCTTCTATCTTTATGTGAATAGTTACATTAGATAAATATAACCAATCGCTTCGTAGTGTGGAGTGTAAGATCTCCTGGTCGTGTTGCATACTTTTACCTATTAATTTAACTTTCTCTTGCCTATATGAATATATAGGAAAGACAGTATTGTTTTCATGTCGATTTTTTTAAATCGAGTTTTCACCGGATCTACACGTTCTCAGACCCCCTGAACCCAAAAAACATGTTTTTAGTGATTGGTCTGTGTAGTGTGAACAGAATATCTCACGAACGGAACATCGTACGAACTTGAAACTTGAAAATAATTTTTTATATACCACTACCGGACCGGACACGAACATTTTCATCAAAATCAGTCAACCGGAAATAGTAGTTTATTCGTGTCATTTTTCACTGTTTTGCGATTTTCTCAAAAACTGGTCCTACTTTTTTTTTAAAAAATCGTATGGTTTACTAAATTTTTTATGCTCTATTAGATAGGGTAGGCGCCATGTTTGCTAAAATTCTTGGTGAGGCTTTTTTCACGTAAAAACATTGTTTATTTAAGATTACGGCTTTAATATGCATTTTAGCGCAAAAATTTATATAATAATATATGTAGAGAATTTAAAATCCTACAAATTTTGTTTCAAACATTTTTTCGTTTACATTTTGTATAATATATTGGGCGTATTAGCGGACCAACCTTTTCATCGAATATTGGTGACATAACCGATAAGTCATCGTATCAGATGTCACTGTATGCGATAACTAATGTAGGCCTATTACTAATAAAAATAAAATATACAGTAAAATCTCTCTATAGCGGAATTGAAGGGACCATGAGGTACCGCCGCTATAAAGAGAGTTCCGTTATAGAGAGAGCGAGTAATTAACGGTGGGAGGGAAGTTGGAGTACTAATTTTTCTGTACAAAATAACTTATATGCGTATGTAAATGGTGCATGGAATAAGTTTTTGAAAAACTACTGAATAGATAACTTTATGACGAGTGTTTAATACAGTAGATTACTTCAATACAGTGAGATATTTAAATTAATTACATAAAGTGTAGGTTATTAACTTAACAAGAAATTTGGATACAAACTGGTTTTATTAGATGTTGTGTTACTAATGTTTAACAATAGAATTTCACTTTTCGTATTGAACTTTTTTCAATAATCATTCATACAGTACATACCGTAATAGATAGCTTAAAATTAATTAGCACTGAAACTCGTTTTTCACTGAACAGTAATAAACATAGGATACATACAATTAAAATCTCCTAAAACATTGGTTACACAAACACAAAAAAATACACAGTAGGCCTACAGTATATATTTTTTCGTTATTAAGGAAACAATGACAGTGAAGTACATTTCATTTCGTAAAATAAGTTGTAAATTTTGTTTCGTTTTCAATTCATATAACATGTCTTCAATCTCATTTTCAATGTTCGAAACTTGTAAATTTTCATTTACATATTGACAATGACAGTACGTGGAAACAACAAGAATAGCGTCTAGTGCCTGTTTACTTGAAGGGACAACATTTCTGTTTCCATTTCATCATCATCACTTTCTTGCTCGTTGTTTTGAGCTAAGACATTTTCGATTATTGCATCATTGCCAACATCTGTTGAAGTGGCTAAGTCATTGTCTGCCCCTACATAGGCGTCTAAATCCATATCCTGAAGATATTGTTTTGCCGCTATAGAGAGATTTTTGTGCAGCTATAACGAGAATTAAATACATTATCGTAGTATACGAAAGGGTCGGGGTCGGCAAATAATGCCGCTAAAGAGAGATTTCCGCTATATACAGTTCCGCAATAGAGAGATTTTACTGTAATAGATTTTTAAAAAATAGATTTTTATTGGCAATGTAATTATTATTTTTTACTTTCTCTTGCCTATATGAATATATAGGAAGGAAAGTATTGTTTTCATGTCGATTTTTCGAAATCGAGTTTTCACCGGATCTATACGTTTTCAGACCCCCTGAACCCAAAAAACATGTTTTTAGCGATTGGTCTGTGTGTGTGTGTGTGTGTGTGTGTGTGCAAAATATCTCAAGAACGGAACATCGTACGTACTTGAAACTTGAAACTTAAGTTACATACCACTACCGGACCCAACACGAACATTTTCATCAAAATCGGTCAACCGGAAGTAGTAGTTTATTCGTGTAATTTTTCACTTTTTTGCGATTTTCTCAGAAACTGGTCCTACGATTTTTTTTAAAATCGCCTGGTTTACTCAATTTTTTATTCTCTACAAGATAGGGTAGGCGTCATGTTTGCTGAAATTCTGGGTGAGGCTGTTTTCACGTAAAAACGTTGTTTTTTTAAGATTACGGCTTTAATATAAATTTTAGCGCAAAAACTTATATAATAAAAGTTGTAGAGAATTTAAAAACCTACAACTTCTGTTTCAAACATTTTTTTGTATGACGCTTAGTTTAGCGGTAATTTGCGATTTTCTGTTTTTTTCTCACGAAAACGTGCGAAAAATTGATTTTTTTAAGATTTCGGCCTTAGTATGCATTTTACGACAAAAGTGTATATAATTAAATTTATAGAAAATTAAAAGATCTATAACTTTTATTTAGAGCATTTTTCTGTACAGAGCCTAGTTTAGAGAGAAAGAGTGATTTTCCGTATTTGTAAGCCAAACTGAGGTTGATTTTTATTTTGCGTCTTTCACTCATGATTAAAATTAGGTTATGTTTATTGACGTTAGTTTTTTGTTTATTTCTTTTCTTTTATTACTAATGTTAAGTTTATTGTTAATTATTTGCACTGGCAAGAGAAAGTTGTGTGAGTGTTTCACACCAGATTTTTCGAATCGGGGACTTCTCATTCAGATGAAAACGGATTCAGTTTCAGTTTGAACTGTGTTTAAAATTAAGTATACTTGTGGTGTATGTAATTGTATAATTGCAGATGTATTTTATTGATTACGGCTTAGATATTTGGCAATGTGATTTCTTTAGAACGTTTTGTGTCATCAGAAGTACATCTTTCATCGGCATGTGTTTGGTTAGATTATAATGTTATTGTAAATGTAATCAAACGCGTGGTGGTGTGAGTTGTCATATCTCCTCGGCCTGCTGTCAACTCTAATATCTTTTTAGTTTACTTATTTACAGTCCAGCCTCTCTTTGTTTGCTCGTAATGTAAACAAACCATGACGTCACTGAGCATGCGCATTATATCAAAATGTGTACACGCTGATTAAAAAGTAACAACATAATACTTTCAAAAGTATTTTTATAAATGAAATTGTTAGGCCTACATCATATCATGACTGATGTTTTAAGTAGTTATAATTTAAAAAATAGTTAACTTAATAGGAATACGACATCCATAAAGTGGTGGACACTAGCGTGCACCCTGTATAGCAGCCGCGTCAGCTCGTGATCCGTGTGAGGAATTTCTGTTACGGCATGCAATGAAAGATTATACTATTCATTAAAAAAACATTTATCATAATGTTCTTGTCATTATAAAGTAACCTTTTGTTTTATTATTTCTATTTATTCTATAATATAGTAACTCTTTTACTTTTCTTTCATTGTATTTATTAATATTTAGTAATTATTTACAGTTTGAGTCAGGCAGTCCTCAGGAATTAAAATATGTACGTAGCATAGAAAATAAGGAAATTAAAAAATATATATTTCATAACATTAATTTATAGGCCTAAATAATTAGTAGCAAATTATGATTATGATTTTTTTTACCTCAGTCAAATGGTTAAGCCAATTCCGAGTCCTTTACGCGATTCTTCATCACAGTTTTTTATAACTGATGCAATAATTTGTCGCACTTCCGAATGAATTACCGCTTTATTTTTCCGGGAAGACATATTAAAATAAAACAAAAGATATGAAAAATACACGTTGAAATTTACCTAACACAAAACACACAAAACTAATAACTTTTGGCACGTTAACACGCTTTAAATTTCAAAATAAAAATCACTTTAGTGATCAAAAATCATGAATAATGATTAACACATCCGAGACGCATTAGCACAAATGTACAACTGTATATTGTGACACGTGTATCCGTTGTGAAAAGCAATAACATGTAGGCCTATAATAAATAAATACATAGACATAATAATAATATTTACATGATGACTAAATGTTTTTGTACTGCACGATAAGACAAATATATTACTCATATTCTATTAGGCCACCCGTCCCACTTCCCCAGGCGACAGAGATCATGAGCTGGCGCGCGTATAGTACTACTGTAGTATCTGGCTTTTGTTTGTTGACAGTAGGAGCAAACTAAGAACGGCTGAACTATATGTGTTATTTATTTACAAGATATATAATACTGTGGACAATTAGAACTGGCACAACTCTTGCTCTACGTGTACACACAGTTCCACATAAAGTATATCCATAACCTATTCTTTCAACAAGGTCTACAAATTTTAATGTACGCAAATGCCTACAACCTTATTTCAATATACAAACGTACAAATAATTATATCATTTTTACTTTCTCTTGCCTATATGAATATATAGGAAGGAAAGTATTGTTTTCATGTCGATTTTTCGAAATCGAGTTTTCACCGGATCTATACGTTTTCAGACCCCCTGAACCCAAAAAACATGTTTTTAGCGATTGGTCTGTGTGTGTGTGTGTGTGTGTGTGTGTGTGTGTGTGTGTGTGTGTGTGTGTGTGTGTGTGTGTGAACAGAATATCTCAAGAACGGAACATCGTACGAACTTAAAACTTGAAAATTAAGTTACATACCACTACCGGACCCGACATGAACATTTTCATCAAAATCGGTCAACCGGAAGTAGTAGTTTATTCGTATAATTTTTCACTTTTTTGTGATTTTCTCAAAAACTGGTCCTACGATTTTTTTAAAAATCGCCTGGTTTACTACATTCTTTATGCTCTACAAGATAGGGTAGGCGTCATGTTTGCTGCAATTCTGCGTGAGGCTGTTTTTACGTAAAAACATTTTCTTTTTAAGATTGCGGCTTTAATGTGCATTTTAGCGCAAAACGTTATATAATAAAAGTTGTAGAAAATGTAAAGTACTACAGCTTTTATATCAAACATTTTTTGTATAACGCTTAGTTTAGCGGTAATTAGCGATTTTCTGTTTTTTTCTCACGAAAACGTGAGAAAAATCGATTTTTTTAACATTTCGGTCTTAGTATGCATTTTACGACAAAAGTGTATATAATTAAATTTATAGAAAATTAAAAGATCTACAACTTTTATTTAAAGCATTTTTCTCTACAGAGCCTAGTTTAGCGTGAAAGAGTGATTTTCCGTATTTTTAAGCCAAACTGAGTTCGATTGTCATTTTGCGTCATTCACTCATGATTAAAATAAGGTTATGTTTTTGAAGTTAGTTTTTGTTTATTTCTAATATTTTATTAATAATGTTAGGTTTATTATTAATTATTTGCATTGGCAAGAGAAAGTTGTGTGAGTGTTTCACACCAGATTTTTAAATATGTATTTAATTTGTCCCAGTAAAAATTTAAATTACAAATTACAAGAACTAAACTTCAAAAATTCAGTAAACTATACTATATAGACGTACGTTACTAACTAGACAAATTGTTCTGAATATAGTGAACAGAAAATTATATATGAAAACAAATTAGTTACATCATTTCCGGCCGCATTGGCGTAGTTGTTAACGTGCTCGCCTCTCATCATGCGGTCTTGGATTCGAATTCCATTCAGGCACGGCATATTTTCATACGTTACAAAACTCATTTCATCCTTCACCGTCTGCATTAGCAGTAATTGCAGAACAGTCGGACGTTAAACAAAAAAAAAATAAAATAAAAATCGTTTTCTGACAGTTTTTTAATAACAACAAAGCGTAGTGACCGTGCGTGAGTCGCATATTACAGTAGTGATTGTATACTTCTGTGACTGTACCGTCGTTGCATGATGAGTGGTGAAGAGTGGAGTAGATAAACACGGAAGCTGCTTGTGCCAATTCCAATTGTCCTAGAAATATCTGAATAATTATTGCATCTGTGATGACGTAATCAAGCGTCTAAAATATATTCGCATTTTTCTTTTACAAAGCAATACAATATTTATACAGAAATAACATTTTGTTGTTTTGAAGGGCTAAGTTTATTTAAAAAAAAAATTTTTTTAATAATTTTTTGTAGAGCAAATTATTGTAACGTAATATTGTATTACGTACTTCTAATCATGTTTTTTTAAGGTAAGAAGAAAGCCAAAAATGATGTAAAAGTAGAATTAACTTTTTATATGTAACTTTTGATTGTCATTAATTTAAGTATTTCGTTAAAAGATTGTAACTTTATCGTATGGGACCAATTTTATACCACGTGAGGTTTGTTTCGACGTTTCTGAAAGTTTTTGCAGCATACATTCTCTACTGTAAGCTTTTCGTTTAGCCTTGTTCCTTGATAAAAATATTAATAAGTATTTTTCTTCTTGTTAAAATATTTCGCTAATTGTAAAACCTGGTTTTAACAGTATTAGTGTATTTTTGAGTGTTAAGGAAATAAAAATTTTGACAATCTGTTAGACCTAAGTCTTTTTTTGAAAATTTTAATTTTAGTAAAATTATGTGTATAAATAAAAGTATGTTTATAAAATCTTGTGCAAAATAATTTAAAATTTCGCTGGCTTACTATGCCTTACAGCAGTGGTCACCAAATGGCGAACGCCTAATTATTTTTTCGGACAGTGAAATCAACAGATTGTTTTTGTTTGCGGATCTTAATTTCGTGTGTGGTGTAACATTTTAACGTTTAGGCTGTGTGCATGCCAAAAGTAACCGTTGATATCAACACGATATATATTCAAATTTTTCTGAAGAGATTTTGCGTTACTTGGACAAGTTTACAGTCGCGATTACGTTGTAAGCAAATTGTGACAAAAACTTGTACTAAGTACAAAAAAACTAAAACTTTTTCAAGGGCCCATAGTAGTTTGAAATTGATGTTACATTATATTGCTCTAACGGTAATGATTCGAAATTAACAAATGGTAGGCCAAATAAGATTTAAGATGGTTGTCATATCCAAATTTTTACAGTCGCCATTTTAGGCCTAAGTAAACAATTAACCGGATCGTGACACTCTCATTAAAATTATAAACGGACCTTGATCAAATTTAGTTAATGACCACTGCCGTAAGTTAACATTTAAAATAAATAAATTAATTTTAAAAATTTAGATGCGGGCCATATTGCTAATTTTTACTGTCAGCAAGGTAGGCCTAAGCACGGTAACTTGAAGAGACGGTAGGGGTCAAGCGCATGACCGACCGTTATGAGTACATACCGTCACTAGCAAATGACGTCACCGGTGCTAAAAACACGTTTTTAAAATTTTTCCTTCTACATTCAAGACTAATATTGGATTACAATAATTATGTTTTGTGTACTATAATTATAACAGCGAGAAGAATAATGATAATAAAGAATTGTAATGTAATTAAGCAAAATATGAAATTATTAACTGCCACATTTCGTAGACAATTTAAGTAAACAAATTGTCTTACAATGTTCACACTATTTATTAATTTTTTTTATACAATTCTGTAATTGTAATTTAAATAAATACATGATATTTGGTAGCTTACTTCGAGGAAAATCAAATGGTTGTGAAATTCTAACAGTCAGGTCTACTGTTATTACAAATATTTATAGTTTATATTCTGGAAAAATGAAAAAAAGTATTTTGCCGTGCTTTTTTTAAGGTTTCGTCTTTCGGAAAACGGTGAAATGAAAATTTTATATGTACATCTTTTTCATTGTTACCACTACCCGCAACAACTTTCAATATAATAATATTAGAAATAACAAAAAAAAAATTAAATACATAAAAAGTTTTAGTAGGCCTAAATATTTACTAGTTCTTGTTATGTTCAATAATATATTCGATTAAACTACGAGTAAATGCACAAAGAATTCACGTAATAACGTTAGTCGCTAATTAGACGGACTGACAACATTCACAAATACCGAAATAATACAAACTGTTGGCCGTGTTTTTAAGCACCGGTGACTTCATCGGCTACTGCGCATCCTTACGTGACACTTACCGTGTCTTCTAATTACCCTGGGTGAAAGTAAAGATTTAGCCGGACTTGAGCAGTCTTATTATATATTTTAAACGGACCTTGATCCGAATATTAGTGGTTGACCTTTGCCTTACAGGAATATTTTGATTTAGAAATGCGATTTGTGTGATTCTAGGTATCCTGTTTTTTCTGGTTTTTTAATGGAACATGCATGTTTCAGTTTCAAGTGCGTTTTTAAATTACCTGGGGTCAAATTAAAAACGCATTTGGAATTGCGATTTATCTCGTTCTGCTTATTCTACAATATCCGGATTCGTAAGAATATAAATAAGTAACTTTCGTATGTATTGCTAAATTTAAGCTTTGGTCAATTTAACAAGACACTTTGGAAGTACGATATATTTGATTCTACGTGCCCTGTTCATCGAAATAAACAACTTTCAGGTTAAATTGAGTTTTTAAATAACTTGTGATTTTAATGTTATTACATTCGCATTTGCGATTAGTTGATAACTTGGTAATTAACATGTTATTCGAAAATGCGATCTGTTTAGAAATTGCGTCACCAGAAGTACATCTTTCGTCTTCATGTGTCTGATTAAATTAGATTGTAAATTTAACCAGACACATGGTGATGTGAGTTGTCGTATCTCCTTGTCCTGCTTTCGACTTTTCTACAACAACTTTATTTGTTTGTTTTGAATTTTTTTATGTTATTATGTGTCCGTTTATCTCCGATTCTTGAAGATAATACAGTATAAAGGTTTATTTTTTAAATGTCTAGTTGTAGATAGTGAGTCACGAGAAAGCCTTTTCCGTATGGATTGGCTATGAGGAGTGGAAGAGAAATCTGACAGTGCTGCCAACCTCAACAGAGACACTATATTTTACTACCGTGCAATTGCACCGTTTGTTAACCACATGTTGCGTCTCAATTAATATACTTCGTTATGACTGACACATTTTCTGCTTAAATCTACTTTTCTATGTCCTTAAAAGTTTTTCTTACCGTACAAAGTTTCCTACTAAAATTTAGCCTTTAATTCAGAACCGGTAATAACTTTTCACATATCGGCATCACTTGCTTATTGACATAACTGTTTCCTTTTTTACTAGGTGTCAAAAAAGCTGTTGAAGAATTATTTTCCGCACTGTCTTTAACTTCTTTCTTTATATTTCGAATTGTGGAAGAGAAACATCACAGTATTGTTGGGAGCTGACTTGTTTGCTAGTGCGGGATGAAGGGATGAAGTGCAAGGGGGACTGGCGACAGTAAGACGTGATGTTGTCATAGCAACGGTTACTTTAAATCCACTTGGTGAGGTGTGTGCATTCTGAAAATATTTACTTGTCACTTGTCACTGTGAGACCGTCCACTGTAGTGGTGTAATTACACTCTCGGCTCGTGAAGTTATTAATCTAGTTATTGATGTAATTTAATATTGTTATATGCGGCCTATTTATAAACAAACTGATATAAAATTTAACACTCGGTTGTAAAATATTAAAAACTTGTACAGTTTTTTACTTTATTAGGCTATTGGTATAGTATTTATTTTTTAGAAATATGGTGAGTGTTGTATAATATTTTAATATTTTGTAAAATTTTTTTGTATTGTATTTTAAGATCATTATAAATTAAACTGTTATTAATACTAATATTTATAAATGAAATTTTGTACAGAAATAAAGAATTATTATTATTATTATTATTAGTCGTAAAGCTCCCGAAGTGGAAGACGCTAAGTAAATCTGGTTTGTTTTTGGGATTTCTTGTCCTTTTTATCCGCCCACCAGTTTTTCATTCTTTGTGAGAATTCAGCTTTTCTCTGTTCACTCCACTTTGTTCCGGTTCTTCGAGCTTTTGTCTCTAGTTTAACCTCCCATTTTTTAACTTTTGTTCTAAATCTTTTTTAACACTTTGTATCCATTCCCCCCCCCCCATTAACAAGTGATGATACATATTTTACTATTCTCTTTGGGAGTCTGTTGTCAGGAAGCCTCATAATGTGACCTTAAAATTGAAGGCGTCTTTTCCTCATGTCTGTCTCTATGTTGGAATATTCTTCAATTTTCGACGTTCTATGTAATTTGTACCCGTTTCCGGTCCATGTAGGTCCAAGAATTTTCCTAATTATTTTTCTCTCTTCCTTCTTGTAATAAACTTTTGGTATATTAATAAAATATTTTATTAGTACAGTAGTTATTCATACTGGTTTGTAACTAATATTTTTATAACAGCGCGTACTAATGGTATTATTACTTCTTTTAGGTTATAATAGGAGGAAGGGAATCGTACCAGCAATCCTCTCCAACCGAATTCCTTACGCTAGCAATCAAGTGAGCTCCCATCTATAGTTAGCCGTTCGCTCATGGCTTTTTTGAAGAGGTACGAAAAGGTATTTTTGTTTAGCTTCAACTTCACAGAATTTTATTACATTGCATATTAGATATCGTTCAGCACTGTTAACAGTTCGACCACGTTTACGAGAAACCGACATTTCTGTGTACGGTAACAAGTAGTTATATTCGTACAGTTAACCTACAAATGGTTCCGCGATATATAGTATGTCCTGTAAGTATAGTTTACGTTGTTGTGGTGGCGAACTGGTACCAATGAAGTCGCGCATGCGCTCTGATGTTTTTCGCCGTTAGCCCTCGTTAAAACCAAAGGCAAACTCGTGACTCAAGTAATTATAAAATAGATTTTTGGTCGAGTTAACTAGATATTTAGAATGCTATTTGATTCTACGGCTCCTCTTGCCTTGGTTTCATTAAAATATATATTTTTAAATTTCTAATGTTTCGTTAAATAAGATGTTCAGTCTTTTTAACTACGAATGTGTAAGTACGATATGTTTAATTCTACATGTCCTGTTCCTTCGGTTGTTCAACGCAACATGCTACTTTTAAAATAAATCGAGTTTTTAAATTACTTGTAATCAATTTTAATGTTATTACATTCGCAATTGCGATTAGTTGATAAATAATTTATGTTATTCGAAAATGTGATCTGTTTGGAAGTTATCATCATAAGTACATCTTTCGTCTTCATGTGTCTGGTTAAATTAGATAGTTAATTTAATCAGACATATGGTGATGTGAGTTGTCATATCTCCTTGTCCTGCTTTCGACTCTTCTACTACAGCTTGATTCATTTATTTTGTAATGTTAGTAATACGTTATCATTTTGACTTTCTGCATGTTTCTTATATAACCGTCATCGGGATCTGAACATTGAAACGGTGGATGAGAAAAAGAAAAGATTCGCAGGAGTCACGAAAGACCGACTCCTACGTCATGTAAATGTTGAGGCATTGCAACTCCTCGATAACTCAGACGTAATTAGAAGACTTAAGGGGGTTTGGAAAGCAATTTTTGTCAAAAAATTCAAAATTTTGATTTTGCCGCCATATTTTTCTCCTGTATTTCGTGTTTAATTTGACATAAATAACATTAAATTCTGTTTGCTAGTTAATTTATTATGATTTTTTTAAATTAACAGCTGTTACGCATTTCTTGTCGAGTATAATGAGTATAATGGTATTGTTAATTTTCTACTGTTTTACTAATTATATATTTTCAAATGCGTTTTTCTCAAAAGTTGTATTTTTGACGTAAATGTTCCTTTTTCTCAGGAACGGTTGGAGATATTAGCTTCAAATTTACAACACATCTTTTTCAATTCTTCTTACATAGTTTAACACAAGGGATTTGTAATTTTTACACTGTAACTCATTTTTTGTGTTCTCAAAAAAACTACCTAAAGGTACTTTACAAATTTTTTTTTTTAAATGTTATATCATCAAATCCCTGTGTTAAAAGTTGTAAAACATAATGAATAAACTGTGTTCAAAATTTGAACTGATTATCTCTCCTGAGATTCTGACATTCCTGAGATTCCTGACATTCCTGAGAAAAAGGAACAAACATTAACATGGTGGAGATAGGGCTTTCCGAATTCCCTTAAGCGCCAGAAAACCTTCGAATTTGTTTTATTTAGGAGATATATTAGTCTATTTGCGAACATTTGTAAATAATCAATTGTAATAAATTATCTTGTAAAGCAATTGTACATTATATATCTTGTAAAATCTTATGTTTTGTTTTATAAAGTAAGAATATATTTATTTTTATAGTATAAAATAAGAATGTTTTATTTTAGAAAATAATAATAGTATGTTTAGTTTGAAAATAAGAAATGAAAGAAACAAACCTATTTAGAAAAAAAAACTAATATATAGTTGTTCCATAAATTTATTTTGTGTATTTCATGGGAATTTTATGAATCTGTATCAAATTTTGTTTATTTTTTAATAATTATTTAAATGTGTAATAATAAGTAAGATTAGGTATAAAGCTGTAGCCTACGTGGGTAAATTTAACATAGAAAATAAGAATAGCAATAGGAAATAATAATCTTTAAAAGTATGAGTAGCATTGGAGTTATATCTTAAATAATTGTTATTGTTAGAAAATAAGAGTAGCCTTTGAGTTTTATTTCCTGATAATGCAATCCTTAGGTAGTTTAAGTTTGAATAAAATTGTTCGTTAGTCTAAGAATCTGCCCATAACAGACAGGCAGAGTGTCAAATTATTTACGCTCAATCTGTTCGTTGCAGGGCTAAAATAAATAGATCTGTTTCTTATCAGATGGTCAGCCAATTAAATGACTGAATCATTTAACAACAGAAAAAGTAGAGGTGTAAAAGACTCTAATCAGAGTTATCTCCTCTGAAAGTAATGAATTTCATTATACAGCCAGACCCTGTGGTGAATGAAGTGAAGATGTCATTTGCAGAGTGGAAAATATGTGCTTTTCAGAGGGCCCGGCATGCTGATAAGCGTACTTTTTTACTCAGTGAGGAAGGCACTGGTAAACCACCTCACTCGTCATTTTACTAAGTAAAACCTCTACAGGTTCAAACCAGCCTTTTTGGCTGATGACCTAAACAAAAACAGTCTAAGAATAGTTACAATAAATAAATATATTTTAAAAAAAGTTTCTTATAATTATTGTATTAAATTAGTAAGTATTAATAAGTGCTAGTATTAATAAGTAGTATTAATAAGTTTACTTCTCACAGTAGCTTTAAAGTGACACTTAGATGGAATAAATGACTAAGAAATTAGAAAACTTAGTTTAGTGTAACGAGTCATTTGGAACTGTAACTTGTATTGTACAAATCGTCTCCTTAAATCTTTAAATGTTTGTTAAATACTTTTCAGCTTCGAACAAATAAATTTACGTAACATTCGGAATTTCATAATTGTATAATGCCTCTATTAAAATATGCGTAATTTTGTTAAAAGGTATAAGTTTCATTGTAGTTGTTTAGTGTTAATTTATAGCTTTATTTGTTGATAAATAAATGATATATAGGAGAAGTAACGGTTAGTGTTTATATGAGAGTATGCTACGTGTCACCTACATTAGATTCTTCCAGATGTACAAGTTATTTAGTAAAATGTGTTAATTTTTAAATTAGAAGTTGTCAATTCAACTGAACATGTGTAAGTGTGATTTGTTTTGTTTCTACGTTTCCTTCTGTTATTTCAAGTGATGCAATCATCATTTTTAAATGTCTACTTAAATTGGAGGTTTTGTCGAGTTAACCAGACATTTGGAAGTGCTTTTTGTTTGATTCTACGTGTTCTCCTTCATCAGATTCTTCAAGATACACAAATTTCATTTTCAAATGTCTATTTAAATGAGAAGTTAAATTTAACTAGACACTTGGAAGTGTGATTTGTTTGGGTCTACGTGTCCTGTAAGTTGTTCTAAAGGAGCATCTGTAATTTTCAAACGTCTAGTTAATGTGGAGTTTTTGTTTATTGAACTAGACATTGGAAATTGCATTTCATTTCATTCTACGTGTTCTCTTTGCTAAGATTCATTAGTATTTATTTTAAATTTTTATTTGTGTAGCTAAATTAGAAGTTCAGGTTTTTTAACTACACATTTGCAAATGCGATCTGCTTGACTGTGTGTACGTATTCTGCATCTGTGATTCTTCAAGATAAAACGTTTTCATTTTCAAGTGTACATTTAAATTAGAAGTTGAGTAAATTTAACTGAACACTTGGAAATGCGATTTGTTTGATTACGTCTTCTCCTATTTAGATTTCATCAAAGTATACATTTTTCATTTTCAAATGTTTAGTTAAACTAGAAGTTTAGTCTATTTAACTAAACATGTGGAAGTGCGATTTGTTTAATTCTACGTGTCGTCTTTTACCAGAGTCTTCAAGATAAACGGGTTTCAATTTCAAGTGACTATTTAAACTAGAAGTTAGTTTTAACTAGACACTTGGAAGTGTGATTTGTTTGGTTCTTCGTGTCCTAAAGTTGTTCAAAGGGAGCATTTGTAATTTTCAAACGTCTAGTTAATGTTTAGTTTTTCTCAATTGAACTAGACATTGGAAATTACTTTTCATTTGATTCTACGTGTTCTTTTTCCTGAGATTCATTAGAGTATACATTTTAATTATTCATATATGTAGATAAATTAGAAGTTCGGGCTTTTTAACTACACATTTGGAATTGCGATTTGTTTGACTGTGTGTATTCTGCATCTGTGATTCTTCTGTAACCTCTTTGCTCAACGTCGGACAAGGACGACCCAAAATTGAGCAAATCTGGTAACGAGATTACAGTAAAATTTTGTTGTTGTGATACATAAATAAAGACACTGTACAGCAAAATTAACAAAATATACATTTAATTAATAACAAGTAACATATCAGTTTCACTGGAGTAAATCAGTATATAACCAAAATATTCCTTAACAATAGCAATATCTCAGGTAAAAGAATCTATCACAATTTTTTTTATCACCTTTAAAAACAGAAAGGCAAAAATAAATCTGAAGAAAACTCAGTGTATACATCAATTATAAATAAATTTACAATTACATTATCCAAACGATTAATCATTATAGTTATACAGAAAATAAATTTTAAGACCAGCAAGTCCGTTATAAATTCTCCCAAATAAATTAATTTACAAAATAATTAATACATTAGTAAAACGAATAGGGAATTCCCATGATTTTTTTTTTGATTTTTTTAAAGAAAAAATTTAAAGAAACTGACTAATTAGGTATTTATGCAACAACACTTAATAATATTTAAACCAAAATGTATACAATCCATATTCTATTTGTTTTAAGTAATTTAGAAAAGATATAAAAGGAGCCAGTGAACATTTATAAAAAAAATATTTAATGAAATAAAATTTATTCTTTTAAATAATTTTGCCGAATAATTTGTTAATTAAATAGTTGAAGAATAAATTGAAAATTTAAATAATTCATTTTATTGCGGAGGATTCATGTCTTAACATTACTAAATAAAATCCTGTTCGCCGCATGCAACGCCTTGTCGGACAGACATTATTAAATTATACGAAAAATTTGTGTCTTGAAATCTTCCAGAAGAATCGATTCAGTGGTAAACAAATAACACATAATATCCAGTGTAATAAAATAAATTTGACTCATACCTCGGATAATCCAAATAATTTCATATAGTAGCAATAACCATCAAACCTCAGACTGGCAGCATGTTTTGCCCACATTCTTAATCTACATGAGCTTTAGTAACATCGATCCCAGTACCACCAACCTCTGGCTAGACGCTTACGACATGAATCTCCAAACCATACTCTCCAAGTACAACTTGAAGTTAATCTTGAACCCTAGTTAACATAATTGGCAAGGAATTAAACTCAAATCAAATATAAATTACCATGAAATAGAAGATTTCATGCTTACTGAAGAATATTAGTTAACATTTCATAAAAAAATTACATATAGAGTTTTACAAATCAAAGTATGAACTGATACATATGATACGTTTCACTGGCAATAATTAATAGGATAATAAATTCATTTAAGAATGAGAGAAATCATTACAAAATATTAGGTTTAAAAATACAGAATAGCCTTAAAATAATATTTATAACTCATAACGAATATGAGAAATTTACAGCAATTAATGAAGTTACAGAAAATACGATGACTGGCAAATAGCAGTCGCCATTTCGTGAATGTAAAAGTTTTAAACCAAGCCGTGTCATACTTTACAAGGTTACATTGCCAGTAAAACCATAAAAGTAATAAGAAATATCACTTACCTAGAAGGGTAATACGTAGATTTGAAGCAAAAAAACATATTATACTTTAATTATAAAACATTACAGGAGTACATCAATGTACGTCCGACCATCATAGAAAATAACAACGAACAGACAGGTTTCTGCCGAATGCAGGGCCCAGTGAAACAGCAGCGTGACGTCACGCACAAGACTCACTCAGAAAGCCCGGCGCGATGAATAGCGAACACGTAGTGCATCAGATATCCGACAGAATGAGTGAACCTGCGTATAACTAGCAGAAAGGAGAAAAGAAAAAGGGAAACCACGTAACGTTGCTAATAAACGTTACACTTCAAGATAAAACGGTTTCATTTTTAAGTGTACATTTAAATTAGAAGTTGAGTAAATTTAACTGAACACTTGGAAGTGTGATTTGTTTGACTCTACGTGTCCTCCTACATCAGATGCAGATCCTACATGATGCAGGTTTCATTTTCAAGTGACTATTTAAACTAGAAGTTAAATTTAACTAGACACTTGGAAGTGTGATTTGTTTAATTCTACGTGTCGTCTTTTATCAGATTCTTCAAGATAAACAGGTTTCATTTTCAAGTGACTATTTAAATGAGAAGTTAAATTTAACTAGACGCTTGGAAGTGTGATTTGTTTGCCTCTACGTGTCCTGTAAGTTGTTCAAAAGAAGCATTTGTAATTTTCAAACGTCTAGTTGATGTGGAAATTTTGTCAATTGAACTAGACACTGGAAATTGCTTTTCATTTGATTCTACTTGTTCTCTTTCCTGAGATTCATTAGTACATTTTAAATTTTCATATGTGTAGATAAATTAGAAGTTCGGACTTTTTAACTACACATTTCGAAGTGCGATTTGTTTGACTCATTGTTCTTATTTTGTGATTTTTCAAGATAAAATGGTTTCATTTTCAAGTGTACATTTAAATTAGAAGTTGAGTAAATTCAACTGAACACTTGGAAGTGTGATTTGTTAAATTCTACCTGTCCTCTTTCATCAGGTTCTTCAAGATAAACAGGTTTCATTTTCAAGTGATTATTTAAATGAGAAGTTAAATTTAACTAAACACTTGGAAATGTGATTTGTTTGATTCTACGTCCTTTCCTATTTTGATTTCATCTAAGTATACATTTTTCATTTTCAAATGTTTAGTTAAACTAGAAGTTAAGTCTATTTAACTAAACATGTGGAAGTACGATTTGTTTAATTCTACGTGTTGTCTTTCATCAGATTCTTCACGATAAACAGGTTTCATTTTCAATAGACTATATAAATTAGAAATTAATTTTAACTAGTCACTTGGAATGTGATTTGTTTGGTTCTACGTGTTCTAAAAGTTGCTCAAAAGGAGCATTTGTAATTTTCAAACGTCTAGTTAATGTGGAGTTTTTGTCAATTGAACTAGACATTGGAACTTGCTTTTCATTTTCTTCTACGTGTTCTTTTTTCTGAAATTCATTAGAGTATACATGTTAAATTTTCATATATGTAGCTAAATTAGAAGTTCATGCTTTTTAACTACACGTTTAGAAGTGCGATTTGTTTGACTGTGTATATTCTGCATCTGTGATTCTTCAAGATAAAACGGTTTCATTTTCAAGTGTACATTTAAATTAGAAGTTGAGTAAATTTAACTGAACACTTGGAAGTGTGATTTGTTTGACTCTACGTGTCCTCCTACATCAGATTCTACATGATGCAGGTTTCATTTTCAAGTGACTATTTAAACTAGAAGTTAGTTTTAACTAGACACTTGGAAGTGTGATTTGTTTGGTTCTACGTGTCCTAAAGTTGTTCAAAGGGAGCATTTGTAATTTTCAAACGTCTAGTTAATGTTTAGTTTTTCTCAATTGAACTAGACATTGGAAATTACTTTTCATTTGATTCTACGTGTTCTTTTTCCTGAGATTCATTAGAGTATACATTTTAATTATTCATATATGTAGATAAATTAGAAGTTTGGGCTTTTTAACTACACATTTGGAATTGCGATTTGTTTGACTGTGTGTATTCTGCATCTGTGATTCTTCAAGATAAAACGGTTTCATTTTCAAGTGTACATTTAAATTAGAAGTTGAGTAAATTTAACTGAACACTTGGAAGTGTGATTTGTTTGACTCTACGTGTCCTCCTACATCAGATTCTACATGATGCAGGTTTCATTTTCAAGTGACTATTTAAACTAGAAGTTAAATTTAACTAGACACTTGGAAGTGTGATTTGTTTGGTTCTACGTGTCCTAAAGTTGTTCAAAGGGAGCATTTGTAATTTTCAAACGTCTAGTTAATGTTTAGTTTTTCTCAATTGAACTAGACATTGGAAATTACTTTTCATTTGATTCTACGTGTTCTTTTTCCTGAGATTCATTAGAGTATACATTTTAATTATTCATATATGTAGATAAATTAGAAGTTCGGGCTTTTTAACTACACATTTGGAATTGCGATTTGTTTGACTGTGTGCATTCTGCATCTGTGATTCTTCAAGATAAAACGGTTTCATTTTCAAGTGTACATTTAAATTAGAAGTTGAGTAAATTTAACTGAACACTTGGAAGTGTGATTTGTTTGACTCTACGTGTCCTCCTACATCAGATTCTACATGATGCAGGTTTCATTTTCAAGTGACTATTTAAACTAGAAGTTAGTTTTAACTAGACACTTGGAAGTGTGATTTGTTTGGTTCTTCGTGTCCTAAAGTTGTTCAAAGGGAGCATTTGTAATTTTCAAACGTCTAGTTAATGTTTAGTTTTTCTCAATTGAACTAGACATTGGAAATTACTTTTCATTTGATTCTACGTGTTCTTTTTCCTGAGATTCATTAGAGTATACATTTTAATTATTCATATATGTAGATAAATTAGAAGTTCGGGCTTTTTAACTACACATTTGGAATTGCGATTTGTTTGACTGTGTGTATTCTGCATCTGTGATTCTTCAAGATAAAACGGTTTCATTTTCAAGTGTACATTTAAATTAGAAGTTGAGTAAATTTAACTGAACACTTGGAAGTGTGATTTGTTTGACTCTACGTGTCCTCCTACATCAGATTCTACATGATGCAGGTTTCATTTTCAAGTGACTATTTAAACTAGAAGTTAAATTTAACTAGACACTTGGAAGTGTGATTTGTTTGACTCTACGTGTCCTCCTACATCAGATCCTACATGATGCAGGTTTCATTCTCAAGTGACTATTTAAACTAGAAGTTAATTTTAACTAGTCACTTGGAAGTGTGATTTGTTTGGTTCTACGTGTCCTGTAAGTTGTTCAAAAGAAGCATTTGTAATTTTCAAACGTCTAGTTAATGTGGAGTTTTTGTGGATTGAACTAGACATTGGAAATTACTTTTCATTTCATTCTACGTGTTCTCTTTACTGAGGTTCATCAGAGTATTCATTTTAATTTTTATGTTTGTAGTTAAATTAGAAGTTCGGGCTTTTTAACTACTCATTTGGAAGTGCGATTTGTTTGGCGGTGTGTATTCTGCATCTGTGATTCTTGAAGATAAAACGGTTTCATTTTCAAGTGTACATTTAAATTAGAAGTTGTCAATTTAACTGAACACTTAGAAATGTGATTTGTTTGACTCTACGTATTTTGTTCCTTCAGTTGTTCAACTAAAAAGTTTTGAAATTGCTTGTGATTAATTTAAGTGTTTTTATATTACCAAGTAATTAATTAACATTAATTAAACATGAACATAAACGTTAATTAATGACTGCTGAACCTGTTTTTCGAAAATGTGATCTGTTTGGAAGTGGTCATGATAAGTACATCTTTCGTCTTCATGTGTTTGGTTAAGGTAGATCGTAAATTTAACCAAACACATAATGATGTGAGTTGTCATTTCTTCTTATCCTGCTGTCGACTCATCTACAACTTTATTCACTTATTTTGAAATGTTAGTATACTGGGGACAATTCGAACTGGCACAACTCTTGCTCTACTTGTAAACATAATTAATTCTGCATAAAGTA
This sequence comes from Catonia carolina, assembly GCA_035578175.1. Classification (NCBI taxonomy): domain Eukaryota; kingdom Metazoa; phylum Arthropoda; class Insecta; order Hemiptera; family Achilidae; genus Catonia; species Catonia carolina. The sequence goes on from JAQMRL010000016.1 coordinate 10,064,223, forward strand.
AACCTATAACCTATTCTTTTAACAAGGTTTACAAATTTTAGTGTACGCAAAATGCCTACAATCTTATTTCAATGTACAAACATAAATAATTATTTTATTTTAAAACGTGTATTTTATTTGTCCCAGTTAAAATGTACGTTATAAATTACACGAACTAAACGGCAAAAACTCACTAAACTGTAATCTACAGACGTACGCCACTAATTCAACAAAATGGTCTGAATAAATTAAAAGGATCTGAAACCATTTTAAAAACAAAATATTAGCCACATCATTAAGGGGGTACAGACGTTTAAAAATTAAAAAAAACGATATTATTTTTTATTTATTTTATTATTCTCTGTGGTTTTCTGATGAGTTTTGTATAAAAATTGTAGCTGTAGTGTAATTTTAAACCCTTTAAAATTAATAAAGGAAACGATCGTGCCCACCAACTTTTCAGAATTTTGACTTGTTTGTTGCTTACTTTTTGGGTTGAATTCTTTTAGTGTTACAGTTCTTTCCCTTACAGGTACAATGTTGTGCATGAATTAGCTGTCATGTTATGAATGCTTTCTTAATGGGATAGTAACCTAGAAATTTGTGCTGTCCTATTTGCGTTTACTGTTTAGGTTTCAGTATGGCTTAGTACTTATACGTGTTGCTTTGCAATCTTTTGAAAAAAGCGGTTTTTCGGAAACTTTTTTTCCACTTCGGTACGATTTACTCGAAGACTAATTAAGATATCTCCTTAATTTTTTTGGCAAGAGTATCTTCATAACTTCCTTTATCTGGTATACCAGATAATTTTCCATTATAATCTTAATTTTATGATCTGGATGAGTAAATATTTCAAAATTTGGCCTAGTCGAAAAAATATTGTTTAAAAATTCAGAATTTAAAAAAAAGCAAAGTATTATTGGTATACTTAATAAAGAACAATTCAATGAATAAAATGTTTTTTGTTTAAAATCTCTATCTATAGTAGTAACTGAAAAAATGGTACCAGAAAATAACTATATTAACATGCGTGGAATACAAACGTCTGTACCTCCTTAAGTCGGACAGATTATTATTAATAACGACAGTGAAAAAAAAGCGTAGTGACCGTGCGTGAGTCGTACATTATAGTAGCAATTACATACTTTTGTGACTGTACCGTCGCTACATGTCGAGGGGTGAAGTGTGGAGTAGATAAACACGGAAGCTGCTTGTGCAAACTCGAATTGTCCAAGGTAAAACTCACTCCCCCCAGGTGGTAGTTGTCCCCATGTTCCTATGCATAATCGCTCCACTACAGTGAAAAGAGCCGCCATTTTAAATTATTAAACACTTAGAAAATAAAAGGCCGGTGATTATGCCAAACTCTACCCTTTCCGTCTCCCCTAAAATCATAAACAAACCCCTACCTAAAATTATACCATTTGTCCACGTTAAGTACGGTGCGTGCCTTCCCCACCCCGAGACAATAAAACTCCCACATAACTGAAAAAGGCCACTGAAAACAAAATAAAAGAAAAGAGCCGCTCTTAAACCCACTTGTCCCTTAATATAAATTTTCATCCACGAGTAACTTCTTAAAATACATTACCTCCTTTGAAGTCCCAGTCCCAATCCCGCAAGAGCCAGAATCCTATTTCCTATTTTTAAACTATAAAATTCCCCCTAAATTTCATGAGGTTGCAATTATTCCGTAAATTTTGTTCCCCGAGCGACCAGGTGTTCCTTAACACGATGTCGCCATCTTAGGGCTTCTCAGCCCTCTCAACCAGGATTCAGGATTCCAAGGTAAAATTATTTATCATTTGGATGTCAGCATATTTATGAATAACTATTGTATCAGATTTAATCTGTTTACTACTCTCATGTATTAACTACAAAAGGGCCCCATAGACAGAATAAGTAACTAATGAATACAACATCCGGTTGATCGATTTTTGATTATAATTATCGTGGCGAATTCTTAGTAGTATCTATCGTGTTACACGTTTCAACTTCGTACGTTATTTCGTTTTTGAAATATTATGTTTGTTCACATTCGCAAAGATATTACTAAAAACACGGTTTTTGGGTTCAGCGGGTCTGAAAACAGGTTAATCCGGTGAAAACTCGATTTCAAGAAATCGACATGAAAACATTACTTTCCTTCCTATATATTCATATAGGCAAGAGAAAGTAAAAATAAATTTAATTTTTTCTTCCGTCGTTTATATTTATATATTTAGCTCTCGTTTTTATTAAGGGTTTTTATTTCGTTTATATTTATTTTTCTTTCGTGGGAAATTAGGTATCACGAGAGGACCCGACACGAAAATTTTCATCAAAATCAGTCAACCGGAAGTAGTAGGTAGTATATTCAAGTAATTTTTCACTTTTTTGCGATTTTCGCAAAAAAGGCTCCTTCGATTTTTTAAAAAATTGACTCATTTACTAAATTTTTTATGCTCTACAGGGTAGGGTAGGCGTTATGTCTGGTTAAATTCTTAAAGAGGCTGTGTTCTCGAAGAAGAAAATGGATATTTTAAGATTGCTGCCTTAATATGTATTTGAAAGCAAAAGTGTATATAATCAAAGCTTCAAAAATGTAAAAAAAAACATATTTTTCACTGAATTTTTGATAGGTTTTTGACTGATTTGCAACACTCAAATAAATGTTTGAAGGTACACTTCTCCAAAATTCTTCAACAAAATATGCAAATTTCAGCTTTTTAATTTTTTGTAATTTAAACAGGAAATGCTTTTTATTTAATTGCACTTGTTCTCGTATTTCTGATTCTAAACTAGAAGTACGGTCTATTGAACTATACATATGAAAATGCGTTTTTTTTGTACGTGTCTGTCTTCCTGCATCTTTTTCTTCTAGATAAACCGGTTTCATTTTCAAGTGTTCATTTAAATTAGAAGTTGTCAATTTAACTGAACATGTGGAAGTGCGATTTGTTTTGTTTCTACGTTTCCTTCTGTCAGTTCTCCAAGTGATGCAATTATCATTTTCAAATGTCTACTTAAATTGGAGGTTTTGTCGATTTAACCAGACATTTGGAGTTGCTTTTTGTTTGATTCTACGTGTCTTTCTTCATCAGATTCTTCAAGATGCAAGTTTCATTTTCATGTGTACATTTAAATTAGAAGTTGTCAATTTAACTGAACACTTGGAAATGCGATTTGTTTGATTACGTCTTCTCGTATTTTGGTTTCATCAAAGTATACATTTTTCATTTTTAAATGTTTAGTTAAACTAGAAGTTTAGTCTATTTAACTAAACATGTGGAAGTGCGATTTGTTTAATTCTACGCTTGCTCTTTTAGCAGATTCTTCAAGATAAACAGGTTTCATTTTCAAGTGACTATTTAAATTAGAAGTTAAATTTAACTAGACGCTTGGAAGTGTGATTTGTGTGGTTCTTCGTGTCCTATAAATTGTTAAAAGAGAGCATTTGTAATTTCCAAACGTCTAGTTTATGTGGAGTTTTTATCGATTGAACTAGTTATTGGAAATTGCTTTTTATTTCATTCTACGTGTTCTCTTTACTGAGATTTATGAGAGTATTTATTTTAAATTTTTATGTGTGTGGTTAATTAAATTGGAACTCGGGGAGTTAGAGCAGGTCTCCTATCGGGCGCCTCCCCAGGTGGCGGATAGGGGGCTGCCTCCTAGATATAGGTGGTACCGGGGAAATGAAATACCCGGGGTGGACCAAAACCAGCAACAAACCTGTTGCCTTGCAGATGGAGTTCAATGGAATTCTAAAGGGTAGGGGAACAAAACCCCAATAGAAAATTGCCTGCAGCCTTGTAGTTTGGCACTGGTTTCCTAAAGCCTAAGGAAAGAGAACCGAAAAAATTCGCTTGTCCTCCAGGTAGTAGGGGGCCGTGCGTTGGGCCAACCATTCAACCACATAAAGAAACATATGTTACGAAATATCGACAAATGCCTCGGATTGGACAGGATTTTAGGAACAATACACGGAATGTAAATAATATGAATGATTTATGGAATGGATTTTCAAAAGATGTGTCGAGGGACAAGGATTGGAGAGTTGCAACATGGAACGTTAGAACTATGTTGGCAGGTTGTAAAATGAAGGAAGTTACGTCAGAGATACTGCGCTATGTAGTTGCACTACAAGAAATAAGATGGCAAGGAAGAGGATTGATTGACAAAAAAGATTATTCTGTGCTGTATAGTTGACCCGATAGAAGTTCCTGGGCATATCTCTAGATAGATCTTTGTCATGGGACTTCTATACCAATCAAGTTTGTAGTAAAATATCATCTGGCGTATTTGCACTAAAACAAATTGCCAGATTAAATGATAAAAAATTACTAATGGCAGCTTATCATGGCCTCATTCTGTCTCATATCCGTTATGGTATCTTAGTATGGGGTAATTCTAGCATGGGTAATATGAATAGGGTTTTTAAAACTCAAAAGAAAGCTATTAGGTGTATGGTGGGAGCTAACCAGCTAACCTCAGGCAGGCCACTATTTAAGGAGCTTAAATTGCTTACAGTTCCCTCCATCTACATTTTTGAGGTGGTTATGTATGTTAGGCAAAATAATTTTATGCAAAATTTCAATGTTCACAATCATAACACGAGAAACAGGAATGATTATTATGTGGCTAATCACTCCACAAAATTGTTTGAACAAAAACCTACTTATGCAGGGAGAAAATTCATGAATAATAATTACCCCAATTTTTAAAATGTGAGGATTTGAATTCCTTTAAAAGAAATCTGAAAAATTACTTGATCGGTGAAACTTTTTATAGCGTGTGTTGTTTAGGTCATCAGCCAAAAGGCTGGTTTGAACCTCTAGAGGTTTTACTAAGTAAAACGAGGAGTGATGTGGTTTACCTATGCCTTCCTCACTGAGTGGAAAAGTACGCTTATCAGCATGCCGGGCCCTCTGAAAAGCACATATTTTTCACTCTGTAAATGACACCTTCACTTCATCCACTACAGGGTCTGGCTTTATTACGAAATTCATTTTTTTCAGATAAGATAACTCTGATTAGTGTCTTTTACACCTCTACCTCTTCTGTTCTTAAATGATTCAGTCATCTAATTGGCTGACCATGTGATAAGAAACAGAACTATTTCAACTATTTTATAGCGTACAAGAATTTCTTTCTTGATAGTTGTGATAAATTGTGTGATTCTTATATGTATTTCAGGTGTTACATCTGACGACATGTCCTATACTCCTCCTGGAGTCTCTGGATACTTGAGAGTATCGGCAGCAGACCATAGGGAAGATAATTATGTGTTTATGAACAATGAAACTTACAAATTCCAACAGGTAGCCCTACATGATTTTTTATATCTGGGAGCACTTTTAACTAGTGATGGAAATGTCTCAAGAGGAAATAAAAAGTAGAATTGCTGCAGGAAACAGATCTTACTATGCTAGCATTAAACTGTTTAAGTCAAGACTCTTAACTAGAGCAATACTTACTCTTGGCGATGCTTCAAAACTGAGAGTTTTTGAGAGAAGGGTAATAAAAAGAATCATTGGTCCAGTGTGCGAGAATGGAATTTGGACATCAAGAAGGAACTGTGAGATCGATGAGTTTCTATATAGTGAAGACATTGTGAGGTTAATTAAAGCTGGAAGAATCCGTTGGTATGGCACTTGTCAAGAATGCATGAGGGCAGAATCTTTAAAAACTTGTGAAATGAAAAAATATTTAACAGACGGAGGAAGGGGAGATCAAAGAATAGGTGTGGACTGATGACATGGAGCGAGATTTGCGGATTCTTGGAGTGCGTAATTGGAAGGATCAGACGGCGGATCGCATTATTTGGAGAGGCTTTGTTGAAGAGGCCAAGGGTCATATCGGTCTGTAGCGCCTAGAAGTAAGTAAGTAAGTAAGTTAAATTGGAAGTTCAGGCTATTTAACTACACATTTGGAAGTGTGATTTGTTTAGTTCTACGTGTCCTGTTCCTTCAGTTGTTCAACTAAACAGTTTTTAAATTACTTGTGATCAATTTAAGTGTTTTTACATTAGCAAGTGCGATTAGTTAATGACTGCTGAACCTATTATTGGAAAATGTGATCTATTTGGAAGTGGTCATCATAAGTACATCTTTCTTCTTCATGTGTCTGATTAAATGAGATAGTAAATTTAACCAGACACATAATGATGTGAGGTGTCATTTCTCCTTATCCTGATGTCAACTCATGTACAACAACAACATTTTCATCAAATCAGTCAACCGGAAGTAGTAGGTAGTATATTTATGTCATTTTTCACTTTATTGCGATTTTCGCAAAAACGACTCCTATGTTTTTTTAAAAATCGCCTTATTTACTTAATTTTTTGTGCTGTACTGGGTAGGGTAGGCGCCAAGTTTGCTTAAATTCTTGGGGAGGCTGTGTTCTCGTAGAAAAAAATATTTTTTTTTTTTTAAAGATTGCTGCCTTAATATGCATTTTAAGGCAAAAGTGTATACCTACATTTTTTACACTGAAACTTTGAAAGATTTTTCACTGATTTGTAACACTCAAATAAATGTTTGAAGGTCCATTTCTCCGAAATTTTTTAACAGCAAATGCTATGTATTTAATTTTTCGTGTTCTCGTACTTTTGATTGTAAACTAGAAGTACGGTCTATTGAACAATACGTTTGAAATTGCGATTTATTTGACTGTACGTGTCTGTCTTCTTACAACTGATTCTTCAAGTTAAACCGGTTTCATTTTCAAGTGTTCATTTAAATTAGAAGTTGTAAATTTAACTGAACATGTGGAAGTGCGATTTGTTTTGTTTATACGTTCCTCGTATCAGTTCTCAAAGTGATGCAATCATCATTTTCAAATGTGCTTTAACTGGAAATTTTTCGGTTAACCAGACATTTGGAAGTGCTTTTTGTTTGATTCTACGTGTCCTCCTTCATCAAATTCTTCAAGATACACAAGTTTCATTTTCAAGTGTTCATTTAAATTAGAAGTTGTCAATTTAACTGAACACTTGGAAATGTGATTTTTTTGACTCTACGTGTCCATTTTCATCAGATTCTTCAAGAAAAACAGGTTTCATTTTCATGTGTGTACTTAAATTAGAAGTTAAATTTAACTAGACACTTGGAAGTGTGATTTGTTTCATTCTACGTGTCCTGTCCTTCAGTTGTTCAACCAAACAGTTTTTAAATTACTTGTGATCAATTTAAGTGTTTTTACTTAGCAAGTGCGGTTAGTTAATGACTGCTGAACCTGTTATTGGAAAATGTGATCTATTTGGAAGTGGTCATTATAAGTACATCTTTCGTCTTCATGTGTCTGATTAAATGAGATAGTAAATTTAACCAGACACATAATGATGTGAGGTTTCATTTCTCCTTATCCTGCTGTCAACTCATGTACAACAACAACATTTTCATCAAAATCAGTCAACCGGAAGAAGTAGGTAGTATATTCATGTCATTTTTCACTTTTTTGCGATTTTCGCAAAAACGACTCCTATGTTTTTTTAAAAATCGCCTTATTTACTTAATTTTTTGTGCTCTACTTGGTAGGGTAGGCGCCAAGTTTGCTGAAATTCTTGGGGAGGCTGTGTTCTCGTAGAAAAAAATGTTTTTTTTTAAAGATTGCTGCCTTAATATGCATTTTAAGACAAAAATGTATACCTACACTTTTTACACTGAAACTTTGAAAGATTTTTCACTGATTTGTAAAACTGAAATAAATGTTAGAAGGTTCACTTCTCCGAAATTCTTCAACAAAATATGCAAGTTTTATTTGTTTTTTTTTGTAACTTTAACAGCAAATGTTATTTATTTAATTTTTCGTGTTTTCGTACTTTTGATTCTAAACTAGAAGTACGGTCTATTGAACTATACAATTAACTGAAATTGGGATTTGTTCAACTGTACGTGTCTGTCTTCTTACAACTGATTCTTCAAGTTAAACCGGTTTCATTTTCAAGTGTTCATTTAAATTAGAAGTTGTAAATTTAACTGAACATGTGGAAGTGCGATTTGTTTTGTTTCTACGTTTCCTAGTATCAGTTCTCCAAGTGATGCAATCATCATTTTCAAATGTGCTTTAACTGGAAATTTTTCGGTTAACCAGACATTTGGAGGTGCTTTTTGTTTGATTCTACGTGTCTTCCTTCATCACATTCTTCAAGATGCACAAGTTTCATTTTCAAGTGTTCATTTAAATTAGAAGTTGTCAATTTAACTGAACACTTGGAAATGTGATTTGTTTGACTCTACGTGTCCTCCTTCATCAGATTCTTCAAGAAAACCAGGTTTCATTTTCATGTGTGTATTTAAATTAGAAGTTAAATTTAACTACACATTTGGAAGTGTGATTTGTTTAGTTCTACGTGTCCTGTTCCTTCAGTTGTTCAACCAAACAGTTTTTAAATTACTTGTGATCAATTTAAGTGTTTTTACATTAGCAAAAGCGATTAGTTAATGTCTGCTGAACCTGTTATTGGAAAATGTGATCTATTTGGAAGTGGTCATCATAAGTACATCTTTCGTCTTCATGTGTCTGATTAAATGAGATAGTAAATTTAACCAGACACATAATGATGTGAGGTGTCATTTCTCCTTATCCTGATGTCAACTCATGTACAACAACAACATTTTCATCAAAATCAGTCAACCGGAAGAAGTAGGTAGTATATTCATGTCATTTTTCACTTTTTTGCGATTTTCGCAAAAACGACTCCTATGTTTTTTTTTAAAAATCGCTTTATTTACTTAATTTTTTGTGCTCTACTGGGTAGGGTAGGCGCCAAGTTTGTTGAAATTTTTGGGGAGGCTGTGTTCTCGTAGAAAAAAATGTTTTTTTTTTTTAAAGATTGCTGCCTTAATATGCATTTTAAGACAAAAGTGTATACCTACACTTTTTACACTGAAACTTTGAAAGATTTTTCACTGATTTGTAAAACTGAAATAAATGTTAGAAGGTTCACTTCTCCGAAATTCTTCAACAAAATATGCAAGTTTTAGTTTTAGTTTTTTTTGTAACTTTAACAGCAAATGCTACTTATTTAATTTTTCGTGTTCTCGTACTTTTGATTCTAAACTAGAAGTACGGTCTGTTGAACTATACAATTAATTGAAATTGGGATTTGTTTGACTGTACGTGTCTGTCTTCTTACAACTGATTCTTCAAGTTAAACCGGTTTCATTTTCAAGTGTTCATTTAAATTAGAAGTTGTAAATTTAACTGAACATGTGGAAGTGCGATTTGTTTTGTTTCTACGTTTCCTAGTATCAGTTCTCCAAGTGATGGAATCATCATTTTCAAATGTGTTTTAACTGAAAATTTTTCGGTTAACCAGACATTTGGAGGTGCTTTTTGTTTGATTCTACGTGTCTTCCTTCATCACATTCTTCAAGATACACAAGTTTCATTTTTAAGTGTTCATTTAAATTAGAAGTTGTCAATTTAACTGAACACTTGGAAATGTGATTTGTTTGACTCTACGTGTCCATTTTCATCAGATTCTTCAAGAAAAACAGGTTTCATTTTCATGTGTGTATTTAAATTAGAAGTTAAATTTAACTGGACACTTTGAAGTGGAATTTGTTTCGTTCTACGTGTCCTGTTCCTTCAGTTGTTCAACCAAACAGTTTTTAAATTACTTGTGATCAATTTAAGTGTTTTTACATTAGCAAAAGCGATTAGTTAATGTCTGCTGAACCTGTTATTGGAAAATGTGATCTATTTGGAAGTGGTCATCATAAGTACATCTTTCGTCTTCATGTGTCTGATTAAATGAGATAGTAAATTTAACCAGACACATAATGATGTGAGGTGTCATTTCTCCTTATCCTGATGTCAACTCATGTACAACAACAACATTTTCATCAAAATCAGTCAACCGGAAGAAGTAGGTAGTATATTCATGTCATTTTTCACTTTTTTGCGATTTTCGCAAAAACGACTCCTATGTTTTTTTTTAAAAATCGCTTTATTTACTTAATTTTTTGTGCTCTACTGGGTAGGGTAGGCGCCAAGTTTGTTGAAATTCTTGGGGAGGCTGTGTTCTCGTAGAAAAAAATGTTTTTTTTTTTTAAAGATTGCTGCCTTAATATGCATTTTAAGACAAAAGTGTATACCTACACTTTTTACACTGAAACTTTGAAAGATTTTTCACTGATTTGTAAAACTGAAATAAACGTTAGAAGGTTCACTTCTCCGAAATTCTTCAACAAAATATGCAAGTTTTAGTTTTAGTTTTTTTTGTAACTTTAACAGCAAATGCTATTTATTTAATTTTTCGTGTTCTCGTACTTTTGATTCTAAACTAGAAGTACGGTCTATTGAACTATACAATTAACTGAAATTGGGATTTGTTCAACTGTACGTGTCTGTCTTCTTACAACTGATTCTTCAAGTTAAACCGGTTTCATTTTCAAGTGTTCATTTAAATTAGAAGTTGTAAATTTAACTGAACATGTGGAAGTGCGATTTGTTTTGTTTCTACGTTTCCTAGTATCAGTTCTCCAAGTGATGGAATCATCATTTTCAAATGTGTTTTAACTGGAAATTTTTCGGTTAACCAGACATTTGGAGGTGCTTTTTGTTTGATTCTACGTGTCTTCCTTCATCACATTCTTCAAGATACACAAGTTTCATTTTTAAGTGTTCATTTAAATTAGAAGTTGTCAATTTAACTGAACACTTGGAAATGTGATTTGTTTGACTCTACGTGTCCTCCTTCATCAGATTCTTCAAGAAAACCAGGTTTCATTTTCATGTGTGTATTTAAATTAGAAGTTAAATTTAACTACACATTTGGAAGTGTGATTTGTTTAGTTCTACGTGTCCTGTTCCTTCAGTTGTTCAACCAAACAGTTTTTAAATTACTTGTGATCAATTTAAGTGTTTTTACATTAGCAAGTGCGATTAGTTAATGACTGCTGAACCTGTTTTTGGAAAATGTGATCTATTTGGAAGTGGTCATCATAAGTACATCTTTCGTCTTCATGTGTCTAATTAAATGAGATAGTAAATTTAACCAGACACATAATGATGTGAGGTGTCATTTCTCCTTATCCTGCTGTCGACTCATCTACAACATTTTTATCAAAATTAGTCAACCGGAAGTAGTAGGAAGTATATTCATATCATTTTTCACTTTTTTGCGATTTTCGCAAAAACGGCTCCTATGAGTTTTTAAAAATCACTTCATTTACTTAATGTTTTGTGCTCTACTGGGTAGGGTAGACGCCAAGTTTGCTGAAATTCTTGGAGAGGCTGTGCCTCTTTACATTGCTGCCTTAATATGCATTTTGGGCAAAAGTGTATGTTATTAAAGTTGTAGAAAATGTAAAAACCTACACTTTTTACACTGAAACTTTGAAAGATTTTTCACTGATTTGCAAAACTGAAATAAATGTTAGAAGGTTCACTTCTCCGAAATTCTTCAACAAAATATGCAAGGTTTAGGTTTAGTTTTTTTGTAACTTTAACACCAAATGCTATTCAATTAATTTTTCGTGTTCTCGTACTTTTGATTCTAAACTAGAAGTACGGTCTATTGAACTATACATGTGAAAGTGCGATTTGTTTGACTGTACGTGTATGTCTTCTTACAACTGATTCTTCAAGATAAACCGGTTTTGTATTTTCAAGTGTACATGTAAATTAGTTGTCAATTTTAACTGAACATATATGGAAGTGCGATTTGTTTTGTTTATACGTTCCTCGTATCAGTTCTCCAGGTGATGCAATCATCATTTTCAAAAAATAATAATTATTATTTATTTTTGTACATAATTTCATTTAGAAATATTAGTATTAACAACAGTTTAATCCATAATAATCTTAAAATATAATACAATAAAATTTTACAAAATAATAAAATATTATACAACACTCACCATATTGCTAAAAAATAAATAATATACCAATTTTTTATAACATCTCAATATTCGACAAAAGACTTACTTCATGTGATTTTAAATTAAAATTAATTTCACCCAGAAATATTAAAATCATTTTTTCTATTTTTATACAAAACAAGTGTAGTTTTATGAATAATTTTAATAAATTTATTTACTTACAATGTATTTATTTAAATTTAAAATAACAAAATAACTTAAATTATACTGCAATAATGTTACTGTGACATTCTTTAGCCAGCTTTTGTTAATAAAAAAAACTTATTTTACAATTTGAAATTTTTACAATTTTTAAAATGTCTTTTAATTGCAGGTTTTTTCGATTTGACCAGACATTTAGAGGTGCTTTTTGTTTGATTCTACGTGTCCTTCATCAGATTATTCAAGGTACAAAAGTTTCATTTTCAAGTGTTCATTTAAATTGGAAGTTGTCAATTTAACTGAACATGTGGAAGTGCGATTTGTTTTGTTTCTGCGTTTCCTAGTATCAGTTCTCCAAGTAATGCAATCATCATTTTCAAATGTCTAGTTAAATTGGACGTTTTGTCGATTTAACCAGACATTTAGAGGTGCTTTTTGTTTGGCTCTACGTGTCCTCCGTCATCAGATTCTTCAAGATGTACAAGTTTCATTTTCAAATGCACATTTAAATTAGAAGTTGTCAATTTAACTGTACATGTGGAAGTGCGATTTGTTTGATACTACGTCTTCTCATATTTTGGGTTCATCAAAGAATACAATTATCATTTACAAATGTTTATTTAAAGCAGTAGTTCGGTCTATTTAACTAAACATGTGAAAGTGCGATTTGTTAAATTCTGCGTGTCCTCTTTCATCAGATTCTTCAAGATAAACAGGTTTCATTTTCATGTGTGTATTTAAATTAGATGTTAAATTTAACTAGACACTTGGAAGTGTGATTTGTTTCATTCTACGTGTCCTGTTCCTTCAGTTGGTGAACCAAACAATTTTTAAATTACTTGTGATCAATTTAAGTGTTTTTACATTACCAAGTGCGGTTAGTTAATGACTGCTGAACCTGTTATTGGAAATTGTGATCGGTTTGGAAGTGGTCATCATAAGTGCATCTTTCGTCTTCATGTGTTTGGTTAAGGTAGATAGTAAATTTAACCAAACACATAATGATGTGAGTTGTCATTTCTCCTTATCCTGCTGTCGATTTACCTACAACTTTATTAATCTATTTTAAAATGTTAATAATTAATTATCATTTTGAATGTCTGCGTATTGTTCTGCAGATTCTTTAAGATATGCAAGTTTCATTTTTTAGTATTAATTTAAATTAAATAGTATGTATTTAAATTAAATTTTACTGAACACTTGGAAATGTGATTCTACGTTTGTTTATTGTTTGATTCTACGTCTCTTTTCTTATTTTAGTTCCATCAAAGTATACATTTTTCATTATCAAATGTTTAGTTGAACTAGAAGTTTGGTCTATTTAACTGAACATGTCGAAGTGCATTTGTTTATTTATTTATTTTAAAATGTTAGAATACTGTGGACAATTCGAACTGGCACAACTCTCGCTCTACGTGTCCACACAGTTCCGCATAATGTAAACCTATAACCTATTCATTTTACATGGTCTACAAATTTTAATGTACGCAAATGCCTACAACCTTTTTTCAATGTACAAACATACAAATAATTATTTCATTTTAAAATGTGTATTTAATTTGTCCCAGTAAAAATTAAAATTATAAATTACAAGAACTAAATTGCAAAAACTCACCATAGTATACTTTACAGACGCACGCAACTAATTTAACAATATGGTCTGAATAATTTTTTTTTTCGAACAGGCCTTCAATGGACCACGCTAATATCAATCTAGTTTGGCGGCTCCCTCCTTCTCCTCCAATACTGCTTCATGTTCTCGCTGTGTTGCGCTCTTTGTTCCTCCGTCCAGCGCATGTTTTCTCTAATCTTCCTGACACTCACAAGCGACTCTATTGATTGAATCCTCCCTCTAAACCTTATTCTGTCCCTGCAGTCTTCTATCCTTATGTTTATTCTATTGAGGTCTTCTTTTACTTGTTTTATGTATGGCAGTGGATTCCTATAATTCCAGAATTCATCAAAAAGTTGTTTATTCAATCTATTGGGATCCATCCGCATCATGTGTCCTATGAATTTTAATCTTTTCTTCCGAATTGCTGTCTCAAGATTTTCAAAAGTTTTAAAACCGCCACCTGTCTTTATTTCGTATATATCTTCATTTGACTTTAATCTATATCCATTGTCTGTTTTATTTGGGCCATGTATCGTTCTCAAGATTCTCCTTTCTATTCTCAAAAACTGTTCAAGATTTGGTACATTTGATGTTTCAGTTCCATAAAGTATTACTGGCCTGACAACCGTATCATAGTGTTTAAATTTGGCGTTGATGGACAGATTCTTTTTGTTGTAGACATTTTTAGTTAGGAACCTTAGTCTCTCAAAAACGATCTTCCTGTGTTGAAAAGCTTTTTTATCTGAACCATTCGAACTGATCACTTCGCCAAGATATTTAAAGCTGCTTGAATAATTTATTGAAAAGAAAATATTAACCACATTATTTTGTCGAAAAGATTATTATTAATAACAACAGTGAAAAGAAAGCGTAGTGACCATGCGTGAGTCGCACCTTATAATAGCGATCGTATAGTTTTGGACTACCGTCGCTGCATGGCGAGGGGAAAAGAGTGGAGTAGATAAACACGGAAGCTGCTTGTGCCAATTCGAATTGTCCAAGGTATAATTAATTATCATTTTGAATGTCTGCATATTTCTGAATAATTATTGTTTCGGGTTTAATCTGTTTACTACTCTTATATATTAGCTACAAAGTGCCCATAGACAGAATAAATGAGTAATGAATGCTACTTCAGGTTGACCGATTTTCATGACAATAATATTCGTGTTTGGTTCCTTAGTAGTATCTAACTTTTTACACGTTTTAACTTCGTACGCTGTTTTGTCCGTGATATATTTTCTTTCTTCACACTCACAGACATATCACTAAAAACATGGTTTTTAAAGTTCATCGGGTCTGAAAACGTGTATGTTTGGTGAAAACTCGGAAAAAATCGACTTGAAAACAATACTTTTCTTCCTATATATTCTTTAAAGGAAGTGTAAGTAAAATTTAATTTAATTTTTTCTCTTTTCGTTCATATTTATATATTTTATTTTTGTTTTAATTAAGGGGTTTTATTGCGTTTATTTTTGTTTTTCTTTCGTGGTAAGTTCGGTATCATTAGAGGACCAGTCACGAACATTTTTATCAAAATCGGTGAACCGAAAGTAGGTAGTACATTCATGTAATTTTTAACTTTTTTGCGATTTTCGCAAAAACGACTTTACGATTTTTTTAAAATAGCCTCATTCACGAAATTTTTTATGCTCTACAGGGTTGGGTAGGCGCTATGTCTGCTTAAATTCTTGGGGAGGCTGTAAGTTCTCATTGAAAAAATGGAGTTTTTAAGATTGCTTATTTAATATGCATTTTAAGGCAAAATTGTATATAATCAAAGTTGTAGAAATTGTAAAAACCTGCACTTAATTCACTGAAGTTTTGAAAAAAATTTCACCGATTTGCGACACTGAAATAAATTTTTAAAGGTCCACTTCTCCAAAATTCATCAACAAAATATGCAAGTTTTAGATTTAGTTTTTTTGTAACTTTAAAAGCAAATGCTATTTATTTAATGTTACGTGTTCACGTACTTTTGATTCTAAACTAGAAGTAAGGTCTATTGAACTATACATGTGAAAGTGCGATTTGTTTGACTGTACGTGTCTGTTCTCCTGCAACTGTCTTCAAGATAAACCGGTTTCATTTTCAAGTGTTCATTTAAATTAGAAGTTGTAAATTTAACTGAACATGTAGAAGTGCGATTTGTTTTTTCTACGTTTTCTAGTATCCTCCAAGTTCTCCAAGTGATGCAATCATCATTTTCAAATGTGTTTTAATTGGAGGTTTTTTCGATTCAACCAGACATTTGGAGGTGCTTTTTGTTTGGCTCTACGTGTACTCCTTCATCAGATTCTTCAAGATAAACGGGTTTCATTTTTAAATGTTTATTTAAATGAGATATTACATTTAACTAAACACTTGGAAGTGTGATTTGTTTTTTTCTACATCTTCTTCTATTTTGGGTTCATCAAAGTATACATTTTTAATTTTTAAATGTTTATTTAAAGTAGAAGTTCGGTCTATTTAACTAAACATGTGGAAGTGCGATTTGTTTAATTCTGCGTGTCGTCTTTCATCAGATTCTTCAAGATAAACGAGTTTCATTTTTAAGTGATTATTTAAATGAGATATTACATTTAACTAAACACTTGGAAGTGTGATTTGTTTTTTTCTACGTCTTCTTCTATTTTGGGTTCATCATCCATCTTTAAAATCCATCTATGAAATCCAGGGTTCTACTGCCTCGTCCATGTGTAGACCTACTACACGTCATAGTAACTTTTTGGGAATTTCGAACGTCATAGATTTTTTTATGTAATGAAGTCTTTGAAAATTATTAATATATTTGTTTTCAAATGATTATTTACTTGTTTGTTATGATCAGTTTCTGTGAATTGGTTTTTCTTATTTCGTTAGTTCTTTTGTTACTTTATGCGTAATTTTTAGTTTGTGTTAATTATTTTGTATTTATGTAATGTTTAGTTGTGTTAATTACTTTGTATTTTTGTAATTTTTTTTACATTTTATCACAGTTTTCAACTATTGTTAACTATTTACCCAGTAATATATATTTTCAACTATTTACCCAGTATTATTTATTTATATGTAAATTGTTGACAATTTTGTTTTTTTAATGAATGCTTTGTAAAGTATTGCTTGAGTCCCAGCCCTATGTAGTTGAACGAAATCCAGTGAGTTGTTACAGTAGTGGCAGAATGAATTAGTAGTGTTTTACAGCGGATGCATTTGTAGTGTTAGCGTGTACTAACTAGACTAAAAAAATATTCTTATCATCCGGCGCATTAATTTAACAAATGCCTACCGGGTTATTAACTTGGCCGGATTCATAATATTTAACTTGTTAATTTATATCAAAATATGTAAATAAATAAATGTAATAAATACAAATATATATGTTAAATATGGAAAGTTTGAAAACGAATGTTTTGTATCAGAGTAATACAACAATCGTTCTCCCAGCATGCGTCACTTTCATTATACCTCACCCGTACCCTTCACCCCCCCTCCACAACAAGGAGCTTGAAACCGCACAATAGTTGTAGTCATTAATGATGTGTTCTTGATGCGACCTTAAGGGGGTAGCCAACTCAAGATGATTTTTTTAAAATGTCGATTGTTTTTTGCATTTATTTGAAGTTTAAAATTTTCTGAAGCACAAAATTTGTTTACTTAGTTTGTATGTTGACAAAAAGGTATAAAAACATCTGTTTGAAATAAAGTTTTCTGGAAACGTAGTTTTTGCATGATTGTACATTCTTGGGAATTAAATATTTTGGTTTGTATTGGAAATATTTGAATGATGTTTTTTTCAAATGTTCATAATTTCTTGCTCTATTATCTGTGGAATGATTATATTACAAAAACCTTAAAAGGGATTTAGTTAAAAAAAATAATTGGTGAATACATAAAATAAATGTTTTTGACAATATGGTTTTTCTTCAATAAATGTATTGTAAGAAAAAAATAAATGCAAGTGCATACAACAGATAATAGACAGCAATTTTCTGTATTTTGTAGTATAAGAATCATGTTGATATCTTTCTTGGTTCCCTAGGTGTTTGATTTCCCGTAAAAGCCCGCTTTTCCAACCTCACCCTTATATTAGGGGTTGTAATTAATTTTTTGGTTTGGTTCAAGTAGTAGATCATTACTAGTAAATTACTCTTTCATTTAAAATAAATAATAATAAATTATAGCTAGAAGTTTTCATTTTCATTTTCTTGGTTGACTACCCCTTTCAGTAATAAGTTAAATGTTAATATAAAACAAAAACAACTTCTTTGTACAATATTGCAATTATATATTGTTATGTTTATTTTTTCTATGTAAAACAAAATTAATTTAGTAACATATAAAGTTATTGAAATATATGATTAAAATTGTATATTAATATGTGTTCAAATTATTCTGTCATAAAATTATTGTTCATATGTTGTTGTTTGGTTAATTAAAATGCTAACTGTTTAATTCATAATTATTAAGTTGGATTGTAAATATTGGCACGTAAACAATTTAGAGCTATCACAAATATTTTTGAATTGTTATATAATAATGCGCCACGTTCACTTGACTAGTCAATGGACTAGTATAAGACAGTGTAAATCATTTGGGGCTCTTACTGATACTAGCACAGACACAAACATCGGCTTTGTAGATCAATCAATGCCATCATAACCAATAACATTCTCCTCCTCCTCGCCCGTTCTATAACAAACATTTGGAATGTACTATACGCGCGCCAGCTCATGATCTCTGTCGCCTGGGGAAGTGGGACGGGTGGCCTAATAGAATGTGAGTAATATATTTGTCTTATCGTGCAGTACAAAAACATTTAGTCATCATGTAAATATTATTATTATGTCTATGTATTTATTTATTATAGGCCTACATGTTATTGCTTTTCACAACGGATGCACGTGTCACAATATACAGTTGTACATTTGTGCTAATGCGTCTCGGATGTGTTAATCATTATTCATGATTTTTGATCACTAAAGTGATTTTTATTTTGAAATTTAAAGCGTGTTAACGTGCCAAAAGTTATTAGTTTTGTGTTAGGTAAATTTCAACGTGTATTTTTCATATCTTTTGTTTTATTTTAATATGTCTTCCCGGAAAAATAAAGCGGTAATTCATTCGGAAGTGCGACAAATTATTGCATCAGTTATAAAAAACTGTGATGAAGAATCGCGTAAAGGACTCGGAATTGGCTTAACCATTTGACTGAGGTAAAAAAATCATAATCATAATTTGCTACTAATTATTTAGGCCTATAAATTAATGTTATGAAATATATATTTTTTAATTTCCTTATTTTCTATGCTACGTACATATTTTAATTCCTGAGGACTGCCTCACTCAAACTGTAAATAATTATTAAATATTAATAAATACAATGAAAGAAAAGTAAAAGAGTTACTATATTATAGAATAAATTGAAATAATAAAACAAAAGGTTACTTTATAATGACACAAACATTATGATAAATGTTTTTTTTATGAATAGTATAATCTTTCACTGCATGCTTGAACAGAAATTCCTCACACGGATCACGAGCTGACGCGCTTATAGAGTAGCCTATATGTATAGTAGAGTAGTCTATATGACTATTAATAATTAATTAACAATATAAGTTTATACTCAAATTCATATGCAGATTCCATATTTGAAATGTTTTTCGATATAAATGTACTGGGAAAGATTTTTTAGATTTGTAATAATCGATTGCGTCATTTGTTTACATTTAACACGCCGTGTTTAGAAAGTCTGGCGTGGGAATGTGGTGAAGGCATTAATAGGTCTGCAGTAAAATAGATAAGATATTCATTATAATCCCCCCCCCCTTAAAATGGAAGAAAATATTTTTACAGTTTTTGAATTTATTACAATGAAGGGGTCGGCAGAAGAAAATGCTAACCCACACAATTTCCAGCATGATTTTTCTTAAATATTATGTTAAATTAAAATATACAGCACGTTTTAAACAGGGTGCTATATTTACGATCTTAAGAAAAGATTAAAAGAAAATAACAAATGTTTCACAAATCAAAAACATGGTTTTTAGATTTCAGTAAACTTTTATAATGAAATTGCGTAAAATTATGTTGATGATGGTTAGCACTGTCTTCTCCGGACTCCTTCTTCATTAAACATTCTACATAATACATAAGTTTTTTCTGTCAAGCAAAACTTGAATTATAGTTCTACCTTAAAAATTACGTGTTCTAAAGAGATTTAAAAACTGTATTTATATACGCAATGTAGTATACAGATATCAGATAAATTAATGTCCCATAGCTGAGCGAGTGAGTGGGAGATATGTGGCATTACTACGCATGCGCCCTAAGGTCTTTACCGTTATAATCCAAATCTGAAAACATACTACAGTCGTTATCTTGATTGTTAGTTTACTGCGTGCATAAACGCTTGCTCACCACAATGAGTAAAATTAAAGAATGTTATTGGAATGGCGCTTATGGCTTGTGCGAGTGAGAGCGTTATGCATTCTCTCACTCCCACGGCTAAGGGACTTTAGTTCATCTGAATACTGTAACCGTTAGCTCATAAATATATATTAATGGTACCGACATAATAGTGATACATTTTTATGTATATTTATGTCGGCAAAATTTAGTAAATGTTTATCCGGGGAAAAGTTCGTTAGTTGTCTCAATAGCCCATTAAATGTAAAATTAATGTGTCTGTGTTTAAGTAAGCAATCACTACACCATATATTAACTTGTATTGTGTGTAGTAATTGCTTACACGTGTCTTTTGGACATTTTAACGGAAAATGAGACCTTCGAACTTTAAAAGGGTTCTTATTGGTCCGACGTCATTCATGGCGGGGGGGGAGGTTATACAGAGTTTTTATATGGAGGACAATTTTAATTTTTCAATAGATTATGGCTTGATTTTGAATACATATGTCAAGATTTTAACATGTTTGGCGTGATTTCAGTAGATTATGACAGTATTTTCTATTATTATTTCAGTTATATTTGATTTAAAGTTAATTAAAGGCGCGACCATTTTAATAGTTTATATTTTGAGCTGCGGAGAATTTCAGTGATTTTAATCAGGTTTTTATAAAGAAATGATATAAAATTTAAATTGTTAATATTTTGTATCTTGTATTTATCAATTGTTTAAGTATAATTAAATTATTTAAATATTATCATAAAATTGTTATTAGATATTTTTATTTTTGTTCTGCATTGCATGAATGTTTCCATTCATCTCAATTATTTGTTGAATACCACATCTGTGGAATAATACTTGATTTTAATTTTATTTTTTTTTAATTGTATTTTACCATACACATTTATAATGGTACATTAGTTCATTATTTTGTTAATTATTTACTTAGTCTTCATTACAGTTTATTAGAGTCGTTTCAGTCTTCGTATAGGGGCAGTTGGTACATCTGGTGTCTCTAGGTCAACAGTGAGCTGGTTTGGAATAATGGGTAATATCTTTTTTAATCGAATAAAAAATTTAGTGTAACGAACGATACACTACACACGGACTTAAACGTCCCATACATCAACGATGTGTTTCTACGTACATGCACACGTTTTTACATTTTAAATAAATATTATTGTACGTGACAATACAGTTTATTTATTTATTTAAAATTATGTATTGTCACCGGAGGGCGGCATTAAGTGGCGAACCTTTTCTGTTTGGTGGCCCTGAAAAGGGCCGTTTAAGCGGTGGTCGTAGTCGTCGTGGTGGTCGGAGGCTAGGCGATACGGCGTGTCGTCGTCCAGCGGAGACATCATCTTCTTCCTTCGCAGTAGTGCGTCGATGGCTGCTTCGTCGGGTCCGGTGGGCGTAAGGCTAGGTCGAGGGACCGCTGTGGGCATCGCTCGCATCAGCAGGCGATGACGGTCCGGTCGACGGCTTACGATGACGGGTCTGCGAGCGGAAGCATCATCTTCTCTCTTGCGGGGTCGTCGATTAGTCTTCGCTGGAGTCCGACCGCCGTGTGCCGTGGTGGACGTCTTGTCTGCTGCCTGGATCGGAATTGAATCTCTCGGCTCAGTGCAGCGCTCTTTTTATAGTCGCCGAGAGCGCTGTGGTAGGAGGCGGTTACTGGCTCGGCCTTGGTGACAAAGCCCTGTGTCGGAAAGCAGCCGAAAGGTTTGTCGGTGCGCCGACAAAGGCCGGAAGAAGTATTGAATGCCGGCAACACAGTAAATGATTAATTAGAAGGGGTGTCGGTGACATTATGTATAAAATTGGTTTGGTTTACAATTTACGTCTGGCATCTATGATTTTAGGAATTGGTTTTTATCTTGTTTTATTGGACAAATTTACAAATTTTGATGGTGGTGGTATATTTTAAAACCGGTTTTATAACAAATATCAGTACTTCCGATACGGTTATTTACTAGTTGTAAATATTCATTTTCTTAGAATAATTTCATTTAGCTGTTTATTTAAATTTGTTTTTTTTATGTATATATATATTTATGAATGTTAAAGTTAATATGTGAAGTAATTATTTTGTTACTATATTTCTATTGATATATTTATTATTTGTCTGTTACAGTAAAACCATGGCTGTATCAAAATCTTTTATTAAATATGTCGGAACAAAAATATTATGCAGCTCCTTCATCGAGACAACCTGGTTGTTATCCGTGTTATAAATGTGGAAGAACTTTCAAATGGAAATGGAATTTAAAAGTACATTTACAAAATAGTTGTGGAGTCCAGCCGACCATCTGTTGTCCATTTTGTCCTCATAAAACTAAATGGAAAAAGAGTTTATTTCTTCATGTCAAAAATAAACATCCGGAGCAACCTTGGGACCCTTAAAAATAGTTTCTTATTTTATTGTGTGATATTAAACTTTATACCTGTAGACGTATCAACGCTAATTTCAAGGTCAAAGCCTTTTCCGTCCACTCTTTATCAATTTCCCTGCGGTTTTAGTTGTGTAACATCGGTAACGTAGTCAAAAAAAGTCTTTGACCCAGAAGCTCACGTTGGTATGGCTACTATAGTCGTTTGCACGTTCAGTTGACACAACGGAGCAGAATCGGACAATGTATTTCTTATGGGGCTCTCACTGTTACTAGCATGTACACAAACATCGGCTTTTTAGATCAATCAATGACATCATAACCAATAACATTCCCCTCCACGCCCGTTCGATAACAAACCTTTGTAATTTAGAGTAGTCTATATGACTATTAATTAATAATAATTAATAATATAAGTTTATACTCAAATTCATCTACCCATAACGGACAGGTGGAGTGTCAAATTATTTACACTCACTCTGTTCGTTGCAGGGCTAAAATAAATAGTTCTGTTTCTTATCACATGGTCAGCCAATTAAATGACTGAATCATTTAAGAACAGAAGAGGTAGAGGTGTAAAAGACACTAATCAGAGTTATCTCCTCTGAAAGTAATGAATTTCATTATACAGCCCAGACCGTGTGGTGAATAAAGTGAAGGTGTCTTTTGCAGAGTGGAAAATATGTGCTTTTTAGAGGGCCCGGCATGCTGATAAGCGTACTTTTCCACTCAGTGAGGAAGTTAATGGTAAACCACCTCACTCCTCGTTTTACTTAGTAAAACCTCTACAGGTTCAAACCAGCTTTTTGGCTGATGACCTAAACAACAACAAATCAAATTCATATGCGGATTCTAAATGTGAAATATTTTTCGATATCTGTCCTGGGAAAGATTTTTTAGATTTGTAATAACCGATTGCGTGATTTGTTTACATTTATCACGCAGTGTTTAGAAAGTCTGGCGTGGGAATGTGGAGAAGGCATTAGTAGGTCTGCAGTAAAATAGATAAGATATTCATCGTAACCCCCCCCGCAATAGAAAAAATTGTTTTTACAGTTTTTGGATTTATTACAATTCATTAAACATTCTACATAATACATAATTTTTTTTTCTGCTAACCAGAACTTGAATTGTAGTTCTACCTTAAAAAAAATACGTGTTCTACAGAGTTTTAAAAACTGTATTTATATATGTATGCAGATGTCTGTAATTGATGTTTTTACTTGCGCTTATAGCAGTGACGATTTCCATAAGATCCATTGTGTCAACTGAACGTGCTAACGACTATAGTGTAATCAATATTTCATCTAGTATTTATTTATTTTAGATAAAATTGTAAAGAAAAAGACTCAAAATACGAGGGGGTACCCAAAAGTATCCGGAATAGCTCTGCTGTGGGCGGAGCTTGTGCAGTACAAATTCCCGCCGCTAGGCTGCTTGTAGCGCTACTCATTGCCAGTTCAATGCCATTTTGTTCTTTGATCTAGCTTGTTCTGTTCTCGTGCAGTGATTGTTCTCGCTAGTGCTGTTTTGTACTCGTGTCGTTTTTCATGATGGCAAGTTTTAATGAACAACGTGCGGCTGTGAAATTTTGCTTCTTGCTCGGTAAAAACGCCGCGGAAACAGTTGTAATGTTGAACACAGCTTACAAAGACGACGCTATTGGAAAAACCCAAGTGTACGAGTGGTTTTTGCGCTTTAAAAATGGCGACATGTCGATTGAGAACAAACCTCGTTCTGGACGACCGTCGACTTCCCGAACAGACGAAAATGTTGTGAAAGTGAAAGAAATTGTACGAACAGACCGACGACAGACCATTGACCAAATATCACAGGTTAGTGGGTTATCTTGGAGCTCAGTCCAACGCATTTTAACAGAAGACTTGACAATGAAAAGAGTCGCTGCCAAGTTTGTGCCTCGGGTTCTGACAGACACTCAAAAGGAACGTCGAATTGAAACGTGTAGTGATTTGAAACAACAGCTTGAAACTGATCCAGATTTCATGTCAAAGATCATTACGGGTGACGAGTCTTGGTGCTATGGGTACGACCCAGAAACCAAACAACAATCCAGTCAATGGAAGACTTCATTATCACCCCGACCAAAAAAAAGTCGTCAAGTCAGATCGAACATCAAAACAATGCTGATTTGATTTTTTGATGTGAGGGGAATTGTCCATTCAGAGTTCGTTCCACCAGGCCAGACGGTAAATCAAGCTTTTTATCTTGAAGTGTTAAGAAGACTACGAAACAGCACTCGTCGTAAAAGACCTAATTTGTGGCAGACAGGGGACTGGTTTTTCCACCACGACAACGCGCCTGCACACACGGCAATCTCGGTTACCCAGTTTTTGGCGAAAAACGGCATGGTTTTGCTACCACACGCACCGTACTCACCCGATCTGGCTCCGTGTGATTTTTTCTTGTTCCCACGCATGAAAAGGGGCATGAAAGGTCTCCGATTTAACAACGTTGATGATGTCAAGAAAAAAACGACGGATGAGCTGGCAGCCATCACTGAAGAGGAGTACAAAAAATGTTTTGAACAGTGGAAGCACCGGTGGGACAAATGTATTAGTTGTAATGGAGAGTATTTTGAAGGGGATAAGGTTCTTTTGTAAAAAAATTAAAAATAAATAGTTTTAAAAAATAATTCCGGTTTTTTTTGGGTACCCCCTCGTATATTTTTATAAAATATGTAGTTTGCTGTTTTATCCTAAAATATAATGTTGCATTTTTATTTTATGAATTATTTTCTTAAAAAAGAAAATTCGAAAATTTTGTTACAATCTTACGGTTTCAATTATATTTTATTGAAAAATTTGTCTTGTTAGAATTTTCTGTTAGGCAAGCATCTATTAAAAGTTTCTCTTTGTAAACTTAAATTATTGAAATTAATTTTTCAACGGATGTGGTTACTGAACAATGTTACTGGTGTACTTTGATGGTTCGGATTCAATAATTTACCATCTCAGCAATGGTCGATCTGTGTTTGTACAGGACTAAATCTCATTTACAAGTCATACCTTCCTCATCCGATTGGGTCATTGGGGTGCTTATTGTTCTTAAATTAAACAAATTACAATGTGTACACATAAGGGATTTAAAAAAAGCCCTATTAATGAGACGATGTGTCTCATGCAACTGTAACACAATTGTAAAAAAGGCTTACCGTTGAGAAAAACCATTAGTGGTTCTATATCTACTACTCTTTTAAGAGGAATCGAATGATACTATTTTCGTTTCTAATTTCCGACTTTGATTTTTTGATTTCCGGTTTTGGGCCACTTCTGGTCGAAACTGCTACTTCATACCCAATCCAGGCTAACTAATTTTTTGTGTGGTTTACGAATCCGAAAAACCTTTGTTGCTATCTCTTATAGTTTCTGACTTTTGATTTCTTCTTCCACCATATACAGTTCTCAATTTCTGACAGTAACAAATCTGTTCCCTCAACCATTTCTAGAATATTTCTGTTCAATGCTATGATATTTTCATATTTAAGGAAAATATATCATTATTCTCCACCGCCTGCATTAGCAGCAATTGCAAAAGTCAAACGTAAAACCAAAAAAAGGAAATTATTGACTGAAAAGTTTTGTTAATAGTTTCGGACGAATCAGATATGGTTTATGACTCAGGATTATTTTTTTTATATTTATTCTCAACTAATATACTACTTGAAACATTTTAAATATCTGCCTCAGTTATGTGACGTCATCAGATTATTGTAGAAAGCTTTATTTCTAATAATAATTTTTGATTGTATCATTTTACTAACCCTTTTGTATGCCATTTAAACCGGTTTTTACCTCTTAATTAGTTATATATGAAACGAAAGAATTTTGTATTGCAGTCTGTTCATTGGGAATTTGTAATTAATATTGTATGTAAAATATGGTGTGGGTCATGGAACGGACGTCGCTCAGTTGCGTCCGCCAGAAAAAATATCAGTCAATTGCGTCCTTCATAGAACACTCTCTCCCCCTCCCAGCAACTCCCCCGTAGAAAATTGTACATTGCTAAATTTATCATAATATGTACAGATACTTGTGTAACATGCCCGTAACGGGCAGGTGGAGTGTTAAATTAATTGCACTCGATCTGTTCGCTCCAGGGCTACAAAAATAGTTCTGTTTCTTAGCACATAATCAGCCAATTATATGACTGAACTATTTAAGAACACAAGAAGTTGAGGTGTAAATGACACTATTCAAGAGTTTCCTCCTCTGAGAGTAATTAATTTCACTATACAGCCAGACCCTGTGGTGAATGATGTGAAGGTGTCATTTGCAGGGTGGAAAGTAAGGGCTTTTCGAAGGGCGTGGAATGCTGATAAGCCTGTTCTTTCAACTCTGTGAGGAAGGCAATAGTAAACCACCTCACTCCTCGTTTTTACTTAGTAAATCTCTAGAGGTTCAAATCGGCCTTTCGGCTGTTGACTTAAAAAACAACACTTGTGTTACTTCCATTAATCATTTGTGTTTTTAATAGCTTAATAGGAAGAAAGAAAAACTTATTTCACACTTATCAATCTAATCATCAATCAGATTTTTTTGGAATCTGAATAAGTAACCACCACAATTGAATAGAGACTTGGATTTTACTGACAAGACCTAATGAGGAATGAAGGGTTGAAATGCAAACACATGTGGGTGATGGAGAGGGAATCACTGGGGGTGGCACACCTTCTTCTCACCCCTTTAGCAGTAATTAGGACGCAATTGACCGGTTTGAAAAAGGGACTCAGGTAGCCACGGACGCAATTGACCGAGACCGCATGGAACGTGTTAAAAAGGCTGTTTTAATCAAAAACTCAGGGATTTTATAGGATTGTTTTTTTAAGTATTGTATAAAATGTAAATAGAAAATAGAAATTATTTATAAATAAAAAATATTAACGAATTAATTACATTTGTATTGTACTTATATAGTTGTTTTCGTATTTTACTCATGGTAATTATGAAGTATTAACGTCAGAATTTTGTGAAAAACTTATATAAGGTGTCGTCAAAACATAGGACAAACTTAGGAAATAAATCTACACAATATGGTTAAGAAAAGTTTCCCAGTGAGCTTACTATATATGACCGAAATAAAAAATTTTATTCATTAAAATTACTGATTATCTGATATTAATGGATCCCAGACAAAAAAACCACCGTTATGTTTAGGCATGCCTATTTTTCTTTTAATAACTTGTTTATTATTTGATCGGATTTTTTCGTCATCTTGTTCACACTGAATATATTATACTTGCGGCAAAAATTTTCATTTAAGAAAAATGTAGGTCTAATAGTGGCCATTTTAAAATTTTTCAACAAATTGAAAATTTGGATAAGTTTTGGATCTACGTACTTTGGATATTTATTTTTCTTTGAAATATTGATTAGAATTTGTTCCCAGAGTTTGAACTGCGTTTTCACTACACTATACAGCAGTTTAATTTAATTTTACACACCTATTGATGAATAATTTACAAAATTAAAAAATTGTTTTTTTCTCGTCGTAATTTAAAAAAAATATAAAACATTTTTGGTCTGATGTTTTGTACTGGTGTAATTTACACTAAATTTAGTTGTTATTATCCTGAAATTAATGGATTTTACTGTACAGGCAGACTACACAGAGCGTACCCGTTAAAATGGCGGTGACGCTACTGTATACCCGGTCTGTCGGGGTGAATGAAGGCGATATTATGTGATACTGTGGCTGTGTAGACCTCCGATCTTACAATGATATGATGTCAGTACAGCAACGGGATAAAATAGGAAACGGATTTTTTATTCAGAAAACTTGATATTTTGATAACTTGTTGAAAAAGTTAATGTAATGTTCAATTCCCTTGTTTTACTAAGTAAAACATCATAGTCCTAAAATCAGGTTCTACGTAGTTGAACTTTTAACCGGTTATCGTAGCGGTTCAGCTAGGGAATTCTCGTAAATAACTTACATGTTTATTTGCTGTGGTAGCATGTGAATTTCATTAATAGACCACACGTCGTTGTTTACAACAGTTCCTACGTCGACAATGATGGTTTACATCGAAAAGCCTCCACAGGTGTGTAAAATTAAGTTAAACTATTTCTTTTATTTTTAATTGTACCTGTTTTACATGGAATGTAAGATGACAAAATTATATCTGGAAGAGAAATTATTTACCTAGCATTTACATTTATTTGTTAAATAAAGTATATGTTGTTGTTTATTTAATTTCAATGTTATTGTTAAACCCTTTACTTAATTTTATATCAAATTATTTTTTCAAGTAGATCACCAACAAAGTTTGATTTGATATCATGACATGTCTTATGATCTAATTAAGCCAATTAAATGATATTTTTGTAAAGAATTTTGGAAATGTTGAAAGTGTTTTTGTGTTGGATTACTGTGGTACGATTACAACGCGGGTGTAGGGAGCCATTTACTGAACCCCGTTATATCATCTACTGCAGTATAATCGAAGTCAGGAAGTTTTTACTTACTACAAAACGTACTTTGCGTCTATTAGTGGTACAGCAGCCAAAATCGTGAAATTATAATTAGTAATCTTTAAAACTACGTATTGCGTACAACTTAAAAACTAAAGTAAATTTTGGTGTAATTTTAAACTATGTAGCTAAAGAAAATACTGTACTCTGTACTCAATTTACCCAACTTTTATGTAGTTTTTGTTGTTGTTTAGGTCAACAGCCGAAAGGCTGGTTTGAACCTCTAGAGGTTTTACTAAGTAAAAACGAGGAGTAAGGTGGTTTACCATTGCCTTCCTCACTGAGTTGAAAGAGTATGCTTATCAGCATGCCAGGCCCTCCGAAAAGCACTCACTTTCCATTCTGCAAATGACACCTTCACTTCATTCATCACAGGGTCCGGCTGTATAGTGAAATTCATTACTCTCAGAAGAGATAACTCCGACTAGTGTCTTTTACACCTCTACCTCTTCTGTTCTTAAATAGTTCAGTCATCATATAAGTAGCTGTCTATGTGTTAAGGAACAGAACTATTTTTATTAGCCCTGGACCAAACAGATAGAGTGCAATTAAAATAACACTCCACCTGCCCGTTTTGGGCATATGTAGTTTTTATGAATCATTAAAGTCGGGCCTACGCATCCAAATAAACAAAGGCAGCACTTGATTAGTAGGCCTACAGTACATAACTTTATTAGAATAGAAAATAATTGTTTAGAAAAGAATGCACGATACCAGAGCACAGTATTTTTTTTAAATGTCAGTAATTTTGTAAAAGCGTACTTTTACAAAAACGTACTTATTCACGCTAACTGGAGATAGCGTTTAACCTATCGTTAGCGTTAACCTTTAACAGCTGATTTTCGGAGACGAAGGTTCCTGGTTCAAATCCTAGTAAAGGTAGTTACTTTTATACGGATTTGAATGCTAGACAGTGGTCACCGGTGTACTTTAATGATTGGGGCAATTAACCATACTCTCTCAGGAATTATCGGCCTGAGTCTGTTCAAGACTACACCTCATTTACACGTCATACATATCATCCTTATCTCATTGGGTCATGGGGTTGCTTATTGTTCTGAATTGAACAGATTGCAACGTACACACATTAGGGATAAAAAAAACTGAAGATAGCTTAGTTTGTTCCAAAATTGTATGTTTGTAAAAACATATTAAAACAATGTATATAAAAAGGACTGTATTTTTAAATTATGTAAAAAAGGATAAAATTATTCGGGGACATAATTCAACCCGCTGTATGTCCGAAACCGCGGTATTACCGATAGCATTATAACTGAGGAACCACTTAATTAATTTTTTGACAGTGTAATTCTTTGCAATCAGTTTTTTGTAAATTTAATTGTAAACTTCAAGCTAAACTGATAAAAATCTGAGTAATAACGTTCTTAAAATGAAAATATTAACCACACTAAAATAGTGTGTTTCAGAAAAGGCTTAACTGTGAACAAAAAAAAACTAAACTTGATGAATTAGTTTGATTAATATCTTGAAATATGAAGTTGTTGATATTGAAGAGTACGATGACTGAGATAGAAATGATAATGATGCCGATTATGAAATGACGATGATTTGTAGTACAATTAGAAAAATAATTATATGGTTAATTAAGTCTTTAAGGTAAACCCTTGCATTATTAAACCCCGTTTGTTTTTTCTCAGAGACAAAAATCTCTAGATAGATTATTGTCTAAGGACTTCTATACCAATCAAGTTTGTAGTAAAATATCTTCGGGGGTATTTCACTACAAGAAATTGCCAGATTAAATGATAAAAAATTACTAATGGCAGCTTATCATGGCCTCATTCTGTCTCATATCCGTTATGGTATCTTAGTATCAGGTAATTCTAGCATGAATAGTATGAATAGGGTTTTTAAAATTCGAAAGAGAGCTATTAGGTGTATGGTGGGAGCTAACCAGCTAACCTCATGCAGACCACTATTTAAGGAGCTTGAATTGCTTACAGTTCCCTCTCTCTACATTTTTGAGGTGATTTTTGTATGTTAGGAAAAATAATTTTATACAGAATTTTAATTTTCACAATCATAACACGAGAAACAGAAATGATTATTATGTGGCTAATTACTCCACAAAATTGTTTGAACAAAAACCTCCTTATGCAGGGAGAAAATTCATGAATAATAATTACCCCAATTTTTAAAATGTTGTGAGGATTTGAATTCCTTTAAAAAAAAATCTGAAAAATTACTTGATCGGTGTAACTTTTTATAGCGTACATGAATTTTTTCTTGATAGTAGTGATACATTGTGTGATTCTTATAAGTATTTCAGGTGTTATAACTGACATGTTCTATACTCCTCCTGGAGTCCCCAGGACGCATTGAAAAAAGTTTTTAAGAATAGGCCTATACGGTTATCTGAGAGGCCTTTCTAAGAAAATACTCAATTTATTTTTCAAATTTATTAGATAATGAAAATTATTTAATTCTTATCTTCAAATAGCTGAAATGTATCATGAATGAAATAAAAGTTTCGTTTATCTAGACGAAATGTTTGAATGGTAAACGGAAAACCTGACATACTGATGAGAAATCTTTCAATTATTAAATAACGAAGGCAGTTGTTAATCGATTCGCTTATATTTTTACTTAAAAATCTTTTGTGGGTACAATCGACATTTTAGTCTGATAACAGAAGTTGAGTATTTCATTTGTTATAAAAATTTATCTGTTTTTAATTGGAAAAGAACGAAGGTCTCGTTTACATTATCAGAGAACTAAAGAAATTAAGAATATCGGTTTTAAGTATTAGTCTTATTAAGTTTTCGAAATCTCTTGGAGTTGTTTTTTTACAATAATTTTTCTGTATATGGAGGCGAAACTTTCCGTAAGATTTTTTCAAAAGACGTAAAATTTTTCTTCTTTATCTATCCCTTCGGTTTTGCAACGTCCGGTCTTCTGGATGATTTTAAAATTTTTACTTCATTTGGGTTATTGCCCGTAGAGTGAAGTTGTCTGGAATAAGTGCTGACTCCTTCCAGCCACCTAGATCTATATACGAGGGCAGTCCAGAAAGTCACGTTTTGATATATAATTACCAAACAAATTAAGACACTTATCATAGCGGTGAACTAATTTTGAAATGCCGGCGTCATAAAAGTCTACCGCCTGTAATTTTATGATTTTAACCAGTTAGTCACACCCTCCTGCAGCGCCGCGTCGTCGTCAAAGCGCTGCGTCGCAAGCCATGTCTTCATTGTCGGGAACAAGTGATAATCGCTGGGCGCAAGGTCCGGAGTGTATGGCGGATGTGGGAAAACCTCCCATTTGAAAGCATCCAGGACTTCTCGTGTTCGATTTGTCGTGTGTGGTCGGGCGTTGTCATGCAAAAAGAGAATTTTTCCAGTCAACTTTCCTCTGCGCTTGTTTTGGATCGCTCTCCTTAACTTTTCAAGTGTTTCATTATACCTCGCAGAGGTTATTGTTGTGCCACGTTCCAAGAAATCGATAGCCAACAAAAACCGTATTACCGACCGTACTTCTCAACTGGCGGGATTTTGAATAGCGGCACACATTTAAAATTGTTGTTGAAAAACAACGAAGAGCAACACAGACCTCTCGCTAGCACGGCTGGATAGCCACTGAACGGAGAAACGCCGCGGCACCACGCACAGCGGCTACAACGCAAAACGTGACAGACTTTCTGGATTCCTCTCGTACTGTATTTGAGGTTTGTCGTTTTTTTTTACAGAACAAGCGGATTTTTTGCTGGTAATTCCTGAGACGTTAAAGGTGGTATTGAATCATTAGGGTTTAAAGTCTCTGGCCAACGATTGTGACTGTGAAACAACTAATTAACGAATCTTCAGTTCCCGTACGCAAGTCTTATTTTACTGACCCATCGTTCTACTGGGGTTTGTTACCCAACCTTTCTTTGGGTTTCACAGCTTAGGATCGCCTTTTGCAGGTTAGGTGTTGATGGTGTTAGAACGCAAGAGGTTAAGAGTAATTTGTTGAATGGATTTCAAACATTTTTTACGTTATATTTATACTTCCCATTGATAAATTTCCAACCACCAACCATCGTGAATTTAGGTCGTATAAATTTGTTGAAATCGGTTTAGTTGTTATTTAACTATGTGATAGGCCTACTGGATTAACCAAATACTGGAAGCTCAGAAAAATACAGGTAGCATTGTGCTTTCTACTCATTTTATGTAGGATTTGTTCATTATGAATGGGCAGACTTCATAGCGTATAAACAGAATTTTAATAGTATTTTATTAAAATAATTTTTTGTGTAAAAATTACTTTGTATTAATTTGCAATATTGTTTACAGAATTATGGATGAATTACTCGGAAATGGTCGCTCCGATTTTCGATAAACAGAATAAAGAGAATTGTTGCAACGTATGTGGTAAAAGTTACAAATCTAGGAACAATTTACAGAGACATAAACGAGTGGAATGTGGAAAACCTCCTCAATTCCAGTGTCCGCATTGTTACCATAAATTCCATTACAAAAACAAAATGATTCAACATGTGAAAATTGTACATGAACATTTTTTCGGCGGTCAAGACTTAAAAAATGCTCATTTATTACCATTTTAATTAATAGTACTAGTTTTAATAGGGTTTTTTTATTGAGGAGAATTTTTAAAATTTTAACTTACATGTTTTATTCGGTGATGCGTTATTTCGGTGAATATACGCCCTAGAGCAGCGGTTCCCAAACTGTGGGTTGCGGGAACCAATTAAAATTATAGAATCAAGTTAAATTTTGTATGAAAACCATTTGAAAGACGTGAATTTTAAAACAGCTGATGATTCCTTCAATGAATTCTCGTGTGATTTAGCATTAAAAATATATATATATTTTTAAAGAGATACGTCTTATCCAAGTCAATGTTAAATTTACCTAAATAGTACATTTTTGGTACTTGTTACTTCCAATACACAAATAATATAGTTAAGATATCGATAAAATGTTTTAAGTTGATTGAAAAATTCATAAGAAGTTTTTAAAATAAACTTTAAATTAAACTAAGTCAAAGATTTTAAAAACTACGAAATAAAATGTATTATATAATGTAAATTATTATTATTTTTTTAGTTACGATCATTTTTAAGTGGGAGTTTACTGCGATTTTTTTTTCTTTTAAGAGCATAATATTTATTTTTTT
Source organism: Catonia carolina (assembly GCA_035578175.1). Lineage (NCBI taxonomy): Eukaryota > Metazoa > Arthropoda > Insecta > Hemiptera > Achilidae > Catonia > Catonia carolina. Next base: position 10,098,245 of record JAQMRL010000016.1, read on the forward strand.
ATTATATTTTGTTTTAATTGTAGTCTATGGCTTTAGAAGTACGTGTTTTTATGTGCCATTTTTGTAACCAGGAATATTTATTGATATATTATTTTTTATTTACCTGTATCAATTTTTAATATACTATAGGTTTAATCAAATTTTACTTACGTAGGTAAAATGAAACCAAATATATGTTTTTTTTAATTTTTATTGTTGTATTATTACCTATCAATTTATCCTTTGTTATTCCTTTTCCTTACTTTGTTAATGTGTAGGTATTGTTACGATATACTTCTCTAAATAGTAATACTGTAAAATATCTGACAATAGAGGCCGCATTTCGTCACAAATATTTCATATATTATTTTTACTATTTAAAAAAAAAACTTGAAAATGTGGCTTGCATTGCTTGTACTGTTTTCGCCTCTCCCACCTCTGTGAATTGATACTATTCCCGTTATGGCTTATTCCCACCATGGTGGTTTACTAACTAGTACTTGCTACTACTACTAGCGATTAGGTGAGGGTTCCCACGGAGCTAGTTAATTAAAGTCAGTGATCTGAAGACATTAAATGAGTTGGGTTTTGTATTCCTGTACAAGTACAGCTTACTAGCGACTAGCAACGTTTCCAAACGTTCCCACCGAGCGAGTTTACTGGCGCTAGTCATTCACGTGACTTTTGCTGTCTGGTTGGCCAGTCGTAACTGGCCGACGAGTCGTAAGGGTAAGCGGACAGTGAACGCTGGTCGCTTACAAGCGGGAGCCTGCTAGTAGGAATAGGCCATCATACTTTAATCAGACGTCTCACAGTAAACGTTGGTGGGAAAACCTGCGCACTGGTCATCTGCGCATATCAGCTCACGGGTTTGTTTTGCATAAACCTTCCTGCTGCTTGCTGGGAGGTTGCTAAATGTACTTTGCGCCGTACACTACGTAATCATAGTTTTTTTTTGTATTCCCTAATTTGTGTACGTTGCAATTTGTTCAATTTAGAACAATAAGCAACCCCATGACCCAATGAGATGAGTATGATGTGTAAATGAGGTGTAGTCTTGTACAGACTCAGGTCGACCATTCCTGAGAGAGTATGGTTAATTGAACCCCAACCATCAAAGTACACCGGTAACCACTGTCTAGCATTCAAATCCGTATAAAAGTAACTACCTTTACTAGGATTTGAACCAGGAACCTACGTCTCCGGAAAATCAGCTGTTAAACAGCTGATTTTAGCAACGACTTTACCCCTAGTCCAGCCCGGTGGGTTATTCATAAATAATAACAAGTTTTTAATTAATTTTTAACATAGGTTTATAAAAATAACTTTAAAATATTATTACTGGCCAAACAATGCTTTATAATATTGAATATCGGTGCTCAAAATGTTTAAAATACGTATTTCAAAGTAATCACAAGTCTTGCTTCTGGTAGTATTGGTTGTTTGTGCAAGTTGCACCATTGTTTTTGTAAACGAAGTTTTACTTTTGACAATATAAAATTAAACGTTTCCATAGTCATTCTAATCTTATTTAAAAAACCTGTCTCTATTTTTTTTTAATTGTGGAAAAAGATAATTATACTCGCCGTACAATTTTCTGTTCTTGTTAATGTCACTAACGGTATCATCTTTAAATTATAATAATTTCGTGGAAACGTTTTCCATTAGAAATAATTCATCATCACTGCTGCTATTGGAACTCATGTTGAATACCGTCAACTGAATAAAGGTTTAGCGCGTAGTTACATGTTCCCACTATGCGCGCTCGCCAGTGTGAATTAGCACCAGCGACCTGCGACCAGCGTTCACTGTGCTTTACCCTTACGCGTGTGTATGTTGCAATCTGTTCTATTTAAGAACAATAAGCAATCCCTTGATTCATTGGAATGAGGATGTGTACGACGTGTAAATTAGGTGTTAGTCTTGTACAGATCCAGGCCGACCATACCTGAGAGAGTATGGTTAATTGAACCCCAACTATCAAAATACACTGGTTATCACTGTCTAATATTCAAAGCCGTGTAAAAGTAAATACCTTTACTAGAATTTTAACCACGGAATCTTGGTCTCCGAAAATCAACTGTTAAACAGGTGAGTCGCGGCGATGACTTTGTCAGTAGTCTAACCAAGTTGGTTAAAACTAGAGAAACGAGCGCAAGTGTCATGCAACGTGTACCAGACTTGTGTATTTAATTCTGAGGTATGGGAGCTTTGCTGAGGCTACTTAGATGAGTAATATTTTCCATGTTTGTAAACTGATTAACATATTACAACATAATTTGTATTGCTTATCAATGCTCTTGAATAATTGTTTTTGTTTTTTTAATATTATTTTGACTATTTTACATTTAGCTAACTAAAGAAAAGATACTGCATGAACACCAGAAGGTTAACTTCAGGTAAATTGGTACCAAAAGTTAAAAAAGAAATATTTTGTTGTAATTAGGAAAAATGTAACTCGGTGAATTAGGTTTGTAAAGAAACCAGGAAAGTGTCCGTGGAATTCTCTTCAATAATCAAATTCTCGGAATGAAAAATTACTTTTATCTTAAACTAAATAATAAAAAGTACAGTAGAAACCCAATTATCCGAAATATTTTGGTGGACCCAATCGGAAAACCTGGATTTCATTAATATTGACGTAACAAATAAGGAAGAAAATGTTAGCTAATTTATTAACAAATCGATTTTTAAAAACTAACCTGCACTCAATACTGTAACACCTAAGCCTAGGTTCGTTTGGGATCTGAGTATTATAAATAATAAACATACTTACTTAAAACTTATAACAATTAATTATGTATTTACACAATTAATGTTTAAAGTTAAGATTACTAACAAATACATAATTAAACAAATTACTAAATTTAAACATAATCAAAACAATTGCAATTTGTTACTACCCGTACTCCACGCATTATTAACGTTATTCAAAATTCAAGTTACAACTGACTGACTACAAAGGCGCTAACTTTTTTTATACCTGTCGTCTAATAGTTTTTCAAAACAATCAACGTCCTGCTAACAAATTTTCCGCTATTCTGGAACATTAAAGGAGTAATCAAAATAAGTAAAATCATTTCTACTAGTTTCGATTTCCTAGAACTTTTATTCAAAATATCTCATTCATTGTAGTTAATTATTCTTGTTCAACACACTACTTCACACCCGTATAATGCACAATTCTTATAATAAACAGTCTGTTTCCTCAGCCATTTCTAAAATATCGTTTACATTGTTATAATACATTTTATTTAAAAAAACAATAATTGTACGTAATAAAACGTTAATTTACTTTATTTTTTAAATATTAGAAATTTTTTTCTGAAGTTCATTAAATTTTCGTATTCGGATGATGATGTCATTGTTTTTCTCTTTGACAGAATAATGGTATGCTGTTCTAGTTGTTCTTTAGTTTTTGGTCCAATCTTATACGTGTGTAACACCAACCCAAGATCCGTGACGACAGTGTGCAAAAATTCGCTCATTTCTATCAATAGTTTTCCATCAAAAGGCTGAAACAATGTGTTTACGTTTACACAGCATTTTATCTAGAAAGAAATTAAACATTCACTGTTCAGGTCTAGGAAGTATGCACTATTAAAGAAGTAGTTTTCGAAGAGTGATGCCTACTGCTCTACAATTAGATTTTCACAATAGAGTTGCAATTTGTTTTCTAATTTTGTTAATGGTAAAATTACTTAATCGGAAAATTTATTTATAAATTTATTCGGTCGTTTCGGAAACCTCGGATCCGGTTAACCGAGATTCTGTTGTATTCACTATAAACTTTTAATGTATATAAAATTAACGCAAACTCAATTCGTTAACATAATGTAATTTTTGAAAATTAATACGTGCAAGGCCTTCATCATTTTAAAATGTCAGTATTTTTTTTTTTTTGAGTGATGATGCCTACATAAGCCTTGGGCTTGTGCGTAGGTAATGATATGTGATTTACAGATGAAAAAATGCCAGACCTGACCGGGAATCGAACCCGGGACCCCGGCATAGTAAACAGTTGCGCTGACCACTACACCACTATTTTAATTCATGATGTGTCAGATTAATCAGGATCTAATGGAGATTTAAAATATTTAGAAAAAATAAAAATGCTTTCGTTAATTACTTTCAAACGTGATTTCCCGTTCAATTTTAATCAGAGTTCTACTAATTTTTGGGGGCATGCTTTTTGGTTTTTATAATATAACTATTTGTCATAAATATGTTTTTATTTATTTCTTAACGTGTTTGAACGATTTAATTTTTTGCAGGTGGAGAAGAAATGTATAATTTTTCACCAAAAGTTCTTCCATTAAAGGTGCCTACATTCGATTTAACCGCCGACAAAAATAATTTTACAAATTTACTAGAACCTGTTAGTCCTCAGGTTTACAACGCCGACAAAAAAAGTTTTGTATGTTTCTTTTGCGGCCGCTCGTATAAATGGCGACAGAGTTTGGATCGCCATTTGAAACATGAGTGCGGCAAAGATCCCGTTTTCAATTGCTCTCAGTGCTCGTTCCAAGCGAAACATAAAACTAGTCTTCAAAGACATTTTCATTCATTTCACATGTCTTTTGTTCAGGCACAGCCCGAAATAATTTTAAACGTTGACAATAATTCTTTTGATAATATGGGCACTAATTCACCTGTTGAAAATAATGGTGAAATTGTTAAAAAGTAGATATTTTATGTAATGATTGTCTGTAAATACCGGGTGATTACAAAAGAAATAGACACTATCGATTACTTACATGATTATATACAAGAATTCATTAAGATTTTACCCATAAATATGCAATGTGTGCACCGTTTGTAACACGAAAGATGATATCAACACGGTAGTCGAATTCTTGCCATACACAAGCCCGTTGCCAAGCTTTGAGCAGCTGAGAGGTATGCATTACGTCACTACTACTGTGAGAGATTGCGTTAGTAGTAGTAACGTTTTACTTGTACTATGTTTGTAGTAGTAAAAGGTACTATCCAAACTACATATATTCTGTGTCGCCGTCTACAGCGAATAGTGAAAACAACACCCCCGTATGTCACTAGACTATACGTATAGGCAGCCTACTGCCTAGCGAAGAGCAATCAGATGATTAGTAAAGTGTTATGACGTAGCAGTAGTCTGGTACTTCGTCTGTCCCCTTCATACCGCAGCTGCACAAAGCTTAGATTCATACAGTATAGTGATCAACTATAGCGAGAGCATTTATGATGCGTTGTTTTAAATCATCGATATCGATAAAAAGGGTTGTACAAAATTTTGTCTTTTACATGACCCCATTAAAAGTAGTCGCAGGACGTTAAATCTGGACTGCGAGGTGGTCAACGCTTGTCCACCATGTTTTCCTCACTTGTATGGCCAATCCATCGTCCAGAAAGGTGTTCATCCTGATAATATTTGATCTGTGAGTGCCATTGAGGTGGAACTCCATCTTGTACAGAAATGAAGTTGTCACTATCTTCCTGGAGTTCAGGAGTTAGCCACTCATGTAACATGTCCAGATAAATTACTCCGGTTATAGACACTTCGTAAAAAAAAGAACGGCCCGTAAACCTTTTCACGAGATACAGCGTGTAAAGTACATTTACTTTAGGGGAATCGCTTACATGTTGTAAACTTGTTCGTGGGTTTTTTGTGCTTCATATTATTACATTATGTCTATTAACTTTTCCAGTAGTGCGAAACGTACATTAATCACTGAAAATTAAGCGATGAAAGAAGGCATCATCATTTTCAACACAATCCTGCAACTCCGTACAAAACTTTTTACGTAAGACTTTATTAGGCCTATCGATATTTCAACTTTGCACTGACTGTAATTTATAAGGTGTCATTTTCAAACGTTGTACCAACATAAACTTAAAAAAATTCTATCTAAACCTATATCATTTACTGTATTCAAATACACCAGTTTAATTTTTTAGAGGCTACTGAAAGTGTTTGTTTCATTTGTAATCACCCGGTAATGCACATCATTTTTAACTTGTTGATGTAATTTTATTGACTTAAGAAATAGTTTTATTACGGAGATAAACATGAAAAGATAAGTGTATAAAGAGTGATTTGTTAGTATGGAAACGGTTTTATATTGCGTACTTGAGACGTACTTGGCGGAAGAAGCTTATGCGGATCAGTGTAGTTTTAAAAATCCAACTTTTTGGTGGTTTTAAAATTTTTGTCCGTCATCTTGGATCTGCCATATTGGATTCAACTTTACATTTCTGAATGAAATGATACCCACCGGGTTTTTTTTTGTTTAACGTTTGACTGTTCTGCAGTTACTGCTAATGCAGACAGTGAAGGATGGAATGATTTTTTTGTAACGTATGAAAATATGCCGTGCCTGAATGGGATTCGAACCCTAGACGGCATGATGAGAGGCGAGCGATACCCACCGGGTTGGTCTCAAGGTATAAAGATCAAACGACTATCTAGTATTCAAACCCGTACAAAAGTAACTACCTTTACTAGGCTTTGAACCAGGAACCTTCGTCTCCGAAAATCAGCTGACTCACGGTGACGACTTTACCTTTACATACCCACTGGGTTGGGCTAAAGGTAAAGTCGTCGCCGCGAGTCAGCTGTTTAACAGCTGATTTACGGAGGCAAAGATTCCTGGTACAAATTCTAGTAAAGGTAGTTACTTTTATACGGATTTGAATACTAGACAGTGGTTACCAGTGTACTTTGATGGTTGGGGTATAATTAACTATACTCTCTCAAGGATGGTCGGCCTTAGTCTGTAAAAGACTACAACTCATTTACACATCATAATTATTATCTTCATCTTATTGGGTCATGGCGTTGCTTATTATTCTAAATTGAACAGATTTGCAACGTAAACGCATTAGGAATAAAATAAATAAATGGAATGGTAGTCGTGTGACACGTCATTTCCGTGTGAAATTTCAAGAAAAAAACAATGGCGCAAACCGTTTTTCGATAGATGCCTTCGTTTTAGAGTTATAAACATTTTATTGATAACACAATTTTATTGCAATTTTAATTGAATGCTCTTAACCCGAAAACGAAGACACCTATCGGAAAACGGTTTGCGTCATTGTTTTTTATTGAAATTTCTCATTGAAATGACTTGTCACATGACCATCATCCCATTTAAAAATATAAAGTTGAATCCAAAATGGCGGACAAAAATTTCAAAACCATCAAAAAATTGGATTTTTAAAACTACACTGATCCGCATAAGGTTTTCCGCCTCGTATGCACGTCTCAGTTACGCAATATAAAACAGTTTCCATACCTAAAAATCATCCTGTATATCGTTATCCAAGTTACTGTCGTGGGCATCTTATGAAATGTGGCTTTTTAGGAAGACAAATCTACTTCGGCTCCCTCACACGCTCAGCAGATTTAGGCCACCGTCACCGATGATCCGTTTACTGGTAACAACGCCCGAACCCCGAATAGGATGAACGGATAACATACTGCAGTATTTAGTTTGACTCTACCACTAAAATTATTATGAAATATCTGTAGTACAGATTTCAGATGAATTAATGTCCCATAGCCGAGCGAGTGAGAGGGAGATATGTGGCATAACTACGCATGCGCCCAAAGTTCTTTACCGTTATTATCCAAATCTGAAAACATCCTACAGTCGTTATCTTGTTTGTTAGTTTACTGCGGTTATAAACGCTTGCTCACAACAATGAGTAAAATTAACCAATGTTATTGGAATGGCTTGTGCGAGTGAGAGCGTTATTTATTCTCTCACTCCCACTGCTAGGGGACTTCAGTTCATCAGAATACTGTAGATATGTGCCAAATGAAATATAATGCTACGGGTATTGTGATACTTTTAAAATTAATATAGTTACTGCTTAATATAATATCATTGCTGAAATTTACTTTCTTCAAACTATTGTCTCTTAAAACTTAAGTTCGATAATTTTCCTGTCAATATAAATACTTTTCCGGTTAAATTTTTATTTGTTATTGGGGTATTAATATTAGTTTTATTATATCTTTTGTCTTCTTTCATTTTTACATTGTTAATTGGGTCAATTTTTTATGGAATGTACAATCTTGTATATCTTCATTCTTTAATATTTACAGGGTATAAAACGATTTATGAGAAAGTACAAAACTTTTGTTTGGTTTTTATGAAAAAAATTTAAAAAAAATCCATTTATGAGACGACGCGTCTCATGGCTGGTGGCAATTTTTAAAAAGGCTTGCCTTTGTTTTATGGCAAAAACCATAAATAATTTTTATATCTACTTTTAAGACATTATGACATTATTTTAGTTTCCAAATTCCGACTTGTTTTCTTTACTTCCAGTCGAAACCGGAACTTCAAACTCAGTGATTTCTGTATATTATACTCTTTAAGAGGAATGGAATTAAACTATTTTTGGTTTTTTGGCCACTTTATGTCGAAACCTGAACTTTAAAGCCAATCTAGGCCGACTTACTTTATGTGTAGATTGTGTTGTTTAGGTCATCAGACGAAAGGCTGGTTTGAACCTCTAGAGGCTTTACTAAGTAAAACGATAAATAAGGTGGTTTACCTTGGCCTTCCTCACTTAATGGAAAAATACGCTTATCAACATGCCGGGCATTTTTAAAGCACATATTTTCCTCTCTGCAAATGACACCTTCACTTCCTTCTCCACATGGTCTGATTGTATAATGAAATTTATTACTTTCAGAGGAGATAACTCTGATTAATGTCTTTTACACCTCTACCTCTTCTGTTCTTAAATAATTCAGTCATTTAATTGGCTGACCATGTGATAAGAAACAGAACTATTTATTTTAGCCTTGCAATGAACAGATTGAGTGTAAATAATTTGACACTCCACCTGTCTGTTTTTGGTTAGATTTGTAGATTACGAATCCGAAATCCTTTTGTCGCTATCTCTTGTAGTTTCTGTCATCTGGATGTGACGGACGGATAAAACAAAGTGATAGATGACAAATTTAAAAATTGCCACAAAAAAAACAAGAATATCTTTGGGTTTTGTATGGGTTTTATTTGCAACGCATGAAAATACATTTTAGTGTATTATTGTTTCTCATGTGCGGGTTTATTTTAGATGGTTAGTTTTACCTACTTAATTAAAAATAAATAAATAGGGTTTTATTGTTGATAACTGAAATAAATTTTATGAATCTCATTTAACTTACTAGTCTGTATAAAAATTTTAAAATTGTTAATCTACTTTGTCCAATTTTATCGATTGTCCAATTTATTCGAGCAAATAAAATCGGAATTTTTTAATATTGTAGCAGTTGATATTATTTGTTATTAAAATATACATTTTAAATCGGCATGTTTAATTCTTTACATTTTATTCACATGTAATAAAAGTTATAAATCATTTTTAAAATAAAATAAAAGTGGTCGATTTAATATGTAGGTTGTGCATTTATTATTTTAATTAAAAATAATGACGAATGAAATTACTATTTAAAAACTGTTACTTTTCCATTGTCATGGCGCTGCTTCGATCAGTCTTCAATAATTTCTTTCATTGTTACGGTACTCAAACGAACAGAACGATTGTGTTATTATAGTTCGGGTATCTTACAAGCGAAAACGTTTAGTAACGCATTTGTTGAAATTGAAAACGATGAATTACCAAATATATTATTAGCGTTTGTTCAATGGAACAAAATTCCTTGTATATACATTCGTCCATTATACGTACGTCACAAATCTTAGTGTCGATTGAGTTACAGGAAATGTGCACTGATGAGACAAGATCTGGCTTGCATGATTCTTCCATGAAAACAAGCTGTAACACTTAAGGCTAGGTTCATTCTGGATCTGGGTGTAATAAATGATGAAGAACGTATTGTTTAGCTCATCAGCCGAAAACCTGGTTTAAATCTCTCGTGGCGTTACTAAGTAAAACGAGAAGTGAGGTTGTTTAACATTGCCACAACTCACTGAGTGGAAAAGTATGCTTATCATTATGCCAGATCCTCTGAAAGCATCTACTTTCCACCCTGCAAGTGACAACATTATTTCATTCACCACACGGTCTGGCTGTATAATGAAATTCATTACTCTAAGAGGAAATTGCTGTGACCAATGTATTTTACACTCCAACCTCTTCTGCTGTTAAATGCTTCAGTCATATAATTTTGGCTGACCATGTGATAAAAAAAACTGAACAATTTTTGTAGCCCTGGAAAGAGCAGATCGAGTGCAAATGAATTTCATTATACTGTGAGACCCTTTGGAGAATGAAGTGAATGTGGCATTTACTGTGTGAAAAGTACGTATATGCTTTTCAAAGGATCTGGCATACTGATAAGTATACTTTCACTCTGCGTAAGGCAATGGTAAGCCATTATACTCTTCGTTTTACTTAGTGAAGCCTCTGGAGGTTCAAACCAACCTTTAGGCTGATGACCTTAACAACAATAGATTTATTTGTCAAATTGTAAGTGTTTGGAGAGGGATTTTCATTGAAATCGGTTAATACGAGGGTTATCCAGAAAATAACCTCCGTTTTGAAATAAAAAGTGAACAATAGAGAAGTGAAGATAGAAAAACTTTATTATATGCATATTAAAACTACAATTTTTCTCTATTTTTCGACATAGTCGCCAAACAGATTCAAGCACTTGTCGTACCTTGGAACAATCTTTGAAGTACCCTCTGCATAAAAATCTGCCGCCTGCGAATGTAGCCAACCATTCACGGCGTTTTGAAGCTCTTCGTCATTGGCGAACCGCTGAGATGCAAGCCACCGCTTCATGTTCGGAAACAGGTGAAAGTCACTAGGAGCCAAGTCCGGGCTGTATAGGGATGATCGAAAACGTCCCATTTAAACTTGGCCAAAAGTTCATTTGTTCTTCGAGCTGTATGAGGGCGAGCGTGTTGGCATGCACAAACACAACACCACGAGTCAGAAGGCCACAACGCTTGTTTTGGATCGCTCTTCTTAGTCTGTTTAAAGTTTCACAGTAGACAGCAGAAGTGATGGTCGTTCCACGTTCCATAAAATCAACGAGTAAGATGAGTAAGGTGTTGTGTTTGTGCATGCCAACGCTCGCCCTCATACAGCTCGAAGAACAAATGAACTTTTGGCCAAGTTTAAATTGGACGTTTTCGATCATCCCTATACAGCCCGGACTTGGCTCCTAGTGACTTTCACCTGTTCCCCAACATGAAGCGGTGGGTTGCATCTCAGCGGTTCGCCAATGACGAAGAGCTTCAAAACGCTGTGAATGGTTGGCTACATTCACAGGCGGCAGATTTTTATGCACAGGGTATTTCAAAGACTGTTCCAAGGTACGACAAGTGCTTGAAGCTGTTTGGTGACTATGTCGAAAAATAGAGAAAAACTGTAGTTTTAGTATGTATATAATAAAGTTTTTGTATCTTCACTCGTTTACTTTTTATTTCAAAACGGAGGTTATTTTCTGGATAACCCTCGTAACACGCCTACCACTACGTAGAAAATCGCGGAAAACAAACAGTGGCGCCTTGATAACGGAAAAGTGTTAAGGGTCATTTCGTGATTATCAAGGTATACAGTTTTACCAACATAATTCAACGCATTTTATTATCGCTAAATGTTTAAATATTCTTTTGGGTTTATCCATTAAATGGTATCTACAGGTTACTCCGTTAACTTTCAAATTAATTGGCGGGAAATTGACGGATACGCTAATTTAACATAAAACCTAAAATATATGTGGCGCCCTGATTATGGAAGAGTACCAATAAATGTTTCCTAGTCATTGAAATTTGTTGTGTTCATTTTTTCTGTCATATTTTGTAGGCTACTTAATATATTTTATAAGGTATTTTGTAAGTGAATTTATTGTTATCAAAGTTTTATTGTTGTTGTTATTTTGGTATAAAACAATATTAAGAAAGTTTATTTGTGTGTTTATTTATTGTGTTTTATGTTTTGTATTTTGAAGCATAAGAACATGCAGAAAATTCTTTCCGTTCATGTTTTTTTTTCTTTCTCTTGCCCTATACGAGTAGGAAGGAAAATATTGTTTTTATGTCGATTTTCCGAAATTTAGTTTTCACCGGATGTTTTCTTCAGGAAATCCGAATCCGAAAAAAAACATGTTTTTAGCGATTGGTCTGTATATGTGTATCTGAATGCGAACAAAATTTCTCAAGAACGGAATAACGTCCAATTACGAATCAGCTTCTGAACTTCCTGTAAAGAATCCAGAGTAGAGAAATTAGTAGCTACTGCTCGATCGATAATTAAACAGTTTTTAATGTGTCCTTATTCAGTACTTCTCGAAGTTTCTTGAATGTGCTCACTAAATTCACGAAAACAGTCAAATTTTATACCCAGGTACCTTATTATTTACTGACGAAGAACAGTTTTGCTACAACATTTCACTACACCTGGACATGTGTGAACTTTTAAATGATAAAATTCGGCTGGTCCTTGGACTGACGCAGAAAAGGAAAGAATGTTTTTGACAATTTAGGTTTACTAATTCATGTTGTTGTTTAGGTCAACAGCCGAAAGGCTGGTTTGAACCTCTAGAGGTTTTACTAAGTAAAAACGAGGAGTAAGGTGGTTTACTATTGCCTACCTCACTGAGTTGAAAGAGTATGCTTATTAGCATGCCAGGCCCTCCGAAAAGCACTCACTTTCCACCCTGCAAATGACACTTTCACTTCATTCACCACAGGGTCTGGCTGCATACTGAAATTTATTACTCTCAGAGGAGATAACTTTGACTAGTTTCTTTTACACCTCTACCTCTTCTGTTCTTAAATAGTTAAGTCATATAAGTGGCTGACTGTGTGATAAGAAACAGAACTATTCTTTTTAGCCCTGGACCAAACAGATAGAGTGCAATTAAAATAACACTTCACCTGCCCGTTTTGGGCATTACTAATTCAGATCAAGCCAAAAAACTTTTTTTCTTTATAATTCTGAGCCCCATTTTAGCCTTATATTTCGTATCCTTCCAGTTAGATACCGGAAACAACAAAACCGTATCATCCGCAACGATCCGTCCTTCTATACTGTATTTAAGCCACAAAACTGGTTTATAAATATATCAGAAATAGATTTGGACCAAGTACATATCTTTCAGCTATAATAAATTAAAGTTCATCTTTAATTGGTGAATCATCATCTTTAAATTAAGGTGAAATCTGCATTAAAAGGGACAAGATTTGAGTCTGTGGAAGCTGTAAAAAAGAAAGCGGCACGTGTCCTGTAGGAGCTGACAGAAGATAACTTCCAGCACTGTTTCCAACAATGGAAAATTTGCATGGAGCGTTGTAGGGATAGAGAAGGAGTGTTTATTGAAGGTGACAATAGTGATTATCTAGAACAGGGGTTCTCAACCTTTCAGGCTCTGTGCCTCCCTTAGTAGACTGACTTTACTTCACGCCTCCCCTGTACTATTACCCCCTTATATGGTCAACACAAGTACTTAGAATTTCAATTTGTAACTATAGCGAGTTTAGGGGCGGGATAAAGGTTAGACTTGCAGGTAATACAATTAAATATTTGATAACTTTTTACAAAATGTTTAATATTACCTTTAATACATTTTTGAACATACAGCCAAATCACAGAACCAAATAACTTAAAATATAATTGTTTACGAAACTCATCAAACTCTAACATTGAGTGTTGTAGGCTACAATAAAATAATGGTGTTTGAAATATAAATGCAGGAACTAACCTGGGTTAATCATAGCTTTTTTTTATTCTAATACGATGACCCGTCCCTTGAAAATCTTCTACGCCCTCCAGGTTGAGAACCCCTGATGTAGAACACAAAAATAAAATTTTTACAACGTCAGTCTCGTTATTTAATAGCCACACCTCGTATGTTCTATGAGGTAATGTTCATAATGTGTGAACGATAAATAAAAATATTACAAGAAAAGATTAAAAAAATGAATTACTTAGTAGAAGATCCATTGACATTTCAACATGCTTAGCGGATTCCTTGGTATTGATGCATCCGATAGTTTGGTGATCAATTCGTTGGGGGTGATAAACGCTGTAGCTGGACTTAACTACTTCACTTATAAGTGAAATTTTAAGGTCATCATGAAGGATTTTGTTATTGACCTAAAATGGTGCGTAGGTAATTAATTACATGTAGAAATTTTGATAGAAAGGCTTGTAATTTTTGTAATTTACTCGGTTTAGCTGTGCCAAAAATTTGTAGTCCATAGATCTATATTGGTTTAAAATAAACTTTGTTTAGCAATAGTTTAGATTTTAGTCAGTGAAACAGTTTGTTATTTAATTCACATAACTTAAATTATTTTGTTTAATTTTTGGTCAGTTGAAAATGAACGTTTATAAGTAGCCTATTACTTTTTATTGTAAATTTATAAATGTTTGAACTAATTAAAATGATTTCGTGTTGATTAATTTCAGGGTTTCATCAACCTCTTCAGTGTAACGGTTTTGAGTTCATTAATACTGGATTTTTGGATGAGATTAAAGTGAACTCACGCAATGATTTGAGCAGAAATAAAACCGATTTACAAACAGTTAGGGGTACATCTCACGAGCTCAATAGTGCTGAATTAAAAGATGTAAATTTAATGGCTTCGCTAGAAAATGTCGGTGATGGAACGATAAACCGTTATTATTGCCCACGTTGTTCAAAAAGTTACAATTTTAAACGCCATTTGAAAAGACATCTAAATTTAGAGTGTGGTGTCGTTCCTAAATTTGGATGTCCGGAATGTCAGTATAAAGCAAAAAGAGCTAAACATCTAAAACTTCATTTAGCCAGAAGACATAATGTATATACAGTTTGACTTGAGTTTGATAACAGCGGATGAAACTGTTTGTTACTAATAAACTAGAATTATATTCTATTTATGTATTAATTGCTTTATTTTTTCTAATTCTTATATTTAGAAAAATGTACTGAAAATTTCCATTTTTCCAAAATCTTCTTTCCCGTTATTTACTGAATTTGAATAACACGGAAGTGAAATATCCTTAATTTCAATAGCGGATCAGTTGTGTTCAATTTTTATGTATTATTTATAAACTTACGAGAATCGGGGTTTTTTGTACATAAAAATCGTTTGTTGCCAAGTCAGGGCTGTAAGGGGATGATCAAAACCGTCCCATTTGAATTGCTTCAAAAGCACTGAGAGAACGAGCCTTGTCATGCAAAAACTCATCATTGGATGTCAGCATACTGCGATTTACGTAAACCCCTAAGTTTCGTCACTAGTCACAATATTTTCAAAAAAAAACCCTTCTGCAAAAATTGCTTACAAAGGTCCACAAAACTAAATTAATGGGTTCTGCTTTAAACTTCCTTTCACGCTACGACGAAGAAGAAGTTTTTTTGGAAAAGAATTGTGTTCGTTGACGAAAGATTGGCTACGTGCCCAGGTGGCTTAATTTTATGAAGAAAAAATTTGTAAATTAGTGAAACGCTATGACAAATGCTTAAATTGTAATGGTGACTGTGTTGAAAAATAGTATAAGCTGTAGTTTTAAGTTTAATATAATAAAATATATTTCTGTGCAATTTTTTTTTATTTACAGTCAAACGGAAGTTACTTTTCGTACCGCCCTCAAGTAAGACAATAAAAAATGCCTATTTCCATAGGCTATAACTTCGGACCTTCTCTTTCAGATTACGGTGCAGGCTATAGTTCCACGTATTACCTTGAATACTTAAATTTCGTTATAGTGTTTCATAGTGTCGTATTTGTGTGGTAATGTAATGTGAAAGTATTCATTTTTATAATGTTTCAATATCTATTCAAAGCGATAGGGCGGTGGGCGAGTGAGGGCGTGGGGCTTACGCGAACAGTTCGGATTCAGTCGGTAGATTTCGTGTCTTAGTACCGAACTGCCCATTAAATCACAGGCGTTGAACGATGTAAATTACCATCTATTAGCGACGTTAAAAACATTCAATTGTATATATACAACATATTACAGATTAATGTTTTCAGGTTAGCTGATATATTTTATAACGTTGCGAGACTCTGATCACAGCTGGTACAGTACTGACTCCCACCACTCGCTGAGGCAACCAAGCGCGCCATTACCAAAATAAACCTTCTGCGCACTTCAGAAAACCGGGAAGCTTATTTGGCGTTCTCTCTACCAATGGTACTTCAATTTGGCTGTAACTATAAAAACTAAGTACGTTTGGTATTTTATTGTATTATTTTTACTGAAAATTAGTGAGTGAGTATTTTCAATGAAATGTAAAGTGTTTCATAGATTTTGTGTTTATTTATTGACGATTGTTTTGTTCTAACAATTTACCCAATTATAATCGCTTATTTTTTTTTAGATTTTTGTCATGAATAGATTTGCATTTGAACGGGAACTGAAGTAAAGTTTGTAGTTGTTGACTTCAAACCTCTCCGGAAGGCTAGGTGTCCACTTGCGAATTTTTCGCTCGTCAGAAATAGTGTAAAATGATAAAGTAAAGTTTTACATTAAATTGCGTACAAATGCGACCGATAAATCGCAGCAATCTTTCTGTAGCGTGAAAAAATAAAAAAGGATTCAGTCTAATCCACACGCATGAAAAGTAATATGTACATCAAATTCGCACGCGTGTAACTGTGCGTTGATACATATTTACGTGTTACATCAATTCGTTCATATTGAGCAGAATGTAGTTTACAGTTATTTATCCCAAAACTAAAATAATTTTTACTTTCTCTTGCCTATATGAATATATAGGAAGGAAAGTATTGTTTTCATGTCGATTTTTCGAAATCGAGTTTTCACCGGATCTATACGTTTTCAGACCCCCTGAACCCAAAAATCATGTTTTTAGCGATTGGTCTGTGTGTGTGTGTGTGTGTGTGTATACAAAATATATCAAGAACGGAACATCGTACGAACTTGAAACTTGAAACTTAAGTTTCATAACCTTACCGGACCCGACACGAACATTTTCATCAAAATCGGCCAACCGGAAGTAGTAGTTTATTCGTGTAATTTTTCACTTTTTTGTGATTTTCTCAAAAACTGGTCCTACGATTTTTTTAAAAATCGCGTGGTTTATTCAATTTTTTATTCTCTACAAGATAGGGTAGGCGCCATTTTTGCTGAAATTCTTGGTGAGGCTGTTTTCACGTAAAAACGTTGTTTTTTTTAAGATTACGGCTTTAATATGCATTTTAGCGAAAAAATTTATATAAGAAAAGTTGTAGAGAATTTAAAATTCTACAACTTTTATTTCAAGCATATTTTTGTATAACGCTTAGTTTAGCAGTAATTAGCGATTTTCTGATTTTTTCTCACGAAAACGTGTGGAAAATCGATTTTTGTAAGATTTCGGCCTTAGTATGCACTTCACGACAAAAGTATGTATAATCATACTTATAGGAAATTAAAGGATCTACAACTTTTATTTAGAGCATTTTTCTCTACAGAGCCTAGTTTAGCGTGAAAGTGATTTTCCGTATTTTTAAGCCAAACTGAGTTCGATTTTCATTTTGCGTCTTTCACTCATGATTAAAATAAGGTTATGTTTTTGAGGTTAGTTTTTTTTAATTTCTACTGTTTTATTACTAATGTTAGGTTTATTGTTAATTATTTGCATTGGCAAGAGAAAGTTGTGTGAGTGTTTCACACCAAATTTTTTAATTAATGTTCCTTACAATGTATTTTCAGTACAGTGTATTTTCAGAATGTGAACGTGCGTGTGTCGTAAAAGTGTATAAGTTATGTGTGTGCCAGCGGAGGGAAGAATTTAGATACAGCTTGCAAAGAGTGTAGATGTTCGTTCGTGTAGCA
Source organism: Catonia carolina (assembly GCA_035578175.1). Classification (NCBI taxonomy): domain Eukaryota; kingdom Metazoa; phylum Arthropoda; class Insecta; order Hemiptera; family Achilidae; genus Catonia; species Catonia carolina. The sequence goes on from JAQMRL010000016.1 coordinate 10,115,966, forward strand.
AAAAGTCTCAAACAAGAATTTGCTTGTACTATAGCTGATTTACTGGCCTGTCCACAGAGGTCAATGAAAGTAATGGACTTTAAAATTACTTTTTTACGCGATTTTGGTGGTGTAACACGGTCTTTAATACTATTAAAAAAATAGTGACTTGTTTCAGTGGATCCACCATTATCAGAGTACATAAAATTGAAACTGAAGTTTTAAAAAATTAATTAAAATTTTTCAGAACATGTTGTATTTTAAGTAATTTGTATATAAACCTATTAATGTCTTAATAATTTTTAAACAAATATTCTTTTGATTTCTAATTGCATTGGGTGTTTCTAAAATGCAACCACATAAAAAAAAGCATCCTTTAACAATAAAAACAGTGGATAGTTTAACAGAAATATTTGACACATCGCTGAATCATTATTTCGTTGAGTTTCATTGATTGGAACACTGCTAGTAATGAAAGTAATGGACTTTCACATTTGTTTTATTTTTTTATGCGGATTTGGTGGCGTTACACGGTCTTTAATAACGGGTGTTTTATTAAGGACGCAACCCTGATTATAAGAAGATAGTAGTATAATACATCGGTAAAATTTCTGTCCCCCAATCGTTATGTTGGCAACAGTGTACTCAAGGCCAACTACATAAGACAGTTAAAATGTTCCAGTCAAGCATTAGTGTGGTGACAGCAGTCGTTTCGTTATATTGTGTCGGCAATGGTTTTTTTCCAAGGAAGAACGCGTGTTTATTGTAGAGACTTACAAAGCGAGTAAATCTTACAAATGTGTGCAATATAAGTTTCAGTTGAAATTCCCACGTTCTGCCGTTCCGAATAAAGCGTCAATATTGCGTTTGATAAATAAATTCCGTAGAACTGGGAGTGTACTCGATGAGAAACCACCTCGCCAGCCAACAAAGTTAACCGCGGAAGTTCTCGAAGATTTGAAAAATCGTTTGACTCAATCACCTAAAAAATCGCTTAGAAGATTATCATCGCAAGCTGGGCTAACATTAACTGCTGTTTTCAGAGCTACGAAAAGTTACATTTGTATCCTTATCGCGTTGGCCTAACTCATGAACTGAAAGCTACAGACCATCAGAAACGATTACAATATTATCGGTGGTTTCGATCTTTGGTTGAAGAAAATGATATTCAATTGGTTTATTTTTATTTAGTGATGAGGAACAAAATTTTACACCGCTCAAGGAGAATAAAGTCACGCTGCCGTACCTTTACCGGTTGCACACATTTGTAAGATTTACTCGCTTTGTAAGTCTCTACAATAAAACACGCATTCTTCCTTGGAAAAAACCATTGCTGATACAATATAACGAAACGACTGTTGTCACCACACTAATGCTTGACTGGAACATTTTAACTGTCTTAGGTAGTTGGCCTTAAGTACAGTGTTGCCAATATACCGATTGGGGGACAGAAAATTTACCGATGTATTACTTCTATCTTCTTATAATCAGGGTTGCGTCCTTAATAAAACACCCGTTATTAAGTATTATAAAAACAGTGACATGTTTCAGTTTTTTTAATACCATTATCAGAGTACATAAAATTGAAACTTAAGTTTTTAAAACTTTATTTAGATTTTTCAGGAGATGTTGTATTTTCAGTCATTCGTATATAAACCTATTACGGTCTTAAGAATTTTTAAACGAATTTTCCTTTGATTTCTAATTGTACCGGGTGTTTCTAAAAAGCTACCACATAACAAAAGCATCCTTTATTAGTAAAAACAGTGAATAGTTCAACAGAAATATTTGACACATCACTGAATCCATTATTTCGTTGAGTTTCATTGATTGAAACACAGCTAGTTAGTGGTGCTCTCCTATAAGTAATTTAAGTAATTGTTTTTGTAATTTTGCTATCTGTTTCACTGGTTGTAGTCACAGTTGTAATTGCTATAAGAATAACTTAACTTGTGAAATCTTTGAGTGTTAATTTTTTTTATTTGTAAGTTATTTCATGAAAAATATTGTTCGATATTATTTCAGGTAATAATGATGGATATTGGAGCTGTAATCGCTGTTACCGAGTTTACACACACAAGAAAACATTGTCGAGGCATATACGTTTAGAATGTGGCGTCATACCGAAATTTCAGTGTCTTCAGTGCCCGTATAAAGCGAAACGTCGTGATCGATTATTAGTACATCAAGCTACAAGACATCATCAGTTTTTTAATATGTAAATTAAATGTAGATTACAGAATTGAACAAAAAACTGTACTTAAACCAGTTAATTTATTGTTTTTGTGTGTTAATAATATATTTTTGTTTAGAAATTTAATTGTAAAAATGTGTAATTCGTAACATTGTTTCTAAAGCTTTTCGGTAATTGTCTGTTTTCCGTCGCTGAGGTTGTTTGACATATAAGCATCTTTTTTATTCTCGTTTCAATCAACTTAAGATTACGAATTTTGCTGTGTTGCTGCTTTAATTAAATTTCTTCGTCAAGTTTTGATTTTAGAGCTTAACTATTCCTTATTATTTCCAACAATTAATTTTTTTTTCTTTCTTACAAAGCTTAATTTATGGTTTTTTGTTTTTTTATTAATTTTTTCTCCGAAAATACCTTGGGTTCTTTAATCGTTTTATTTATCTTTTAATAAAACAAAAAAATACAAGAACATAGGATACTTTTGTAATAGTTTCTTCGTCGTTCTGATTTTAGAACTTGGATTTTCTTTGTTCTCATTTTTTCTTTATTAATTCCAAAAATGCTTTTGTTTCATTCATTTCGGTTTATTGGTTTTTTTTATAATTTTTTCTCGGGGAAACCTTTATGTTCTTTAATTGTTTTATGTAGGCTATCTTTTAATTAAAAAAAACCCCGGTAACGTACAATTGAGGTACTTTTGTAACAGTTTCTTCGTCGAGTTCTTTTTTGAGAACTTTAGTTTTCTTTGTTCTCATTGTTTTTCTTTCTTATACAAAGCTTTACTTAGGTTTATTGTTTTCTTATAATTTTTCCTCTGGAAAACATCTATGTTGTTTAATTGTTTTACGTATCTTTGTTGTTTTATTGTTTTATTTTTATTGTTTTATTTATCTTTTAATTAAAAAAAAACCCGGTAACATACAATATTGAGGTACTTTTGTAACAGTTTCTTTGTCGAGTTCTTTTTTGAGAACTTTAGTTTTCTTTGTTCTCATTGTTTTTCTTTCTTACAAAGCTTTACTTAGGTTTATTGTTTTCTTATAATTTTTCCTCTGGAAAACATCTATATTGTTTAATTGTTTTACGTATCTTTGTTGTTTTGTTGTTTTATTTATCTTTTAATTAAAAAAAACCGGTAACATACAATTGAGGTACTTTTGTAACCGTTTCTTTGTCGAGTTCTTTTTTGAGAACTTTAGTTTTCTTTGTTCTCATTGTTTTTCTTTCTGACAAAGGTTTACTTAGGTTTATTGTTTTCTTATAATTTTTCCTCTGGAAAACATCTATGTTGTTTAATTGTTTTACGTATCTTTGTTGTTTTATTGTTTTATTTTTATTGTTTTATTTATCTTTTAATTAAAAAAAACCTGGTAACATACAATTGAGGTACTTTTGTAACAGTTTCTTCGTCGAGTGCTTATATGAGAACTTGAGTGTTCTTTTTTCTTATTGTTTTTCTTTCTTACAAATCTTTACTTAGGTTTATTGTTTTTATATAATTTTTCCTCTGGAAAACATCTATGTTGTTTAATTGTTTTACGTATCTTTTAATACATGGAAAAACAAGAACATCCGTGGGGTACTTTTACAGCAGTTACATCTCAAAGAAAGAAAATTAGGGTGTTGATTTAAAAATCATTTTGTTTTTTGAGAAATATTATAATTTTCCATATTTTCTTACCACGTATCTCAAGTTTATTTTAATCATCGGTTGTATGCTTTATGTTATGTGCCTTATTGTGTACAAAAATATTAGTTTACAGTAGCTACCTAATGTCTGAATAGATTGTGAGTGAAACGTAATTAATGATATGAAATTGGCCTGAATAAAGCAAACGTAGGACTACGTTTCAATTAGTATTAAAAGAGTTCAAGTATTCAAAGAGGTTGAAGTTAACTAAAATTGTATTTTTAAAATTTATTTATTTATTTTCATTATAAATAATTTTCAGCAAAAATATTTTTTGAAGGATTATGTTAATTATTGTGTTGTGCTTTTCTTTTGAAGTATGTAATTGTTCATATTTTATCAATTTATTCTTTTTATTTATTGTATAATTTATTTATCAGGATAAATTTATTCATTAATAAATTGTTATTTTAAAAGAACGGTGATTTAACTTATTTTTTTAAAGTTTCCTAGTTGTGTTTTTATATGTGTTGTCTACTACGTTTATAATATTGTGATAATTTCTTTTGCAAATTTCTCAGAAATGAATATCAAGTGGAAAATATAAAATTTAAAACATTATATTTACCCGTTACTCATGTAGTAAACTACTTATTTTGTATTAATCTCCAAAATTATCTTTGTTTAAATTTAAATTGTCTTCTAATAATAAGTTTATTCTCAATTTCAAGTATAACTGACGTATATTTAAAGACTGACTCGGCAACGGTGTTTTAATGTTTTAAAATACTTAATGTTTGTTCTAATAGTTTTTTTAAATTTATGTTAATAAGCTAGGGGAAGTTGGAGTATTAAATTTGCTTTTTTTGAGGCAGTAGTCTGTACATACAAGAAGTTTGGGAATTCTGCTATCTAGGGAGTAAAATAACAAGGATGTTATTATTGCTTTATGTTATAAAGCAATAATTACAAGCGATATCAAAAGTAGGATTGCTCAAGCTAGAAAAGCCTTTGAAATAAACAGCTTTCTGACTTACTGACGAACATTGACTTACAGAAAAATTTCTTTAAACACTATCTATGGAGTGTAGCATTATACAGGAGTGAAACGTGGGTGATAAGGGCTGTAGAAAGGAAGAGGATGGAAGCTTTTGAAATGTGGTGTTATAGGAAAATGTTGAAGATTTTCAAGCCTGTTTGGAAGTACAGCGCTCAGCTTTGGGGTACATCCAGCAAATCCAATTTAGAAATAATACAACGTTTCCAAAATAAAGTATTAAGATCGATGAGTAACGCTGGGTGGTTTATAAGAAACTCGGAAGTACATGACCATCTTCAAATCCGTACCATAACAGAAGAAATAAGAGAGCTGAGCCTACGGTACCAGCTTAAATTAAACGATCACCACAACCACCTGGCATTAAATTTGTTAGACAACATAAAGGAAACGAAGCGCCTCAAAAGATATCACATCCTTGACTTAGGCCAACATTTTTAATCCGTACACGAAATTAAATTCACCATTCATTTTCATCACTACTTTTTAATCTAAAGTGAAATTTGAAAATTTTATTTTATTTTACTTTTCTATTGTTTACTTCTTTTACATTGTTATTGTTAATTTTGTAACTTTGCAACTTTTCTTAGTTTGTTATTAACTTTATTTTCTAATTTATTTAGTTGACGTGAGAGATAAGGCTGTCTACTTCACTCACGTCAGTTTAGTTCTGTTATAATGATTTGCTTAAAGCGACATTGTAAAGGCTGATTGTAAATAAATAAGTTAAATAAACGAAACAAAAATGGTAGTAGGGGAGAGTAGCAAATATGGAATACCATTTTCATTTTTTCATTTTCCTTGGTTCCTATGACTTTTTTGAAATTACGTGAATTTTATATCAATTGTAGAAATAGTTTATTTCACATCTAGAAAATAAAAAATCTTAAATTTACAAATTTAATTTTTAAAAAAAACTTTCTTTAGCGACATTATTTTTACAATTCACAAAATAGGATCTTAATATGGAATAGATTGGGTTATAATTTGGAATACTTGGAATAGATACATAATTTGCCTACAAAGTTTTTAAAGCACCAAAGTATTAGTCCAATCAGTTTATTTACAGTAATCAAAAACAAAATACAACCTTTCAGTACTAGTGCATTGTTCATGATATCAATTATTACACCTCAAGCATTGAATCCACTTTTCACCTTTTTTATCTTCATTGTAATCAACTTGACAAAAACATGCTGTATTTGGTCTGTTTGAATCCGGTAGTTGTTTCTGTCGGTAAAACCAATGGTGCGAGAAAATCAGGATTTCCAACGTCCTGTCTGGAAAAACACTAGTATTCCATAATAAGACCCTATTCCATATATGGCTCCTTTCCCCTACTTACCGCTGAGAAAAAAGTGTTGTTGGCGTCTTAGGGTACGTCCATAGTGCACCCGCTTCTCGCTTTTTTCTTACCGGTTTGACCGCGGCAGACTCTACCCGCTTCGTGAACCTGCGCGATTGTAGCCGGTGGTGGTCATAGAGCACCGGTTGCGAGAAAACGAGAACGTGTCGCTTTTTCTCAGTTGGCATCATGGAGCTATCACGTGAAGATCTGTTGTGTGTTTTATTAGCTAGTGATAATGTTCATTTGAAACTTAAAAAAAAAGAACTACCAACGTTCATGAAATTAATAGGTCGCGCCGTGAAATTGGTGAATACCATTCGTTATTTAAACAACTCACGGCTCACCCCGAAAAATTTTACATTAATCATTATAATATAAAATCCATCATATTAACTTAAAATTAACAAAATTTGTGGTTTCTCATGGTTATTATCGGATTTTATTTTAAATATTACACTAAAAAATGTATTAACTTCATGACTGATTTGAGTGAATAAAGGAGTTATGTGCGCATTTTTTCCTACTTTATTGTGGATAAAGGTGTCAAGTACACATAGTACCTTTATCCACAAATTAATGTCAGTTTGACTTGTAGTTAACACCTTCACCTTCTAGTATCTTATTAATGGAAGCAGATAGAGATTTCTGTGTTAGTGCTATAGAAAAATATGCTCATAAAACCTTCATTTCTGATGAAAACTCAATTTCTGTGAAAATGTCAGTTAACACCTTTATCCACTGACCCCTTCAATTGTATTTTATCATTTATATCTAGATAATAAGATACGGCAAGCTTACATGACTGCCGTGCTGAGTAGTAAGTACCTAAGAAAAAATATTTGTTTTGTAGTACGAGGTAATTTTATGTATGTAAAATAAATATTTTTATAAATTATGTTAATTTCTCACTTACCGTCTTCTACACCCATCTCGACAGCTATGTCCCGCCATGCCTTGTCCACTGTGTTGCGGTTTGCGTGGCCCTTCAATCGTTTGTCCCATATTACACTATTTAAAAACACTTTCGAAATTAAAATGTCTTTATCCACTTCCATCTTGGCTTTTCTATTAATATCAATGTGATGAAAACAAAAGAAAAACAAGAGAACAACCACTGCGTCGGAAATTGTACACTGAACTGATCGAGCAGGGGAAGCGAGAAGCGAGAAAAAGAAACAATAATTCATTCCGGTAAACGCTGGTAAAAGCGTTTGAGCCGGTTAAAGCTGGCTGGCAGGCACACTATGGCCACACGTGTACATTTCTCCAAACATTTTTCCCCCGCTAGTCTGCCACGATAAAGCGAGAAGCGAGAAGCGGTGCACTATGGACATACCCTAAAGCATGCGTCGGTAGTCTACCTTTAACCTATCAAGATATAAAATTAATATTTCCGACCTGTGACTTGTGTTTTTTAATGTGTATCATCATTTGTAATAATAGTGTGTTATTTAATGTTAACAATGATGTTTACAGGTAGTTTTGATTGTCTTCAAGAAATGTTTACGAACAATTCGGACCTAGTTGACTACTCAAAAATTAAATACCATTGTCATCAGTGTACAAAATGTTATATTCATAAAAGAAATTTGGCGAGGCATTTAAAATTCGAGTGCGGTCTGGCACCTCAGTTTCAATGTCCCGAATGTACGTACAAAACTAAAAGGCGAGAAAGTCTTACTAAACATCTTTTAATGATTCATAATGTTCAAACTGTTTCGTAATGAATAATATTTATATAAATTTCATTATTTTGTATATAATTTGTTTTAAAATTTGTTGTTTAATAATAAAAAAATAATACTATTTTATTCAATAATTTTTATTATTCGAGGGTCGCTTCTTTCGACCTCAAATAGGCTATAAATAAAAGATAAGTGGATATAGAAAAAAATGTTTTATTTCTAAACTTTACGTATACTTATCGCTACTTTTCCACATAATCACCTTGACAATTGAAGCATTTGTCGTATCTGTGGACATGTTTCCAATATGCTCTTCGTAAAATGTTGTCGCCAATGAATTAAAATGAAGTCTTGAAGCTTCTCGTTGTGTTTTTTGTGGAATTTATGCAGTCAGGGATCACGATTAATGCAGTTGTTTATGGTAAAACTATACAAAGTTTGCGGAGACCTATTCAAAACAAAAGAATAGGTGTGCTGATTTTTGGAATTGTTCTGATCCATGAAAACGTTCGCCCTCATTGTGCTGGTGGAACTCAACAACTCCTTGAGTAATTTCAGTGGGATATTTTCGATGAACCACCAAACAATCCCGATCTAGCACCGAGTGACATCTATCTATTTTCTGAACTGTAGAAATGGCTAGGAGGACGGCTCGATTAATGAAAAGCTTCAAGATAACGTCTACAGTTCAGCCGTTCTTAGTTTGCTCCTACTGTCAACAAACAAAAGCCAGCTACTACAGGGTGCACGATAGAGTCTACAACTTTACAGATGTCGTATTCCTATTAAGTTAACTATCTTTTAAATTATAAGTACTTAAAGTACTAAAAACATCAGTCATGATATAATGTAGGCCTAATAATTTCATTTAAAAAAATACTTTTAAAAGTATTATGTATTTAAATACTTTTGAAAGTATTTTGTAGTTACTTTTTAATCAGCGTGTACACATTTTGATATAATGCGCATGGTCAGTGACGTCATGATTTGTTTACATTAGGAGCAAACTAAGAGAGGCTGGACTGTAGACTCATTTAAATTCATTGGTGGCAACAGTTTATGAGAAGAGGTTAGTGGAAAGCTCGTCCACAGGTACGACAAAGGTGCTTCAATCGTCAAAGAAATTATGTCAAAAAGTAGCCTATGAAATTTATATTTAACCTTTAGTAAGTAAACATTTTTTCTATATTCACTTGCCAATTTTTATGGCTTTTCGGACGTTGAAAAAAACGACCTCGTAATATTTATTTACCCTTCTGTTCCTTACTTACGAATTCGTTTGATTTTTCATTGGTATCTTTACCAAGTGAGAAGATATATTTTGTAGCTTTGATCTCTTTACAAAGTGCATCTGTATACTTAGATTACTTGTTATGTAAAAGTTTAGGTTCTAAAATGTTTTCTAGTTTCTACAACATACTTTATTTTGTATTGTACCTGTTGATTTATCTTCAACGTTTATGTTCATCTTGGATCTATTAAATTAAAATACACTAAATGATTTTAATTAGGGTTTTCCAAAAAATTGAACTGGTAAACAGAGTCTACTTTGCTAGTTTAAATTTTTTTAATAAATTAATTAATAATTAGGAACAAAAATGAAAATATACGTTTGTTTGATGTGCTGATTTGTCATCTATGAAACTTGGACTTCGTCCGAAACGTGTTAAAAGGTTTAAAAAAAGTTTCAAATTAGGTTTATTGGACCGGTAAAAGAAGTAGATGACGATTGAGTACTTATAAAAATGGAGAACTAAATATTCTGAAAGGAGACATCCGTTTTTAAAGAACCAAAGATTTAAATGGTTGGGGTACATTAAGAGAATACTTAACAATGATGTTTAATATTTCGTAAGGAAAGTCTGTACAAGAGTAAAGGAGGGGCAGTACTAAGAAGAGATGATGGGTAATGTTATAAATAATTTTATTTCGATGGGAAAAAAAAGGTTGAAGGTTGTTAGTAACGAATAGAGAAGATGGTAGTCGAAGCCAAAGCCCAGCAAAGGCTGTAGAGCTGCAATATGAAGATTATAATTCACGTGTTTAGGCCTTGTTGTTAACTGAATTGGAGTATAAATTCAGTTCAACGTGCATTAGGTTGAAAATAAATAGATACGACGTTAGTTCAAACAATTTAAAGAAACTGTATCGGTTATAAAGCATAAATCAACTGGCAGACAGATTTCCACATCGATGATTGCCCGGAAAGGACCTATTATACCCTGGCCTCCAAGAAGTCCAGACCTGACGTGACACCTTGCGAGTTTTTCTTGTGGGGGTACATAAAAAACATTGTTTATTCAAAAAATATTCGTAAACTAAATTATATTTTTAAAGGAAAGAATTAATGAATCATTGACAACCGTTTAAGAACATATGTTACGATCGAAGACATTTACAGAGCGACGGATAATGAACATATTGAAATTTATTACTTACTGTAAAATAACTGTTTCGGACCACAGATTCGATTAATAAACAACTAGTGACTATATTACTCTTAGTATTTCTGTTTTCATTTTAATCCTCATATTCAAATCCCTCCATTCTTTTATGATGACTGTACATTTATTTATTTACTTGAATTGGATTGTTTTCAACAGACCAACTACGACCCAATTACAGAAACAATATTTCATTACAGAGCAAATAAAATATTTAAAAGGAAAAAGAAAAGAAAAGAATACAAACAAAAACTGTCAATAATGCAAACAGAATTAAATATACTTAAACAGTATTATAGACAAAGGTTTTACAATAATTTACTGATAAATTAATCATGATAGAGATCCAAAACAAAAAACAAAAAAATTAACTCACACATAATGTGGAATTTCGTGATAACTTACGACTTGAAATACATACGAATGGCTGACCTATACCATGCTCGGCTTTGACAAAATGGATCTAGTATATGACGACAGTTTGGACTGGATTAATTAAATACTTAATTAAGGAAAAGAAAACGTTTTAACCTTGTAGAGGCCGAAACGCGTTGTGATTGATTTTATTAAATTGGTGAAAGAGGATTCCAAGTGGGTTTGAATGAAATCAATTCAGGTTACGTTACTACGATGCCTTTTTTTTATTTAATTAGTGAAATTTTTGGTGAATTTTAATAGGTGTTGGTAGCAATGGTAATTATTGTAGTATTTAAACACACATGTATGCACGTCAAGTGTGTATTGCCTACTAACATTTTTATTGGTTTTTACTTGTGTTATTTGTTATCTATGTTGCGTCATTTGAGAACGTAAGTCGTTTTAGCCGTTAGCCGTTTTCCTGAGAAAAATTTAAGTATATTGTAATACATAAGTTTAGGTCCTTTTGGGATCTACGTATTATAAATAGTAAGCAAATGTCCTTTAAAAACTTATTCTAGTTGTTTATTTACAAGATTATTATTACAATTAAATTACTAAGTAAATCTTTTTTAATGCATCTTGCAGCTTGGCTAAATTAGCTAGAACAACGAGGTGTGGCTATTAAATAACGAGACTGACGTTGTAAAAAATTTAATTTTAATTTTATACTTAATCACTTGCTGTCACTTTCAATATACACTCCTTCTCTATCCCTACTAGGCTCCATGCGAATTTTCTATTGTTGGAAACAGTGCTGGAAGTCATCTTCTGTCAGCTCCTTCAGGACACATCCCGCTCAAAAATGTTTGAAAGGAAGCTCGCAAAAATGTTTGTTCTGACACGTTGTACGCGATTAAAAATTACCCAAATTTTTTGGAAACTATAATAATAGGGCTACGTTTGTGATGAAACGTGATTTTTTACTTATGATCCGAAAACGAAGCACCAATCCATGCACTGGAAGAGCCGAACTTCAACGAGAGCCAAAAAAGCTGGAATGAGCAACTCAAAATTTAAAGCAATGATGATTGTTTGTTTTATATCCAAGGGATTGTGCACCTTCACTGAGTTCCTGAAGGTCAAACAATTAATGAATATTACTACCTTGAGGTACTTTCAAAGAGTAAGGAAAAAACGCCCCGAAATGTGGAAGGACAAATCATGGGTTCTCCACCAAGACAATGCGCCAGCTCATTCCGCGTTATCTGTCAAGAAGTGCCTAGCCAAGTACAGTATCTCAGTGTTAGAACATCCACCTTATTCACCAGATCTTGCGCTATATGACTTCTACCTGTTCGCTTAGGTGAAATCTGCATTAAAAAGAAAAAAATTTATGTCTGTGGAAGCTGTAAAAGAGAAAGCGGCACGTGTCCTGAAGGAGCTGACAGAAGATGACTTCCAGCACTGTTTCCAACAATGGGAAATTTGCATGGAGCGTTGTAGGGATAGAGAAGGAGTGTATATTGAAGGTGAGTATAAGTGATTATGTATAAAATTAAAATAAAATTTTTTACGACGTCAGTCTCGTTATTTAAAAGCCACACCTCGTATGTTTAAAAAGTTCATAATACTCTGTTACATTTAAGCCTAGGTTCCGGGATCTTGGTTTAATAAATAATAAAGAAAGATTTAATAAATTAATTTTGTCAATTATTTAGTGACATAATAATATAATTTTGTGATGATCAAGTGATGATGACAGTTTGCCTACTTTTAAAAATATAATCACATAAATTAAAAAGAATAAGAAACTTAAGCTTAACCAACTTGACTAACTAGATGACTGTTTTTAGAATAAAAACGACTATAGGTATCAGACGAACTAATGTCCCATAGCCGAGCGAGTGAGAGGGAGATATGTGGCATAACTACGCATGCGCTCAAAGGTCTCTACCGTTATAATCCAAATCTGAAAACATACTACAGTCGTTATCTTGCTTGTTAGTTTACTGCATGCATAAACGCTTGCTCACAACAATGAGTAAAATTCAAGACAGTGTTATTGGAACGGCGCGTATGGCTTGAGAGCGTTATGCATTCTCTCACTCCCACGGCTAGGGGACATTAGTTCATCTGAATACTGTACCTGTTCACAAACATTTGTTATCACCCACACGCACTTACACTATTTCAAACGCCTGCACACGTACTTTCCATTCACAAGTTCAGTAATTGATTGCCCTAATTCAAAGGTACTAATTTTTTTCCTACCTGCGGTCGATAGTAATCTAGACCATTCAAACACTTTTCCTATTTTAATGGAACATCGTTGAAAGAATCAAAACAATAAACATATCCATCTACTATATTCTATTTCCTGAAGTTTCTTTTTCAAAACATCTCATTATTCGAAGTTCACTATCGATGTTCAACCTACTTCACCCCTTTCGATATACAATTGTTACAATAAACCGTTTACATTAACCATTTCTAGACTATTTACGAACTCAAGTTGAGTATCAGCTTTGTTTTTTGGGCTTTTGTTGTTGTTTAGGTCATCATTCGAAAGGCTGGTTTGTACCTCTAGAGGTTTTACTAAGTAAAAAGAGGAATGAGATGGTTTACAACTGCCTTTCTCTCTGAGTGGAAAAGTATGCTTATCAGCATGCCAGGCCCTCTGAAAAGCATCTACTTTCCACCCTGCAAATGATAATGAAATTCATTACTCTCCGAAGAGATGACTCTTGACTAGTGTCTTTTACACCTCTACCTCTTCTGTTCTGAAATACTTGTAATTGAATTTTCTTATCTAGTCTTGACTGTTTTGTAATTAGTCATTTATTTAGCTGACCTTGTGATAGCCCTTCATATTTTCGTATGGATTCGAAATAACTAATATCATGGGTTGTTAAAAGAAAAATTAAGTAAAGATATATTTTATTGAAAATTACGAATTTAACAAAAAGTCCGGTTGTAAATCAAACAAATCTGCTTTTATAAATAATTTTCAAAACATTTAGACGTACAATTTTAATTATTAATGGGTAATATAAACCAAAAATATGATATTTTCTGTAGTGTGCCTTCCATTCTCAAATGACGATTTTATTCATTTTTAATAATTTTATTTGTTAAGTTTAAATCTTTATTGACAATTATAATATTATGGTCATGTTATATTTCAGATATTTTCCTTATGGATGACAATAGAAATAGAGATTTAACCCGATCCGTAGTTCTGGATAAGCAGGAGAGTTTAAAAGGGACCGGTAATAATGAGAATAATAATGCGTTGTATCAATGTCACCAGTGTAACAAATTTTATCAGTATAAAGGCACTTTGATGAGACATCTGAAATTCGAATGCGGAATGCAACCGCAGTTTCATTGTATCATTTGTACATACTGTTGTAAACGGAAGGATCATCTTTGTCGACATTATGCTTTTGTTCATAATATCCGCGATAACTCTCTTATTAATTGTTAGAAATTTTATTTTAATTATTTTTTACCTGTAAAAGACCAGTTTCTTCTATTTCTGCGATAGGGTTCTCTTCAGAAAAGATCGGGTGTGAAACACCTACACAACTTTCTCTTGCCACTCCAAATAAGTAACAATATAAACTAACATTAGTAATAAAACATTAGAAATAAACAAAAAACTAACCTCAAAAAATATAATCTTATTTTAATCTTGAGTGAAAGACAAAGTAAAAATCAACCTAAGTATAGCTTAAAAATACGGAAAAACTCTTTCTCGCTAAACTAGGCTCTGTAGAGAAAAATGCTCTAAATTAAAGTCGTACTAGATCTTTTAATTTCCTATAAATTTGATTATACTTTTTTGTTGTAAAATGCATAATAAGGCTGGAAATCTTTAAAAAATCAATGTTTATACACGATTTCGTGAGAAAAAAAACGGAAAATCGCTAATTACCTCTAAACTAAGCGTTATACAAAAAAATGTTTAAAATAAAAGTTGTAGAATTTTAAATTCTCTACAACTTTTATTATGTACATTTATGCGCTAAATTGCGTATTAAAGTCGTAAATTTAAAAAAAACAAGTTTTTTTTACGAGAAAACGGCCTCACTAAGAATTTCAGCAGACATGGCGCCTACACTATCTTGTAGAGCATCAAAAATGTAGTAAATCAGGCGTTTTAAAAAAAATCGTAGGAGCCGTTTTTAAAAAAAATCGCAAAAAGTCAAAAATGACACGAATAAACTACTACTTCCGGTTGACCGATTTTGATTAAACGTTCGTGTCGGGTCCTCTAGTGGTATCTAATTGAAGTTCAAGTTCGTACAATGTTTCGTTCTTGAAATATCCTGTTCGCACACACACACACACACACCAGTGAAAATGACACGAATAAACTACTACTTTTGGTTGACCGACTTTGATGAAACGTTCCTGTCGGGTCCTCTAGTGGTTTCAAGTTAAGTTTCAAGTTCGTACGATGTTTCGTTCTTGAGATATTCTGTAGTCATAACAATAAAAACGTGTTATTACACTAACATATTCAATTTTAGAGTACCGTATGTACAGATTTTAAATTTGGGTCATCCAATATCTTGTTGATTTTACAACAGGAGATTTTTAAAAATTGTTATTAATTTTTCATGGATTTAATTATATAATATTATTGTACCTAGAAGTAAAAAATAGTTTGCTAATTTCAACATTTAGGGTGCCAGGAAAACGGGTTTATGTCATGGTCAAAATAAAATAAATTAGTATTCTGAATTTGAAATTAATACGGCGGCAAACGAACACGAGCAAAGTTAAAAAAAAACAGGTTTTTTTGTCTGGAAACGGAGTGAAAAAATGTTGCGTTCAACCCCTTGACCAAGATTATGAGTTTTTTAAAATAAAGGAGACTAGCCGAAAGTAACTTTCCTGCAATCCTAATACCTAAACTCATTAGTCTGAGTGTAGCCATGTGAAAGTTATAAATTTTTTATTAAAATTTTGCCTACATTTAACTTTTTTTTAAACAGAAAAGTAGAATAAAATGAGTTGTATAAGAGATAGAGAAGTGGAATGTGTGCTGAAATACTACTTTTGTCCTTATACATTTGCTGGACTTTTTTTTATCATCAGTCTCTCGACAGGTTTGATGCAGTTCTCCAAGCTGTTCTATCTTGGGCAAGTCGTTTCATATCTACATACTTGTAACACCCTACATCTTTTGTAATTTGCTTTATATATTCTAATCTTTGCCTCCCCCTACAATTCACTCCCTCAATATTACCCTTCATTATTGATAGCCCAATACCTGGATGTCTTAAGATATGCCCCACTAGCCTATCCCTTCTTCTGGTAAGATGCTTCCATATACTTCTTTTTTCATCCACTCGCCTAAGAACCTCTAAATTACTTATTTGGGTAATATTTTACATTGTGTAGTTCCATTGATTTACAGATTAGGAAAAATTTCTTAAAACATTATGTTTGGAGTGTAGCATAATACGGGAGTGAAACGTGGGTGATAGGGGCTGTAGAATTAAAGAGAATAGAAGCTTTTAAAATGTGGTGTTATAGGAAAATGTTAATGATTATGTGGGTGGACAAAATAAGTAATTTAGAGGTTCTTAGGCGAGTGGATGAAAAAAGAAGTATATGGAAGCATCTTACCAGAAGAAGGGATAGGCTAGTGGGGCATATCTTAAGATGTCCAGGTATTGGGCTATCAATAATGGAGGGTAATATTGAGGAAGTGAATTGTAGGGGGAGGCAAAGATTAGAATATATAAAGCAAATTACGAAAGATGTAGGGTGTGTTACAGGTGTGTATATATGAAACGACTTGCGCAAGATAGAACAGCTTAGAGAACTGCATCAAACCAGTCGAGAGACTGATGACAAAAAAAAGTTCAGCAAATATATTAGGAAAAAACCCAGTAATGTGAAAAGTAGCGGTGTCCTTAACCTTTAACAGACACTGTAAGGTAATTTTTGAAAATAAAAGAATAATGACCGCCACCGTGGTGTATTGACTGGCGCGCCAGTTTACAAAATTGAAAGTCTCGGGTTCGATTCCCGACTACGGTCTGGAAATTTTACCACGTTCCATAAACCCACCGTTACAGTACCAAAAAATATTGCAGTCGATAATAACCAAGCTGTTGATGCGACTTTAAATAAACTAAAAAATAAAATTTAAAAGTTTTTCCGGTCTACTGAAAAATTTTATTTTTGACTTTTACTCTTTTCCCTAGCACCCAAGACATTTTTATTGATAGTTTTAATTTTTTTTAAGTTACCGTTTAGATTAAGGAAAATGGAAAGTTTTAACCTGATCAGAATGATAGACTGTATGAAAAATAAAATTACTTTTAAAGTATAAAAAAATGAATATTGTATTTTTTAATTTTAATTTAATTTGTAAACGGTGTATCAAAAAATGTATGGTTATTTTTTAATTGGTCATTGCAAAATATTGTGTATTTTTATATGTATGGTTAAGGTTGGTTAATTTAGTTATTTTTGTAATAAATTGTTGTATGATACTATATAAGTTTTTCTTTATTATTAATTTTTAATTTATTCTGTTGTTTAATTGTTTTGTGCTCTTAAAGATAAGTTATTATAAATATTTTACGTATACAGGATAGTTTGTTATTAATTAGGGAAACCGTACCTGCTTTTTCTCCTACATTAATTTTTTTTTTTTTATTGAGTGATGATGCCTACATAATCTTTGGGCTTGTGCGTAGGTAATGATATGTGGTGATTTACAGATGAAAAAAATGCCAGACCTAACCGGGAATCGAACTTGGGACCCCGACGTAGTAGCCAGTTGCGCTGACATTTTAAAATATTTTAACATTTTTAAAAAGCAACTCATTTTTTTACAATACTGTAGAATCTCAGTAGTCCGGCCTTTTCGGGACCGAGAGGGTGCCGGATTACTGGATGTGTTGGAATTTCGCAACTATAAATTATAAATTTAAATAAAAAAGGAATATGCATTGATTTCTTTGTGATTTTAAATTAAATAAACTAATTAAAAAAGGTTTGCCGAGTACGTCTGTAGTAAATGTACAAAACATAAATTTATCGGCTATTGACATCGCATAGTGCGGTGTGGGGGTGCTCGTGTTCTGAGAATTACGTTTCGTTGTCAATTCAGCATGAAGTATAGAGTATGGTCCAGTTCTGAGTTTTGGATAAAAGGCCAAAAATTATTCCATTTAATAATAATTACGGTCTGCTTATTAATTTCTTTAATCAAATCCTAAATATACATGTTATATTAAATTGCCGTAATTAGGTCGAGTTGATTTCCCTAATTCAATTTAAATCTTTTACCAAAATCTGTCCTGGGTGAGGTTTCATACTTTTAGGCCTAATATTTTAAGGGCCGGATTACTGTAGGTGTCGGACTACTGCACGGCCGGACTACCGAGATTTTATTGTACTTATTATTTTTAAATACCAGCATCTATTTTTTTTGTAAAATTTGGTGAAATACAAAATTTAAGGCATTTTTCATGAATTTCACCATAAACTCAACCGTATGGGAGCTGCAACCTGTCAAATATAACCAAAATAGTAACTAAACATATTTACTTATGTTATTTAATTAGATTTTATGACCCACTGCCTTGGTCTAGAGGGAAAATCTTCGCCGCGAGTCAGCTGTTAAACAGTTGATTTTCCAGTTGAAGGTTCCTGGTTCAAATCCTTGTGTAAAGGTACCTGTACTAGAATTTGAACCAGGAACCTTTTATACGGATACATAGTTTTTCATACTTTTATACAGATTTGAAAACTAGACAGTCGTTGCGGTTGTACTTTGATGGCTGCGGTTCAATTAACCATATACTCTCAGGAATGTTCGGCCTGGGTCTGTATAAGACTTCGCATCATTTATTCGTCATACACATCATCCTCATCTCATTGGCTGATGGAATGAAATTGATTACTCAGAGAGAAGATAACTGTAACTAGTGTATTTTACACCTCTTCCTCTTCTGTTCTTAAATGTTTCAGTTATTTAATTGGCTGACCATATGATATGAAACACAACTAATTTTTTTTGTAGCCCTGGAACTAGCAGATCGAATTCAAATAATTTAACACTTTTCCTGCCTGTTGTGGGGAAAATTATTAAATTAAGTTGTAAATAATTACTGTAAGTAACTTGTAATATAATATATTGTACTTTTAAGTTGTATTTCTTGGGAAACATTTTGGTAGCACATTACATGAGATCGATTATTTATTTATATCGGACAGGTTGTTTAAATTATCTTTTTAAAATTTAAATCCCGGTGAGAATAATAGCCTACTGCTTGTAATTAATGATAAATTTATTTCTACAGTAGTGCTTTTTGATCGGTGGTAGATTATTTAGTCATTTCATTCGCGCCATCTTTAAAGAGGTGTGGCTATTAAATAACGAGACTGACGTAAAAAATTTTATTTTTATTTTATACATAATCACTTATTGTCACCTTCAATATGTACTCCTTTTCTATCCCTAAAACGCTCCATGCGAATTTTCCATTGTTGGAAAAAGTGCTGGAAGTCATCTTCTGTCAGCTCCTTCAGGACACGTGCCGCTTTCTCTTTTACAGCTTCCACAGACTCAAATCTTGCCCTTTTAATGCTGATTTCACCGTAGGGAACAGGTAGAATTCACATCTGGTGAATAAGGTGGATGTTCTAACACTGAGATGCTGTACTTGGCTTTGAACCTCTTGCAGATAACGCGGAATGAGCTGGCGCATTGTCTTGGTGGAGAACCAATGATTTGTCCTTCCACATTTCGGGGCGTTTTTTCCTTACTCTTTGATTTAGTTTAGAAAGTACCTCAAGGTAATAATATGGATTAATTGTTTGACCTTCAGGAACCCAGTGAAGGTACACAATCACATGGATATCAAAAAAACAATCATCATTGCTTTAAATTGCTCATTCGAGCTTTTTTGGCTCCCGATGAAGTTCGGCTCTTCCAGTGCACGGATTAGCGCTTCGTTTCCGGATCATAAGTAAAAAACCACGTTTCATCACATGTTATTATCTTCTACCTGTTCCCTAAGGTGAAATCTGCATTAAAAGGGACAAGATTTGAATCTGTGGAAGCCGTAAAATAGAAAGCAGCACGTGTTCTGAAGGAGCTGATAGAAGATGACTTCCAGCCCTGTTTACAACAATGGAAAATTCACATGGAGCGTTGTAGGGATAGAGAAGGAGTGTATATTAAAGGTGACAAGAAGTGATTATGTATAAAATTAAAATTAAAGTTTTTACGTCAGTCTTGTATTTTAATAGCCACACCTCGTATGTCTGTTCCTTTATTTATTTGTAATTTTTGTCTCCATCGAAAAACCATAATTAGGTTTATAATAAACCATGCGAAGTATTTTATCGGAAGAATTAGGAATTGCGCTGTATAATACGTATTTATAAGTAGCGAATTTACTCATTACCCATCCATCAAAATAAAACAGGTCGTGCTGCTAACGATTCGATATTTCACCCAATCCGAAAATACTTATGAGACTATTCGGAATCTTGTATATTATTTTTAATTTGTTTTTAACGGAAAACAAAATTTGGAGGCCCTGAAATAGCCCCTACGGAAACCCTTAACAAACTTATTCAATTTTTTCTAACGTATTTTTTACTTAAATAACATCAAAATGTTACTTTGGTAATCAGCCGAAAGGCTAATTTTAACCCCTAGAGGCTTTTTTAAGTTAAACGTGGAGTGAGGTGGTTTTTCAGTGCCTTCCTCACTGAGTGGAAAAGTATGCTTGTCAGCATACCAGGCCTTTTGAAAAGCATCTTTCCTCCTTGCAAATGACACCTTCACTTTATTCACCACAGGTTCTGGCTGTTTAATGAAATTCACTACTCTCAAGAAGTAATGAAATTACTTCTTGAAATGAATGAAATTACTTCTTGAATGGTGGAAATACAGAGGTGTAAATGCTTCCTTCGTATAATTGGATGACCGTGTTATAAGAAACAGAACGAGCAGATCGACTGTAAATAATTTAACACTCCCCCCTTCTGTTATAAGCAACATCAAAATATAACGTTGATAAGATTAATTTTACAAGTTTTAAGCATTATCACATTTAAAATGTATACTAATGTTTCAACCAATGAACATTCGAAAATTTCTATTTTATTTTAGGTCGTTTTGTTTTTTGAAAATTAGTTTTCTTTTGGGTGGTGGTCAATGTTTTTCCTCTCAAAAGTGTACTATGTAAGAATTTTTTGTTAAGTTATTTTATTTTATTTTTTATTATGTTACGGTTTAGATTTTTTTGGAGTGATAACTATTTTTATCACTTAAATTTGTGTACAGTTTATGAGATTGTAGAAAATTTATGAAGTTTTTTTTATTGTGTTTCATTGGTATCTCGATTTCATTGATTGTATTTTTTTGTTCACAGATATTCACGATTTGTTAATGTTGGAGCTAAACGATGATTTGAACAACACCATAAATGCCACGGTTAATTTAAATTCGCCTAATTTCCAATGTCATCAATGCATGAAAATTTACGTCCACCAACGAAATTTATGGCGACATTTAAAATTTGAATGTGGTGTCCAACCTCAGTTTTGTTGTAGCGAGTGCAGTTTCAAATCGAAACGCAAAGATAGACTTGCCAGACATTTATTTGAAATTCACGGAGTCTATAATACCAGTAGTACCGCTTCTTCTATTTCTACTAATACTGCTAGTACTTCTACTTCTTCTACTGATGCTTCTACTACTACTACTACGACAACTACTACTACTACTACTTCAACAATAGCTACTACTACTACGGCTGTTTCTTCTCCTGCCAATTCTGCTAATTGTCAATAATGATAGTCTTAATTATTATCATCATCATAAACAATACGGAAAGGGTCTCCTGGCCTGTCCCAGCTTCTTTTCGAATTGCTCTCAGGAGACTTCCGTGGAGTATAGGACATGTCAAGAAGTTATACATATTTCAAACACACACAGATCTACTAACTATTGTTTAGAAAGAAATTCTTGTACACGATAAAAAGTTTCACCAATCAAGTAATTTTTCAAATTTTTTCTAAAGGATCCAAATTATAGCAACATTTTAAAAATTGCTGTAATTTATTGATGTATTTTCTGCCCGCATAAGTCTGTATTTGTTGGAACAATTTAGTGTTGTGGTTAACCACATAATAATCGTTTCTGTTTATTGTGTTAGTTTTGTGGTAACATTATTTGTTTAACGATGGATTGAATTTTTTATATTTAAATCTGCATAATCTACTTAGTTTTATTATATCGTTTATTCATGTTTTTCTAAGATTTTTAACTCCATCTACTTTTAAAAAGTGTTTTATCAACCTGAAATTTCCCTGCTGGTTAATCACAACATTGTTATCAAAGTTAGTACGAAATTTACTTTTAAGGAAAACAATTTTATATATAGTAACTTTTGTCCGGATATGTGGTAACGAATGAGATATCTCGGAAAACTGTTATTATTTGTTTTTTAATTTTTTAATTTGGTACACGTAGTATGAAAAATTGTGTTGACGAAAATAAATTTATTTATTATTCGGAGCAGATCTGTCGGCGTGTGTAGATTTTATTACTCTCCGCCATCACTGCTCCTACTTTTTGAGCTAGTATGTATGCACATGACTGTGGTGGGGGTATTATGTCCACCAATTGGAACATAAATGACATGCCGTGTGTTTATAGGAGGGGACTGATGAGAGGTAGAACTGGGGGTAACCTACTGTCCTCCTACATGACTATACTTCTGCTCTGTATAGTGCGTTCAAATATTGCTTCTTAAGTAACTATGCCACAATGAACTACAGACTGCAGATGAGATCTAGCCAATAGCCTACTGTCCTCCTACGTGACTATACTTCTGCTCTGTATAGTGCGTTCAAATATTGCTTCTTAAGTAACTATACCACAATGAACTACAGACTGCAGATGAGATCTAGCCAATAGCCTACTGTCCTCCTACGTGACTATACTTCTGCTCTGTATAGTGCGTTCAAATATTGCTTCTTAAGTAACTATACCACAATGAACTACAGACTGCAGATGAGATCTAGCCAATAGCCAACTGTCCTCCTACGTGACTATACTTCTGCTCTGTATAGTGCGTTCAAATATTGCTTCTTAAGTAACTATACCACAATGAACTACAGACTGCAGATGAGATCTAGCCAGTAGCATCCAAGGTCGGATGTGAGGTTGCCCCTTCGCTAAGTCACACTCTATTTCACCGAACTTCAGCTCACTTTTTGTTATGCTGTTATACACAGTGGGACCACAACGTGACAACGCAGGATACGATTAACGAAAGTCAATTGGCCCTGTCTGTGATCTAGGTCACTATGCTCCGCCTTCATGTGCAGCTTCCAGTTCGTTAAGGTATAATTTATGAACGCTTTTAACTCAGTTATGATATTTTTTCCGAGAAAATATTATGAAAATATGAAAGTTATATGGATATGTTGGACTAAAGAAAAGCTGTAAGTCAGTGGCGGCTCGTGGCTTCAGAAAATAGGTGAAGAGTTGCAAAAAACCGAGAAAAACTAGTTCACTAATCGAGAGACTCCCGAGAGTAAAAAAAAATGTAAAATACACATACGCACAGTTTGTATGTGAGTTTTTTTTTACGTAGGTACTGTCACACTTAAAATTCAAAACAACTAACTAAAGGTGAAGAGGCTCTTCACCTATGTACGTCACCTGAATAGCGGGCGCTGCTGTGTATAGGTACACATTTGAAGTAGTTAAAGATTGTATTAGCTAATAGTACAGTATTATGACTAATATTACATTGTATATTTTATAGTAATGAATCGATCAATTTATGGATATATCTAACAGTATTATATTGGCTTAAGTATATACTTTGGGTAGATTATATTTATTATTATTATTATTATTATTATTATTAATGTTTATATTTTTTAAGTAAGTTATTATTGTGTTATGGTTTATTTATTTATTTTCATTCGGTGTTTTATTATTATTATTATTATACATATTACTATTATAGTGCATCATATTTTTATCAATAAATTTTTCTTTTAGTAATAAAAGCTTATTATTATTTTTTATTGCCTAAATTGGTTTTCCTTTTCAGTTTTTATTTAAAGTTTCATCGACAGCTTGGTCATTAGTTTTCGTACTGTAACTGTAAGTTTTTAGCGTGTTAGAATTTCCAAATTCTTGTTGTAATGCAACCAGAGTTCTTTCGATTTAGACACTAGCGCGCTAGTCGCTACGCCATGGGGCGGTAAAATTGTACTTTAAAAGGGTAAACTTCCCTAAAATACTCCTTAATAAAATATACTCTATTATAATTTTCCAATATGGCGGATAAATTCATAATTTTTTTTTTTTACCCTAATTTGTGTACGATGTACAGACTCAGGTCGACCATTCTTGAGAAGTATAGTTAATTGAACCCCAACCATTAAAAATCATCAGTAATGTCTTGCATTCAAATCTTTATAAAAGTAACTAAAGTCCAGCCTTTCTTAGTTTGCTCCTAATGTAAACAAATAATGACGTCACTGAGCATGCGCATTTTATAAAAATGAGTACACGCTGATTAAAAAGTAACGACAAAATACTTTCAAAAGTATTTAAATACAAAATACTTTTAAAAGTATTTTTATAAATGAAAATGTTAAGATCATATCATGACTGATGTTTTAAGTACTTATAATTTAAAAAATAGTTTACTTAATAGGAATACGATATCCATAAAGTCGCGGACTCTAGCGTGCATCTTGTAGTAGCTAGCTTTGATTTGTTGACAGTAGGAGCAAACTAAGAACGGCTGAACTGTACCTCTACTAGGATTTGAGCCAGGAATCTTTGTCTCCGAAAATCGGCTGTTAAACAGCTGACTGACGACGACGGCTTTACCTCCAGACCAACCCGGTAGGTTCATAATCTTAATTTGTTTTTCATCCGTGTTTTACTACAAATACAACCAAATGTATATCCTTACAAAATACAGCCACGCTAATATCAATTTTAATATTCAGAAGTAATTTTTTTGTTAACTTGGGGTTGCCATTTAAAAGTATAAAGTTGTCATTTTAAAAAAATGGCTAATATTATTTGTAAACTAACTCCGCCATGCCGGTCGCAAGCCCGGGGCCTTATCTAGCAAATGATAAGGAATGAGGAGCGGGAGGAGATACACCTCGTTAAAAATCCAGGGTCCATCTGGCTCCGGATGGTAGCACCCTGTAAGGGCCCCCGCCCAGGGTCACGGGTGAAAACCGGTCAACGGCCTCGAAGGCGGATGAGGAGTAATCCCAACGGCGGAGAGGGCGGAAGAACCTAGGGAGTTAACCCAAATAAAATCCAGGGTAGGCAACGCTCTGAAAGCTGCAGTGGAAGCAAGTGCCTAGGAGACGGCGACTCCAAACAAAAGACCCTGGTCCTCCAGGTTGGGGGTTGGGCGTGAGGCCAGCCAGCACCCTCACCCTGTCAAAACTGACCTCCGCTTCGAATTCTCAAAATTTGCCTCGGATTGGGACTGGACTTACGGAAAAAGACAATAGGAAGAAGCAAAGACTGAGACTATGGAAACGGAAACATCTATTGAAAGTGGTGACATGGAATGTGAGAACTATGCTACAGGCTGGAAAAATGATGGAAATAGCCCAAGAAGCAGCAAAGTATGGCCTAGATATTGTGGCTCTACAGGAAATAAGATGGACTGGTGCAGGACGAATAGATAAGAAGGATTTCAGCTTGCTGTACAGTGGCTCAGAGGACAGAACTGGGTTAAGGGGAACAGGCTTCATGGTAAATGCAAAAACAAGAAAAAGTATAATGGAGTTTGAACCCAGAAATGATAGGCTGTGCCGGTTGAGATTGAAAGGGCATTTCAGAAACATAACCCTAATAGCTGCATATGCGCCAACCGAAAATGCAACGGACGAAGACAAAATCGATTTTTACGAAGAACTTAGCCTTCTCTGTGGAAAAACTCCGAGATACGACATGCTGATTGTACTTGGGGACTTCAACGCTCAGATAGGGAAAGAAGATTACCTTACACCACTAGCAGGAAAGGGCACACTGCATGATGAAACAAATGGAAACGGTGTCCTACTAGCTCAATTAGCTGCACAAGAGAACCTAAGAATTGTTAGCACACAGTTTATACATAAAAAGATTCACATGGGAACATGGAAAGTACCAGGATCTGAGCTGGTGAATCAAATTGATCACATCCTCGTCTCAAAAAAGCATATGACATCAGTGATAGATGTGAAGACAATTAGAGGACCTAATTGTGAATCCGATCACTATGCAGTGCTAGCTAAAATATCAGAAAAAATATCAGTTGTGGAAAATAGGAGAGGTGAAAGACAGCCAAGATGGAACCTTGAAGCTCTTGGGAGTGAAGAAGTAAAAAGAAAATATCAAGAAGATATTCAGAGAGGGCTGAGAGGCATAAGACAGGATAATGAACAGGAGTGGGAGGTTGAGGATGGGTGGCAAAGGGCAAAGGAATCAATCACTAGAGCAGCTGAAGGCAGCATAGGAATGAGGGGAAGGAGGAGGAATGAGGAGTGGTTTGATGAACAGTGCAGGCAAGCAATTGATGAAAGAAATGGAGATAGACTATCAGCTCTACAGAGAAGAACAAGACAAGCCGTAGAAACCTACAAAGAAAGCAGGAGAAATGCCAAGACACTACTACGGAAAAAGAAACGAGAGTACCTCAAAAAACGGATAGAACTCGTAGAGAACTTGAACCAAAACAATGAAACAAGGAAGTTCTACCAAGCATTTAAACAGCTCCAAAAAGGATTCCACCCCAAGACAACAATCTGCAAGGATAAGCAAGGCCAGGCAATAACAGAGGAAAACAAAATACTTGACAGATGGGCGGAGCACTTTGAGGAACTGCTACAGAGTAACGCAGAGGTTGAAGATACATGGACACCAAAGTATCAGTCTGTTGACATTTTTGTGGAGGAACCAACATGGGACGAACTGGAAAAAGCAATTAGAAAACAGAAAAGTGGAAAAGCCCCAGGAATAGACCACATACCAGCAGAGATGCTAAAGAGTGGAGGGGAAACACTAAAAGGAGAGCTCCTGAACCTCATAAAAAAGATATGGAGAACAGAAACAATGCCCAGAGAGTGGAACATAGGAATAATTTTTCCAATCCACAAGAAAGGAGATAAGAAAATATGTGGCAACTACAGAGGAATCACACTCCTAAATGCAGTCTACAAGATTTTCTCTAGTATATTATTGACAAGAATGAGCAGCCTTGCTGAAGATATTATAGGGGAATATCAGTGTGGGTTTCGACCGGGAAGAAGTACGATAGACCGAATATTTGCTGTCCGACAAACAATGGAGAAATGTACCGAGCATAATGTTGACTTGAACATGTTGTTCGTGGATTACCAGATGGCATTCGACTCTGTAGACAACACAGAACTGTTGAATGTGCTAGAAAGCTATGGTTTCCCTCAAAAACTAATTCGCCTCACCAGGATGACATTAAAAGATAACAGAGCCCAAGTTTTAGTAGGAGGTAAACTGAGCAGAAGTTTTCATATCAACAAAGGCGTCAGACAGGGAGATTCACTATCGGCCTTGCTATTCAATCTTGCCCTGCACAAAGTAGTTGAAGATATTGACCCAAAAGGAAATATAATTCACAAGTCCAAGCAAGTCCATGCTTATGCCGACGACATTCTGCTGGTGGCCAGAAACATGAATGCACTAAAAGAAATGTTCACATCCCTAGAGAGAGCAGGTCACAATATGGGTCTAAGTGTAAATGAAAATAAAACAAAATACCTCAAGATGACAGCCTCACTAGCCAGAAGATGCCGTGAAGACCTTCGTATAGACAACTATACTTTTGAAACTGTGGACTCTTTTACATACCTTGGAACAGAAATAAATATAAACAATGATATTGGTCAAGACATTAAAAGAAGGATAAACCAAGGTTTCCGGGCCTACCATGCAAGCGACAAGCTCCTCAAGTCCAAACTAGTGTCCAGGCAAACTAAAATGAAAGTGTACAAAACAATCATAAGACCAATTGTTACATATGGATCAGAAGCCTGGACCCTGACTGCTTATAACGTTAATACATTAAATGTTTTTGAAAGAAGAATTATCAGGAAAATATATGGAGCAGTAAGGACCAATGGAGAATGGAGAACAAGAACAAACTCAGAGATTGAGGAAATCCTGGAAGGTGCTAATATTGTTAGTTTCATAAAGTCAAGGAGAATAAGCTGGCTTGGGCATACCTACAGAATGAATGAACAGCGAATGCAGAGGCAAATGCTCACAGGTAATATGATGGGTGCAAGAAGGAGAGGCAGACCAAGGAAACGATGGTTGCAGGATGTCGAGATGGATCTGACAGCAATGTCAGTGAGAGGTTGGAAGCGGAAAGCGATGGAGCGAGACGTGTGGAGGCAGATCGTAGAGAAAGCCAAGGTTCACCACGGACTGTAGCGCTATGAGAAGAAGAAGAAGATTATTTGTAAACTGAAATAGTTTTAATTTATCTTACTGTATGTGAAATGTAAGGGAAAGTAAAAAAGTAAGTAATAATAACTGATCGTAAAATATATACACCAGACTTTTGTCAAGATAATTAAACATTTCATGTGAACACTCACACGACTTTCTCCTGCCGATGTAAATAATGACAAATATAACATAGTATGTTCAATCATGAGTGAATGACGCTAAACTGAGATTCATAGAAAAAGATGCTTCAAATATAAGATGTAGGTTTTTTAATAACTTCAGTTGTATACATTTTTGTCGTATAATTGAATAATACTAAGGTCACAAAAACATACATCTTAATTTTTACGATTTTTATGAGAAAAGTGAAGAAAATCGTTAATTGACGCTAAACTAAGCAAATAATGAAATTCATTACTCTCAGAGGAGATAAGTGTGACTAGTGTCTTTTATACCTCTATAGGTATCAGACGAACTAATGTCCCATAGCCGAGCGAGTGAGAGGGAGATATGTGGCATAACTACGCATGCGCTCAAAGGTCTTTACCGTTATAATCCAAATCTGAAAACATACTACAGTCGTTATCTTTTTTGTTAGTTTACTGCATGCATAAACGCTTGCTCACAACAATGAGTAAAATTCGAGACAATATTATTGGAACGGCGCGTATGGCTTGTGCGAGTGAGAGCGTTATGCATTCTCTCACTCCCACGGCTAGGGGACTTCAGTTCATCTGAATACTGTACCTATTCTGTTATTCAATGCTTCAGTCATACAACTGGCTGACGATGTGACCAGAAACAGAACACTATTGTTGTAGCCCTGGAACTAGGAATTCGAGTGCTAGAATTTAACATTCCACCTGCCTATTATGGGCATTTAATATTCTAAAGAAAGTTATATTTTCTTTCTCTTGCCTATATGAATATATAGAAAGGAAAAGGAAAGTATTGTTTTCATGTCGATTTTTAGAAATCGAGTTTTCACCGTATCTACACGTTTTCAGACCCTCTGAACTCAAAAAACATGTTTTTAGCGATTGGTCTGTGTGTGTGTGTGTGTGTGTGTGTGCGCGCGCGTGTGTGTGTGTGTGTGAACAGAATATCTCAAGAACGGAACATCGTACGAACTTGAAACTTGAAACTTAAGTTACATACCACTACTGGACGCGACACGAACATCAAAATCGGTCAACCGGAAGTAGTAGTTTATTCGTGTAATTTTTCACTTTTTTACGATTTTCTCAAAGACTGGTCTAACGATTTTTTAAAAATCGCATGGTTTTTTAATTTTTTTATGCTCTCCAAGATGGGGTAGATGTCATGTTTGCTGAAGTTCTTGGTGCGACTGTTTTCACGTTAAACTTTTTTTTTAAGATTACGGCTTTAATATGCATTTAAGCGCAAAAGTTTATATAATAAAAGTTGTAGAGAATTTAAAATTCTACAACTTTTATTTCAAACATTTTTTGTATAATGCTTAGTTTAGCGGTAATAAGCGTTTTTCTGTTTTTTTTCTCATGAAACGTGTGAAAAATCGTTTTTTTATGATTTCGGTCTTATAATGCATTTTACGACAAAATTGTATAAACTATAATCAAATTTATAGGAAATTAAAAGATATACAACTTTTATTATGAGCATTTTTCTCTACAGAGCCTAGTTTAGCGTGTAAGAGTGATTTTCCGTATTTTTAAGCCAAACTGAGGTGGATTTTCATTTTGCGTCCTTCACTCATGATTAAAAGTTTATGTTTATTGAGGTTAGTTTTTTTGTTTATTTCTAATGTTTTATTACTAATGTTAGGTTATATTGTTAATTTTTTCCATTGGCAAGAAAAAATCGTGTGAGTTTTCACACCAGATTTTTTTAATATAATTCTAATTTTATTTTGTGATATAACCTACGTGTATTATATGTGCTGAACTACTACACGTCAATGAATCTTGATTTTGTTTTTGTAGGATAATAGTTTCTATTTTTATGAGTTAAAAATTAAAGCTTCGCTGGAAAATATAAATATGGCGAACATCAAGTAGGCTACACTAAATTTTTGAAAAAGCTGGTACGGTGGATACCTTGGTTGTTTTTTTATTAGTAATTCGTAAAATCAGGTTCTGAACTTTCTGAAGATTGACACTTATTCCAAAAAAAAAAAAACAAATAAAATGTTTTTGGATGTAGTCGACAGGGATTTTGATTGAAAACGTTGAAAAATTTGATAACTGAATCCTGTAGGTTCAAATTGGGTTCAGAATTGATTTGTAACAACAGTAGAAACCTGGGAATGAAATTTGTACGTATAAATAAAGGATTAAAAATAAAACAGTGTTGTAATTAAATTCTCGAATAATTTTAACGGATGAGTGTCTCATTGACGTTTAAGATTTAACCTAATTATGTGTTAGAATTACTATGCATTTTACCAATGAATTGATGATGATCATTGAATTTAATGAACAAATCCGATTCAAAAATTCTAAAAAAAATTTAGGCTATTCAAATATAATATAAATGTTGTGTGGTTTTCTCTAAATGTTAAAAAGTTTGTTTTATAAATTGTATTTAAAACTATTTGCATTTCAGGTTGTATAATTGACAACGCTGTGGCACCGGCTGATTTTTTTCATGAATCTTTCCAGTGCCAACGATGTTACAAAGTTTATACACAACTAAGGAACCTGCGTAGGCATACTAGATACGAATGTGGTGTTTATCCTAGATTTAATTGTTCAGAATGTTCTTATAGAGCTAAGCGACAAGAGCATCTAATAATACATATGGTCCGAAGACATAATGTATTCACAATATGATAAATAAATTATGTCAATAAATTTTGTCTTATTTTATTTCGTTATATAATTAAGTTATACCTTTATGTTTGTTTGGTCGGTTTGCTACGTAGATTTTAACTAAAGTTGATTGTCTTCGTGAGGAAATGCCTGAGATTCGATTTAACGAGGTTGTACTGTACTATAGGTACAGTTACAGTATTCAGATGAACTGAAGTCCCCTAGCCGTGGGAGTGAGAGAATGCATAACGCTCTCACTCGCACAAGCCATACGCGCCGTTCCAATAACATTATCTTTAATTTTACTAATTGTTGTGAGCAAGCGTTTATGCATGCAGTAAACTAACAAGCAAGATAACGACTGTAGTATGTTTTCAGATTTGGATTATAACGGTAGAGACCTTTGAGCGCATGCGTAGTTATGCCACATATCGCCCTCTCACTCGCTCGGCTATGGGACATTAGTTCTTCTGATACCTATACTTAAATCACGAGTTTGCCCTTGTTTGCAACGAGGGGTAAAGGAAGAAAAGCATCGAGGGTAAAGGGGGAAAAGGTGCGCATGCGCGCCTGTTTTAATTTCAGTGCAACAAACACAACAAAACTTAGCCTTTATCCAGAGCAGGCCACTATGTAAGGAGCTTAAATTGCTTACAGTTCCCTCTCTTTACATTTTTGAGGTGATTATGTATGTTAGGCAAAATAATTTTTCACAAAATTTCAATTTTCACAATCATAACACGAGAAACAGAAATGATTATTATGTGGCTAATCACTCCACAAAATTGTTTGAACAAAAACCTACTTATGCAGGGAGAAAATTCATGAATAAATTACCCCAATTTTTATAATGTTGTGATCATTTGCATTCCTTTAAAAAACGTTAAAACCTTAACGTTTAGAACGTTAAAACGTTATACCGTACAAAAATTTCTTTCTTGATAGTAGTGATCATTGTGTGATTCTTATATGTATATCAGGTGTTATAACTGACATGTCCTATACTCCTCCTGAAGTCTCCTGGACGCAAAAAAAAAACATATGCAGTATTACGCGGAACCTTTTGTAGGTTAACTGTTGGTTACCGTAAACAGTTTGTTACCCTAATGTTAGTTTCTCGGAAACGTGGGCAGACAATTCAGTGATAAATGAAATATAATATGCAGTGTAATAAAATTCTGTGAAGATGAAACTAAACAAAAATGGTTTTTACTGCCTCTTAACAAAAGCCATGAGCGAGTGGCTAACTACTGTGATGTTTCTCTTTCTACAATTCGAAAAAAAAGAAAATTTAAGACTTGAAGAAGCTGTTATTCAACAGTTTTGTTAATACCTGGTAAAAGAAGAAAACGGTTAGGTAGATACTAGTGAGACTGATAGTGAAGACGCCGGTGACAGCAATAGTAAAAAGGCGATTCATTTGTAGAAAATTTTGTTCCAATGGAAAAAGGTAGAGCTGGTAATTACAGTAAACTAAACATTTCTAGCCATGTAATTAAGCTATAGGTAATAATATAGGTTACATTTATTTCTTATAAGGTTTATGAAGAAAACATTTTCTCGGAATAAACCACAGCTTACAAAATGTATCTAGAAACTGCCCGGTAGTGTCTCACTGTTGAGGTTGGCAGCACTGCAAATTTTCACCTGCCTTCCTCACAGCCCATCCATACGCAAAAGGCAATCTCGTAACTTCAGTATCTATACACGTAGAGGAAGAGTTGTGCCAGTTCGAATTGTCCACAGTATATTGTTCTAACCTGGTTGCTGTCAGGCGCAGCCTTAGGTTTGCCAGCCCGAACGCAAATCTCAGTTGTTTCGAACCGTACGACCTATAGGCACTTATTCAACTTTTTCATGCTATTTTGGCGATAAAAAATTTTGTATTGGATGTTTAAATGTATTCTACTATTTTTTGGTGTATTTAAGCTGAAAAGTTAAATTTATATGATTCTTTACTGATTCATCACTTTAAATGTTCGCTTATAAAAAGATTACTTGTTTTAATCGCTCTTATGTCTGTCACTTTTTGGTTACAGGTTGTTGTAAATATCAAATCAAATTTATTAGAAATTTATTGAATAATTGTTTTTCAGATGCAATGAAGAATATAAAGAATAATTTTCAAATAGTGAATTCGTATTTTGGAAACAGTGGGTTTAACAGAGGAAATCTATACGCTATCTATCCATCCATCCATCCATCGCACGTTTGTATTAAATGCGGGAAATGTTATTCGCAAAGTTACAATTTAAAACGACATGTTAGATACGAATGTGATGGAATTCGGCAGTTTTGTTGTAGTGAATGTCCGTACAAAGCTAGAAGACATAATCATTTGAAACGACATAAAATGTATAAACATAGTTTATTTGATTAAACGATGGAAATACCATGCGTTCTGAAAGTCGCTGTGCACCAAGTGACATGACAGGGAATAATTTCATGGCTAGGTTGGTAGCTCTGTGCTGTTCAATTGTTGCCGAACACGTCGAGGCCTGTCAGTCATTGAGTTGAAGTTGTATATGTTTCATTTATTGCAGTTCTGTTGCACGTTTTTTGTTGTTGGACGCGATGGTTCTTTCAGTAGAGGAGCGCATTTTCCTCGTTGAATACGTATTTCGCGAAGGTGACAAGTACAGTGATTTAGTGAAGCGCAAATTTTCTGAAAAGTTTCCAGATTCAATTATTCCTCACCGTAATGCAGTACGAACACTGATAGAAAAATTTCGGGCAACTGGCTCTGTTGAGGACGCTGAACGTAGTGGTAGGCCCCCTAAGCTAGACGAACAAAAGCTGCTGGATATTTCTGATTCTATGGCACAAAGTCCAAAAAAATCAATGCGTAAGTTAGCACAACAGCATAATATCGGACTTTGCTACCGCACATAAAGCTGTCAGACAAGAACTTAAACTATTCCCATACAAAGTGAGGTGTGTTCAAGAGCTGAAACCTTCAGATAATGACAAGAGACTAAATTATTGTCATTGGTTTCAACGTTTCATCAACCAAAATTCCGAAGACATCCTTGACGTAACGTTTTATACAGATGAAGCGTGGTTTCACTTGGGAGGGTATATAAGTTCACAAAATACTCGAGTATGGTCGACAACTAACCCTTACGCTTTACATGAACAGTCCTTACACGAAGCAAAAATTGGAGTCTGGGTTGCTGTGAGTAGAGCACGTATTGTTGGACCAATTTTTTTTTGCAAACACAATCAATAGTGAACGTTATTGTTCTGATATTTTAGAGAACTTTACGCATCAAATAACACAAGTGGAAATGAATAATGGTTGGTTCCAACAAGACGGGGCAACAGCACATACATCACTAACATCTCAATGGCTTTCCTGCTCAACGTGTTTGGTGAACGAATAATTTCAAAGAATTTGTGGCCTGCAAGATCTCCTGATCTGACTCCCCCCCGATTTCTTTTTATGGGGTGCGGCGAAACAAACTGTGTATCGGAACAGACCACACACGATTGACGAACTTAAAGCCGCAATAACGGCATACATTCAAGGAATCACTGTTCTTCAGTTGCGAAAGGTGTTTGCAAACAAAATGAAACGAGTGCAATGCTGTATTGATGCCAATGGAGGTCATTTCGAACACCTTCTATAAACAATGTAATCACGGTTTAACAATGTAATTAAGGTATTGAATAAATTTTTTTCCAAAATGCTTAGTCATTTCTTTATACATATTTTCATAAATCCATAGTCACAATTCCAGTGCACAGCGACTTTCCGAACGCACGGTATAATCGCTCATCCGAGTGATTTAACAGGATCTAGGCTTACTACGTTTCTTTAAAAAAGAAAGTTCGAGAACGTATTAATTTAAATTTCATGTACCGTTAAAGAAAATGGAAAATGTGTATTCGTTTAGAAATATATATTGTTATTCTGTTTACAGTTGATTCTTAATGTTTAATATGATAACGTGCCGGATACGACCCAGCATAAATAGTGGCTGTAGTTTTTTTTTGTTTGGTTTAACGTCCGACTGTTCTGCAATTACTGCTAATGCAGACGGTGAAGGATGAAATGATTTTTTGTCACGTATGAAAATATGCCGTGCCTGAATGGGATTCGAACCCAAGACCGCCGCATGATGAGAGACTAGCACGTTACCAACTATACCATTGGGGCCGGCTGTGCCAATGTGGCTGTAGTGAATCTGCTTTAATGCTCGCCACTAAAAAAGTCCGTTGTGTTTTAAGAGCTCTATTTCAAAAACGACCAACCAAAAAAATGTTAACGCTACATCAAATTAAAGCCTGTGCTTTCCTGCTATTATTCGTTTAATTTTATTTTTTTATTTAAAAATTTGTCGGAGATACAACAATTTGCGCATAATCAGTACCCCCAGTTCTTAGCCGGTTTTCTGTTATGAGTGATATTAAACGTCTGTTATTTTATCCAGGTTTTACAAAAGTTATTTTATCCAGGTTTTAAATCGGAGTTTAAGTATGTTAAAGATCACAATTTGTTTCTACAATTTGAACATTTACAAGAGTAAAATCTCATTTTCCGTTTTAATGTCGCGGCTATTTAAAAATAGTGCTATTTTGGCTTCGCGTGATGATTGAATGGGCGATGGGAAATGATTTTCCTACTGAACTATGTATTTTTATAACAGTATTGTGTCTGGTATAGTAGACACTTGCATTTATAATAATAAATAAAACAGAAATGGACGTGTGATGTAGATTGAAAATTTTATAATATTGGTTGAGGGCAGCTGGTCTTCACAGCGGACTTCTTTCGTGGCGAGCACTATAGTAGCATACTGTGCCACATGCCTCTTTATTCCAGAGGAGAATTTTTACGGTGCGCCGTTTTAACATAACTTAATTTACTCCTAGTTTATAAACCCTATGCACATATAAAAAAATATCTGTACTTAAGAAGTAAAGAAAGTAACTCCATTTTTGTAACATTTCAGAAGAACCAAAAACATAAAGTTTTTTCTTTTTTTTAAATTTCTGTAGATGTTACAACTTTTTAAAAAATGTGTACTAAATGTTGCTTCTAATACAGAGATTTAAATGATTAAACAAGTTTCTTAACTTCTACACCTCTCTGAACACCCACAGAACTTAAGTTATACAAACGAAAACAAAACTTAGACTAAACATATTTTGCTTACTCTATTCTGATAAAGAAACAGCATTTTATTCACAACAATGTTTGAAAAAATTACAGTATTCAAGCAAATTCTGAGGCCTATCAGTAAGATAATAAAAACTAAATAATTCAAAATAAAATAACTTATTGTCAATAACGACGTATACATTTAATTAGAGTTAAAAATAGTAGTCATTTTAAAAATCTTTTGCATCATATACAAAAGTGGAGTTAGTTTTTTTTTTGCTATTTATCAAATTATTTTTTACTTCCAAACTTAATTTTTTTGGTTTTTTATTTATTATATTACTTAAAAATAGAATCACCTGTATTGCTTCGTTACTGAGAATAGTTATTTGTACAATCGGTTTGCCTCGTCGTGGTTTTAATGTGCTTAAATTTTTCAAGCTAACCCCCTTTTTTTAAGTCATCGAGGGTATTTTTTATTCTCTGGTCGAGCTTTTTGAAGATTTTTCTCCCTTTTGTTCCACTTTCTCCTAGTTCCTTTGATTTTAAAATGAATGACACTTCTATATTATTATTTTTAGTTACTCTTATCAGAAAAAAAAATATGTTAAGTGTCTTCCTTGTGAATTTGATTTACTCGATAATCAGAGCTTGACTCGCTCGCTATTGGCACGGTAACAAATTTTTGGGACGTATCCGGCACGGCACCTTTAATATGGATTAATAATATATTTTATTTCATCACAAAAAAAATACAACGCAAAAATAATGATCACAAAGATTACTTACTATTTTTAAAATTTAAATAATTTAATACGGTAGTCAATAGTAAGTATAGAAAATAAATTTAAAATTGTTGACAAAATTAGGAGGTAGGTCTATTTGTAAGGTGTGAAAAACTATACTAGGGATTACCATTAGTAGCTTTTACATACACTGATTTTTAAATCAAGCTGTATAAAAGTGAGAAGACAAATTCATGAATATGGCAAACGTTAATGTAAAAATTTATACAAAATTCATAACAACCAAAAGTAAAACTGTGTATTTAATTTTGTTCATTAGAAGAAGAAAACCCTTACTTTAAATAAATATTCTTCATGCCGAACGGTAAACAACCAACTATTCATTGGTTTTTTTTAATTATTTAAATAAGGGTAACATTTTAATATTTCTGATAATTTATTATATTTTAGGAGCAAGAAGTCAAGTGTATTGTAATATACGTTGTTTAATTATGTTTTTGTTATTTAATAAATTAATTTAATTCTGTTGTTTACTTTGAGTGTTTAATTTGAACCAGATGTTTGTCATTTAAACCAATGTTGTTTCATAGTTGTAAAATAATTTATTTTAAGGTTTCTTAAATGAATAAAATGGAAATTAATGTTATCATAAATAATTCAATCAGTATCAAATTTCTATACACGAGCGATTTGTTGTTTGTTTTATGCGTATTACAAGCAATTTTTGTTTAACATTAATCCATTTTTTGGTATGGTTTCTGTTTAGTAATTTAATTAAATTTCGGAAGTAGATACAGTAAGACCTCGACCTACCTACTGGTGTAGCTTTACATCTACACCATCCTGGTGGGTTTCTTTTTTTAAGTGTCTGTTTTTGTCGTTTGTTGTGTTTTTATTTTTTGCTTGCGAAATGAATCGCTTTTTTTTTACCTTCGAGTGATTGGTTTGTTACAATTAAAAATAATTCACGTATAAAATACATTTTTGTTATATAATTTACCATCTCGATTGAAATTCCAAGTTATTTTTACTTTCTCTTGCCTATATGAATATATAGGAAGGAAAGTATTGTTTTCATGTCGATTTTTCGAAATCGAGTTTTCACCGGATCTATACGTTTTCAGACCCCCTGAATCCAAAAAACATGTTTTTAGCGATTGGTCTGTGTGTGTGTGTGTGTGTGTGTGTGTGTGTGTGTGTGTGTGTGTGTGTCTGTGTGTGAACAGAATATCTCAAGAACGGAACATCGTACGAACTTGAAACTTGAAACTTAAGTTACATACCACTACCGGACGCGACACGAACATTTTCATCAAAATCGGTCAACCGGAAGTAGTAGTAACTTAGTTTATTCGTATAATTTTTCAGTTTTTTGCGATTTTCTCAAAAACTGGTCCTACGATTTTTTTTAAAATCGCCTATTTTACTCAATTTTTGATTCTCTACAAGATAGGGTAGGCGCCATGTTTGCTGAAATTCTCGGTGAGGCTGTTTTCACGTAAAAACGTTGTTTTTTTAAGATTACGGCTTTAATATAAATTTTAGCGCAAAAACTTATATAATAAAAGTTGTAGAGAATTTAAAAACCTACAACTTTTGTTTCAAACATTTTTTTGTATGACGCTTAGTTTAGCAGTAATTAGCAATTTTCTGATTTTTTCTCACGAAAACGTGTGAAAAATCGATTTTTTAAAGATTTTGGCCTTAGTATGCATTTTACGACAAAAGTGTATATAATAAAAGTTATAGAAAATTAAAAGATCTACAACTTTTATTAAGAGCATTTTTCTCTAAAGAGCCTAGTTTAGAGAGAAAGAGTGATTTTCCGTATTTTTAAACCAAACTGAGTTCGAATTTCATTTTGCGTGTTTCACTCATGATTGAAATATGGTTATATTTTTGAGATTAGTTGTTTGTTTATTTCTAATGTTTTATTACTAATGTTAGGTTTATTGTTAATTATTTATATTGGCAAGAGAAAGTTGTGTGAGTGTTTCACACCAGATTTTTTATTTTCATTTTTATGTTATAAATGTATTATAATTGATCAGTTCGTTGTTGTCTAAGAGAAACTTATTTTTCAGATGTTTCAGTGAAGAAATTACATAATTATTTGTCATTGTCGTATCCGAACAGGTCATCAAGTGAAACAGTTAAACAACATGTGTGTAAAAAATGTGGAAAATCTTACCGACAAAGTTACAATTTGAGTCGTCATATGAAATACGGGTGCGATGGTTGTCGTCGGTTTAGTTGTAGCGAATGCCCTTACAAAGCTAGAAGACAAGATAATTTAAAATCACACATGAGTTGTAAACATAATATTTTTACCATTTGACAATTGTAGGAGAAATGAATTGCTTCATACAAAAAGAGCCACAGTCCAATTTTTTACGAAATTGACTTTTGAGTATTTCTGTATTCCTTATACATAAACGCACATTTTCATTATAAAAAGACTTCAGTCAGAGCTGTGTAAGTGATAGTAAACATGTGTAGATTTTTTAAAATTCATGCTAAAACGACCTGAGTCACAGACTGAACCCGTTCTTGCTTGAACAGCCGATTCGCTGTTTAATATTTTATTACTTCTAAAAATTGTACTGTCAAAATCTCATTACAAAGAAAAAAATGTCCAAGTATTTAGATGCAAAATTAAACATAAAAACAATCTTTGATTTATTTGAAGATACCACACGTCAAAGTAGGGTTTGTTACGTTTTATAATTTTTTAAAGAAAAGTTTTGTTTAAGATTTGGGCATCCACAAGTAGTTAGATGTTTGTTGCGTTTGTGAAGTTTTGCAAAAAAATTAAATTCAAGATTTCGGATTTATGCAAAAAGGCCCTGCCCATAACAGACAGGTGGAGTGTCAAATTATTTACACTCAATCTGTTTGTTGCAGGGCTAAAATAAATAGTTCTGTTTCTTAACACATGGTCAGTCAATTAAATGACTGGATCATTTAAGAACAGAAGAGGTAGAGGTGTAAAAGACACTAATCAGAGTTATCTTCTCTGAAAGTAATGAATTTCATTGTACAGCCAGAGCCTGTTGTGAATGAAGTGAAGGTGTCATTTACAGAGTGGAAAATATGTGCTTTTCAGAGGGCCCGGCATGCTGATAAGCGTACTTTTCCACTCAGTGAGGAAGGCAATGGTAAACCACCTCACTTCTCGTTTTACTTAGTAAAACCTGTAGAGGTTCAAACCAGCCTTTTGGCTGTTGACCTTAACAACAACGCAAAAAGGCCCTCAGTCCATCACATTTTAAGGGCAGTATAGCAAAATTTAAATCATGAAACTATCATTTTATTTCATAAATTATTTTCTTAAGTCAAAAACTAAAATTCTAGCACTTTATCGTAATGATATATGTTTATTTTAGACCTGAAATCAGTTTTTTGTATTTATTCGAAAGTTTAGGTTACCGGACTGAGGCCCATTTAGCATGAAGCGATTGAAATTCTCTTGTATTTAAAAAAAAAATTATGTACATAATTATTGTTAAAGTTTGTATTTTATAGAAAAAGAACAAAATTGGTTTCTGTAAATAATAAAAAATTAATTAATTTTTATAGTACCGTTCGTACTTATTATTTTATATTCTATAGAGATCTCGCCTTGTCGCTGTAACCATGAATTCCTTTCTTAATTATGTACGGTAAAAAATTATATATTTTTCATATCTGTGACAAATCGTAATTGTCTCAGTCAATTCACTACCAACCGACTTTAACTCTCGTTGTCCGGTCCAGAATACGAGGTGTGGCTATTAAATAACGAGACTGACGTTGTAAAAAAAAATTTAATTTTAGTTTTATACATAATCACTTATTGTCACCTTTAATATAGGTCTACAGTCCTTCTCTATCCCTACTACGCTCCATGCGAATTTTCCATTGTTGGAAACTGTGCTGGAAGTCATTTTCTGTCAGCTCCTTCAGAACACGTGCCGCTGGTGAATGAAGTGAAGGTGCCATTTGCAGATTGGAAAATATGTGCTTTTCAGAGGGCCCGGAATGCTGATAAGCGTACTTTTCCACTCAGTGAGGAAGACAATTTTGTAAACCACTTCACTCCTCGTTTTACTTAGTAAAACCTCTACAGGTTCAAACCAGCCTTTCGGCTGATGAGCTAAACAACACAATACCATTTTTCCAAGCATCTGCTTCTACTTTATTGACTCCTTTTATTAACAAATTTTTCACGTTTTTCAACTTTAATGTTTTGTTGCTACTCCCAGCGTAGCTTTTGATTTGTGCCTGTTTCAATTATATGGGGTTAAAGTTACAGTGGTAAGAATAAAGTAGTAATAATAAACCATTTTTTATTTTCCGATTTTTTCTCTTATAAAACATCCTGTCTGTCACCGGTTGTTTTGACGGAAGGCGCTGGTAAGAGTGAAACATGACTGTACGTCCTTTTTACTGACTTTACGTAGTCTGTTTGTAGCTGCAGCACGGTTTTTTAGGTATACTGAAGAGATTTTACAAGCACGTATGGATATATGATTTAGCACGCTTCGTTACGTGAATTTGGTATGCACCTAGGATGTGATTCCCGGCCAGGTCCGGTATCTTATTACACAATGAAGCCAAACCACTCTGCATCATAAC
Organism: Catonia carolina; assembly: GCA_035578175.1. Classification (NCBI taxonomy): domain Eukaryota; kingdom Metazoa; phylum Arthropoda; class Insecta; order Hemiptera; family Achilidae; genus Catonia; species Catonia carolina. The sequence continues at coordinate 10,157,440 of JAQMRL010000016.1, forward strand.
ATGGTTGCCGCTTATGACCGGCCTACTCGTATTGACACGATTGTATTCAATCAAAATTAAAACCAGAAACAGTTTGTAATGTTGTTTTGATTTCAACATCGGTCATGGAGCGTGTGTGTGTTAGAAAAATATTTAAATAATCAATTTATCATTCGAAATACGTGCTGATGTAACTCCTCAAATATACAAAAGAAGAGTAACCAACTGGCTGATTAATTTAGGAAGAGGGCAGTCTGAGGATTTAATTAGTTCTATACGAGGGGGTACCCAAAAGAAACCGGACTTATTTTTCAAAAGCTATTTATTTTCAATTTTTTTTACAAGACAACCTTATCCCCTTCAAAATACTCTCTATTACAACTAATACATTTTTCCCACCGGTGCTTCCACTGTTCGAAACACTTTTTGTAGTCATTTTTAGAAATGGCTGCCAGCTCCTCCCTCGTTTTTCCCTTGACCGCTTCAAGGTTGTCAAATCTGTGGCCTTTAATGTCCCTTTTCATGCGTGGAAATAAGAAAAAGTCGCACGGAGGCAGGTCAGACGAGTAAGGTGCGTGGGATAGCGGAACCATGCCATTTTTAGTCAAAAAATCTTTCACCGAGATGGCTATTTGTGCAGGTGCATTGTCGTGGTGGAAGAACCAGTCTCCTGTCTGCCACAAATCGGATCCTTTTTGACGAACACTGTTGCACAATCTTCTTAATACTTCCAAATTTTCAGTCGACAGTCTGAGGGCACACGCTCTCGAATTTTTTAAAATTTTCGTCGATTCGGGCAGTTGATAGACGTCCAGAACGAGGTTTGTCATCAATCGACATGTCGCCATTTTTAAACCGAGAAAACGACTCGTATACTTGAGATTTTCACATAGCGTCATCTTTGTTAGCTGTTTTCAACATTAAAACAGTTTCAGCAGCACTTTTACCGGGTAGAAAACAAAATTTCACAGCTACACGTTGTTCACTTAAACTTGCCATCATAAAAAACGAAACAAGAACAAAACAGTGCTAGCAAAAACAATCACTCCAGATGAATATTGAAGTCGCAATGAGTTGCGCTATACACGTCTGTGCGGCAGAAAATGCATCCTATAGAAGCCCCACCCACGGCAATGCTATTCCGGTTACTTTTGGGTACCCCCTCGTATATTCAAACTAATTACTAATCCTCTTGTTTCAGCTAAAGATTTTCTGTTAACATTGTCATCGAAAGTCTGCTTCATCCTTTGACACTACATGTCATTATATTTTAATTTTATTTTTTTAAATTTATTTTTATACTATTATTATTTTATATTTTTATGTTAGGAAATTTTTTTGTATGTTTTTTTTGTAAATTTTTGTTTCTTTTCCTTTATTTTAATTTAATGTAGATATAAAAAGCTATTATTATAATAGAATAAATAACAAAATAAACCAACTCATACCCGCTCACAGGCTAGACCTATTCGAGTATTAGGAAATAAGATAGGATAAGATTCATTGTAGGCCTACTTGTTTTTAGCAATAATAAATAATATAAAATAAAATCATTTGAGTAAAAGTATTAGATATTCTCTTTTTGTATTTTATTGTTATTGTTTTGTAATTTACTAATAAATAAATTGGAGAATTTACTTTTGTTTCAGACGTGGAAATCTTAGAAGATCCTATTTTAATTGATTGTATCAACGAGAAATTTGATGGGGGTCGTCAACAATTCAGATGCAAACAGTGTGGGAAGTGTTATAATCAAAGATATAATTTAACAAGACATTTGAAATTAGAATGTGGGTTGCAAGGTCAGTTCGCGTGTAAACATTGCAGTTATGTTTCTAAAAGAAGAAACGGTTTACATCAACATGTTATCAGAAAACATGTTTTATCTTCTTTCCCATCTATTAATCAAACTAATTGACATTTTTATATATATGTTTTTTTATTTTTAAATAAAATACATATGATTAAATCTTGATTGTACGTTAGATGGTTTCTCTTGTTATTTCCAGCGATTCCTAAAAGGGAGTGTAAAACATTTAATGAAAACTGTTGTAGGTGCCAATTTTTAAAACTGTCATCTATCATTTTCCTATTCTGTTTGTCCGTCACACCCAGATGTCAGAATCTACAAGACATAGCAACAAACGGTTTTCGAATTCATAATCTACACAGCTTGCAGCTTACTAACTACAAACATTGATTTACAGATTAGGAAAAATTTCTTAAAACATTATGTTTGGAGTGTACCATTATACGGAAGTGAAACGTTGGTAATAGGGGCTGTAGAAAAGAAGAGGATAGAAGCTTTTGAAATGTGGTGTTTTAGGTAAATGTTAAAGATTAGGTGGGTGAACAAAATAAGTAATTTAGAGGTTCTTAGGCGAGTGGATGAAAAAAGAAATATATGGAAGCATATATGCTTCCTAATATTATATATGCTTCCATAATATATGGAAGCATATATCTTACCAAAAGAAGGGATAGGCTAGTTGGGCATATCCTAAGACATCCAGGTATTGGGCTATCAATAATGGAGGGTAATATTGAGGGAGTAAATTGTAGAGGGAGGCAAAGATTAGAATATATAAAACAAATTACAAAATATGTTGGGTGTTACAGGTATGTAGATATGAAACGACTTGCGCAAGATAGAACAGCTTGGAGAACTGCATCAAACAAGTCGAGAGACTGATGACAAAAAAATCTACACAAAAGTTAGTGGGCCTGAATTGGGTTTAAAGTCCAGTTTCTATCGGAAGTGGCCCAATGCCGGATGTCAAGAAATCTAAGTCGGAATTTGGAAACAAAAATAGTGTTATTCGATTCCTCTTAATGAGTAGATACAGAAATCACTAATGGTTTTTGCCATAAGTCGAAGGTAAGCCTTTTTGAAAATTGCCACCAGCTATGAAACGCGTCGTCTCTTGAAAGAGATTTTTGTCGTTTAGGTCATCAGCCGAAAGGCTGCTTTGAACCTTTAGGGGCTTTACTAACTAAAACGAGAAGTGAGGTGGTTTACAATTACCTTCTTCACTGAGTGGAAAAGTATGCTTATCAGCATACCAGGCCCTCTGAAAAGCATCTACTTTCCACCTTGCAAATGACACATTCACTTCGTTCCACACACGGTCTGGTTGTGTATTGATGAAATTCATTATGCTCAAAGGAGATAATTGTGACTATTGTCTTTTAAACTTTCACCTTATCTGTTGTTAAATGTTTTAATCATATAATTGACTGACCATGTAATAAGAAACGGAACTACTACTTTTTGTAACCCTGAAACTAACAGATCGAGTGCAAATAATTTAACACTCCACCTACCTGCCTGTTATGGGCAAAATGAAAACAGATACTTCTAAATACAGTACACTGTCCGGTTAATTGGGAGTCGTGTGCTCAAGTTTCAAATGTGTCAATAAAGCGTATATTACGACAAAACAGAAGTGAAATTTATGGTACGGTAATTTAATATGATGATGAAACATTTTTAAGTAATTTTTTTTAATCCCTAATGTGAACGTTACATTTACATCTGTTCAATTTAAGAATAATAAGCAACCCAATAGGTATGTTCACACACGTGCGCTTTCTTTTTCAACTTGCGATTTCGCATGCTACATCGCATGCGCTTACAGGCATACATACCACCTTCCCGCACTCGTTTGAAGAGCTTTATCTAAAAAAAACAACAAATATTTTTGAACACTACACTAAATTAAAGCCTGTTCTTTCCTGCATTAAATGGTTTGATTTAGATTGTTTTATTTAGAAATTAATCGTAGATAAATAACTCCAGCAATTTACGCAAAAATGTACTCAGTTTTTAGCCGGTTTTTCGTTAATGTAGTTTTTAAACGTCCGTTACTCCGTCCAGGCTTTTCATGAAAATCAACGTTTAAGTACGTTGAAGATCAGAATTTTTTCTATTATATGAATATTTTATAAGTTAAATCTCATGTTTTCCGTTTTAATATGCCGGCAATTTTTTAAAAAAGTACTTTTTTGGCTGCACGTAAAGGTAGAGAAATTATTTTTAGACTGAACCATTAATTTTTATAACAGTGTTATGTCAAGCAAAGCGTTTATTAAAAAAAATAAAAACATCGTTAACTAATTCAAAATGAGCTACGGAATGTGTTGCAGCAGGTAAGACACAGAAGTTTGTTTTTGTAAACGCTATACTCGGAGCGGTTACCGCTATAGAGCTTAGTTTCCTCACAAGAAGTTCAGAGGCTAATAGAATTTTCTATTAACATCACGTATCTATTTCTAATTACAAATGCAAAATACGATACATGGCACAATACTGCTGTTAAAATGCATGGTTCAGTCAAAAAATCATTTTCCTATCTTTACGTGAACACAAAATACACTTTTTTTAGAAAAACAATGGCCGGCATTTTAAAATGGAACATCAGATTTCTATTTTTAAATGTTCATATAGAGAGAACTCTGATATTCAACTTACTTAAACGCCGTTCTTTTATTGAAAGCCTGGACGGAGTAACGGACGTTTAAAAACCACATTAATAGAAATCTGTATAAAAGTTAAACTTTTACTAGGATTTGAACCAGAAACCTTCGGGTCCAAAAATCAGTTGTTTAACAGCTGACTCGCGGCAATGACTTTACCTTTTGACCAACCCGTTGGGTTTGTTTATTTACATCTTGTGACAATGTTTTTAGAACTTATGAAAACATCTGAAGTTGTGAATGTCTTTTTCCGTGTTATTTGATTTAATATTATTATTAGGCCTACATAAAAAATATAATTTTAATTTTTTTTAAATTTAATTTTAATTTATAATTTACAATCGTAATCGTTGTTGATAAATTGATTTGTATATGTTTTTCAACTCATTATGTAATAATCTAGACTTATTGATAACGTCGTTTTGTTTTCTTTCATTATTTGTATTTATTTTCAGATTTTGACGAATTCGTGGAGTTTTCACGGTATATCTGTAATAGATGTGGCAGAAGTTATAAGCGTAAATGCCACTTGTCTGCTCATATACGCTTTGAATGTGGAATTAAGCCTAAGTTTCGTTGTCCATTATGCAACTATAGATGTAAACAGAAATCTAACCTTAAAACTCACATGTCATGCAAGCATGCGGAAGTTCAATTGTGATCAATTATTACTGCTTAATAACTATATTATTATTTGCTTTTAATTATTTTTTATGTGGGAAATCAAGACTCAGATAGACTTAGACTAGATTTAGAAATAAGACGTACGAGCCAAAGTGAACAATGGAAGAACCATTGAGAACGAGCTCGAAAAATGACAGTTAACTTGATTTGGACATGAGGAGAGGATGGCAGAAGATAGATGGCCCCCCAAAAATATTAGAATGGATACCTCCAGAACGGAGGAAAAGAGGATTTGGAAAGTTGGCGTGAATGAGGCCATGACGCTAGAAATTTAGAATAGGATGTAACTTTAGGGTAAGCGCACAGTGAACGCTGGTCGACGGTACTGATTCATGGTGGGGAACGCGCATGCGCATTGTAGGAGCATGTAACTACGCGTTTAACTTTCATTCAGTTGTCGGTATTCAACATGAGTTCCAGTAGCAGCAGTGATGAATTATTTCTAATGGAAAACGTTTCCACGAAATTATCATCATTTTTTCAAAGACGATACCGTTAGTGACATTAATAAGAACAGAAAATTGTTCAGCATAATCATCTTTTTCCACAATTAAAAAAAAGGTAGACAGGTTTTTTAAATGCATGAGAATGACTCTGGAAACGTTTAATTTTATATTGTTTAAAGTAGAACTCGTTTTCAAAACAATGGTGCAACTTGCACAAGCAACCAATATTACCGGAAGAAAGACTTGTGATTACTTTGAACATTTTGAACTTTTTGACTACCGATATTCAATATTATAGAGCATTGTTTGGCCAGTAATAATATTTTAAAGTTAGTTGTATAAACCTATGTTAAAAATTAATTAACAAGTTGTTATCATTTTATGAATACGTATTATACGACGCCAAGTAGGCTACAAGCAAGCAGCAAGCAGGTTTATACAAAACAAACCAGTGAGCTTGATATGCGCAGATGACCAGCGCGCAGCTTTCTCCACCAGCATTTACTGTGAGACGTCCGATTAAAATATAATGGCCTATTCCTACTAGCAAGCTCCCGTTTGTAAGCGACCAACGTTCACTGTGTGCTTACCCTTCGGTAGGAAACTGGGGACGGAAAAGCGACGACAGCTCTTACAGAATCCGTTGTATACGTATTATTTTTTATAAACGTTTATTATAAATTAATAAATAAGTAATATTTTTTAAGTAATAGTGTTTTTTTATCGTTTAAGGCCAATTTTAGACAACGTGAGGTGACTTTCGATGTTTCTGGAAGCTCTTCGTGTAGCCCAAAGTCTCAGTATTCCGCTCCCTGTAGGTTTTTCTCCTTTCTTATGCCCATCTGGTGTTCTGTTTTCGCTCTTCGTGGAATTCGTTAAAGTCCATAATTAGTTATCTGAGTTTTGTTTGGTTCATTAAATCTTTTTGGTTTATTCAAGTTTTCTCAATATCCTTAGTGAATTTCTTTATTTTTTTTATTAATTTATCAGACACCTTAGGTTTATTGTTCAGTGTTTTAAAAATTTGTTTTGTCAACCGGTTGTCATCCATTCTTGTCCGTAGAATTTTAGTCTTCTTTTTCTGATAGTTTCCATTAATCGTTCATACAGATAGTTTTCTTTTCATGACCTCGTAACCTATATTCTCCGTCTACTATCTTCGGACGTATTATTTTGCGGAGGATATTTCTCTGAAATTTCTCTGCTTCTCTTAGTCAAGTTTTTCCGGTCATTCTAATGCTCTCATTCATGTACAGACACGCAGGTTTTATCATAGTACCGTGCGTTCGGAAAGTCGCTGTGCACTGGAATTGTGACTATGGATTTATGAAAATATGTATAAAGAAATGACTAAGCATTTTGGAAAAAAATTTATTCAATACCTTAATTACATTGTTAAACCGTGATTACATTGTTTATAGAAGGTGTTCGAAATGACCTCCATTGGCATCAATACAGCATTGCACTCGTTTCATTTTTTTTGCAAACACCTTTCGCAACTGAAGAACAGTGATTCCTTGAATGTATGCCGTTATTGCGGCTTTAAGTTCGTCAATCGTGTGTGGTCTGTTCCGATACACAGTTTGTTTCGCCGCACCCCATAAAAAGAAATCGGGGGGAGTCAGATCAGGAGATCTTGCAGGCCACAAATTCTTTGAAATTATTCGTTCACCAAACACGTTGCGCAGGAAAGCCATTGAGATGTTAGATGTATGTGCTGTTGCCCCGTCTTGTTGGAACCAACCATTATTCATTTCCACTTGTGTTATTTGATGCGTAAAGTTCTCTAAAATATCAGAACAATAACGTTCACTATTGATTGTGTTTGCAAAAAAAATTGGTCCAACAATACGTGCTCTACTCACAGCAACCCAGACTCCAATTTTTGCTTCGTGTAAGGACTGTTCATGTAAAGCGCAAGGGTTAGTTGTCGACCATACTCGAGTATTTTGTGAACTTATATACCCTCCCAAGTGAAACCACGCTTCATCTGTATAAAACGTTACGTCAAGGATGTCTTCGGAATTTTGGTTGATGAAACGTTGAAACCAATGACAATAATTTAGTTTCTTGTCATTATCTGAAGGTTTCAGCTCTTGAACACACCTCACTTTGTATGGGAATAGTTTAAGTTCTTGTCTGACAGCTTTATGTGCGGTAGCAAGTCCGATATTATGCTGTTGTGCTAACTTACGCATTGATTTTTTTGGACTTTGTGCCATAGAATCAGAAATATCCAGCAGCTTTTGTTCGTCTAGCTTAGGGGGCCTACCACTACGTTCAGCGTCCTCAACAGAGCCAGTTGCCCGAAATTTTTCTATCAGTGTTCGTACTGCATTACGGTGAGGAATAATTGAATCTGGAAACTTTTCAGAAAATTTGCGCTTCACTAAATCACTGTACTTGTCACCTTCGCGAAATACGTATTCAACGAGGAAAATGCGCTCCTCTACTGAAAGAACCATCGCGTCCAACAACAAAAAACGTGCAACAGAACTGCAATAAATGAAACATATACAACTTCAACTCAATGACTGACAGGCCTCGACGTGTTCGGCAACAATTGAACAGCACAGAGCTACCAACCTAGCCATGAAATTATTCCCTGTCATGTCACTTGGTGCACAGCGACTTTCAGAACGCATGGTATTATAATCTCTAAGCTTGTTTTGAGACTGCTTTCTTCTTATACGAGTGATGATCTTCGGAGTGCACCGGCTATCTTTCGTTGTTTGTTGTTGTTCAATTTCTTTTAGCTGGTATTTCGCTGTATTATCTCCCCGAGGTACTTAAAGCTATCAAATTTTTCAATTTTTCCGTATTGCGACTTCAGGTAACGCGGTACTGTTTTGATGTTCGTTATGTACGGCTATATATAGTTTTCTCGAAGGAAATGTGTAATCCTGCTTTTTCGGTTTGTTCTTTTAACACGTTGCTTTGTTCTATTGGTGCTCGTTCATTTGTACCGGAAAGAATTTGGAGCAATAAAAACCGGCAAATGCTTCTGTCGAGGATGGTCGGTAAGGTCCAGATTTCGAGGTGTGACCTCCACGTGACAGCCTGGGATAGGTAGAGCATCTGCTCTTCTGAACTGAAAAGGAGAGCCGATGGCGTACAACCGTAGTACAAATCCTCGCTAGAGCTAAGTTTCTCTACCCCACCATTGTTTACTAATCGTGATTTTAAACCGCATGATGGAATGTCCCTTAAGTGTACTATTTAAGTACGTATTATAGATAACTAGCATGCCCCGTCGCGGCTTTGACGCGAAAAATCTGCTAAATCGACTGTATACTCACCAATTTTTTTTTTTTTTAATTCCTAATATGTGTACATTGCAATCTGTTCCATTCAGAACAATAAGCAACCTCATGACCCAATGAGATGAGGATGATATGTATGACGTGTAAATGAGGTGTAGTCTTGTACAGACCCAGGCCGACCATTCCTGTGAGAGTATGGTTAATTAAACCCCAACCATCAAAGTACACCAGTAACCACTGTCTATCATTCAAATCCGTAAAAAATTAACTACCTCTATTAGGATTTGAACCAGGAACCTTCGTCTCCGAAAATCAGCTGTTAAACAGCTGATTTTGGCGACGGCTTTACCTTTAAAATAAAATTAAAACAAATTAAAGAAACATGGGACTTTTATAAAATATTCAACAATACAAAATCGTATCTACATAATAAAATTATCATGTGATGTTGTCACCAGCTGATCCTTAGCACCACGTCGCTATTTGCTAAATAATATGATTTTAGTTACGACAAATCTTTATTTGAATCACATCAGCTGGTTTAAAAGCAGCAGATTATCTAATTCATAAAAGCCTTAAAATGTAGGACATAAACATTATTTTCAACCTTTTAGAGCTAACTTTTTAAGGGTTTCAATAGCCTAAACTTGCACCGGCATCATAGTTGCAACATAAAAAAACTAAATGGAATTTGGTTCAGTAGTTTAGGAGATAAAGAGGAACATACACACACACACACACACACACACACACACACACACACATCGAATTTGATATACATCGATTTTTTAGATTGTTTGACAATATTTAAAACTTTTGAAAACATCAGCAGTGTTAAATTCCTTTTTATCTGATTAAAAATTATTATTAATTTAAAATTGTAGTCATTGTTAATAAATTAAATAATTTTCCTCGTGTAACTCTTTTTGGAATAATTTAGACTTATTGGTAACACTGATTTTTCCTTTCATTATATATATGTATTTATTTTCAGATTTTAACAAAGTCGTGGAGTTTTCACGGTATGTTTGTGGTAAATGCGGCAGGAATTATAAGCGTAAAGGCCACCTTTCCGCTCATGTACGCTTTGAATGTGGTATTACACCTCAGTTCCATTGCACTTTATGCGACTATAAGTGTAAACAGAAATCTAACCTTAAAACTCACATGTCATGCAAACATATGGATATTCAATTATAATCAGTTATTACTGTTTAATTACTATTATTATTATTATTATTATTATTTGATTATTTTTTTATTCATCTACGTATTATTAAAATAAATAAATAAAAGATATTTTTGAAGCTAAAGTCTATTTTGATATCTGTGAAGTGTTGTTCAAAAATGGTCCAAATTTTATAAGGTTCTATTCAGCATCAGGAGAAAAAGTATTCCGCAGATCAGGAGAAAAAGTAGGCCGCATTGGCGTAGTTGGTAACGTGCTCGCCTCTCATCATGCGGTCCTGGGTTCGAATCCCACTCAGGCACGGCATATTTTCATACGTTACAAAAGATCATTTCATCCTACATCGCATAAAGTTCCACCCCAACGTCGTCGCTAATGACCGTTGCAGTTGATGCGACGTTAAACAAATAAAAAATATCCAGTTAAACAATTGCCCTGAAATTTATATCTTAACCACGGCTGGATAATAACAGAAATTATAAAAACCCTTGGTTAAAAAATTTCAAAATTGCGGCCATTAAAATTTTTTATTTGGAATATCTTTGATTATTTGATTTATTAAATTTTTCCTTGTAGTAAAATGTTTACGGCATTTTAGTGTGAATCATTTGTTCAGATTCGATTTCAAAGTTTCAGTTGATTTATTACAAAAAATAGACGTACCTCAAAATGGTGGCCATCTTGTTTTCTAATATTATCACTAATAAATTTTTTTATTCCTAATTTGTGTACGTTGCAATCTGTTCAATTTAGAACAATAAGCAACCCCATGACCCAATGAGATGAGGATGATGTGTATGACGTGTAAATGAGGTGTAGTCTTGTACATACTCAGGCCGACCATTCCTGAGAGTGGTTAATTAAACCCCAACCATCAAAGTACACCGGTAATCACTGTCTAGTATTCAAATCCGTATAAAAGTAACTACCTTTACTAGGATTTGAACCAGGAATCTTCGTCTCCGAAAATCAGCTGTTTAACAGCTGTTTTTGGCGACGACTTTACCTCTAGACCAACCCAGTGGGGGTTATCTGTGCAGTGTTGTTCAAAAAGGGTCCAAATTTTATAAAGTTCTATTCGTCATCAGGAGGAAAAGTATCCAGTTAAACAATTTCCCTGAAATTTATATCGTAACCACGGCTGGATAATAACAAAAATTTATAAAAACCCTAGGTTAAACAATTTCAAAATTGTGGCCATTGAAATCTTTTATTTGGAATATCTTTGATTATTTGATTTATCAAATTTTTCCTTGTAGTAAAATGTTTACGGCATTTTAGTATGAATCATTTGTTCAGATCCGATCTCAAAGTTTCAATTGAGTTATTACAACAAATAGACGTACCTCAAAATGGTGGCCATTTTGTTTTCTAACATTAACACTAATAAATTAACACAATTTCTGACAAAAATTCTTGCCGGCTGCATTGACGCAGTTGGTAACGTGCTCGCCTCTCATCGTGCGGTCCTGGGTTCGAATCCCACTCAGGCACGGCATATTTTCATACGTTACAAAAAATCATTTCATCCTCCATTTTACAATAGTTGCACCCCAGCATCGTCGCTAATGACCGTTGTAGTTAATGCGACGTTAAATAAATAAATTTAAAAAAAAATCCTAAGTATTTAGCTACTGTAGATTTGCTTCAGTTATCGGGTGAGGGAAATAGAGAAAAAACAAGATGGCTGCCATTTTGAGGTAGGCCTAAATGTATTTCTTGCAATAAATCGGTGGTTCCTGATTGAATTTTTACTAATATGGTGGCATTTTGTTCGTACTAAAATGCTGAGTATGTTTTATAATCGGGAAAATTTGATAAATCTAATAATTCCTAAGATATTTTGGATTAAAACATTGAACTAGCCGCTATTTTGAAATTTTACGCCAACGAGGATTTGTAATTTTTATCCCATAATTTGTCTTGTTAAAAATAAATGCTAAATTTTATCAATCTGTCTTAAGCGTTCGTTGTTGAGAAACAACATGTTTTTCTTTTTTTTAACTCCTAATTTAAAACTACCTACATTGCAATCTTTTAAATTTAGAACAATAAGGAACCCTATAATCCAATGAGATGAGGATTATTTGTATGACGCATAAATGAGATGTAGTCTTGTACAGACTTAGGGCTACCATGCCTATGGAGTATGGTTAATTGAACTCTAACCATCAAAGTACACCGGTAACCACTGTCTAGTATTCAAATCTATATAAAAGTAACTAACTTTACTAGGATTTGAACCACGGTACCTTCGTCTCTGTACATCAGCTGTCAAGCAGTTGATTTTTTTTATAATTGAACTTTTTTTTTAATTCAATGTACGTTGCAATCTGTTCAATTTTAAGGACAATAAGGAACCCCATGACTCAATGAGATGACGATGATATGTACGACGGGTAAATGAGTATATCTCATAGAACGAAACAGAATATCTCAAGAACGGAACATCGTTCGAAGTTGAAGCATGAAACTTAAGTTACATACCGCTACCGGACCCGACACGAACATTTTCATCAAAATCGATCAACCAGAAGTAGTAGTTTATTCGTGTAATTTTTCACTTTTTTGCGATTTTCTCAAAAACTGGTCCTACGAGTTTTTTTAAAATCGCCTCATTTACTCAATTTTTTTATTCTCTACAAGATAGGGTAGGCGCCATGTTTGCTGAAATTCTGGGTGAGGCTGTTTTCACGTAAAAAAAGTTGTTTTTTTTAAGATGACGGCTTTAATATGCATTTTAGCCCAAAAATTTATATAATAAAAAAATATAGAGAATTTAAAATCCTACAACTTTTATTTCAAACATGTTTTTGTATAACGCTTAGTTTAGCGGTACTTAGCGATTTTCTGCTTTTCTTCTCACGGGAACGTGTGAAAGATCGATTTTTTTAAAGATTTCGGCCTTAGAATGTATTTTACCTCAAAAGTGTATCTATATGATCTAATTTATAGGAAATTAAAAGATCTACAACTTTTTTTTCTCTACAGAGCCTAGTTTAGCGTGAAAGTGTGATTTTCCGTATTTTTAAGCCAAACTGAAGTTGATTTTCATATTGCGTCTTTCACTCATGATTAAAATTAGTTTATGTTTATTGTGGTTAATTTTTTTTTTATTTCTAATGTTTTATTACTAATGTTTGGTTAATTGGTAATTATTTTCATTGGCAAGAGAAAGTTGTGTGTGTGTGTATCACACCAAATATTTTATTTACATGTTGCTTCGTCTTGTTGAAAGAATCTGTATTCTTTCTCTTTATCTGTTAAATGCGCGTAGGATTCTTCGAAAACATTGAGGTAATACATTGGCCGGTCCGTGGTGTAGTGGTCAGCGCAACTGGCTACTATGCCGGGGTCCCGGGTTCGATTCTCGGTCAGGTCTGGCATTTTTTTCATCTGTAAATCACCACATATCATTACCTACGCATAAGCCCAAGGCTTATGTAGGCATCATCACTCAATAAAAAATAAAATAAAAAAAAACTTGTGTATTTGACAGTTTGATTACACTACTCACGAGTGAAAACATTGTAGGGTAGCGGTTACGTTATTATGGATTCGGTTTTATGTGTCTCAACCAGTATAAAACGAGTTTTGTGTGTGTTGTAGCCTACATTCTTATATTTTTTTATAATTTTTGTAAGTAGATATATTATTTATTGTTATTTAAGAGTACCTAATCGATTATTTTTATGAAATTTTCAGATTTTTGTTTTGAAAGTAACCATAAAATGGAGTCTTTGCCGTCGAACGATGACTGCATTCAATCACGTTTCGTTTGCGTCAAATGCGGAAGGAGTTACAAACATAAGCGTCATTTAAACGCGCATCTTCGTTATGAGTGCGACGTGGTGCCCCAGTTTCATTGTACTATGTGCGATTATAAGTGTAAACAAAAATCAAGTCTTAAATCTCATATGTTCCTCAGGCATATCAATAAGTTACAATTGTAATTGCTAACTTAAATAGTATTAATTTAATTTACTTCATTGTAATGTACTGATAATAAAATTTTTGTTTGAAATTTATTCTTATAATTTTATTATTTACACTTTGATACGTGAAGATGATTAGATTTTCCGTTGTAATAGAAGAAAAATATTTAAATAATACCCATTAGAAATACCTCTACGAAGATCATAAAGTAAAACGAGGAGTCAGGTGTTCCATGCTTTCTCAGTGAGTGGAAATATCAGCATAGCATACCCCCTCTGTAAAGTATCTACTTTCTACTCTGCAAATGGTACCTTCACTTCATTATTCTCAGAGGGGTTAACTGTGACTAGTGTCTTTCACACCTCCATCTCTTTTGTTCTTAAATGTTTTAGTCAATTAATAGGCTGACCATGTGATAAGAAAAAGAACTATTTTTTCTAGCCATGGAACTAACATACACAGAAAACGTCGAAAAAATAATTTTAGTTAATCAAAAACTAAAAATATTAACTGAATTACGTACGTGTGTATCAAGAACAACTTATTAAACTTCACTAAAGTAATTAATCGGTGGAATTATTATAGTAGAAAACGCTTGGGTTGGGCAGTATTCAGAAGATTGAATGGTATTCTGAGAAACAAGAACATCGTATAATACTTGTAAAACAAAGTTTTTGATTTATGTGTGTTTGCTCTTTTAACGTACGGTATGCAAACTTGGGTGTTTTTATCAAGGGAAATATCATCAAACGTAAAAAATATTAGTATCCTGAACAGATTTTTGATAGGTGCAACATTGCAATATCGAAAACCAAACGAATATGTAAGAAAAATCACTAAAGTACAAGATATTGTACATAAAAACACGCGGAAAGAAGATGGTGCATTTAAAAACAGGAACCCTAGACTGAAACAAGGAGAGAGAGCGACTGAAGATGCAATAGGGAGATAACATCGAGAGAATGATGAGATTGAACTGGAAACAGCTCGAAAGAAAGAACAGGAAAACGTTAAGAAGTTTGGATTTTCAGTATTGGGTAAATGAACTTCATCAAAAATTCCATTTGTTATATCTAGCCTAATTTAAAACCATTATTTCGGGACCGAAACCCTTCAAAGACTTCACGAACACTCCAAAATCATCTCAGTTTCATATAGCTAAAAAAAGTATCAATTTAAAAAATAATATCTAATTCGGCTAGATCTCTTCAAGTAGCTTTCACATTGCGCTATGAAGAGTGCCCATATTTATATATATATAAATATATATATATTTTTTTTGGTTTAACGTCCAACTATTCTGCAAATACTGCTAATGCAGACGGTGACGGATGAAATTATTTTTTGTAACGTATAAAAATATGCCGTGCCTGAATGGGATTCGAACCCAAGACCGCATGATGAGAGGCGAGCACGTTACCTACTACGCCAATGCGGCCGGCTACCCATATTTATATTATGGACAATTAACCTCACATAGAGATTTATTTTTCTTGAAGGGTCTATCCGTTCCGAATGTAATCGTAGTAATTGTCACTTGGTTCGTTGTACTGCGAAAAAGCTCTTCTGAGCTCGTTCTAAACCTATTTCTCTAATTTTGAAGCCACGACCCCGTTCTTCTGCCAAGTCCACGTTTTCTATGTATTTTTCCCTGCAGAATGGCTTGTTGTAACGAATATCGTGAGTAATTCTGTATGATATGTCCAAAATATTGGAGCTTCCTACATTTGATTGTAGAAATTACTTCCTTGTCTTTCTTCATTTTTCTGAAAACGTCTATACATGACATCCGAGCAGTTCATGGGACCCTCAGTATTCGTCTTTACAGCTACATCTTAAATGCCTCTATTTTCCTTTTGATGGATCCAGGTTTCCACATCATATGGGAGCACAGAAAAGAGAGACGTCTTACATGATTCATTTCTGTTGCTAGAGATTAGTTACTTGAGTCACAAGTTTGCACCTGTTTGCAGCGAGGGCAAAGGGGGAAAAACATCAGTGCGCTTGAGCGACTACTTTAATTCCAGTATAACAAACACAACAACTTATATAGTGTAAGTTGTATACATAACATAGAGCATATAATGTACATCGCGCGGAACCTTTTGTAGGTTAACTGTGCGAATTTAACTGTTTTTTACCGTAAACAGTTTGTTACCGTAATGTTAGTTTTCCGAAAACGTGGGCAGATTATTCAGTGCTAAATTAAATATAATATGTAGTTTAATAAAATGGTGTGAAGTTATAGCTAAACAAAAATTGCTTTCCCTGCCTCTTAACAAAAGCCATGAACGAGTGGCTAACTACTGTGATGTTTCTCATTCTACAATTCAAAAAATAATGAAGGAACGTGAAGTAGCTGTTCTTCAACAGGTCTGTTGACACCTGGTAAAAGAAGGAACCGGTTAGGTAGATACTAGTGAGACTGATAGTGAAGACGCCGGTGACACCAATAGTAAAAAGGGTATTCATTTTTTAGAAAATTTTGTTCCAATGGAATAAGGCAGCTGGTTATTACAGTAATTCAAACATTTCTAGTCATGTAATTAATTAAGCTATAGGCAATATTACAGGTCAAATTTATTTCTTATAAGGTTACAAGTTTAATGGAGAAAACATTTTCTCGGAATAAACCACACGGTTTAGAAACTGCACGGTAGTGAAATCTATTGTCTCACTGTTGAGGTTGGCAGCACTGTCAAATTTTCACTTCCTTTACTCACAGCCCATCTATACAAAAGGCAATCTCGTGACTTCAGTATCTATAAAGTTGTCGTTCTTAAAAATAGGACCCATTTTATTAAATACTCTCTCTTCTTGTCTTGCCTATAATACATTTTAATTCCTGTGTGTTGTCCCACTCCTTGGTTATCATGGTTCTCAGGTAACAACACTGTTGTACTCTCTCTCAGAGAAATACAGTTTCTAATAATATATCGTTTTAACTTTCGGTCGGGTATGGTGGGGATATCTAAAACCTTAGAAAATCCTACAATAATGGACCGCTTTTAACCCTTTCAATCCCTAATTTTTTTTAACTTTACACAAACAAATATGTGTACATTGTTTCATACACTTTACTGACATTTAAGTGAAATAAAATCACTTTTAGACCTTCAGCCTTTTTTTGATGGCGTGACAAAAAAGTGTGACACATACGTCACATTGGGCTTGATGGTATCAAAGTTCCCAACAATATGAATAAGTAAAAATCATGTGCAGGCTTCCTAAAGAAAATTCTCTTGCATAGATTTTGTAGCAAAGCATTATTTAAGACTTAAAAAAGGTTACAATTCAAAAATATTGGTAAAATGGACAAAATCTCTATTTACAGCGTAAAAATATACTTGTATGTACATTCAACATACTCGAAGAAATGCTACTTTATTTTAATAAATAAACACGAATATTTAAGACTAAAACTAACTTTAAAAGAAACTAATGGTCGTGTCCGTGGCGTAGTGGTCAGCATCTTACACTGCAAAGCGGAGGTCTCAGGTTCGATTCCTGGCTAGGGTACAGAAAATTATTACACTTCACATTCAGCGCTCTTTAATAAAAAGTAGTCGCTAACAATTAAAGTTTTTATGTCTGTTATTTCACTCCAATGTGACTTCTATGCCTCACTGGGTAAGAAAGGGTTAAATTTGAGTATCATAAGAGCTGTGATTTTACAATGAATATTTTTATCCGTTATGCAAATTTCTGAATAATATTCTGACCTCGCTTATAAAATTCTCATTGATAATAATTGTGGAAAGTTGTGTTTGGTTTTATTAATAAAATAATCTGTGTTTTGTTTTGGCTGTGTGTTTGGTGTAACTAATTTAAAATTAATTAATAAAATGTAAATAATTATAATTAACATTAAATTGTTATATTTAATTATTTTGTTTGCAGATTTCACTGTGGATCTTAATGCATTGTCAGATGGTGTTATCTCGTATTTTCAGTGTTATAGATGTGGAAAGAGTTATAAACACAGACCAAGTCTTTACCGGCACGTTCGTTTCGAGTGCAATCGAAATCCTCAGTTTTCTTGTCATTTATGTGATTATAGATGTAAACAAAAAGCTAGACTTAAATGTCATATCTTATATAAACATAAAGTATTGTTACAAAACGGTACTTAATTGGTTTAACCATTTAATCTATTATTGAAAATTCTGGTTTCAAAATTTTATTATTCTATAGTCGTGTTTTTACAGGATTTTATTTATCAAAAAAGAACATTATAAATCAATATTGCATTTACAATTATATTTTTATGTTTTTTACTCATACTTTTAAAATAAAAACTGGCTATTAAAACTAAGAAATGTTTTAAGACTATTAAAATAATAAATGGTTATTATTTAAAACTGAACACTTATGCAGTTTTGCTTAAATTAATAAAAGAAAATACTTAATGTATTAGTAAAGTCCATTTAATAGCATTATTAACACTTTTTTATTAAATTTTCATTATAGTTTACTTTTTAAAGTTTTTAATGATTTTTTTTTAATTATTGGAATTTGTTTTAGTTACGTACTGTACTTGATATATAGTTGAAGTAAATTTTATAATAAATGATCGTGAATATCTTAATACATTTTGTAAATTAATCCTAAAACGTTTCTGATTAAAATAATATATTTTTGTACATTGTTATTTGTGATTTAATTTACATTTGTAAGTAATTAATGTCATTCGTAAAAAATGTTTCATTATATTCTAGTCAGTTTTCTATATTTTATGAATTGTTTATTTTTAAATTAATTGACCATCAAATATTTTTATTAAATTAATTACTTTTTTAAATTTTAATTTGTAATACATTAATTTTAATTATGATAATTGTCGTCTTCGAAAGTGTGTATTGATATTTTTAATTAATTCATCAGTTGCAGTTTTTGTTAAAAATTCATTCAGTATTTTAAGAAGCTAGTGTAACTTGTGTTATAATAAATTTTGTTTTAAAAATGTAATTTGTATTTAGTCTTATTTATGCATTGGTTTTTTGTATTATATTTTGTTGGTTGATCGGTCATATCTTACTTTTCTGTTCTTTTTGTGGTTGTGGGAAAATTATTTTTCGGAATGATCTTTGCATTACATCAACTGATAATTATCTGCGATAATGAATTGTCGTTTCTTGTCTCGTAGCGTTAATTTTTTGTATTGTTGAAGCTCATGTAGACCTCGATGAGTGACTAAAAATGTCTGAAATTTCTTTCGCAGTCGATTTTTTTTGAATTCATTGGTGGCAATTTTGAAAATTGTTATCTATCATTTTTGTTTATCCGTCTGTCACATCCAGATGTCAGAAACTACGAGAGATGGCAACAAACGGTTTTTGGATTCGTAAGTTAGGTACAAAGTTAGTGGGCCTAAATTGGGCTTGAAGTTCCGGTTTTGACCGGAAGTGGGCCAAAACCAGAAGTCAAAAAATCAAAGTCAGAAACTACTAGAGATAGTAACAAATTGTTTTCGGATTCGTAATTTCTACTAAAAATGAGTACCCTAATCAGGTTTAAAGTTCCGGTTTCGACCAGAAGTGGCCCAAAACCGGTAGTCAAGAAATCAAAGTGATTTTTGTGTTTTTGCCATAGGTCAGAGGTAAGCCTTTTATGCCGTCGTCTCATGAAGGGAATTTTTCATTTTTGTTTTGATTCGTTACGTGTAATTTTTATTTTGTTTTAAATTAAAATATTCGGGAATTTATAATTGATTTATTTTTTGATTCGGTATTACTAGGGCGTACTTTATTTCTAGGCGATGAAGTAGCTGTCACATCTAAGCCCGCTACAGTGACGTCACGTGGCCGGCCGTCTCCATATAATATATGTACATGATAAAATAAATGCCTCCTTACTCTCGGTTAATTCTAAATACCAACAATAAGTTTTTATTATTCCTACAGATTTGAATGTATTGTGGAGAAATAAATATTTTTCACATCATAAATATATACTTCCTGATTTTTGGGGAATTTTAAAATGCATTTTCTTAAAAATGGTTGAATATGGAGGGAGAAACTTAGCCGAACAGAATTATTTCTAATTTAGTTTTTTATTTAAAGTTACAAGTAGTGTATATTTATGTTCTTAGAATCTGTTGGGGTAGTTAACAGAGCGATATAGCAAAATTATAGCCAATGTTCAATGTTGTTGTTTAGGTCATCAGCCGAAAGGCTGGTTTGAACCTTTAGAGGTTTTACTAAGTAAAACGAGGAGTGAGGTGGTTTACAACTGCCTTCCTCACTGAGTGGAAAAGTACGCTTATCAGCATGCCATGCCCTCTGAAAAACACATATTTTCCACTCTGCAAATGGCACCTTCACTTCATTCACCACAGGGTCTGGCTGTATAATGAAATCATTACTTTCAGAGGAGATATCTCTGATTAGTGTCTTTTATACTTCTACCTCTTCTGTTCTTAAATGATTCAGTCATTTAATTGGCTGACCATGTGATAAAACACAGAAATATTTATTTTAGCCCTGCAACGAACAGATTGAATGTAAATAATTTGACACTCCACCTGTCTGTTATGGGCGTAAATCTTCAATGATGAAGTTAAAATCCTTATAAGGAGGACAAAGTCACAAGCTTGATTATTTCAATGAGTTTTATAAACCGGTGTGTTTTTGACTGTAAAATTTCGGAAATTGTTGTCGGTAATGGAACCGCTATGTAGGATCTTTGTTACCACATTAAGATTTTTCTTAACAAATTCATGAAATGCTTCTGTATATTTTTGGTAATGTTTGGAACCGGTATGTGTGCTTAGAAACTTGAGTTTTTTTATCGCATAAAATGATGGTTGGTGTAATATTTATTTAAAAAAGATTATGGTTAGCTTTATTTTTACTGGTATTTTTAAAAAAAGTACATTTTCTTCTGTATCAGTATGCGATTGCTGGGCTAATTTTTTCGGTGTCTGTAATTAATATAATCTCTATTGTCTTGGAAAACTTAGGCCGCGTACATACAGAGAGCAAATAGTAACGGTAACGGAACGCAAACTGCAGTTGCTCTTCCTCAGCATTCAGAATTGATTAAAATGATCATAGTGGTGTGATAGCAACGTAACTGGCAAGTGACGAAGCAACTGAAGTTTCTCCATTCGCAACATGCTGTAAACTCGTCACTCAGTTACCAGTTAGTGTTGGAAAGTAATGTAGGTTGGATAGTACATTGTGTATTTTGATAGTATTTTTTTGTTACATTACGTATGTTGTTTTTTTTTGTTTGATTTTTGTTATTGTGTATTTTTGTTGCACTATTGTAGTAAAAGTTTTATTAGAAAGAAACAATTTTGAGTTCGCATTGTTGATGGGACAGTACCCATGCTTGTACGATCATACACCTCCAAAGAGTACTCAGATAAGATGAACGACAAGATAAAGCTTGTAGTGAGGTTCAGTAACATTATAGAAATGTACACTGAATTGTCTTTTTTATAAACTTTTCGCAGTTTCTTCCTGAATACATACGCAACATCTTCCTTTGATGATGAGATACCGACATCAAGTTGATATTATACTGAACTTGATATCAATGATCTTGTAAACCAGTCACCGGTGACCAGCAACTTTCTTTACAGTAAATTCAGTTTGCATTATCGTTACTAGTTGCTCTCTGTACACGTGCGGCCTTAAAGATAAACTAAAGCAGTTGCTAGAGAATTTCGTAGTTGATGCGAATAAATTAAAAACAACTTAGAAATATATGAGGTTGTGATAAATATTGTATTTTATTAAAATGCTTTGATTATTTAATTTATGAATAAATTACTATATTTAATTTTCAGATTTTCATTTTATGAATAACTGGAAATCAGAAACGATTATAAATTGTAATACGGAGATACGTTACGTGTGCAATGTGTGTGGGAAAAGTTACAAACATAAAGGACATTTAACATTTCATAAACGTTTCGAGTGCGGCGTAAAACCAAGGTTTCATTGTCCAATGTGTGATTTTAAAACCAAACGAAAAGGCAACCTAAAATCACATATTGTCTTCAAACATCGGTGAAAAAAAATCGTAAATCATGATTATTTTTAGAATAATTAGGTGTAAGTTAAATATTGTTAAAAATGTAAGTTTGTTAAATTTATTATAGTGAATGTAGAACGTGGTGAAGATTACAGGAGAATCATGGGACGGCTGAGTAGTGATTGCAGTCAAAAGCTGAAAGGGCGCTGAAAGTGTAACAATATTATTTTAAAAAAAAGTAAATTTTTTTTCAGTAATGGAAAATCACTCACACAATTAAATTCACAATTAAAAATTATTATTGTTTGCCAAAAACATAATTTCAAAATGTCTGTTTAGATGTAGAAGGCCTCCGGGCCAGCCCAGTCAGTCAGCTGGTAAAAAGTCGCTATTATTTGTTAAGTAACACTGGTTAGGCAAGCGACTTTGTATGGTGACCAGCTGATGCTATCCATGAACAAACTCTACTGGGGGTCCCTGTTCAAACTCCTGCCAAATCCACGTCAAATAATACAGCGAAAAGCAGCGATAAAATTGGGTATTTGTTAATGATGTACAGTTCCCGATAACAAATAAAAGCTAAAAAAAAATTGTAGAAACTCCTATATTCATTTATATTTTTTTTTCAAAAAGCTCTTGAACGCTACTTAAGAAATCACCTGTGGCTAAAGTATTCATTCTAGTACTTTTGTTTAAAAAAGTGTTTTTATTTTGGTCCCTGTTTCAAAATTCATATAGGAGCCTAGCTAAATTAATAATAATATATCTTGTTGGACTATATAATATTTTGTTTCTATTTTTTTCCGATTCGATCAACACATTTACTGGTTGACTACTGGAAAAGCAAAATAGAGAAACTAATGTATACTATTTTTCAAGGGTGATGAGCTCTTAAGAGTATGCATTGCCCCCTACCCACTTTATAGCTAGCCAATCACTTGCCAGCAACGTTGACAATAATTGCTCTTGCAGCTCTGTTAAATATTTCGTCAGCCATTTTTTTGGTCTTTTGGTATCAATTATAACCTATAAACATACAATCAGCTGATTATATTATAACGTATTGCATGTTAACGCGCTCTATAATCGATGTGTTCAGTTTGAGAAGCAAGACGAGAGTAAACTATTGTGGCTATTATAGCGTGAGCACGCAATGTGTCAGATACAATCTGATAACGCTGGCGAACGTTCTGATTGGTCTAAACGTGTGAAACTCACAACTAAATAATGTCTACATCTACCGTACTACAGTTAATTTAACTCTTAATGAACTACTGCACAAATGTAATTTGTGGTAGAACTATAATGCTATTCACGGTTGATGAGCTCTGCTGTTCCACGCGTTTACACCAATCAGAACGTTTACCAGTGTTGTCATATTGTACGAATGTTTCAGCCTGACAAACAATACGCGCGCATGCGTATAAGAGCCGCAGTGTTTCACTTGTGTCTTGCATCTCGTACTGAACATATCGAATATAGAGCGCGTTAACATGCAATACTTGATAATATTATCAGCCGGTTGTATGTTATAAAATTGTTATTAAAAACTAAAAGACCCACCGG
The DNA here is from genome assembly GCA_035578175.1 of Catonia carolina. Taxonomy (NCBI): domain Eukaryota; kingdom Metazoa; phylum Arthropoda; class Insecta; order Hemiptera; family Achilidae; genus Catonia; species Catonia carolina. The sequence continues at coordinate 10,180,962 of JAQMRL010000016.1, forward strand.
GTTGGTCTAGAGGTAAAATCGTCGCCAAAATCAGCTGTCTAACAGCTGCTTTTCGAAGACGAAGGTTCCTGGTTCAAATCCTAGTAAAGGTAGTTACTTTTATACGGATTTGAATGCTAGACAGTGATTACCGGTGTACTTTGATGGTTGGGGTTCAATTAACCATACTCTCTCAGGAATGGTCAGCCTGAGTCTTTACAAGACTACACCTCATTTACACGTCATACATATCATCCTCATCTAATTGGGTCATGGGGTTGCTTATTGTTCTGAATTGAACAGATTGCAACGTACACACATTAGGAATTTAAAAAAAAACTAAAAAAAGGGCTCACGAAATGTATAACAGAGTTACGAGAGCAAGTATTGGCAACGTTACTGGCAAGTCATTGGGTAGCTATGAAGTGGGCAGGGGGCAATGGTTACTTTAAGAGCTCATCAGCCCTGAAAAATAGTATAGTTATTCAGTTGGTATCAATTACGGACGAATATTTAAAATACCTCAATTACAAAATAATGGTAAGTAAACGAGACTAATGTTTACAGAAAAGTACGTAAGAGATACATGTTCACCGTTCGGAGCAGCACATGGGAGTGAATTAATATAACCCTTCCACTACCAAATCAGTTAACGTTTAATTTGGATCACCGGGTTGAACCTTCACCACGTTTTGCATTTACTCTATAAATCTTTTTGTATATTTAAAAAAAATTACCAAAGATATTTTGTGTAATTACTGATAACTTACATATGTGATGAACAATTTTTTGTGTGTTTTGTAAATAAAACTATTTTTTTATTTAGTATTATCTGGTTGTTTTTTTTACATCCATATAATCAGTCTAGGGTTGGAGCACAATTTGGTACACGAAGCCGCCAGGTTCGTGTGTCCGAAAGAATTATGTATAAAGATTAACAGTAGGCTATGTTAGGTAGCTTACTGAAAAACATCCGACCCGTATATAATTTTTATAAATTACTTGTATATATTATTACATGCCTTTTGAAGTGGACATCAAAACAACGGCTATCGTTAAGGAAACATTAACACAGACACGATCAAAAGTAAAATTTCTACGAGAAATTTACGAAGAGTTAGAAATTAAAATCGGAGTTAGGTAGGGAGATGGACTGTTACCGGTTCTTTTTCACTGTGTGCTGGAGAAAGTTATTCAGGAATGGGAAATGAAACTTACCGAAGAAGGATTGTTAAACCAATTACAAACTGGAGGATTTAAAAACGACATAATGGTAAACTGTCTTGCTTTTGCAGACGACCTAGCAATCATTTCTAGATACATGGAAACATCAATAGATCTAATCAAGTGTTAAAAGAAAAAGCAGGACTATAATTTATTTTCTCGACTGTACGCGATTAAGTGCCTTATAATGACCGGGATGGCTGGCCTAAAAGAAACAGAAAAATGTTAGAGGAAGGTCCTCCGGAAGATAGTATGCGGACGATATAGGTTACGAGGTCAAGAAGAACTGTACAAGGAAAATGAAAGATTAGTGGAAACGATTTGAAAAAGAAGACCAATATTTTACGGACACCTGTATATGACAACCGGTTGACAAATTTTAAAGATTAAACAATAGACCTAAGGTGTCGATAAATGATTTAAAGAAGTTAAAAAGGATATTGAGAAAACTTAAATAAACTGAGAATACTTTTCATAGGCCGAACGAAATTGAGACAACTAATTACAGATTTTAAGGGTTTTCATGAAGAGCAGAAACAGAACACCGAGTGGACAAAAGAAAGGAGAAAAAGCTACAGTGAATGGATGCTGAGAATTTTGGCGGCAAATTGAGCTTCCAGAACTAAAATTTGCCCTATAGCTACAAGAAAAAAAATATTGCCAAGATAACATCGTGTGAGTGTTTCAGAATTAGATGTTTTTTTGTGTCGCGAATATGGCGACCGGTACCTAAGAAGGCGGCCGTAAGATTTAAAGTAGGGGTGGTTAGCTTAAAAGGCTCATTAGTTGGAAAGTGTTGGTGTTTTTTGGTCATTACTTTCGATATTGTTTTGTGATTTCTTTATAAAAGCAGCTTTACATGAGTGTCGTGTGCTCTTCACCAAACAAAGTACTGTAAGAGAGCGCTGATAGAACAAATGTGTGACCATATTCTCGTCATTCGTCCAGTTAACACACGGAGCTGGCGGCTAAGCAGTACTGATATGTAATGACGAGATTAACCCGGGACTCAGTGTGGGCAATGCGCTGCTGCCAGCGTAGTACGAACATTTCTAAAAACATGCAACTGTGTAGTATACATAGTTTCTGTTATGCTTCTTTTTTACAATACTTAATAGCATTTAAAATAACATTCCGTTCCGCACTTGGAATTGTTTTCCGCTGCTTTCGAACGGTCGATACGATAAACTTATAATACACGGATAGATAACTAATTTATACCAACACTACAGAGTAATGAATAAAATGAGAAGAATTAAAATGCAAAGAAACGGAATGAGTTTTAACGAATTAAAATACTTTTATTTGTAGTTATGTAGCCTAAAACGTAAAAACAGAATAGCCAAATGAAAACAATATTTCCTGTACCACTCGTCGCGTAATAAAATAAGGACTGTCGATTCCAATGAACGAGTGTCAGTATGTTTTTAGGATTAAATAGAGAAACTGGGCATGTGCAGTAGATTGTTCCCCTCTTACACTTCGTCTCAAAGTTCATTTCGTGACTAACCAACTGTACTTTTATACGGATAAATTAAAACATCTGTGTGAAGAGCTATTATTCTTTTGCTGTACCTGTTGGAACTAATGACGGGGCAGTCGTACGGAATGAAACTACGAACCTGATACAAGTGAATACTGGTAACAGATTCTGCTGCAGCAGTTCCTACTGCGGTCTTTGATTTACTTCCATAACCGATCAACTGCACTATTCACTATCACCTGAACTGTAGTAAGTATTTTATAAATTTTAGTGAACCAAGCGAAGTGTTTCATCGTTAGCAGAACTGTTGTCTGTAGTGCAGTGAATCATTAACCAACGAGCGTTGTCCGGATAAACTCAGTTGTAAGGGAAATTTTTTAATTTAAATTTAAAAGAAAAACTATTTAATAAATTTAAATGACTACTGAAAAACACTGCAAATAAAGAAAACGAAATTGATTTTAATAGAAATGTTATTGGTTAAATGAAAAATTATTGAAAATGAATTTTAAGAATTCAAATCTTGAAAAAATATTTAATTAATTATATTTTGTTTAGTTAGATTAAACACCTTACCACTGATGATGACATGATTGATAATGATACTGATATAATAAAATATTTAATAGATTCTTTATAATACATGTGTGATAGGTTTGGTCTTCAAATACCTACAAATTAAAATTTTCATTTCCATTGTTAAACATTGTTATCCATGACCTTCTGTATCAATTTCATATTCACCACGAATAACTTAATTAATAGTATCTAACAAATTGAGTTTATTAACAATTTTTTATTATGAATAAGAATTATTTTTGTTTTGTAAAAATAAAATTTAGGAAATACTCGTATATAAAAATTATGTGTTATACGGCCCGCTGGAGTAGTGGTTAGCGGAACTGGCTTTTACGCCGGGGTTCCGGGTCCGATTCCCGGTCAGGTCTGACTTTTTTTCATTACTTATTTTCATTATCATAATTATCCACCGTCTGCATTAGCAGAATTGCAGAACAGTCGGAAGTAAAACAAAAAAATAAAATAAATAAATAAAAACTATTTTTTTCTATCCCTAATGTGTGAACGTTGCAATCAGTTCAATTGAGGACAATAAGCGAACCCCATGACTCAATCAGATGAGGATGATGTGTATGACGTGTTAATGAGGTTTAGTCTTGTTCAAACTAAAGCCGAACATTCCTGAGAAAGTATGGTTAATTGTACACCAACCATCATACCAAAGTACACCTTTACTAAGATTTGATCCTTAGTCTCCAAAAATCAGCTGTTAAACTGGTGACTCATGGCGGAAACTGTACCTGTAGGCCAACGTGGGGGTCTACAAACTTATTAAATCTTATTTACGAACTTTACAAAAATACTTCATAATGTTGTAAGTTGTGATTTTCCTATGGGGATTTTAATGGTACATGTGATTTATATGTTGCTAATGAATAACCATTTATTTTCCAGATGAGATGACTATGGGTTGGCTACCGGATCCGGATATACCGTTAACGTTTTTGTCCGGCGGATTTGATATGAGGCAACAATCGGCAGATGATATAAACGATGTATCATCCGACTGTAATCAAATTGAACGATATCAGTGTTCGAATTGTGGGAGAAGTTATAAACATCAAAGGAATTTAAGTTATCATACTAGATTCGAATGTGGGACCGGAAGAATGTATGAATGCCCTCATTGCGATCATAAAACTAAACGGAAATCTAATCTACGACAACATATTTTTTTGAAACATGGTAAAGAGTGTCAAGATTTACAAACAACGCAAGCTTTTCTACAGCAACAAAAACCACGAATCCATCAAGAACAACGACAAGATCTCCAGAATTTAACTATTCCAGAAGTTGAATAATTTTTCTTTCAAGAATACATACATCGACACCAGAGGAATATCAAATTGTTTATTGGATTTTACCTTGTTTCCGTGAAATTACAGTATTATTATAACATTAGAAATATATAGCTGTCTTTCTTCATTATCTCAAATGTGATATTTAAAATGTTTTTTTAATGTTCGAAAAAACTTGAAAAATAGTGTTGGTAAAAATTGAACGACTCACGATTACGTAATCTTTATTTTTACGTTGATGGTGAGAAAACCATCATGGCTCCTGACATCGCACAGCCCCCTGCGTGGGACTAACTCAATCAAAATCTCTCCCCACCTCTGACCATGGGTACTGGACTCGCCTCAAGGCGTGAATACGGTGCCGTGGTATAGCCTACCGTGATCTCCTATTTACCGGGCTTGCACGCCCCGAGGAGACACCTATAGTGTACGACCGCCCTTCCGCCGCAATAAAGGTTGATTCACACATAGGCCTGTGCACCTACTTTGTCTTTTCGACAGAAATCGGAAAACGGTCCTTTACATTTAAAATGAACAGAAACGGTTTATCACGATGCACAAGGTCGCTGTTTTACTTCGGGAGCTGCTCGGCAGTTTCCGACTGTGATTCGAAGCACTTCGACTAAATACTGCAGAATACGGTAACAAAAGAATACAGTCCCCAAGAACTTCACCATCTCTAGAAAATAAAAAAAATTTAGTAAATGAGATTTTAAAAAATCGTAGAAGCCGTTTTTCCGTCTGGGGTCCTAGGTCCACACAAACCTAAAAACTTGTTTTTTAAGTTCAAGAAGTCTGAAAACTTGTTTATCCGATGAAACTCTATTTCGAAAATCTAAATGTAAACAATTCTTTTCTTCCATATTCATGTTGGGCAAGAGAAAGTAAAAAACAAAACTATGAGAGAAAACTATGAAAAAGAGAGAATGCAAAAGACGGTAGCAACACTGCACGGTCGGTGTACAGTCAGTCCCCTATGTGTGAATCGACCTTAATACCCCGGAAAGATAAAGTCTCCTCTTCGTACTGCGCAGTTTCTTAGTGCCACCACACGATTACGTAATGTACAACAGTATGACAAAGTTCAACACAAAATTTGAGACTCATGATAATGGACTTCAAGAGTATACACACTACCGTTTTTTGTACCTCATACAACTACACAAGAAATGTTAATTAAAATTTTTAAACTGTCATTTAATTGTTGAATGAAAATGACTATTGTTGATGCGACCTTAAATAAATAAACTTAAAATGAAATTAAACGAATTGTCTTTGAAATATTTTTGCACATTTTCATGATGTTAAGTAGGACCTATCGTATTTATTTATTTGGACCTATCGTATTTTGTATTATTTGGGGACTGTACTTTGCACTAATTTAAAAATATAGCCTACTTGACAAGAAAACATCTATAAAGCCATAACATGCCAATATGGTTCAACTGCATAGCTTATTCTTTAAAAAAATCAACCTTAATGCCAGTGGTAACTATACTTAGGCCCTACCACAGACCTATAAAGGTTTAAGCTATTTTTAATTTTAATAGGCAACAGGTTAAAACACTTCCGACCTAAATATATCTCGTTCGATTTTTACTACTTTTGCTGATTTTCTGTTTAAGGTTAGACATATTACTACAAAATATGTAGTTTTATGTTTTATTAGATCTGAACCCGATGCGTGCCCGGACTTAAAAGAGGTTACTGTAGTTATATTATTTCATTTACCCCCTCATTCTGGAAAACATAAAATTTCAAAAACTCGATTATCTCAAAGTTCACAGATGGTTGAGGTTTTGAGATTCTAGTGTAGTAGACTACTTAGGAAGTAAGTTATCTTAATGAGAATTATACGACTGTTTAATTATCAAATTTATGGTAGAGTTATTTGATTGTTAAAATAAGGTGCTAGTAAGCCTTCATAAATTTAATTCACTTTAAATCATACGCTAATATTTTTGTAAACAAGTAGAAATGCACTTGTATATAAAACTACTTTTAATTATTGTACTACAGAATTATTTTATAAAAAACTCGATAGCTTTGTTTTTTGATTCTGTAGGAAATTTTAAAATGTACAAGGGTATTTTAAAATGACTCCAACGCATTTCTATTCGTAATGGATATATTATCTTATATACCATGTGTACCAAAAAGAATGACCCGATTTTATATAGATTATTTATTAAGAAGAATGGCTTAACACCAACAAATTACATACTAAATTACTCACAAAAGACATAAATTTATGAAAATCTATCATAAATGTTCAATATGTCCTCCATTGGTTGCACGGACATCTAGCCGATAGCTGAATTCATCCCAAACTGAGCGTAAGGTGTCTTATGTCACTGAAGCTACAGCAGCTGATATTCTGTTTTTTAGTTCATCAATGTCACGAGGTAAGGGAGGAACGTAAACAAGTTGTTTAACGTAAAGTTGTTGGTCCTGTACGCCCTATCCAACGTTGAGGCAAGTTGTCATTGAGGAAACTGCGCACGTTGTTGTGCCAGTGCGGTGGTGCTCCATCTTGCTGATAGATGAAATTGTCAGAGTCAATAAGTTGTGGGAATAACCAGTTCCGTAGCATTGCAAGGTATGATTGTCCTGTTACAGTTTGTTCCTCAAAAAAGTAGGGTCCATAAACCTTGCTTTGGACCGCGAGACCAGGCTTTACACTCTTGGCCTCATAGGTGCCCTGACATAACACCATGCGATTTTTTCCTATGGGGATATGTTAAACAACTTGTTTACAATCCTCCCTTACCTCGTGACATTGATGAACTAAAAAACAAAAAATCAGCTGCTGTAGCTTCAGTGACAGAAGACACCTTACGCTCAGTTTGGGATGAATTCAGCTATCGGCTAGATGTTGTCCGTGCAGCCAATGGAGGACATATTGAACATTTATGATAGATTTTCATAAACTTATGTCTTTTGTGAGTAATTTAGTATGTAATTTGCTGGTGTTAAGCCATTCTTCTTAATAAATAATCAATATAAAATCGGGTCATTCTTTTTGGTACACATGGTATAGTATAACTTATATAAAATTCGATGAATGTGTGTGTGTGTATGTTCCCTTTTATCTCCTAAATTACTGAACCAATAAATTTTCATGCAGGTTTTTTTATGTTGTAGCTATTATGCTGGTGCAGGTTTTAGGCTATTGAAACCCTTTAAAAGTTAGCCCTAAAGGGTTGAAAATAATAATTATGTCCTACATTAAGGCTTTTATTAGGTTAGATAATCTGCTGCTTTTAAACCAGCTGATGTGGTTCAAATAGAGATTTGTCATAAATAAAGTCATATGATTTAGCAAATAGCGACGTGGTGCTAAGGATCAGCTGGTGACATCACGTGATAATTTTATTGTATTTTATTATGTTGATACGATTTTGTATTGTTGAGTATTTTATAAAAGTAAAGTTCCGTGTTTCTTTGATTTGTTTTAATTTCTGCTACATATTTTAAAAAAAATTGATTACACCATTTTTCGCGTGCAAAGCCGTGTCAGGGCATGCTAGTTGTTTACATATTGGTGTGAAATGATCGATTAAACCGTCCCTTTCTCACCAATATAATGACTTTTACACATTATTGCCGTTAACAAAGACACATTTACGGCAACCTACTATGCTTTCGTCTGTCACGGAAAAAGTCCGAAGTTTTCGTACGGCACTATTTCCTCGTCTCTGCATCCGAAGAGAATCGTATGCCCTTGAGATGTTCGTTAAGCTTCGGAAAGAGGAAAAAGTAACAGGGCGCAAGATTTGTTCTTTAGGTTGGATTAGGAAAAACGTCTTGAAACCCAAGCTTTTTAAGTGCTGTACGCGTTTTCAGACTTGTGTGAGGACGAGCGTTGTCATGATCCACAATTGGCTCTTTGTCTCGATGAACCCTACACAGCCGTCGCTTCAGATTTGATACGGTAGCAGAATATTGTTCGGAGTTGAAAGTGCAGCCACGTTTCAAAAACTCCGTTAGAACTATACCATCACAATCCCAGAAAACGGTAATCATGACTTTCCCGGCAGATGACATTGCTTTGATTTTTTTCGGTTGTGGCTGTGAATAGCCGCTAGGGTGACTTGTTTACGAAGAGTTCCAGTACATGACTAACCACTTTTGAGGTTGTCTGACCCATCATTATAATAGTTATAGCGATGGAGGCATTACTTTTTATTACGCCGTCGTATTTATGTTGTCATTTAATAGTTTTTCGCTTTAGATAAAATTCAAATTTATCGTTCCCAAATTGTGTAAGCACCATGATGATGTACACCCGCACGTCGCTCTGTTAGTCAGAGAATTCTTGTTTGGAAAAATATAAAACGGTTCCTCACCCTTTGTGCAGTCCAGATCTAGTTGTCCGCAACTTGTGGATCTTCCTAAAGGTGAACGGCCTTAAAGGAGGCCAAAATTCTGAAATAAAATATAAAAGTAGGAAAATCATATAAATGAAATGCTAAGTACTTACAGAAGATTTCGTGTTTGAAAGGTGTATTTAGTGTTGAAAACAGGTTTTTACTTTTGAAAGGACTTTTGTTTTGTAAAAGAATGTGACTATTTAAATTCAGATAAAATATCTTTCGTATTAGATGTGTTGTCTCATTACTTTTTCGATGGGGGTTTTCATTTTTGTAGGTTTCCAGAACTTTAAATGTGAATAAAACGGGGATTTTTCGCTTTGCTGTTCAGCGAATCTTATGCTTTTTAATACGTCACGGTAGTTTTATCGATATAGGTTTTCATTGTAAGAAAGATTTTAGTTTTAGTTTTTATCTTCTTAAAGTATCTTTATTTTAAAATCGGTATTTTTCGAGTATTGCATTCTCTCAAAGTTGTTCGAAGTTTTTTAAAAATAATTCTGTATATTTTATTATTTTATCTAAATGCAAATTAAATGCCATTGTTTTGTCTGAATTAATTCCTGTGATATTGGCTTTTAACTATTATCGAATGTAGTAATGTATTAAAAAAAAAAAATAATTCTGATAAATATATTAATATTTTTAAAAGTTATGAAATTTATGGTTAATTGTTCTTTAATGTTATTTGTGAATTAAAATATAGTTTTAGTGACAAAATCTGTTGTTTTTTAGGTTTATTATTCAGGGTAATCCATAATTCGCTGACGTAAATGCTTTAGAATATAAAACGTGCACCACTTTAAATCTATAGGCTACCGGCGGGCAAATACTTTGGTACGGATTTAAAACAACGGATGATAATAATAAGAAAATATTGGGCGCCAGCTCTAACAGTAGACCATGCGAAAATTGAATAAAAAATCTGGTGTGAAACACTCACACAACTTTCTCTTGCCAATGCAAATAATTAACAATAAACCTAACATTATTAATAAAATATTAGAAATAAACAAAAAACTAACCTCAAAAACATAACCTTATTTTAATCATGAGTGAATGATGCAAAATGAAAATCAACCTCAGTTTGGCTTAGAAATACGGAAAATCACTCTTTCTCTCTAAACTAGGCTCTGTAGAGAAAAATGCTTTAAATAAAAGTTGTAGATCTTTTAATTTTCTATAAATTAAATTATATACACTTTTGTCGTAAAATGCATACTAAGGCCGAAATCTTAAAAAAATCAATTTTTCACACATTTTCGTGAGAAAAAAAAACAGAAAATCGCAAATTACCGCTAAACTAAGCGTTATACAAAAAATTGTTTGAAATAAAAGTTGTAGAATTTTCAATTCTCTACAACTTTTATTATATAAAGTTTTGCGCTAAAATGCATATTAAAGCTGTAATCTTAAAAGAAACAACGTTTTTACGTGAAAACAGCCTCACCCAGAATTTCAGCAAACATGACTCCTACCCTATCTTGTAGAGAATAAAAAATTGAGTAAACTAGGCGATTTTAAAAAAAAATCGTAGGACCAGTTTTTGAGAAAATCGCAAAAAAGTGAAAAATTACACGAATAAACTACCACTTCCGGTTGACCGATTTTGATGAAAATGTTCGTGTCGAGTCCGGTAGTGGTACGTAACTTAAGTTTCTAGTTTCAAGTTCGTACGATATTCCGTTCTTGAGATATTCTGTTCACACACACACACACGCACACACACACACACACACACACACACACACACACACACATAGAGACCAATCGCTAAAAACTTGTTTTTTGGGTTCAGGGGGTCTGAAAACGTATAGATCCGGTGAAAACTCGATTTCGAAAAATCAACATGAAAACAATACTTTCCTTCCTATATATTCATATAGGCAAGAGAAAGTAAAAATGTATTTTTTGTGATTGCTGAAGGTGTTACGTAGATGACATAGAACGCTATACATCTACTGTTTACGGAAATACTAGGGGATGAACGGAATACGTACAGCTTAATTGTAAGGTTTTTAGATGAATAAGATATTTAGATCATTTGACACCTTCTTCTACCAGAATTCTTTAGAGTAATAACAGTAAAATCTAGTATGAACACCTATCATCATCATCATTAATATGCACTGTGTATTTCTTTAAAAATGTCTTTTGTAAAGATCTTTTCGAGTATTTTGTATTATTAAATTACCGTTAATCCATTTATAGATGATACAGTGTACAATAAAGACTTAAAGTTGTTGTTGTTTAGGTCATCAGCCGAAAGGCTGGTTTGAACCCGTAGAGGTTTTACTAAGTAAAACGAGGAGTGAGGTGGTTTACCACTGCCTTCCTCACTGAGTAGAAAAGTATGCTTATCAGCATGCCGGGCCCTCTGAAAAGCACATATTTTCCACTCTGCAAATAACACCTTCACTTCATTCACCACAGGGTCTGGCTGTATAATGAAATCCATTACTTTCAGAGGAGGTAACTCTGACTAGCGTCTTTAACACCTCTACCTCTTCTGTTCTTAAATGATTCAGTCATTTAATTGGCTGACCATGTGATAAGAAACAGAACTATTTATTTTAGCCCTGCAACGAACAGATTGAGTGCAAATAATCTGACACTCCACCTGTTTATTATGGGCAGTACTTAAAGTTGATGAAAGTGTTTTATGCGTAAGAATAAGTGTTGTAAGGTGTTATATGACAATGGTAGCAATGCTCGATAAATCTAATAAAAAAGTAACAAAGAAAAGTAAAGTTTTAAGAACTTTTAAGAAAAAATTTTCATGAAGGAATAGGCCTTAGTACTTTCATAGCAATTTCCACTAAACTATATTTTTGTTACATATCACCTTCATCCACTAAGCTCTTCAATTACCATAACATCCATTGTTTGTACAATTGTACTTAACAACGGTACAAACGTTTATTTCTAATGTGATTTTTTCACAAACAGTTGTTTGGAGTTAGTTTACCGGCGGTATAAATGTTTACCACTATTTAGTTTTCAGTATCAACTTGCCCCGGTCTCCCTTACATTGCTTTAGTATAGAAACAAATACAATTATGTTGTTGGATGAAATTTTGTTAAACAATTCGGATAGTGCGCTATTTTAATTGTAAATATCCCTAAAAATGTAACCCCTGGTCAAAAGTTAATCTATAAAGAACCCTTGTAATTTAAAGATGCTCTTTTTTATTTTATTACTAGTAGGCTACTTAACGAAATAATCGCCAATGTTTCATTTGTGGATTATCGTTTAATTGCACCAATACTTTGTACTGCATTTTCGGGTAATTTTTGATGGATTTAATTTCAATCGTAATTACTAATTAAATATAAAAAACCGTTACCGTTAGCTACTTGTTACCCACCCTGTATTTCGTATAAATTTTTATAAGTTTTTGTTAAATGTTATTATGGCTATTATAGTGAGACAATAAATGATTATTTGGACTCTCCTAATTTTGTTTATTCTTGAATTTCCACTGAAACTTTAAGTTTAATATTTTAAGTTACCTGTACATTTCACGAAACTGTATCGACCTTTTAACGACTGTAATGTTGTTCCATAATTTATATGCGTCTGTAAGGAATGCAGTTTCATTTTCCTAGTGTGATGTCATTCAAACAAAAAGTTTTTCACACTGTTGTTTAGTACATCAGCTGCAAGGCTGGTTTGAACCTCTAGAGGCTTTACCAAGCAAAACGAGGAGTGAGGTGGTTTACCATTGCCTGCCTCACTGGGTGGGAAAGTATGCTTATCAGCCAGGACCTCTGAAAAGCATTTACTTTCACCCTGAAAATGACACCTTCACTTCATTTACCACAGCGTCTGGCTGTGTAATGATGAAATTCATTACCGTCAGAGGAGATAATTCTGATTAGTGTATTTTACACCTCTACCTCTTCTGTTGTTAAATGTTTCAATCATATAATTGACTGACCGCGTGATAAGAAATAGGACTATATTTTTTAGCCCTGGAACTAGCAGATGGTGTGGACATAATTTAACACCCACCTGCCTGATATGGACATTTCACTGTATAAAAAAATTTTGAGTTTGGTCTTTGGCTGTTTTAATAAGCTCAACATTGAACTTAGCTTCTTGTTAATAAACGCTGAGTGTTGGTGATGTGTTTTAGATGGATTGCCCTCACCAACAGAGGCATTCAAATCGTGGAAGAACAGTATTGTAACACCTAAACCTGGGTTCGTTCGGGATTTGGGTAGAATAAATAATAAAGAAACTTATAATAACTTATTACAATTATTTATTAACAAAATTTATATAGTAAAATTCGATTGTAACGAAATCCTGTAATAAAGAATGAATATAAAATTTGGTTGGTTTTACAGTTAAGTGTCGTTAACACATTGTGAAGTCTGATATTAAAATAAATGGAATCGGGTTGTAACGAACGAATCACCTTCCTTGAAATAATTAATGATAATTATTTTCTGCGAAATGAAGAAACAAACAGTTTTGTTAATTAATAGAGATTTTTTTAAATTACATTAAATTTTGTTTTGTTTCTTTCTTAATTTTTTCATTAATGTTTCGTATATTTAGGCCTACAGTAAGTAATTTGTGCAGTGTATATTTAAGAAAAGCACCCTGTAGCTTAGCACATGTGAAGTTTTGTGTTTAATTTCGGGAATCACCTTATCACGTTTTTTTTAAGCACTGTGCAGTCGTTAGGAACTACTTGTATCCCCTCCTGTTTTAACAGTCAAATCGACTTCAATTCTACTGTTTTGGTCAATTTTAATTGGCGGAGGAGTTTCACAATGCGAGATGTTAAGTCAGTCGACTAGACTGCTTTATACTATTCCAATAACTTGAGGTGGTGGTCGGTTTAATGCATAAGTTCCAAATAATAATGTTTTTAGATTTGTTGTAATAATTTTCAGCCGGCCGCATTGGCGCAGTTGGTAACGTGCTCGCCTCTCATCATGCGGTCCTGGGTTCGAATCCCACTCTGGCACGGCATATTTTCATACGTTACAAAAAATCATTTCATCCTACATTGCAAAAAGGTCCACCCCAACGTCGTCGCTAAAGACCGTTGCAGTTGATGCGACGTTAAATAAAAAAAAAAATTAAAAAAAAATTCAATAATTACGTGAATTATCTGCTGAGTTTCACTGTGATAAATAAAACTACTTTTTCATGTTCTTGTTCACTACACTTTTCTCTTAGGCTCAGATATTATTCTTATTAACATAGCCACCAAAATAAAAACAATTAACAATATTGTGTTGTACTGTAACACAATCTAATTAATGATAATTAATTAAAATATAATTAATGGTAGTTAATTAAATACCATTACTAACGTTAAATGTTGAATAATCAAAACAGCACACTCTGTAGGATTTAGTATTAAAGTAGTTATTAGTCAGCCTAATTTAAAATTAATGGCAGGAAAACTTATTATCTGTTTTAATTATTATTGTTATTTTCAAAGCTATATCAGCACAGAATGATTGACACACTAATAGATGATGTCATGCTTGAAACATTGCTCTTGTAAACACATAGATCTGGCGGCTGGACTGTAGATCAATGCAGTCTCATCAATATACAAGTCTGTAGCAATTATAACAGAAAAAAATTGTAAAAATCTTCCTATGCGGATGCCCCAACTGAATACTGAGGACGAGATCCTCCTCTAACTACCTTTTTGTGCTAGTTGGAACAGCGCCAGCGATGATTAACAGCTGGTTCAACAGTAGGGGAATAGTATCGATTCACAAGAGTGGGAGAGGCGAAAACTGTACAAGCAGAGCAACCCACGTCTTCCAATTTTTTTTTAAATTATAAAAGACAGTAATAGGTAACATTATTGTTTTATTAGATATCAAGCTCTTTAATTTTTTTAGAGCTCTTCGCTTGCTTTGTAGAATGGATCCAGACTTCTATTTCATATACGCCATATGATTATAAGTTTGCGTATGGACACGTTATTTGCTCAGAAGTATTTGACCTTCTACTGTTGATAATTTGAAAATACATTTTTCATTTTCATGTGACTGGTTAAATTATTTTAATGTAACTAGTCAGTTGGAGCTGCGATTTGTTATGTTCTTCCTATTCTGTCCTCGAATCTTCAACAATATAGGGCCTAGTCTATATTCCATTGGTAGGTGAGTATTGTAGAGCTCCGATTAAACATCCTATTATAAACTTATTCATGTAGGTGCCCAAAAAGAAAACAAAAAAAGTCCTGCATAGGAAAGAAACACCAAAAAGACGGGATCTGGATGTTATTACCCAACAATAAACTTTACTTAGAAATATATCTAATAACGGACATGATGAGAAAGAAACGTATTTGCTCTGCGGACATCTCCTAAGGACACCAGCAACTAGATTAACATAAGACAAATAATCGAGGAACTAAAAATACCAAAACATCCACCGAATTGGATCAAAGGAATCACAAGTGACATGAAATAGCTAGGAATAACAAAACATGACCTTAAAAAGACTGAAAAGTTAAAGACATTTCAGAACAAGCCCACAAGTTCGATATGAGGATTAAAAAGCATGAGAACAGAGTTTTTTCAGAGGCTGAAGGAAAAATGAGATCGGAAAACATGAAAAAGTATTGGGCCAAAAGTACAGTGGCTCAAACAAAACAATCCAAAACTTGATTTAAGTGGTCCAATGAGGGTAAAAGCACAAAATAACCAATTCATAATTAATGCCTTTCCGAAATTTATTTATAAAAAAATTCACGGAATTTTAACGTCTCGTTTGTGTGTTGGTTCTTTGAAGTTGTGTAGCTGTAACATGTTTTTGTTATGTATCAAAAAGGCTCAAGTAGCGATTGTTAGGACGTTGGTGCGTTTGCCTCCGAGTGGGGACAAAACCCCATTTGAGGAAAGATCCCGCGGGACCTTTCTGAACAGTGGATTGTATGCGTATCCTGATAATTTAGCGTCTTGTAGAATTTTTATTCAGGTGGCCTACCAGAAAATGTGGTATAAAGTAACTTAATAAGTAACTATGTTACTTATTAGTACCTCTTACTATCTCCTTTCGCATTGTAATTACTCGTGATGAGTGGGTGGTAAAGAGGGAACTGGGAAAGTCAGGAATTTAGGGATAGGAATACTCACTGTGCTGATAGCTGTCTTCTTCAAAGCGGGTTTTTCAATCCTGAAACCACGGTGTAAGCTGATTTCCGGGAGCGCGTATAAAGTAATGCTAATAACACTAGCGGACGTTCGAGCTATGTGAGGCGTCTGCCGGGGAGCGAGTGAGCGGTCTTTGAAAAAAAAAACGACCGCGGCGCACTCAACCCCTTTCAATTGTAAATTTAAATAGTGATTCTTAATTAATTAAGTTAAGTTGACTTCTAATTGTTTCTAGTATAAGGGGGAACGCCCTAGACCACAGAACGTGCCCATAAAACTGCGGTTTAGCAACCCTATACTCGAGGTTCAAGGTGAACGGATGCGACCGTAGTACTTTTCCATGTGTGTAGAGCCTTGTACGTCGCACTTTAGCGGCGCAACGAGCTCGACGGCGACTCGTCAAACGTTGACACGAGTACTAAGGGGAGTGGTACGATCAGTGGCTCACGTCCGCACCCACTCGATTGGGTTTGACCTCTTAGGGGTTGTAGTTTTGCGTGCTAGATACCTTTCTGCGGCTACTAAGCCGATTTAAATCCTTTGGATTGTGTGTAGTCAGCCAAGGATTGAAAGATAAATACGCATGTTTCTAATATAATTGCTGCCGGGTTTTGTTGAATGAACCAAAGTAAAAAAAATCGCTTTAATGAGACGATGCGTCTCATGGCTGGTGGTAATTTTTAAAAAGGCTTACCTTTGAGCGTTGCCAAAAGCCATTAGTGATTTTTCTATCTACTCTTTAAGAGGAATCGAATGACACTATTTCTGCTTCCAAATTCCGACTTTCATTACTTAACTTCCGGTTTTGGGTCAGTTCCGGTCGAAATAGGATTTTCAAACCCAAGGATTTCTGTATCTACTCATTAAGAGAAATCGAGTGATACTATTTTTGTTTCCAAATACCGATATTAATTTCTTGACTTCCGGCTTTGGGCCACTTTGGGTCGTAACCGAAACTTCAAACCAAATGGTTTCTGTATCTACTCTTCAAGAGGAATTGAGTGACTTTATTTTTGTTTCCAAATTCCGAATTTGATTTCTTGATGCCCGGTTTTGGACCACTACCGGTCAAAACCGCATTCAAACCTTAACCAAACCCACTAACTTTTTGTGTAGGTTACGAATCCGAAAACCGTTTGTTGTTATCTTCAGTAGTTTCTGACATCGGGTGTGACGGATGGACATAGAAAATTAAACAATGACAATTTTAAAAGTTGCTACCAATTAGGCCTGTACTAAAACTTTAGAATATGCTATGTTAAATACAGTGTTTCTTAATTTTAATATGGCTTAATACATCTAAAAAATAAAAGTGATAAGTTTTTGATTATCATTGTCGGTTCGTAATTGTTTCTAATCTTATTTTGAATTGAAAAAATTGTTCCAGATGGATCTTCTTCAATCTCTTGGCGACATTCTTCAAGTTCCTCCGTTGATACCACCTATAACGGCAAAGATAATGAAGTCGATTCGATTGCTGATCCTGACGGCACACGTCACCAGTGTCCAAACTGTTTGAAAACGTACAAAGATAAATATTGTTTAAGAAGACATTTAACTTTGGAATGCGACGGAATGAGAAAATTCCAATGCCCTTATTGTGATTATCGTTGCAAACGTAAAGAGTATATTAAAACACATATCGCTGCTAAACATGAAACTTGGGAAGAACCTAGATTCAGTTGTCCTTATTGTGATCACAAATCTAGGCAGAAATGTAACCTCAAAACTCATGTTTTATGTAAACATATGGACTTAATTAAACGCGACAAACTTAAAATTTAATTGAGTTACTTAATTTTTATCTGTTTCAGTATTATAATAAGTCCACAGCTGTGTGGAACATACATCATAAACCGAACCTTACACACACGCGCGCGCGCGCCCAGCACCTTACAGGCACTTGACAGCAATACTATCGTCTTCTTCTTCTTCTTACTATCAAGGATTAGGCATAAGCCTGTTCCGAACTCACAAACCATCCTGTACGTCTACACAAATACCGTACATCTCGACTACTGCCATTTTCTTCGAGGTCTTCCCACCTCCCTTCTTCCAACTGGAACATATTCCATCACTTTTAGAGGTATTTTCTCCTCTGGCATCCGTTCCAAATGTTGCCTCAATACTATCGTTTTACAATATCATATCGGTTAGCAATACTATCGTTTTAGTTGTAATTATCTTTATCAAAATTTTATAATAATTTTCAAAATCTACGTATTATTCCTTGAAAAATGAGCCCACACACGGTGTCATTGTGATAATCCTAGGCATTCCAATGTCGGATTTCATTCTGACTGCTGTTGTTCAATAATATTAATAAATTTAACAACTATTAGGTTCATCTTATTCCGTTAATCTTATCAAATATAATAAACACTGTAGTTTTTATAAAATTAAATAGCACTGCGTTTATATTTTTTATTTATGTTATTAAATTTATTATAACATTCATTAATTTTTATAATATTATTAAACAATAATAATATTGTACTTTGATGGTTGGGTTTCAATTAACCATACTCTCTCAGGAATGGTCAGCCTGAGTCTGTACAAGACTAGACCTCATTCACACGTCATACATATCATCCTCATCTCACGGGGTCATGGGGTTGCTTATTGTTCTAAATTGAACAGATTGCAATGACACACATTAGGAATAAAAAGAAAAAAAATTATTAAACAATGGCAGTCAGAATGAAATCGGACATCGGAAACGTTTAGGATTATCACACTGACACCGTGTGTGGGCTCATGTTTCAAGGAATAATACGTAGATTTTGAAATTACTATTCTATTTTGATAAAAAGAATTACAACTAAAATGGTTTTATTACAGTCAAACGCCTTGTAGGTGACTCACTACAGAAGTTTGTAAAACGCAGGTAAGGTAGGGGTTGCTGCTCGTGTGTGTGTGTGTGTGTGTGTGTGTGTGTGCGCGCGCGTTTGTGTAAGGGTTGGTTTATCATCTAGGTTCCACGGAGCTGTGGACATATTTTATGGATGATTAAAGTTGCGAATTTTTATATTGAATTCGAAGTGTTTGATTTCTTCTTTAATTCATTACATATTAATAAAAATCAAATCCTTTAACAGTATTTTGTTTCATCTCTTTTATAAAATTTTTGTTTTTGATATTAATATTATTCTATATTAAAATGAATGAATTTCGATTTGTTGTGTTAATTTTATTGAATTTTTACACCTTTTACATAATTTCGCTTTCAGTTAGTTAAGAAAATAGTGTGTTTTGTATACGTAAATTCCGATTTCTCAACAATATTTTTGTTTATTTTTGAAAAGAAATTGTTAGAATTGTGAACGTTGGAGTTGTGATTGTTGAGTAGTTTGAATTTTTGAAGGTTTCAGAAAAACCTTTTAAATAAAATTGAAAATTGAGGGGTTTTTTCAATTTTATATCAATCGTTTATTAGTATACCACGTTAAGATGGAAGCTTTACCATCCTAAAATTGACAATTCTCGATACGGATTGGATGTAAGGCATATGGTGAAATTCATATTTTTCAAAGAAATATTTAGTTAGTTTTCCTTCATTGCAATTTTTAATACTTTTCAATTATTTATTTACCTGAGAATAAATCAGTTAGTATAGTTGTTTCATAACTCTAACGTTGTATTTACCGGATTTCTTTAATAAAAGAAATCCGTGATTTTTTAATATTACAAAGTAGTTTTGGCAATCGTTTCAAAGGGTAATATCCAAGAATAGAGGATATTATGTTATCACTTTTTAAATAAAAAATTCTTTGATCGAAATTAAAAAGGGAAAAAATAAGTGAGCAGGATATCAGGGACCGTATGAATTTGGGTAGAGCTACTCTTCAAAGATCTTCTTCATTTCATGGTCTAAACAACTCGGCCTGTTCGGGGAACCATCTCCTTCTCGGGTGTCCAACACTTTTTACTGGTGGGTTTGTACTCTTAGGCTAAACGGGGCAAGCGGTCCTTCCTCTTTCGTTCCAATTGGCTGCACTAAATATTAGTACCTCATATGAATTTTAATTTACACATCCTGGCTAATATTGCCCATTTCATCCCGAATTTATTTATTTATTTCCTATTGCTTACAAAAAATAAATATTAATACAAAATAAATGTTAATTTCCTTATTATACTTTGATAATCTAAAAACTATTTATTTTATGGTGGGGAAATTAATCCACCCAACTATGGTTTCTCATGTTCAAGGGTAGATCAATTCAGTGCTTCTTTGTCCATTATACTACTGCAACTACTGTACTACGGTAATCTATTAGTGTGTTAGTAATTACAACTACATTTTAGTTACTTAATTTATTTAAAAATAGAAAACTAAAACTGAAACCGGTAGCCGAGCTCACAAAACTATATGTTTCCTGATGTAACAATTTTTTCTATAGCGTCTGTCTTCCAATAGTCTACTTGACTATTCGACGAATAGTCGAACGAAGACTACTTCCAATAGTCAAATGGTTACTGCTTTTTTATACCTTATGATGTTCGGCATATTTTTAATTTGTAGGGGGAGCAGATTGAGCAGTTTGGGCGCTAAATAGCAGAAATGCCTTTGGTATAAAGTTTTTGAGGCCTGGTGTAAAAGTAACAGATCCCTGCATTAAAGTAAAAGTATATTTGCAAAGTAAGAGTATATCTGCATTCCTTACTCTGTCCTCGTAGATACTGCTCTTCACCGTTCTTAGAAACCTCATTTCCGCCCCTGCAACCTAATTCGTTCCCGCTTCGAAAGTACGCACTTCTCACTTCCGTATTACCTTTGCCATCGTTTTATACAACTTTAAACGTGCATCTTAATCCTGTGCTTCAAAGTTTTATGTATTTTCTCGTAAATACTCTTAAACTTATTTAGTTAGCTGTTGTTTAGGACATCAACCGAAAAGCTGCTTCAACTTCTAGAGGTTTTATTAATGTATTATCTGAATTACCTTCCTCACTGACATGAAAGTATGCTTATCAGCATGCCAAGCTCTCTGAAAAGCATCTACTTTCCACCCTGCAAATGACTCCATTTCATTCACCACAGGGTCTAGCTGTGTAATTAAATTCATTACCTTCAGAGAAGAAAAACTCTGATTAGTTTCTTTTACACCTCTACCCCTTCTATTCTAAATGATTCAGTCATTTAATTGTCTGACCATTTGATAAGAAACGCAACGTTTTTTGTAGCCCTTGAAATAACACATTGAGTGCAAATAATTTAACATTTTACCTGTCTGTTATGGCCAGTTATTTAGTTTATTGTTTTTATAGCTGTTATGATGCTGCGGGGGTGAAAGAAGCTTAACCGTGTTGCCGCGTTGTAACTTGGTAGGCCTACTATCTATTTTTATTAGCATACCTGGGACCTGTCCTTCCAGCTAACGCATAAAAAACATGACAGTGCAATGTTAATACCCATTCATCATTTACTTACAATAGTTAACTATTAATAGTTGTATGTTAATGTCGAAGGCGACTTTAGCAGGAAGAGAAAAGAACACAACCGATTAAAAGACGTGGCAACATGGTTAAGTTTCTTCCACCTCCCGCAGCATCTACCATTTTTTTTTTTATGAAGTGATGATGCCTACATAAGCCTTGGGCTTGTGCGTAGGTAATGATATGTGGTGATTTACAGATGAAAAAATGCCAGACCTGACCGGGAATCGAACCCGGGACCCAGGCATAGTAGCCAGTTGCGCTGACCACTACACCACCATTATTTAAATATTTAAAAAAATCTACCGAATATCTGGTAAATCGCTGTTCCATAATTTTAATGAATTTGTATTCATTTTTTTTATACTGAATAAAATGATTTTTCGAAATTACCGAATAATTTAGCGGTTACGGAGTTAATAGGGGTTCAGAATTTTGCTAATAACTCAAAATTTAAATTCGCTACAAATCGAAAATTTCGTACGTACAATAACGACTTACAAGTTTATATTACGGCGAAATCTCAAATAAATCGGTTAAGCGGTGTTTGAGTTATAAGCCTCTAAATGCATCCAATGTTTTGCAGAAAAAAAAATCGGCTCTTTTCTTCTCATCCAATTATCGCAATATTAAAAAACGCTATAAATATGAAACTGACATGTAACAACGCAGATTGAAATTAGCTAAATTTTGGTGTATAGTACGTTAAAATTAGAGAAGCGGTTTTGCAGAAACAAGGCTCCAAACTCGGGTATCTATAATAAAGAAATCGACAGTAAATTATGATTTAATTAAGTGTAAAAATGAGTACTGAATCCTAATAAAAAAAAGAAGAAAAACCGAAGGACATAGCTGAAATCTGCATCTTGTTTACTACCAGGTAAAATTAAAAACGATTTGAAAAATGAGTCACTGATAAGTGCTTCTGGGAATGTGAACTGATAACACTAAAATATGTCTCTCATCAATCAACCTGTTTTCGGGATACGAGAAGTGTCCCAAGTGTTTTATTTGGCAATAGATTATGCGGGCGGGTTGAAGCACATGACGTTATACTCGCGCAAGCACAACCTACACTTACGTAATCGGGTAACTCTCAACATTAAAGACGTTAGACTTGCGTAATAGAAACCACAGATCGGTGGCGTGATCTAGTGTTGCTACCATAGGACATTCTTTCATACAAAAAAATTATCAAATGCCCTATTCCCACGATGTTTTTTTGTTATTCGAGGCGGCGAGAAAAACTCATGTCCACTCCCTCACACTAGGGGAGTAGTGTTGGACTCAATTGAGGCGTCCTCGTCCAGCCCCAAGGAGGCCGCAAACGCCTACCAACCAAAAACCCGCCGCCTGGCCACTTGATCCGACATCAGCAAAGAATCCTCCACCTCCCTCGGAATTGTTTACATAATACTACAAGGGAAATGTCGGGTTAAAAAATGCCAGTTTTCCCACGATGCTTGTTTACTAGTTGCTGTTATTAGTAGATCCTACTACCGCGTATGTGACGGTTACCACGGAGCTAGTTAATTAATGCCGTACTCTCAAGATATACAAGAGTTGTGTTGTGCATTGCTGTACAAAGTACAGCTTATTTGCCATTAGCAATGTTTCCACATTCACACCGGGCTAGTTTACTAGCGCTAGTCAATCACGGGACTTTTTCTCCTCTACTAGCGCTAGTAAAATTAAACATCTTCAAATTCGCTAGCGCGCTAGTGAATGTATTTAACTAGCTGCTAGTTGTTTTTTTCCCTTTACGCTATTTTGCCTAGTAATGACGAGATGAACCCGGGACTCAGTGTGGGCAATGCGCTGCTGCCAGCGTAGTACGTACATTTCTAAAAACATACAACTGTGTAGTATATACCTATAGTTTATTTTTTGCTTCTTCTTTACAACACTTAATAGCATTTAAAATAACATTCCGTTCTGCACTTCGAATTGTTTTACCCTGCTTTCGAACGGTCGACATGATAAACTTATAATACACGGATCTATAACTAATTTATAACAACACTACAGAATAATGAATAAAATGTGAAGAATATATATATAGTGGCGACTATTTACAACACTATGGGTCGTTTGTCGCAGTCAAAACGCCATTTTTGCCTGTCTTGCCATGACTCCTCCTCCATGTTTCTTCTCCCCATGGCTCTGTCAATACCTTCCATCCATCTCCCTCTCGGTCTTCCTCTTTTTCTATTTCGCTGCGGTCTCCAGTTCCATGCCTTCAGTGGGATTCGTACGTTGCTCATTCTTCGCATGTGACCATACCAGTGCAGTTGTTTTCTCTCAATACGGTCTATTATTGAGTCTTCAATGCCCATTATTTCTCTTACTCTTATATTCGTTATAATTAATATATTCGTGAAGAATTAAAATGAAAAGAAACTGAACGAGTTTTAACGAATTTAAATACCTTTATTTGTATAAATGTAGCCTAAAACGTAAAAACAGAATAACCAAATCAAAACAATATTTCCTGCACCACTTGTCGGGTAATAAAATAAGGACTGTGTATTCCAATGAACTACGAGTGTCAGCATGTTTTTAGGGTTGTAATAGAGAAACTGGGCATGCGCAGTAGATTGTTCCCCTCTTACACTTCGTCTCAAACAAAGTTCATTTCGTGACTAATCATCAGTAGTACTAGCGTCGTGGGAATAGACCTATAGTTAATTAAAGTATCGTTTACAAAATGTTTCTGTCATTCCTAAAAATAATATAAATTTGAGTTGTGCGACTTTATGATCATTTTGTATTTATTTTTGCTCACGCATGCGCAAAACAGTTGGGTTTGTATACTTATATTGCACTGGTTTTTTTTTTTGCTACGTAACCGTAGAGAGATGGTTCTGTTTCTTATTGAACCATTGGTGAGTTGTTAATTCTAAACCGGGGAATTTCCGGGAGAAAATGAGTTTTCTCCTAGTGGAATAGTAGTCTGTGATATCACTCGAAGCACAATCTAGATTATTTGTAGAATTCTTTTACGAGTACTACAGCACCTGTAATTGTCTTTAAGAAGAATATTTATTTCATTATTTTTCAGAATTTTATAAATTGGAAATTTTTTGTTACAGACATGGGCATGTGGGATGATATTTATTTCGAACAACCTGTATTCACAACTGGAACTTCGGGAATTGAATTTAAGTGTCAAAAGTGTAACAAATCTTATAAATTTAAACGTTCTTTAATGCGACATTTAAAATTTGAATGTGGTGTTGCTCCTCAATTTCAGTGTTCTATTTGTAAAATTTATTTCAAACATAAAGGCAATTTAAATCAACATTTTAATGAAAAACATGTAGAAGGTTTTGGTAATTTCAAATGTCAATTTTGTTTCTATAATACTAAAAGAAAATCGAATTTAAAGTATCACATGTTGGCTAAACATAAAGAATTTTATTCTGATATTCTTCAGGGTAATTAATTAGTATTAAGAATTTACTTCGAATCCCAGTTACTGGTGTGGTGACAACACCTGTTACTGTTCAATTGTTTTGTTGTATTTATCATTGTTTACTTTTAACTCAGGTATTGTCCGAGATTCTCCGTAATAGGTCTGACTCCATTAGTATCGTTCTTAATTAATTGCGAGGATCTTTATTTTTAAAATTCAAACAATATATGATTTTGCCTAGATTCCATTTGTTGATTGGTCAAAATCTGTTATTTTTAGCGAGCTTGTATGGTAGTTTATCTTTAGGTATATTAGATTTCCTTTTGTTTTAAGTATAGATTTTATTTTTATGTAATATTTTTTACCTTTTTTAATAATTATTATAATGTGATATTAGTTGTTAAGTTTTTAATTACCATTTTAATTTTAAGGTTTTTCATTTGCATTTCTTTACAGTAAATCAGGGTGCTAGAGAATAAAATCAATTTTTCAGAATTAAAAAAATTGTTTGTCAAACGAGTATTTTTAATGATTTTAAACAAGAAAATTTATTGATTTTTTTGTAGTTTTCGTATTAAAATTTATACTTTAGCCTTTTTTTCAATTAGGGCCATTTTTAGATGTAACGTAATCTAGAAATTTTTGAAAGCTCTTTTTACAGCCCACATTCTCAGATTTCTCTGACTGTAGGCTTTTATTTTATCCGTCTCTTCGTGTTCATTCTCGTAAGGCTTCCAGAAGGCTTCGTTTCCTTCTCAATCTCGTTGCAGAGACTTTAGAAACGGACGGTCTGTGTGCGCCTCATGAAGCGACGATGGATTCCCATCTGTGAGGGTGGTTACCACAATTTGATAACCATCATATTACTTCAAAGTAACAAAGTTGGTACATATGTCTTCTTCTGATCTTATAATTACGGTTGTAAGTCGTAAAGTTTTCATTTTACTTTCTCTTGCCTATATGAATATATAGGAAGGAAAGTATTGTTTTCATGTCGATTTTTCGAAATCGAGTTTTCACCGGATCTATACGTTTTCAGACCCCCTGAGCCCAAAAAACATGTTTTTAGCGATTGGTCTGTGTGTGTGTGCGCGCGCGCGCGCGCGTGTGTGTGTGTGTGTGTGAACAGAATATCTCAAGAACGGAACATCGTACGAACTTGAAACTTCAAACTTAAGTTATGTACCACTACCGGACTCGACACGAACATTTTCATCAAAATCGGTTAACCGGAAGTGGTAGTTTATTCGTGTAATTTTTCACTTTTTTGCGATTTTCTCAAAAACTGGTCCTACGATTTTTTTAAAAATCGCCTGGTTTACTCAATTTTTTATTCTCTACAAGATAGGGTAGGCGTCATGTTTGCTGAAATTCTGGGTGAGGCTGTTTTCACGTAAAAACGTTGTTTTTTTAAGATTACAGCTTTAATATGCATTTTAGCGCAAAACTTTATATAATAAAAGTTGTAGAGAATTTAAAATTCTACAACTTTTATTTCAAACAATTTTTTGTATAACGCTTAGTTTAGCGGTAATTTGCGATTTTCTGTTTTTTTTCTCACGAAAATGTGTGAAAAATTGATTTTTTTAAGATTTCGGCCTTAGTATGCATTTTACGACAAAAGTGTATATAATTTAATTTATAGAAAATTAAAAGATGTACAACTTTTATTTAAAGCATTTTTCTCTACAGAGCCTAGTTTAGAGAGAAAGAGTGATTTTCCGTATTTCTAAGCCAAACTGAGGTTGATTTTCATTTTGCATCATTCACTC
Organism: Catonia carolina; assembly: GCA_035578175.1. Classification (NCBI taxonomy): domain Eukaryota; kingdom Metazoa; phylum Arthropoda; class Insecta; order Hemiptera; family Achilidae; genus Catonia; species Catonia carolina. The sequence continues at coordinate 10,207,664 of JAQMRL010000016.1, forward strand.
ATGATTAAAATAAGGTTATGTTTTTGGGGTTAGTTTTTTGTTTATTTCTAATATTTTATTAATAATGTTAGGTTTATTGTTAATTATTTGCATTGGTAAGAGAAAGTTGTGTGAGTGTTTCACACCAGATTTTTCAGTTCAGTACAGTAGATGCTTCATCTGTCCATGTCCACCACGTGGCGCACCTCTCTTTCTGGACTTTTCTGAACATGTCTGGCAGAAACATTTACCAGTTCTGATCTCTCCAAATTCTTTTCAGTACAGGACAATGAACCCCTTATCTATATTATTCATTTTTAAATAAATCCCTAATGTGTGTACGTTGCAATCTGTTCAGTTCAGAACAATAAGCAACCCATGACCCAATGAGATGAGGATGATGTGTATGACGGGTAAATGAGCTATAGTCTTGTACAGAATCAGGCCGACTATTCCTGAGAAGTATGTTTAATTGAACCCCAACCATCAAAGTACATCGGTAACCATTGTCTAGTATTCAAATCCGTATAAAAGTAAACTACCTTTTCTAGCATTTGGAAACCTTCGTTTCCGAAGAAAACAAAATTAAACAGCTGATTTGCGTTTATTCTTTTAAGAGAAAAATTACAGTTATAGAATACTGAATTTTACTATTATACTGAATTTACAAAATTTTACTATTATACTGAATTTTTCTATTTTTAACCCGTTTTGTGACTTGTAGTCTACTTTTTCTCCGTGGCCGTCTACGAATAATACTCGTATTATTATCATTAACTAATCGTGTACGTATTATATCATTTTGTTCGTACAATTTAAAAATTTGAACAAAATTTGGCTGTGAATTTTTAGAGATAATCTTCTGAAATTTTAAAATGTTACTTTATTATATTTGCTGTTATCATATTTATTTATTTTGGTATTATTATTCTTGTTGAATAAATGTAGAATGTAATATATATGCAATGAGTATCAGTTTTTCAATTTTTTTTTTAAATTTTGTTCTCTTAGTATTGTATTCCTATAGAACTCCTGTATTCTGTAGTAACAGGAAAAGAAAATTTTAATTATTCAAAGAATTAAATATAAAAATCTTATAAAAAATTGATAGAATTTTTCTACCTGAAGTATTTATTGTTTCTTATTGTTTAATTGTGAAGGAGAATATTTTGTTGGCTAAGTGCGAAATAAAATATTTTTACGTGTATTCCCAGATCTTTCAGGATCTGGTAATTTCTAAATAACAAAACCTCCTTTTAAATTTATAACAAATATTTATTTACAAATTAATTGTAACTTTTGTTACAACTAAGAATTACCCTAACCTATTAGATTTTATAACATATTACTTTAATTTATAATGTTTTATAACTTTACTAAAAAAAAATGGCAATTTTACGTTCAAATAATTAATTGATTCTTACTTGTAACCTGATAACAATTATACGTTAATTGCTCGTCACGGTAAAACTGTTTTGATACGCGATGCGTTATGTACAGACGGTTTTAACACACTTAGTGCACGAAATACACTTTTGCCCTTAAATAAATATTAAGATCCTAATCTTTTAAAATAACCATTTTTACAGCCCCCTCCTCTATGAGTTTCAGCAGACATGCTACTTACCGTATCTTGTAGAGCACAAAAACATGATTTGAGGGGGGTTCAGGGGGCTTAAAGACGCATATTTCCCCTGAAAACTCGATTTCGAAAAACTGGCATGAAAAATAATTTTCTTCCGTACGTATTATATAGGGCTAAAGAAAGTATGATAGGGCAATTAATAGTATGATAGGGAAAGTATAATGAGAAATTCTATTAATTCTATTTTCATTGGTTTAAAGTGCCGATACGTAATGTAGATTTTTATATTTAGTTGAAAGTTAAAGAAACGATGTTCCTTGTTTTTTTATGTCAAAATGTACTTGTAATACATTTATGTTCAGAGTAGAAACAAGATAAGATCAGTCCTATTGTAAACAAAGCCGTCATCACAAGTGATCGTTCATTGGTTTGTAAAAATGTAGGATGATGAGATTTTCCTTCATGTGCTTTATATTGTATTCATTGACAGCATTCCGTCTGCATTAGTAGAAATAATAAAACAGTCTCATGTAAAACCTAAAAAAATATGTTCACAGCACATAGTTTTTTCTTATCTGAGCTTCTTATTCGTTTACTTTAACGTCAGAGAAGTTCGATTCGTTATTATAAAATAGTAAGTGCCCATAACAGACAAGTGGAGTGTCAAATTATTTACACTCAATCTGTTTGTTGCAGGGCTAAAATAAATAGTTCTGTTTCTTATCACATGGTCAGCCAATTGAATGACTGAATCATTTAAGAGCAGAAGAGGTAGAGGTGTAAAAGACACTAATCAGAGTTATCTCCTCTGAAAGTAATGAATTTCATTATACAGCCAGACCTTGTGGTGAATGAAGTGATGGTGTCATTTGCAGAGTGGAAAATATGTGCTTTTCAGAGGGCCCGGCATGCTGATAAGCGTACTCTTCCACTCAGTGAGGAAGGCAATGGTAAACCACCTCACTCCTCGTTTTACTTAGTAAAACCTCTACAGGTTCAAACCAACCTTTTGGCTGATGACCTAAACAACAACACAAAATAGTAAGGTATCACTACTCTGAACGAAAAAATACTTTGTTGAACTTACAACCTTCAATATACGAGGTGTGGCTATTAAATAACGAGACTGACGTAAAAAAAATTTATTTTAATTGTATACATAATCACTTATTGTCACCTTCAATATACACTCCTTCTCTATCCCTACAACGCTCCATGCGAATTGTCCATTGTTGGAAACAGTGCTGGAAGTCATCTTCTGTCAGCTCCTTCAGGACACGTGCTGCTTTCTCTTTTACAGCTACCACAGACTCAAATCTTGTCTCTTTTAATGCAGATTTCACCTTAGGGTACAGGTACAAGTCACATAGTCCAAGATCTGGTGAATAAGGTGGATGTTCTAACACTGAGATGCTGCACTTGGCTAGGAACCTCTTGACAGATAACGCGGAATGAGCTGGAGCATTGTCTTGGTGGAAAACCCATGATTTGTCCTTCCAAATTTCGGGGCGTTTTTTCCTTACTCTTTGACGTAGTTTAGAAAGTCCCTCAAGGTAGTAACATTGATTAATTGTATGACCTTCGGGAATCCAGTGAAGGTACACAACCCTATGGATATAAAAAAACAATCATCATTGCTTTAAATTTTGCCTTGCTCATTCGAGCTTTGTTGGCTCTCGGTGAAGTTCGGCTCTTCCAGTGAATGGATTGGCGCTTCGTTTCCGGATCATAATTGATTATGTATATAATAAAAATGAAATTTTTTACAACATCAGTCTCGTTATTTAATAGCCACACCTCGTATAAGTTCTCGAACAAGACTGATTAAGGATTAATTAGTGCACAATTTATATAATCGCTAAGCTTGCCTTATAAAAGATTTCAAACTGATAATTCAATACAAACAACATAAACATTAAAGTACGTAATTGCGATTGTACGATATGTTATATAGTTTTTTTATTTATAGCTATATATTTATTGTAATTTTTAATTTTATTTTTTGTATTGTACATGACGTAGGGTACGTCAACCTATACTCAACTGTTGAGTTGTAAAATTTTGAATTATGTTTTTGTTTACAATAGGACAGATATTACCTAAGTTGATTCTGCTCTAAGCAAGTAAATTCATTAACGTATCTTTATATTATTTCGGAGTACAGAGTAATTTACGATATTTAATGTAGCTGTAATTAATCCAACATGACATTCACCAATTTGTATATTTATATAAATTATATTTTATTAAATGTTTCTTATGGACGGTGTTTTGTATTTTATTTTATCCTGTTGTTATTATTATTAAACTGGAAAATGTATTTAAATTGGCAGCTGAAAGTGGGTCGTTGGGTGCTACTGCGGCTTCGAGGGATTGATGGCCACAGCGCGGCTTCTCGTCGGCTTGGCTTCATAGTTGTTTATCTAGCTTCCATACAATATAGAAAATGGTACTTTCTCGTATTAGTTGCTTCGAGTTGAAACTCTTTCCCAGACGAATACCTTAGCCTACGTCGCTGAGAAAGAATAGAAAGGAAGAAGTTGTTATTGTGCGACTTAGTAACTTAGAATTGGGCACACCAGAATAACCCTTTGGTATCTCATGACTTCTGGTGATGTGTGGCACTTGCAGTTGTCCTTTGACGATCCAAAATGTGTCGGTGGATTGTGTTTGTTGCGCAGCTCTGCATCGGGAATTCAAGATAAGACATATTTATCTTTGAATTACAGGATATAATAAACAAAAAGGTTTCTACTACTTTCGTTTTTTGGGAATGACATTTAAAACATTTCACTCATCACAACCTAATATCTGTGTTCAACTCACTCCACTCCATAAAATACACAATTTTTTACAATAAACAACTTATTTCATCATTGAATTCACGAACTAGACTTTCACGAACTACTACTATTTTACAATATAATTGTAACGAGAAAATGGTGAATTTTAAAATCATATGAGAAACCAAAACTGTATGAAATTCGTTCCCTTTCCGTGTGTTGTTGTTTAGGTCATCACCTGAAAGGCTAGTTTGAACCTCTAGACATTTTACTAAGTAAAACAAAGAGTTAGGTGGTTTCCCATTGTCTTCCTCTCTGAGTTGAAAGGTATGGCTTCAGCTTGCCAGGCCCTCTGTAAAGCACCTACTTTCCACCCTGCAAAAGACATCTTCACTTCATTCACCACAAGGTCTGGCTCTGTAATGAAATTCTGAAGTGTTAGAGGAGATAAATTTGACCAGTGTCTTTTACATCTCTACCTGTTCTGTTCTTAAATGCTTCAGTCATATAATTGATTGGCTGACAGAAAGCCAGGAATGTCGTCTTTGATGGCTTTCTGGAGGAAAACTCTCGTACAAATAAAAATAGTTATCAATGGGTGCCTGATAGACCAGGTACAGCATTTTAAATACCTGTGATGCGATTTAACATACGCTAGAAATACGTACGTGTTCGATAAACTGAATCGTTTTCGATTTTTCATATGTAAGACGATAGTGAGGTCACTGGGTAAATGAATTTGGATGGATACCGAGTTGAAGTTTTGTAATATGCTGGATGTTCCAGTATTGCTGTGCGTTAATGAGTCCTGGGTACTTGGGAAGATGATGAACGCAGATCCAGGCGGCGGAAATGCGGTTCTTGAGAAGAGTTCAGGGGTGTAGTTTGGTGGATCACATTAAAAATGAGAAATCCAGGCCCATTTAAATGTGTTCTTTCTCTTAGAAACAGTTGAAAAATACTGAGAGACGTGGGAGGAACATATACTTCGTATGAGTGAAAATAGATGGGCGAAACGAGCATTAAGCTACTTACATGCTGAAAGAAGAGGTGTAGGTAGCCCTCGAAAAATTGTGTAAAGAAGTCGGAACAGGTCGGAAGGCCTAATTTGTGACAGGAGGAAGAAGAAGATATAGTTGGGTGACCATGTGATAAGAAACATAACTTTTTTGTAAACCTGGAACTAGCAGATTGAGTGTAAATATTTTAACACTCTACCTGCCTGTTACCTTTTCATTTTGTGTAGTTGAAACTAAAGTTGGAATCTGAAAAAAATAAAGTATTGTCTTATTTAATTCTGTCGTATTTGTATTGTAGGTAATGGAATGAATATTCTTTCTTTAAATTCTTTATCGCCAACTCTTATTTTAATTTCTTGTAGAAGTGAAGTATGGTATTTTTAAACAAATAATTCACCGATTTATTCCACTTAAATCTGTTTCAGGTACAGACTTATTAACACATCAGGATTCAGTGATATCGCAACCTTTTTTTGACACCGGTCTTCAGCCAAATCAAACGCAGTTGTATAATACCGAAGTAAACGGAACATGTCCAAAATGTAGAAAACAATTTGATAATTACATGATATTAGAACAGCATATCAAAGTTAACTGTAGACATTCTGCCACTGTTGAATGTGTATTGTGTATGAAAACCTTTAGTAGATTACAACATCTTAAACAACATTTCAAAGAGAAACATGATAATCGATTTAAGGGAGTTAAATGCCCTTATTGCTCGTTTGTCACTAAAAGGAAAAATGATTTAAAAGGACATGTTATTAGAAAACATTGTATCGTGTTAAATGATGTTAAGGATCTTTGATTTTATACTTTAATACAATTTTTCAGTTACCGAAATTTGATAAATTTTGTGTTTTTATGGTATAGAATCATTTAAACATTCTTATTTGATTAATTAGATCGATTTTATAAATTTAAATTGTTGCTATTCACTAGCGGTTGACTATATAGTGCATTGTTGCCAAATTGTGCGTTTGTGATAGATCAATAAGTATAATTAAATTATTTAGAGACTGTATTCAGTATTAAAATTTATTTATTAAAATCAAGTTCATATTCAGGGTTGATTACCTACATGTAACTAGTACAGTGGCGAGACAGTTCTTTCAGTCTTGTTGCATGGCGAGAGTTACTCGAGAGTGACTAGTAGCCCGCTCGGCATTTTTAACCACACCCTTGGTGTGTACTCGCCACTCGTTTCACTTCCTCTCACCGGCGGCTGTTCAGATGAAATAGGTGAAGAACCTCTTCACCTATTTTCTGGATTTATTTCTCTCACAAAATAAATTAAATGGAATGGATGAGATCTTGAGAAAGGATTACTTCATGAAAATTAATAAGAACAAAACGAAAGTGTTGTGCAGCAGCAAGAGTGGTTTAGAAGAGATGGGAAATTTAAAAGTAGGCAACGAAAACATACAGGAAGTTGGGGAATTCTGCTATCTTGGGAGTAAAATAACAAACGATGGTAGAAGCACAAGTGATATCAAGAGTAGAATTGCTCAAGCTAGAAAAGCCTTTGAAATGAAAAATAGCTTACTGACTACAAACATTGATTTACAGATTAGGAAAAATTTCTTAAAACATTATGTTTGGAGTGTAGCATTATACGGAAGTGAAACGTGGGTGATAGGGGCTGTAGAAAAGAAGAGGATAGAAGTTTTTGAAATGTGGTGTTATAGAAAAATGTTAAACATTAGGTGGGTGGACGAAATAAGTAATTTATATGAAACGACTTGCCGCAGATAGAACAGGTTGGAGAACTGCATCAAACCAGTCGAGAGACTGATGACAAAAAAAAATAATATAATTTCTATTATAATTGTTTTTCTTGTACTATAAATGAAGGATTGTCGTGGAAGAAAGTACATAAAATTATTGTAAAGGCCAAGCCAATTGCTGTGAACGCTGGACTACGCATGCGCATACTTGACTTGGACCCTGCATACCCCTCCGACCTACAGTTAGATGTACAGTCAGAGTGTTGTTGAAAATTGACAACACCCATTGTATTTTGTAGCCATGGTGTTCCATTGTTGATTACACACGCTGGACAACTACAGGACTATAGGCTACTAATGCAGACGCACGTTTTGCCCAGCGCTCTCCTTACGAAAATCAGGCAATATCTGCTTAGAACGCTTTCTCATGTAGTAAATTAAATAGTCATTGAATGCCCTTAAACCCTTGTTTACACGGGTCAAGTATTATAGTAAAGTAGATTAATAATTTAGTACTCGACTTGTTTGGACACGTCGTTTTAGTCGAGTAGTTTAGTTGTAGTCAACTAGAACGGTCGAGAGCACAAATTGGTATCTAACCCCCACCACTACGGACAACGTACTTTACGAACGAGATCCCGCCTCCGTGAAGCGATGACAATGCACTAAATTGGCTATCTACGTTACATGTGTCGACACTTACTAGTTTACTGAATTACTCGACCGTTGTTGCTACTCGGCTAAAATACTCGACCTATGTAAACTATTTGTACGTAATAAATGCCATGGCATAATAAATGTACCTGCCTATAACAGACAGGTGGAGAGTCAAATTATTTACTCTCAATCTGTCGTTGCTGGGATAAAATAAATAGTTCTGTTTCTTATCACATGGTCAGCCAATTAATGATTGAATCATTTAAGAACAGAAGAGGTAGAGGTGTAAAAGACACTAATCAGAGTTATCTCCTCTGAAAGTAATGAATTTCATTATACAGCCAGACCCTGTGGTGAATAAAATGAAGGTGTCATTTGCAGGGTGGAAAATATATGCTTTTCAGAGGGCCCGGCATGCTGATAAGAGTACTTTTCCACTCAGTGAGGAAGGTAATGGTAAACCACCTCACTCCTCGATTTACTTAGTAAAACCTCTACAGGTTCAAACCAGCCTTTTGGCTGATGACCTAAACAACAACAACAACAACGTTACATGTGCCGACACTTACTAGATTACTCAATTGCTCGACCGTTGCTACTCGACTAAAATACTCGACCCTTGTAAACTAGGCTTTAGTACGTGATAAATGCCCAAGTATAGAGCTTTAGACCCGTGACGACCACTACTCTGCCAGCGCGAGCGGGTTGCCATGACAACGGAGGTGGGCGGCAAATATGTACGCCTACCTCTCTCCACCCGTCCCCGAATAGTGAAGAGATTACTTTAGGTCGACCAGCCTACTTCACCTGCATGTTCTATGTACGTGTATGTCTCACGGACTTAGTATGATAGGGACGGAGCGTAAATTCAAAAATCTGTGTCTAAAGAGGGGATACGGAAAAAAGAGAAACAGAGAAAAGTGAGCTAGGCCCAACTCCCACTCCAAAGCAAAGACTGAGCTATATTTAATAAGATGCGCGCAGCAGGTATATATTCCCACTGTATATACAACATATGCCCACTGTATATACAACATGTAACCGAGAGTGTAAGGAGTGGGAGGCGACCCTAGCTCGATTTTTAAATTTATACAACCTTCTCTTTTCTCCAAGTGGCCGGAGTTGGACACAGTTTCGTTGCGTGTATTAAGATACGTACGCTCCGTCCCTATCATACTAAGTCCGTGGTATGTCTGTTGTTTTGTATTTGCGGTGTCACAGAATTGTTTTGTATATTTTTGTGTTTTACGTTTTTGTTTTACTATCGGGAGTCTAGCGGGTACTTATTAGTGTACTAGCTTTTCTCGGTTTTTTGAAACTCTTCATGAATTTGATATGGTCATTTCAGAAAGCACATGTCAAAATACTAACCTTAAAATTTTCTTGTTCCTAAAGTAAAATGCTAACTTACATTGTTTCTGTACAAAATACTTCGTTAAATAACCACAAGACAATTGTTAGGCAATAATATTTATTTATTTATTTATCACACTTGTGATTTGAGGAATCTTTTCACTACAATACAAATTGAATTGTTGACTTTCAAAAAAAATTGGTTGTCTTAAATATTCATGTTTTCTTGTAATCAAGATAAATTTATAGTAGTTTTCTCCTAAATACAGATTTTTGCGCAGAAACTTTGTGTTTTCTAAAGTGTAGGACTTCAGCTTGAAAATATCACCCATTTTATTTTCAACTGGAAGAAAAGCATGACTTTGGTGATTTCTGTAGGGAATGACGTGTTTACATTCCATCAATCCGGAAATGTAGGTTCTAAAGGAAAAAAAGCAAAATTTTGACTTATGGGCTTTCTGAAGTAATTAATTGATTTTCGAAGGCATGAACCGCCACTGCCTTCATTTTGTTTGTCATTATTTCTTAGAACCTTGATATTAAAAATAGCAAATAATGAATGGGTCTGTGATAAAACAATAAAAGTTCATGTTTGTGGACTTCAAGTCTTCGGACTACAAAAATAAACAAAAACGTGACGCGGGATGAGTTTCAATCGTGCTAGAAATAAACATTGCTTGTTTTGGAATACAAGTCGTTAAGAATAAAATTAAAAATTTTAGTTCCGGTACAACTAATCTGGCCTGCATTTTGATCGAAATTGAACTGACTTGTCATAAAGGTTGAAATTAGAAAAATACGTATAAACTCTCTCACCCACATCACTGTCTCGGCTTAGTGAGATTTTACTATCTCGCCACTGTACGTGTTACGTGTAATCAATGCTTTCCAGGCAAAAATTAGTATGACCAAGGTTTTCATTTTTAAGAGATAAAGTGAGAATACCACAAAGGTGGAAGCAAGTTCGGCAACACAGCGCCTAAGTCATCCGCTAGTAAAAAGGTTTCTTTAAATTAAAATTATGAATTGTAATAGTTTATGAAAAGCAGCAATTTGTTAAGAAAATCATTTCCTACGTGTATGGAAATTTTTGTATCTTTGCTTTAATGTAACACGAAAGCTCTATAATGTTAATTTTATTTAAATTTATTTATTTTTTCTATTATTCCCTTAAAAACCGTTTAGTTTAGACGGAGTGACTTACGTTACACAATAAACACACAGAAATATAGTTTATGAATTGCATTATAGAAAATAATTATAAAAAGGTAACTAACTGTTATAACTACTAAAATCATCAATAATTTTTCTTTAACACTACTATGAATTAAACAATTATACACTAGACATTATATAGGACGTAAAGCTTTGCTATGTATAAATATTAATAATTTTTTTATAGTCCCTAATGTGTCTACTTTGTAATCTGTTCAATTCAGAACAATAAGCAATAACAAAATTACCCAATGAGATGAGGATGATATGTGTGACTTGTAAATGAGGTGTAGTCTTGTACAGACTCAGACCGACCATTCCTAAAAGAGTATTGTTAATTGAACCCAAACCATCAAAGTACACCGGTAACTACTGTCTAGCACTCAAATCCGTATAAAAGTAACTGTCTTTACTAGGATTTGAACCAGGAACCTTCGTCTCCGAAAATCAGCTGTTAAACAGCTGATTTTGGCGACGACTTTACCTCTAGACCAACCCGGTGGGTAAATATTAATAATGTAGTGTTTAGTGCGTTACAACGCCAGAGGTTTTGAGTTCGATTCTGGGCTAGCATCTGTAGATTTCACAAGTTAGAACCCACCGTAGTCGCTAATAACCAAGTTGTTGAAGTTACTTTTAAAAAAAAATCTATTTATTTTTTAACCCTAATACGTGTATGTTGCAATCTGTTCAGTTCAAAAGAATAAAGAACACTATGACCCAATGAGATGAGGATGATATGTATGACGTGTAAATGAGGTGAAGTCTTGTACAGTTTCAGAGAGTATGGGTAATTGAACCCCAACCATCAAATTACAGCGGTAACCACTATCTAGTATTTAAATCCGTTTAAAAGTAATTACCTTTACTAGGATTTGAACCAGGAACCTTTGTTTCTGAAAATCTGATTCGCGGCGACGAATTTATCTCTAGACCAACCCATGGGTTAAAAACAAAATTTTAACGATACAAAATTAAATTTTATTCAAAATATAGTAAAAATATAACTAACCCTAAAAATAAAACAATAACATTACGGTTCATATTCTCCTATAATAAAAAACTATTAATTTAAAATAAAATACATGTCGCAAGTACATAAAACAAGTTGAAGTTACAAATAAGATTGTTGTAATAAAACGAATAAAATAAAAAAAGCAAACGCCGATAAGAACTAAAAAAATAAATAAATTGAAAAATATTTTTTTAAAAGTAGGTATACATACTTAAAACAATAATAGCCTACACGAAAAGAAAACAATAATGAAATTCTCAAACTTCTTGCAATTTAATCTTGACACGTTGTCTGAATTGATTGTATTTTTTTTGTTAATATTAACGGGGAGACGATTAAATAAATAATAGTAGGCTAAGAATATTTCTTAGTCTCGGCTAAAAATACAAGGTACCGATTTTTACCACGAATTTTTGGGACCTTTTTATAACACTGTTCCTGGGGAATAATAAATTCATAATTTATAATTATGAAATCATAATTTTATTTTATTATGAAAACACAATTCTGGTAGATCAATAGGTCAGTAAAGAAATTTGATATAACTTCTTTTATATGAATTATTTTCTAATATCCGTGGAGTAAATCTTGAAAAAGTTAAAGTAAAATAACTCTCTAATTTTCATCAAGATAATCTCCGCAAATCTTAAGAAAAGTATTATGTACCAAAAAATTTATTTAATTGGAAACGAGCTAAAACGTAGAACACTGCTATTCACTTATAGTTAGGAATACATCTTTATAAACAGAACAAAAAACACAACTTTCAAGAAAATATAACAACATTAATCTCAAAACCAGTATTGTCACTATATGTAACCCAAAATTTTTTAGTGAAAAAACCTAAAAATTTTATCAATCTGGTTACAGTTAGCCTACTTTATAAGATAGTTCAAAAATATAGAAAAATTTCAACTTTAAATCTTTTTCTGTGAATAAATGAATTTAAAAAAAATCACGTTACGAAGTATCAAAAGTTATATAACATTTTAGAGAGCAAATTCTGTAGAATAATTTTATAATAATAAACTAAAAGTTTTAAAAGTGACTTTTGTGCTACCTTAATATCTTACTGCCATATTATGTTTATTAATAGTATTATTTTACAATAAAGTATTACCCTATTGTATGTATTATTTACTTGCTTTTTTGCAAAATTCATGTGTAAATTATAATATTTTCTTACAATATTAAACTATGTTTATTTTCATGTTTTTGTTTTAATTATTTATTTAACAGCCATGTTTTTATTGAAGTAAAGCTGGCCCTAAACGATCAGTCTGATTGATCAAAAGATTGAACAAACAGACTGAAGTGAGGTTCAATCATTTCTTCAGTCGTTTGATCAATACCTTTTAGGAGTGTTGTAGCTGTCTCGTTTCTTTTCCCAGTTTCGTCTGGTACGTTTTTCTACTCGTTTATAGTATTTTCTACGTTTTTCGTTTGTACTTTTCGTTCGCGGTGTTGTGCTGAAACAATGAGTTCCAACCCGGATTTGTCCTTCCTTTTACTATGTGTAGCTGATCAACACTTTTTGATCACGGTATAATTCAATCAGCATACTCGTGAATTCGCGTTCTGATTGAGTTTCACCCTTTGCCAAAGAAGAAGAGTTGAGGGGCATGGGCGACGAGGGGATCGACATCGTTGGTGCCGAGCGCGTGACTGAGGGAAAGATTGATCAAAACGCTACTAGACGCTCAATCGCCCTCTTCAGTCGTTTGTCTAAATCAAAATTTCTATCAATCTCCTTCAGTCATTGACTCAATCGTCAAACACACTTCTAGACGCTCAATCATGACTGTCTCGGTCGATTGATCAAACACTTTTGATCAAAAGACTGATCGTCTAGGACCACCTTAAGAGTTATAAGTTTTTACTTAAAAACTGACGTTAAAGTAGATCGATCGGTCGCTACTGTTAGTTTTTTGTTTAATATAGTTTTGAGGCCTCCGGGCCAGCCCAGTCAGTCAGCTGGTAGAAAGTCGCTATTATTTGTTAAGTAACACCGGTTGTGCCAGCGACTTTGTATGGTGACCAGCTGACAGCCATCCATGAACAAACTCTACTGGGAGTCCCTGTTCAAACTCTTGCCTAATTCACTTCAAAAATACAGTGATCAAATTGGGTGGTTGTCAATAATTTACAGTTCCCTATAACAAATAAAAGCTAAAAAAATATGGTTTTGATTGACTAATCTAGTTTCATCCCATCTGAACAATCTCGTTATGAGCTTGTCTGTCTATTGTTTGGTCAAACATGTGTGAAATGTGTAAAAGTATGTAATTTGATATCTACACTAATAGTCTTTGAGGAGGTGCATTGAAACGAAGGGGATTGAAGGTGCTTACCTTGCTGATGACAATTTTTTAAATTGTCGTCTATAATAATTTTCCTTTTTCTGTAAGTCCGTCTGTCACACCCAGGTGTCGGAAACTACAAGAGATGGTAACACCGGTTTTCGGATTCGTAATCTACACAAAAAGTTTTTGTTTTTCTTACTATCAAGGGTTAGGCATAAGCCTTTTCCGAACTCACAAACCATCCTGTACGTCTACACAAACAAGCCCGTACATCTGGACTACTGCCATTTTCTTCGAGGTCTTCCCACTTCCCTTCTTCTCCAACTGGAACATATTCTGTCACTTTTAAAGGTATTCTCTCCTCTGGGATCCGTTCCAAATGTTGCCTCCACTGATTCCGGTACTCCTCCACTTTTTCATTCAAGCTAAATACACCCACTCGGATCTACGAGTAATTTCCTCGTTATATATTAGATCCAGCCCGAGCAGCCCTTCACCCTTCTTAAAAACCTCATTTCAGCTGCTTGGATCCTACTTTCTTGGCGTTTTGTGGTAACGCATGACTCACTTCCATAAAGAAGGACTGGGGCTGCCATTACCTTGTAGAACTTCACTACTGTCTCTGTTATAGCTCTGTTACCTAGTGTCCTGTTAATAGTGCCACAAATAGCTTGAAATTTATTTTTTGTTTCGACTTCCAATCCCTATCAAAGCTCACATCGCAGCCCAGATAGTTATAGCGAGACACTCGTCTACGTACATTGTCTGAAATAATCTTCGAACGAGTGGTACACAAAAAGTTAGTGGTCTAAATTAGATTATTAAAAAAATTATTTAAGTTTCGGTTTCGATCGGAAGTACCGCGAAACCGGAAATAAAGAATCAAAGTCGGAATTTGGAAACAAAAATAGTGTCATTCGATCATTCTTAAAGAATTTTTTTGTCATCAGTATCTCGGCTGGTTTGATGCTGTTCTATCTTGCGCAAGTCTTTTCATATCTACATACCTTACACCTTACATCTTTTGTAATATTTTTTATATATTCTAACCTTTGCCTCCCCCTACAACTCTCCCTCAATATTATCCTTCATTATTGATAGACCAATCAATACGTGGGTGTCTTAAGATGCCCCACTAGTATCCCATTTTCTGGTAAGATGTTTCGATGTACTTCTTTTTTCATCAACTTGTCTAAGAACCTCTAAATTACGTATTTTGTCCGCCCACCTAATCTTCAACATTTTTCTATAATATCACATTTCAAAAGATTCTATCCTCTTCCTTTCTACAGCTCCCATCACCCACGTTTCACTCCCGTATAATGCTACACTCCAAACATAATGTTTTAGAAATTTTTCCTAATCTGTAAGTCAGTGTTGTAGTCAGTAAGCTGTTTTTCATTTCAAAGGCTTTTTTAGCTTGAGCTATTTTACTTTTGATATCACTTTTGCTTCTACCATGCTTTGTTATGTTACTCCTTAGATAGCAGGATTCCCCAACTTCCTGTATGTTTTTGTTGTCTACTTTTTAATTTCCAATCTCTTCTAAACCACTCTTGCTAAACTCTTTCTGAACCACTCTTAAAAAGTACATACAGAAATCACTAATGGTTTTTGCCATTGGTCAAAGGTAAGCCGTTTTAAAAATTGCCACCAGACATGAGACGCGTCGTCTCATGAAAGGAATTTTTGTCGATAGGCCAATTTTTTTTCGGAGCATCCATGTTTTCATTCCGTTACATGTAAGAGAGATATAAAATTTACGTATTATTTCATGGAATCAATTTAATGACATTATAAAAATTAATTGCTACTACCGAATATCGACATTTCCAATTTGACGGACCAAACTGGATCGTTTTCAGAAGAAATATGAGTAATTCGACTGAATTCATGTGAGTTTAAAAGATTTGTTTTAGTTTTTCTATATTTTATCTAGATTAGTTAGTTTATGGAAAATGTACACTAGCATTTATTTTTAGTAGTAGGCTATGTTGTAGTTTAAATAAACCTAAATACTATCAAATTTAAGCATCAAAAAAATTAAATTAAATTAATGCATTAAAAATTTGCAGTTTGGAATTTCTCATTTGTTTTTTTATGTTAATTTCATTTATTTAAGGTCGCATGAATGTAGGCCTAAAGTCATTGGCGGTCTTAGTTGCATAATAATTAGGCCTCTTATTACAAAACATCAGTTACATGAACAAAACAAGACTATAAACATTTTAGATACCGGTAGTGGGTAAACATTCAGAAATATTGAACGTTACGTATGAAATAACTAATAATACGAATCGAATTAATTAAGCATTTAAATTAGCTGAAGCATTTAAGAACAGAAGAGGTAGAGATGTAAAAGACCCTAGTCAGAGTTATTTTCTCTGAGAGTAATGGATTTCATAATGCAGCTAGACCCTGTGGTGAATGAAGTGAAGGTGTCATTTGCAGGGTGGTAAGTAGAGGCTTTTTGGAGGACCTGGCATGCTGATAAGCATAGTCTACTTTCCCACTCGGTGAGGAAGGCACTGGTAAACCACCACACTCCTCGTTTTACTTAGTAAAGGCTTTAGAGATTCAAACCAGCCTTTCGGCTGATGATTTAAACAGCAGATCTCTACCTCTTCTGTTCTTAAATACTTCAGTCATATAATTGTCTGATCATGTGATAAGAACTATTTTTTTTAGCTCTGAAATTAGAAGATTGATTGCAATTAATTTAATACTCCACCTGCCTGTTATGGGTAAAAATTTTTTAGTTTAGCAAAAACGGTTCAGCTCACATGTATCTGGCATCCGTATATACACATTGGTTTGAGTAACTATTTAGATAGAAGTACCTACTTTTAGATGAGTCCTAACTCACTTTGACACGACTTGTATTCCGTATTGTTATGACATGCTTTATCTAATGTTAAAGCATTTAGTAAGATGTTCATTTTAGTTATAATAATTTTCTTTGTGTTATTATTTTGTTACAGTTTTCTTTGATTCGGAAGATGATGGGTTACCGCCATTTACATGCAAGAAATGTAACAAACAGTACAAAGTACGCGCGTCACTCCGTCGACATATCAAATTTGAGTGCGGTGTTGCACCTCAGTTTCAGTGTACATTTTGTGGGTTTCGTTTTAAACAAAATTATGATCTTAAAAAACATGTACATGAAAGACACGATTTAGGTGGTGATACTTTTAGTTGCACAATTTGCAGTTATCGGTGCAAGAGGAAAAGTTCTTTGAAACAGCACATTATGAAGAGACATCTTTATGCTTCAAGTACTTACAATTAATCGTTATCGAATTTTAATTTTGGGTTTCTACTTCCATGTTTCATCTGACCCTACATAAAACGATTTAGCAAATTGTGTTTAATACAGTTTTTTACAAAACAAATTTTCATCAAAATAATAAAACTGTCTTTTCAATTTCTTAAAAAGGAGTTTAGAAGGGGTTAGTTTACAAAAAATAAATAAATGAGTAAAAACCCGGTTTTTTTTAAATACAGTTTTATCAATTTTCTAATTATTTTATTATAGAACGATTAATTATTTTTCCTTGCGACAGTTTAACCTTAGGAATTTACTTCAGATTTTTTTATCTGTTTCTATGAAAGATATTTTTCGCTTCTCCTGAAAAATCCATTTTATGACTCATAATATTTCAAAAATAACTGATTTAAATAGAGTTTTTGAGGGGAATAGTAGTTTTGGTGAAACTTGAAGACAATCCCGTTTAAAATTTGCTCTTCCAACAAGATTTACTGTAGCTCACCTTGGAATAAAAAATGTTTCGTAATTTCTATTTTTTTAGGGGAAAGGGCCATTTATGCCCCATTTTAAATGTACGTCTTCGTTTCTTTTATTTACTGTGTTCTGTTTGTTGGTACATATGTTTAAAATTGTCATCTATCATATTCCTTGTCCCTCTGTCACAGAAACCACAAGTGATAGCATCAAACGATTTTCGGATTCGTAGTCTACACAAAACGTTAATGGGCCTAAATTGGGTTTGAAGTTTCGGTTTCGACCGGAAGTCAAGAAATCTAATTCGTAATTCGGAAACAAAAATAGTATTATTCGATTCCTCTTAAAGAGTAGGTACAGAAATCACTAATGGTTTTTGTCTGAGCTCCAAAAGTAAGCCTTTTCAAAAATTCCCACAAGGTATGAGACCCGTCGTTTCGTGAAAGGTATTTTTTATTTTTCATTTAAATGTTGTGAAATTCTCTAGTGGTTAATAATGTTATATTATTGTAAATATGATAGTTGTAATATTAATTTGTTGTTTATGTTTTTTTGACCCTTTCAGAATTTAGTTCATTGAATAGGAATTGCTTTGAATCACGACAATTTCAGTGCCATAAATGTGAACGCTCGTATAAACGCCGATCTCACCTAAATCAACATTTGAAATTTGAATGCGGAGTCCCTGCTCAATTTCAGTGTCCCCATTGTCCTTACCTCTCTAAACGATATGAGAATTTAAAGAGTCATATATATTTACGTCATGTGTTACGTCCTTTCAAATGTGATCATTGTCAACATACCAGTACCACTGAAGAAAATCTCAAAAAACATGTTTTGGTTGAACATTTTATGGCCATGTAAACCTAAACAAGTATTATTATTTTTTATCTGTTAATTTGTACAAGTAGGATAATAATAATAGTAATAAATTTGTTATACTTTTTAATATTTTGTTTTATTTAGAAATTTTCCTTGATTCATTCGTTTTAATCGCTTTATATTTATTAAATATGTTTATGTTACTCAGGAATATGCAATGACTTTTGTGGGTTTTGCTTGAGAGTCCATTCTTACTATCTCGAAGGCAATCTCAAAATTTTAAACATTTAGCCTAGTTTTGGTAGGTGTGCTCCAAATTCTGCTTAATTTAAAAAAAATTAAATTTTTTATAGTATTGCCAAAAATGTAACACTCGAGCTCCTGCTTTTCTCTTGTCCTTTTGGACTGAATAAACGGGTGACTTGGAAAAGACGAGGCGTGCGGAGTTAGAAGTAATGAATGCAAGTAACTAATGTAGCCGCTGACATCATAAGCTACATAAGGGGCAAACCTTCTGTAGATTAGCAGTCTATTTCTACATAACATCGTAGATCAAATAGTTAATTGTTGGATTGTTTAAAAGAAATATTTTAAATAATTAATCATTAAACATCAAAATGAATAATTTACATTTAATATCTTTATGTTCCATAACAGAAATTAAATATATGAAACCAAAAATTTATAAAAAATATTTAATATTAATAATAATAATAATCCAAAAGCCAGATGATTCAAGTGAAGCCATTCAGAAAAACAAATGAATAGATAATTTAATAAATAATTTCAAGTAAATGGATTTTTTAAAAGAGAATGAGATAACATCAAAACATGGATGAATTAAGAAACTAAATTAAATATGTTAATGATTTTTAAAACCAACAAATAAAAGTTTGAAGAGGAATCTACTCAATCTATTAAACAGAAAGTAACAATGGTCCGGTGCCCATTCGATCAAGATCAATGATACGTGGCAGACGGAACGCAGAGACTTCCAGAACTTTAATTAGTAATTATAAAAATTTTATCATATTTAATTTCTTGAGCTCAATAGGCAGATAAAATCAATTGAATATATTTTATAAATATCTAACTTCATTAAATATTTAGAATTATGTGTCATCAATAAAATCAATTTAAATCAAGATCAAATAATATTCATTTTTTGTAAAGTCAAGTTTGTTAATTTATTTTAAGTAATTTCAAATTCAATTCAACCATTAAATACCGTTTAAATAAATAATCAAATTAATTCTATGTTTCATTTATTTATTATTTCATTTATTTATATAAATAATTTATATTTTATAGACTGCTATTCTACACTTCGGCAAACAGTTAGCCTATACTTAAAATGCACAATAATAATAATTATAAAACATTATAGCATCTACCTTTAAAAATTTTTTAATTTATTAATTATAAAAAAAATATATATACAGTAATACCTCGCATAACGCTTCCCTGTTCAGCGCTTATTCTTTACAACGCTTTTATGAAGCCTTCGAGGTCATCAGAGGTTTGTACAGAGATGCGTTTAAGTAGCCGGCACATTCTTTAATGTGTAACGTACTGTTTCTTGTATTTTCAATGTACAATTTGACATGCTGTATTTAATTTGTTGTTTATATTATGCTGTACTTATAAATAAATATTTGGACCCCATAAATAAAAAAGTATACAGGGTGGACCAGGAGGAAAGGAAAACATTTTAACAGGTGATTGTAGACCTAAAAACAAGACAAAAAGTTCATATCTGGAAATGCTTCGTTAGCGAGATAAGTCTAGCGAAAGATTTCGCCCAGATTTCCACTCCGAGGATTAAATGAAACCGGATTGAACCAAATAGAACGGTAATTAAGACAAACATTTGATCGTTTGATATGAATTTTGACTTGAAAAACTGATTACACTAGGTCCCAGAACTGTAAGTTCCTTAGTTTGTAAAATAACTTGCTTAAAACACAAAAATTTACTGTCAAAAACTCGTTTTTTTACGTTTGAGGCGCTATAATTCCATTAAATGGCTAACAAATGCATAAAATCCATGAATAACAATTGTAGAGCATTTAATTATGCGAAAATTGATGTAAAAACTCTACAATTGTTGTTCATGGATTTTATGCATGTGTTAGCCATTTAATGGAATTATAGCGCCTCAAACGTAAAAAAACGTGTTTTTGACAGTAAATTTTTGTGTTTTAAGCAAGTTATTTTACAAACTAAGGAACTTGCAGTTCTGGGACCTAGTTTAATCAATTTTTCAAGTCAAAATTCATATCAAACGATCAAATGTTTGTCTTAATTACCGTTCTATTTGGTTCAATCCGGTTTCATTTAATCCTCGGAGTGGAAATCTGGGCGAAATCTTTCGCTAGACTTATCTCGCTAACGAAGCATTTCCAGATATGAACTTTTTGTCTTGTTTTTAGGTCTACAATCACCTGTTAAAATGTTTTCCTTTCCTTCTGGTCCACTTGTATAAACAAAAAAAAACAATCACATATGTTTACTGAAACATATGTATTGTAGTATGTACTGTGCAATACGAGCGTTGTACGGAACCCGATGTTATTACGTAATCGCTCGATCCCGTACGTGCTGTTTCGTTTAGCGCCCGATGGTTGCGGAACGCATCTCAAGCGCTAATCGGGGTTCTACTGTATAAGTATATAAAACCATTAGAATGATTAAAGAATTAGTAAGAACACTTACCGACTATGAAACGCATTCTTGGTGTTCACCACACTTGCGATATGAAGGTCAAACATTAATATTACAGGATTGTTCATGAGTTTACATCGATGGTTCCTGTATTGTTTTGTGACAAAACAGAGGAGGTCTAAATCTCTGATAAAATTAGTTAAATGTATAATTTTAATGTTGTAACGGACTGAATTGAATCGGGGTTTCTAATATTGGGAGAAATCTTTCGCCAGTCGTAGCTCGCGGATAAAGCGTTTCTTGACAGGCTATGTTTGTATGAAATGTTTTAAAATTTTAGCTACCGATAGAATCAGCTTCGGAGAGATATTCGCGCGATTTAGAATCACGCGGTGTTAGAATCTCAAGTTGTAACGTGGAAAATAGAGTACTTTAGTCTTCTATTTTATGATTTCAATGGATCGAATACATATCAAATTTTCTGTTACTTTAGAAAAAAAAATTAAGTAATTGTTTTTAAATTATTATCGTAATCCGGTTTAAGTAACATTAGCTATCCATAAAATTACATTGAGTTTCGTGGTCGTCAGTGTTTAATTATTGATTTTGCGCTTACGAAATCCGTAAGTGTATTTTGATACACAGTAGGAGTGAGAAATTCAAGAAGACCTTATTCATGTTTTATTGTAGGTAAGATATTTTTCGTTTTAAAATATTGTATTTACTGACTACATGGATTAAATAATATGTTTTTAGTTAAGTATGTTTAATTTGTAGTATTTTTTCGTTATTTATTTCTTTAATTAGGTATAGTAACTTACTATTATTAAAATAAGGAATGTAAATGTCGTAGATCCAATCTGGACAATCACATTAAATATTGTGATATCAAAATTCATAATATTTAAATATTTATTAGAGATTTTAATTGTTGTTAATATTTAACATAAATAAGAAGATTTAGGAACGAACGAAAAAGATGGAAATGTCATTTAGATTGTGCCAAAGTACAGAGTGTTATCAGAATTATTGAGATCAGAATAAGAAATGGATCAATGTGGATAGCTTCTAGATAAAGCTCTTTAGATTGGTGTCTTTAGGGGGGAGTATACCCAAATAATTAAAAAATAATGGATTTTTTTTTAAATTTTTTATTGATTCTTTGACATTGTCTGAACACAGTGATATTTTTACTTTTGCTATAAACAGTTTTTAAAAATTTATAAACATATTTATTTACCACGTTGCCATGGATATTTTCACCATTCTTTCTCAAAAAAACAACCATCAGTTTCAAAACGGAATATAAAAAGAACGGATGCATGGAATGCGATGATTTTTTTTATTTTGAATCTCGTTTCGATTTTCATTAGTTTCGTTATCCAACGACAGAGCACAACAAACTGTAGGAAGGAATTAACAGTGTTCAATCACAGAATAAAAAAAGTTCTAAAACCAGTTAAATTTGTTAACAATTCAGTTAATAGTTTTTTATAAATATATTATACTGTATATTTGCAAGTAACTCCTACAGTTTGTAGTTCAAAGCATTCTCTTTCATTTAATACCAAATTTAAGTTAATCGGTTAATAAATAAGGAAGATGCAATGTAAAAAAAATGTGTAAAATTTTATCCCCAACCCCGATTATAAGGGTTGTAGTTCAAAGCATTCTCTTTCATTTAATACCAAATTTAAGTTAATCGGTTAATAAATAAGGAAGATGCAATGTAAAAAAAATGTGTAAAATTTTATCCCCAACCCCGATTATAAGGGTTGTAGTTCAAAGCATTCTCTTTCATTTAATACCAAATTTAAGTTAATCGGTTAATAATAAGGAAGATGCAATGTAAAAAAAATGTGTAAAATTTTATCCCCAACCCCGATTATAAGGGTTGTAGGTTTTTTTTAAAAAAAAAAAGTTTAATAATTTCATGTAGAATGTGTGTGCAAAAGCATGACTCTGTAACTTGAAAAAGGGAAAAGTTTTTATCTTGGGTATACTCCCCTTAATTCATCCCCCCTTAATTCATCAAGTGCTCACTGTTAAGAATATAATAATGTATATTTATATAATTTGAACAATGAACACATCAGGAGAATGAAATCAGGAAGGATAATAAACAAGATTCTGAAATTTTACTTAGGTGAAAAAAAAACAAATCGGTTGTAAGAAGATCGGAAAGATTTATTTATATAAGAATGGAGTCAATGACGGAGATATATGGAACAGGAAGGTGTTTAGAACAAAAATTGTGCGAGTGAATTTAAAGTGAAAACGAAAAGATCTAGACGGGTATTTTCAGATAAAGAAAAATTATGCAGAGAATGAAAGGCAGTAACGGAAATCGAGAGAAATTGCATTAATACTAGTTTTGTGATCGCAACCCGTAGCCTTTCTTTAATAGACCAAATAATAATAAAAATTTACAGGTTACTTTTAAATTCGGCGTGGGAAAATCAACTATGTCTTCTATAAAACATTGGCAGTATCACTGCCTCATCGTCCAGTGTTAAGGTAAATTTTTTCGTGAAATCTACAGGTATAACATAATTTCGATATGGGTGTGGCTGTTTCTGCGCATCTCTAAACGCCCCCATCGCCCTCTTTTCTTATTGGCTGTAAGTTAGGTGGTGTTTTACAAAGGGTTGTCACAGTAAAATATTTATTTGGTGGATTGGAGTAACCTGTTAGAATTTTGCTATTAAACTGTTATAAACTTGCTTGATATATTTTAACAATTTTATCCGTAATTTTTTTTTTAATTCCTAATATGTGTACGTTGCAATCTGTTTAATTCAGAACAATAAGGAACTCCATGACGCAATGAGATGAGGATGATTTAATGACGTGCAAATGAGGTGTAGTCTTGTACAGACTCAGGCCGACTATTCCTGACAGAGTATGGTTAATTGAACCCCAACCATATAAGTACACCGGTAACCACTGTCTAGTATTCAAATCCGTATAAAAGTAACTACCTTTACTAGGATTTGAACCAGGAACCTTCGTCTCCGAAAATCAGCTGTTAAACAGCTGATTTTGGCGCCGACTTTACCTCTAGACCAACCCGGTGGGTCTATCTGTAAAATAGATACAAAATTATAGATAGACATGAAACCAAATAGCTTGGATTTAAACGTTTTGCTAAGAGAAATACAGTACAACGTCGTTTATCCGTACTAACTGGGATCAAAAGTAATCCGGATAATAAAAAAAATAAATCCTTAAGTAAGAAGACGTCGTTTTTTCGATTAAAACTATATTTTGTACAAAATTACATAGAATTTTATAAAAGACATTAAAAATATATAAAATTAACTATATTCACATCATTTCTTAACAAAGAATTGGTCTACTATTCTGTTTCAAACTTGTGTGGCGTTTTGAATGAAGCTTGGTCACACAAACGCTTTATCATTAATTTTGTTCAGCTGGAGTGATATTCTGGTAAAACTTTCTTAAACTCGACAAAAAGTATTTTATTAGTATAATTTATTGTACAATCTGTGCAGAACTATTCGTTTAATAAATATATAAAGCGAATTTTTACGTTCTTGGTACCGTAGTTAAAAATTTTATCTATGTGAATATTAAATTACAAAAGTCTACAAATCTGATCCGGATCCATGAGGGCCGGATAAACGAGGTTTTACTGTAATCATATTTGGTATTTTTTTAGTCGCGCATTCATATTATTTGTATGAACCTAATTAAGCCTATTTCTTGATCTCTTTTTAATTTGGGGGTGTAGTCTTTCCAGTGTTATTACTTGTTCACTTTCCACTAGACCTCAACAACTCAAATAAAAGTTAGCAGTTGACGTCGATAGGCTATTAGCTACACAAAACCACCGCTCATCTGGTTGTCGGGCATTTGTGAAATTACGCTTTAGTTAACCTCTTTGTTTTTCTACTACCTGAAATGTGGCTATACCGGGTGGCACATACGAGGTGCGGCTATTAAACAACGAGACTGACGTAAAATAATTTTATTTTTATTTTTTACATGATCACTTATTGTCACCTTCAATATACACTCCTTCTCTATCCCTACAACGCTCTATGCGAATTTCCCATTGTTGGAAACAGTGCTGGAAGTCATCTTCTGTCAGCTCCTTCAGGACACGTGCCGCTCAAAAATGTTTGTACTGACACTTCGTTCGCGATTGAAAATGACCCAAATTTTTTGGAAACTATAATAACATGTTTGTGACGAAAGATGATTTTTTACTTATGATCCGGAAACGAAGCGCAAATCCATGCACTGGAAGAGCCGAACTTAACCGAGAGCCAAAAAAGCTCGAATTAGCAAGCCAAAATTTAAAGCAATGATGATTGTTTTTTTTTTGATATCCATAGAGTTGTGTACTTTCACTGGATTCCTGAAGGTCAAACAATTAATCAATATTACTACCTTGAGGTACTTTCTAAACTATGTCAAAGAGTAAGGAAAAAACGCCCCTAAATGTGAAAGGAGAAATCATGGGTTCTCCACCAAGACAATGGCCAGCTCATTCCGCGTTATCTATCAAGAGGTTGCTAGCCAAGTACACCACCTCAGTGTTAAAACATCAACCTTATTAACCAGATCTTGCACAATGTGACTTCTACCTGTTCTCTAAGGTGAAATCTGCATTAAAAGGGACAAGATTTGAGTCTGGAAGCTGTAAAAGAGAAAGCGGCATGTGTCCTGAAGGAGCTGACAGAAGATAACTTTCAGCACTGTTTCCAACAATGGAAAATTCGCATGGAGCGTTGTAGAGATGTAGAGAAGGAGTGTATTTTGAAGGTGACAATAAGTGATAATGTATAAAATTAAAATAAAATTTTTTACAACGTCAGTTACGTTATTTAAATAGCCACACCTCGTATCACTTTTTTCATGCAAGGAATGATTTATTCGATAAGTTTTTAGCAGCACGTATTACATTCCTTTGTTTACTATATCAGTACTGGTTTAATAAGGGTTGTAAACTCTTGATCTCTGCGTTATAATGTTTTGCAGAAATAAATCTTACAATGTTCGATTAAGAAAAACGAGTTGACATGTTTCAGTTGTGGCTGAAACATCCTAAAAATATAGATGTTCATAACGAATTTAGTCCTACGTTTCCAGGTGTACCGACTCAGCAACATTTAGTTGAAACTTTTGTAGTGTAGTTAATTGACTCTGAAGGGTTTTTTGAACGATGCAGATCACGAAGAAGTTTAGAAACATATCTGCAGGATTTAATTTGTAATTGTATTCGTATTTACTCCTAGCTTCAATTTTCGTTGGGGTAAGTGATATGTGCGCCTTCATGTATTTTATGAAAATTGTTTTCTTTATCTACAGCTTGGTAGTTTTCTTTTAGTACAATCTCGTTTATGAGGAAATTAATATTAAGAGATTTTTGATGTAAGAAGTTTTTCAAATTTTGTAACTTTTGTTGTGAAATTGTTTTTATACATAATACCTATACAATTTTTGAAGTGTGTGTTTTTGAGGACTGCATCAAATCAATTTATGCTTAAGTATTTCAAATTTATGTAAGTGATTGTAAACTGATTTTGTTGTGTTATTTTTTTTGTGCAGACCAAAGAAATTTAACCGCCGATGGGCTTCTAGGAGAATTATTATTGGCAGAAACAGTTTCTCATCAAATGCGTTTTGAATGTTCTCAGTGTAAGAAAACTTACAAATATCGGTACGATTTGTCTAGGCATATGCGCGATGAATGTGGAATCGAACCTCAGTTTCAATGCCCGATTTGTGATTTTCGTACAAAACGTAAATCTACTTTAAAATCACATCTTTATTTAAAACATTACAATGAAATGGTGAAATTATATGGTTAGCCTAATTTTTAGTTTATTTAAATAATTATTTAATCTACAGTTTATTCGAGTTTCTTCAATATCCTTCTCCTTCTGTTAAGCCCTATTCCCACGACGCTAGTTTACTAGCTTCTAGTACTAGCAGGACCTACTAGCGCATACGTGACGGTTCCTACGGAACTAGTTAATTAATGTTAGTGCTTTAATGACATACGAGGTGTGGCTATTAAATAACGAGACGTTATAAAAAGTTTTATTTTTATTTTTTACATAATTACTTGTGGTCAACTTCAGTATACACTCCTTCTCTATCCCTACAACGCTTCATGCGAATTTTTCATAGTTGGAAACAGTGCTGGAAGTCATCTTTTGTTAGCTCCTTCAGGACACGTGCCGCTTTCTCTTTTACAGCTTCCACAGACTCAAATCTTGTCCCTTTTAATGCATATTTCACCTTAGGGACAGGTAGAAGATAATAGCATGTGATGAAACGTGGTTTTTAACTTGTGATCTGGAAACGAACCGCCATTGGCACCATGCACTGGAAGTGCCGAACTTCACCGAGAGCCAAAAAAGCTCGAATGAGCAAGTCAAAATTTAAAGCAGTGATGATTGTTGTTTTGTATCCATGGGATTGTGTACCTTCACTGGGTTCCTGAAGGTCAAACAATTAATCAATATTACTACCTTGAGGTAATTTCTAAACTACGTCAAGGAGTAAGGAAAAAACGCCCCGAAATGTTTTTTTATTTTTTTAAGAAAATAGCATCTTAACCCTAGCGAAAAATCGAACTTGCTTTGTAGTCAAGCGTGCTAACCACCATGTCACTGAGCCGCCCATTTGTTATTTTCGTAATTTAAAAATTATTCAGAGTAATGGGAAAAACTCGATTTATTTATTCAAGTCGGTTAATAATTTTTTATTTCAAATCATAATTGAGCTCCCAAAATTTGAGATTTTAAAATGAATGTGGATATAAACACCATCAGTTTTCTGTGATTTTTATTTATAATCACTTTTTCATTCAATATAATATATTTTAGGTTGCTTACAAAAATAATCATGTAAAGTTATTTCAGTTTTTGAAAACCAGTAGCCTACATGGAAACGTAAGGTTATGTGTTTTTAGTTTGATTTAAAGATTTCACGGATTGATATTGAAAAAAACCGAAGAGACTGTTGGAATTTTTATTTTTAATAGCATTGTTATATTAATTAAATATTTAAAATGTGTTATTGTTTGTTTACCAATTTAATTTATAAATCTGTAATTATTGATTATGCTTGAAACTTGTATTTTCCAATTATTTACATTTTTTAACTGATTTTACAAGAAAACTTGAAGGCGTGGTGGATGTAAATAAATGAAATTTTAATAATAAAAAAAACCAATATTTTTAAGAGACTACTTTTGGTTATTCACCCATCGAGGCGATAAAATCCTCCGCGCTTTAATAGTTGTTTAAAGAATGGCATTACACCATTTTCCCGTTTTGGTCAAGGTATTAAATTACAATGAAAAAAGTGAAGAAAAGTGAGTTCGTTTAGGATATGTATACATTTTTGAAATAAAATAGTTCAGGTCGGTTGTCTTGTATTTGCTCGCCGTAAAAACTTTACGCATGATATTTTAAGCAAAGTTTATTAACAGTTATACTTGTTACAGTCTAGTCAAATAACTACAGATTTATCATTAAATTAATGTAAGTTAATTATGTTTTTTTATCTAAAAACTTTTTAATAACACCAAAATATATCACAATTTTTTTGTATCACAGTTGCCTTTTCGTAGCTACTATGTAACTTATAAAATTTTTCCAGTTCATTGTTTAGCTATACTAGTTGACGTGTCAGTGCGAGATTCAAGGTCAAAGACTCGATGTGTACGTTATCGATGTTACCCTATAAATAAAATACAGTGTTGTGAATGTAGACCTATGCACAACGCGGCAAACACGCTGGGTTAGAGGTAAAGAGAATTTTGACCTTGAATCTCGCTTTAATACGTCATCGTACATTAATTGTAAGAATTCCCCGCTAATTAGAAAATGAATTTTTCATTCATTTAAAAATGAGTAAAAAATTGTGAAAAATGTGATTTTGGCCAATTCTATTCTGTTGAAATTAAATTTCATTCAGCTTATCATGAGTTGTTAATATTATTGCAAAAACTGGTTTATAAATATCGGTTGGCACAAATGTCTACCCCATGGAATGTGATAACTGATCTATCGTTTCTGTTTATCCTGGTTTCGATTAACCGAGTTGTGGAAACTGGGAATTCATTCTACATTTAGCAGAACTTTGTTTATTATAAGTTTACTTAGGTATAGATACTGAAGTCACGAGATTGCCTTTTGCGTATGGACGGGCTGGAAGGAAGGGAAGTGAAAATTTACAGTGCTGCCAACCTCAACAGAGAGACACTACATTTCACTACCGTGCAATTTCTACATACATTTTGTAAGCTGTGGTTTATTCCGATAAAATGTTGTTCTTCATAAACCTTATAAGAAATAACTGTGACCTGTAATATTGCCTATAGCTTAATTACATGCTACAAATGTTTATTTATAGTAATTACCAGCTACCGTATTCCATTGGAACAAAATATTCTACGAATGAATCGCCTTTTTTACTATCGCTGTCACCGGCATCTTCACTATCAGTGTCACTAGTATCTACGTAACCGGTTCCTTTTTTACCAGATGTCAACAAAACTGTTGAAGATTAGCTTTTTCACTATCTTTAACTTCCTTCTTTATATTTTGAATTGTGGAAAGAGAAACATCTCAGTAGTCAGCCGCTCGCTCATGACTTTTGTTAAGAGGCTAGAAAAAGGCATTTTTATTTAGCTTCAACTTCACAGCATTATTACACTGCATATTAGATTTCGTTCAGCACTGTGAATAGTCTGCCCACGTTTTCGAGAAACTAATATTTCTGTTTGTGGTTAAAAAAGAAAAACATTTCTATTCGTACAGTTAACCCACAAAAGGTTCCGCAATATACTGTGTAGGCTCTGGGTATAATATAAGTTGTTGTTTTTGTTGTAGTGAAATTAAAGCAGTCGCGCATGCGCACTGATGTTTTTCCCCTTTACCCCGCGTTGCAAACAAGGGTAAACTCGTGACTCAAGTAACTATACCTACTCTTGGAATGTAATATATAACCGGAGTTAAGACTAGATGTATCGTTTTACTATTATTTTTGTTGTTATATATTATAATATTGTTATTTATGTAAATCATTTATTTATTGTTTAAGTTTATTGTAAGTTTCATTATTTATTTATTTATGTAAGTAAGTATTTATTTATTTAATGTTGAATTGCGTATTGTATTCATGTAAAGGTTACACGGGATCCCTGTCTTACATCATGTTAAAGAATATCTAAAACACTACTGCATCAATCAAATCTTCTCAAATTTTTTCACTTGTTTTACTTTTCATTTGAAGTTTCGATTACTTTAAATTTCTGTCTCAAATATTTCTTAACGCTATTGATTATGAAGATTTTGTCATAGTAGCTACTGAACGTGTATTCAAATATTTGTTTTTTGGGTCAAAATTTCATGAAATTAACACAGCAGTTTTTTGAGTAAATGTTCCTCATGTATTAAAAACCCAAGTGAATTCTAGACGAACTGTATACAACACTTAACCAATGCATAAACCAAATAAACAATAATGTTTAGATCATCCGCCGAAAGGCTGGTTTCACGAACCTGTAGAGGCTTTACAAAGTAAAACGAGGAGTGAAATGCCTTACTCTTTAATTGGAAAAGTATGCTTGTCAGCATGCCAGACCCTCGGAAAACCATCTACTTTCCACCCTGCAAATGATACCTTTCACTTCATTCACCACTGGGTCTGGCTGTTTAATGAAATTCATTACTCTCAGAGGAGATAATTGTGACGTGTCTTTTACACCTCTACTTCTTCTGTTCTTAAATGCTTCAGTCATGTAAATCACTGACCATAAAATAAACAATAACGAAATAATAACAATACTAACATTATCAATACACATCGAATAATTTAGAAACTGTATGTAAATCTAGCGAATGGTTCCATAGTTATGAAATCCTTCGAGTATTTAGTCTTACACTGATTTTAAAATTAGAATTAGTTTCAAAAATTCATTTAAACTCCTAATGACAGCTTGTTGAACGTAATAATATTGTGTATCAATCGATTAAAAAAATAAAGAAAATTTTCAGACAGTGTCAAAATTAAAAAATGATTTATTATTTTTTTGTTCGATTCCGTGTTTCCTTAAAATAATCAAAATTTTGATTATACTGTATTGTGTTTGTTTTTCTTTTACAAAACCCTACCATTGTATAGAAAAATTGCGAAAAAATCATCTATATATCTTAACTGTCTGCTGAGATAATCGGAATTCTATGAATTAGAACTTAATTTCTTGAAAATTCACGCGTAAAGTTTTTAAAATTCATAATTTCTTGAAAATACACGTGTAAAGTTTTGAAATTTCATAGTTAACAAACCAAAAGAAATTTCTGAATTACAAACAGGGAACCTGCATTTGTCAACGATCAACTGTGCGACTAGAGAAGCTTGGCTTACAAAGCGTTTTACCTCATCCACCTGCCCAGATCTTGGGGTTTGTGATTTTTTCCTCTTTCCGAAGCTTAACGAACATCTCAAGGGCATACGATTCTCTTTGGATGCAGAGATGAGGAAATGATGCCGTACGAAATCCAAGACAGACCAAAGCGTAGTGCGTTGGTGTAAATTTGTCCCTGTTAACGGCGATTAGTGTATGTGGAAAAGTGATTATATTGGTGAGGATTGGACAGTTTAATCCATTAAGAACA
The DNA here is from genome assembly GCA_035578175.1 of Catonia carolina. Lineage (NCBI taxonomy): Eukaryota > Metazoa > Arthropoda > Insecta > Hemiptera > Achilidae > Catonia > Catonia carolina. The sequence goes on from JAQMRL010000016.1 coordinate 10,239,195, forward strand.
AAAAAACATTAGGGAATCCATAATAAATAGCAATAAACTAAACGAGGATATAAGAAATAAACTGGAACAAGAGATAGCTTCACTTAAAGAGATAATTAAAATAATTGAAAATGATCATAAAGTCGAAATTAATAAACTTATGGAAGCAAATAAAATTTTAGAAAATGAGATAAAATTAGTTAATTTAAAATTAAAAAATGTGGTAGGGTTAAATAATAATAATAACAACAGCAAAATAAATAATACCCCTAAAACCAAATCTAATTCAATGGTAAAAAATGATCCAAAGAAACTTTTGTATAGTGAAGCATTAGGATCTAAAAAAGCTACTAAAATAAACAATAAGAATAAAAACAAGGTCTTGGTGCTTGCGGACAGCCACGGACGTGGGTGCTGTGATCTGTTAAGTAAAAAATTAAATGATTTTGATGTTAGTGTAGTTTTTAAGCCGAATTCCCCTTTAAAAGAAGTAGTAAAATCAGCTAAAGATGATTTAAAAACCCTTACTAAGAATGATCATTTGATAATTATCGGAGGAACCAATGATATCAGTTCTAAAAATTTCCAAAATACTCCTCAAATCTTAAAGACAATTGAAGAACTGGTTCCAATGAGCAATAAAACAAATTTAATCATAAATACAATTCCCGTTCGACATGACAAGCCAGAACTAAACAAAGTAATAAATAAACTAAACCGTGATATTCATAAAAAAATTAATAGCCTAGAAAATAAAACAGTAAACAGGATTAAAATTAATTTTATCAATGAAAGGCTTAATCGTACTAATTACACTAATCATGGGTTACATTTGAATCAGTCTGGTAAAAACGTGTTGTGTGATAGGATAGCATCCCTCGTCACTTGTAAACTCCCTGACAAATAAAAAGCTAAAGAGTCTTTTTTAATGAGTTGGCTGAAACAAGGGGTAAAGAGATAGGAAATATAAGGTTAGGTTTTATTGGTGAAACACAACTTAAGAAGAGATCACACGTTTGTAATTACAGTAACGGTAGGTTAGGTATACATGATGTCAAGTTAGTAAATAGGCTGCGACCAGCTTCCATAATTGGAGTCAACGCAGTTGTAGATAACCAAAATAATCAGGAAAATAATGCATCCCACTTCTCTATTTTACATCAAAATATTCAATATTTAGGGAATAAAATGGATAGGTTAGATATATTTTTAAGTTCTGAGAACCCAGATATGGTGGTATTTACAGAACACGGGTTAAAATACAATGAGATGTCACCAATAAACTTTTCAGGGTTTTCTATTATTGCTTCATATTGTAGGAAAATACACAAAAGTGGGGGGGTTATTTAAAGTGATAAAGTTATATAAAGTGAGGGAATATTAATTGTTTGTTACACAGTTTATCCAAAGAGGATTGGAAGACTGTTTTCAATTCTTCTGACATTAATCAGAAATATCATAATTTTATTGAAACATTAAAATTTCATTATAATAATAGTTGTCCAATTAAAAAGAAAGTTGTAAAAAATATTGTCAGGGAAACAGATGAGTGGGTCACAGGGGAAATTATGAAAATGAGGTCTGAAGTTAGAGATGTATACTCAGATTTTCTTTCACATAGGACTACCTTTAACGAACAAAGGTACAAAACTATTAAAAAACATTATGCCAGAGAAGTACAGAGAGCTAAATGCAAAAAAACTGCTGAAGTCCTTCATAAATCACCAAATCTAAACTCAGCTATATGGGAAATAATAAATAAGAATCGAGGTGTAGTTAGCAATAAAGGTTTTACTGACATACCTATTATTGTTAACAAAAACAATGAACCTATACAGAATGGTGTAGAAATTTGTAATTATTTTAACAAATATTACCAGGAAGTAGCTTTAAAACTTAAACAACAGATTGGGGAAACAGTGGGATGTTATGATCCAAAAGGTAACAAGGTAGTAAATCAATTCTTATTTAGCCTAGTTTCAAGTGAGGAATTAGAATCAGTTATTGATAGTTTGAAAAGTAAGAAAACATGTGGGTTAGATGGGATTTCTAGTATAATTGTTAAAGAATGTAAACATCTTTTAATTACTCCTCTCCTTCATTTGATTAACTTCTCACTCGAAACAGGTGTATTTCCAAACAAACTGAAGGAGGCTAAAATATTACCTATATTTAAGAATGGAGATGCCAGTTAGTTGAAAATTATAGGCCCATAAGTATTTTAAACACAATCAGTAACATTTTTGAAAAGGTAGTATTTATTAGATTAATCAGTTTCTTGACTGAAAACCTAATCATCTCAGAGGATCAGCATGGTTTCCAAAAAGGTAGATCAACTAAAACTGCAATTGTTTCACTTGTGGAGCAAGTAGTTGATATATTGGATGCCGGGGAGAAAGCGTTGGCAGTGTTTCTGGATCTGAGTAAAGCTTTTGATTGTGTTGATCATGAAATTTTATTGAAAACACTAGAGTCATTAGGCGTTAGGGATGTAGAATTGAAATGGTTTCAATCTTACCTTATTAATAGATTAGAGTGTGTGGAGTTAACTAGGGTTATTAGAGGGAAACTTACAAAGGTTGTATCTGGAAAGCTTGAAGTCAAAGCAGGCGTTCCACAAGGGTCAGTTTTAGGTCCAATTCTTTTTCTATTGTATATTAATAGGTTACCAGAAGTCATACCTGATGGTAGAGCTTTGTTGTTTGCTGATGATACTTCAGTAATCAGTAACAGTTTACTGGTAGATGCTCTTGAAGTAAATACACATGTTAACATAGAGTCCGTAGTACAGTTCTTGAATCAAATGTTATTAACAGTTAATGGGAAAAAGTGTCAGTACTTGCAGTTTAAAAATAAACATAACGTTAAAGAAAGTAGAGAAGTGGATGTATTTATTCATAATAATAGTTTAGAGCATGTAGAAACAGTGAAGTTCCTGGGCGTATCTCTAGATAGATCTTTGTCTTGGGACTTCTATATCAATCAAGTTTGTAGTAAAATATCATCTGGGGTATTTGCACTAAAACAAATCGCCAGATTAAATGATAAAAAATTACTAATGGCAGCTTATCATGGCCTCATTCTGTCTCATATCCGTTATGGTATTTTAGTATGGGGTAATTCTAGCATGGGTAATATAAATAGGGTTTTTAAAATTCAAAAGAAAGCTATTAGGTGTATGGTGGGAGCTAACCAGCTAACCTCATGCAGGCCACTATTTAAGGAGCTTAAATTGCTTACAGTTCCCTGTCTCTACATTTTTGAGGTGATTATGTATGTTAGGCAAAATAATTTTATGCAGAATTTCAATGTTCACAATCATAACACGAGAAACAGGAATAATTATTATGTGGCTAATCACTCCACAAAATTGTTTGAACAAAAACCTACTTATGCAGGGAGAAAATTCATGAATAAATTACCCCAATCTTTAAAGTGTTGTGAGGATTTGAAGTCCTTTAAAAAAAATCTGAAAAATTACTTGATCAGTGAAACTTTTTATAGCGTACAAGAATTTCTTTCTTGATAGTAGTGATACATTGTGTGATTCTTATATGTATTTCAGGTGTTATATCTGACGACATGTCCTATACTCCTCCTGGAGTCTCTAGGGCGCAAAAAAAAAAAAAAAATTCCACGCTAATATGTAAACAATATATCCATTACTTTTAAAGTTATAGCGATTGAAGCATTACTTTTCAATACACCTCGTACTATTCACTGTTTGAATTTTATTACAAAATATAATTAAACTAAATTTTGAAAAACAACGGTAATAATTTTTTTATTGAACGGGGGATTAGGCCTACATTTAGTTTAGATCTTCTTCTTTCTCAAAGTTCGTTTGTTGCTTTTGAGACAAGTCCGTTTGTCTTCTTGATTGTAATTCCGACCCGTAGTCAAGTGGACAATTTTTTTCGGAATTTCGATATGAAATGGCTATCCATATTAAATGCAATTGTTCTACACAATGGTCTTAGGTTTTCTCGTACCATTTTTAATGTATTTTTGTTTTATTATTTATCTCTCATTTTGTTTCTAGTCATCATTATTGTAATGTTTTTATTGTTACAGTTTATTTTTTTAACTGTGTATACGTAATTTTAGACTTTTATTTTTTATGTCTGTCAATGTTTGCTGAAAGTAAGTATTGTGTTTTACCATGAACTTATGTATGTAAAGAATATCATGTAAATAGGGACAAATCTTTGGGAAGAAGTTTATTACTGCATTATAAAATAAATAAATATAAATAAATAAGTGTAATTGATCTTTCGACGTTATGTGTTTTACAATTGTGTTTATGGTTTTTGATAATTAATTAAGAGTAATATTTCAGTAGTAGGTACATGTGGTACATTCTAATTAAAAGTTAATATGAAGCCTCGTTTATCTGAAGTTGATGAGAGGCCTGTTTAAGAAAAAAAACGAATTTGCAGTTTTTTACTAAAATTATAAATGTAAACACATATTTCACTTTAAATTTATTTAAGAAGCTCCAACAAATTTATCGATTTGAGAAATTATTCATGAGTTTTTTATTGAAAATAAATAGGCTAAATCGTGTTTGAAACTTACTAAAAATATTAAGTGCATTTATAATACTGAAGAACTAGAATTAATGATGAAAATTGTAATACCACTTCTGGAGTGCTGTCAATTATGCCTGCAGGGCGTACCAAGCGGTATATCAGTATAGAGAGGAGTTGCGAAGACCTGATGATGCAACAAAATAATTTTAAACTAAAATAATTTTTTTTTAATAGTTTTTAAATGAACCGGAATTTCGGTTTAGCGAATTTTAGTGTACTGTTTACAGTTACAGTATTTTAACAAATCGTGGGTTAGGCCTACTTGTTTCTAAACAAGAGTTTTGATTTCGTATTGATCGAATTTTACGATAGAAATTTCAGTCGTCTCTTAAATTTAATTTCATGAAAATAAATATAGCTTATATTTATGTAATCCAGTTTGGAAGATTCAATTTTTTTCCTCCAATTTTCTTTATTTACAAGAAGTCTTTACTTATTTTATAGTTTCAATCATGGATTTTTATTTAAATGTGTACTGAACTGCTTCCCAAAATTTTTGTATCCTACTTTGGGTACAATGTTAAATTCCTTTGTATGTTTGGAAAGCATTAGTCTAAGATGTGCAGTGTTAAGTTTGGTTGTGAAATTAATCGAAAACCTGTTAAGTTGTAATCGATGCAGCGGCGGCTATTCAGTTGAAGTAGGTGAAGAGCCTCTTCACCTATCCACTGGATAGTATCCACATTTATTTCTCTCGTAAAAAACAGTATAATTTCTGTTATAATTATTTTTTGTTTCACAATAAATAAAGAAGTATCGAGTAAATATTGTCACCGGATGGCGACATTAAGTGGCGAGTTAAAACCTTTGCATTTTTGGTGGCCCTGAAAAGGGCCGTTTAAGCGGTGGTCGTCTTAATGGGAAGCGTCGGTCGTAGTCGTCGTTTAATTTTTTTTTTGTATCCGAGGCGGCGAGAAAAACTCATGTTCACTCTCTCACGACGGGGAAGTAGTGTTCAGTAGACTCAATAGAGCCGTCTTCGTCCATTCCCAAAGAGGCCGCAACCGCCTACCAACCAAAAACCCGCTGCCTGCCCACTTCATCCGATAACTGCAAAAATCCTCCAAATGACGAGACTGACGTAGTAAAAATTGTTATTTTAATTTTATACATAATCACTTACTGTCACCATCAATATACATTCCTTCTCTATCCCTATAACGCTCCTTGCGAATTTTCCATTGTTGGAAACAGTGCTGGAAGTCATTTTCTGTCAGCTCCTTCAGGACTCGTGCCGGTTTCTTTTTTTACAACTTCAACAGACTAAAATCTTGTTACTTTTAATGCAGATTTCACCTTAGGGAACAGGTAGAAGATAATAACATGTGATGAAACGTGGTTTTTTACTTATGATCCGCAAACGAAGCGCCAATCCATGCACTGGAAGAGCCGAACTTCACCGAGAGCCAATAAAGCTCGAATGAGCAATTTAAAGCAATGATGATTGTTTTTTTTTATATCCATGGGATTGTGTACCTTCACTGGGTTCCTAAAGGTCCTGAAGGTTCTCCACCAAGACAATGCGCCAGCTCATTCCGCGTTATCTGTCAAGAGGGTCCTAGCCAAGTACAGCTTCTGAGTGTTACAACATCCACCTTATTCACCAGATATTGCACCATGTGACTTCTAACTGTTCCCTAAGATGAAATCTGCATAAAACGGACAAGATTTGAGTATGAAGCTGTAAAAGAGAAAGCCGCAAGTGTCCTGAAGGAGCTGACAGAAGATGACTTCCAGCACTGTTTCCAACAATGGAAAATTCGCTTGGAGCGTTGTAGGAATACAGAAGAGAAAGGAGTGTATATTGAAGGTGACAATAAGTGATTATGTATAAAATTAAAATAAAATTTTTTACAACGTCAGTCTCGTTATTTAGTAGCCACACGTCGTATACTACAAGGGAAATGTCGGGTTAAAATTTAGCACACCCTCAGTGTGGCGTGGAAGGGTTTCGTAGCCTAATTCCTCTCTCGTTGTCACCGACTAACAATCACTCTCTCATTTCCATTCATCTCTTTCATCACCAGCTCAGGTAATAAATGTGTTTATTTTATGAGATTGGGACAGGATTCATTTACGGTGGGATAGGGTGACCCGCTGATCTCCAGATGTCTCCTCCCGGAGATAACGCGGCTGATCGACGCGTTGCGTTGGTTGTTTTGTATGTGCATATATTTTTACAACTCTTCACCTATGTTTGATGGCACGAGCCGCCACTGAATCGATGGACATAAAAATGTATTTATTCTGTTGTTATATCATATAATAGGCTACATTTTAATTTTGTTTTTTTCTTTAATTATTTTATGTTTATTATGATAAAATATTTAGTATTATTTTAACCATATTATTGTTGCTAGATACATTGAGTAACAGCCATTTTGATCTTTTATCCCTTGCATGATTATTGTGATACACTTAATAACCGATATGTTTTATCGCCTATAAAGATTGATATTGTGTTAAATGTCGTTTTTTTTAAAGGACATTTAACCAAAGAAAAGTTTAATGCACTTTGTAGCACTATTTTTAAACTAGTATGTAGGCTAATAAGTTCAGAATGGGAGTCGCATGAACTTAAATGATTTTTAATTAAAATTAATTGTCATTTGATTTTAAAATACAATACAGAGTGTAACAAAAAAAATCCCGTTTTATTTTCGGATTCTATTAATTAATATTAGGATAAAAGTTTTTTTTAAAATTTACAGTATTTATTTAACGTCGCATCAACTACAACGGTCATTAGCGACGACGTTGGGGTGTAACTACTGTACAATTGAGGATGAAATTATTTTTTGTAACGTATGAAAATATGCCGTGTCTGAGTGGGATTCGAACCCAGGACCGCTTGATGAGAGGCGAGCACGTTACCAACTGCGCCAATGCGGCCGGCTACAAGGATAAAAGTTTGTTATGCCCGTAACAGGCTGGTGGAGTGTTAATTATTTGCACTCGATCTGCTAGTTCCAGGGCTACAAGAAATAGTTGTGTTTCTTATCACATGGTCTCACCCAATTATATGACTGAACTTTTTAAGAACGTAGGAAGTGGAGAAGTAAAAGACTGATAATCCATTTAGGCTACTTTAACTTCTCACACAGAATTTCTCCTTCTTCGCCAACTATTTCTGCTATGGTTAATAAAGTGAGGCCCCACCACTACTACTACTACCAAGGTCACCGCCCCTCCAACTTTTACCTGTATAATTGCCATAAATCTCGAGAAATGCCAATTTATTTTTCTTAATTCCTAAAGAGTTCATTTCATCCAATTCTCCGAACGACAATGTAGCCTAGCTACGACGTCGTTATCCCGAGCGCAAGCTCACTTCTTTCAGGACTCGGACTCGAAGAAATTTATTTTAATGACAAGTCATTTCAAAAGCGAGTCTCTGGCGCTATAACCAGAATTTCTCGGCTAAGGTATGATAACCCCTACAGAAGAGGCCCCATAACACTTTCATTGAGTTTACTCTTCATTGTATAGTAAAACCACGTTGAAAGTTAAAAGTGTGTGCGTGCATAAGCGTATACACATGCATACTATTACAAACCGGAGTTTACCTGATTCTGAGAATGCCTACCGTGTTATTACAAACTACGGTATAAAAGGCATGGGCAGAGAAAGTCACTAGTCCTGGATACTTTCAGTTGAAGGGAAGCTCTCTCCTGTGAGAGTAATGAATTTCATTTTATACAACCAGACATTGTGGTGAATGAAGTGAAAGTATAATCTGCAGGGTGGAAAGTACGTACTTTTCGCAGGGCTTGACATGCTGATAAGTGCTTTTTAACTCAGTGAGGAAGGCAATTGTATATCAAAATCACTGCACTCGTCGTTTTTATTTTGTAAAGCCTTTTTAATTTACTTTAATTTACTTTAATTTACTTTATTTACAGAAACTTATTTTTATATTGGTGAATATCCGAATATGTGTAGAGCGGGACGTTTTTTTGTTACACTCTGTATTAAAATAATAAGTTATAAGATCGCAGGGTATTTTTATCTAGTTTACATTGTAGCTAATGACTTTAATACTCTTGTTCATTTAAAAATTGAATGAATTAATAAATTATTTTTGGAAAAAATTTTATTTATTTTATTTCGTTTGGTAGTGCCTTTACTGTTTGTGACATAATACTTTGATAAAACCTTTGTGTCTGTACGCAAGTGAATGCCTTAAAATGACCGGGAAGGATGATCATGGTTCCGAAGCTAATAGACGGACTGTGCAAGATGTGAGGACGAGAAAACCCGTAAAAGAAAAATGCACGGTTAATGAAAATGATCAGAAAACGAAAATTCTACGAACAAATAAATGTAGAATGGATGAATACACCAATTTTAAAGATAATTAAACAAATGCATGAGGTGTTGGATGAATGGTTTAAAGAAATTAGAAAGGATATCTATAACTAAAACAGAGAAAATATAACAGACAGTGTTAAATTGAGACAACTAATTAGGCTACTGAGTTCTAGGGCTTCCATGAAGAACAAAAGTAGAACGATGGATGTGCGGAAGAAAGGAGAAATGCATACAAAGAAAGAATGCTGTGAAAGCCTCCAGTAATGTCTGCAGTTATTTTTACTTGATATAAAATGGTCCTACTATACGAAAAATAATTAATCCCAGTGCATAATAAATTTACAGTATAGTAGCCGATCGTCTTTTCCTTTTAAGTTCCAATTTATTTAAGATTTCTTGTGAGGAATTTAAAGGAAATATTAATTTTCTAATTTGAATATTAGATTTGAGCTCATTCGTTCATACATTAAAAAGGCTTTGACTTGTCATTGCAACCACTAGTTGTTTCTTTTAAGGGACATTTTTTTGCTTGTGTGATTTCAGTCTACGCACACAGTCGATGGATTTTTAAATCTTTCATTAGTACTTTTATGATCTGGTTCACAGACCTTCATTTTTCTTTTCTCTTAAAATATTAACTATGATATAATTTTTTCTGCGTTAAATCTTTTATGAAACTTCTTCGCTGTTTGTGTAAACCAAGATTTTAAAAAAAAATTCGTTAGAATGAACTGATATTTTAACACGGCGGCTAGTATAAGAGGTGTCTACATAAGACAATCAAAAACAATAAAATTAAAGACTCCAAGAATTGTAAAATTAATGAATTAGGGAAGTCTGACTTGGAAAAAATAAACAAAAAATAGTTTTTCAGATTTTAACACACAATACTACAAGTTTGAAAGTGGCGTTTTCAATGGTACGAAAATCACGTTTCTACGACAACTAGAACTAAGTTTTTTAAATAAAAAAAATCATACTGTAATTGGTTTTTTAAAAATAAGCCCATTTAGTATTTGGTCTTTTTTCTAAAGATAATTGTTTGCCGGATTTCTTATCGTTGATAAATGCTTCTTAGAACTTCTATGGATAAAACTGGAGTAAACCAAGATTTTAAAAAACATCGTACAGTACATTAAAAAGGCTTTGACTTGTCATTGCAACCACGAGTTATTTCTTTTGGGGGATTTTCTTTTTGCCTGTGTGATTTCAGTATACGCACACACTTGATGGATTTCAAATCTTTCATTTGTACTTTTATGATTAAAGGTCAAATTGTAGTTTACAATTTGTGTTGCCAAATTTACAGGGTTTGTTCAGTACGATAAATAGGCCAACTAGTTCCTTACGGAAAGAAATTACAATATATGCTCTATTTTTTGAAGAAAAAAAAATTGTGATTTTAGACACTTAGGGAATATTTTTATAAAAACCTGGTTTTACTCCAATCATTAAAACGCTCTTTTATGGAACTAAAAAAAAATCAACAGATTTTTAAAGCAAAACAAAAATTAGAGTCCTATATTTTCCATGTTGTAAATAAATGTGGGAAAAAATTTAACATTGTTCACTTATTCTCCCATCAGCTAATTATTCGTGCTCTTTTTTTCTCATTTATCCAGTCATGGATGTTCCTCTATGGGTGGGTTTCTTCTGTGGAATCTTTATGCAGCCTATTAATACTTTTTTTGGTATTATTATTATTATACACGTTGTAGGCCCTTATGGATCACGTGAAGCTTCTACGGTTCTTCCTGCGGGTTCTCCATGACATCCGCATCTTCTCACTCATGGCTTTCTTCCTCTCCTCTGTTCACGTAGTGGTATTATTAAGATTCATTAACTTTTTTTTCATTAGTAGCCTAATTATTTTTAAGTTGTTTGTGGTTATACAATGACAATGACAATGACAATAGAATAATATTAGTAGTCTATATTTAGTAAAAAATGTATATACAAGTGGATAAAAAATTATAGTCCTACTGGTACTTCACAATGAATTATAGTCCTACTGGTACTTCACAATGAATTATAGTCCTACTGGTACTTCACAATGAATTTGCCGTGGAAGAAATTTTAATGGATATGAAGAAAGGTAAATACTATATCTTAATGGAATACTACAAAAATTATTTAGGAACTGGGTAAAATTGGATAAATACGATTAAGGTAATTAAATTTAAATAAATTGATATAGATTTCAATATGTAAGTAAAAATGTAAGCTACAAAGTAAATGTAAGTAAATGTAATAAGCTACAAAATCAAATAATTTATTTTTATTTTGTCCAACTTTTGAATGATGTTGGTGTAATTTAATTTTTTTCACAATTGTATTCCTTGCAAAAGACAGAATCCATATGCAGTAAGTAATGTACAAAAAAATTACAGTTTTATTGTTTTAAACCAATTAAATATAAAATAAATAACAATTATGCCTTAAAGGAGTATAGTTTATTATATAAAAATTCAAATCTTTGTGCAAGAAAAACAAAATTGTGACGTGAGTTAAAGATAACTTAACATAAAGATGACTTTAATGTCTTCTCCATTCTTCTTTTTCATTAGCAAGCCATCACCCAGTGTAGGGATATAGTCTTCCTGTATTTGTCTCCATTATTTCCATCTAGTAATAGTTTTGTGGGGAATACCCTCATTTCTAATTCGGTCTTTCATACGCATATTTACCATTGGTCTCTCTCTCCATGAATCTTTGTGTCTCCATCATGCGTTGTGTAATGGAGCATGTTTGTAAGAGTCGCTTTCAGCATACTCACATACAGATTGCAGAGTTTTCATGGAAATGAACTACCTATAATTGGAAATAAAACTAGGAGTGAGGTAGTTTATCATTGCCTTCCTCACTGAATGGAAAAGTATGCTTATCAGCATGCCAAGCCCTTTGAAAAACACATATTTTCCACCCTCCAAATGATATCTTCACTTCATTCACCACAGGGTTGGTTGTATAATGATGAAATTCATTATTCTCAAAGGAGATATCTGGGACTAGTATTTTTACACCTTTACCTCTTCTGTTGTTAAATGCTTCAGTCATATAATTGTCTGACCATGTGATAAAATACAGAACTATCTTTTGTAGTCCTGGTACTAACAGATCGAATGCAAATAATTTAACACTCCACCTGCCTTTTATGGGCAAGTGCTCTAGATAGTTGTAAAAAATCTTTGAAAGAAGTGTTTATTTTAATACGCTTCTTATTTTTAATCTCCATTAATTTCTTGTTAACCTGCTTCACAACTCTAATTATGTTGCTTTAGTTAAATGATGGCTCTGAAGTTAAAAAAATTATGTGCTGTAGATAGCCTACGTGTTGTAATTTTTAAAGTTAAAAATTAGCATCTGCCTATTGTATAGCAGGTTGACGAGAAATTAATGGAGATTTAAAATAAGTATCGTATTATAAAAAAAAACAAACACCTCTACCAATTTTAGAAAATTCCATTGCAAATTCTTTAAAAATATCTCCTAGATTTCAAGTCTACCTCGTTTTTTATTGTAGCCCTATTGATACGTAGGCCCTATAAATTGTTTATTTTCCATTGTAATTAGTTTTTTAAATCAATTTCTTAATATTTGTGATAACACTTTTGTTTTATTTCCACAGGTTTATTTTATAATACGATGCCAATAATTACAGAAGTAAGATCTGCCAGAAATCATCTAGATGTTGCTAACGAGGCTTACAAAAATGGTATAAGAAGTTCTGATGGTTACGTCTGTCCAAAGTGCAATAGAATTTATAAATATCGAAAAAATTTAGTTCAACATCTACGATTGGAATGTGGCGTCCCGCCTCAGTTTCAATGCCCTCATTGTCCGTACAGAGGAAAAGCGAAATATTCACTGAAATCACATATGTATATTAAACATTTTAGACTCAGATTGGGTTCCGAATCACTTTAAAATGTTTTGTTTGTAAAAAGAAAACAATTGTAATTTGTTATCCTGTACAATGGAATTTTTATTAAGCCTGTTCGGATTACGTAGTATCTGGATTAATGAAAAGTATCAGATAATAGGCCTCATTTGGTATTTCATTTATTTTTTTAACGTTTTTACTCTTGTAAATTACTTTTAAATAAATTATGCAATTTGTTTCAGTATAAATGATTTGTTGTTTACATCGTCAGCTGAAAGGCTTGTTTGAAACTCTAAGAGGCATTTACTAAGTAAAACGAGGAGTGAGGTGTTTTACCATTGCTTTTCTCACTGAGTGGAAAGTATGCTTATTTGCATAGTATGGCAGGCACTCCGAAAAGCGTCTACTTTCCACCCTGCAAATGACACGTTCACTTCATTCACCACGGGGTCTGGCTTTATAATGATAAAATTCATTACTCTCTGAAGAGTTAACTGTGGCTATAGTCCGATTCATGAAAGAAAACACCTGTATTTAAACGGCTATATCTTTTGAACCGTTGTATGTAAAAACAATTTTGATACATCAAATTAAAGCTTCTTTTATCGTTGGTTACAGAATATTCATCAACATTTTCGGAAATTAATAGTGTGTATTAAATATAACGAATTACGTATAACAAGTACCCGGTTTTTAACCACTTTTCCAGTATACCCAACTTCAAGGTACTTTTTTCACGCGTACTTAAAAATGTATAGGGCTACAAAGTATTATAAAATAAAGGTTTTTACATGTAATGCATATTTTTGTTTTATTTTTGGGCGACTGATTTTAAAAAGTGGCGGCCGTTTTTAAAAAAATTGTTATTTCGGCTACCGGTAATGATACGGAAATAATTTTTGTACTGACGGTTGCATATTAACAACAGTATGGAAAACGTGACACGTATAAAACACATTCATTTTGAAAAATTATGTCACTTTGTAGTTCTATACCTTTTTAAGTACGCGTGAACAAAATAATAGTAGCTTGAAGTTGGGTATACTGGAAAAGTGGTTAAAAACAGGGTACTTTTTACGCATAATTCGTTATATTTAATACACTATTAATTTCCAAAAATGTTGATGAATATCCTGTAATCATCGATAAAACAAGCTTTAATTTTATGTATTGTAATTGTTTTTACATACAACGGTTAAAAAGATATTGCTTTTTAAAGACAGGTGTTTTATTTCGTGAATCGGATTATGGTGTCTTTTACACCTTTACCTCTTTTGTTCTTAAATGATTCAGTCATTTAATTAATATAAGAAATAGAAGTATTTTTGTAGCCTTGGAACTAACAGATCGAGTGCAAATAATTTAACACCACCCGCTTGTTATGCGCAAATAAATGATTAATGATTCAATTTGTGAATTATTTACGTTTGTCATTTAGGAGAAGGGTTTTCGGTGATAAGCATTGTCATCAATAGAACTCGTCCAAGCATACTTGACTTAGGCGGCACGCTAGGGGTGGCATAGGCCTAATGTCATAGTTTATATGCTACGTAAAAACGAAACCCAACAGGTTGCAGCGTGAACAGAGAAGCAGATCGCAACATAGCGTACTCGCTTGTCATCCAGCATAACAAACCGTTTTGTTTTTTTTCACCTCGCATAATGAAATTGTGCGATGTGCTGATTGGCTGGCTCAGGACGTTATTCCCCTTATTTTCTTCAGCTTGCTCGGGTGGGCAAAACAAACATTTTCATATTCCTGAAATTTTTTTGAATCCCTTTTTACTTCCTGAAATGAGTGATGGAATTCTCCTAGCACGTGTCCTTTATTATTTATTAGGTGTCTTGCAAAACACCGGATTGAGTCATTAAAAATACGGTAATATGTCATTTTGTGGCTAGTAACTTATCGCCATTATCACTACTGTCGTCTTGTATCATTTTCGGGTATAACTCACTACAAAAATTAAATACGCAGTTAACTGTAATGATAATAATAAACAAATAAACTATAAGTTTACTAAAAAAAAAAAACACACACACACACACATAGACAAATCTGTTTGTTTTAAAGAAAACATCACTACAAATGTTCATTTAGTCCAACACGAAATGACTATCGTTGAGAGGACTGCAGGATGAACGATGTATGCCGCGGTATGCACATCCTTAATCCAGTATGCGATTTGCGATGTGCTTTCGCTATTCAAGTATTTGCTTTCACTACGCTATACCATATTTTTACTTGATGTGATTAGTTTTGGTATGCCTGTTCCTTCAATTAAAGAAATCTAGTATTCTAATTTGCTACAGGTTAATAATAAATGGTACAATTTCGTTTTAAACTTGTAAAAATTATTTATTATTGCATTAAGGCCGGGTGCACACGACCATTTGTGGCCGCCACAATTGGCTAGGAATTGCCTTTCCTATGTAATTGTTATGGACTCGTCGCCACTTCCACAGCCACAAGTTGCGGAAGTGGCCATGTCTCGCTGCTTGTGGCCGCCAACGGTGGTCGCACACTAAGCCACAACCAGTTGCACTCAAGATGGACTCGTTGATGTTGATTTGTTTATCTAGGAAATAGAAGCCCGCCCAGCAATTTCGGACTGTAAAAAAATGGAAATACTGAAAAGTAATTACTGTTAGCAGGGGCACTGAGTACGTGAAGTAATTATTTATATTATTATATTTTTACTAACCATAAACTGCCAGTCTTTCACCAGGAGGTATAATTTATCCTCATTCTCTTATCTTTGTGTTTCAATTGATCTTTTACCAAATTCAGTAGTCTCAAACGATATGATGCTCATCCTAAAGTAGGTATTTAAAAAAATTCTCCTTATCTTTTTTGAGCTCTTCGAAAAGTAAATAAGCCCGTGACTTGGACGTGATAATAAAATGGGATGTACCCAGTATCGTCGCTGTTTTCTCCGTCGGCGGTAACGTCTTCATATTAACAGTTGTAGATAGTATTAAATTCTTGCAAGGGAAGTGTCAGGTCAAAGTGGCTGCCTGTCGGCCACCGGTGGCGACGTCTTGTGGCCGCCACCTGTGACGACAGACGGCCGGTATTGCGGCTGGATTTACATCGGTTGCACGCTTGCGCGAGTATGTAGGGTACATGCTTGCGTGAGTTGTTTCCACATGTAGGGCCTGCTTATACAGGAAGACCACTTCGTGCAACCAAAACAGAAATTTATATTATTACTGTTGATGGAAACAAGATGTTTCTTACGCGAGATGGATTCATCAAATAAGATCAATATAATATTGGAAAGTGGATTATTGAAGAAATTTTTCGTTGTGGATCAAGAACCTTACAGGGAAGAGTAGGTGAATGAATATTTCGAGAATAAAGAGTTCATCCGCATTTTTGCAGATCTCTTGAAGCAGGGCGAAAAGTTTTTTGATTACTTCAGAATGATGCCGGAGACTTTTCATCGTATTCTGGGGGAAATATCGCCTTTGCTTTTTAAAGACCTCGAACTTCCGAGTTTGCGTGTCTCCAGAAGAAAAGCTCATGGTTACGTTAAGGTAAGTAATCGATCGGTTGCTATTTCCTCCCACATTTTTTAATGCTGTCTCGATTGCTAGGCCTATGTATCTTGTCACCAGCGTCTTTAATATCCCTTCTTTCTTGAACAAACGAAATTTATTTATTTATTTCGTTTATTGCTCCCCTCCAAGAGAGAAAAGCCTGTGCTTGGAGGAGGATTAGGATACTCAGATTATAACATTAACCACAGTAATAAATAACAGTTAGAATACTACAATAATAACACTGCTAAAAAAACAGTTAATACTAATACATACATTATTTTAGAAAAGAAGAAAAAAAATTAAAACAAAATTTAACCTTAACTACTTTTTTTAAATTTAACTACTGGTATTACGTCTTAATAATACAATACATAATAAATATGATATTAATACACAATAACAAACTAAATTAATAAATGAGTACTGCGTTTTCCGTAGCCGACAAATTTATTAGTAAATACATTAAATTTAATAAATTCACAAATTCAACACACAATACTAAAACAGTCTGAAAATGTGCAACAACTACGCGCACACAAAACAAACTTGTGTGTTTGAAAAATGTGGTGGTGCAAGTACTGTCTGTCTATAACTTGATGGCCTCCCGCAGATTGGAGCAGAATCAGCCCGCTACTAGCCTTCCCAATAACACTATCATGAACCAATTCCAGTGTACTAGTTAGTAGTAGTACATACATAATGAAATGTTATTGAGATGGCTAGTACCGGGCCGATTCTGCTCCTCTCTGCGGCAGGGCATCAACTTATAGACAGATAGTGGATGCAAGCTTGCGTAGAGTACAAGTTCGTCGCCATCTGCTTACTTTTACTTACTGTAAATTTGCTTTTCAGTGCAAACTTGAGCACGCTCGCACAACTCGCGCAAGCGTGCGACCTATGTAAATCCAGCCGTTGACAGTTCGGGAGATAAAAAATATTTTGATTTCATCGAAGGCTCAATTCGTATTTCCTAGGTAGATAAACTACTAGATGTCTCAATTTTAAGTAATACTTTAATAGTTAATGTGTGTCGAAAATCAAAAACATTAAACCGAGTATTCATTTTAACTTACGTACTACTTCTAAAACTTATAAACTCCATGTTTTCATACCAAATTATAAAATTTGAATCGATACGGAGTTTTTTGTTGATAAAATATTGGTTTTGTTAGGATGCAATGTGTGTATTATTGTTGATTGTTTTCAAATTGATTTTTGAATCAAATCGTACAAATGTATGTAAGTAGTCAGTTATTGTAGGAGTATATAATTTATTTATTGTAATAGTGTTGTTTGTATAAATAATGTGCATTAATGACAGTTTGTGTGGATTGTTGTTGTTCATTGTTATATAAGAACAACGAGAGTGTATATTAAAACAGTATTTTACTTAATTAAATAAATTTTTTAGTAATTTTATTTCTGTTTTCTTATTTACTTGTGTGTTGTTTTAATGTTTTGCCTTGTGTCACGAAATACGCTCCAAATGGTATTGTGCGGTTCTCAGCTCCGTGTAGATGCGGGGTGAAGGGTACGGGTGGGGTATAATGATGAGTGATGCATGCTGGGAGAACGATTCTTGTTTTTCTCTGATATAAAACATTCGTTTTCAAACTTTCCGTATTTGAAATATATGTGTTTGTATTTATTATATATATTTACTTTATCTTGCATATATGAATATATAGGAAGGAAAGTATTGTTTTCATGTCGATTTTTCGAAATCGAGTTTTCACCGGATCTATACGTTTTCAGACCCCCTGAACCCAAAAAACATGTTTTTAGCGATTGGTCTGTGTGTGAACAGAATATCTCAAGAACGGAACATCGTATGAACTTGAAACTTGAAACTTAAGTTACATACCACTACCGGACCCGACACGAACATTTTCATCAAAATCGGTCAACTGGAAGTAGTAGTTTATTCGTATAATTTTTCACTTTATTGCGATTTTCTCAAAAACTGGTCCTACGATTTTTTTAAAAATCGCCTGGTTTACTCAATTTTTTTATTCTCTACAAGATAGGGTAGGCGCCATGTTTGCTGAAATTCTGCGTGAGGCTGTTTTTACGTAAAAACATTTTCTTTTTAAGATTGCGGCTTTAATATGCATTTTAGCGCAAAACGTTATATAATAAAAGTTGTAGAGAATGTAAAATTCTACAACTTTTATTTCAAACATTTTTTTGTATAACGCTTAGTTTAGCGGTAATTAGCGATTTTCTGTTTTTTTCTCACGAAAACGTGAGAAAAATCGATTTTTTTTAAATTTCGGCCTTAGTATGCATTTTATAATAAAAGTGTATATAATCAAATTTATAGAAAATTAAACGATCTGCAACTTTTATTTAAAAAATTTTTCTCTACAGAGCCTAGTTTAGCGTGAAAGAGTGATTTTCTGTATTTTGAAGCCAAACTGAGGTTGATTTTCATTTTGCGTCTTTCACTCATGATTAAAATTAGGTTATGTTTATTAAGGTTAGTTTTTTTGTTTATGTCTAATGTTTTATTACTAATATTAGGTTTATTGTTAATTATTTATATTGGCAAGAGAAAGTTGTGTGAGTGTTTCACACCAGATTTTTATATATATTTATTTACATATTTTGATAGCATAAATTAGCAAGTTAAATATTATGAATCCGACCAAGTTAATAACCCGGTAGGTATTTGTTAAATTAATGCGCCGGATGATAAGAATTTTTTTAGTAGCCTATAGTTAGTACACGCTACCACTACAAATGCATCAGCTGTTGTTGTTTAGGTCAACAGCCGAAAGGCTGGTTTGAACCTGTAGAGGTTTTACTAAGTAAAACGAGGAGTGAGGTGGTTTACCACTGCCTTCCTCACTGAGTGGAAAAGTACGCTTATCAGCATGCCGGGCCCTCTGAAAAGCACATATTTTCCACTCTGCAAATGACACCTTCACTTCATTCACCACAGGGTCTGGCTGTATAATGAAATTCATTACTTTCAGAGGAGATAACTCTGATTGGTGTCTTTTACACCTCTACCTCTTCTGTTCTTAAATGATTCAGTCATTTAATTGGCTGACCATGTGATAAGAAACAGAACTATTTATTTTAGCCCTGCAACTAACAGATTGAGTGTAAATAATTTGACACTCCACCTGTCTGTTATGGGCAGGCATCAGCTGTGAAACACTACTAACACTCTTTAATTCTCCCACTACTATAACAACGCACTGCATTCCTTCCAACTACACGGAGCTGGGATTCAAGCAATATGTAGGGCCTAAATGTACAGTATTGATTGAACCTGTTATTTCCAGCCTATGGAGAAAATTAGTTAGTATTTCATGTAATTAAAAATCTTGTTCACGATTACGTTTGTTTTGTTTTTAATAAAGTTAAAATTGGAATATTTAGTATTACATTTTTTCTTAAATAGTTTACATAAATCTTTTTAGAATTAAATTTTTTACAAATGTAATTAAGAAAAAATACACCTTAATTTACCATGTACCAAAGTAATGTCACTTTAAAGACAAAAATGTGTTAATTTTTTTGCTCCAATTTTAGTGTTTTACGTAAGATATTTTTAAAACTGATGAAGGTACATAAATGGGACCAATTTTACTCAATTTATCAGGTAAAAAATACACAAGAAACCATCAGAGTTGTCTTTTTATTACGGCCGTAAAAATGTCCATATGGTCTCATTTCACCGAGGGTAGACCTACTGAATTTTCAGTGAAATTTTTGATCCTGTATAACTCACTAACGAAGCGTTTTCTTCGGGCCTATGTGAACTTTTATTTTTATTATTAGCTATAGAATGAGCTTGCCTTATAGAGACTGAAAGAGATTGTATAGTTCTGAATCACTCAGTATAAATGTTTTATTGTTTACGAAACCAAAAAAATAAAAATCTTATGGTAAAATTTTTTCAAAATGGGTGCGATATTAGGCACGTTTCCGTGCATATAACTATTCTGATTCATATTATAATATTTTGTTTTGGAGTTATAAAACTGGGGTAGTTTAAAAGGTACGTACAGAAATTTAAAAAAAAACTTAATAATGAAAGTGTATGTTATGTAATTTATCTTAAAGGCCGCATTTTATAAGGAATAAAACTTAGTATAGCCTATTAGTTATCGTGTTTCTTGTGGGTTCCTTGTAATTATAAGTTTTCATATGACTTTATTCGAATACATTATGGGATAACTTAATATGAAAACTTATGGATAAATCAGAGCAGGAAGATCGTTAATTCATTCAGTCATTAAAATTAGTATGTAAAAATTTTGTGTAGTTGTTAAACAGCAGACATCCAGTAACTCTTGGAGGGGGACATTCTTTCTTTCATTGTCCCACCCATACTTCCCTGTCTGTTCTTCTATGCAGCATCGTAGTGAAATGTCTATTCGGATAGTCTATAGAAAAATTGTCTTTTATAATTGACTAGCAACCCCCGCTCGCTTCGCTTCACAGCAGCTAATGTAGGCCTCATTAAATTATTTTAAGACCTCTCTATATCAATATTTGTGGTTTTGTTGTCCTTTGGAAGCAAAATCAATTGTTTTTCTGCACTTCCAGCTCTAGAAAGTCGGACATAAAGTTGTCCATGAGCGAGAAACACTCTTGTCTCAAATCGATGCCTACCGTTTTAAATGTTTGTCTTTGCGATTTAACTGAATTAAATAGAATGCATAGAAGAATACCAATGGAAAAGAAAGAGACAGTTGATATGTGGCTGAGATAGAAGACAATAATACGTGAATGCAGTACGCAGAGTAACTGGAAATAGCATATGACTCATTCACTAATGTCGAATGGTAACAAATACAAAATACAGTACAAAAATAAAAATTTTTAATATATCCGAATTTTTAATGTTTTTGAAATCGAATGTTATTCTTTACGTTTTTCTATGAAACATCAAAGTTGAATCGTGCTTCTAGCCCAAAAAATACACTATCCAGGGGACTTAAAAAAAATAAAAGTGATATGCACCCGATGGACTAGAATATGTCACAGTTTAAGTTGCTTAACTCACTTAATTAAAGTGACTTAAAGTTGCAAAATAGCCTATATTGATCAGGAAGCTCTAAGCTATGCAACAATTAAAGATTTTGTTTAAATCAGTTCAGTAGTTTCTAAGATTACCCCATACAAACGAACAAACAAACAGAAGTTTCTTCTTTATTATATTAGTATGGTATAGATTGGGGATGAATAACTGCCCTTACATGGCTTGTTGGTAAGTGGAGGGATTAATAAAAATGGGTGCCTCTCAGACACGTTTATTGTTCATCCCCTCCACAACATGAGACTCCTCTAGTTGCTCATTGGGAAGCAGGGACTACCAATACCAGGGTGACAAACAGTTCTCCGCGCAGCTAGTTACTACGCTTGGTTACGTACAACCAACCCTATTGTTGTTTTTTGTCATCGATTGCGACAGCTCGGCCTCCATTCGTTTGTATTGTGTATTCGGGTCCCAACCTTCTTATTATTGTTACCCCTCTTTCTATTGTCATCTTTACAAGCCTTATGACCTCTTTGGTCATAATAGTATAGGCTACATTTTGTTTGTGTCAATATCTTTACAGTATTTTGTTAGAGGGAATTTTTAAAATTGTCATCCATAATTTTTTTTGTCCATCCGTCGTCCGTGACACCCAGATGTCAGAAACTATAAGAGATACCAACAAACGGTTTTCGGATTCGTAATCTACACAAAACGTTAGTTGACCTGAATTGAGTGTGAATTTCCGATTTAAACCGGAAGTGGCCCGAAACCGGAAGTCAAGAAATCAAAGACGGAATTTGAAAACAAAAAGAGTGTCATTCGATTCCTCTTAATGCC
The DNA here is from genome assembly GCA_035578175.1 of Catonia carolina. Taxonomy (NCBI): domain Eukaryota; kingdom Metazoa; phylum Arthropoda; class Insecta; order Hemiptera; family Achilidae; genus Catonia; species Catonia carolina. The sequence continues at coordinate 10,261,342 of JAQMRL010000016.1, forward strand.
AGGGGTCTCCAAACTACGGCCCGCGGGCCACATCCGGCCCGCGAACAGATTTTTTCCGGCCCGCGGAAAGCTAGCATACTGAGGAAAAGTTTTTATTTGATAATATATTTCCTTTTAAGCATTTTTACCATTAAATATGAGTACAGTAGTCGTCTCTCACTTGCCACTTCTTTTCTCAATAAGTGTAAAACTAGCTGTAAACAAGTAGTGATCAACCATTGTTTGACCCTAAATGGGCTGAAATTTTAAGTGGTAAACAAATGCAATATTCTCACTAAAAAATAATTGTTCCTTTTAAGCTTTACACTTGTTGTAAACTCATGTATTGTCAAGTTTTCTTTAAAATTCAATGAAGTACATTTTGTAGTAAATTGAAAAGATTTGGTTTTGTATCATCCTGTGTTTTCATTAAGCCTACTTGAAAACTCCTTTTACAGAACAAATATTATTTTATAGCAGATATAATTATTTGTTTGGTCACAGCTTTTTTTTTAAATCACGTAAAGAATTTTAGTTAGCCAACAACAAAGATATTATAAGGAAATATAGCAACTTAAAAAACTAAGCAAGAAAATCTTAAAAACCACAACTGAGCTCTTAATTAGAAAAAACTTCGAGGGTGTATGGGGGGGGGGCTAGACTTTGTGCCCTGAAATATTGCTGGCCCGCCTTTCCTCCAAAAATTTTACAATGTGGCCCTTGAGTAAAAAAGGTTGGAGACCCCTGCTCTAAGCTATGCAACAATGCAACATATATGAACTGTAACTACATTTAGGGTATTACCTTGAAAATGTTAGAGCAGGTGTTTAAAATGTTCTCCATGATATTAATTAAATATTCGTAATTTTACATTTTATCCGTAATTTGGTTTGGTTAATGGAATAAGAAACCTATACAAAAAAAAACATATCTGGTGTGAAACACTCACACGACTTTCTCTTGCCAATGCAAATAATTAACAATAAGCCGTACAATAGAAATAAAACATTAGAAATAAATAAAAAAACTAACCTCAAAATCATAACCTTATTTCAATCATGAGAGAAACACGCAAAATGAAAATCAACCTCAGTTTGGCCTAAAAATACGGAAAATCAATCTTTCACGCTCAACTAGGCTCTGTAGAGAAAAATGCTTTAAATAAAAGTTGTAGATCTTTTAATTTCTTATAAATTTTATAATAAACACTTTTGTCGTAAAATGAATTCTAAGGCCGAAATCTTTAAAAAAATCGATTTTTCACACGTTTTCGTGAGAAAAACACAGAAGATCGCTAATTACCGCTAAACTAAGCGTTATACAAAAAAATGTTTGAAATAAAAGTTGTAGGACTTTAAATTCTCTACAAATTTTATTATATACATTTTTGCGCTGAAATGCATATTAAAGCCGCAATCTTAAAAAAACAATTATTTTACGCGAAAACAGCCTCACCAAATATTTTAGCAAACATTGCGCCTACCCTATCTTGTAGAGCATAAAAAATTAAGTAAACCAGGCGATTTTAAAAACAATCGTAGGACCAGTTTTTGAGAAAATCGCAAAAAAGTGAAAAATTACACGAATTAACTACTACTTCCGGTTGACCGATTTTGATGAAAATGTTCGTGTCGGATCCGGTAGTGGTATGTAACTTAAGTTTCAAGTTTCAAGTTCGTACAATGTTCCGTTCTTGAGATATTCTGTTATCACACACGCACGCACGCACGCGCGCGCGCGCACTCACACACACACACACACACCAATCGCTAACAAAATGTTTTTTTGGGTTCAGGGGGTCCGAAAACGTGTAGATCCGGTGAAAACTAGATTTCTTAAAATCGACATGAAAACAATACTTTCCTTCCTATATATTCATATAGGCAAGAGAAAGTAATAACTTATGGTGTTTGCCTTAAGTCAAAGGGAAGCCTTTTTAAAAATTGCCTCCTGCCATTAGCGTCGTCTCGTGAAAGGGATTTCTATTATATTACTTTTAGTTATACGAAAAGTAAACTTGAGTTTACAAAATATTGCAATCAAATGATTTTTCCCTTGTATAGTACCAATTTTAGACCACGTGAGGTGACTTAAAACGTTTCTGGAACTCTTTTTGCAGCCCATATCTTCAGCATTCCGAATGCTGAGGATATGGGCTGTATACTTTTTTTAGGATATGGGCTTCACTGTAGTTAGGCTATACTTTTATCCTTTCTTCTGTCCACTCGGTGTTCTGTTTTTTCTCTTCTTGGAAGCCCTTAAAATCCGTAATTAGTTGTTTGAATTTGGTCATCATGTTTTCTCGTTTTATTCCGGATTTCCAATATCCTTTCTGACTTCTTTAAACCATTTATCCGACACCTTAGGTCCATTGTTTAGTGTCTTAAAAATGTGTTTTGTCAACCGATTTTCATCCATTATATTCAGGTGTACTATTTATGATTTTATTCTTCTTTTTCTAATCGGTTCCATTAATCGTTCATATTTCTTGTGGACAGTTTTTCTCATCCTTGTAACATGTGCTGTCTGACTACTATCTTCGAACTATTATCTTGTAGAGGAACTGTCTCTCAAAGTGTTAAGTCAATTAAAATATAATTATTGTTTAATTAATTAAAACTATTAAATTAAAAACTTACATAAATTAGTTAATTAGCCAAGTTGATTGTAAAATATTATTTGAAACCTAAAACTTAAACTAATTTAACTTAAAGGGAAATATGGCCATTCACAGTTAAACAATTAACCAACTCTTAGCTACTTACAAAAACCAATCAGTACCTTTTACTCGAACTTGTGTAGTAGGCTGTTCAAAGATCTGTTAATCAATCGCACTGCGATTGAGGTACAAAACTGGTTATGACGATCTAACACTCCAGTGTGGGCTATAATCGAAAAAATAATCATACTGGTTTTCCATCCAATTTACTACTCAACTGAATGAATCAATGTAGAGCTTGGCTCTTGTACAGAGTGGCCCGGTTTCCCCAATATTTACAGAAATTGAATCGGTTGTTATGAAAACATCATGAGTCCACAAAAGCATATTTTCGGAAAAACGAAAAAACTGTTTGCCTGAAAAACTGCCAAACATCAGGTGCCACTGATTTTTTTATAGTAAAATGTAGGTTATTAGTTTTTACAAAATGACCAATAATATTCTTTTAAACCATTTTCTTCAGCTTAAAAATTTTTCTGTCTGTGGACTCATGATGTTTTCATAACAGAGGAAAAAATTTGCTGTAGGCCTATAGGAGAAAAAGTTACTGTGTCACACAAGACAAACAAACAGTAAGGAAACATGGCAGTACGTTAGGTTTAGAGATCAGACTTGAAGAATAAATTAAAACAGCTGACATTTCGTTTAGAGGTTCATCACTACACAGCAGCACTAATGATTTGTTTTGAAAACAACATGAGTTCCAGGATTCATGATGTTTTCATAACATTAGATATTTCTAATTCACAATAACATTGCATAGAGATATAGGACTCGTGTTAGTTTCATACTAAACTATGCGTCTACATAATAAAAACATGGCGGCATGTCTAACTCAATTTCAAAAAAAAGTGACTCATGATGTTTTCATAACAACTGATTCAATTGGAAGAAAGGTTAATGGAATAAGAAACCTATTGACAAAAAGACAAATTTAATATATGAACTGTAGCTACATTTAGGATATTACCTTGAAAATGTTATAGCAGGTGTTCAAAATGTTCTCCATGATCCTCTATACACTTTATACGGCGAATTAAAACTGATTTTCAACAGTAACATTTAATTGTCATTTACATAGTTATATGCAATTTCCATTGAACTTTTTAGCTAGACTTTGCAGGTTTTGTGGTTTGGAAGAATATATTAGTTCCTTCACAATGTCCCACAGTGAAAAAATCACGTGGTGTTAAGTCTGGCGAGCGCGCAGGCCTTTCGATCGTACCACGACGACCAATCCATTCATCAACTTTGGAATTTAAAAACTCACGAACTTTGACACCGAAATGTGCTGGGGCGTCATCTTGTTGCCAGAGAAGCGATTGGATATTGTGAACAGGATTGTTTTCAAGTTCCGGAAACACTATGAAATATATTATTTAAAATACATTACACTATTACCAACTTATCAAAATGAAATGTCTTATCTCATGGGGAACCGATATATGTTCCACCCGGTATAATAACTAGTAACAGAATTTAAGAACCTAAAATCGTTCCTCCTACACTTTGCTAAAAAAAATTTAAGAGTAATAAAAGGATAGGGCCTATACATAGAAAAACTAAGACCACTTCCATGGCATAGTGACTAGCGCGCTAGCCTACAACGCGGATGTTCCGGGTTTGATTCCCGACTTTTTTTGGTTTAACGTCCGGCTGTTCTGCCATTACTGATAATGCAGACGGTGAAGGATGAAATGATTTTTTGTAACATATCAAAATATGCCGTGCCTGAATGGGATTCGAACCCAAGACCGCATGATGAGAGGCGACCACGTGATGTAATTCCCGACTAAAGTCTGAAAATGTTCACAGGTAAAAATCCACTGTTCCAGTTCCGTAACCCACCGTAGTCGCTAATAACCAAGCTATTGAAGCAACTTTAAATAAACTAAAAATAATAATAACAAAAAACAAAAATATAGCAATACGTATTAGCGCAGGGCTAATGTACCGCGCTCGTAGGTATAACACACACACACACACACACACACACACCCGTTAATACATCATACAAAACCTATTGTTGTGAAAACACCAAACAATAACGTAGTAGATACCATAAAACCCATTTTCCTGTCTCACAATAAATTATATTTTTCTTAATATAATAATACATAGGCTATATTTTCTTTTCAGTCATGAATAGGCTATTTTTTGGGCAGTGAGAAGTCGGACAATTGGGTATGTTTTCTAACTTAAAACTTTTAAACTAATTGAATGATATTTCTTTTTTTCAGTTGGTTATCCGTTTCCTCTACTTCCAGAAATGGAAATCACCGAAATACAGTTGACAACCAACAAAAATGTTCTCGTCAAAAAACATTTGTGTCCAAATTGTCCACGATCTTACGTGCATCGGAAACATCTGAACAGACATCTTAAATTTGAGTGTTGTGTTGAACCTCAATTCTGTTGCCGGTTTTGTACTTATAAAGCCAAACAAAAATCTAGTCTGAAATTACATCTTTATTTAAAACATTCTGATACTTCTATGTTTTTCTAACTATGGTATGTACTTAGTTGTAGTCCTGTTACGATTTTGAATTGTTTGTAGAATTTATTCAAATCGATCTTGTATTCTGGTCATTAAACTATATTAATGTATTATTATTTAATCGAATATTCGTGTAATAAATTTGCATTTTAAATGTTATTACATTTTATTAATTTCCTTTGTCCATTTTCATTTCAGTTTACTATTGGGTGACGAGTTTTTATTTCGAAAAGTAAATGGAAAATTCTCTAACCCGACTCTTTTCCAAGAAAATGATTTTTTTTATTTATATTAACTACGTACTACCCAGTAGGTCTACTCATTACTTAGGTCAGTAATTCTCAACAGGGGGTCGCGACCCCCATGGGGGTCGTAGTGATATTATAGGGGGTCGTGAAACAATAATGAGAAAAAAATCATTTTATGAGTATTATAGAAGGAAATTAAATTACCAAGAGCACGTACTGCCTATTCTTAAGCTTTGTGCTGCTGAGAGGAATGCATTACGTCACTACTACTGTGAGAGATTGCGTTAGTAGTAGTAACGTTTTACTTGTATTATGTTTGTAGTAGTCAAGGGTACTATCAAAACTACGTATATTCTGTGTCGCCGTCTACAGCAAATAGTCAAAACAACACCCACGTATGTCACCTCACTAGGCAAGCGAAGAGCAATGAGATGATTATAGTGGAGTGTTATGACGTAGCAGCAGTCTGTTACTTCGTCTGTCCCCTTCATCCCGCAGCTGCACAAAGCTTAGATTCATACAGAACACATCAAGTTGGAACTTATAAATTGCTCATGTATGTGCACGTCATACATGCATGTTCATACACGTCGGTACTATAAAAGTATAAACGCAGCAATATACCAGTAAAATTATAGCAATAGTTGAATTCCATTTTTTTACTGTCTGTATTTTCTTTAAAGACATAAAATTATTGCAGTGATTATATAATATTAAAAAACATTTTACATTTATAATTGCAGTCAAAATTCAATTACTAATAGTAATATTATTATTATCTAGTAATATTATATTACTATATATATTATAATCTAGTAATACTATTATTATCGAGGGGGTTTGCTAAATATTAATTTTATTTAATTGTACTATTTGGGGGTCGTGGAGCAAAAAAGGTTGAGAATCACTGCTCTAGGTAATTAAGGATCCTGTGACCTTGGCATTGTAATATGTTAAACAGCTGCCGACTTCAATTCCAGTGAGAGTTCTGAATCTGATAAGACGGCAGGATTACGGAGCTGACTAACGCATTAGTGATGTCAAAGAAAAGAAATATATAATAGAATATTTTCCATAACTGACTATACTCAATGATATGTTTAGTTGAGACTACTGTTAAAATGGACATAAATACAATTACTAACTGTTCTCAACACATTATAGTGAAATTTTCCGGGCAATTTTCTCCTTCCTCACTCTCTTTCCATATATATATACTTATATACTACGAGGGTTATCCAGAAAATAACCTCCGTTTTGAAATAAAAAGTAAACGAGTGAAGATACAAAAACTTTATTATATACATATTAAAACTAAAGTTTTTCTCTATTTTTCGACATAGTCGCCAAACAGATTCAAGCACAAGCACTTGTCGTACCTTGGAACAGTCTTTGAAATACCCTCTGCATAAAAATCTGCCGCCTGTGAATGTAGCCAACCATTCACGGCGTTTTGAAGCTCTTCGTCATTGGCGAACCGCTGAGATGCCAGCCACCGCTTCATGTTCGGGAACAGGTGAAAGTCACTAGAAGCCAAGCTGTATGGGGGATGATCGAAAACGTCCCATTTAAACGTGGCCAAAAGTTCATTTGTTCTTCGAGCTGTATAAGGGCGAGAAAACAAATGAACTTTTGGCCAAGTTTACATGGGACGTTTTTGATCATCCCCCATACAGCCCGGACTTGGCTCCTAGTGACTTTCACCTGTTCCCGAACATGAAGCGGTGGCTTGCATCTCAGCGGTTCGCCAATGACGAAGAGCTTCAAAAAGCCGTGAATGGTTGGCTACATTCACAGGCGGCAGATGTTTATGCAGAGGGTATTTCAAAGACTATTCCAAGGTACGACAAGTGCTTGAATCTGTTTGGCGACTATGTCGAAAAATAGAGAAAAACTGTAGTTTTAATATGTATATAATAAAGTTTTTGTATCTTCACTCGTTTACTTTTTATTTCAAAACGGAGGTTATTTTCTGGATAACTTCGTATTTTCATTGATGTTTATACCTTTTATCGCTCGGTATATAAACAGTATGACATAATGTTCGAAATTTAGACACATATTCTATTATTAGGCCTATAATTATCCTTATCTGTTTAATAATATTCGTAATAACATTGCTGTTCAGTTTCCGCTGATGTATTGTTTAGATTACGGTATAACAATAATAACCACAAAATAAATATAGTAAATAAAATATTAACTATTTACTTGTGTTTGTAAATGCAGTAGTAGCCTACGATAGGTAAATTGTGTACTGTACAAAAAAATTTGTTTATTTTTTTTGTGAAATTGGGTAGGCCTACAGTGAACTAAAAAAGGTTATAAAATCAGCTGAACCTTTGCCTTTATTGGTAGCGAAATGAATATAGTGTAGTTTGTTAAATTTAATTCAAAAACGCAGATGTGAGTCTAATAAAATTTAAAGATAGGTACATAAGTTTTATAACTATGAAAATTCAAATTTGAAGTAAAAAAAAAATGTAATCTATTAAAAATAGGGAAATCCTCAGATTGACAAACTGTACTCTCTTTACTATATGGGCTTTAATAATTTTAAATTTTTAATATTTTTTTTCTGTTATCGGGAACTGTAGGCTACATTATTGACAACCATCCAAAAATTAAAATTTCTTGGAATTTTCTTGCTGCTTTTCTGCTGTATCTTTGACATGGATAGGCATGAATTTGAACAGGGATTCCCAGTGGAGTTTGTTTAAGATTGACTGTCAGCTGTGCATCATACAAAGTCGCTTGCCCAACCAGTGTTACTAAACAATTGAATCTGTAAGTGGAAAAAGGGTAATATTCCAAAATCCTTATTTTCGAGAAATTAAAAAAAACTGTTTTGTGACTTTGTTTGTGGTTTAATGGTAAAATGTTCAATTTGTCATTTGTTATAAATCAGTTAAGTACTATATTAAAGCTTTTTAATGGTGACTTTAGAATTTGTTTTACAATAATCAGGAGATTGATTTTTGATTATTAATATGTTGACCTTTTTCACCTTTTTCTAGATTTGGTACAAGTGAATGGGAAAAATTAAGTTGAAAAAACAATATAATGTGCCAATATGCTACAAAACTTTATTTTTATTTTTAAATAATTTACAGTTACATTTTGATAATAATAACACAGAAACCAGTGGTCCAACAGCTGTTCGCTATTGAATGGAAGAAGTGTAATATTCCTGGAATATTATCCTTTTTCCACTCTACTAAATTTTTAATGTAGCTTAGCTGCTTTTAGATACAAGGAATATTTCCCTTTTATCATCCAATACATGCGCCGAAGTAAACTTAACAAAACTGCTATCTTCGTTCAATTTCGCATTTTTGGAATATTACCCTTTTTCCACTCACCGATTCAATTAATGGCGACTCTCTGCCAGCTGACTGAATGGGCTAACTCGCAAGGAGGATGGATCTGTCTCTAAAATTTTTCTGCTTCTCTTAGATCACCAGCTTTCCCGGTCATTCTAAGGGACTCATTGTTTTTATAAGATACTAAAGTTTATTTATTATCCTACTGAATGGCTAGAGCATTTCAGGAAGAAACTTTAAGCGTGATATATCTGTAAATAGTTTGTTTCGAAATGGTGATGAATAGCCTAATGTTTGGTTATACGCTGATTCAACTGGAAATTGAAACCGGTGCTTTATGATCGGCAGTCAAATATGCTATTAACTGAGCCACCGATGAAATAGTTATACAATACAACCTCGTTTATCCGGACTTACTGGAACCAAAGGCAATCCGGTAAATCGAAAATCCGGATAATATTTAACATTTAATTACAATGTTGATTCTACTGAACGTTTTTTTAAATTTAACTTTATATTTCCCATTCTCGACGTCGTATTGGCCTATACTTTCTTCTCTCGCGAGCTACAACTGTTATTCATTATCATTCTCACGAAAATAAAATAATAAATATTGTTTAACAGCGTAAGTGGCGAGGTCGATTTTTTTCATTTGAGCTTGGAAGAGTTCAGATGGTAAGTTCCGGTTTCCTGCTGGATGGTTGAGAGAAGCTGGGGGATTTTTGTTGTGTTAAATGATATAAGTTATTGATAATTAATATTAATTTTTTATATTAATGTTATTTGATATCATAGTTAGGCCTATATTAAATATTAGAGTGATTTTTATTATAATATAGTAATTATTTAGTGTTTCTTTAACGAGAGGAAACCGAATTCACCGTTACCCAGGTAGGTAGATGAACCTTCACCTCGGGTTTGCGGAGCTCTGCCAAAGGCAACTATCCACCAAAACCTCTGTTACTTTCTATCCCATCCCGACTTGCCGCGGGATCACCGTTAGCCATAACTTCACAACAAGTCGGTGGTTGTTTATTAGTTGGATAACTTTATCTCAGCATGATTCCGCTTCTTTCCACCCATTTCCATCCCATTTTTTCAGTGACTTGTTTCGAGACTAACGGTGCTGGGCTTCTCTGTTTTTCATCACCTTCTGGATGAACTCTTCAATGACCTTCCAGCTTTCCTCTTCTGTAATCATGAAATCTCCGAGATTTTCTGAAGAAATTTGTGACCCAAGCAGAGCCCTAGAACCTTTCTCTTCGGTAATTTTAGAAGAACGTTAATTTCTTAAATGTTGATTTTTTTTATCAATTCAGTTTTTTATTGTAATTACCTCTGAAGTTATTTAATTGATTGATTTCTGTTTTTGTTGTTTTCTCTCTCTTTTATGTAATAATTATTGTGTATATTTGTTTATTTCATTAAAGCAAAATGGGGCTACCTGTTGCTTCTATAGGTGATGAATAAATAAATATGGGTAATAAGCAAGACGGAATTTTTAAATAAGCTAACTTACCGTTTATTAAGATAAAAAACTATGTTTTGTCACAAAGTTACATAGAATTGTTTAAAATAGGCCTACATTAAAAAATATAATACAGTAAAATCTCTGTATAGCGGAATTGAAGGGACCATGAGGTACCGCCGCTATAAAGAGAGTTCCGTTATAGAGAGAGCGAGTAATTAACGGTGGGAGGGAAGTTGGAGTACTAATTTTTCTGTACAAAATAACTTATATACGTATGTAAATGGTGCATGGAATAAGGTTTTGGAAAACTACTGAATAGATAATTTTATGACGAATGTTTAATACAGTAGATTACTTCAATATAGTGAGATATTTAAATTAATTACATAAAGTGTAGGTTATTAACTTAACAAGAAATTTGGATAAAACTGGTTTTATTAGATGTTGTGTTACTAATGTTTAACAATAGAATTTCACTTTTCGTATTGAACTTTTTTCAATAATCATTTATACAGTACATACCGTAATAGATAGCCTAAAATTAATTAGCACTGAAATTCGTTTTTTACTGAACAGTAATAAACATAGGATACATACAATTAAAATTTTCTAAAACATAGGCTACACAAACACAAAAAAATACACAGTACAGTATATACTTTTTCGTTATTAAGGAAACAATGACTGTGAAGTACATTTCATTTCGTAAAATAAGTTGTAAATTTTGTTTCGTTTGCAATTCATAAAACATGTCTTTAATCTCATTTTCAATGTTTAAAACTTGTAAATTTTCATTTACATATTGGCAATGACAGTACGTGGAAACAACAGGAATAGCGTCTAGTGCCTGTTTACTTGAAGGGACAACATTTCTGTTTCCATTTCATCGTCATTCACTTTCTTGCTCGTTGTTTTGGGCTAAGACATTTTCGATTATTGCATCATTGCCAACATCTGCTGAAGTGGCTAAGTCATTGTCTGCCCCTATATATGCGTCTAAATCCATATCCTGAAGATATTGTTTAGCCGCTATAGAGAGATTTTGTGCCGCTATAACGAGAGTTAAATACATTATCGTAGTATACGAAAGGGTCGGGGTCGGCAAATAATGCCGCTAAAGAGAGATTTACGCTATATAGAGTACCGCAATAGAGAGATTTTACTGTAATAACTTTTCACATCATTTCTTAACATAGATCTGTTCCCCTGTCTTCTGTTTTAAATACGTGTGCTGTTTGAATGAAGTACGCTGTGTCATTAGTAGTTCAGCTGGAGTGACACTAGTAAAGCTTTCTTAACTAGACAAAAAGGATTTTATTACCGTCATTCATTGTACAATATCAAGGAACTGTACATTTAATCAAAATAAAAAGTGAATATTTGGCCTACTTATAGTTACGTTCTTGATATCATAGTTAAAAATTATCTATGTGAATATTAAATAAAAATTAAAAATTGTTTACAAAACTGATGCGGATTAACTAGGACCGAAGAGAAAGGAGGTTTTACTGTATTTCGATCGATTATGAATTTCAGTATTATGTGATTTTTAGTAATATGCTTGAAATTATTTAAAATACGAAATAATAATTTGTATATTTTTGCATTTACTGTTCCAGAAATAATGCGTAACATTTCAGAAGATATGTTACTCGATGCGAATGATTTACCTTCGTTCAGATGTTCACAGTGTGATCGAGTCTATAAATATTTAAGGAATTTAAGACATCATATCGCAAACGAATGCGGTGTCGAACCACGTTTCGAATGCCACATTTGCGGTCATCGATCCAAACAAAAATCACAATTGAAGACTCATATCTATTCGAAACATACCGATCTGAAACGTTATCAATGCCTTCATTGTCCGTATAGAGCGAAACAAAAATTCAGCATTGTCTCACATATGGCTACGAATCATAGCAATATTCATGTGGATAGAAATATATTCAAATAAAAATCTTTTGAATTGTTTATTGTGTGAGTTTTCATTGTCCGTATAGAGCGAAACAAAAATTCAGCATTGTCTCACATATGGCTACGAATCATAGCAATATTCATGTGGATAGAAATATATTCAAATAAAGATCTTTTGAATTGTTTATTGTGTGAGTTTTCATTGTCCGTATAGAGCGAAACAAAAATTCAGCATTGTCTCACATATGGCTACGAATCATAGCAATATTCATGTGGATAGAAATATATTCAAATAAAGATCTTTTGAATTGTTTATTGTGTGAGTTTTCATTGTCCGTATAGAGCGAAACAAAAATTCAGCATTGTCTCACATATGGCTACGAATCATAGCAATATTCATGTGGATAGAAATATATTCAAATAAAGATCTTTTGAATTGTTTATTGTGTGAGTTTTCATTGTCCGTATAGAGCGAAACAAAAATTCAGCATTGTCTCACATATGGCTACGAATCATAGCAATATTCATGTGGATAGAAATATATTCAAATAAAGATCTTTTGAATTGTTTATTGTGTGAGTTTTCATTGTCCGTATAGAGCGAAACAAAAATTCAGCATTGTCTCACATATGGCTACGAATCATAGCAATATTCATGTGGATAGAAATATATTCAAATAAAAATCTTTTGAATTGTTTATTGTGTGAGTTTTCGTTATCATTTTGTATTTTCTTTTAATTTCTTATTTGCGACTGAAGTTAAACTAATCTTTATGTTTTATTACCAAAAATGTGTATTTGTGATTTTAAATGAATTTCAATCGAAGTGTGTTTGTAGGCTTAGGCCTTCTTATTTTCTTTTTTAAAATTCGAATCCTTTAATTTATATTTTTTTCTACCTCCCAGAAAGTTGAGAGTTGAATTTAAATTAATTTTATGGTGTTTATATAAATATATAGTAAATATTTAATGCCGGCCGCAGTGGCGTAGTTGGTAACGTGCTCGCCTCTCATCATGCGGTCCTGGGTTCGAATCCCACTCAGGCACGGCATATTTTCATACGTTACAAAAAACAAAATCATTTCATCCTCCATTGTACAAAAGTTACACCCTAACGTCGTTGCTAATGACCGTTGTAGTTAATGCGACGTTAAGTAAATAAATTTAAACAAAAACAATGTTTAGAGAAACATTGTGAATTAGATTTGTGTGGAAATCAATTCCTGAAAAACGACAGGGGACTTATCTCCAGTTTTATTGCTTTAGCTTGTTGCAACAAGTATTCCATTTAGAATTATTTAGATTTTTAGTTAATTGTAATAAAAATGTCGTAAAAATTGAAGACTTAACTGAAAAGGAAATTTAACTGAAAAAGAACTACGGTCATTTACAGTCAAATCAATAATAAATTACTACCTACAAACTGTTAGCAATTGTACACTAAACTGCCCGTCTCGAAGAAACTGTTTCAATCCGCAATGCTGAAACCAACAAATTCACTTCACAGCCTGTTTACACAGCTGTGAATAAGTAAGATTAGATCAGATGGTTTGTATAATAAACACCCACACAACCTTCTCGAAGGATAAACAACACAACATAATAATAGACTGCAATATTCTGAATCCTGAATCCTGGTTGAGAGGGCTGAGAAGCCCTATGATGGCGACATCGTGTTAAGGAACACCTGGTCGCTCAGGGAACAATTTTACCGAATAATTGCAACCTCATGAAATTTAGGGGGAATTTTATAGTTTAAAATTAGGAAATAGGATTCTGGCTCTTGCGGGATTGGGACTGGGACTTCAAAGGAGGTAATGTATTTTAAGAAGTTACTCGTGGATGAAAATTTACATTAAGGGACAAGTGGGTTTAAGAGCGGCTCTTTTCTTTTTTTTGTTTTTCAGTGGCCTTTTTCAGTTATGTGGGAGTTTTATTGTCTTGAGGAGGGGAAGGCACGCAATATAATATTTACTAAAAAAAAAATTATTGCTCTCGGAAAAGCCTAAATTACACTCATACACAAAAGCTGCATAAACAAAACACTAATGCCTAGCCGGCGTGTGTTAAAATAATTCTTTTTACTTTTACCTCTTTTGTTCGTAAATACTTCAGTCATATAATCGGCTGACCATGTGATGAGAAACAGAACTATTTTTTGTAGCTCTAGAACTAGCCCTGGAGTGTAAATAAATTTAACACTCTACCAAATTGGTTATGGGCCAAATAATCAATAAGGAATGGTTATTATTGTTTCTGTATTAAGGGTACTTAGTATGTTATTAACTCTAAATTAATATCTGGAATTTTAGATTTAATTAAAATTTGTTTTGTATTTTTTTTTACAAATTAAATAGTGTCTTTAATATGGTATTGTGATTTTTATTAAAATTGTTTAACAATATTTTATTTCTTTTTACAGTAGAATTAATGCTACAAGATTCAGTCGTACCGTTCAGCCTTTTTAACAGAGAAGAATCGTGTAACTCACGAGACAACAAACGATATCAATGCGATAAATGTTTTCGAAGTTATAAACAACGTGGTCATCTTTATAGGCATGTACGATTCGAATGCGGTGTTGAGCCACAGTTTAAGTGTCCTTTTTGTGATTATAGGAGCAAGCAGAATTCTTATCTTAAATTTCATGTCGCTGCTAAACATGATAAAGTGTTTATGCAAATTATTTAAATGTGGTTTATGTACGAGTATAAGGGTTGTTGCCCTTTGATGTAACAATGAATAATGTATACGAAAGATTTTCAATTTTCTTCAAGAATGTTCTAAAATTGGGCATGTCAAGATATAGTGAGTTCACTGTAAGAACCAACTGTCGAATCAACAAACTGCATCTGTGGTAGTACGTGTAAATACACCACACAAATAAATGCAACAGCTTAGCATTAGTCACCGGGTGGACACCAACACTTTTATAACTGCTAGAAAATAACAACGAACAGCCGCGTTCCCTAACGTCAATAAAATCTTTCCCTTATCACTTAATTTTGTTTAGAATTCAGTTGCATACTACTCCGTATTGTTTATAGGGTTATTCAATGTTTATATTACAAATTCTTCATGTATGTGTCATTTTTAATTTTATGATCCTTAATAAGTTTTCAATTTAGTTGGCTTTGTTATTTTAAACTGTTCGGTTCGGTTTAATTGTGCATCTAGTTCGAATGGTGCTTTTAGTTTCATGTACGGTTTAATTTTATTGTAGTTATTACTTTATTCGACTGTATGAACAAAAGTAAGTTTATTTTTATTTTTGCTGAAAAAGTTGATATTAATTTATAGTGATGGCTAATGCACCCGAGTCCTCTATTTACAAACACCAAAAAGGTAGGTAAATCTTTGAGAATAAAGTGAGTTTTAAAATTAGTAAACAATAA
This sequence comes from Catonia carolina, assembly GCA_035578175.1. NCBI lineage: Eukaryota > Metazoa > Arthropoda > Insecta > Hemiptera > Achilidae > Catonia > Catonia carolina. Next base: position 10,276,890 of record JAQMRL010000016.1, read on the forward strand.
TAATTTTATTTATAAAGTAAGCATTTAAAATTATAAAAACCATTAAAGTATTTAATTTTATTAAGCTAAAGAATTAACTACACATAAGAGTATTAAGCCACGAGTCGTTTCGCATACGCCTATTATGAAAATCACATACTAATACTTTTGGTGCGTACGGTTCTGGAGCTGTGACATCATTCACTGTTTGTTTACTTCGCAGTTGGTTCTTAAAATGAATTTGTTATAAAATTAATTGTAACTCTACATACAGTCAAACTTCTAAAAAACGGACACTCGCGGGACCAAAACATTTGTCCGCTAATGAGAAATATGTGTACCGTACAATTTTCTGTGTTTACATTGTTGTTGTTGTTTAGGTCATCAGCCGAAAAGCTGATTTGAACCTCTAGAGGTTTTACTAAGTAAAACGAGGAGTGAGGTGGTTTACCATTGCCTTCCTCACTGAGTGGAAAAGTACGCTTATCAGCATGCCGGGCCCTCTGAAAAGCACATATTTTCCACTCTGCAAATGACACCTTCACTTCATTCATCACAGGGTCTGGCTGTATAATGAAATTCATTACTTTCAGAGGAGATAACTCTGATTAGTGTCTTTTACAACTCTACCTCTTCTGTTCTTAAATGATTCAGTCATTTAATTGGCTGACCATGTGATAAGAAACAGAACTATTTATTTTAGCCCTGCAACTAACAGATTGGGTGTAAATAATTTGACACTCCACCTGTCTGTTATTGGCAGGTGTTTACATTATGTATTGCGTAATGTAACGTGTTTAACAAGAATATAATATAAAATACACCCTATGTACGTTTATGCAATGAAAAAAAATTATTTAATACATAAGTACGAGTATGTAGTATATCGTAGGTTCATGTAGCCTAAATAAAATTACCAAAAAAGAAACGTATTATCTATCTAATATGTAATTAAAAAAATATGCAAGCATGTACAGTACTTATAAGTAATCCAACACTTTTTATGTTCGTATTCCAGGATTGTAAATAAATTGATTTTACAATTTACACAATACCTATAGTAATTTTTTTTTAAAAACCCTAATGTGTGTACGTTGCAATCTGTTCAATTCAGAACAATAAGCAACCCCATGACCCAATGAGATGAGGATGATATGTATGACGTGTAGTCTTGTACAGACTCAGGCCGACAATTCCTGAGAGAGTATGGTTAATTGAACCCCAACCATCACAGTACTCCGGTGATCACTGTCTAGTATTCAAATCCGTATAAAAGTAACTACCTTTATTAGGATTTGAACCAGGAACCTTCGTCACCGAAAATCAGCTGTCAAACAGCTGATTGATTTTGGCGACGACTTTACCTCTAGACCAACCCGATGGGTCCTATAGTAATAAAATCTTTTTTTTTAAACGTATGCTAATTATAAATTTAACCACTTATGCACTCAAAATTTTTAAACACATTTTTTATTTTATTTGTTACACATACTGTAAATCCTAGCTTATCGAACGTATTTCATTTTGTACGTAAAAATCGGTAATTTTTCTTTGTTTTTCCTTTCATTTAAGATCCGTGATTGGAAATGCTCTTGCAGTTCGGATATCATTTTCAAACCTTCAGCATCGGCTTTATGTATGAAATATTTTTTTAGTTTTCCAATAGCAACTAAAGAGTCAGTATTATTACGTACATTGTTGTAACATTTTTTATGGACAAGTTTTGTCCGCTTTATAGAAATTGAATTTTCAAAACCATACAAATTATAGATACTCAAGTCACGAAATTGCCTTTTGCGTACATATATGGGCTATGGAAAAGGGAAGTGAAATATTTCCAGTGCTACCAACCTCAACAGTGAGACACTACTCGTATATTTCACTACTGTACAGTTTCTAGATACATTTTGTTAGCTGTGGTTTATTCCGAGAAAATATTTTCTTCATAAACCTTATAAGAAATAAATGTGACCTGTAATATTGCCTATAACTTAATTACATGACTAGAAATGTTTGATTTACTGTAATTACGAATGAATCCCTTTCTGTACTATTACTGTCATCAGCGTTTTCATTATCAGTCTCTCTAGTATCTACCTAACCATTTTCTTTTTTTACCAGGTGTCAACAAAACTGTTAAGAATAGCTTTTTCACGTCCTTAATTTCCTTCTTTATATTTCGAATTGTGCAAAGAGAAACATCTCGGTAGTTAGCCGCTCGCTCACGGCTTTTGTTAAGAGGCACGGATAGGCATTTTTGTTTAGCTTAACTTTACAACGTTTTGTTACATGCGTTCAGCACTGTGAATTGTTCGACCACGTTTTCGAGCAACCGACATTTCTGTTTACGATAACAAACAGTTAACCTAGAAACGGTTCCGCGATGTACTGTAGCCTATATGCTTTGGGTATAGTATAAGTTGTTGTTTGTCGTACTGAAATTAAAGCAGTCGCGCATGCGCACTGATGCTTTCCCTTTTTACCCGTCGTTGCAGACAAGGGAAATTCTTGACTCAAGTGACTATAACTGTTCGCGTCCGTTATGTGGAGGGTCCGTTATTAGGAAATATTTTATTATTGTGTCTAAGGGCCAATTCACACAGAACGGACGTCGGGCGAAGAAGTGGCGCGGACCTGGCACGGGCGTGGCGGTGACGTGACTCATGCAATGCACACACACAAGGGGCAGAATCTTCGCAGAATTCAATGTAAACTCAACATTATCCCGCATGTTGATGAAAACTATACGGAGAGACGAGTGGCGCGGAACTGGCGAGCCCTTTCTTGTACGCCACGAGCGATGGCGAAGAGACGTGGCAGGGGCGGGATGGCGGCCGCCCGCGCCACGTCACTTTTGTTTACATTGTTCCATAGTTTAACATGGAAAGACGCGAAAGGGACAAAAGTCCGCGCCACGTCTTTGCCCGACGTCCGTTCTGTGTGAATTGGGCTTTACGGAAAATGCCGGGACTTTTAAAATTGTCCGCTATTAGGAAATGTCCGCAATTCAGGTGTGTCCGTTAGTAGAAGTTTGACTGTATTTATATTACCTTAACTTTGTTATTAGTAATTAATTTCATACTAACTAGATTATTTATTACTTACATAGTAGATATGGAATTGGTTGAAGTTTCTTTAGTGAAAGCTTGTTGGGCTGAGTGGGTAAGGAAGCGGATACGTTGGTCAAAAACATAATTTTAACTTTCCTTATTGAATCTCCATTTCGCTGTTGTTTCAAAGTGTAGAAAAAACTGATATACACATTTTTTCACGTATTAATTTATTCTTGTATTCATTTATAATTGTATTTATAGGCATTAGTATTGATAACAAATAAATTTGGTTGTCAATTTTTTTAACATGATATAAAATATCTAATTCCTTTGAATTTAGTCGTTAAATATTCATAAATTTATGCATATGTAATTGAAAATTTATTAAAATTATTTATTTAATACAGTAGAATCTCGAAAACTCGACCTTTTTTTGAACTTTAAAGTTGTAGAGTTTTCGAAATGTTAAGTTATCCAATTTTGATGGGTAGATGAAAGAATCAACTACAGCATTTGCTGTATGTTTTATGTGATTGTTGTTGTTGTTTAGGTCAACAGGCGAAAGGCTGGTTTGAACCTCTAGAGGTTTTACTAAGTAAAACAAGGAGTGAGGTGGTTTACCATGCCTTCCTCACTGAGTGAAAAAGTATGCTTATCAGCATGCCGGGCCCTCTGAAAAGCACATATTTTCCACTCTGTAAATGACAACTTCACTTCATTCACCACATGGTCTAGCTGTATAATGAAATTCATTACTTTCAGAGAAGGTAACTCTGATTAGTGTCATTTACACCTCTACCTCTTCTGTTCTTAAATGATTCAGTCATTTAATTGGCTGACCATGTGATAAGAAATAGAACTATTTATGTGATTATGGTTAAAATATGAAACAATATAAATTTATTTATTTTATTGTATTAAGCGTATTTTACAGCCATAACGGCCGTTTTCCGCATCCCATCTTCCAAACTGCCTTATCCCGTAATTCTGGTCCTCTATCCTCGTAACTCGCATCGGTTTCTGTATCTCCTTATTCCATGTTTCCGAAGTTGTTCTCAACGTCTTCGAATCGAGGGCTAACACTCCCAAATTCTCCTCGGCAACGTCTCCTCTGCAATACGCTGCATATACCCGCACCACATAACTGTGTTGCCTATACTCGGGCTGTTATTGAAATACCGATTCCTACCAACTCTCGAAAAGTCTGATTTCTCACACGATCCAATAAGGTTAACTTACAGCACCTTCTCCAAAACATCATCTCCGCTGCAAAAAGCCTTCACTTCATCCTCTCCCCCAAGACCCACATATCTGCTCAATTTATGAAGATGATCCTACAGGATCATCTTCATATTGTTCACTTTTGAAATGAGTTCATTTGTGCCTTCGTTCTCGTTTATCTCTGAGAATCCATTTCCTGTATGGTCTAGGCGGTTTTCTCGAGAAACGAACCAAAGTTTTAGGCTCAAGCTCATCGTACAAGCGAGAAATCCATTCATCTAAAATGTACAGTTCAGCCGTTCTTAGTTTGGTCCTACTATCAACAAACAAAAGCCAGCTACTACAGGGTGCATGCTAGAGTCTGCGACTTTACGGATGTCGTATTCCTATTAAGTAAACTATTTTTTAAATTATAAGTACCCTACTTAAAGTATTAAAAACATCAGTCATGATATGATGTAGGGCTAAGAATTTCATTTAGAAAAATACTTTTAAAAGTATTTTCTATTTAAATACTTTTGAAAGTATTTTGTTGTTACTTTTTAATCAGCGTGTACACATTTTGATATAATGCGCATGCTCAGTGACGTCATTGTTTGTTTACATTAGGAGCAAACTAAGAGAGGCTGGACTGTATATTGTTTTCAAGTTTTGTTGTAGAATCTGCTGTTCGGCCCCTTGGCGTATTGGTTGGCGCAACTGGCTTGTACGCGGGATCCCAGGTTCGATTTCCGGTCAGGTCTGGCATTTTTTCATCACTCGTTTTCATACATCATTTTTATCCTTCCTCTGCATTAGTAAAATTTGCAAACCAGTCAGACGTAAAAAAATATGTGGAATCTGCTGAATAATATCTAATAAAGATAATAGCAGATACCATATCTGGCAAACTGTACTACTATTCATATTTATGTTGTCTTTAATTTTGTTGTTGTTGAGTTTCCGAGGTTTTAATGTAGCCTTCATCTTATTGTATTTTTCTAGTTTGACTAAAAATTAAATTTGTTTTAATTTATCTGTGATAATAAAATATGTATGTAAAACTTCATTTTTTTAATTTGTATTTATTTATTTATTTTAATTGTTTGCAACAAAACCTAATTTCCATTTTAGTAAATTATTAGTAATTGTGTATATAATACATAATACAAATTATGTAATTCTGTACTACATAATTGATAGAAATATAAAAATACATAATTAATTATACAATAATTAAGCTTCCACACTGAGATATAAATATATTTCTTGAACCGATGAAAGAATACAAAATACTAATTATAAAATTACCTCGGAGACGAAGGTTCCTGGTTCAAATCCTAGTAAAAGTGGTTACTTTTATACGGATTTGAATACCAGACAGTGGTTACCGGTGTACTTTGATGGTTGGGGTTCAATTAACCATACTCTCTCAGGAATGGTCGGCCTGGGTCTATACAAGACTACACCTCATTTACACGACATACACATCATCCTCATCTCATTGGGTCATAGGGTTGCTTATTGTTCTAAATTGAAGAGATTGCAACGTACACAAATTAGGAATAATAATAAAAAATTAAAAAAATTACGAACTTAACGTTTAAAATAATAAACAATCTTCAGTGAATTTTTTGTAATATAATTCAATAAAATACAAATAATCTGTTTAATGTTATTGTGACTATATTTTCTGTTGGAAAACCAGGAATCTTTCAGTAATCATCTAGTTATTTGGTTTTGTTATTATTAAAAATCAAACTTTAATATCTTTCGTTTATTTTTACTTTCTCTTGCCTATATGAATATATAGGAAGGAAAGTATTGTTTTCATGTCGATTTTTCGAAATCGAGTTTTCACCGGATCTATACGTTTTCAGACCCCCTGAACCCAAAAAACATGTTTTTAGCGATTGGTCTGTGTGTGTGTCTGTGTGTCTGTGTGTGAACAGAATATCTCAAGAACGGAACATCGTACGAACTTGAAACTTGAAACTTAAGTTACATACCACTACCGGACGCGACACGAACATTTTCATCAAAATCGGTCAACCGGAAGTAGTAGTTTATTCGTATAATTTTTCAGTTTTTTGCGATTTTCTCAAAAACTGGTCCTACGATTTTTTTAAAAATCGCCTATTTTACTCAATTTTTTATTCTCTACAAGATAGGGTAGGCGCCATGTTTGCTGAAATTCTCGGTGAGGCTGTTTTCACGTAAAAACGTTGTTTTTTTAAGATTACGGCTTTAATATAAATTTTAGCGCAAAAAGTTGTAGAGAATTTAAAAACCTACAACTTTTATTTCAAACATTTTTTTTGTATAACGCTTAGTTTAGCGGTAATTTGCGATTTTCTGTTTTTTTTCTCACGAAAACGTGAGAAAAATCGATTTTTATAACATTTCGGTCTTAGTATGCATTTTACGACAAAAGTGTATATAATTAAATTTATAGAAAATTAAAAGATCTACAACTTTTGTTTAGAGCATTTTTCTCTACAGAGCCTAGTTTAGCGTGAAAGCGTGATTTTCCGTATTTTTAAGCCAAACTGAGTTCGATTGTCATTTTGCGTCATTCACTCATGATTAAAATAAGGTTATGTTTTTGAGGTTAGTTTTTGTTCATTTCTAATGTTTTAATACTAATGTTAGGTTTATTGTTAATTATTTGCATTGGCAAGAGAAAGTTGTGTGAGTGTTTCACACCAGATTTTTCACTTTGGATAGTTTTGTACCCTGCATCAATTTACTCAAAAATGTAATTTTCTACGTGTTGAACTAATAAAATTAATGACTCGATTAAGCATTTAACTAAGTTGTTGTTGTTGTTGTTGTTTAGGTCAACAGCGGAAAGGCTGGTTTGAACCTTTAGAGGTTTTACTAAGTAAAACGAGGAGTGAGGTGGTTTACCATTGCCTTCCTCACTGAGTGGAAAAGTACGCTTATCAGCTTTTGCCGGGCCTTCTGAAAAGCACATATTTTCCACTCTGTAAATGAAACCTTCACTTCATTCACCACAGGGTCTGGCTGTACAATGAAATTCATTACTTTCAGAGGAGATAACTCTGATTAGTGTCTTTTACACCTCTACCTCTTCTGTTCTTAAATGATTGAGTCATTTAATTGGCTGACCATGTGATAAGAAACAGAACTATTTATTTTAGCCCTGCAACGAACAGATTGAGTGTAAATAATTTGACACTCCACCTGTCTGTTATGGGCAGTTAACTAAGTTATTGTATGTTAAACTTAGAAAATTGTGAATCTCGACCTATAGACTAATTTTTTTGTTTTATGTATCCTAAGATATCTTTAAAACTATAACAGACACAGTTCTAGGACCTGTTTTATTTAAATTGTTCAGCTTGAAACGATTACAGCTTGAAAAGCCTTGAAAATGTTATATGGATTCATTTCACCAGGACATTCATTCAGTTCTAGGACCTGTTATATTTAAATTGCTCAGCTTGAAATGATTACAGCTTGAAAAGCCTTGTAAATTTCATATGGATTCATTTCACCAGGACAACTGAATTACAAGCGAAATAATTTGCCAGCCGTAACTCGCTATCGAAGCGTTTCCAGACCTATGTTTGTACAAAATCCTTTTATATTTTTTACTTTTTCTTGCCTATATGAATATATAAGAAGCAAAGTAATGTTTTCACGTCGATTTTTCGAAATCGAGTTTTCACCGGATCTACACGAATCCTAAAAACATGTTTTTAGCAATTGGTCTGAGTGTGACTGTGTGTGTGAACTGAATATCTCAAGAACGGAACATCGTACAAACTTGAAACTTGAAATTTAAATTGCATACCACAACCGGACCCGACACGAATATTTTCATCAAAATCGGTCAACCGGAAGTAGTAGTTATTCGTGTAATGTTTCACTTTTCTGCAATTTTTTCAAAAACTGGTGCTACGATTTTTTTAAAAATCGCCTTATTTATAAAATTTTTGTGCTCTACAAGATAGGGTAGGGGCCATGTTTGCTGAAATTCTTGGTGAGGCTGTTTTCATGTAAAAAAATTGTTTTTTTTTTAAGATTGCGGCTTTAATATGAATTTTAGCGCAAAAATTTATATAAAAAAGTCGTAGAGAATTTTAAATCCTACAACTTTTATTTCAAAGATTTTTTTGTATAACGTTTAGGTAAGCGGTAATTAGCGATTTTCTGTTTTTTTTTCTCGCGAAAACGTGTGAAAAATCGATTTTTTTAAGATTTCGGCCTTAGTATGGATTTTACGACAAAATTGTATATAATCAAATTTATAGGAAATTAAACGAACTACAACTTTTATTTAAAGCATTTTTCTCTGCAGAGCCAGGTTAGCGTGAAAAAGTGATTTCCGTATTTCTAAGCCAAACTGAGGTTAATTTTCATTTTGCGCCATTCACTCATGATTAAAATTATGTTTATTGAGGTTATTTTTTTGTTTATTTCTAATGTTTAGTTCCTAATGTTAGGTTTATTGTTAATTATTTGCATTGGCAAGAGAAAGTTGTGTCAGTGTTTCACACTTGATTTTTTTCATTTTATAACTGCATCCAGTCAGTTCCAAAAGTGAGTATAGGACATTACAAAATAAAACTGATGAGTGGTTAAATTTTAACAATAAAAACATTAATAATTGTTGTAAAAAAGGGTAAGTGAAATGACATTCATCAATATTAATTTTGCCAATAATGCATATTAAAACATATGCTTTTTTTGTATGAAATAAGTGTTTAAAATGCATCCTGTAGTTTGTAGTCAATCTCGATGACAACTCTTTCTAGTTCGCACAAACCTGAAATCTTCTTCATCATATATTTTGAGTAAAGTTGTTGGTGTTGTGATGTCTATTCCAGGTCCTTTTAATATCTGGTTATTTGTAAATAGTAAAACTTCTCTTTAAATTTAGCTATAACAGTTATTAGAAAATTGCCATAAATACTTTACTTAATAACACAGACTTAATTAATTACAAGATGTTTTAAAAACTTAAAACGTAAAAATCAAGATATCTCTGAAATCATGTCACGTAGTGTAAAATTGTCTTTATACAGAAAAAATTGAGACAAAAGCTGACCTTAATTAAACACATAAGTTACTATATGACCTTAATTTACAATTCAGTAATTTTATTAATTTGTTACTTAAAAACCAAAACAATTGTATACTAACTTACCGTCATGAAGAACTACTTCAATCAGCAACTGGTTATCTACAAACTAATTTTTAACAACGTAACTTTATTGAACCCAAACTAACTTCACAAAATGGTTCTGTCAAAACTGACTTCCCATTTTGGGTCATTTTCGATCAAAACCAGAATTTTAAATTTAATTCAGGGCCATTATTTTTATGTGAAAATTATGAGTCCGAAAATTGTTTGTTGTTATCTCTTGTAGTTTCTGACATCAGGATGCGACGGTCGGACATAATATGCTTTTTACGGATGATTAGCTCTGCTGTTCCACACGTTTAGACCAATCAAAACGTTTGCCAGCGTTGCCAGATTGTATCTGACAAACATTACGCGCGCGAGCGTATAAGAGCCGCAATAGCTCACTCTCGTCTTGCATCTCGTACTGAACACATCGTTTATAGAGCGCGTTGATTGTATGTTTATAGATTATAAATGGATATTAAAAGACCAAGAAAATGGCTGACAAAATATTTAACAGAGCTACAAGAGCAAGTATTGGCAACTGATTGGCTAGCTGTAAAGTGGTTAGGGAGCAATGCATACGTTTAGAGCTCATCAGCCTTGAAAAATAGATAGGAAAATTATAGGTGACATTTTTTAAAACTAATGAGAGTAGCTTTAAGAAGAATACAGGTTGGTGAAAAATAATAATAATGTATTGTCAAGTAGATATGTTTATTTCTGGCATATTTATTTTTGTTTGCTTTGCTTAGCTGCTTATCTATGTAATTGGAAACTTTTCAGTCTGAGAGAAAAAGAACCTTCTCATTTAGCGAAGGGCTGTGACTCCTTCACACTCAAAGAACATAAAAAAAACTACTGTTAAAATTCGATGATAGTTATACGAGGTGTTGCTATTAAATAATGAGACTGACGTTGTAAAAAATTTAATTTTAATTTTATATATAATCATTTATTGTCACCTTCAATATACACTCTTTCTCTATACCTACAATGCTCCATGAAAGTTTTCCATTGTTGGAAACAGTGCTGGAAGTAATCTTCTGTCACCTCCTTCAGGACAAGTGCCGCTCAAAAATGTTTGAAATGAAGCTCGCAAAAATATTTGTACTGACACTTTGTACGCGATTGAAAATGGCGCAAATTTTTTGGAAACGGTAATAACATGTGATGAAACGGGGTTTTTTACTTATGATCCGGAAACGAAGCGCCAATCCATGCACTGGAAGAGCCGAACTTCACGAGACCCAAAAAAGCTCGAATGATCAAGTCAAAATTTAAGGCAGCGATGATTGTTTTTTTTTGTTGATATTCATGAGATTGTGTACCTTCACTGGGTTCCTGAAGATCAAACAATTAATCGATATTACTACCTTGAGGTATTTTCTAAACTACGTCAAAGAGTAAGGAAAAAACGCCCCGAAATGTGGAAGGACAAATCATGGGTTCTCCACCAAGACAATGCGCCAGCTCATTTCGCGTTATCTGTCAAGAGGTTCCTAGCCAAGTACAGCATCTCAGTTTTAGAATATCCATATTATTCACCAGATCTTACACCATGTGACTTTTACCTGTTCCCTAAGGACTAATCTGCATTAAAAGGGACAAGATTTGAGTCTGTGGAAGCTGTAAAAGAGAATGCGGCAACGTGTCGTGGAGGAGCTGACAGAAGATGACTTCCAGCACTGTTTCCAACAATGGAAAAATCGCATGGAGCGTTGTAGGGATAGAGAAGGAGTGTACACAGTATATTGAAGGGGACAATAAGTGATAATGTATAAAATAAAAATAAAATTTGTTACAACGTCAGTGTCGTTATATAATAGCCACACCTCGTGTTTATGATCCTTGAGATTTATGCTAATACAGTATCAAATATAACCATTATTTCAGTGACTGATTAACGCCCTGCAATGCATGTTTGAAATTTAAAGACACCCTTATAGTCGGTTCGATTCAAATTTTTACTTAACGATTTGCAGTGTTTACAAAAACATGTGGCTATCTTTCTTATTCCAATTACCATGCCTGGCTGTCGTTTATCTGCGTTTCATTTATACACCTTTTTCTTTGGCTGCAGCAACACTATTGTACTATAATATAATTTTACGCTATTTCAGAAATACTGTAAGTGTATTGCTTGCATCAGTTTTAATTGAAAACACAAAGCAAAATGTGGCATACAGTGATGAAAAAAATCATGGTTTATTTAAAGAACAGTACTCAATTTTTGATAATTATTTTTTAGAAATATCACAAGGACATTTTTATATCTTGTGATAATGTTTGATTCTACCAAAAATATTTTTGAGTTTGTCTTGTCGTTCATTGCTTCTCTGCTTGAAAAAAGGATACAATATTGGGAATACAGTTCAACTTATATATTACGGCTCTAACAGTTGTATTATACCGTAGCAATTTTAAATTATTTCGATTTCGTATGTAAGTTACATCAGTTTATGTCAACGAATTTATTGAATTTGTAAAAATACTATTCAGATTTAATTCTTTTTAATAATTTCAAGGACATGTTAGACACTTCAGACGCAAGTTCTGGAATTTTCCTGGGATCAATTAGGATTTTTCTGTCGTGTGCTTCCGCAATCATCTCATTTACTGTATTACATTTTTTATATCTTTGGTTTGTGAACCAAGCGTTTTTCCAAATTTGAACATTGCGTTAAATGTCTGTATACCTTATTGATTAATTACAAAACCAAGGTTATTTGAGTTTTACTAATTCCTAAATTTTTAACCGAAGTGGTGAATTTTATTATCGTCCAAATTTAAATGAAATGGCTAGCAGGCAAGCTCTCTTATATTATGTACATTGTGTGTTTCTGTAGAATTGGAACTGCTATGTGTCTCGTAATTGAAATATATATACAGTGTACATTAAATGGGTTGTGAATTATAGAAGGCGATGAATTTTAGAGAGTTTATTGTAATTTCTGTTCGAGTCTTAAGAGAATTAGTGTTAAATGAGTCAGTGAATATGTTACATTTTTTTTAACTATTCCATCATTTCTCAGGGAATTCTGTATTTTCCTTATATTCATGGAAGGAATAAATTTGCCCAAAATCAATGCTGGAGTTTCTCAGGGCTCTATCCTGTCACCTAATTTTTTCACCATTTTTACCAATAATGTGCCGTTGAAGAACAACTCACTTATAGCAACATATACAAAATTATATTGCAATAAATATAAGCAGAAAGTACATTAGGGTTCAAATTTGAAGAAATAGCTAAAGAAATGAAGGGTTAAGGTTAAGCGTGAAAAATTTGTTCAAATCACTTTTAATCTACATAGAGACAGCTCAATGACCTTAAGGTGGGTTAAAATGCCAACTAATAGTCCATAAGTACCTGGCATAGTGTTTAGATAGGTGACTCATGCACAGTGAACTATTTAGGAGCAAATGATTATTGTAGTCCAATCATAGTGCATGGCACCAAGGTTGAGAATCAGTGTTACCAGTTCAGGAAGAAATCACACAACTTACATATGATTAACTATAAAACGGGTTTTAGATTGTCGACACACAATTATGGTAGGGAATTCTCAGAAGTATAATGGACTTAACCAAGTTTAAAAACTTGCTTAAACCACTGCAGACATTTGTAATCCAGATATTTGATGCTGCTGGTACCAATTTAACTGTGATACAGGTGTCGATACTTACGGTTCGCCAATGGAACATCTCGGTATGTCTTAAAACAGATGCACTCTCAATCAGACCGTACTATTCAAACCCCTGAAATGTTTGTTCCATCTGTTGAAATTTCAATTTCATCTACCGATGAAGCAAAAACATAATTTGTTTAACAACTTGTTTAAAACGTTTTGGATATATGTAAAACAGATATTTGGCTCTGATACGTAAACTACGTTGAACATTATCCAAGTGTCTCCAGATATTTAAGGTTAGCCACTTAAACTCCTTGGTATATCAGAAACGACATTCTTCATTCAGACATCTCATTCTCCACATAAAAGATATCGCATTAAAGTTTTATACAAGATTTTTTTTTGATAAACTATAACAACTTTTAAATGATCTTGCGGTGAAATATGGTCTCAAAAATTTAGAATCATTTTTACTGTCTTTGTTTATTGCTTGTTTATCATCGTAAGTGCTATGATTATCAATTTTATCAAGTTTGTATCCATCGTTACTTCAACATCCAGGAGGAATACTACTAAGTATGTTCCTTTCTTTTAATACTGTCATCCAATCCCAGAGGTAAACTATTGTAAGTGCTACCCCCCCCCCCCTTAATGGAATTAATTAAAAAAATGTAAAAATACCTATACCAAGAGTTAGTAGTGTATGAAATAATTACAATAATAAACATCAGTTATAATCATTGCGGATGGAGTCATTAAGGTCAGTACAATTTAACCCATTTCTCTGGCCTCTCCTGTAAAATTATATAGGGTGATTCAAAAAGAGCGCCGGTTTTGATATATCAAATTAAGAGATTTATCTTATTGAAAAACTGAAAATAAATACATCAACAAGTTCATCTTACCTTCCGATTTCATGTATGAAAAATGATGTCATGCATGTGTCCTCCTCTACTGCGCTGGCACGCATCAACTCTGTCCATGAAATTGGATATTACTGCACGACAAGTTTCGACTTCCATTTGCCCGATAACCCGTCAAATTTCCTCCTTCAAGTCATTGATGTTTCGGGGTTTATTGGCATACACCAATGACTTCAGATGACCCCAAAGATGAAAGTCACAAGGCGTCAAGTCACACGACCTTGGTGGCCATTGATGGTCGGAATTACGAGAAATGATGCGATCCTGGAACCGTTCACGGAGCAACAACATTGTTTCTCGTGCAGCAACTGAATTTTATACGGGTGATATTGGAGAGCGTACCGAAGAATTCTCCGTACAGAAGAACATCGTAAACCCAATTGTTGAGAACGGCGACGTATTGATCTTGCTGCTCATCTTGTTCTGCTCAGTTCGGCCAGAACGACGACGTCCAGAACTTTTAAGGTCGACTGTTGAGCCCGTCTCAAAAAACTTTTTCAAGAGCCTGCGAACTGTTGATTCATTCGGTGCTTCATTACGTCCTAGAGTACCGTGAAGTCGCCTGACAGTAGCCGCATAACTCTCTCCACTCTGGTAAAATGTTTTGACGATTAACACTCGTTGTGCAATAGTAAACTTCTCCATGGTTAGACACAGACTGCGAGAGTACTACACTGCGAACAAGAGAAACTACAACTGAATCGTCAATCGGGGAATGTTCTCCGAAATAGAAATGAGGTCTAACAATGTTGCCAACCGATAAACAAAAATTTACCAGCCGTTTAAAAACCGGCGCTCTTTTTGAATCACCCGTTAGATATGTCACTTACAATAGTTTATCTCTGAGGTACAGCATTGTAGTTATAGATTGAAAGTTAAAGACAAAAAATACAGTGTTGGTTTTTGTACTCATTATGAAGTTTTAAAAATTACAATGAATGAATGATTCGATATTGTAAAATTTTGTATGTATGATGTTTGTATAGAAATTTTATGCGAATTTAACTAAATTTTTAAATTACATTCCATTTTTGTTTTGTTTTTCTTATTCAGATGGAGGGTTGTCTTCAAAAATTGATCAATCGTTACCGTTGGAGTATTTAAATGCTAGTTTTAATCTACCTGAACAAAGATATAATTGCCCGACTTGCGATAGCTCTTACAAACACAAACATCATCTAGTTTATCATATGCGACATGAGTGCGGCGTAATTCCTAAATTTAAATGTCCATTTTGCAATTACCAATCGAAACGAAATAGTCAATTACGTGCTCATATGATTGCTAGACATATTGACTCTATGGTCATGACTGAAATGACTGAAAATGATCAAACTATTATTTGACTTAAACGTGTTGGAAAATCATTGTAATCAATTATTTTTGTTTTTGTTATCAATTAATAAATGGTTATATTTTTAATAATATTGTGAAATTATTTTATCCAGTGTTTATTTAATTATGTTTTCTCATTTATAAATAAATTTTTGAAATGCATCCTGCCAACCATTAATGTAAATTATCGTATAAATGAAATGTATCAACTTACCTTTGGTTGTTTTTTAAGTTTAAAAATTTTACGCGCGTTTTGGTGGTACCACCTTCTTCAGAGCATATTATTAAAATTAACAATTCAAATTTAGAACGGTGTTTCCATTCAGTCATTTAGATTAAAACGAAAAGAGTTTTAAATATCTAAAACTAGAAGACATTTACAAAAACTAGAAGATCATCAGAATCGGTTAGCGATTAGCCTCCTTGACAACAGCGAAGATACTCACAGACTGAAACGCTTTAAACCATTGGACTTACCTCTACGATTTTGTTAGTCATTTAAATTTTTTTAATCTTTTTTACTTCAACTCCTAATCATCGGCATCTCATAATTGGCGTCGTTTTCATCTCTACCGTCGTCATTGTCATCTTCAACTTCAACACTTTTTGTTTCGGGATGTTGATTCACGGTTCATCAAGTTTTGATTTTGTATAGATATATTTTTTGTTTCGTCACAGTTTGATCTTTTTCAAACACACTACTGAGTGTCGTTTGTGTTTTAATTCTAAGGACATTACTCAGATTTTCTCATATTTGCTTAAAGTTATTGTATTTATTAACTGATTGCAAAAGAAAATCTATACTGTTAAAAAAAAAAATATATATATCTAAATGACTGAATGGAAGCACCGTTCTGAATTTTAAGTGTTAATTTTAATAACATGCTCTGAAGAAGGTGGAACCACCGAAAGGCGCGTAAGTTTTCTAAACTTAAAAAGTAACCAAAGGTAAGGTGATCAATTTCATTTATACTGTGATTTATATTATATTTTCCTATTTTTC
This sequence comes from Catonia carolina, assembly GCA_035578175.1. Classification (NCBI taxonomy): domain Eukaryota; kingdom Metazoa; phylum Arthropoda; class Insecta; order Hemiptera; family Achilidae; genus Catonia; species Catonia carolina. The sequence continues at coordinate 10,293,170 of JAQMRL010000016.1, forward strand.
CCTGAAATCTAATGTTTTTGGTTCAGTTTTTATCAAAATTTAAGGTTTGTACATTGTAAATACAATGGTATTTGACAGTTGATTACAACATCTGAACTGCAAATGAGAAAGACTGAGGTCACGGCGCAGGATGATGGTTGCCTGGAAGGAAGAATACTGGCAATAGGAAGATAATTTGATCGCTGGTTCATGCATGCGCAGATTACACACGCATGATTCCCTGTACCACTTGTTAAGTACGGTCAGTAGAACACAGAACAAATTAAAAGGTTTCATTGGCACAGTCCCCCAGAAGTGTCTAATTTGGGTTATGTAGAGTCGAGCCTCGTTTAGGCTGACAAGCTCCCGGGCTTTAGAAATGATTTAATTGTTTAATGTAGTTTATTTACACGATATTTTTGGTTATTTAGTATTACTTTCTTTTGCCTATATGAATATATAGGAAGGAAAGTATTGTTTTCATGTCGATTTTTAGAAATCGAGTTTTCACCGGATCTATACGTTTTCAGACCCCCTGAACCCAAAAAACATGTTTTTAGCGATTGGTCTGTGTGTGTGTGTGTGCGCGTGCGTGTGTGTGTGTGAACAGAATATCTCAAGAACGGAACATCGTACGAACTTGAAACTTAAGTTACGTACCACTACCGGACTCGACACGAACATTTTCATCAAAATCGGTCAACCGGAAGTGGTAGTTTATTCGTATAATTTTTACTTTTTTGCGATTTTCTCAAAAACTAGTCCTACGATTTTTTTTAAAATCGCCTGGTTTACTACATTTTTTATGCTCTACAAGATAGGGTAGGCGCCATGTTTGCTGAAATTCTGCGTGAGGCTGTTTTTACGTAAAAACATTTTCTTTTTAAGATTGCGGCTTTAATATGCATTTTAGCGCAAAACGTTATATAATAAAAGTTGTAGAGAATGTAAAATTCTACAACTTTTATTTCAAACATTTATTTGTATAACGCTTAGTTTAGCGGTAATTTGCGATTTTCTGTTTTTTTTCTCACGAAAACGTGAGAAAAATCGATTTTTTTAACATTTCGGTCTTAGTATGCATTTTACGACAAAAGTGTATATAATTAAATTTATAGAAAATTAAAAGATCTACAACTTTTGTTTATAGCATTTGTCTCTACAGAGCCTAGTTTAGCGTGAAAGCGTGATTTTCCGTATTTTTAAGCCAAACTGAGTTCGATTGTCATTTTGCGTCATTCACTCATGATTAAAATAAGGTTATGTTTTTGAGGTTAGTTTTTCTTTATTTCTAATATTTTATTATTAATGTTAGGTTTATTGTTAATTATTTGCATTGGCAAGAGAAAGTTGTGTGAGTGTTTCACACCAGATTTTTTTTTTATGTATTGGTATGGAATTTTTAAAATATTTTTGTTGTTTTATGTACCTATGTTTAATGTATGTTTGTCTTTCGGAACCGTTCTGTGTTTGCAAACTGTAGTTTTCATTTTGACGCTCTCTCTACCCAATTAAGTTTGGTACTTTTTTTCTCTCTATATAAGTTTATGATTAAGGTATAGTACATTAATTTATATTTGTGCATTTGTGATTTAGTTTGTAATAAGTTACTGTTAATTTTATATGTAATTTGTTTCTATCATTGGGCCACTTTGGCCTGTTGTAAACAATTTAATGTAATTAAATAAATAAATAAAATGTAGGAATAATTTTAATAATTTTAATAATAAATTAAAAGAAATGCATGATTGATTAAATATATAAATATAAATAATTAAATATATTAAATATTAAATATATAAATAAAGTTTAGAAACTTTAGGCCGCATTGGCGCAGTTGGTAACGTGCTCGCCTCTTATCATGCGGTTCTGGGTTCGAATCCCACTCGGGCATGGCATATTTTCATACATCACAAAAAATCATTTCATCCTACATCGCATAAAGTTCCACCCCAACGTCGTCGCTAATCACCATTGCAGTTGATGCGACGTTAAATAAATAAATAAATAAATAAAAAAAAAAAAAAGTTTAGAAACAATGAATAACCGTTACAAAAAAAAATTGTTTATAAAATGTTTAGGTTATGTTGTTGTTTGTTGTTTAGGTCATCAGCCTGTAGGCTGGTTTGAACCTATAGAGGTTTTACTAAGTAAATCGAGGAGTGAGGTGGTTTACCATTGCCTTCCTCACTGAGTGGAAAAGTACACTTATCAGCATGCCAGGCCCTCTGAAAAACATATATTTTCCACTCTGCAAACGACACTTTCACTTCATTCACCACAGGGTCTGGCTGTATAATGAAATCCATTACTTTCAGACGAGATAACTCTGATTAGTGTCTTTTATACCTCTACCTCTTCTGTTCTTAAATGATTCAGTCATTTGATTGGCTGACCATGTGATAAGAAACGGAACTATTTATTTTAGCCCTGCAACTAACAGATTGAGTGTAAATAATTTGATACTCCACCTGTCTGTTATGGGCATTAGGTTATCTTAAGATAGGAATATAAACCTAATTGCAGGGTAGCGAGGGTGTACGCTTATAACTACTATCGGTTTCACAATCATAGACACTCGAGTTTGAATTCTTGCATCTCCAAAACTATGAGTTGGATTTAAACATACTTTACATCAAAATTTAGCTCATTTTATTCTGCGTTGACCCTTAATAGTCCTATATTTTTAATGTTGTCTAAAAATTGCCATATCGAGGTTAGAAAACGAAAAGACCCGGTTTTTTGCTACCGCAACAAATTTCATGCGTTTAGAGGCGTGTAACTGGATAATTATTTGACTGAAAAGTTTGAAATTTTAACGCAACATAGTCAATTATATTCTTACAGCGTGTACGAAATGTCAAATTCGTACGTTATATAAATTTTGATTTATTAACAATATTCTGAACCCTTGCTATCTCTGTAACCGCTTGATCGTTCGGCTCGGGCAAACTCGTTTTATTCAGCGTAAAAAACTTTGTACAAATATGTTAATAACATCAATGATTGATTGGCCAATGTTGTGGTAGAATTTTGAAAATTTTGATAAATAGACTGGGTAATGCGGGGGGTGGGCACTACTATCCATGTGACCTGAATCTGACTGTCTACCTGAATTGACAATGCAGTCTGTCAATTCAGGTAGTCAGTCCGACAGGATGTTACGTACACAAACTGTTAACATGGATAGTAGTGCCCCCGCATTACCCAGTCTATTTTTCAATTTTTTTAAAATTCTACCACAACATTGGTCAATCAATTTTACGCTGAATAAAACGATAGTTTGCCCGTGCCGAACGATCGAGCGGTTACCGAGATAGCAAGGGTTCAGAATATTGTTAATAAAACAAAATTTAAATAACGTACAAATTCGAAATTTCATACACGCTGTAAGAATATAATTATCTATGTTGTGTTTAAATTTCAAACTTTTCGGTCAAATAATTATCCAGTTACACGCCTCTAAACGCATGAAATTTGTTGCGGTAGCAAAAAAACGGGTTTTTCTGTCTTCCAACCTCGAAACGGTAGTTTTTAGACAATATTAAAATATAGGATTGTCATAGGTAAACGCAGAATAAAATGAGCTAAATTTTGATGTAAAGTATGTTGAAATCCGACTCATAGTTTTGGAGATGCGTTGGGTTCAAACTCGGGTGTCTATGATTATGAAACCGATAGTACCGGGTGATTTTTTAGTCCTGTTACCCAATTGTTAATGTCTGGTAATTTTTTTCTAAGAAAGGGATATTTTGTTTTGTGACACAAAGTTGGTAGCCCTACTCAACCGGTATAGATACGACAGTTTGAGTTGATTCTCCTTGAGTTGCGTAAAATTTTGTGATGTTTCCAGTTGTGTTACGAACAGAATGTCTTTTACCCTAGAACAACGGGTTTTCATTCTTGAACAATATTTTGCTACAAAATCGTATGCGAGTGTAAACGAATCATTTCAAATTAAATTTTTTGATGTTCCTCCACTCTATTCTAGTCAATTTCTAGGCTAACTAACTGATTTTTAGAGGCAGGTATTGTTTGCAGCAGAAAACGTAGTGGTCGACCAACTCTCTTGACATATGACGTTAAGAGAATGTGAAAACAAGATTGCTCAATTCTCCATGGAAAAGTTTACAAAAACTTTCCTCGCATGTTGATTTGTCATGTTTGAGTGCTCAGAAAGCTGCTAAAAAATTGAAATTGTATCCGTATCACATACGATTAGTTCTAGAGCTTCAGCCTCCAGATTTAAACAAGAGATTGTTTTAGGATAAAAGACATTCTGTTCGTAGCATGACTGGAAATGGCACAAAATTTTACACAGCTCAAAAAGAATCAACTCACACTGTCATATCCATACTGGTTGAGTAGGGCTACCAACTTAGTGTTACAAAACAAAATTTATTTTTTTTAGAAAAATATTACCAGACTAAAAATTGGGTAACAGGACTAAAAAATCACTCTGTAGAAGCGACTGTGTACAGCTGCGCTTGTATCCCCTCTCTCAGCGCTCAATGTATCTTGCCAGTATTCTAACTAATTGTTCCCTCACCATGTAATTGTTTATGAAGCCAAACAGATTTTATGCTGCCTGCTTGGCTAGTCAAATGAACTGTAGCGAGTTAAACTGTGGAGTTGGACGTTTTGTATTGTTTTCGTCATCAGCCGAAGGGCTGGTTTGAACCTTTAGAGCAGTGATTCTCAACCTTTTGGTGCTCAGCGACCCCGAAATATTAAAAATAAATACAATTAATATTTTGTGACCCCCGCGCCTTATAATAAAATGTAAAATGTTTTTTGTAATAATTACATAATCTGACTGCACTAATTTTATGTCTTTAAAGAAAATACAGACTGTAAAAAAAATGATTTATATAAAATAAAAATAATTATATATGTAACGAAGATTATTCTAACGAAGATCCACGTATGAAGAAAATTTTAAATGAAAAACAAATGCAATCATCACATTAATAATTACCGTATTGTTCCGAATACAAG